>OY821781.1:24589253-26016380 GCA_963682175.1 Triglochin maritima | reverse complement strand
TCTCACCTTCTCTATCTCTTTCTCTCTCTTCCTTCTCTCCCTCTCTCCTTGTACCTCTTCTCCTTATCCCACTCTCTTTATCTCTCTTCCTTTCTCTCCCTCTCTCCTTGTCCCTCTTCTCCTTGTCCCACTCTCTTTATCTCTCTCTCCTCTCTCCTTCTCCCTCTTCTTCTCTCCCTTCTCCTTTTCTCCCACTCCTTCTCTCTCTTCCTCGTCCCATTCTCTCCCTTCTCTCTCTCGTTCTACCCCTCTCTCTTCTCTCCCGCTCTCCTTCTCTCTCACTCTTCCCTCTTCTCTTTCTCTCATCTCCCTCTCCACATCTCTCTATCTACCTCTTATCCCGCTCCCCTTCTTCGGTCCTTATCCTTCTCTCTTCTTCTTCTCTCCCCCTTTAATCCTTATCTGTCCTCCTCTTTCCCTTCTCCCTCTCCCGCTCGCTCTCCCTCTCTCTCCTTCTCTCCCACTCCTTCTTCACCCCCTCTCTCTTCTCCCTCGCTCTTCTTCTCCCTCTCCCCTCTACTTCTCTGTCCTCCTCTCTCCCTCTTCTCTTCTCTACCTCTCTCGTTCCCTCTCCCCCTTCTTCTCTCCCTCCCCTCTTCCCCCTTCTCCTTCATTTTCTATCTTCCTCTTGTCCTCTTCTCCACTCCTTCCTCCTTCTCTCGCTCTCTCTCCCTTCTTCTCTCTCCTCCCTCTCCTTTTCTCTCTCCTTTCCTTCTCTCTCCCTCTCTCCTCTTCTCCACTCTCGTTCTCTCTCCCGCTTCCTTCTCTCTCCTTCTCCTCTCTCCGCTCTTCTTGTCCTCTTTTCTCCACTCTCCTTCTCTCTCCCTTCTCTATCTCTCGCTCTCGTTCTCCCTCTCTCTTCTCTCTCCCTTTCCCTCACTCTTTTCTTCTCTCTCTTCCCACTTCTCCTCTTCTCTACCACTCTCCTCCTCCTCCTCCCTCCTCTCCTTCTCTTACTCTCCTTGTTCTCCCCCTCACCTTCTTTCTGTCCTCTCCCCCTTATCCCTCTCTCTCGCTCTCTCTCCTCTTCTCACATTCTCTCGCTTCTCCTTTTCTCATTCTCCCTCTTATCCTCTTCTCTCTCGTTCCTTCTCTCTGTCCCTCCTCTTTTCTATTCTCCTTCTCTCTTCTCTCCTTATCCCTATCCCTATTCTCTCTTCTCTGCCTCTATCCTTCTCTCTCTCTCGCTCCCTTCTCTCTTCTCCTATGTTGTCTACCCCTCTCTCTTCTCCTTCTCCCTCATTCTCTCCCCCTCTTCTTCTTCTCTCTCTTCCCATGTTCCCTCTCCTCTGCTCACTCATTCTCCTCGTCCTTCTCCTCCTCTCTCCCTTATCATTCCTCTAACCTTCTCTATCTCTTTCTCTCTCTTCCTTCTCTCCCTCTCTCCTTGTACCTCTTCTCCTTATCCCACTCTCTTTATCTCTCTTCCTTCCTCTCCCTCTCTCCTTGTCCCTCTTCTCCTTGTCCCACTCTCTTTATCTCTCTCTCCTCTCTCCTTCTCCCTCTTCTTCTCTCCCTTCTCCTTTTCTCCCACTCCTTCTCTCTCTTCCTCGTCCCATTCTCTCCCTTCTCTCTCTCGTTCTACCCCTCTCTCTTCTCTCCCGCTCTCCTTCTCTCTCACTCTTCCCTCTTCTCTTTCTCTCATCTCCCTCTCCCCATCTCTCTATCTACCTCTTATCCCGCTCCCCTTCTTCGGTCCTTATCCTTCTCTCTTCTTCTTCTCTCCCCCTTTAATCCTTATCTGTCCTCCTCTTTCCCTTCTCCCTCTCCCGCTCGCTCTCCCTCTCTCTCCTTCTCTCCCACTCCTTCTTCACCCCCTCTCTCTTCTCCCTCGCTCTTCTTCTCCCTCTCCCCTCTACTTCTCTGTCCTCCTCTCTCCCTCTTCTCTTCTCTACCTCTCTCGTTCCCTCTCCCCCTTCTTCTCTCCCTCCCCTCTTCCCACTTCTCCTTCATTTTCTATCTTCCTCTTGTCCTCTTCTCCACTCCTTCCTCCTTCTCTCGCTCTCTCTCCCTTCTTCTCTCTCCTCCCTCTCCTTTTCTCTCTCCTTCCCTTCTCTCTCCCTCTCTCCTCTTCTCCACTCTCGTTCTCTCTCCCGCTTCCTTCTCTCTCCTTCTCCTCTCTCCGCTCTTCTTGTCCTCTTTTCTCCACTCTCCTTCTCTCTCCCTTCTCTATCTCTCGCTCTCGTTTTCCATCTCTCTTCTCTCTCCCTTTCCCTCACTCTTTTCTTCTCTCTCTTCCCACTTCTCCTCTTCTCTACCACTCTCCTCCTCCTCCTCCATCCTCTCCTTCTCTTCCTCTCCTTGTTCTCCCCCTCACCTTCTTTCTGTCCTCTCCCCCTTATCCCTCTCTCTCGCTCTCTCTCCTCTTCTCACATTCTCTCGCTTCTCCTTTTCTCATTCTCCCTGTTATCCTCTTCTCTCTCGTTCCTTCTCTCTGACCCTCCTCTTTTCTATTCTCCTTCTCTCTTCTCTCCTTATCCCTATCCCTATTCTCTCTTCTCTGCCTCTATCCTTCTCTCTCTCGCTCCCTTCTCTCTTCTCCTATGTTGTCTACCCCTCTCTCTTCTCCTTCTCCCTCATTCTCTCCCCCTCTTCTTCTTCTCTCTCTTCCCATGTTCCCTCTCCTCTGCTCACTCATTCTCCTCGTCCTTCTCCTCCTCTCTCCCTTATCATTCCTCTCACCTTCTCTATCTCTTTCTCTCTCTTCCTTCTCTCCCTCTCTCCTTGTACCTCTTCTCCTTATCCCACTCTCTTTATCTCTCTTCCTTTCTCTCCCTCTCTCCTTGTCCCTCTTCTCCTTGTCCCACTCTCTTTATCTCTCTCTCCTCTCTCCTTCTCCCTCTTCTTCTCTCCCTTCTCCTTTTCTCCCACTCCTTCTCTCTCTTCCTCGTCCCATTCTCTCCCTTCTCTCTCTCGTTCTACCCCTCTCTCTTCTCTCCCGCTCTCCTTCTCTCTCACTCTTCCCTCTTCTCTTTCTCTCATCTCCCTCTCCCCATCTCTCTATCTACCTCTTATCCCGCTCCCCTTCTTCGGTCCTTATCCTTCTCTCTTCTTCTTCTCTCCCTCTTTAATCCTTATCTGTCCTCCTCTTTCCCTTCTCCCTCTCCCGCTCGCTCTCCCTCTCTCTCCTTCTCTCCCACTCCTTCTTCACCCCCTCTCTCTTCTCCCTCGCTCTTCTTCTCCCTCTCCCCTCTACTTCTCTGTCCTCCTCTCTCCCTCTTCTCTTCTCTACCTCTCTCGTTCCCTCTCCCCCTTCTTCTCTCCCTCCCCTCTTCCCCCTTCTCCTTCATTTTCTATCTTCCTCTTGTCCTCTTCTCCACTCCTTCCTCCTTCTCTCGCTCTCTCTCCCTTCTTCTCTCTCCTCCCTATCCTTTTCTCTCTCCTTCCCTTCTCTCTCCCTCTCTCCTCTTCTCCACTCTCGTTCTCTCTCCCGCTTCCTTCTCTCTCCTTCTCCTCTCTCCGCTCTTCTTGTCCTCTTTTCTCCACTCTCCTTCTCTCTCCCTTCTCTATCTCTCGCTCTCGTTCTCCCTCTCTCTTCTCTCTCCCTTTCCCTCACTCTTTTCTTCTCTCTCTTCCCACTTCTCCTCTTCTCTACCACTCTCCTCCTCCTCCTCCCTCCTCTCCTTCTCTTACTCTCCTTGTTCTCCCCCTCACCTTCTTTCTGTCCTCTCCCCCTTATCCCTCTCTCTCGCTCTCTCTCCTCTTCTCACATTCTCTCGCTTCTCCTTTTCTCATTCTCCCTCTTATCCTCTTCTCTCTCGTTCCTTCTCTCTGTCCCTCCTCTTTTCTATTCTCCTTCTCTCTTCTCTCCTTATCCCTATCCCTATTCTCTCTTCTCTGCCTCTATCCTTCTCTCTCTCTCGCTCCCTTCTCTCTTCTCCTATGTTGTCTACCCCTCTCTCTTCTCCTTCTCCCTCATTCTCTCCCCCTCTTCTTCTTCTCTCTCTTCCCATGTTCCCTCTCCTCTGCTCACTCATTCTCCTCGTCCTTCTCCTCCTCTCTCCCTTATCATTCCTCTAACCTTCTCTATCTCTTTCTCTCTCTTCCTTCTCTCCCTCTCTCCTTGTACCTCTTCTCCTTATCCCACTCTCTTTATCTCTCTTCCTTTCTCTCCCTCTCTCCTTGTCCCTCTTCTCCTTGTCCCACTCTCTTTATCTCTCTCTCCTCTCTCCTTCTCCCTCTTCTTCTCTCCCTTCTCCTTTTCTCCCACTCCTTCTCTCTCTTCCTCGTCCCATTCTCTCCCTTCTCTCTCTCGTTCTACCCCTCTCTCTTCTCTCCCGCTCTCCTTCTCTCTCACTCTTCCCTCTTCTCTTTCTCTCATCTCCCTCTCCCCATCTCTCTATCTACCTCTTATCCCGCTCCCCTTCTTCGGTCCTTATCCTTCTCTCTTCTTCTTCTCTCCCCCTTTAATCCTTATCTGTCCTCCTCTTTCCCTTCTCCCTCTCCCGCTCGCTCTCCCTCTCTCTCCTTCTCTCCCACTCCTTCTTCACCCCCTCTCTCTTCTCCCTCGTTCTTCTTCTCCCTCTCCCCTCTACTTCTCTGTCCTCCTCTCTCCCTCTTCTCTTCTCTACCTCTCTCGTTCCCTCTCCCCCTTCTTCTCTCCCTCCCCTCTTCCCCCTTCTCCTTCATTTTCTATCTTCCTCTTGTCCTCTTCTCCACTCCTTCCTCCTTCTCTCGCTCTCTCTCCCTTCTTCTCTCTCCTCCCTCTCCTTTTCTCTCTCCTTCCCATCTCTCTCCCTCTCTCCTCTTCTCCACTCTCGTTCTCTCTCCCGCTTCCTTCTCTCTCCTTCTCCTCTCTCCGCTCTTCTTGTCCTCTTTTCTCCACTCTCCTTCTCTCTCCCTTCTCTATCTCTCGCTCTCGTTCTCCATCTCTCTTCTCTCTCCCTTTCCCTCACTCTTTTCTTCTCTCTCTTCCCACTTCTCCTCTTCTCTACCACTCTCCTCCTCCTCCTCCCTCCTCTCCTTCTCTTCCTCTCCTTGTTCTCCCCCTCACCTTCTTTCTGTCCTCTCCCCCTTATCCCTCTCTCTCGCTCTCTCTCCTCTTCTCACATTCTCTCGCTTCTCCTTTTCTCATTCTCCCTGTTATCCTCTTCTCTCTCGTTCCTTCTCTCTGACCCTCCTCTTTTCTATTCTCCTTCTCTCTTCTCTCCTTATCCCTATCCCTATTCTCTCTTCTCTGCCTCTATCCTTCTCTCTCTCTCGCTCCCTTCTCTCTTCTCCTATGTTGTCTACCCCTCTCTCTTCTCCTTCTCCCTCATTCTCTCCCCCTCTTCTTCTTCTCTCTCTTCCCATGTTCCCTCTCCTCTGCTCACTCATTCTCCTCGTCCTTCTCCTCCTCTCTCCCTTATCATTCCTCTCACCTTCTCTATCTCTTTCTCTCTCTTCCTTCTCTCCCTCTCTCCTTGTACCTCTTCTCCTTATCCCACTCTCTTTATCTCTCTTCCTTTCTCTCCCTCTCTCCTTGTCCCTCTTCTCCTTGTCCCACTCTCTTTATCTCTCTCTCCTCTCTCCTTCTCCCTCTTCTTCTCTCCCTTCTCCTTTTCTCCCACTCCTTCTCTCTCTTCCTCGTCCCATTCTCTCCCTTCTCTCTCTCGTTCTACCCCTCTCTCTTCTCTCCCGCTCTCCTTCTCTCTCACTCTTCCCTCTTCTCTTTCTCTCATCTCCCTCTCCACATCTCTCTATCTACCTCTTATCCCGCTCCCCTTCTTCGGTCCTTATCCTTCTCTCTTCTTCTTCTCTCCCCCTTTAATCCTTATCTGTCCTCCTCTTTCCCTTCTCCCTCTCCCGCTCGCTCTCCCTCTCTCTCCTTCTCTCCCACTCCTTCTTCACCCCCTCTCTCTTCTCCCTCGCTCTTCTTCTCCCTCTCCCCTCTACTTCTCTGTCCTCCTCTCTCCCTCTTCTCTTCTCTACCTCTCTCGTTCCCTCTCCCCCTTCTTCTCTCCCTCCCCTCTTCCCCCTTCTCCTTCATTTTCTATCTTCCTCTTGTCCTCTTCTCCACTCCTTCCTCCTTCTCTCGCTCTCTCTCCCTTCTTCTCTCTCCTCCCTCTCCTTTTCTCTCTCCTTTCCTTCTCTCTCCCTCTCTCCTCTTCTCCACTCTCGTTCTCTCTCCCGCTTCCTTCTCTCTCCTTCTCCTCTCTCCGCTCTTCTTGTCCTCTTTTCTCCACTCTCCTTCTCTCTCCCTTCTCTATCTCTCGCTCTCGTTCTCCCTCTCTCTTCTCTCTCCCTTTCCCTCACTCTTTTCTTCTCTCTCTTCCCACTTCTCCTCTTCTCTACCACTCTCCTCCTCCTCCTCCCTCCTCTCCTTCTCTTACTCTCCTTGTTCTCCCCCTCACCTTCTTTCTGTCCTCTCCCCCTTATCCCTCTCTCTCGCTCTCTCTCCTCTTCTCACATTCTCTCGCTTCTCCTTTTCTCATTCTCCCTCTTATCCTCTTCTCTCTCGTTCCTTCTCTCTGTCCCTCCTCTTTTCTATTCTCCTTCTCTCTTCTCTCCTTATCCCTATCCCTATTCTCTCTTCTCTGCCTCTATCCTTCTCTCTCTCTCGCTCCCTTCTCTCTTCTCCTATGTTGTCTACCCCTCTCTCTTCTCCTTCTCCCTCATTCTCTCCCCCTCTTCTTCTTCTCACTCTTCCCATGTTCCCTCTCCTCTGCTCACTCATTCTCCTCGTCCTTCTCCTCCTCTCTCCCTTATCATTCCTCTAACCTTCTCTATCTCTTTCTCTCTCTTCCTTCTCTCCCTCTCTCCTTGTACCTCTTCTCCTTATCCCACTCTCTTTATCTCTCTTCCTTCCTCTCCCTCTCTCCTTGTCCCTCTTCTCCTTGTCCCACTCTCTTTATCTCTCTCTCCTCTCTCCTTCTCCCTCTTCTTCTCTCCCTTCTCATTTTCTCCCACTCCTTCTCTCTCTTCCTCGTCCCATTCTCTCCCTTCTCTCTCTCGTTCTACCCCTCTCTCTTCTCTCCCGCTCTTCTTCTCTCTCACTCTTCCCTCTTCTCTTTCTCTCATCTCCCTCTCCCCATCTCTCTATCTACCTCTTATCCCGCTCCCCTTCTTCGGTCCTTATCCTTCTCTCTTCTTCTTCTCTCCCCCTTTAATCCTTATCTGTCCTCCTCTTTCCCTTCTCCCTCTCCCGCTCGCTCTCCCTCTCTCTCCTTCTCTCCCACTCCTTCTTCACCCCCTCTCTCTTCTCCCTCGCTCTTCTTCTCCCTCTCCCCTCTACTTCTCTGTCCTCCTCTCTCCCTCTTCTCTTCTCTACCTCTCTCGTTCCCTCTCCCCCTTCTTCTCTCCCTCCCCTCTTCCCCCTTCTCCTTCATTTTCTATCTTCCTCTTGTCCTCTTCTCCACTCCTTCCTCCTTCTCTCGCTCTCTCTCCCTTCTTCTCTCTCCTCCCTATCCTTTTCTCTCTCCTTCCCTTCTCTCTCCCTCTCTCCTCTTCTCCACTCTCGTTCTCTCTCCCGCTTCCTTCTCTCTCCTTCTCCTCTCTCCGCTCTTCTTGTCCTCTTTTCTCCACTCTCCTTCTCTCTCCCTTCTCTATCTCTCGCTCTCGTTTTCCATCTCTCTTCTCTCTCCCTTTCCCTCACTCTTTTCTTCTCTCTCTTCCCACTTCTCCTCTTCTCTACCACTCTCCTCCTCCTCCTCCATCCTCTCCTTCTCTTCCTCTCCTTGTTCTCCCCCTCACCTTCTTTCTGTCCTCTCCCCCTTATCCCTCTCTCTCGCTCTCTCTCCTCTTCTCACATTCTCTCGCTTCTCCTTTTCTCATTCTCCCTGTTATCCTCTTCTCTCTCGTTCCTTCTCTCTGACCCTCCTCTTTTCTATTCTCCTTCTCTCTTCTCTCCTTATCCCTATCCCTATTCTCTCTTCTCTGCCTCTATCCTTCTCTCTCTCGCTCCCTTCTCTCTTCTCCTATGTTGTCTACCCCTCTCTCTTCTCCTTCTCCCTCATTCTCTCCCCCTCTTCTTCTTCTCTCTCTTCCCATGTTCCCTCTCCTCTGCTCACTCATTCTCCTCGTCCTTCTCCTCCTCTCTCCCTTATCATTCCTCTCACCTTCTCTATCTCTTTCTCTCTCTTCCTTCTCTCCCTCTCTCCTTGTACCTCTTCTCCTTATCCCACTCTCTTTATCTCTCTTCCTTTCTCTCCCTCTCTCCTTGTCCCTCTTCTCCTTGTCCCACTCTCTTTATCTCTCTCTCCTCTCTCCTTCTCCCTCTTCTTCTCTCCCTTCTCCTTTTCTCCCACTCCTTCTCTCTCTTCCTCGTCCCATTCTCTCCCTTCTCTCTCTCGTTCTACCCCTCTCTCTTCTCTCCCGCTCTCCTTCTCTCTCACTCTTCCCTCTTCTCTTTCTCTCATCTCCCTCTCCCCATCTCTCTATCTACCTCTTATCCCGCTCCCCTTCTTCGGTCCTTATCCTTCTCTCTTCTTCTTCTCTCCCTCTTTAATCCTTATCTGTCCTCCTCTTTCCCTTCTCCCTCTCCCGCTCGCTCTCCCTCTCTCTCCTTCTCTCCCACTCCTTCTTCACCCCCTCTCTCTTCTCCCTCGCTCTTCTTCTCCCTCTCCCCTCTACTTCTCTGTCCTCCTCTCTCCCTCTTCTCTTCTCTACCTCTCTCGTTCCCTCTCCCCCTTCTTCTCTCCCTCCCCTCTTCCCCCTTCTCCTTCATTTTCTATCTTCCTCTTGTCCTCTTCTCCACTCCTTCCTCCTTCTCTCGCTCTCTCTCCCTTCTTCTCTCTCCTCCCTATCCTTTTCTCTCTCCTTCCCTTCTCTCTCCCTCTCTCCTCTTCTCCACTCTCGTTCTCTCTCCCGCTTCCTTCTCTCTCCTTCTCCTCTCTCCGCTCTTCTTGTCCTCTTTTCTCCACTCTCCTTCTCTCTCCCTTCTCTATCTCTCGCTCTCGTTCTCCATCTCTCTTCTCTCTCCCTTTCCCTCACTCTTTTCTTCTCTCTCTTCCCACTTCTCCTCTTCTCTACCACTCTCCTCCTCCTCCTCCCTCCTCTCCTTCTCTTCCTCTCCTTGTTCTCCCCCTCACCTTCTTTCTGTCCTCTCCCCCTTATCCCTCTCTCTCGCTCTCTCTCCTCTTCTCTCATTCTCTCGCTTCTCCTTTTCTCATTCTCCCTCTTATCCTCTTCTCTCTCGTTCCTTCTCTCTGTCCCTCCTCTTTTCTATTCTCCTTCTCTCTTCTCTCCTTATCCCTATCCCTATTCTCTCTTCTCTGCCTCTATCCTTCTCTCTCTCGCTCCCTTCTCTCTTCTCCTATGTTGTCTACCCCTCTCTCTTCTCCTTCTCCCTCATTCTCTCCCCCTCTTCTTCTTCTCTCTCTTCCCATGTTCCCTCTCCTCTGCTCACTCATTCTCCTCGTCCTTCTCCTCCTCTCTCCCTTATCATTCCTCTCACCTTCTCTATCTCTTTCTCTCTCTTCCTTCTCTCCCTCTCTCCTTGTACCTCTTCTCCTTATCCCACTCTCTTTATCTCTCTTCCTTTCTCTCCCTCTCTCCTTGTCCCTCTTCTCCTTGTCCCACTCTCTTTATCTCTCTCTCCTCTCTCCTTCTCCCTCTTCTTCTCTCCCTTCTCCTTTTCTCCCACTCCTTCTCTCTCTTCCTCGTCCCATTCTCTCCCTTCTCTCTCTCGTTCTACCCCTCTCTCTTCTCTCCCGCTCTCCTTCTCTCTCACTCTTCCCTCTTCTCTTTCTCTCATCTCCCTCTCCCCATCTCTCTATCTACCTCTTATCCCGCTCCCCTTCTTCGGTCCTTATCCTTCTCTCTTCTTCTTCTCTCCCCCTTTAATCCTTATCTGTCCTCCTCTTTCCCTTCTCCCTCTCCCGCTCGCTCTCCCTCTCTCTCCTTCTCTCCCACTCCTTCTTCACCCCCTCTCTCTTCTCCCTCGCTCTTCTTCTCCCTCTCCCCTCTACTTCTCTGTCCTCCTCTCTCCCTCTTCTCTTCTCTACCTCTCTCGTTCCCTCTCCCCCTTCTTCTCTCCCTCCCCTCTTCCCCCTTCTCCTTCATTTTCTATCTTCCTCTTGTCCTCTTCTCCACTCCTTCCTCCTTCTCTCGCTCTCTCTCCCTTCTTCTCTCTCCTCCCTATCCTTTTCTCTCTCCTTCCCTTCTCTCTCCCTCTCTCCTCTTCTCCACTCTCGTTCTCTCTCCCGCTTCCTTCTCTCTCCTTCTCCTCTCTCCGCTCTTCTTGTCCTCTTTTCTCCACTCTCCTTCTCTCTCCCTTCTCTATCTCTCGCTCTCGTTTTCCATCTCTCTTCTCTCTCCCTTTCCCTCACTCTTTTCTTCTCTCTCTTCCCATTTCTCCTCTTCTCTACCACTCTCCTCCTCCTCCTCCCTCCTCTCCTTCTCTTCCTCTCCTTGTTCTCCCCCTCACCTTCTTTCTGTCCTCTCCCCCTTATCCCTCTCTCTCGCTCTCTCTCCTCTTCTCACATTCTCTCGCTTCTCCTTTTCTCATTCTCCCTCTTATCCTCTTCTCTCTCGTTCCTTCTCTCTGTCCCTCCTCTTTTCTATTCTCCTTCTCTCTTCTCTCCTTATCCCTATCCCTATTCTCTCTTCTCTGCCTCTATCCTTCTCTCTCTCGCTCCCTTCTCTCTTCTCCTATGTTGTCTACCCCTCTCTCTTCTCCTTCTCCCTCATTCTCTCCCCCTCTTCTTCTTCTCTCTCTTCCCATGTTCCCTCTCCTCTGCTCACTCATTCTCCTCGTCCTTCTCCTCCTCTCTCCCTTATCATTCCTCTCACCTTCTCTATCTCTTTCTCTCTCTTCCTTCTCTCCCTCTCTCCTTGTACCTCTTCTCCTTATCCCACTCTCTTTATCTCTCTTCCTTTCTCTCCCTCTCTCCTTGTCCCTCTTCTCCTTGTCCCACTCTCTTTATCTCTCTCTCCTCTCTCCTTCTCCCTCTTCTTCTCTCCCTTCTCCTTTTCTCCCACTCCTTCTCTCTCTTCCTCGTCCCATTCTCTCCCTTCTCTCTCTCGTTCTACCCCTCTCTCTTCTCTCCCGCTCTCCTTCTCTCTCACTCTTCCCTCTTCTCTTTCTCTCATCTCCCTCTCCCCATCTCTCTATCTACCTCTTATCCCGCTCCCCTTCTTCGGTCCTTATCCTTCTCTCTTCTTCTTCTCTCCCCCTTTAATCCTTATCTGTCCTCCTCTTTCCCTTCTCCCTCTCCCGCTCGCTCTCCCTCTCTCTCCTTCTCTCCCACTCCTTCTTCACCCCCTCTCTCTTCTCCCTCGCTCTTCTTCTCCCTCTCCCCTCTACTTCTCTGTCCTCCTCTCTCCCTCTTCTCTTCTCTACCTCTCTCGTTCCCTCTCCCCCTTCTTCTCTCCCTCCCCTCTTCCCCCTTCTTCTTCATTTTCTATCTTCCTCTTGTCCTCTTCTCCACTCCTTCCTCCTTCTCTCGCTCTCTCTCCCTTCTTCTCTCTCCTCCCTCTCCTTTTCTCTCTCCTTCCCTTCTCTCTCACTCTCTCCTCTTCTCCACTCTCGTTCTCTCTCCCGCTTCCTTCTCTCTCCTTCTCCTCTCTCCGCTCTTCTTGTCCTCTTTTCTCCACTCTCCTTCTCTCTCCCTTCTCTATCTCTCGCTCTCGTTCTCCATCTCTCTTCTCTCTCCCTTTCCCTCACTCTTTTCTTCTCTCTCTTCCCACTTCTCCTCTTCTCTACCACTCTCCTCCTCCTCCTCCCTCCTCTCCTTCTCTTCCTCTCCTTGTTCTCCCCCTCACCTTCTTTCTGTCCTCTCCCCCTTATCCCTCTCTCTCGCTCTCTCTCCTCTTCTCACATTCTCTCGCTTCTTCTTTTCTCATTCTCCCTCTTATCCTCTTCTCTCTCGTTCCTTCTCTCTGTCCCTCCTCTTTTCTATTCTCCTTCTCTCTTCTCTCCTTATCCCTATCCCTATTCTCTCTTCTCTGCCTCTATCCTTCTCTCTCTCGCTCCCTTCTCTCTTCTCCTATGTTGTCTACCCCTCTCTCTTCTCCTTCTCCCTCATTCTCTCCCCCTCTTCTTCTTCTCTCTCTTCCCATGTTCCCTCTCCTCTGCTCACTCATTCTCCTCGTCCTTCTCCTCCTCTCTCCCTTATCATTCCTCTCACCTTCTCTATCTCTTTCTCTCTCTTCCTTCTCTCCCTCTCTCCTTGTACCTCTTCTCCTTATCCCACTCTCTTTATCTCTCTTCCTTTCTCTCCCTCTCTCCTTGTCCCTCTTCTCCTTGTCCCACTCTCTTTATCTCTCTCTCCTCTCTCCTTCTCCCTCTTCTTCTCTCCCTTCTCCTTTTCTCCCACTCCTTCTCTCTCTTCCTCGTCCCATTCTCTCCCTTCTCTCTCTCGTTCTACCCCTCTCTCTTCTCTCCCGCTCTCCTTCTCTCTCACTCTTCCCTCTTCTCTTTCTCTCATCTCCCTCTCCCCATCTCTCTATCTACCTCTTATCCCGCTCCCCTTCTTCGGTCCTTATCCTTCTCTCTTCTTCTTCTCTCCCCCTTTAATCCTTATCTGTCCTCCTCTTTCCCTTCTCCCTCTCCCGCTCGCTCTCCCTCTCTCTCCTTCTCTCCCACTCCTTCTTCACCCCCTCTCTCTTCTCCCTCGCTCTTCTTCTCCCTCTCCCCTCTACTTCTCTGTCCTCCTCTCACCCTCTTCTCTTCTCTACCTCTCTCGTTCCCTCTCCCCCTTCTTCTCTCCCTCCCGTCTTCCCCCTTCTCCTTCATTTTCTATCTTCCTCTTGTCCTCTTCTCCACTCCTTCCTCCTTCTCTCGCTCTCTCTCCCTTCTTCTCTCTCCTCCCTCTCCTTTTCTCTCTCCTTCCCTTCTCTCTCCCTCTCTCCTCTTCTCCACTCTCGTTCTCTCTCCCGCTTCCTTCCCTCTCCTTCTCCTCTCTCCGCTCTTCTTGTCCTCTTTTCTCCACTCTCCTTCTCTCTCCCTTCTCTATCTCTCGCTCTCGTTCTCCATCTCTCTTCTCTCTCCCTTTCCCTCACTCTTTTCTTCTCTCTCTTCCCACTTCTCCTCTTCTCTACCACTCTCCTCCTCCTCCTCCCTCCTCTCCTTCTCTTCCTCTCCTTGTTCTCCCCCTCACCTTCTTTCTGTCCTCTCGCCCTTATCCCTCTCTCTCGCTCTCTCTCCTCTTCTCACATTCTCTCGCTTCTCCTTTTCTCATTCTCCCTCTTATCCTCTTCTCTCTCGTTCCTTCTCTCTGTCCCACCTCTTTTCTATTCTCCTTCTCTCTTCTCTCCTTATCCCTATCCCTATTCTCTCTTCTCTGCCTCTATCCTTCTCTCTCCCGCTCCCTTCTCTCTTCTCCTATGTTGTCTACCCCTCTCTCTTCTCCTTCTCCCTCATTCTCTCCCCCTCTTCTTCTTCTCTCTCTTCCCATGTTCCCTCTCCTCTGCTCACTCATTCTCCTTATCCTTCTCCTCCTCTCTCCCTTATCATTCCTCTCACCTTCTCTATCTCTTTCTCTCTCTTCCTTCTCTCCCTCTCTCCTTGTACCTCTTCTCCTTATCCCACTCTCTTTATCTCTCTTCCTTTCTCTCCCTCTCTCCTTGTCCCTCTTCTCCTTGTCCCACTCTCTTTATCTCTCTCTCCTCTCTTCTTCTCCCTCTTCTTCTCTCCCTTCTCCTTTTCTCCCACTCCTTCTCTCTCTTCCTCGTCCCATTCTCTCCCTTCTCTCTCTCGTTCTACCCCTCTCTCTTCTCTCCCGCTCTCCTTCTCTCTCACTCTTCCCTCTTCTCTTTCTCTCATCTCCCTCTCCCCATCTCTCTATCTACCTCTTATCCAGCTCCCCTTCTTCGGTCCTTATCCTTCTCTCTTCTTCTTCTCTCCCCCTTTAATCCTTATCTGTCCTCCTCTTTCCCTTCTCCCTCTCCCGCTCGCTCTCCCTCTCTCTCCTTCTTTCCCACTCCTTCTTCACCCCCTCTCTCTTCTCCCTCGCTCTTCTTCTCCCTCTCCCCTCTACTTCTCTGTCCTCCTCTCTCCCTCTTCTCTTATCTACCTCTCTCGTTCCCTCTCCCCCTTCTTCTCTCCCTCCCCTCTTCCCCCTTCTCCTTCATTTTCTATCTTCCTCTTGTCCTCTTCTCCACTCCTTCCTCCTTCTCTCGCTCTCTCTCCCTTCTTCTCTCTCCTCCCTCTCCTTTTCTCTCTCCTTCCCTTCTCTCTCCCTCTCTCCTCTTCTCCACTCTCGTTCTCTCTCCCGCTTCCTTCCCTCTCCTTCTCCTCTCTCCGCTCTTCTTGTCCTCTTTTCTCCACTCTCCTTCTCTCTCCCTTCTCTATCTCTCGCTCTCGTTCTCCATCTCTCTTCTCTCTCCCTTTCCCTCACTCTTTTCTTCTCTCTCTTCCCACTTCTCCTCTTCTCTACCACTCTCCTCCTCCTCCTCCCTCCTCTCCTTCTCTTCGTCTCCTTGTTCTCCCCCTCACCTTCTTTCTGTCCTCTCGCCCTTATCCCTCTCTCTCGCTCTCTCTCCTCTTCTCACATTCTCTCGCTTCTCCTTTTCTCATTCTCCCTCTTATCCTCTTCTCTCTCGTTCCTTCTCTCTGTCCCTCCTCTTTTCTATTCTCCTTCTCTCTTCTCTCCTTATCCCTATCCCTATTCTCTCTTCTCTGCCTCTATCCTTCTCTCTCCCGCTCCCTTCTCTCTTCTCCTATGTTGTCTACCCCTCTCTCTTCTCCTTCTCCCTCATTCTCTCCCCCTCTTCTTCTTCTCTCTCTTCCCATGTTCCCTCTCCTCTGCTCACTCATTCTCCTTATCCTTCTCCTCCTCTCTCCCTTATCATTCCTCTCACCTTCTCTATCTCTTTCTCTCTCTTCCTTCTCTCCCTCTCTCCTTGTACCTCTTCTCCTTATCCCACTCTCTTTATCTCTCTTCCTTTCTCTCCCTCTCTCCTTGTCCCTCTTCTCCTTGTCCCACTCTCTTTATCTCTCTCTCCTCTCTCCTTCTCCCTCTTCTTCTCTCCCTTCTCCTTTTCTCCCACTCCTTCTCTCTCTTCCTCGTCCCATTCTCTCCCTTCTCTCTCTCGTTCTACCCCTCTCTCTTCTCTCCCGCTCTCCTTCTCTCTCACTCTTCCCTCTTCTCTTTCTCTCATCTCCCTCTCCCCATCTCTCTATCTACCTCTTATCCCGCTCCCCTTCTTCGGTCCTTATCCTTCTCTCTTCTTCTTCTCTCCCCCTTTAATCCTTATCTGTCCTCCTCTTTCCCTTCTCCCTCTCCCGCTCGCTCTCCCTCTCTCTCCTTCTCTCCCACTCCTTCTTCACCCCCTCTCTCTTCTCCCTCGCTCTTCTTCTCCCTCTCCCCTCTACTTCTCTGTCCTCCTCTCTCCCTCTTCTCTTCTCTACCTCTCTCGTTCCCTCTCCCCCTTCTTCTCTCCCTCCCCTCTTCCCCCTTCTCCTTCATTTTCTATCTTCCTCTTGTCCTCTTCTCCACTCCTTCCTCCTTCTCTCGCTCTCTCTCCCTTCTTCTCTCTCCTCCCTCTCCTTTTCTCTCTCCTTCCCTTCTCTCTCCCTCTCTCCTCTTCTCCACTCTCGTTCTCTCTCCCGCTTCCTTCCCTCTCCTTCTCCTCTCTCCGCTCTTCTTGTCCTCTTTTCTCCACTCTCCTTCTCTCACCCTTCTCTATCTCTCGCTCTCGTTCTCCATCTCTCTTCTCTCTCCCTTTCCCTCACTCTTTTCTTCTCTCTCTTCCCACTTCTCCTCTTCTCTACCAGTCTCCTCCTCCTCCTCCCTCCTCTCCTTCTCTTCCTCTCCTTGTTCTCCCCCTCACCTTCTTTCTGTCCTCTCGCCCTTATCCCTCTCTCTCGCTCTCTCTCCTCTTCTCACATTCTCTCGCTTCTCCTTTTCTCATTCTCCCTCTTATCCTCTTCTCTCTCGTTCCTTCTCTCTGTCCCTCCTCTTTTCTATTCTCCTTCTCTCTTCTCTACTTATCCCTATCCCTATTCTCTCTTCTCTGCCTCTATCCTTCTCTCTCTCGCTCCCTTCTCTCTTCTCCTATGTTGTCTACCCCTCTCTCTTCTCCTTCTCCCTCATTCTCTCCCCCTCTTCTTCTTCTCTCTCTTCCCATGTTCCCTCTCCTCTGCTCACTCATTCTCCTTATCCTTCTCCTCCTCTCTCCCTTATCATTCCTCTCACCTTCTCTATCTCTTTCTCTCTCTTCCTTCTCTCCCTCTCTCCTTGTACCTCTTCTCTATATCCCACTCTCTTTATCTCTCTTCCTTTCTCTCCCTCTCTCCTTGTCCCTCTTCTCCTTGTCCCACTCTCTTTATCTCTCTCTCCTCTCTCCTTCTCCCTCTTCTTCTCTCCCTTCTCCTTTTCTCCCACTCCTTCTCTCTCTTCCTCGTCCCATTCTCTCCCTTCTCTCTCTCGTTCTACCCCTCTCTCTTCTCTCCCGCTCTCCTTCTCTCTCACTCTTCCCTCTTCTCTTTCTCTCATCTCCCTCTCCCCATCGCTCTATCTACCTCTTATCCCGCTCCCCTTCTTCGGTCCTTATCCTTCTCTCTTCTTCTTCTTTCCCCCATTAATCCTTATATGTCCTCCTCTTTCCCTTCTCCCTCTCCCTCTCCCGCTCGCTCTCCCTCTCTCTCCTTCTCTCCCACTCCTTCTTCACCCCCTCTCTCTTCTCCCTCGCTCTTCTTCTCCCTCTCCCCTCTACTTCTCTGTCCTCCTCTCTCCCTCTTCTCTTCTCTACCTCTCTCGTTCCCTCTCCCCCTTCTTCTCTCCCTCCCCTCTTCCCCCTTCTCCTTCATTTTCTATCTTCCTCTTGTCCTCTTCTCCACTCCTTCCTCCTTCTCTCGCTCTCTCTCCCTTCTTCTCTCTCCTCCCTCTCCTTTTCTCTCTCCTTCCCTTCTCTCTCCCTCTCTCCTCTTCTCCACTCTCGTTCTCTCTCCCGCTTCCTTCCCTCTCCTTCTCCTCTCTCCGCTCTTCTTGTCCTCTTTTCTCCACTCTCCTTCTCTCTCCCTTCTCTATCTCTCGCTCTCGTTCTCCATCTCTCTTCTCTCTCCCTTTCCCTCACTCTTTTCTTCTCTCTCTTCCCACTTCTCCTCTTCTCTACCACTCTCCTCCTCCTCCTCCCTCCTCTCCTTCTCTTCCTCTCCTTGTTCTCCCCCTCACCTTCTTTCTGTCCTCTCCCCCTTATCCCTCTCTCTCGCTCTCTCTCCTCTTCTCACATTCTCTCGCTTCTCCTTTTCTCATTCTCCCTCTTATCCTCTTCTCTCTCGTTCCTTCTCTCTGTCCCTCCTCTTTTCTATTCTCCTTCTCTCTTCTCTCCTTATCCCTATCCCTATTCTCTCTTCTCTGCCTCTATCCTTCTCTTTCTCGCTCCCTTCTCTCTTCTCCTATGTTGTCTACCCCTCTCTCTTCTCCTTCTCCCTCATTCTCTCCCCCTCTTCTTCTTCTCTCTCTTCCCATGTTCCCTCTCCTCTGCTCACTCATTCTCCTTATCCTTCTCCTCCTCTCTCCCTTATCATTCCTCTCACCTTCTCTATCTCTTTCTCTCTCTTCCTTCTCTCCCTCTCTCCTTGTACCTCTTCTCCTTATCCCACTCTCTTTATCTCTCTTCCTTTCTCTCCCTCTCTCCTTGTCCCTCTTCTCCTTGTCCCACTCTCTTTATCTCTCTCTCCTCTCTCCTTCTCCCTCTTCTTCTCTCCCTTCTCCTTTTCTCCCACTCCTTCTCTCTCTTCCTCGTCCCATTCTCTCCCTTCTCTCTCTCGTTCTACCCCTCTCTCTTCTCTCCCGCTCTCCTTCTCTCTCACTCTTCCCTCTTCTCTTTCTCTCATCTCCCTCTCCCCATCTCTCTATCTACCTCTTATCCCGCTCCCCTTCTTCGGTCCTTATCCTTCTCTCTTCTTCTTCTCTCCCCCTTTAATCCTTATCTGTCCTCCTCTTTCCCTTCTCCCTCTCCCGCTCGCTCTCCCTCTCTCTCCTTCTCTCCCACTCCTTCTTCACCCCCTCTCTCTTCTCCCTCGCTCTTCTTCTCCCTCTCCCCTCTACTTCTCTGTCCTCCTCTCTCCCTCTTCTCTTCTCTACCTCTCTCGTTCCCTCTCCCCCTTCTTCTCTCCCTCCCCTCTTCCCCCTTCTCCTTCATTTTCTATCTTCCTCTTGTCCTCTTCTCCACTCCTTCCTCCTTCTCTCGCTCTCTCTCCCTTCTTCTCTCTCCTCCCTCTCCTTTTCTCTCTCCTTCCCTTCTCTCTCCCTCTCTCCTCTTCTCCACTCTCGTTCTCTCTCCCGCTTCCTTCCCTCTCCTTCTCCTCTCTCCGCTCTTCTTGTCCTCTTTTCTCCACTCTCCTTCTCTCACCCTTCTCTATCTCTCGCTCTCGTTCTCCATCTCTCTTCTCTCTCCCTTTCCCTCACTCTTTTCTTCTCTCTCTTCCCACTTCTCCTCTTCTCTACCAGTCTCCTCCTCCTCCTCCCTCCTCTCCTTCTCTTCCTCTCCTTGTTCTCCCCCTCACCTTCTTTCTGTCCTCTCGCCCTTATCCCTCTCTCTCGCTCTCTCTCCTCTTCTCACATTCTCTCGCTTCTCCTTTTCTCATTCTCCCTCTTATCCTCTTCTCTCTCGTTCCTTCTCTCTGTCCCTCCTCTTTTCTATTCTCCTTCTCTCTTCTCTACTTATCCCTATCCCTATTCTCTCTTCTCTGCCTCTATCCTTCTCTCTCTCGCTCCCTTCTCTCTTCTCCTATGTTGTCTACCCCTCTCTCTTCTCCTTCTCCCTCATTCTCTCCCCCTCTTCTTCTTCTCTCTCTTCCCATGTTCCCTCTCCTCTGCTCACTCATTCTCCTTATCCTTCTCCTCCTCTCTCCCTTATCATTCCTCTCACCTTCTCTATCTCTTTCTCTCTCTTCCTTCTCTCCCTCTCTCCTTGTACCTCTTCTCTATATCCCACTCTCTTTATCTCTCTTCCTTTCTCTCCCTCTCTCCTTGTCCCTCTTCTCCTTGTCCCACTCTCTTTATCTCTCTCTCCTCTCTCCTTCTCCCTCTTCTTCTCTCCCTTCTCCTTTTCTCCCACTCCTTCTCTCTCTTCCTCGTCCCATTCTCTCCCTTCTCTCTCTCGTTCTACCCCTCTCTCTTCTCTCCCGCTCTCCTTCTCTCTCACTCTTCCCTCTTCTCTTTCTCTCATCTCCCTCTCCCCATCGCTCTATCTACCTCTTATCCCGCTCCCCTTCTTCGGTCCTTATCCTTCTCTCTTCTTCTTCTTTCCCCCATTAATCCTTATATGTCCTCCTCTTTCCCTTCTCCCTCTCCCTCTCCCGCTCGCTCTCCCTCTCTCTCCTTCTCTCCCACTCCTTCTTCACCCCCTCTCTCTTCTCCCTCGCTCTTCTTCTCCCTCTCCCCTCTACTTCTCTGTCCTCCTCTCTCCCTCTTCTCTTCTCTACCTCTCTCGTTCCCTCTCCCCCTTCTTCTCTCCCTCCCCTCTTCCCCCTTCTCCTTCATTTTCTATCTTCCTCTTGTCCTCTTCTCCACTCCTTCCTCCTTCTCTCGCTCTCTCTCCCTTCTTCTCTCTCCTCCCTCTCCTTTTCTCTCTCCTTCCCTTCTCTCTCCCTCTCTCCT
This sequence comes from Triglochin maritima, assembly GCA_963682175.1. Lineage (NCBI taxonomy): Eukaryota > Viridiplantae > Streptophyta > Magnoliopsida > Alismatales > Juncaginaceae > Triglochin > Triglochin maritima. The sequence continues at coordinate 25,996,911 of OY821781.1, read as the reverse complement.
CTTCTCCACTCTCGTTCTCTCTCCCGCTTCCTTCCCTCTCCTTCTCCTCTCTCCGCTCTTCTTGTCCTCTTTTCTCCACTCTCCTTCTCTCTCCCTTCTCTATCTCTCGCTCTCGTTCTCCATCTCTCTTCTCTCTCCCTTTCCCTCACTCTTTTCTTCTCTCTCTTCCCACTTCTCCTCTTCTCTACCACTCTCCTCCTCCTCCTCCCTCCTCTCCTTCTCTTCCTCTCCTTGTTCTCCCCCTCACCTTCTTTCTGTCCTCTCCCCCTTATCCCTCTCTCTCGCTCTCTCTCCTCTTCTCACATTCTCTCGCTTCTCCTTTTCTCATTCTCCCTCTTATCCTCTTCTCTCTCGTTCCTTCTCTCTGTCCCTCCTCTTTTCTATTCTCCTTCTCTCTTCTCTCCTTATCCCTATCCCTATTCTCTCTTCTCTGCCTCTATCCTTCTCTTTCTCGCTCCCTTCTCTCTTCTCCTATGTTGTCTACCCCTCTCTCTTCTCCTTCTCCCTCATTCTCTCCCCCCTCTTCTTCTTCTCTCTCTTCCCATGTTCCCTCTCCTCTGCTCACTCATTCTCCTTATCCTCTCCTCCTCTCTCCCTTATCATTCCTCTCACCTTCTCTATCTCTTTCTCTCTCTTCCTTCTCTCCCTCTCTCCTTGTACCTCTTCTCCTTATCCCACTCTCTTTATCTCTCTTCCTTTCTCTCCCTCTCTCCTTGTCCCTCTTCTCCTTGTCCCACTCTCTTTATCTCTCTCTCCTCTCTCCTTCTCCCTCTTCTTCTCTCCCTTCTCCTTTTCTCCCACTCATTCTCTCTCTTCCTCGTCCCATTCTCTCCCTTCTCTCTCTCGTTCTACCCCTCTCTCTTCTCTCCCGCTCTCCTTCTCTCTCACTCTTCCCTCTTCTCTTTCTCTCATCTCCCTCTCCCCATCTCTCTATCTACCTCTTATCCCGCTCCCCTTCTTCGGTCCTTATCCTTCTCTCTTCTTCTTCTCTCCCCCTTTAATCCTTATCTGTCCTCCTCTTTCCCTTCTCCCTCTCCCGCTCGCTCTCCCTCTCTCTCCTTCTCTCCCACTCCTTCTTCACCCCCTCTCTCTTCTCCCTCGCTCTTCTTCTCCCTCTCCCCTCTACTTCTCTGTCCTCCTCTCTCCCTCTTCTCTTCTCTACCTCTCTCGTTCCCTCTCCCCCTTCTTCTCTCCCTCCCCTCTTCCCCCTTCTCCTTCATTTTCTATCTTCCTCTTGTCCTCTTCTCCACTCCTTCCTCCTTCTCTCGCTCTCTCTCCCTTCTTCTCTCTCCTCCCTCTCCTTTTCTCTCTCCTTCCCTTCTCTCTCCCTCTCTCCTCTTCTCCACTCTCGTTCTCTCTCCCGCTTCCTTCCCTCTCCTTCTCCTCTCTCCGCTCTTCTTGTCCTCTTTTCTCCACTCTCCTTCTCTCACCCTTCTCTATCTCTCGCTCTCGTTCTCCATCTCTCTTCTCTCTCCCTTTCCCTCACTCTTTTCTTCTCTCTCTTCCCACTTCTCCTCTTCTCTACCAGTCTCCTCCTCCTCCTCCCTCCTCTCCTTCTCTTCCTCTCCTTGTTCTCCCCCTCACCTTCTTTCTGTCCTCTCGCCCTTATCCCTCTCTCTCGCTCTCTCTCCTCTTCTCACATTCTCTCGCTTCTCCTTTTCTCATTCTCCCTCTTATCCTCTTCTCTCTCGTTCCTTCTCTCTGTCCCTCCTCTTTTCTATTCTCCTTCTCTCTTCTCTACTTATCCCTATCCCTATTCTCTCTTCTCTGCCTCTATCCTTCTCTCTCTCGCTCCCTTCTCTCTTCTCCTATGTTGTCTACCCCTCTCTCTTCTCCTTCTCCCTCATTCTCTCCCCCTCTTCTTCTTCTCTCTCTTCCCATGTTCCCTCTCCTCTGCTCACTCATTCTCCTTATCCTTCTCCTCCTCTCTCCCTTATCATTCCTCTCACCTTCTCTATCTCTTTCTCTCTCTTCCTTCTCTCCCTCTCTCCTTGTACCTCTTCTCTATATCCCACTCTCTTTATCTCTCTTCCTTTCTCTCCCTCTCTCCTTGTCCCTCTTCTCCTTGTCCCACTCTCTTTATCTCTCTCTCCTCTCTCCTTCTCCCTCTTCTTCTCTCCCTTCTCCTTTTCTCCCACTCCTTCTCTCTCTTCCTCGTCCCATTCTCTCCCTTCTCTCTCTCGTTCTACCCCTCTCTCTTCTCTCCCGCTCTCCTTCTCTCTCACTCTTCCATCTTCTCTTTCTCTCATCTCCCTCTCCCCATCTCTCTATCTACCTCTTATCCCGCTCCCCTTCTTCGGTCCTTATCCTTCTCTCTTCTTCTTCTTTCCCCCATTAATCCTTATATGTCCTCCTCTTTCCCTTCTCCCTCTCCCTCTCCCGCTCGCTCTCCCTCTCTCTCCTTCTCTCCCACTCCTTCTTCACCCCCTCTCTCTTCTCCCTCGCTCTTCTTCTCCCTCTCCCCTCTACTTCTCTGTCCTCCTCTCTCCCTCTTCTCTTCTCTACCTCTCTCGTTCCCTCTCCCCCTTCTTCTCTCCCTCCCCTCTTCCCCCTTCTCCTTCATTTTCTATCTTCCTCTTGTCCTCTTCTCCACTCCTTCCTCCTTCTCTCGCTCTCTCTCCCTTCTTCTCTCTCCTCCCTCTCCTTTTCTCTCTCCTTCCCTTCTCTCTCCCTCTCTCCTCTTCTCCACTCTCGTTCTCTCTCCCGCTTCCTTCCCTCTCCTTCTCCTCTCTCCGCTCTTCTTGTCCTCTTTTCTCCACTCTCCTTCTCTCTCCCTTCTCTATCTCTCGCTCTCGTTCTCCATCTCTCTTCTCTCTCCCTTTCCCTCACTCTTTTCTTCTCTCTCTTCCCACTTCTCCTCTTCTCTACCACTCTCCTCCTCCTCCTCCCTCCTCTCCTTCTCTTCCTCTCCTTGTTCTCCCCCTCACCTTCTTTCTGTCCTCTCCCCCTTATCCCTCTCTCTCGCTCTCTCTCCTCTTCTCACATTCTCTCGCTTCTCCTTTTCTCATTCTCCCTCTTATCCTCTTCTCTCTCGTTCCTTCTCTCTGTCCCTCCTCTTTTCTATTCTCCTTCTCTCTTCTCTCCTTATCCCTATCCCTATTCTCTCTTCTCTGCCTCTATCCTTCTCTCTCTCGCTCCCTTCTCTCTTCTCCTATGTTGTCTACCCCTCTCTCTTCTCCTTCTCCCTCATTCTCTCCCCCTCTTCTTCTTCTCTCTCTTCCCATGTTCCCTCTCCTCTGCTCACTCATTCTCCTTATCCTTCTCCTCCTCTCTCCCTTATCATTCCTCTCACCTTCTCTATCTCTTTCTCTCTCTTCCTTCTCTCCCTCTCTCCTTGTACCTCTTCTCCTTATCCCACTCTCTTTATCTCTCTTCCTTTCTCTCCCTCTCTCCTTGTCCCTCTTCTCCTTGTCCCACTCTCTTTATCTCTCTCTCCTCTCTCCTTCTCCCTCTTCTTCTCTCCCTTCTCCTTTTCTCCCACTCCTTCTCTCTCTTCCTCGTCCCATTCTCTCCCTTCTCTCTCTCGTTCTACCCCTCTCTCTTCTCTCCCGCTCTCCTTCTCTCTCACTCTTCCCTCTTCTCTTTCTCTCATCTCCCTCTCCCCATCTCTCTATCTACCTCTTATCCCGCTCCCCTTCTTCGGTCCATATCCTTCTCTCTTCTTCTTCTCTCCCCCTTTAATCCTTATATGTCCTCCTCTTTCCCTTCTCCCTCTCCCTCTCCCGCTCGCTCTCCCTCTCTATCCTTCTCTCCCACTCCTTCTTCACCGCCTCTCTCTTCTAACTCGCTCTTCTTCTCCCTCTCCCCTCTACTTCTCTGTCCTCCTCTCTCCCTCTTCTCTTCTCTACCTCTCTCGTTCCCTCTCCCCCTTCTTCTCTCCCTCCCCTCTTCCCCCTTCTCCTTCATTTTCTATCTTCCTCTTGTCCTCTTCTCCACTCCTTCCTCCTTCTCTCGCTCTCTCTCCCTTCTTCTCTCTCCTCCCTCTCCTTTTCTCTCTCCTTCCCTTCTCTCTCCCTCTCTCCTCTTCTCCACTCTCGTTCTCTCTCCCGCTTCCTTCCCTCTCCTTCTCCTCTCTCCGCTCTTCTTGTCCTCTTTTCTCCACTCTCCTTCTCTCTCCCTTCTCTATCTCTCGCTCTCGTTCTCCATCTCTCTTCTCTCTCCCTTTCCCTCACTCTTTTCTTCTCTCTCTTCCCACTTCTCCTCTTCTCTACCACTCTCCTCCTCCTCCTCCCTCCTCTCCTTCTCTTCCTCTCCTTGTTCTCCCCCTTATCCCTCTCTCTCGCTCTCTCTCCTCTTCTCACATTCTCTCTCTTCTCCTTTTCTCATTCTCCCTCTTATCCTCTTCTCTCTCGTTCCTTCTCTCTGTCCCTCCTCTTTTCTATTCTCCTTCTCTCTTCTCTCCTTATCCCTATCCCTATTCTCTCTTCTCTGCCTCTATCCTTCTCTCTCTCGCTCCCTTCTCTCTTCTCCTATGTTGTCTACCCCTCTCTCTTCTCCTTCTCCCTCATTCTCTCCCCCTCTTCTTCTTCTCTCTCTTCCCATGTTCCCTCTCCTCTGCTCACTCATTCTCCTTATCCTTCTCCTCCTCTCTCCCTTATCATTCCTCTCACCTTCTCTATCTCTTTCTCTCTCTTCCTTCTCTCCCTCTCTCCTTGTACCTCTTCTCCTTATCCCACTCTCTTTATCTCTCTTCCTTGCTCTCCCTCTTCTCCTTGTCCCACTCTCTTTATCTCTCTCTCCTCTCTCCTTCTCCCTCTTCTTCTCTCCCTTCTCCTTTTCTCCCACTCCTTCTCTGTCTTCCTCGTCCCATTCTCTCCCTTCTCTCTCTCGTTCTACCCCTCTCTCTTCTCTCCCGCTCTCCTTCTCTCTCACTCTTCCCTCTTCTCTTTCTCTCATCTCCCTCTCCCCATCTCTCTATCTACCTCTTATCCCGCTCCCCTTCTTCGGTCCTTATCCTTCTCTCTTCTTCTTCTCTCCCCCTTTAATCCTTATTTGTCCTCCTCTTTCCCTTCTCCCTCTCCCGCTCGCTCTCCCTCTCTCTCCTTCTCTCCCACTCCTTCTTCACCCCCTCTCTCTTCTCCCTCGCTCTTCTTCTCCCTCTCCCCTCTACTTCTCTGTCCTCCTCTCTCCCTCTTCTCTTCTCTACCTCTCTCGTTCCCTCTCCCCCTTCTTCTCTCCCTCCCCTCTTCCCCCTTCTCCTTCATTTTCTATCTTCCTCTTCTCCACTCCTTCCTCCTTCTCTCGCTCTCTCTCCCTTCTTCTCTCTCCTCCCTCTCCTTTTCTCTCTCCTTCCCTTCTCTCTCCCTCTCTCCTCTTCTCCACTCTCGTTCTCTCTCCCGCTTCCTTCCCTCTCCTTCTCCTCTCTCCGCTCTTCTTGTCCTCTTTTCTCCACTCTCCTTCTCTCTCCCTTCTCTATCTCTCGCTCTCGTTCTCCATCTCTCTTCTCTCTCCCTTTCGCTCACTCTTTTCTTCTCTCTCTTCCCACTTCTCCTCTTCTCTACCACTCTCCTCCTCCTCCTCCCTCCTCTCCTTCTCTTCCTCTCCTTGTTCTCCCCCTCACCTTCTTTCTGTCCTCTCCCCCTTATCCCTCTCTCTCGCTCTCTCTCTCCTCTTCTCACATTCTCTCGCTTCTCCTTTTCTCATTCTCCCTCTTATCCTCTTCTCTCTCGTTCCTTCTCTCTGTCCCTCCTCTTTTCTATTCTCCTTCTCTCTTCTCTCCTTATCCCTATCCCTATTCTCTCTTCTCTGCCTCTATCCTTCTCTCTCTCGCCCCCTTCTCTCTTCTCCTATGTTGTCTACCCCTCTCTCTTCTCCTTCTACCTCATTCTCTCCCCCTCTTCTTCTTCTTCTCTCTCTTCCCATGTTCCCTCTCCTCTGCTCACTCATTCTCCTTATCCTTCTCCTCCTCTCTCCCTTATCATTCCTCTCACCTTCTCTATCTCTTTCTCTCTCTTCCTTCTCTCCCTCTCTCCTTGTACCTCTTCTCCTTATCCCACTCTCTTTATCTCTCTTCCTTTCTCTCCCTCTCTCCTTGTCCCTCTTCTCCTTGTCCCACTCTCTTTATCTCTCTCTCCTCTCTCCTTCTCCCTCTTCTTCTCTCCCTTCTCCTTTTCTCCCACTCCTTCTCTCTCTTCCTCGTCCCATTCTCTCCCTTCTCTCTCTCGTTCTACCCCTCTCTCTTCTCTCCCGCTCTCCTTCTCTCTCACTCTTCCCTCTTCTCTTTCTCTCATCTCCCTCTCCCCATCTCTCTATCTACCTCTTATCCCGCTCCCCTTCTTCGGTCCTTATCCTTCTCTCTTCTTCTTCTCTCCCCCTTTAATCCTTATCTGTCCTCCTCTTTCCCTTCTCCCTCTCCCGCTCGCTCTCCCTCTCTCTCCTTCTCTCCCACTCCTTCTTCACCCCCTCTCTCTTCTCCCTCCCTCTTCTTCTCCCTCTCCCCTCTACTTCTCTGTCCTCCTCTCTCCCTCTTCTCTTCTCTACCTCTCTCGTTCCCTCTCCCCCTTCTTCTCTCCCTCCCCTCTTCCCCCTTCTCCTTCATTTTCTATCTTCCTCTTGTCCTCTTCTCCACTCCTTCCTCCTTCTCTCGCTCTCTCTCCTCCCTCTCCTTTTCTCTCTCCTTCCCTTCTCTCTCCCTCTCTCCTCTTCTCCACTCTCGTTCTCTCTCCCGCTTCCTTCCCTCTCCTTCTCCTCTCTCCGCTCTTCTTGTCCTCTTTTCTACACTCTCATTCTCTCTCCCTTCTCTATCTCTCGCTCTCGTTCTCCATCTCTCTTCTCTCTCCCTTTCCCTCTCTCTTTTCTTCTCTCTCTTCCCACTTCTCCTCTTCTCTACCACTCTCCTCCTCCTCCTCCCTCCTCTCCTTCTCTTCCTCTCCTTGTTCTCCCCCTCACCTTCTTTCTGTCCTCTCCCCCTTATCCCTCTCTCTCGCTCTCTCTCTCCTCTTCTCACATTCTCTCGCTTCTCCTTTTCTCATTCTCCCTCTTATCCTCTTCTCTCTCGTTCCTTCTCTCTGTCCCTCCTCTTTTCTATTCTCCTTCTCTCTTCTCTCCTTATCCCTATCCCTATTCTCTCTTCTCTGCCTCTATCCTTCTGTCTCTCGCTCCCTTCTCTCTTCTCCTATGTTGTCTACCCCTCTCTCTTCTCCTTCTCCCTCATTCTCTCCCCCTCTTCTTCTTCTCTCTCTTCCCATGTTCCCTCTCCTCTGCTCACTCATTCTCCTTATCCTTCTCCTCCTCTCTCCCTTATCATTCCTCTCACCTTCTCTATCTCTTTCTCTCTCTTCCTTCTCTCCCTCTCTCCTTGTACCTCTTCTCCTTATCCCACTCTATTTATCTCTCTTCCTTTCTCTCCCTCTCTCCTTGTCCCTCTTCTCCTTGTCCCACTCTCTTTATCTCTCTCTCCTCTCTCCTTCTCCCTCTTCTTCTCTCCCTTCTCCTTTTCTCCCACTCCTTCTCTCTCTTCCTCGTCCCATTCTCTCCCTTCTCTCTCTCGTTCTACCCCTCTCTCTTCTCTCCCGCTCTCCTTCTCTCTCACTCTTCCCTCTTCTCTTTCTCTCATCTCCCTCTCCCCATCTCTCTATCTACCTCTTATCCCGCTCCCCTTCTTCGGTCCTTATCCTTCTCTCTTCTTCTTCTCTCCCCCTTTAATCCTTATCTGTCCTCCTCTTTCCCTTCTCCCTCTCCCGCTCGCTCTCCCTCTCTCTCCTTCTCTCCCACTCCTTCTTCACCCCCTCTCTCTTCTCCCTCGCTCTTCTTCTCCCTCTCCCCTCTACTTCTCTGTCCTCCTCTCTCCCTCTTCACTTCTCTACCTCTCTCGTTCCCTCTCCCCCTTCTTCTCTCCCTCCCCTCTTCCCCCTTCTCCTTCATTTTCTATCTTCCTCTTGTCCTCTTCTCCACTCCTTCCTCCTTCTCTCGCTCTCTCTCCCTTCTTCTCTCTCCTCCCTCTCCTTTTCTCTCTCCTTCCCTTCTCTCTCCCTCTCTCCTCCTCTCCACTCTCGTTCTCTCTCCCGCTTCCTTCTCTCTCCTTCTCCTCTCTCCTCTCTTCTTGTCCTCTTTTCTCCACTCTCCTTCTCTCTCCCTTCTCTATCTCTCGCTCTCGTTCTCCATCTCTCTTCTCTCTCCCTTTCCCTCACTCTCTTCTTCTCTCTCTTCCCACTTCTCCGCTTGTTTACCACTCTCTTCCTCCTCCTCCTCCCTCCTCTCCTTCTCTTCCTCTCCTTGTTCTCCCCCTCACCTTCTTTCTGTCCTCTCCCCCTTATCCCTCTCTCTCGCTCTCTCTCCTCTTCTCACATTCTCTCACTTCTCCTTTTCTCATTCTCCCTCTTATCCTCTTCTCTCTCGTTCCTTCTCTCTGTACCTCCTCTTTTCTATTCTCCTTCTCTCTTCTCTCCTTATCCCTATTCTCTCTTCTCTGCCTCTATCCTTCTCTCTCTCGCTCCCTTCTCTCTTCTCCTATGTTGTCTACCCCTCTCTCTTCTCCTTCTCCCTCATTCTCTCCCCCTCTTCTTCTTCTCTCTCTTCCCATGTTCCCACTCCTCTGCTCACTCATTCTCCTTATCCTTCTCTTCCTCTCTCCCTTATCATTCCTGTCACCTTCTCTATCTCTTTCTCTCTCTTCCTTCTCTCCCTCTCTCCTTGTACCTCTTCTCCTTATCCCACTCTCTTTATCTCTCTTCCTTTCTCTCCCTCTCTCCTTGTCCCACTCTCTTTATCTCTCTCTCCTCTCTCCTTCTCCCTCTTCTTCTCTCCCTTCTCCTTTTCTCCCACTCCTTCTCTCTCTTCCTCGTCCCATTCTCTCCCTTCTCTCTCTCGTTCTACCCCTCTCTCTTCTCTCCCGCTCTCCTTCTCTCTCACTCTTCCCTCTTCTCTTTCTCTCATCTCCCTCTCCCCATCTCTCTATCTACCTCTTATCCCGCTCCCCTTCTTCGGTCCTTATCCTTCTCTCTTCTTCTTCTCTCCCCCTTTAATCCTTATCTGTCCTCCTCTTTCCCTTCTCCCTCTCCCGCTCGCTCTCCCTCTTTCTCCTTCTCTCCCACTCCTTCTTCACCCCCTCTCTCTTCTCCCTCGCTCTTCTTCTCCCTCTCCCCTCTACTTCTCTGTCCTCCTCTCTCCCTCTTCTCTTCTCTAACTCTCTCGTTCCCTCTCCCCCTTCTTCTCTCCCTCCCCTCTTCCCCCTTCTCCTTCATTTTCTATCTTCCTCTTGTCCTCTTCTCCACTCCTTACTCCTTCTCTCGCTCTCTCTCCCTTCTTCTCTCTCCTCCCCCTACTTTTCTCTCTCCTTCCCTTCTCTATCCCTCTCTCCTCCTCTCCACTCTCGTTCTCTCTCCCGCTTCCTTCTCTCTCCTTCTCCTCTCTCCTCTCTTCTTGTCCTCTTTTCTCCACTCTCCTTCTCTCTCCCTTCTCTATCTCTCGCTCTCGTTCTCCATCTCTCTTCTCTCTCCCGTTCCCTCACTCTCTTCTTCTCTCTCTTCCCACTTCTCCTATTGTCTACCACTCTCTTCCTCCTCCTCCCTCCTCTCCTTCTCTTCCTCTCCTTGTTCTCCCCCTCACCTTCTTTCTGTCCTCTCCCCCTTATCCCTCTCTCTCGCTCTCTCTCCTCTTCTCACATTCTCTCGCTTCTCCTTTTCTCATTCTCCCTCTTATCCTCTTCTCTCTCGTTCCTTCTCTCTGTCCCTCCTCTTTTCTATTCTCCTTCTCTCTTCTCTCCTTATCCCTATCCCTATTCTCTCTTCTCTGCTTCTATCCTTCTCTCTCTCGCTCCCTTCTCTCTTCTCCTATGTTGTCTACCCCTCTCTCTTCTCCTTCTCCCTCATTCTCTCCCCCTCTTCTTCTTCTCTCTCTTCCCATGTTCCCTCTCCTCTGCTCACTCATTCTCCTTATCCTTCTCTTCCTCTCTCCCTTATCATTCCTCTCACCTTCTCTATCTCTTTCTCTCTCTTCCTTCTCTCCCTCTCTCCTTGTACCTCTTCTCCTTATCCCACTCTCTTTATCTCTCTTCCTTTCTCTCCCTCTCTCCTTGTCCCACTCTCTTTATCTCTCTCTCCTCTCTCCTTCTCCCTCTTCTTCTCTCCCTTCTCCTTTTCTCCCACTCCTTCTCTCTCTTCCTCGTCCCATTCTCTCCCTTCTCTCTCTCGTTCTACCCCTCTCTCTTCTCTCCCGCTCTCCTTCTCTCTCACTCTTCCCTCTTCTCTTTCTCTCATCTCCCTCTCCCCATCTCTCTATCTACCTCTTATCCCGCTCCCCTTCTTCGGTCCTTATCCTTCTCTCTTCTTCTTCTCTCCCCCTTTAATCCTTATCTGTCCTCCTCTTTCCCTTCTCCCTCTCACGCTCGCTCTCCCTCTCTCTCCTTCTCTCCCACTCCTTATTCACCCCCTCTCTCTTCTCCCTCGCTCTTCTTCTCCCTCTCCCCTCTACTTCTCTGTCCTCCTCTCTCCCTCTTCTCTTCTCTACCTCTCTCGTTCCTTCTCCCCCTTCTTCTCTCCCTCCCCTCTTCCCCCTTCTCCTTCATTTTCTATCTTCCTCTTGTCCTCTTCTCCACTCCTCCCTCCTTCTCTCGCTCTCTCTCACTTCTTCTCTCTCCTCCCTCTCCTTTTCTTCTCTCTCCCTCTCTCCTCCTCTCCACTCTCGTTCTCTCTCCCGCTTCCTTCTCTCTCCTTCTCCTCTCTCCGCTCTTCTTGTCCTCTTTTCTCCACTCTCCTTCTCTCTCCCTTCTCTATCTCTCGCTCTCGTTCTCCATCTCTCTTCTCTCTCCCTTTCCATCACTCTTTTCTTCTCTCTCTTCCCACTTCTCCTCTTGTCTACCACTCTCCTCCTCCTCCTCCCTCCTCTCCTTCTCTTCCTCTCCCTGTTCTCCCCCTCACCTTCTTTCTGTCCCCCTCCCCCTTATCCCTCTCTCTCGCTCTCTCTCCTCTTCTCACATTCTCTCGCTTCTCCTTTTCTCATTCTCCCTCTTATCCTCTTCTCTCTCGTTCCTTCTCTCGTTCCTTCTCTCTGTCCCTCCTCTTTTCTATTCTCCTTCTCTCTTCTCTCCTTATCCCTATCCCTATTCTCTCTTCTCTGCCTCTATCCTTCTCTCTCTCGCTCCCTTCTCTCTTCTCCTATGTTGTCTACCCCTCTCTCTTCTCCTTCTCCCTCATTCTCTCCCCCTCTTCTTCTTCTCTCTCTTCCCATGTTCCCTTACCTCTGCTCACTCATTCTCCTTATCCTTCTCTTCCTCTCTCCCTTATCATTCTTCTCACCTTCTCTATCTCTTTCTCTCTCTTCCTTCTCTCCCTCTCTCCTTGTACCTCTTCTCCTTATCCCACTCTCTTTATCTCTCTTCCTTTCTCTCCCTCTCTCCTTGTCCCACTCTCTTTATCTCTCTCTCCTCTCTCCTTCTCCCTCTTCTTCCCTCCCTTCTCCTTTTCTCCCACCCCTTCTCTCTCTTCCTCGTCCCATTCTCTCCCTTCTCTCTCTCGTTCTACCCCTCTCTCTTCTCTCTCACTCTTCCCTCTTCTCTTTCTCTCATCTCCCTCTCCCCATCTCTCTATCTACCTCTTATCCCGCTCCCCTTCTTCGGTCCTTATCCTTCTCTCTTCTTCTTCTCTCCCCCTTTAATCCTTATCTGTCCTCCTCTTTCCCTTCTCCCTCTCCCGCTCGCTCTCCCTCTTTCTCCTTCTCTCCCACTCCTTCTTCACCCCCTCTCTCTTCTCCCTCGCTCTTCTTCTCCCTCTCCCCTCTACTTCTCTGTCCTCCTCTCTCCCTCTTCTCTTCTCTACCTCTCTCGTTCCCTCTCCCCCTTCTTCTCTCCCTCCCCTCTTCCCCCTTCTCCTTCATTTTCTATCTTCCTCTTGTCCTCTTCTCCACTCCTTACTCCTTCTCTCGCTCTCGCTCCCTTCTTCTCTCTCCTCCCTCTCCTTTTCTCTCTCCTTCCCTTCTCTATCCCTCTCTCCTCCTCTCCACTCTCGTTCTCTCTCCCGCTTCCTTCTCTCTCCTTCTCCTCTCTCCTCTCTTCTTGTCCTCTTTTCTCCACTCTCCTTCTCTCTCCCTTCTCTATCTCTCGCTCTCGTTCTCCATCTCTCTTCTCTCTCCCTTTCCCTCACTCTCTTCTTCTCTCACTTCCCACTTCTCCTCTTGTCTACCACTCTCTTCCTCCTCCTCCCTCCTCTCCTTCTCTTCCTCTCCCTGTTCTCCCCCTCACCTTCTTTCTGTCCTCTCCCCCTTATCCCTCTCTCTCGCTCTCTCTCCTCTTCTCACATTCTCTCGCTTCTCCTTTTCTCATTCTCCCTCTTATCCTCTTCTCTCTCGTTCCTTCTCTCTGTCCCTCCTCTTTTCTATTCCCCTTCTCTCTTCTCTCCTTATCCCTATCCCTATTCTCTCTTCTCTGCCTCTATCCTTCTCTCTCTCGCTCCCTTCTCTCTTCTCCTATGTTGTCTACCCCTTTCTCTTCTCCTTCTCCCTCATTCTCTCCCCCTCTTCTTCTTCTCTCTCTTCCCATGTTCCCTCTCCTCTGCTCACTCATTCTCCTTATCCTTCTCTTCCTCTCTCCCTTATCATTCCTCTCACCTTCTCTATCTCTTTCTCTCTCTTCCTTCTCTACCTCTCTCCTTGTACCTCTTCTCCTTATCCCACTCTCTTTATCTCTCTTCCTTTCTCTCCCTCTCTCCTTGTCCCACTCTCTTTATCTCTCTCTCCTCTCTCCTTCTCCCTCTTCTTCTCTCCCTTCTCCTTTTCTCCCACTCCTTCTCTCTCTTCCTCGTCCCATTCTCTCCCTTCTCTCTCTCGTTCTACCCCTCTCTCTTCTCTCCCGCTCTCCTTCTCTCTCACTCTTCCCTCTTCTCTTTCTCTCATCTCCCTCTCCCCATCTCTCTATCTACCTCTTATCCCGCTCCCCTTCTTCGGTCCTTATCCTTCTCTCTTCTTCTTCTCTCCCCCTTTAATCCTTATCTGTCCTCCTCTTTCCCTTCTCCCTCTCACGCTCGCTCTACCTCTCTCTGCTTCTCCCCCACTCCTTCTTCACCCCCTCTCTCTTCTCCCTCGCTCTTCTTCTCCCTCTCCCCTCTACTTCTCTGTCCTCCTCTCTCCCTCTTCTCTTCTCTACCTCTCTCGTTCCTTCTCCCCCTTCTTCTCTCCCTCCCCTCTTCCCCCTTCTCCTTCATTTTCTATCTTCCTCTTGTCCTCTTCTCCACTCCTTCCTCCTTCTCTCGCTCTCTCTCCCTTCTTCTCTCTCCTCCCTCTCCTTTTCTTCTCTCTCCCTCTCTCCTCCTCTCCACTCTCGTTCTCTCTCCCGCTTCCATCTCTCTCCTTCTCCTCTCTCCGCTCTTCTTGTCCTCTTTTCTCCACTCTCCTTCTCTCTCCCTTCTCTATCTCTCGCTCTCGTTCTCCATCTCTCTTCTCTCTCCCTTTCCCTCACTCTTTTCTTCTCTCTCTTCCCACTTCTCCTCTTGTCTACCACTCTCCTCCTCCTCCTCCCTCCTCTCCTTCTCTTCCTCTCCCTGTTCTCCCCCTCACCTTCTTTCTGTCCCCTCCCCCTTATCCCTCTCTCTCGCTCTCTCTCCTCTTCTCACATTCTCTCGCTTCTCCTTTTCTCATTCTCCTTCTTATCCTCTTCTCACTCGTTCCTTCTCTCTGTCCCTCCTCTTTTCTATTCTCCTTCTCTCTTCTCTCCTTATCCCTATCCCTATTCTCTCTTCTCTGCTTCTATCCTTCTCTCTCTCGCTCCCTTCTCTCTTCTCCTATGTTGTCTACCCCTCTCTCTTCTCCTTCTCCCTCATTCTCTCCCCCTCTTCTTCTTCTCTCTCTTCCCATGTTCCCTCACCTCTGCTCACTCATTCTCCTTATCCTTCTCCTCCTCTCTCCCTTATCATTCCTCTCACCTTCTCTATCTCTTTCTCTCTCTTCCTTCTCTCCCTCTCTCCTTGTACCTCTTCTCCTTATTCCACTCTCTTTATCTCTCTTCCTTTCTCTCCCTCTCTCCTTGTCCCACTCTCTTTATCTCTCTCTCGTCTCTCCTTCTCCCTCTTCTTCTCTCCCTTCTCCTTTTCTCCCACTCCTTCTCTCTCTTCCTCGTCCCATTCTCTCCGTTCTCTCTCTCGTTCTACCCCTCTCTCTTCTCTCCCGCTCTCCATCTCTCTCACTCTTCCCTCTTCTCTTTCTCTCATCTCCCTCTCCCATCTCTCTATCTACCTCTTATCCCGCTCCCCTTCTTCGGTCCTTATCCTTCTCTCTTCTTCTTCTCTCCCCCTTTAATCCTTATCTGTCCTCCTCTTTCCCTTCTCCCTCTCCCGCTCGCTCTCCCTCTCTCTCCTTCTCTCCCACTCCTTCTTCACCCCCTCTCTCTTCTCCCTCGCTCTTCTTCTCCCTCTCCCCTCTACTTCTCTGTCCTCCTCTCTCCCTCTTCACTTCTCTACCTCTCTCGTTCCCTCTCCCCCTTCTTCTCTCCGTCCCCTCTTCCCCCTTCTCCTTCATTTTCTATCTTCATCTTGTCCTCTTCTCCACTCCTTCCTCCTTCTCTCGCTCTCTCTCCCTTCTTCTCTGTCCTCCCTCTCCTTTTCTCTTTCCTTCCCTTCTCTCTCCCTCTCTCCTCCTCTCCACTCTCGTTCTCTCTCCCGCTTCCTTCTCTCTCCTTCTCCTCTCTCCTCTCTCCTCTCTTCTTGTCCTCTTTTCTCCACTCTCCTTCTCTCTCCCTTCTCTATGTCTCGCTCTCGTTCTCCATCTCTCTTCTCTCTCCCTTTCCCTCACTCTCTTCTTCTCTCTCTTCCCACTTCTCCTCTTGTCTACCACTCTCTTCCTCCTCCTCCCTCCTCTCCTTCTCTTCCTCTCCTTGTTCTCCCCCTCACCTTCTTTCTGTCCTCTCCCCCTTATCCCTCTCTCTCGCTCTCTCTCCTCTTCTCACATTCTCTCACTTCTCCTTTTCTCATTCTCCCTCTTATCCTCTTCTCTCTCGTTCCTTCTCTCTGTCCCTCCTCTTTTCTATTCTCCTTCTCTCTTCTCTCCTTATCCCTATCCCTATTCTCTCTTCTCTGCCTCTATCCTTCTCTCTCTCGCTCCCTTCTCTCTTCTCCTATGTTGTCTACCCCTCTCTCTTCTCCTTCTCCATCATTCTCTCCCCCTTTTCTTCTTCTCTCTCTTCCCATGTTCCCTCTCCTCTGCTCACTCATTCTCCTTATCCTTCTCTTCCTCTCTCCCTTATCAGTCCTCTCACCTTCTCTATCTCTTTCTCTCTCTTCCTTCACTCCCTCTCTCCTTGTACCTCTTCTCCTTATCCCACTCTCTTTATCTCTCTTCCTTTCTCTCCCTCTCTCCTTGTCCCACTCTCTTTATCTCTCTCTCCTCTCTCCTTCTCCCTCTTCTTCTCTCCCTTCTCCTTTTCTCCCACTCCTTCTCTCTCTTCCTCGTCCCATTCTCTCCCTTCTCTCTCTCGTTCTACCCCTCTCTCTTCTCTCCCGCTCTCCTCTCTCTCTCTTCCCTCTTCTCTTTCTCTCATCTCCCTCTCCCCATCTCTCTATCTACCTCTTATCCCGCTCCCATTCTTCGGTCCTTATCCTTCTCTCTTCTTCTTCTCTCCCCCTTTAATCCTTATCTGTCCTCCTCTTTCCCTTCTCCCTCTCACGCTCGCTCTCCCTCTCTCTCCTTCTCTCCCACTCCTTCTTCACCCCCTCTCTCTTCTCCCTCGCTCTTCTTCTCCCTCTCCCCTCTACTTCTCTGTCCTCCTCTCTCCCTCTTCTCTTCTCTACCTCTCTCGTTCCTTCTCCCCCTTCTTCTCTCCCTCCCCTCTTCCCCCTTCTCCTTCATTTTCTATCTTCCTCTTGTCCTCTTCTCCACTCCTTCCTCCTTCTCTCGCTCTCTCTCCCTTCTTCTCTCTCCTCCCTCTCCTTTTCTTCTCTCTCCCTCTCTCCTCCTCTCCACTCTCGTTCTCTCTCCCGCTTCCTTCTCTCTCGTTCTCCTCTCTCCGCTCTTCTTGTCCTCTTTTCTCCACTCTCCTTCTCTCTCCCTTCTCTATCTCTCGCTCTCGTTCTCCATCTCTCTTCTCTCTCCCTTTCCCTCACTCTTTTCTTCTCTCTCTTCCCACTTCTCCTCTTGTCTACCACTCTCCTCCTCCTCCTCCCTCCTCTCCTTCTCTTCCTCTCCCTGTTCTCCCCCTCACCTTCTTTCTGTCCCCTCCCCCTTATCCCTCTCTCTCGCTCTCTCTCCTCTTCTCACATTCTCTCGCTTCTCCTTTTCTCATTCTCCCTCTTATCCTCTTCTCTCTCGTTCCTTCTCTCTGTCCCTCCTCTTTTCTATTCTCCTTCTCTCTTCTCTCCTTATCCCTATCCCTATTCTCTCTTCTCTGCCTCTATCCTTCTCTCTCTCGCTCCCTTCTCTCTTCTCCTATGTTGTCTACCCCTCTCTCTTCTCCTTCTCCCTCATTCTCTCCCCCTCTTCTTCTTCTCTCTCTTCCCATGTTCCCTCTCCTCTGCTCACTCATTCTCCTTATCCTTCTCTTCCTCTCTCCCTTATCATTCCTCTCACCTTCTCTATCTCTTTCTCTCTCTTCCTTCTCTCCCTCTCTCCTTGTACCTCTTCTCCTTATCCCACTCTCTTTATCTCTCTTCCTTTCTCTCCCTCTCTCCTTGTCCCATTCTCTTTATCTCTCTCTCCTCTCTCCTTCTCCCTCTTCTTCTCTCCCTTCTCCTTTTCTCCCACTCCTTCTCTCTCTTCCTCGTCCCATTCTCTCCCTTCTCTCTCTCGTTCTACCCCTCTCTCTTCTCTCCCGCTCTCCTTCTCTCTCACTCTTCCCTCTTCTCTTTCTCTCATCTCCCTCTCCCCATCTCTCTATCTACCTCTTATCCCGCTCCCCTTCTTCGGTCCTTATCCTTCTCTCTTCTTCTTCTCTCCCCCTTTAATCCTTATCTGTCCTCCTCTTTCCCTTCTCCCTCTCCCGCTCGCTCTCCCTCTCTCTCCTTCTCTCCCACTCCTTCTTCACCCCCTCTCTCTTCTCCCTCGCTCTTCTTCTCCCTCTCCCCTCTACTTCTCTGTCCTCCTCTCTCCCTCTTCTCTTCTCTACCTCTCTCGTTCCCTCTCCCCCTTCTTCTCTCCCTCCCCTCTTCCCCCTTCTCCTTCATTTTCTATCCTCCTCTTGTCCTCTTCTCCACTCCTTCCTCCTTCTCTCGCTCTCTCTCCTCCCTCTCCTTTTCTCTCTCCTTCCCTTCTCTCTCCCTCTCTCCTCCTCTCCACTCTCGTTCTCTCTCCCGCTTCCTTCTCTCTCCATCTCCTCTCTCCTCTCTTCTTGTCCTCTTTTCTCCACTCTCCTTCTTTCTCCCTTCTCTATCTCTCGCTCTCGTTCTCCATCTCTCTTCTCTCTCCCTTTCCCTCACTCTCTTCTTCTCTCTCTTCCCACTTCTCCTCTAGTCTACCACTCTCTTCCTCCTCCTCCCTCCTCTCCTTCTCTTCCTCTCCTTGTTCACCCCCACACCTTCTTTCTGTCCTCTCCCCCTTATCCCTCTCTCTCGCTCTCTCTCCTCTTCTCACATTCTCTCGCTTCTCCTTTTCTCATTCTCCCTCTTATCCTCTTCTCTCTCGTTCCTTCTCTCTGTCCCTCCTCTTTTCTATTCTCCTTCTCTCTTCTCTCCTTATCCCTATCCCTATTCTCTCTTCTCTGCCTCTATCCTTCTCTCTCTTGCTCCCTTCTCTCTTCTCCTATGTTGTCTACCCCTCTCTCTTCTCCTTCTCCCTCATTCTCTCCCCCTCTTCTTCTTCTCTCTCTTCCCATGTTCCCTCTCCTCTGCTCACTCATTCTCCTTATCCTTCTGCTCCTCTCTCCCTTATCAATCCTCTCACCTTCTCTATCTCTTTCTCTCTCTTCCTTCTCTCCCTCTCTCCTTGTACCTCTTCTCCTTATCCCACTCTCTTTATCTCTCTTCCTTTCTCTCCCTCTCTCCTTTTCCCTCTTCTCCTTGTCCCACTTTCTTTATCTCTCCCTCCTCTCTCCTTCTCCCTCTTCTTCTCTCCCTTCTCCTTTTCTCCCACTCCTTCTCTCTCTTCCTCGTCCCATTCTCTCCCTTCTCTCTCTCGTTCTACCCCTCTCTCTTCTCTCCCGCTCTCATTCTCTCTCACTCTTCGCTCTTCTCTTTCTCTCATCTTCCTCTCCCCATCTCTCTATCTACCTCTTATCCCGCTCCCCTTCTTCGGTCCTTATCCTTCTCTCTTCTTCTTCTCTCCCCCTTTAATCCTTATCCGTCCTCCTCTTTCCCTTCTCCCTCTCCCGCTCGCTCTCCCTCTTTCTCCTTCTCTCCCACTCCTTCTTCAACCCCTCTCTCTTCTCCCTCGCTCTTCTTCTCCCTCTCCCCTCTACTTCTCTGTCCTCCTCTCTCCCTCTTCTCTTCTCTACCTCTCTCGTTCCCTCTCCCCCTTCTTCTCTTCCTCCCCTCTTCCCCCTTCTCCTTCATTTTCTATCTTCCTCTTGTCCTCTTCTCCACTCCTTCCTCCTTCTCTCGCTCTCTCTCCCTTCTTCTCTCTCCTCCCTCTCCTTTTCTCTCTCCTTCCCTTCTCTCTCCCTCTCTCCTCCTCTCCACTTTCGTTCTCTCTCCAGCTTCCTTGTCTCTCCATCTCCTCTCTCCGCTCTTCTTGTCCTCTTTTCTCCACTCTCCTTCTCTCTCCCTTCTCTATCTCTCGCTCTCGTTCTCCATCTCTCTTCTCTCTCCCTTTCCCTCACTCTTTTCTTCTCTCTCTTCCCACTTCTCCTCTTCTCTACCACTCTCCTCCTCATCCTCCCTCCTCTCCTTCACTTCCTCTCCTTGTTCTCCCCCTCACCTTCTTTCTGTCCTCTCCCCCTTATCCCTCTCTCTCGCTCTCTCTCATCTTCTCACATTCTCTCGCTTCTCCTTTTCTCATTCTCCCTCTTATCCTCTTCTCTCTCGTTCCTTCTCTCTGTCCCTCCTCTTTTCTATTCTCCTTCTATCTTCTCTCCTTATCCCTATCCCTATTCTCTTTTCTCTGCCTCTATCCTTCTCTCTCTCGCTCCCTTCTCTCTTCTCCTATGTTGTCTACCCCTCTCTCTTCTCCTTCTCCCTCATTCTCTCCCCCTCTTCTTCTTCTCTCTCTTCCCATGTTCCCTCTCCTCTGCTCACTCATTCTCCTTATCCTTCTCCTCCTCTCTCCCTTATCATTCCTCTCACCTTCTCTGTCTCTTTCTCTCTCTTCCTTATCTCCCTCTCTCCTTGTACCTCTTCTCCTTATCCCACTCTCTTTATCTCTCTTCCTTTCTCTCCCTCTCTCCTTGTCCCTCTTCTCCTTGTCCCACTCTCTTTATCTCTCTCTCCTCTCTCCTTCTCCCTCTTCTTCTCTCCCTTCTCCTTTTCTCCCACTCCTTCTCTCTCTTCCTCGTCCCATTCTCTCCCTTCTCTCTCTCGTTCTACCCCTCTCTCTTCTCTCCCGCTCTCCTTCTCTCTCACTCTTCCCTCTTCTCTTTCTCTCATCTCCCTCTCCCCATCTCTCTATCTACCTCTTATCCCGCTCCCCTTCTTCGGTCCTTATCCTTCTCTCTTCTTCTTCTCTCCCCCTTCAATCCTTATCTGTCCTCCTCTTTCCCTTCTCCCTCTCCCGCTCGCTCTCCCTCTCTCTCCTTCTCTCCCACTCCTTCTTCACCCCCTCTCTCTTCTCCCTTGCTCTTCTTCTCCCTCTCCCCTCTACTTCTCTGTCCTCCTCTCTCCCTCTTCTCTTCTCTACCTCTCTCGTTCCCTCTCCCCCTTCTTCTCTCCCTCCACTCTTCCCCCTTCTCCTTCATTTTCTATCTTCCTCTTGTCCTCTTCTCCACTCCTTCCTCCTTCTCTCGCTCTCTCTCCCTTCTTCTCTCTCCTCCCTCTCCGTTTGCCTCTCCTTCCCTTCTCTCTCCCTCTCTCCTCTTCTCCACTCTCGTTCTCTCTCCCGCTTCCTTCTCTCTCCTTCTCCTCTCTTCTTGTCCTCTTTTCTCCACTCTCCTTCTCTCTCCCTTCTCTATCTCTCGCTCTCGTTCTCCATCTCTCTTCTCTCTCCCTTTCCCTCACTCTTTTCTTCTCTCTCTTCCCACTTCTCCTCTTCTCTACCACTCTCCTCCTCCTCCTCCTCCCTCCTCTCCTTCTCTTTCTCTCCTTGTTCTCCCCCTCACCTTCTATCTGTCCTCCCCCCTTATCCCTCTCTCTCGCTCTCTCTCCTCTTCTCACATTCTCTCGCTTCTCCTTTTCTCATTCTCCCTCTTATCCTCTTCTCTCTCGTTCCTTCTCTCTGTCCCTCCTCTTTTCTATTCTCCTTCTCTCTCTTCCTCGTCCCATTCTCTCCCTTCTCTCTCTCGTTCTACCCCTCTCTCTTCTCTCCCGCTCTCCTTCTCTCTCACTCTTCCCTCTTCTCTTTCTCTCATCTCCCTCTCCCCATCTCTCTATCTACCTCTTATCCCGCTCCCCTTCTTCGGTCCTTATCCTTCTCTCTTCTTCTTCTCTCCCCCTTCAATCCTTATCTGTCCTCCTCTTTCCCTTCTCCCTCTCCCGCTCGCTCTCCCTCTCTCTCCTTCTCTCCCACTCCTTCTTCACCCCCTCTCTCTTCTCCCTTGCTCTTCTTCTCCCTCTCCCCTCTACTTCTCTGTCCTCCTCTCTCCCTCTTCTCTTCTCTACCTCTCTCGTTCCCTCTCCCCCTTCTTCTCTCCCTCCACTCTTCCCCCTTCTCCTTCATTTTCTATCTTCCTCTTGTCCTCTTCTCCACTCCTTCCTCCTTCTCTCGCTCTCTCTCCCTTCTTCTCTCTCCTCCCTCTCCGTTTGCCTCTCCTTCCCTTCTCTCTCCCTCTCTCCTCTTCTCCACTCTCGTTCTCTCTCCCGCTTCCTTCTCTCTCCTTCTCCTCTCTTCTTGTCCTCTTTTCTCCACTCTCCTTCTCTCTCCCTTCTCTATCTCTCGCTCTCGTTCTCCATCTCTCTTCTCTCTCCCTTTCCCTCACTCTTTTCTTCTCTCTCTTCCCACTTCTCCTCTTCTCTACCACTCTCCTCCTCCTCCTCCTCCCTCCTCTCCTTCTCTTTCTCTCCTTGTTCTCCCCCTCACCTTCTATCTGTCCTCCCCCCTTATCCCTCTCTCTCGCTCTCTCTCCTCTTCTCACATTCTCTCGCTTCTCCTTTTCTCATTCTCCCTCTTATCCTCTTCTCTCTCGTTCCTTCTCTCTGTCCCTCCTCTTTTCTATTCTCCTTCTCTCTCTTCCTCGTCCCATTCTCTCCCTTCTCTCTCTCGTTCTACCCCTCTCTCTTCTCTCCCGCTCTCCTTCTCTCTCACTCTTCCCTCTTCTCTTTCTCTCATCTCCCTCTCCCCATCTCTCTATCTACCTCTTATCCCGCTCCCCTTCTTCGGTCCTTATCCTTCTCTCTTCTTCTTCTCTCCCCATTTAATCCTTATCTGTCCTCCTCTTTCCCTTCTCCCTCTCCCGCTCGCTCTCCCTCTCTCTCCTTCTCTCCCACTCCTTCTTCACCCCCTCTCTATTCTCCCTCGCTCTTCTTCTCCCTCTCCCCTCTACTTCTCTGTCCTCCTCTCTCCCTCTTCTGTTCTCTGTCTCTCTCGTTCCCACTCCCCCTTCTTCTCTCCCTCCCCTCTTCCCCCTTCTCCTTCATTTTCTATCTTCCTCTTGTCCTCTTCTCCACTCCTTCCTCCTTCTCTCTCTCTCTCTCCCTTCTTCTCTCTCCTCCCTCTCCTTTTCTCTCTCCTTCCCTTCTCTCTCCCTCTCTCCTCTTCTCCACTCTCGTTCTCTCTCCCGCTTCCTTCTCTCTTCTTCTCCTCTCTCCGCTCTTCTTGTCCTCTTGTCTCCACTCTCCTTCTCTCTCCCTTCTTTATCTCTCGCTCTCGTTCTCCATCTCTCTTCTCTCTCCCTTTCCCTCACTCTTTTCTTCTCTCTCTTCCCACTTCTCCTCTTCTCTACCACTCTCCTCCTGCTCCTCCTCCCTCCTCTCCTTCTCTTCCTCTCCTTGTTCTCCCCCTCACCTTCTTTCTGTCCTCCCCCCTTATCCCTCTCTCTCGCTCTCTCTCCTCTTCTCACATTCTCTCGCTTCTCCTTTTCTCATTCTCCCTCTTATCCTCTTCTCTCTCGTTCCTTCTCTCTGTCCCTCCTCTTTTCTATTCTCCTTCTCTCTTCTCTCCTTATCCCTATCCCTATTCTCTCTTCTCTGCCTCTATCCTTCTCTCTCTCGCTCCCTTCTCTCTTCTCCTATGTTGTCTACCCCTCTCTCTTCTCCTTCTCCCTCATTCTCTCCCCCTCTTCTTCTTCTCTCTCTTCCCATGTTCCCTCTCCTCTGCTCACTCATTCTCCTTATCCTTCTCCTCCTCTCTCCCTTATCATTCCTCTCACCTTCTCTATCTCTTTCTCTCTCTTCCTTCTCTCCCTCTCTCCTTGTACCTCTTCTCCTTATCCCACTCTCTTTATCTCTCTTCCTTTCTCTCCCTCTCTCCTTGTCCCTCTTCTCCTTGTCCCACTCTCTTTATCTCTCTCTCCTCTCTCCTTCTCCCTCTTCTTCTCTCCCTTCTCCTTTTCTCCCACTCCTTCTCTCTCTTCCTCGTCCCATTCTCTCCCTTCTCTCTCTCGTTCTACCCCTCTCTCTTCTCTCCCGCTCTCCTTCTCTCTCACTCTTCCCTCTTCTCTTTCTCTCATCTCCCTCTCCCCATCTCTCTATCTACCTCTTATCCCGCTCCCCTTCTTCGGTCCTTATCCTTCTCTCTTCTTCTTCTTCTTCTCTCCCCCTTTAATCCTTATCTGTCCTCCTCTTTCCCTTCTCCCTCTCCCGCTCGCTCTCCCTCTCTCTCCTTCTCTCCCACTCCTTCTTCACCCCCTCTCTCTTCTCCCTCGCTCTTCTTCTCCCTCTCCCCTCTACTTCTCTGTCCTCCTCTCTCCCTCTTCTCTTCTCTACCTCTCTCGTTCCCTCTCCCCCTTCTTCTCTCCCTCCCCTCTTCCCCCTTGTCCTTCATTTTCTATCTTCCTCTTGTCCTCTTCTCCACTCCTTCCTCCTTCTCTCGCTCTCTCTCCCTTCTTCTCTCTCCTCCCTCTCCTTTTGTCTCTCCTTCCCTTCTCTCTCCCTCTCTCCTCTTCTCCACTCTCGTTCTCTCTCCCGCTTCCTTCTCTCTCCTTCTCCTCTCTCCTCTCTTCTTGTCCTCTTTTCTCCACTCTCCTTCTCTCTCCCTTCTCTATCTCTCGCTCTCGTTCTCCATCTCTCTTCTCTCTCCCTTTCCCTCACTCTTTTCTTCTCTCTCTTCCCACTTCTCCTCTTCTCTACCACTCTCCTCCTCCTCCTCCTCCCTCCTCTCCTTCTCTTCCTCTCCTTGTTCTCCCCCTCACCTTCTTTCTGTCCTCCCCCCTTATCCCTCTCTCTCGCTCTCTCTCCTCTTCTCACATTCTCTCGCTTCTCCTTTTCTCATTCTCCCTCTTATCCTCTTCTCTCTCGTTCCTTCTCTCTGTCCCTCCTCTTTTCTATTCTCCTTCTCTCTTCTCTCCTTATCCCTATCCCTATTCTCTCTTCTCTGCCTCTATCCTTCTCTCTCTCGCTCCCTTCTCTCTTCTCCTATGTTGTCTACCCCTCTCTCTTCTCCTTCTCCCTCATTCTCTCCCCCTCTTCTTCTTCTCTCTCTTCCCATGTTCCCTCTCCTCTGCTCACTCATTCTCCTTATCCTTCTCCTCCTCTCTCCCTTATCATTCCTCTCACCTTCTCTATCTCTTTCTCTCTCTTCCTTCTCTCCCTCTCTCCTTGTACCTCTTCTTCTTATCCCACTCTCTTTATCTCTCTTCCTTTCTCTCCCTCTCTCCTTGTCCCTCTTCTCCTTGTCCCACTCTCTTTATCTCTCTCTCCTCTCTCCTTCTCCCTCTTCTTCTCTCCCTTCTCCTTTTCTCCCACTCCTTCTCTCTCTTCCTCGTCCCATTCTCTCCCTTCTCTCTCTCGTTCTACCCCTCTCTCTTCTCTCCCGCTCACCTTGTCTCTCACTCTTCCCTCTTCTCTTTCTCTCATCTCCCTCTCCTCATCTCTCTATCTACCTCTTATCCCGCTCCCCTTCTTCGGTCCTTATCCTTCTCTCTTCTTCTTCTCTCCCCCTTTAATCCTTATCTGTCCTCCTCTTTCCCTTCTCCCTCTCCCGCTCGCTCTCCATCTCTCTCCTTCTCTCCCACTCCTTCTTCACCCCCTCTCTCTTCTCCCTCGCTCTTCTTCTCCCTCTCCCCTCTACTTCTCTGTCCTCCTCTCTCCCTCTTCTCTTCTCTACCTCTCTCGTTCCCTCTCCCCCTTCTTCTCTCCCTCCCCTCTTCCCCCTTCTCCTTCATTTTCTATCTTCCTCTTGTCCTCTTCTCCACTCCTTCCTCCTTCTCTCGCTCTCTCTCCCTTCTTCTCTCTCCTCCCTCTCCTTTTCTCTCTCCTTCCCTTCTCTCTCCCTCTCTCCTCTTCTCCACTCTCGTTCTCTCTCCCGCTTCCTTCTCTCTCCTTCTCCTCTCTCCGCTCTTCTTGTCCTTTTTTCTCCACTCTCCTTCTCTCTCCCTTCTCTATCTCTATCTCTCGCTCTCGTTCTCCATCTCTCTTCTCTCTCCTCCCTCTCCTTTTCTCTCTCCTTCCCTTCTCTCTCCCTCTCTCCTCTTCTCCACTCTCGTTCTCTCTCCCGCTTCCTTCTCTCTCCTTCTCCTCTCTCCGCTCTTCTTGTCCTCTTGTCTCCACTCTCCTTCTCTCTCCCTTCTCTATCTCTCGCTCTCCATCTCTCTTCTCTCTCCCTTTCCCTCACTCTTTTCTTCTCTCTCTTCCCACTTCTCCTCTTCTCTACCACTCTCCTCCTCCTCCTCCCTCCTCTCCTTCTCTTCCTCTCCTTGTTCTCCCCCTCACCTTCTTTCTGTCATCTCCCCCTTATCCCTCTCTCTCGCTCTCTCTCCTCTTCTCACATTCTCTCGCTTCTCCTTTTCTCATTCTCCCTCTTATCCTCTTCTCTCTCGTTCCTTCTCTCTGTCCCTCCTCTTTTCTATTCTCCTTCTCTCTTCTCTCCTTATCCCTATCCCTATTCTCTCTTCTCTGCCTCTATCCTTCTCTCTCTCGCTCCCTTCTCTCTTCTCCTATGTTGTCTACCCCTCTCTCTTCTCCTTCTCCCTCATTCTCTCCCCCTCTTCTTCTTCTCTCTCTTCCCATGTTCCCTCTCCTCTGCTCACTCATTCTCCTTATCCTTCTCCTCCTCTCTCCCTTATCATTCCTCTCACCTTCTCTATCTCTTTCTCTCTCTTCCTTCTCTCCCTCTCTCCTTGTACCTCTTCTCCTTATCCCACTCTCTTTATCTCTCTTCCTTTCTCTCCCTCTCTCCTTGTCCCTCTTCTCCTTGTCCCACTCTCTTTATCTCTCTCTCCTCTCTCCTTCTCCCTCTTCTTCTCTCCCTTCTCCTTTTCTCCCACTCCTTCTCTCTCTTCCTCGTCCCATTCTCTCCCTTCTCTCTCTCGTTCTACCCCTCTCTCTTCTCTCCCGCTCTCCTTCTCTCTCACTCTTCCCTCTTCTCTTTCTCTCATCTCCCTCTCCCCATCTCTCTATCTACCTCTTATCCCGCTCCCCTTCTTCGGTCCTTATCCTTCTCTCTTCTTCTTCTTCTTCTCTCCCCCTTTAATCCTTATCTGTCCTCCTCTTTCCCTTCTCCCTCTCCCGCTCGCTCTCCCTCTCTCTCCTTCTCTCCCACTCCTTCTTCACCCCCTCTCTCTTCTCCCTCGCTCTTCTTCTCCCTCTCCCCTCTACTTCTCTGTCCTCCTCTCTCCCCCTTCTCTTCTCTACCTCTCTCGTTCCCTCTCCCCCTTCTTCTCTCCCTCCCCTCTTCCCCCTTCTCCTTCATTTTCTATCTTCCTCTTGTCCTCTTCTCCACTCCTTCCTCCTTCTCTCGCTCATCTCCCTTCTTCTCTCTCCTCCCTCTCCTTTTCTCTCTCCTTCCCTTCTCTCTCCCTCTCTCCTCTTCTCCACTCTCGTTCTCTCTCCCGCTTCCTTCTCTCTCCTTGTCCTCTCTCCGCTCTTCTTGTCCTCTTTTCTCCACTCTCCTTCTCTCTCCCTTCTCTATCTCTATCTCTCGCTCTCGTTCTCCATCTCTCTTCTCTCTCCCTTTCCCTCACTCTTTCCTTCTCTCTCTTCCCACTTCTCCTCTTCTCTACCACTCTCCTCCTCCTCCTCCCTCCTCTCCTTCTCTTCCTCTCCTTGTTCTCCCCCTCACCTTCTTTCTGTCCTCTCCCCCTTATCCCTCTCTCTCGCTCTCTCTCCTCTTCTCACATTCTCTCGCTTCTCCTTTTCTCATTCTCCCTCTTATCCTCTTCTCTCTCGTTCCTTCTCTCTGTCCCTCCTCTTTTCTATTCTCCTTCTCTCTTCTCTCCTTATCCCTATCCCTATTCTCTCTTCTCTGCCTCTATCCTTCTCTCTCTCGCTCCCTTCTCTCTTCTCCTATGTTGTCTACCCCTCTCTCTTCTCCTTCTCCCTCATTCTCTCCCCCTCTTCTTCTTCTCTCTCTTCCCATGTTCCCTCTCCTCTGCTCACTCATTCTCCTTATCCTTCTCCTCCTCTCTCCCTTATCATTCCTCTCACCTTCTCTATCTCTTTCTCTCTCTTCCTTCTCTCCCTCTCTCCTTGTACCTCTTCTCCTTATCCCACTCTCTTTATCTCTCTTCCTTTCTCTCCCTCTCTCCTTGTCCCTCTTCTCCTTGTCCCACTCTTTTTATCTCCCTCTCCTTCTCCCTCTTCTTGTCTCCCTTCTCCTTTTCTCCCACTCCTCTCTCTTCCTCGTCCCATTCTCTCCCTTCTCTCTCTCGTTCTACCCCTCTCTCTTCTCTCCCGCTCTCCTTCTCTCTCACTCTTCGCTCTTCTCTTTCTCTCATCTCCCTCTCCCCATCTCTTTATCTACCTCTTATCCCACTCCCCTTCTTCGGTCCTTATCCTTCTCTCTTCTTCTTCTCTCCCTCTTTAATCCTTATCTGTCCTCCTCTTTCCCTTCTCCCTCTCCCGCTCGCTCTCCCTCTCTCTCCTTCTCTCCCACTCCTTCTTCACCCCTCTCTCTTCTCCCTCGCTCTTCTTCTCCCTCTCCCCTCTACTTCTCTGTCCTCCTCTCTCCCTCTTCTCTTGTCTACCTCTTTCGTTCCCTCTCCCCCTTCTTCTCTCCCTCCCCTCTTCCCCCTTCTCCTTCATTTTCTATCTTCCTCTTGTCCCCTTCTCCACTCCTTCCTCCTTCTCTCGCTCTCTCTCCCTTCTTCTCTCTCCTCCCTCTGCTTTTCTCTCTCCTTCCCTTCTCTCTCCCTCTCTCCTCTTTGTAGGATCGTGTGGGTTTATGGGTCCACAATTAATATTAATCACCTAATTACCTACTTGTTTAAGCAATCAAAGAAATGCAGCAGAATTTAAACTAAAACAAGCAAGTGTAGGAATATGCAAACCACAAAGAGACACGGCGTTTTTATAGAGGTTCGGCACCCCACCCGGGTCCTAGTCCTCTCTTGCAAGCTCCGCTCACGACTTCACTAACCACTCCCCGTTCCGGGCCGGGAGAGAACGCCTTTACAACCGTCAAACTCGCGAACAACCCTCGTCGAGCTTGGAATCTTCTTCTCACAATCCGAGAAGGATGCTTCGGGCTTTCACCGGAGCCTTTACTCTTTTGACAACAAATGAGAACTTTAGTGGAGCAACACTCTCTAAATCTTGAGCACACTTGAGTAGGATTAAGAAATGATCACTAAGTGTGGAAGGTTTGTAGCTTTAAGTGTTTGGGATTCTCTCTAAAGTTTGAGACAAGTTTGTAGTGGGAGAGTTGTGTTAAAATGTGTTTTACAACTCTATTTATAAGCATTAGAGAGGATAGATCCGTTGGGACAAGATTTGATTGGATTTTGTGCAAAGCACACAAAGCAAAAAATTCGGGCTGCAAATCTGTCCAAAAACGGTCGACCGAAAAGTGAAACGGTCGACCGAACGCTTGGGTTCGATAAGGATACGGTCGACCGAAATTTGAATAGGTCGACTGAACACTTAAGTCTATTAAATAAACGGTCGACCGAACAGGGTTACCGGCCGACCGAATGTGCGTTTCGGTAGAGGGAAATTTGGATCGGTTGACCGAAATCGTATCGACCGATAGCAGGGAATTCTTGACAAGGTTAAACGGTCGACCGAACTGGGCAAATGGTTCGACCGTTTGGTTAAGTATATGGAGGTGTATATAGTTTTAATACGAATACGACCGTTGGGCATATACGACAAGAATAACGGTCGGAACAGTAGGTTCAAACGGTCGACCGAAGGAGATGGTGCGGTCGACCGAAACTGGACAGGGAAAACACAAACTGGATTACTTGATCGTCCGGTCGACCGAACGGCCTGTATCGGTCGACCGAATGTGGGCAGACAGTTAGGGTTCAGGTTAGGTGTTTTCCGGTCAAAGTTTGGGTGATCTATTGAAGTCCAAATTATGTGAAATTTCGTGTGTGACTTCTATAGGGAACCTAGTGTGTGATTAAGTTGATTTTAGCTCAAGTATGCTCAATTACACTTTGTTCCTAAGACTCAAAAAAAATCAAGATTACATGTCTTCTATTTAGCTTTAATTACATGTCTTGTCTTCATTTCCTTCTTTCTTGAGTCTTGATCACCTGTAGAGGTTAACACAATATAATATATATGCAATGCATAGTGTGTGCTACTATAATTAAGATTAGGTTGATTAAATCATCAAAACATAAGATTAAGGCCAAAAGGCCAACAATCTCCCCCCTTTTGATGATGGCAACCGATATCTTAATACTTGAAATTTGTATATGTAAACTATGCATATAAATGCTCCCCCTATGGATGTGCATAGTTTTTGTTCAAATTTTATCAAGTTTTTCAAGTTACCCCCTTAATTCTCTCTCCCCCTTTGACATCCATCAAAAACATTGATAATTATATAAGTCAAAAGGATGTCATCGTAATGAAGTTGCTCCCCCTAAATTTTGCACTTCATTACTCTAAGAAAAGATATAACATTTAAGCTCCCCCTATCAATAAGGCTAAATTGAAACAATGAGTATGATGAAATTTTAAGTTCAATTAAGTTTCTACTTAAGCCTTATTCTAACATCCATTTAAAAAATGACATTTAAAATCAATGGATGTGATAAATGATTTGCAATGAATAGGGTATATGATTTGCAATGAATTAAATTATATGATATGTCAATTAAGCATATGAAACTAGATTAGAGTAAATTTAACATGAATTGTATAGATAGAAATTTTATACCAATGTTTAATTCGAATTTAGCTCCAATCTCATTAGGTGATGCAACCGGATTTGAATTTGACTCTTGAGCTCACCCGGTCACCACCAATCTCCTCCTCAAGCTCCTACAAGAGTAGATTTAGGTACCCAAACAACTTTGGGTCCTTGAATGTTAGCTTTGGGAATCCAAACCATTTTGGTTTTAGGAGCCCACACATTTGAGGAAGTATGTTTTACGACTAAGTGCTTTCCATTTAAAGTTGTATAGGAAGCATGATTTTTCAATTTTGCATTAAATCCTAAACCATGTTTTTGCAAAGATTGCCTTTGACTTCCTAATAGCATGTTAAGCATCTTAGTTCCATTGGTGAACTTTTCTAGATCTTTTCTTAATTGCACATTGCAAGCATGGAGATCTAATTGTTCAACATCTATAGGTGTTGTTTTTAATTTATCAAAATTTGATGCATTCTTTTCAAATTTGGCAATCACCTCATTCTTCTCATTCATGCATGTTTCAATTTGGCTTTGGAGATCCTTGATTAAATTTCTAGCATTCTTGTTTTTATCACAAATGATCTCATATTGTTTAATTAAGTCATGAAATGCATTTTGAAGCTCATCATGTGTATAAGTTTCTTCATTAACACTAGAATGTGAGCTATCACTATAATATGACTTAGTTGAGCATGAATTACTAGAGCAAGAGTTAGATTCTACCTCACTTCCTTCATCTTGAATTGCCATGTAGCACATGTGTGCATATTCTTTTGTTGATGAAGGTGTGGTTGATTTGGATGACGATGAAGACGATGAATCGTCCCATGTAGCCTTGTGAGCTTCCAACCTCTTCTCTTTTCTCTTACTCTTCTCCTTTTCTCTCCTTCTCTCCCTCCTCTCATTTTTCTTCTCCTTCTCTTTTCTCTCATTTCCACTCTCTTCCTTCTCCTTCTTTTCTCTCTTTTCACTCCTTCTACCTCTTCTTTCATTCTTTTCTTCTTTATCCTTCTTGAGGTATTTGAAGAAGTCTTTTGCTAGGACTTCAATGTCCTCATCTTCCACCTTCCTTGGCTCATCAAAATTTTCATGCAATGCCAAGGTGAATGTTTTCTTGGTGGCTTCCTTCTCCTTCCGATGTTTGATTTGAAGTTCATAAGCCATCAAGTTTCCAATGAGCTCCTCCATCTTTAATTTTGAGAGATCATGCGCCTCTTCAATTGCGACGACTTTATCTTCCCAATCGATGCTAAGTGACCGGAGGAACTTCCTTGTCATCTCTCCTTCATTGATTTTTCTTCCAAGAACCAAAAGAGAGTTAGTGATATCGGTGAAGCGAGTGTTCATTTCGCTTATGTTTTCACCGATTTGCATAGAAAAAATCTCATATTTATGCATGAGGAGACTAATGCGTGTTTCCTTAGTTTTACTATCCCCCTCATGGTGCATTTGAAGTCTATGCCATATCTCACGTGCACTTTCACATCCCCTAATCCTATTATATTCACCCTCGTTAAGGCCACAATACAAGATGTTCATAATTTTCGAATTCATTTCGATTTCTTTCATTTTCGGTCTTGTAAGTGAATCTAATTCATCTTCTTTAGGGGGTGTGTATGGATTTTGGAGAAACATCCAATACTTAAGGTCATTTGATATTAAAAAGATTTTCATCCTATTTTTCCAATAATCATAGTTTGACCCATTAAGCAATGGAGGTCTAGTGGTGCATAATCCTTCTATGTGATTACATGATGTAGAAGCCATGCTAAAAAATACGATTAAGTATGAGAATTTAGCTAACAAGGCTCTGATACCAAATGTAGGATCGTGTGGGTTTATGGGTCCACAATTAATGTTAATCACCTAATTACCTACTTGTTTAAGCAATCAAAGAAATGCAGCGGAATTTAAACTAAAACAAGCAAGTGTAGGAATATGCAAACCACAAAGAGACACGGCATTTTTATAGAGGTTCGGCAACCCACCCGGGTCCTAGTCCTCTCTTGCAAGCTCCGCTCGGATCACCGAGCTCCGCTCACGACTTCACTAACCACTCCCCGTTCCGGGCCGGGAGAGAACACCTTTACAACCGTCAAACTCGCGAACAACCCTCGCCGAGCTTGGAATCTTCTTCTCACAATCCGAGAAGGATGCTTCGGGCTTTCACCGGAGCCTTTACTCTTTTGACAACAAATGAGAACTTGAGTGGAGCAACACTCTCTAAATCTTGAGCACACTTGAGTAGGATTAAGAAATGATCACTAAGTGTGGAAGGTTTGTAGCTTTAAGTGTTTGGGATTCTCTCTAAAGTTTGAGACAAGTTTGTAGTGGGAGAGTTGTGTTAAAATGTGTTTTACAACTCTATTTATAAGCATTAGAGAGGATAGATCCGTTGGGACAAGATTTGATTGGATTTTGTGCAAAGCACACAAAGTAGAAAATTCGGGCTGCAAATCTGTCCAAAAACGGTCGACCGAAAAGTGAAACGGTCGACCGAACACTTGGGTTCGATAAGGATACGGTCGACCGAAATTTGAATAGGTCGACTGAACACTTAAGTCTATTAAATAAACGGTCGACCGAACAGGGTTACCGGCCGACCGAATGTGCGTTTCGGTAGAGGGAAATTTGGATCGGTTGACCGAAATCGTATCGACCGATAGCAGGGAATTCTTGACAAGGTTAAACGGTCGACCGAACTGGGCAAATGGTTCGACCGTTTGGTTAAGTATATGGAGGTGTATATAGTTTTAATACGAATACGACCGTTGGGCATATACGACAAGAATAACGGTCGGAACAGTAGGTTCAAACGGTCGACCGAAGGAGATGGTGCGGTCGACCGAAACTGGACAGGGAAAACACAAACTGGATTACTTGATCGTCCGGTCGACCGAACGGCCTGTATCGGTCGACCGAATGTGGGCAGACAGTTAGGGTTCAGGTTAGGTGTTTTCCGGTCAAAGTTTGGGTGATCTATTGAAGTCCAAATTATGTGAAATTTCGTGTGTGACTTCTATAGGGAACCTAGTGTGTGATTAAGTTGATTTTAGCTCAAGTATGCTCAATTACACTTTGTTCCTAAGACTCAAAAAAAATCAAGATTACATGTCTTCTATTTAGCTTTAATTACATGTCTTGTCTTCATTTCATTCTTTCTTGAGTCTTGATCACCTGTAGAGGTTAGCACAATATAATATATATGCAATGCATAGTGTGTGCTACTATAATTAAGATTAGGTTGATTAAATCATCAAAACATAAGATTAAGGCCAAAAGGCCAACAATCTCCCCCTTTTTGATGATGGCAACCGATATCTTAATACTTGAAATTTGTATATGTAAACTATGCATATAAATGCTCCCCCTATGGATGTGCATAGTTTTTGTTCAAATTTTATCAAGTTTTTCAAGTTACCCCCTTAATTCTCTCTCCCCCTTTGACATCCATCAAAAACATTGATAATTATATAAGTCAAAAGGATGTCATCGTAATGAAGTTGCTCCCCCTAAATTTTGCACTTCATTACTCTAAGAAAAGATATAACATTTAAGCTCCCCCTATCAATAAGGCTAAATTGAAACAATGAGTATGATGAAATTTTAAGTTCAATTAAGTTTCTACTTAAGCCTTATTCTAACATCCATTTAAAAAATGACATTTAAAATCAATGGATGTGATAAATGATTTGCAATGAATATGGTATATGATTTGCAATGAATTAAATTATATGATATGTCAATTAAGCATATGAAACTAGATTAGAGCTAATTTAACATGAATTGTATAGATAGAAATTTTATACCAATGTTTAATTCGAATTTAGCTCCAATCTCATTAGGTGATGCAACCGGATTTGAATTTGACTCTTGAGCTCACCCGGTCACCACCAATCTCCTCCTCAAGCTCCTACAAGAGTAGATTTAGGTACCCAAACAACTTTGGGTCCTTGAATGTTAGCTTTGGGAATCCAAACCATTTTGGTTTTAGGAGCCCACACATTTGAGGAAGTATGTTTTACGACTAAGTGCTTTCCATTTAAAGTTGTATAGGAAGCATGATTTTTCAATTTTGCATTAAATCCTAAACCATGTTTTTGCAAAGATTGCCTTTGACTTCCTAATAGCATGTTAAGCATCTTAGTTCCATTGGTGAACTTTTCTAGATCTTTTC
This sequence comes from Triglochin maritima, assembly GCA_963682175.1. Classification (NCBI taxonomy): domain Eukaryota; kingdom Viridiplantae; phylum Streptophyta; class Magnoliopsida; order Alismatales; family Juncaginaceae; genus Triglochin; species Triglochin maritima. The sequence continues at coordinate 25,963,556 of OY821781.1, read as the reverse complement.
TTAATTGCACATTGCAAGCATGGAGATCTAATTGTTCAACATCTATAGGTGTTGTTTTTAATTTATCAAAATTTGATGCATTCTTTTCAAATTTGGCAATCACCTCATTCTTCTCATTCATGCATGTTTCAATTTGTCTTTGGAGATCCTTGATTAAATTTCTAGCATTCTTGTTTTTATCACAAATGATCTCATATTGTTTAACTAAGTCATGAAATGCATTTTGAAGCTCATCATGTGTATAAGTTTCTTCATTAACACTAGAATGTGAGCTATCACTATAATATGACTTAGTTGAGCATGAATTACTAGAGCAAGAGTTAGATTCTACCTCACTTCCTTCATCTTGAATTGCCATGTAGGACATGTGTGCATATTCTTTTGTTGATGAAGGTGTGGTTGATTTGGATGACGATGAAGACGATGAATCGTCCCATGTAGCCTTGTGAGCTTCCAACCTCTTCTCTTTTCTCTTACTCTTCTCCTTTTCTCTCCTTCTCTCCCTCCTCTCATTTTTCTTCTCCTTCTCTTTTCTCTCATTTCCACTCTCTTCCTTCTCCTTCTTTTCTCTCTTTTCACTCCTTCTACCTCTTCTTTCATTCTTTTCTTCTTTATCCTTCTTGAGGTATTTGAAGAAGTCTTTTGCTAGGACTTCAATGTCCTCATCTTCCACCTTCCTTGGCTCATCAAAATTTTCATGCAATGCCAAGGTGAATGTTTTCTTGGTGGCTTCCTTCTCCTTCCGATGTTTGATTTGAAGTTCATAAGCCATCAAGTTTCCAATGAGCTCCTCCATCTTTAATTTTGAGAGATCATGCGCCTCTTCAATTGCGACGACTTTATCTTCCCAATCGATGCTAAGTGACCGGAGGAACTTCCTTGTCATCTCTCCTTCATTGATTTTTCTTCCAAGAACCAAAAGAGAGTTAGTGATATCGGTGAAGCGAGTGTTCATTTCGCTTATGTTTTCACCGATTTGCATAGAAAAAATCTCATATTTATGCATGAGGAGACTAATGCGTGTTTCCTTAGTTTTACTATCCCCCTCATGGTGCATTTGAAGTCTATGCCATATCTCACGTGCACTTTCACATCCCCTAATCCTATTATATTCACCCTCGTTAAGGCCACAATACAAGATGTTCATAATTTTCGAATTCATTTCGATTTCTTTCATTTTCGGTCTTGTAAGTGAATCTAATTCATCTTCTTTAGGGGGTGTGTATGGATTTTGGAGAAACATCCAATACTTAAGGTCATTTGATATTAAAAAGATTTCATCCTATTTTTCCAATAATCATAGTTTGACCCATTAAGCAATGGAGGTCTAGTGGTGCATAATCCTTCTATGTGATTACATGATGTAGAAGTCATGCTAAAAAATACGATTAAGTATGAGAATTTAGCTAACAAGGCTCTGATACCAAATGTAGGATCGTGTGGGTTTATGGGTCCACAATTAATATTAATCACCTAATTACCTACTTGTTTAAGCAATCAAAGAAATGCAGCGGAATTTAAACTAAAACAAGCAAGTGTAGGAATATGCAAACCACAAAGAGACACGACATTTTTATAGAGGTTCGGCACCCCACCCGGGTCCTAGTCCTCTCTTGCAAGCTCCACTCGGATCACCGAGCTCCGCTCACGACTTCACTAACCACTCCCCGTTCCGGGCCGGGAGAGAACACCTTTACAACCGTCAAACTCGCGAACAACCCTCGCCGAGCTTGGAATCTTCTTCTCACAATCCGAGAAGGATGCTTCGGGCTTTCACCGGAGCCTTTACTCTTTTGACAACAAATGAGAACTTGAGTGGAGCAACACTCTCTAAATCTTGAGCACACTTGAGTAGGATTAAGAAATGATCACTAAGTGTGGAAGGTTTGTAGCTTTAAGTGTTTGGGATTCTCTCTAAAGTTTGAGACAAGTTTGTAGTGGGAGAGTTGTGTTAAAATGTGTTTTACAACTCTATCTCTCGCTCTCGTTCTCCATCTCTCTTCTCTCTCCCTTTCCCTCACTCTTTTCTTCTCTCTCTTCCCACTTCTCCTCTTCTCTACCACTCTCCTCCTCCTCCTCCCTCCTCTCCTTCTCTTCCTCTCCTTGTTCTCCCCCTCACCTTCTTTCTGTCCTCTCCCCCTTATCCCTCTCTCTCGCTCTCTCTCCTCTACTCACATTCTCTCGCTTCTCCTTTTCTCATTCTCCCTCTTATCCTCTTCTCTCTCGTTCCTTCTCTCTGTCCCTCCTCTTTTCTATTCTCCTTCTCTCTTCTCTCCTTATCCCTATCCCTATTCTCTCTTCTCTGCATCTATCCTTCTCGCTCCCTTCTCTCTTCTCCTATGTTGTCTACCCCTCTCTCTTCTCCTTCTCCCTTATTCTCTCCCCCTCTTCTCTCTCTTCCCATGTTCCCTCTTCTCTGCTCACTCATTCTCCTTATCCTTCTCCTCCTCTCTCCCTTATCATTCCTCTCACCTTCTCTATCTCTTTCTCTCTCTTCCTTCTCTCCCTCTCTCCTTGTACCTCTTCTCCTTATCCCACTCTCTTTATCTCTCTTCCTTTCTCTCCCTCTCTCCTTGTCCCTCTTCTCCTTGTCCCACTCTCTTTATCTCTCTCTCCTCTCTCCTTCTCCCTCTTCTTCTCTCCCTTCTCCTTTTCTCCCACTCCTTCTCTCTCTTCCTCGTCACATTCTCTCCCTTCTCTCTCTCGTTCTACCCCTCTCTCTTCTCTCCCGCTCTCCTTCTCTCTCACTCTTCCCTCTTATCTTTCTCTCATCTCCCTCTCCCCATCTCTCTATCTACCTTTTATCCCGCTCCCCTTCTTCGGTCCTTATCCTTCTCTCTTCTTCTCCTCTCCCCCTTTAATCCTTATCTGTCCTCCTCTTTCCCTTCTCCCTCTCTCGCTCGCTCTCCCTCTCTCTCCTTCTCTCCCACTCCTTCTTCACCCTCTCTCTCTTCTCCCTCGCTCTTCTTCTCCCTCTCCCCTCTACTTCTCTGTCCTCCTCTCTCCCTCTTCTCTTCTCTACCTCTCTCGTTCCCTCTCCCCCTTCTTCTCTCCCTCCCCTCTTCCCCCTTCTCCTTCATTTTCTATCTTCCTCTTGTCCTCTTCTCCACTCCTTCCTCCTTCTCTCGCTCTCTCTCCCTTCTTTCTCTCTTCCCTCTCCTTTTCTCTCTCCTTCCCTTCTCTCTCCCTCTCTCCTCTTCTCCACTCTCGTTCTCTCTCCCGCTTCCTTCTCTCTCCTTCTCCTCTCTCCGCTCTTCTTGTCCTCTTTTCTCCACTCTCCGTCTCTCTCCCTTCTCTATCTCTCGCTCTCGTTCTCCATCTCTCTTCTCTCTCCCTTTCCCTCACTCTTTTCTTCTCTCTCTTCCCACTTCTCCTCTTCTCTACCACTCTCCTCCTCCTCCTCCTCCTCCTCTCTCCTCTCCTTCTCCTCCTCTCCTTGTTCTCCCCCTCACCTTCTTTCTGTCATCTCCCCCTTATCCCTCTCTCTCTCGCTCTCTCCCCTCTTCTCACATTCTCTCGCTTCTCCTTTTCTCATTCTCCCTCTTATCCTCTTCTCTCTGTCCCTCCTCTTTTCTATTCTCCTTCTCTCTTCTCTCCTTATCCCTATCCCTATTCTCTCTTCTCTACCTCTATCCTTCTCTCTCTCGCTCCCTTCTCTCTTCTACTATGTTGTCTACCCCTCTCTCTTCTCCTTCTCCCTCATTCTCTCCCCCTCTTCTTCTTCTCTCTTTTCCCATGTTCCCTCTTCTCTGCTCACTCATTCTCCTTATCCTTCTCCTCCTCTCTCCCTTATCATTCCTCTCACCTTCTCTATCTCTTTCTCTCTCTTCCTTCTCTCCTTGTACCTCTTCTCCTTATCCCACTTTCTTTATCTCTCTTCCTTTCTCTTCTCCTTGTCCCACTCTCTTTATCTCTCTCTCGTCTCTCCTTCTCCCTCTTCTTCTCTCCCTTCTCCTTTTCTCCCACTCCTTCTCTCTCTTCCTCGTCCCATTCTCTCCCTTCTCTCTCTCGTTCTACCCCTCTCTCTTATCTCCCGCTCTCCTTCTCTCTCACTCTTCCCTCTTCTCTTTCTCTCATCTCCCTCTCCCCATCTCTCTATCTACCTCTTATCCCGCTCCCCTTCTTCGGTCCTTATCCTTCTCTCTTCTTCTTCTCTCCCCCTTTACTCTTTATCTGTCCTCCTCTTTCCGTTCTCCCTCTCTCGCTCGCTCTCCCTCTCTCTCCTTCTCTCCCACTCCTTCTTCACCCCCTCTCTCTTCTCCCTCGCTCTTCTTCTCCCTCTCCCTCTCCCCTCTACTTCTCTGTCCTCCTCTCTCCCTCTTCTCTTCTCTACCTCTCTCGTTCCCTCTCCCCTTCTTCTCTCCCTCCCCTCTTCCCCCTTCTCCTTCATTTTCTATCTTCCTCTTGTCCTCTTCTCCACTCCTTCCTCCTTCTCTCGCTCTCTCTCCCTTCTTCTCTCTCCTCCCTCTCCTTTTCTCTCTCCTTCCCTTCTCTCTCCCTCTCTCCTCTTCTCCACTCCCTTCTCTCTTCTCCTATGTTGTCTACCCCTCACTCTTCTCCTTCTCCCTCATTCTATCCCCCTCTTCTTCTTCTCTCTCTTCCCATGTTCCCTCTTCTCTGCTCACTCATTCTCCTTATCCTTCTCCTCCTCTCTCCCTTATCATTCCTCTCACCTTCTCTATCTCTTTCTCTCTCTTCCTTCTCTCCCTCTCTCCTTGTACCTCTTTTCCTTATCCCACTCTCTTTATCTCTCTTCCTTTCTCTCCCTCTCTCCTTGTCCCTCTTCTCCTTGTCCCACTCTCTTTATCTCTCTCTCCTCTCTCCTTATCCCTCTTCTTCTCTCCCTTCTCCTTTTCTCCCACTCCTCCTCTCTCTTCCTCGTCCCATTCTCTCCCTTCTCTCTCTCTCGTTCTACCCCTGTCTCTTCTCTCCCGCTCTCCTTCTCTCTCACTCTTCCCTCTTCTCTTTCTCTCATCTCCCTCTCCCCATATCTCTATCTACCTCTTATCCCGCTCCCCTTCTTCGGTCCTTATCCTTCTCTCTTCTTCTTCTCTCCCCCTTTAATCCTTATCTGTCCTCCTCTTTCCCTTCTCCCTCTCTCGCTCGCTCTCCCTCTCTCTCCTTCTCTCCCACTCCTTCTTCACCCCCTCTCTCTTCTCCCTCGCTCTTCTTCTCCCTCTCCGCTCTACTTCTCTGTCCTCCTCTCTCCCTCTTCTCTTCTCTACCTCTCTCGTTCCCTCTCCCCCTTCTTCTCTCCCTCCCCTCTTCCCCCTTCTCCTTCATTTTCTATCTTCCTCTTGTCCTCTTCTCCACTCCTTCCTCCTTCTCTCGCTCTCTCTCCCTTCTTCTCTCTCCTCCCTCTCCTTTTCTCTCTCCTTCCCTTCTCTCTCCCTCTCTCCTCTTCTCCACTCTCGTTCTCTCTCCTGCTTCCTTCTCTCTCCTTCTCCTCTCTCCGCTCTTCTTGTCCTCTTTTCTCCACTCTCCTTCTCTCTCCCTTCTCTATCTCTCGCTCTCGTTCTCCATCTCTCTTCTCTCTCCCTTTCCCTCACTCTTTTCTTCTCTCTCTTCCCACTTCTCCTCTTCTCTACCACTCTCCTCCTCCTCCTCCCTCCTCTCCTTCTCTTCCTCTCCTTGTTCTCCCCCTCACCTTCTTTCTGTCCTCTCCCCCTTATCCCTCTCTCTCGCTCTCTCTCCTCTTCTGACATTCTCTCGCTTCTCCTTTTCTCATTCTCCCTCTTATCCTCTTCTCTCTGTCCCTCCTCTTTTCTATTCTCCTTCTCTCTTCTCTCCTTATCCCTATCCCTATTCTCTCTTCTCTGCCTCTATCCTTCTCTCTCTCGCTCCCTTCTCTCTTCTCCTATGTTGTCTACCCCTCTCTCTTCTCCTTCTCCCACATTCTCTCCCCCTCTTCTTCTTCTCTCTCTTCCCATGTGTCCCTCTTCTCTGCTCACTCATTCTCCTTATCCTTCTCCTCCTCTCTCCCTTATCATTCCTCTCACCTTCTCTATCTCTTTCTCGCTCTTCCTTCTCTCCCTCTCTCCTTGTACCTCTTCTCCTTATCCCACTCTCTTTATCTCTCTTCCTTTCTCTCCCTCTCTCCTTGTCCCTCTTCTCCTTGTCCCACTCTCTTTATCTCTCTCTCCTCTCTCCTTCTCCCTCTTCTCTCTCCCTTCTCCTTTTCTCCCACTCCTTCTCTCTCTTCCTCATCCCATTCTCTCCCTTCTCTCTCTCGTTCTACCCCTCTCTCTTCTCTCCCGCTCTCCTTCTCTCTCACTCTTCCCTCTTCTCTTTCTCTCATCTCCCTCTCCCCATCTCTCTATCTACCTCTTATCCCGCTCCCCTTCTTCGGTCCTTATCCTTCTCTCTTCTTCTTCTCTCCCCCTTTAATCCTTATCTGTCCTCCTCTTTCCCTTCTCCCTCTCTCGCTCGCTCTCCCTCTCTCTCCTTCTCTCCCACTCCTTCTTCACCCCCTCTCTCTTCTCCCTCGCTCTTCTTCTCCCTCTCCCCTCTACTTCTCTGTCCTCCTCTCTCCCTCTTCTCTTCTCTACCTCTCTCGTTCCCTATCCCCCTTCTTCTCTCCCTCCCCTCTTCCCCCTTCTCCTTCATTTTCTATCTTCCTCTTGTCCTCTTCTCCACTCCTTCCTCCTTCTCTCGCTCTCTCTCCCTTCTTCTATCTCCTCCCTCTCCTTTTCTCTCTCCTTCCCTTCTCTCTCCCTCTCTCCTCTTCTCCACTCTCGTTCTCTCTCCCGCTTCCTTCTCTCTCCTTCTCCTCTCTCCGCTCTTCTTGTCCTCTTTTCTCCACTCTCCTTCTCTCTCCCTTCTCTATCTCTCGCTCTCGTTCTCCATCTCTCTTCTCTCTCCCTTTCCCTCACTCTTTTCTTCTCTCTTCCCACTTCTCCTCTTCTCTACCACTCTCCTCCTCCTCCTCCCTCCTCTCCTTCTCTTCCTCTCCTTGTTCTCCCCCTCACCTTCTTTCTGTCCTCTCCCCCTTATCCCTCTCTCTCTCTCTCGCTCTCTCTCCTCTTCTCACATTCTCTCGCTTCTCCTTTTCTCATTCTCCCTCTTATCCTCTTCTCTCTGTCCCTCATCTTTTCTATTCTCCTTCTCTCTTCTCTCCTTATCCCTATCCCTATTCTCTCTTCTCTGCCTCTATCCTTCTCTCTCTCGCTCCCTTCTCTCTTCTCCTATGTTGTCTACCCCTCACTCTTCTCCTTCTCCCTCATTCTCTCCCCCTCTTCTTCTTCTCTCTCTTCCTATGTTCCCTCTTCTCTGCTCACTCATTCTCCTTATCCTTCTCCTCCTCTCTCCCTTATCATTCCTCTCACCTTCTCTATCTCTTTCTCTCTCTTCCTTCTCTCCCTCTCTCCTTGTACCTCTTCTCCTTATCCCACTCTCTTTATCTCTCTTCCTTTCTCTCCCTCTCTCCTTGTCCCTCTTCTCCTTGTCCCACTCTCTTTATCTCTCTCTCCTCTCTCCTTCTCCCTCTTCTTCTCTCCCTTCTCCTTTTCTCCCACTCCTCCTCTCTCTTCCTCGTCCCATTCTCTCCCTTCTCTCTCTCGTTCTACCCCTCTCTCTTCTCTCCCGCTCTCCTTCTCTCTCACTCTTCCATCTTCTCTTTCTTTTTCTTTTTTTGCAAAGCAAAAAGGGAGGCTTAGCCTCGAATTTCTATTAATTGGCAAAGTTTAACAACCTACAAAAAATTTCGTTTAGACTCGCGGGAGTATGCTACATGCATATCCGGCTACTACAAGTAATATAACCCGACATACAATGTATCAAAACATTACATCTCTACGTCAATTCAGCATTACATCCCACGATGTATCATCCATGTTACACCCAATTCTCCTCAAATTTCTGGAATTCCTCGTCGTTTCTTGTTAGTCTCTTCACTCTTTGGCCCATACACCGGACCATGTCCTTAATGGCTCCCACAATGTCCTCCGGTTTCTTCTTTTCATCCTCAAATATTCTACGATTTCGCTCTTGCCACGTTTCATGTACCATTGCATTAAAGGCCCATCTTCTTGTGACCTTGTCCACCCGGCTCCCTCTAGCATGGGAGACACGATTGGCTTCACTTTCTAGACTCCTTGCTTGGTTTGGTTTTAGTTTCAAGAGTCGAAGAAGTTGGGCCCATACCTCCTTTGTATACTTGCAGCCCCAAAATAAGTGTTGCATGTCTTCCTCCATCTCGTCACAAAGGACACATGTAGGGTCATGGCTGGCCCCTCTTTTGTTCATTAGCTCTTTGGTGAGTAGCCGGCCTCTCAAAGCTCTCCATGCCGTGAGTGCATGTTTCGGTATAGCCTCCTTGTGCCACACCATATCCGCCCATGCCACCTTGCAACCCGGTGCCTTCACCCACTTCCACACCTCCTTCATTCCCAACTTGTCCCCTTGTCCATCAACTCGTGATGGTTTGTCTCTCCCTCCTTTGATGGGAATGTTGTTGATCTTTGTCCATAGTTCCTCCATGGTGGTCGATTTTGGGAAGGGTAGATTCCATTCTCCATTTCGAATGAAATGTGCAACTTTTGTATCCCAAGGTACACCCAAGTCGTAATGTAGCCGCTCACCCCATTCTTCACAATGGAATGGCCTCCCACACCAAGGATGATGAAAGAAGCTAATGTGTTCCCCATCTCCAACTTGATATTGAATATGTTGCCTTGCTATATCACGCACTCGAATGATTCCTCTCCATGCCCACGAGGAGGTGGACGGTGGTCTTGCAAGCCAAATAGACCGGTTCTTCAAATATTTTTGGCGAATGCACTTCACCCAAAGAGAGCTTCCGTCTTCCACCACTAGCCAAAACAAGCGTAGGAGGCCTACTTCGTTCCATTCTACTAAACGCTTCAGCCCAAGTCCCCCTTCAATTTTTGGTGTACACACATCCTTCCACGCAACCCCCACCCACTTCTTAGGCCCTCCCCAAATGAATCTAGACATAAGGTTGTCCATCTCTTGTAGCACTTTGCGAGGGATGAGGAAAGCGGATGTCCAATAAATGCTAAGAGAGACTAGTACACTCCTTACGAGCTCCACCCGGCCGGCTATAGATAAGAAATTTTGCTTCCAAGTGCTCAAATGCACCTTTAGTTTGTTGATAAGGGACATGCAATGACTTCTTCCCATCCTTCCCGAGAATAAGGGCAACCCAAGGTAAGTCACCGGAAAGAGCTTTTTCCCCATACCTAGATGTTCGACTATCCATTCCCCATGTGCGACATCACCTCCCATGAATATTTGACTCTTTGAAGCATTAAATTGCAGCCCCGAGTATGCCGTGAAATCATCAAGAACCTGTTTAAGAGCTTTGGTATTTTCCTTTGTAGCCTTTGCAAAAAGTAGCACATCATCCGCAAACATCAAATGTGAGACGATAGTGTCTCCACACGATAAGGGGTCAAGTTTTCCTTCCTCCACCGCCATCTTCACCATCTTGCTCAAGACTTCCATGCACATAACAAACAAATATGGTGCTAGTGGATCACCTTGCCTCAGCCCATTCTTTGCTCTAAACGGTGCTGAATTTGCCCCATTCACGGTCACAACAAAGGAAGCTTTAACACATGCCATGATGGTCCTCCTCCACTTGTCCGGGAACCCAAATTTCTCCATTACTTGATCAAGGAACTCCCACGAGATGGAATCATAAGCCTTTCGAATATCTAGCTTGATGCACATTCTCCCTCTTCCTTTATCAAGATGAAGGTTGTGGCATAGCTCGTGTGCGAGGAGGATGTTGTCACTAATTCTTCTTCCATGAACAAATGCACTTTGATTTTCCCCAACAATTTGTGGTAGCAATTTCTTCAACCGGTTTGCAAGCACTTTTGAGGTGAATCTATATGTCATGTTGCACAAAGCTATGGGCCTATAATCTTCCACCAACATTGGTGCCTTCTTTTTTGGTACGAGTGTGATAGACGTGTAGTTCCACTTGGCCAAAACCTTTCCACTCGTCATGCATGATTCCACGGCTTTGAAGATATCCTTCTTTATGATTCCCCATGCCACTTTGAAGAACTTAGCATTGAACCCATCGGGCTCCGGCGCCTTGTCCACATTTGCATTTAAAATAACATCTGCAAGCTCCTTCATGTGTAATTTGCGAACTAAACATTCTCCATCCGATGCCTCAATTTGGGGTAACTCAATCGATGATTTGATCTTACAAACCTGAAATTCATTAGCAAACAAGTTAGAAAAAAAGCGTCGAAACGCATCACGAATCTCTCCTTCCTCCTCGAAAGTGTGCTCGCCCTCACACACACTCCTCACTTGGTTGGTGGCCCTCCTCACTCTAAGTTGCGCATGAAAGAACCGGGTGTTTCCGTCCCCCTCTTTCAACCACCTAACTCTTGATTTTTGCCGAATTAGGGATTCCTCCCAAGCAAGAACTCGGTTTAGCTCCTCTTTTGCTGCCCTCTCTTCACTTCCTAGGTGCTCAAGATCCAGCCCCTCACTTCTCCTTCTCCTAATCTCCGCAAGGGCATCTCTAGCTATTCCCACCTTGTTTGTAATATTTCCAAATTTCAGCCCACTCCATCTCTTGAGAGCCTTCTTTGCTTCATTCAATTTTTCCACCACTCTAAACATAGGTGTACCATCCACAAGTGTTGCCCACGCACCCTCCACAACCCCTAGGAAGTCTTCATGATCCGCCCAATAGTTTTCAAACCTAAACATCTTCGGCTTCCTCCTCTCATTTCCCTCCGTTTTCATGGTAAGGGTTGCATGGTCACTCAAGTCCTTTGCCCCCACCACATAGTAAGCCTCCGGGAACCTCTCAAGCCAAGCATTGTTCATCAAGATGCGGTCAATTTTTGTTTCAATACGAGCGGCTCCCTCGGAGGAGTTGGACCAAGTGAATTCCTCACCCAACCATGGCATCTCAAGGAGTTGAAGGGCATCCGCACACTCATTGAAGTCCTGAATTGCAGCCTCGTTTACTTCCCCTCCTCCCCTCTTCTCACTTGTCATACGAATACAGTTAAAGTCCCCTACCACTACTACCCAAGGTATCGAAGTGTTTGGTTCCACGGAAGCAAGATCTTGCCATAGTTTCCTTCTCTCCACATGACCATTCTCTCCATAAATTACCGTGAAAGCAAACTCTATTCCGTCCTTCCTCATGAGCCCCTCGAAGTGAAGCATTTGGGCGGATTCAAATTTGGTATCAAGGCCTACCACTTGATCATTCCAAAGCACAAGTATTCTCCCGGAATCGACAATCAAGCTATTTCCCATCCATTCATGGGGCCATATGGCACGCTTGAAACTTGCAAGCTTCTTCAATTTTACTTTGTGTTCCACGAGACACACTATATCCGGCTTTACCTCCCTTATTCGACCCCTTATCATAAGTGCCCGGCTGGGTCCATTTGCTCCGCGCACATTCCACACAAGGATATTCATGGGTTCAATGTGTGGGCATACGCCCTTTCCCTCCACGCAAGTTCTTTTGTTGTCTCAATCCTTTCTCACGAATTGCTTTGAAAGCCTCGGGTTGTGGTGAAATTGATGCCAAGTCCACCGGGGGTGGTGGGGAGCAACCTCTCTCATGGCTTGCTAATGTCGACGCTCCCTCAATCTCATGAGGTTCTTCTTGTTTTCCCATTTCAGCCCCCATCTCACTCTCCTTTTCGAGTTCATCTAACGCCCCAAACATGTTCCCACTTTGCTTTGTCCACGAGCTATCCTTCCATTTCTCCTTCTCCCTTGCCACAATTGTAGGCGTTGCCCATCCTTCTTCATCATGAATCAAGGAAGCTAATCCCCTTATGTCAACTCCCACATCCTTTACTTCCAAGGCCTCCCTCACAATTCCTTTGTTTCTTACCTCATGGTGCTCCACTAAATTCGTGTCCATTCCATGCCCAAATTTACCCTCTTCTCTTTCTCTCATCTCCCTCTCCCCATATCTCTATCTACCTCTTATCCTGCTCCCCTTCTTCGGTCCTTATCCTTCTCTCTTCTTCTTCTCTCCCCCTTTAATCCTTATCTGTCCTCCTCTTTCCCTTCTCCCTCTCTCGCTCGCTCTCCCTCTCTCTCCTTCTCTCCCACTCCTTCTTCACCCCCTCTCTCTTCTACCTCGCTCTTCTTCTCCCTCTCTCCTCTACTTCTCTGTCCTCCTCTCTCCCTCTTCTCTTCTCTACCTCTCTCGTTCCCTCTCCCCCTTCTTCTCTCCCTCCCCTCTTCCCCCTTCTCCTTCATTTTCTATCTTCCTCTTCTCCACTCCTTCCTCCTTCTCTCGCCCTCTCTCCCTTCTTCTCTCTCCTCCCTCTCCTTTTCTCTCTCCTTCCCTTCTCTCTCCCTCTCTCCTCTTCTCCACTCTCGTTCTTTCTCCCGCTTCCTTCTCTCTCCTTCTCCTCTCTCCGCTCTTCTTGTCCTCTTTTCTCCACTCTCCTTCTCTCTCCCTTCTCTATATCTCGCTCTCGTTCTCCATCTCTCTTCTCTCTCCCTTTCCCTCACTCTTTTCTTCTCTCTCTTCCCACTTCTCCTCTTCCCTACCACTCTCCTCCTCCTCCTCCCTCCTCTCCTTCTCTTCCTCTCCTTGTTCTCCCCCTCACCTTCTTTCTGTCCTCTCCCCCTTATCCCTCTCTCTCGCTCTCTCTCCTCTTCTCACATTCTCTCGCTTCTCCTTTTCTCATTCTCCCTCTTATCCTCTTCTCTCTGTCCCTCCTCTTTTCTATTCTCCTTCTCTCTTCTCTCCTTATCCCTATCCCTATTCTCTCTTCTCTGCCTCTATCCTTCTCTCTCTCGCTCCCTTCTCTCTTCTCCTTCTCCCTCATTCTCTCCCCCTCTTCTTCTTCTCTCTCTTCCCATGTTCCCTCTTCTCTGCTCACTCATTCTCCTTATCCTCCTCTCTCCCTTATCATTCCTCTCACCTTCTCTATCTCTTTCTCTCTCTTCCTTCTCTCCCTCTCTCCTTGTACCTCTTCTCCTTATCCCACTCTCTTTATCTCTCTTCCTTTCTCTCCCTCTCTCCTTGTCCCTCTTCTCCTTGTCCCACTCTTTTTATCTCTCTCTCCTCTCTCCTTCTCCCTCTTCTTCTCTCCCTTCCCCTTTTCTCCCACTCCTTCTCTCTCTTCCTCGTCCCATTCTCTCCCTTCTCTCTCTCGTTCTACCCCTCTCTCTTCTCTCCCGCTCTCCTTCTCTCTCACTCTTCCCTCTTCTCTTTCTCTCATCTCCCTCTCCCCATCTCTCTATCTACCTCTTATCCCGCTCCCCTTCTTCGGTCCTTATCCTTCTCTCTTCTTCTTCTCTCCCCCTTTAATCCTTATCTGTCCTCCTCTTTCCCTTCTCCCTCTCTCGCTCGCTCTCCCTCTCTCTCCTTCTCTCCCACTCCTTCTTCTCCCCCTCTCTCTTCTCCCTCGCTCTTCTTCTCCCTCTCCCCTCTACTTCTCTGTCCTCCTCTCTCCCTCTTCTCTTCTCTACCTCTCTCGTTCCCTCTCCCCCTTCTTCTCTCCCTCCCCTCTTCCCCCTTCTCCTTCATTTTCTATCTTCCTCTTGTCCTCTTCTCCACTCCTTCCTCCTTCTCTCGCTCTCTCTCCCTTCTTCTCTCTCCTCCCTCTCCTTTTCTCTCTCCTTCCCTTCTCTCTCCCTCTCTCCTCTTCTCCACTCTCGTTCTCTCTCCCGCTTCCTTCTCTCTCCTTCTCCTCTCTCCGCTCTTCTTGTCCTCTTTTCTCCACTCTCCTTCTCTCTCCCTTCTCTATCTCTCGCTCTCGTTCTCCATCTCTCTTCTCTCTCCCTTTCCCTCACTCTTTTCTTCTCTCTCTTCCCACTTCTCCTCTTCTCTACCACTCTCCTCCTCCTCCTCCCTCCTCTCCTTCTCTTCCTCTCCTTGTTCTCCCCCTCACCTTCTTTCTGTCCTCTCTCCCTTATCCCTCTCTCTCGCTCTCTCTCTCCTCTTCTCACATTCTCTGGCTTCTACTTTTCTCATTCTCCCTCTTATCCTCTTCTCTCTGTCCCTCCTCTTTTCTATTATCCTTCTCTCTTCTCTCCTTACCCTTATCCTTATTCTCTCTTCTCTTCCTCTATCCTTCTCTCTCTCGCTCCCTTCTCTCTTCTCCTATGTTGTCTACCCCTCTCTCTTCTCCTTCTCCCTCATTCTCTCCCCCTCGTCTTCTTCTCTCTCTTCCCATGTTCCCTCTTCTCTGCTCACTCATTCTCCTTATCCTTCTCCTCCTCTCTCCCTTATCATTCCTCTCACCTTCTCTTTCTCTCTCTTCCTTCTCTCCCTCTCTCCTTGTACCTCTTCTCCTTATCCCACTCTCTTTATCTCTCTTCCTTTCTCTCCCTCTCTCCTTGTCCCTCTTCTCCTTGTCCCACTCTCTTTATCTCTCTCTCCTCTCTCCATCTCCCTCTTCTTCTCTCCCTTCTCCTTTTCTCCCACTCCTTCTCTCTCTTCCTCGTCCCATTCTCTCCCTTCTCTCTCTCGTTCTACCCCTCTCTCTTCTCTCCCGCTCTCCTTCTCTCTCACTCTTCCCTCTTCTCTTTCTCTCATCTCCCTCTCCCCATCTCTCTATCTACCTCTTATCCCGCTCCCCTTCTTCGGTCCTTATCCTTCTCTCTTCTTCTTCTCTCCCCCTTTAATCCTTATCTGTCCTCCTCTTTCCCTTCTCCCTCTCCCGCTCGCTCTCCCTCTCTCTCCTTCTCTCCCACTCCTTCTTCACCCCCTCTCTCTTCTCCCTCGCTCTTCTTCTCCCTCTCCCCTCTACTTCTCTGTCCTCCTCTCTCCCTCTTCTCTTCTCTACCTCTCTCGTTCCCTCTCCCCCTTCTTCTCTCCCTCCCCTCTTCCCCCTTCTCCTTCATTTTCCATCTTCCTCTTCTCCACTCCTTCCTCCTTCTCTCGCTCTCTCTCCCTTCTTCTCTCTCCTCCCTCTCCTTTTCTCTCTCCTTCCCTTCTCTCTCCCTCTCTCCTCTTCTCCACTCTCGTTCTCTCTCCCGCTTCCTTCTCTCTCCTTCTCCTCTCTCCGTTCTTCTTGTCCTCTTTTCTCCACTTTCCTTCTCTCTCCCTTCTCTATCTCTCGCTCTCATTCTCCATCTCTCTTCTCTCTCCCTTTCCCTCACTCTTTTCTTCTCTCTCTTCCCACTTCTCCTCTTCTCTACCACTCTCCTCCTCCTCCTCCTCCCTCCTCTCCTTCTCTTCCTCTCCTTGTTCTCCCCCTCACCTTCTTTCTGTCCTCTCCCCCTTATCCCTCTCTCTCGCTCTCTCTCCTCTTCTCACATTCTCTCGCTTCTCCTTTTCTCATTCTCCCTCTTATCCTCTTCTCTCTCGTTCCTTCTCTCTGTCCCTCCTCTTTTCTATTCTCCTTCTCTCTTCTCTCCTTACCCTTATCCTTATTCTCTCTTCTCTGCCTCTATCCTTATCTCTCTCGCTCCCTTCTCTCTTCTCCTATGTTGTCTACCCTTCTCTCTTCTCCTTCTCCCTCATTCTCTCCCCCTCTTCTTCTTCTCTCTCTTCCCATGTTCCCTCTTCTCTGCTCACTCATTCTCCTTATCCTTCTCCTCCTCTCTCCCTTATCATTCCTCTCACCTTCTCTATCTCTTTCTCTGTCTTCCTTCTCTCCCTCTCTCCTTCTACCTCTTCTCCTTATCCCACTCTCTTTATCTCTCTTCCTTTCTCTCCCTCTCTCCTTCTCCCTCTTCTCCTTATCCCACTCTCTTTATCTCTCTCTCCTCTCTCCTTCTCCCTCTTCTTCTCTCCCTTCTCCTTTTCTCCCACTCCTCTCTCTTCCTCGTCCCATTCTCTCCCTTCTCTCTCTCGTTCTACCACTCTCTCTTCTCTCCCGCTCTCCTTCTCTCTCACTCTTCCCTCTTCACTTTCTCTCATCTCCCTCTCCCCATCTCTATCTACCTCTTATCCCGCTCCCCTTCTTCGGTCCTTATCCTTCTCTCTTCTTCTTCTCTCCCCCTTTAATCCTTATCTGTCCTCCTCTTTCCCTTCTCCCTCTCTCGCTCGCTCTCCCTCTCTCTCCTTCTCTCCCACTCCTTCTTCACCCCCTCTCTCTTCTCCCTCGCTCTTCTTCTCCCTCTCCCCTCTACTTCTGTGTCCTCCTCTCTCCCTCTACTCTTCTCTACCTCTCTCGTTCCCTCTCCCCCTTCTTCTCTCCCTCCCCTCTTCCCCTTCTCCTTCTCCTTCATTTTCTATTTTCCTCTTCTCCACTCCTTCCTCCTTCTTGATTGACATCATTTCATACTTATATTTGTACCTTATATCCATTATCTTACACCTAAGCAATGCTACGTGACGAGTTTTATGTTTAGTTTTCAGGAATAAAGAGGTTTGAAGGGAAGAGCCATGAAAGGACCCAAAAGCAGGAAAAAGGACTTAATTGTGAGACCTGGGGACCAAGATGCAAGACAGAAGGACATGATCGTAAGACAGAAGGACCTAAGAGCAAAACAGGAAACTCCACACCATCATGGAGAGTATTTTGTCAATTCGATTCGGGTCGGAGCTCCACTAAACAAGTTAGATGCATCCAAGACCAAGAAACACTCCAAGCAAAGCCCAAAACAAAAACCAAGCAGATCTGAAGTTTATAGACCGCCAATTGGCGGTCTTGGACCGCTAATTGGCGGTCGATATGGCCCCAGATCTGCCACGCTTTCTCCTGGACTTGTATTATCATGTGTTTAGGCTATTTTTGGTATTGGTTTAGTCCCACATCGGGGGATTGTCCCGGATTAGCTTTTTCCATGCTTATAAATAGAACTCTTCACCTCCCATTGTATCCATCTCTCTCTTTGGTGGCCATCTTCCCTACTAAGAGTGAAGCCTTGAAGCAAAACTCTAGTGGAGGAAGATCTACTTGTAATTGAGTGAGTTAATAATAGAAGTTTTCCTTTAATTGTGTAGTTTCTCTCTTAGTTTAATTTCCTTTCATATGTTTGCTTTGTTGCTTGTTTTATTTTATGCTTCTTTAATATTTCTTGCTTGATTAGTATAACTTTCATTTCAGTATTATGCTTTCTTTTGCTAATATAGTTAGTGTAATGAGTAGTGAGTAGTTCCATCCCCATTTGGGGGTGGAGAAATATGTGATATAATCATGTAGTGTATTAAGTGTGTGTTATTTTTATCCCTTGAGCTTTATATGATTTCCATAACCATCTAATGGGTCTCCACTCTTATCTTTGATATGCTAATGCTCTTGAATGAAGCTTAGCTTATGCTTTGATTAGTGGACCTATTTTATGGGGAATGATAAGGTTAGGATATGGATGAAGTTAATATTGGAAACACAAGTTGTAGTGTATGAGCTCTTGTTGCCTTTACCTTAGCTAATGTCTTGTATGTTTTAATGATGTAGTCTTATCTTAATTCATGTGGAGGCATAGTAGGGTCTAGTCTTTATACTTGAGTTCATGTAGCTTCATTCCAACTATTGTCTTGTATGTTTTAATGATGTAGTGAAATCTTAATTCATGTGGAGGGAAAGTTGGATGTAGTTTTATGATTTCATGCACTACATGTTGTGAAGAGCTTAATGAACACACACACATACACTTCTTTATGTTCACATTATTTCTCTACCCCCTTTGGGGTTTAGTTTTATCGTTTCTTCTTCATCTCATTTCAGCTTTGTAGTGTAGTTTAGTGTAACCAACCTTTCTTCCCTTTCTTTACCTCTCGCCTTCGCACAAACCAAGTGTCGACACACCTCCCAGTGGACGACCCGTATTTGCCACCGCTTCAACGCGGCCGTGCACTTGCGGTTAATAAAAAACGATCAATCAAGTTTTTGGCGCCGTTGCCTGGGAGGTGCTCTGTCCAGACCTTGGTTTGGACGATTCGAGGGGTTTTTAATTTTTGGTTTCCAGTTTTGCTTAGTTTCAGGGAACCAACAGATCAAGGGGAGGCTACTGGACAAGTTTGAAGGAGAGAAGCGTCAACTTGACCGCCAATTGGCGGTTTGGAACCGCCAACTGGCGGCCTGGTGAGGTCATCTTGCCTTGAAATTTTTTCTGGTAGTTGTGTTCTTACATTTTGTTATCTAGGAGCTCTATTTTGCATGCTTTGACTTCTGGTTTGCTCCTAGATCATTAATCACTCCCCATTAATCAACTTGGCCCTAAAATCCAAAGCAAAAGACTAGACGTTCTTATTTGTTTAGGTCACGCATCATGTATTGACTTGAGCATATAGTTGTCTTTTCTTTTAGCTTTAATTTCAGTTGTTGAGTGCTGGCGTAGGGTACGCATTTCCTACACTCATTCACGCATCTCGTATGCCCATGCATTAGTTAGTAGGATTTGCATCAGGACAAGAGTGAGAGAGCGTTTGATTGGAGCGATTGATTGCTAGATCTAGGATCAAATCGCTACTAAGGAGGGGTTGTCCCATAAAAGATAAGGTGGGGGATTTCATCACCCTTTCCTTGGCCCCAAAAACCACTCTTAATAAAGTCTTAACTAAAAGCAAGTAGACATTGGCCCTAAGGAATTCAGACGCACTAGGAGAGTAATCTAGTCGAGACCGTCATGACCTGATCGGCGTTGCCTACCTTGTCGATAGTAGGAGGTACTGGATCTCCGGATCTGGTATCACTTGCTGGGCATTGTGGTCCTCGTTGTAGGGAGGTGAGGCGTGTCGAGGCTAGTGACCTCGAAGTTAGGCGTCGTCTAGCTTAAGGACCCATTGCCTTACATTGTTTGAGCCGTGCTTGCTAGTTAGGCTTCTTCCTGATCCCACTACCCACGCTAGCTCTAGGGATTCTTCCCTCCTCATCTGAGTCCTCTCCTTATCTATTCTCTACGTATAGTCTCCTCCTCTGAGTACACCTTCTGTTGTGTGTCGTTTAGAGTCAAGTCGAGCATTTTTTATGCGAGGTTGGACTCGTTCTGGTGAGAGTGCTCGACTCGAGAGAGTGCTTATTTCTGAGATGGAAGATCTTGGTGATCGACCATCTCCGCCTCGTGCTCCGTTGGAGGAAGAGGCCGAGTCGTCTCGTGGTGGTGAGGGAGTCCGGGTTCCATACATGGACTACCTCGGTCCATTCCCACCACCACGTAGACCTCCTTCTCCTCCTCCTCTGTCTCGAGAGGAAGGGAGATTCGGTCAGGATCGAGTTCTTGGTGCACCACCACCTTTAGCTCGACATGATAGACCGATGACTTTGTGGGAGCGGACCCATCCTGGTCGGGCCGCGCAACCTTCTTGCATAGTTGTTCCCCCTGCTCGCGGGAACAACTATGAGCTGAAACCTCAATATGTGAGCATGCTTCCAACCTTTACTGCCAATAAGGAGGATCCGTATATTTTTATACGCGAATTCGAGGAAGTATGCTCCATGTTCAAGCTTCAACAGCTTGACGAGGATTCTGTCCGGTTGAGGATGATTTCGTTCGCATTGAAGGATAATGCGAAGAAATGGATGTATAGCCTCCCGGCGAGCTCGATTCGGTCATGGGATGACTTTGTGACCGTCTTTCTAAAGAGATTTTTCCCTCAAAGGAAAACTCAACAGATACGGCACCAGATACATCAAATGTATCAGACCGAGACCGAATCGTTTCATGGTTTCTTTGAGAGGTTCAAGGACCTTCTCCAGCAGTGCCCTCATCATGGATTTGAGTTATGGCAGCTGTGCCAAATTGTTTATGAGGGCATCAACTACAACACCCGCACATTGTTGGAGTCGATGTGTCAGGGTGACTTCCAAATGAAACCCATCGAGGAGGCATGGGATACTTTTGAGTCCATGGCTGAACGTACCTTCGAGTGGGACACCATGAGAGAGCCACCAGCCGCCAGGTCTTCTGGTCGAGCTGGATCTTATCAAGTTGACTCATCGATCGCGTCTGAGGCGAAAATGGATGCTCTCATGCGTAGGATAGAGAGTTTGGAGATGGACCGAGCTCCTGTAGCTCAGGTCGCTACTCCCGGGTGTACTAGGTGTGGACTGTCGGGACATGATGACTTGGAGTGCGCTTACACTCCAAGGGATACTGAGCATGCAAATGCAATGTATCAACAAAGGCCCCGAAACGACCCGTACAATCATTCCTACAACCCGGGATGACGTAACCATCCTAACTTCTCTTGGGGATCTAGTGGAGGCAACGGTCAGAGCTCGCACGCTCAACCTCAACCTCCACCTTATCAACCTCCACGCCCATCGGCGACCTACCAACCCCCACATCAAAGGTCGCAGCACCAAAATTACCAACCTGCTCATGCCTCATCGTCGGGTTATTCTAACCAAACTCCACATCCCCAACGGGTTGACCCTAAGGACTCCACTCTTGAACAAACCCTTCACGCGTTCATTCAGAGTACTCAATCCATGCTTTCGGCCAACAACAATTCGGTCAAAGCATTGGAAATGCAAGTTAGCCAGTTGGCTAATCAGCTCCATGAACGCGAGAAGGGCCAATTACCGAGTCAACCCGAGGTGAATCCTCGGGGTACCCATTCGCAAGGAAGGACACCTTTACCTCATGCTACCTCTGAACCGACCCATCATATTAATGTGATTCATACTTTGTGGTCTGGTAAGGAGGTGGACAACCACATTGGGGTGCCTTCCTTGTCATCACCATCTCTGAGGGAGCCGGATCCTGAGGCTCCCTACACAAATACTTCCAGGAAGGAGCCAGATCCTGAGGTTCTTTCTACATTTCCTTCGACAAAGGGGCCGAACCCTGAGGTCCCCTTGTCTCCTCTTGTGTCGAAGGAACCAGATTCTGAGGTCCCCACTCATGTTTCTTTGGACCAGAATTCTGAGGTTCCTTCGCACCATTATGCCCCGAAGACGCCATTCCCTGAGCGCCTTAAAAAGAAAATCTCTGATCAGCATGACAAGATGCTTGAGATGTTTCGGCAGGTTAAGGTGAATATCCCTCTTTTGGAGGTGATTCAGCAAATGTCACCTTATGCCAAGGTTCTCAAGGACTTATGCACCAAGAAGAGAAAAACTCATGTTCCAAAGAAAGCTTTTCATGCGGCTAACGTGAGTTCTTTGTTGGCACAACCCATGCAAGTCAAGTACAAGGACCCTGGTTGTCCTACTATCTCTTGTGTGATTGGGGATGTGTCCATACATCGAGCCTTATTGGACCTTGGTGCATCTGTTAATCTTCTGCCATATTCTGTCTACATCCACCTCGATCTTGGAGACCTCAATCAAACAAAGACCACTCTTCAATTGGCTGATAGGTCCATGAAGAAACCGAGGGGTGTGGTGGAAGATGTGCTGATCAAAGTGGGAGAGTTCATTTATCCAGTCGACTTCTTTGTCCTGGATACTGAACCTGTGCCAAACCCGCTTGGACAAATTCCTGTCATTTTGGGGCGACCATTTGTTGCGACTTCCAATGCCTTGATCAATTGTCGCAATGGTCTGATGCGCTTGACTTATGGTAGTCAATGCGCTGATTTCAACATCTTCACCATTGGCAAGAAGTCAGGTGCCTTCAATGACCCTGTTGAGGTCAACCTTATCCAGGGCTTGGATGAGATTGAAGTTGAGGGCACCTTCAAGTACTTCAGAGAATTATTCGATGAAGATCCTGAAGGTGGTGAAGATGTTTCACCTGGGCTGACACAAGAAGGTGCCTTATGTTTTGATCACGTGGCGCTTGAGCCACATTCTTCTGATCTTGTGGCCCTTGAGCCACATTCTTCTGATCATGTGGTCCTTGAGCCACATTCTTCTGATCATGTGGTCCTTGAGCCACATCCTTTTGAGCACGTGGCTTTTGAGCCACAAGATACTATTTTTATGGTCTCTCGGCCACATGCTCTTCATTCTGTATCTGCTGAGGACCCCATGTGGGTTAAGATTCAACCACCTGATACCCTTATACCTGATAGAGGTTCACCTCTCGTTCATGCCTCCTCTTTTGCTAACTCTAAAGAGGCATCAACCGACCACAATGCTTATAAGGGTGTCAGGTGGTCGAGCAATTCTGTTGTGTATGTTGCGAGCTCATGCATGCGCATTTCTGGCTCGAGAGATGGTGGGTTCCCATTTGATGTCCCTTGACATATGAAGATGGAAGCCTATTGTTGTACATAGTTAAAAAAAGATAAAAAAAAGAAAAAAAAGAAAAAAAAGACTCCTTCAGTGAGCATCGATTGTTGTGGGCCCCAACCCTTGAGTATTTGGGCCCCAATTCTTTCATGTATTTGTATCCCTTCCTTAGCATCTCACAGGTTTTAAGGGAATTTGGGTTGTGTCCATCAACATAGCCATGAACTCCCCTTTGTACTTCATGTTGGTGAGATCTCTCCTTTTTCATGCATAAATCCATGTAGTATCTTGCTCACATTCATTGAGGACAATGCATGAAGTAGGTGTGGGGGGTGTTTTACGTGTGTACATAGTCGAGTCTTTTCTTTTGATTTTGTTTTCTTGTGTTTGCATTTTTAGGGTCATGTTAGTGTGCTGCATTTAATATCGATATATCTGCTTGCCATGATCCTTGGGTGACTTGTCTTCTTTTGCTTGCCCAATGCTTTAAAATTTCCACATTTCTTTCAAAATCTTCATGTGTTTGCGAAAGAAAATGTTTTGTGGGTTTTGCGTGTGTTTAGCATGTGCAAAACCGTTGAGAGGCAAAGTAAAAAGAAAGCTCCCAAAATTGTCTTGAACTTGATGCATTAGGATATCCAGTATAGTGACTTTAGGATTTATCGAGTCGTTAGGATGCACCCCAGTTTTCCTTTGGGGGCGAGTAATCATAGGGTTTCAGTGCTCAAACATTTAAAGAAGTCCACCCTGAACCTAGTGAGTCAATAATTCGTGTCTGTTAACTTAAGGAAGTTTGTTGTAGTCAAGGACCCTCTATGACTTGTTGTGAGACATAAGTGTAGGGGTTTTGGTTCATGTGTAGATAAGAAATAAGTGAGTAGGCGTTCTCTCTTCTTGCACGGCTCCTATCACTCGGGAAAGTAGGTCTGAAGGGACTTTGTGCCTGGTGCTTTCGAGTCATCTGACTTGGGATGCGCCGACCGAACTCTCGTTACACGGGTGGTAGGGATTGCCCTATGTGGAGATTTGGGGAAAGGTGTACGTGATAGTGTAAGTCCTCATGGGCAATGATGCACGAAACCTGACCCTGGGAGAACGAAGCTCCAACTAATAAAAAGAAAAAAAATGTGTGAAAAGAAACAAAAAGAAAAAAAATGGTAATGCAAATAAGAACCTTAATGGACCTTACACTTTGTATCACTTGAGGATCTTGAGGTTGTCCATGTCTTTCACTTAATTCCTTATTTAACTTGCACGAATGGTTTATTAGGCTAGGTGTGGACTGATTACCTTTATAGAGTCGGCCTGTAGGATTACCGCGTCCAATGATCGACAAAATATTTCCAACGAGTCGACTGTCTATATTGAATAATGCATCTTGTTCGGATTTTGTGGGTATATCCGCTGAAAACCCTCAGGAGACAACACTCCTCCTCCTTGGCAACAAGGAGGTTTAACGGCTTGTTGCACGTGCTAAGTGCAACCGTGATTCCTACGAAAGTGAGTTAGGATTTCTTGTTTTTTCGTTTGCTTTTCTCTTTCTTTATTTTGCTCGGGACTAGCAAAAACTTAGGTGTGGGGGTATTTGATTGACATCATTTCATACTTATATTTGTACCTTATATCCATTATCTTACACCTAAGCAATGCTACGTGACGAGTTTTATGTTTAGTTTTCAGGAATAAAGAGGTTTGAAGGGAAGAGCCATGAAAGGACCCAAAAGCAGGAAAAATGACTTAATTGTGAGACCTGGGGACCAAGATGCAAGACAGAAGGACATGATCGTAAGACAGAAGGACCTAAGAGCAAAACAGGAAACTCCACACCATCATGGGGAGTATTTTGTCAATTCGATTCGGGTCGGAGCTCCACTAAACAAGTTAGATGCATCCAAGACCAAGAAACACTCCAATCAAAGCCCAAAACAAAAACCAAGCAGATCTGAAGTTTATAGACCGCCAATCAAGACCGCTAATTGGCGGTCGATATGGCCCCAGATCCGCCACGCTTTCTCCTGGACTTGTATTATCATGTGTTTAGGCTATTTTTGGTATTGGTTTAGTCCCACATCGGGGGATTGTCCCGGATTAGCTTTTTCCATGCTTATAAATAGAACTCTTCACCTCCCATTGTATCCATCTCTCTCTTTGGTGGCCATCTTCCCTACTAAGAGTGAAGCCTTGAAGCAAAACTCTAGTGGAGGAAGATCTACTTGTAATTGAGTGAGTTAATAATAGAAGTTTTCCTTTAATTGTGTAGTTTCTCTCTTAGTTTAATTTCCTTTCATATGTTTGCTTTGTTGCTTGTTTTATTTTATGCTTCTTTAATATTTCTTGCTTGATTAGTATAACTTTCATTTCAGTATTATGCTTTCTTTTGCTAATATAGTTAGTGTAATGAGTAGTGAGTAGTTCCATCCCCATTTGGGGGTGGAGAAATATGTGATATAATCATGTAGTGTATTAAGTGTGTGTTATTTTTATCCCTTGAGCTTTATATGATTTCCATAACCATCTAATGGGTCTCCACTCTTATCTTTGATATGCTAATGCTCTTGAATGAAGCTTAGCTTATGCTTTGATTAGTGGACCTATTTTATGGGGAATGATAAGGTTAGGATATGGATGAAGTTAATATTGGAAACACAAGTTGTAGTGTATGAGCTCTTGTTGCCTTTACCTTAGCTAATGTCTTGTATGTTTTAATGATGTAGTCTTATCTTAATTCATGTGGAGGCATAGTAGGGTCTAGTCTTTATACTTGAGTTCGTGTAGCTTCATTCCAACTATTGTCTTGTATGTTTTAATGATGTAGTGAAATCTTAATTCATGTGGAGGGAAAGTTGGATGTAGTTTTATGATTTCATGCACTACATGTTGTGAAGAGCTTAATGAACACACACACATACACTTCTTTATGTTCACATTATTTCTCTACCCCCTTTGGGGTTTAGTTTTATCGTTTCTTCTTCATCTCATTTCAGCTTTGTAGTGTAGTTTAGTGTAACCAACCTTTCTTCCCTTTCTTTACCTCTCGCCTTCGCACAAACCAAGTGTCGACACACCTCCTAGTGGACGACCCGTATTTGCCACCGCTTCAACGCGGCCGTGCACTTGCGGTTAATAAAAAACGATCAATCAAGTTTTTGGCGCCGTTGCCTGGGAGGTGCTCTGTCCAGACCTTGGTTTGGACGATTCGAGGGGTTTTTAATTTTTGGTTTCCAGTTTTGCTTAGTTTCAGGGAACCAACAGATCAAGGGGAGGCTACTGGACAAGTTTGAAGGAGAGAAGCGTCAACTTGACCGCCAATTGGCGGTTTGGAACCGCCAACTGGCGGCCTGGTGAGGTCATCTTGCCTTGAAATTTTTTCTGGTAGTTGTGTTCTTACATTTTGTTATCTAGGAGCTCTATTTTGCATGCTTTGACTTCTGGTTTGCTCCTAGATCATTAATCACTCCCCATTAATCAACTTGGCCCTAAAATCCAAAGCAAAAGACTAGACGTTCTTATTTGTTTAGGTCACGCATCATGTATTGACTTGAGCATATAGTTGTCTTTTCTTTTAGCTTTAATTTCAGTTGTTGAGTGCTGGCGTAGGGTACGCATTTCCTACACTCATTCACGCATCTCGTATGCCCATGCATTAGTTAGTAGGATTTGCATCAGGACAAGAGTGAGAGAGCGTTTGATTGGAGCGATTGATTGCTAGATCTAGGATCAAATCGCTACTAAGGAGGGGTTGTCCCATAAAAGATAAGGTGGGGGATTTCATCACCCTTTCCTTGGCCCCAAAAACCACTCTTAATAAAGTCTTAACTAAAAGCAAGTAGACATTGGCCCTAAGGAATTCGGACGCACTAGGAGAGTAATCTAGTCGAGACCGTCATGACCTGATCGGCGTTGCCTACCTTGTCGATAGTAGGAGGTACTGGATCTCCGGATCTGGTATCACTTGCTGGGCATTGTGGTCCTCGTTGTAGGGAGGTGAGGCGTGTCGAGGCTAGTGACCTCGAAGTTAGGCGTCGTCTAGCTTAAGGACCCATTGCCTTACATTGTTTGAGCCGTGCTTGCTAGTTAGGCTTCTTCCTGATCCCACTACCCACGCTAGCTCTAGGGATTCTTCCATCCTCATCTGAGTCCTCTCCTTATCTATTCTCTACGTATAGTCTCCTCCTCTGAGTACACCTTCTGTTGTGTGTCGTTTAGAGTCGAGTCGAGCATTTTTTATGCGAGGTTGGACTCGTTCTGGTGAGAGTGCTCGACTCGAGAGAGTGCTTATTTCTGAGATGTAAGATCTTGGTGATCGAACATCTCCGCCTCGTGCTCCGTTGGAGGAGGAGGCCGAGTCGTCTCGTGGTGGTGAGGGAGACCGGGTTCCATACATGGACTACCTCGGTCCATTCCCACCACCACGTAGACCTCCTTCTCCTCCTCCTCTGTCTCGAGAGGAAGGGAGATTCGGTCAGGATCGAGTTCTTGGTGCACCACCACCTTTAGCTCGACATGATAGACCGCTGACTTTGTGGGAGCGGACCCATCCTGGTCGGGCCGCGCAACCTTCTTGCATAGTTGTTCCCCCGGCTCGCGGGAACAACTATGAGCTGAAACCTCAATATGTGAGCATGCTTCCAACCTTTACTGCCAATAAGGAGGATCCGTATATTTTTATACGCGAATTCGAGGAAGTATGCTCCATGTTCAAGCTTCAACAGCTTGACGAGGATTCTGTCCGGTTGAGGATGATTTCGTTCGCATTGAAGGATAATGCGAAGAAATGGATGTATAGCCTCCCGGCGAGCTCGATTCGGTCATGGGATGACTTTGTGACCGTCTTTCTAAAGAGATTTTTCCCTCAAAGGAAAACTCAACAGATACGGCAGCAGATACATCAAATGTATCAGACCAAGACCGAATCGTTTCATGGTTTCTTTGAGAGGTTCAAGGACCTTCTCCAGCAGTGCCCTCACCATGGATTTGAGTTATGGCAGCTGTGCCAAATTGTTTATGAGGGCATCAACTACAACACCCGCACATTGTTGGAGTCGATGTGTCAGGGTGACTTCCAAATGAAACCCATCGAGGAGGCATGGGATACTTTTGAGTCCATGGCTGAACGTACCTTCGAGTGGGATACCATGAGAGAGCCACCAGCCGCCAGGTCTTCTGGTCGAGCTGGATCTTATCAAGTTGACTCATCGATCGCGTCTGAGGCGAAAATGGTTGTTCTCATGCGTAGTATAGAGAGTTTGGAGATGGACCGAGCTCCTGTAGCTCAGGTCGCTACTCCCGGGTGTACTAGGTGTGGACTGTCGAGACATGATGACTTGGAGTGCGCTTACACTCCAAGGGATACTGAGCATGCAAATGCAATGTATCAACAAAGGCCCCGAAACGACCCGTACAGTCATTCCTACAACCCGGGATGGCGTAACCATCCTAACTTCTCTTGGGGGTCTAGTGGAGGCAACGGTCAGAGCTCGCACGCTCAACCTCAACCTCCACCTTATCAACCTCCACGCCCATCGGCGACCTACCAACCCCCACATCAAAGGTCGCAGCACCAAAATTACCAACCTGCTCATGCCTCATCGTCGGGTTATTCTAACCAAACTCCACATCCCCAACGGGTTGACCCTAAGGACTCCACTCTTGAACAAACCCTTCACGCGTTCATTCAGAGTACTCAATCCATGCTTTCGGCCAACAACAATTCGGTCAAAGCATTGGAAATGCAAGTTAGCCAGTTGGCTAATCAGCTCCATGAACGCGAGAAGGGCCAATTACCGAGTCAACCCGAGGTGAATCCTCAGGGTACCCATTCGCAAGGAAGGACACCTTTACCTCATGCTACCTCTGAACCGACCCATCATATTAATGTGATTCATACTTTGAGGTCTGGTAAGGAGGTGGACAACCACATTGGGGTGCCTTCCTTGTCATCACCATCTCTGAGGGAGCCGGATCCTGAGGCTCCCTACACAAATACTTCCAGGAAGGAGCCAGATCCTGAGGTTCTTTCTACATTTCCTTCAACAAAGTGGCCGAACCCTGAGGTCCCCTTGTCTCCTCTTGTGTCGAAGGAACCAGATTCTGAGGTCCCCACTCATGTTTCTTTGGACCAGAATTCTGAGGTTCCTTCGCACCATTATGCCCCGAAGACGCCATTCCCTGAGCGCCTTAAAAAGAAAACCTCTGATCAGCATGACAAGATGCTTGAGATGTTTCGACAGGTTAAGGTGAATATCCCTCTTTTGGAGGTGATTCAGCAAATGTCACCTTATGCCAAGGTTCTCAAGGACTTATGCACCAAGAAGAGAAAAACTCATGTTCCAAAGAAAGCGTTTCTTGCGGCTAACGTGAGTTCTTTGTTGGCACAACCCATGCAAGTCAAGTACAAGGACCGTGGTTGTCCTACTATCTCTTGTGTGATTGGGGATGTGTCCATACATCGAGCCTTATTGGACCTTGGTGCATCTGTTAATCTTCTGCCATATTCTGTCTACATCCACCTCAGTCTTGGAGACCTCAATCAAACAAAGACCACTCTTCAATTGGCTGATAGGTCCATGAAGAAACCGAGGGGTGTGGTGGAAGATGTGCTGATCAAAGTGGGAGAGTTCATTTATCTAGTCGGATTCTTTGTCCTGGATACTGAACCTGTGCCAAACCCACTAGGACAAATTCCTGTCATTTTTGGGGCGACCATTTGTTGCGACTTCCAATGCCTTGATCAATTGTCGCAATGGTCTGATGCGCTTGACTTATGGTAGTCAATGCGCTGATTTCAACATCTTCACCATTGGCAAGAAGTCAGGTGCCTTCAATGACCCTGTTGAGGTCAACCTTATCCAGGGCTTGGATGAGATTGAAGTTGAGGGCACCTTCAAGTACTTCAGAGAATTATTCGATGAAGATCCTGAAGGTGGTGAAGATGTTTCACCTGGGCTGGCACAAGAAGGTGCCTTATGTTTTGATCACGTGGCCCTTGAGCCACATTCTTCTGATCTTGTGGCCCTTGAGCCACATTCTTCTGATCATGTGGTCCTTGAGCCACATTCTTCTGATCATGTGGTCCTTGAGCCACATTCTTCTGATCATGTGGTCCTTGAGCCACTTCTTTTTGACCACGTGGCCCTTGAGCCACATCATTTTGAGCACGTGGCTTTTGAGCCACAAGATACTATTTTTATGGCCTCTCGGCCACATGCTCTTCATTCTGTATCTGCTGAGGACCCCATGTGGGTTAAGATTCAACCACCTGATACCCTTATACCTGATAGAGGTTCACCTCTCGTTCATGCCTCCTCTTTTGCTAACTCTAAAGAGGCATCAACCGACCACAATGCTTATAAGGGTGTCAGGTGGTCGAGCAATTCTGTTGTGTATGTTAAGAGCCCATGCATGCGCATTTCTGGCTCGAGAGATGGTGGGTTCCCATTTGATGTCCCTTGACATATGAAGATGGAAGCCTATTGTTGTACATAGTTTAAAAAAAGATAAAAAAAAGGAAAAAAAAGAAAAAAAAGCCTCCTTCAGTGAGCATCGATTGTTGTGGGCCCCAACCCTTGAGTATTTGGGCCCCAATTCTTTCATGTATTTGTATCCCTTCCTTAGCATCTCACAGGTTTTAAGGAAATTTGGGTTGTGTCCATCAACATAGCCATGAACTCCCCTTTGTACTTAATGTTGGTGAGATCTCTCTTTTTTCATGCATAAATCCATGTAGTATCTTGCTCACATTCATTGAGGACAATGCATGAAGTAGGTGTGGGGGGGTGTTTTACGTGTGTACATAGTCGAGTCTTTTCTTTTGATTTTGTTTTCTTGTGTTTGCATTTTTAGGGTCATGTTAGTGTGCTGCATTTAATATCGATATATCTGCTTACCATGATCCTTGGGTGACTTGTCTTCTTTTACTTGCCCAATGCTTTAAAATTTCCACATTTCTTTCAAAATCTTCATGTGTTTGCGAAAGAAAATGTTTTGTGGGTTTTGCGTGTGTTTAGCATGTGCAAAACAGTTGAGAGGGAAAGTAAAAAGAAAGCTCCCAAAATTGTCTTGAACTTGATGCATTAGGATATCCAGTATAGTGACTTTAGGATTTATCGAGTCGTTAGGATGCACCCCAGTTTTCCTTTGGGGGCGAGTAATCATAGGGTTTCAGTGCTCAAACATTTAAAGAAGTCCACCCTGAACCTAGTGAGTCAATAATTCGTGTCTGTTAACTTAAGGAAGTTTGTTGTAGTCAAGGACCCTCTATGACTTGTTGTGAGACATAAGTGTAGGGGTTTTGGTTCATGTGTAGATAAGAAATAAGTGAGTAGGTGTTCTCTCTTCTTGCACGGCTCCTATCACTCGGGAAAGTAGGTCTGAAGGGACTTTGTGCCTGGTGCTTTCGAGTCATCTGACTTGGGATGCGCCGACCGAACTCTCGTTACACGGGTGGTAGGGATTGCCCTATGTGGAGATTTGGGGAAAGGTGTACGTGATAGTGTAAGTCCTCATGGGCAATGATGCACGAAACCTGACCCTGGGAGAACGAAGCTCCAACTAATAAAAAGAAAAAAAAATGTGTGAAAAGAAACAAAAAGAAAAAAAATGGTAATGCAAATAAGAACCTTAATGGACCTTACACTTTGTATCACTTGAGGATCTTGAGGTTGTCCATGTCTTTCACTTAATTCCTTATTTAACTTGCACGAATGGTTTATTAGGCTAGGTGTGGACTGATTACCTTTATAGAGTCGGCCTGTAGGATTACCGCGTCCAATGATCGACAAAATATTTCCAACGAGTCGAGTGTCTAGATTGAATAATGCATCTTGTTCGGATTTTGTGGGTATATCCGCTGAAAACCCTCAGGAGACAACACTCCTCCTTGGCAACAAGGAGGTTTAACGGCTTGTTGCACGTGCTAAGTGCAACCGTGATTCCTACGAAAGTGAGTTAGGATTTCTTGTTTTTTCGTTTGCTTTTCTCTTTCTTCATTTTGCTCGGGACTAGCAAAAACTTAGGTGTGGGGGTATTTGATTGACATCATTTCATACTTATATTTGTACCTTATATCCATTATCTTACACCTAAGCAATGCTACGTGACGAGTTTTATGTTTAGTTTTCAGGAATAAAGAGGTTTGAAGGGAAGAGCCATGAAAGGACCCAAAAGCAGGAAAAATGACTTAATTGTGAGACCTGGGGACCAAGATGCAAGACAGAACGACATGATCGTAAGACAGAAGGACCTAAGAGCAAAACAGGAAACTCCACACCATCATGGGGAGTATTTTGTCAATTCGATTCGGGTCGGAGCTCCACTAAACAAGTTAGATGCATCCAAGACCAAGAAACACTCCAAGCAAAGCCCAAACAAAAACCAAGCAGATCTGAAGTTTATAGACCGCCAATTGGCGGTCTTGGACCGCTAATCTTGTTTCTTCACCCCCTCTCTCTTCTCCCTCGCTCTTCTTCTGCCTCTCCCCTCTACTTCTCTGTCCTCCTCTCTCCCTCTTCTCTTCTCTACCTCTCTCGTTCCCTCTCCCCCTTCTTCTCTCCCTCCCCTCTTCCCCTTTCTCCTTCATTTTCTATCTTCCTCTTCTCCACTCCTTCCTCCTTCTCTCGCTCTCTCTCGCTTCTTCTCTCTCCTCCCTCTCCTTTTCTCTCTCCTTCCCTTCTCTCTACCTCTCTCCTCTTCTCCACTCTCGTTCTCTCTCCCGTTTCCTTCTCTCTCCTTCTCCTCTCTCCGCTCTTCTTGTCCTCTTTTCTCCACTCTCCTTCTCTCTCCCTTCTCTATCTCTCGCTCTCGTTCTCCATCTCTCTTCTCTCTCCCTTTCCCTCACTCTTTTCTTCTCTCTCTTCCCACTTCTCCTCTTCTCTACCACTCTCCTCCCTCCTCTCCTTCTCTTCCTCTCCTTGTTCTCCCCCTCACCTTCTTTCTGTCCTCTCCCCCTTATCCCTCTCTCTCGCTCTCTCTCCTCTTCTCACATTCTCTCGCTTCTCCTTTTCTCATTCTCCCTCTTATCCTCTTCTCTCTCGTTCCTTCTCTCTGTCCCTCCTCTTTTCGATTCTCCTTCTCTCTTCTCTCCTTACCCCTATCCTTATTCTCTCTTCTCTACTTCTATCCTTCTCTCTCTCGCTCCCTTCTCTCTTCTCCTATGTTGTCTACCCCTCTCTCTTCTCCTTCTCCCTCATTATCTCCCCCTCTTCTTCTTCTCTCTCTTCCCATGTTCCCTCTTCTCTGCTCACTCATTCTCCTTATCCTTCTCCTCCTCTCTCCCTTATCATTCCTCTCACCTTCTCTATCTCTTTCTCTCTCTTCCTTCTCTTCCTCTCTCCTTGTACTTCTTCTCCTTATCCCACTCTCTTTATCTCTCTTCCTTTCTCTCCCTCTCTCCATGTCCCTCTTCTCCTTATCCCACTCTCTTTATCTCTCTCTCCTCTCTCCTTCTCCCTCTTCTTCTCTCCCTTCTCCTTTTCTCCCACTCCTTCTCTCTCTTCCTCGTCCCATTCTCTCCCTTCTCTCTCTCGTTCTACCCCTCTCTCTTCTCTCCCGCTATCCTTCTCTCTCACTCTTCCCTCTTCTCTTTCTCTCATCTCCCTCTCCCCATCTCTATCTACCTCTTATCCCGTTACTCTTCTTCGGTCCTTATCCTTCTCTCTTCTTCTTCTCTCCCCCTTTAATCCTTATCTGTCATCCTCTTTCCCTTCTCCATCTCTCGCTCGCTCTCCCTCTCTCTCCTTCTCTCCCACTCCTTCTTCACCCCCTCTCTCTTCTCCCTCGCTCTTCTTCTCCCTCTCCCCTCTACTTCTCTGTCCTCCTCTCTCCCTCTTCTCTTCTCTACCTCTCTCGTTCCCTCTCCCCCTTCTTCTCTCCCTCCCCTCTTCCCCCTTCTCCTTCATTTTCTATCTTCCTCTTCTCCACTCCTTCCTCCTTCTCTCGCTCTCTCTCCCTTCTTCTCTCTCCTCCCTCTCCTTTTGTCTCTCCTTCCCTTCTCTCTCCCTCTCTCCTCTTCTCCACTCTCGTTCTCTCTCCCGCTTCCTTCTCTCTCCTTCTCCTCTCTCCGCTCTTCTTGTCCTCTTTTCTCCAATCTCCTTCTCTCTCCCTTCTCTATCTCTCGTTCTCGTTCTCCATCTCTCTTCTCTCTCCCTTTCCCTCACTCTTTTCTTCTCTCTCTTCCCACTTCTCCTCTTCTCTACCACTCTCTTCCCTCCTCTCCTTCTCTTCCTCTCCTTGTTCTCCCCCTCACCTTCTTTCTGTCCTCTCCCCCTTATCCCTCTCTCTCCTCTTCTCACATTCTCTCGTTTCTCCTTTTCTCATTCTCCCTCTTATCCTCTTCTCTCTCATTCCTTCTCTCTGTCCCTCCTCTTTTCTATTCTCCTTCTCTCTTCTCTCCTTACCCCTATCCCTATTCTCTCTTCTCTGCCTCTATCGTTCTCTCTCTCGTTCCCTTCTCTCTTTTCCTATGTTGTCTACCCCTCTCTCTTCTCTTTCTCCCTCATTCTCTCCCCCTCTTCTTCTTCTCTCTCTTCCCATGTTCCCTCTTCTCTGCTCACTCATTCTCCTTATCCTTCTCCTCCTCTCTCCCTTATCATTCCTTTCACCTTCTCTATCTCTTTCTCTCTCTTCCTTCTCTCCCTCTCTCCTTGTACCTCTTTTCCTTATCCTACTCTCTTTATCTCTCTTCCTTTCTCTCCCTCTCTCCTTGTCCCTCTTCTCCTTATCCCACTCTCTTTATCTCTCTCTCCTCTCTCCTTCTCCCTCTTCTTCTCTCCCTTCTCCTTTTCTCCCACTCCTTCTCTCTCTTCCGCGTCCCATTCTCTCCCTTCTCTCTCTCGTTCAACCCCTCTCTCTTCTCTCCCGCTCTCCTTCTCTCTCACTCTTCCCTCTTCTCTTTCTCTCATCTCCCTCTCCCCATCTCTATCTACCTCTTATCCTGCTCCTCTTCTTCGGTCCTTATCCTTCTCTCTTCTTCTTCTCTCCCCCTTTAATCCTTATCTGTCATTCTCTTTCCCTTCTCCCTCTCTCGCTCGCTCTCCCTCTCTCTCGTTCTCTCCCACTCCTTCTTCACCCCCTCTCTCACTCCCTTCTTCTCTCGCTCCCTTCTTCTTCTCTCCCCCTCACCTTCTTTCTGTCCTCTCCCCCTTATCCCCCTCTCTCGCTCTCTCTCTCCTCTTCTCACATTCTCTCGCTTCTCATTTTCTCATTCTCCCTCTTATCCTCTTCTCTCTCGTTCCTTCTCTCTGTCCCTCCTCTTTTCTATTCTCCTTCTCTCTTCTCTCCTTACCCCTATCCCTATTCTCTCTTCTCTGCCTCTATCCTTCTCTCTCTCGCTCCCTTCTCTCTTCTCCTATGTTGTCTACCCCTCTCTCTTCTACTTCTCCCTCATTATCTCCCCCTCTTCTTCTTCTCTCTCTTCCCATGTTCCCTCTTCTCTGCTCACTCATTCTCCTTATCCCTTTCCTCCTCTCACCCTTATCATTCCTCTCACCTTCTCTATCTCTTTCTCCCTCTTCCTTCTCTTCCTCTCTCCTTGTACCTCTTCTCCTTATCCCACTCTCTTTATCTCTCTTCCTTTCTCTCCCTCTCTCCTTGTCCCTCTTCTCCTTATCGCACTCTCTTTATCTCTCTCTCCTCTCCCCTTCTCCCTCTTCTTCTCTCCCTTCTCCTTTTCTCCCACTCCTTCTCTCTCTTCCTCGTCCCATTCACTCCCTTCTCTCTCTCGTTCTACCCCTCTCTCTTCTCTTCCGCTCTCCTTCTCTCTCACTCTTCCCTCTTCTCTTTCTCTCATCTCCCTCTCCCCATCTCTATCTACCTCTTATCCCGCTCCACTTCTTCGGTCCTTATCCTTCTCTGCTGTTCTTCTCTCCCACTTTAATCCTTATCTGTCCTTCTCTTTCCCTTCTCCCTCTCTCGCTCGCTCTCCCTCTCTCATTCTCTCCCACTCCTTCTTCACCCCCTCTCTCTTCTCCCTCGCTCTTCTTCTCCCTCTCCCCTCTACTTCTCTGTCCTCCTCTCTCCCTCTTCTCTTCTCTACCTCTCTCGTTCCCTCTCCCCCTTCTTCTCTCCCTCCCCTCTTCCCCCTTCTCCTTCATTTTCTATCTTCCTCTTCTCCACTCCTTCCTCCTTCTCTCGATCTCTCTCCTCCCTCTCCTTTTCTCTCTCCTTCCCTTCTCCCTCCCTCTCTCCTCTTCTCCACTCTCGTTCTCTCTCCCACTTCCTTCTCTCTCCTTCTCCTCTCTCCGCTCTTCTTGTCCTCTTTTCTCCACTCTCCTTCTCTCTCCCTTCTCTATCTCTCGCTCTCGTTCTCCATCTCTCTTCTCTCTCCCTTTCCCTCACTCTTTTCTTCTCTCTCTTCCCACTTCTCCTCTTCTCTACCACTCTCCTCCTCCTCCTCCTCCCTCCTCTCCTTCTCTTCCTCTCCTTGTTCTTCCCCTCACCTTCTTTCTGTCCTCTCCCCCTTATCCCTCTCTCTCGCTCTCTCTCCTCTTCTCACATTCTCTCGCTTCTCCTTTTCGCATTCTCCCTCTTATCCTCTTCTCTCTCGTTCCTTCTCTCGGTCCCTCCTCTTTTCTATTCTCCTTCTCTCTTCTCTCCTTACCCCTATCCCTATTCTCTCTTCTCTGCCTCTATCCTTCTCTCTCTCGCTCCCTTCTCTCTTCTCCTATGTTGTCTACCCCTCACTCTTCTCCTTCTCCCTCATTCTCTCCCCCTCTTCTTCTTCTCTCTCTTCCTATGTTCCCTCTTCTCTGCTCACTCATTCTCCTTATCCTTCTCCTCCTCTCTCCCTTATCATTCCTCTCACCTTCTCTATCTCTTTCTCTCTCTTCCTTCTCTCCCTCTCTCCTTGTACCTCTTCTCCTTATCCCACTCTCTTTATCTCTCTTCCTTTCTCTCCCTCTCTCCTTGTCCCTCTTCTCCTTGTCCCACTCTCTTTATCTCTCTCTCCTCTCTCCTTCTCCCTCTTCTTCTCTCCCTTCTCCTTTTCTCCCACTCCTTCTCTCTCTTCCTCGTCCCATTCTCTCCCTTCTCTCTCTCGTTCTACCCCTCTCTCTTCTCTCTCACTCTTCCCTCTTCTCTTTCTCTCATCTCCCTCTCCCCATCTCTCTATCTACCTCTTATCCCGCTCCCCTTCTTCGGTCCTTATCCTTCTCTCTTCTTCTTCTCTCCCCCTTTAATCCTTATCTGTCCTCCTCTTTCCCTTCTCCCTCTCCCGCTCGCTATCCCTCTCTCTCCTTCTCTCCCACTCCTTCTTCACCCCCTCTCTCTTCTCCCTCGCTCTTCTTCTCCCTCTCCCCTCTACTTCTCTGTCCTCCTCTCTCCCTCTTCTCTTCTCTACATCTCTCCTTCCCTCTCCCCCTTCTTCTCTCCCTCCCCTCTTCCCCCTTCTCCTTCATTTTCTATCTTCCTCTTGTCCTCTTCTCCACTCCTTCCTCCTTCTCTCGCTCTCTCTCCCTTCTTCTCTCTCCTCCCTCTCCTTTTCTCTCTCCTTCCCTTCTCTCTCCCTCTCTCCTCTTCTCCACTCTCGTTCTCTCTCCCGCTTCCTTCTCTCTCCTTCTCCTCTCTCCGCTCTTCTTGTTCTCTTTTCTCCACTCTCCTTCTCTCTCCCTTCTCTATCTCTCGCTCTCGTTCTCCATCTCTCTTCTCTCTCCCTTTCCCTCACTCTTTTCTTCTCTCTCTTCCCACTTCTCCTCTTCTCTACCACTCTCCTCCTCCTCCTCCCTCCTCTCCTTCTCTTCCTCTCCTTGTTCTCCCCCTCACCTTCTTTCTGTCCTCTCCCCCTTATCCCTCTCTCTCGCTCTCTCTCCTCTTCTCACATTCTCTCGCTTCTCCTTTTCTCATTCTCCCTCTTATCCTCTTCTCTCTCGTTCCTTCTCTCTGTCCCTCCTCTTTTCTATTCTCCTTCTCTCTTCTCTCCTTATCCCTATCCCTATTCTCTCTTCTCTGCCTCTATCCTTCTCTCTCTCGCTCCCTTCTCTCTTCTCCTATGTTGTCTACCCCTCTCTCTTCTCCTTCTCCCTCATTCTCTCCCCCTCTTCTTCTTCTCTCTCTTCCCATGTTCCCTCTCCTCTGCTCACTCATTCTCCTTATCCTTCTCCTCCTCTCTCCCTTATCATTCCTCTCACCTTCTCTATCTATTTCTCTCTCTTCCTTCTCTCCCTCTCTCCTTGTACCTCTTCTCCTTATCCCACTCTCTTTATCTCTCTTCCTTTCTCTCCCTCTCTCCTTGTCCCTCTTCTCCTTGTCCCACTCTCTTTATCTCTCTCTCCCCTCTCCTTCTCCCTCTTCTTCTCTCCCTTCTCCTTTTCTCCCAGTCCTTCTCTCTCTTCCTCGTCCCATTCTCTCCCTTCTCTCTCTCGTTCTACCCCTCTCTCTTCTCTCCCGCTCTCCTTCTCTCTCACTCTTCCCTCTTCTCTTTCTCTCATCTCCCTCTCCCCATCTCTCTATCTACCTCTTATCCCGCTCCCCTTCTTCGGTCCTTATCCTTCTCTCTTCTTCTTCTCTCCCCCTTTAATCCTTATCTGTCCTCCTCTTTCCCTTCTCCCTCTCCCGCTCGCTCTCCCTTTCTCTCCTTCTCTCCCACTCCTTCTTCACCCCCTCTCTCTTCTCCCTCGCTCTTCTTCTCCCTCTCCCCTCTAATTCTCTGTCCTCCTCTCTCCCTCTTCTCTTCTCTACCTCTCTCGTTCCCTCTCCCCCTTCTTCTCTCCCTCCCCTCTTCCCCCTTCTCCTTCATTTTCTATCTTCCTCTTGTCCTCTTCTCCACTCCTTCCTCCTTCTCTCGCTCTCTCTCCCTTCTTCTCTCTCCTCCCTCTCCTTTTCTCTCTCCTTCCCTTCTCTCTCCCTCTCTCCTCTTCTCCACTCTCGTTCTCTCTCCCGCTTCCTTCTCTCTCCTTCTCCTCTCTCCGCTCTTCTTGTCCTCTTTTCTCCACTCTCCTTCTCTCTCCCTTCTCTATCTCTCGCTCTCGTCCTCCATCTCTCTTCTCTCTCACTTTCCCTCACTCTTTTATTCTCTCCCTTCCCACTTCTCCTCTTCTCTACCACTCTCCTCCTCCTCCTCCCTCCTCTCCTTCTCTTCCTCTCCTTGTTCTCCCCCTCACCTTCTTTCTGTCCTCTCCCCCTTATCCCTCTCTCTCGCTCTCTCTCCTCTTCTCACATTCTCTCGCTTCTCCTTTTCTCATTCTCCCTCTTATCCTCTTCTCTCTCGTTCCTTCTCTCTGTCCCTCCTCTTTTCTATTCTCCTTCTCTCTTCTCTCCTTATCCCTGTCCCTATTCTCTCTTCTCTGCCTCTATCCTTCTCTCTCTCGCTCCCTTCTCTCTTCTCCTATGTTGTCTACCCCTCTCTCTTCTCCTTCTCCCTCATTCTCTCCCCCTCTTCTTCTTCTCTCTCTTCCCATGTTCCCTCTCCTCTGCTCACTCATTCTCCTTATCCTTCTCCTCCTCTCTCCCTTATCATTCCTCTCACCTTCTCTATCTCTTTCTCTCTCTTCCTTCTCTCCCTCTCTCCTTGTACCTCTTCTCCTTATCCCACTCTCTTTATCTCTCTTCCTTTCTCTCCCTCTCTCCTTGTCCCTCTTCTCCTTGTCCCACTCTCTTTATCTCTCTCTCCTCTCTCCTTCTCCCTCTTCTTCTCTCCCTTCTCCTTTTCTCCCACTCCTTCTCTCTCTTCCTCGTCCCATTCTCTCCCTTCTCTCTCTCGTTCTACCCCTCTCTCTTCTCTCCCGCTCTCCTTCTCTCTCACTCTTCCCTCTTCTCTTTCTCTCATCTCCCTCTCCCCATCTCTCTATCTACCTCTTATCCCGCTCCCCTTCTTCGGTCCTTATCCTTCTCTCTTCTTCTTCTCTCCCCCTTTAATCCTTATCTGTCCTCCTCTTTCCCGTCTCCCTCTCCCGCTCGCTCTCCCTCTCTCTCCTTCTCTCCCACTCCTTCTTCACCCCCTCTCTCTTCTCCCTCGCTCTTCTTCTCCCTCTCCCCTCTACTTCTCTGTCCTCCTCTCTCCCTCTTCTCTTCTCTACCTCTCTCGTTCCCTCTCCCCCTTCTTCTCTCCCTCCCCTCTTCCCCCTTCTCCTTCATTTTCTATCTTCCTCTTGTCCTCTTCTCCACTCCTTCCTCCTTCTCTCGCTCTCTCTCCCTTCTTCTCTCTCCTCCCTCTCCTTTTCTCTCTCCTTCCCTTCTCTCTCCCTCTCTCCTCTTCTCCACTCTCGTTCTCTCTCCCGCTTCCTTCTCTCTCCTTCTCCTCTCTCCGCTCTTCTTGTCCTCTTTTCTCCACTCTCCTTCTCTCTCCCTTCTCTATCTCTCGCTCTCGTTCTCCATCTCTCTTCTCCCTCCCTTTCCCTCACTCTTTTCTTCTCTCTCTTCCCACTTCTCCTCTTCTCTACCACTCTCCTCCTCCTCCTCCCTCCTCTCCTTCTCTTCCTCTCCTTGTTCTCCCCCTCACCTTCTTTCTGTCCTCTCCCCCTTATCCCTCTCTCTCGCTCTCTCTCCTCTTCTCACATTCTCTCGCTTCTCCTTTTCTCATTCTCCCTCTTATCCTCTTCTCTCTCGTTCCTTCTCTCTGTCCCTCCTCTTTTCTATTCTCCTTCTCTCTTCTCTCCTTATCCCTATCCCTATTCTCTCTTCTCTGCCTCTATCCTTCTCTCTCTCGCTCCCTTCTCTCTTCTCCTATGTTGTCTACCCCTCTCTCTTCTCCTTCTCCCTCATTCTCTCCCCCTCTTCTTCTTCTCTCTCTTCCCATGTTCCCTCTCCTCTGCTCACTCATTCTCCTTATCCTTCTCCTCCTCTCTCCCTTATCATTCCTCTCACCTTCTCTATCTATTTCTCTCTCTTCCTTCTCTCCCTCTCTCCTTGTACCTCTTCTCCTTATCCCACTCTCTTTATCTCTCTTCCTTTCTCTCCCTCTCTCCTTGTCCCTCTTCTCCTTGTCCCACTCTCTTTATCTCTCTCTCCCCTCTCCTTCTCCCTCTTCTTCTCTCCCTTCTCCTTTTCTCCCACTCCTTCTCTCTCTTCCTCGTCCCATTCTCTCCCTTCTCTCTCTCGTTCTACCCCTCTCTCTTCTCTCCCGCTCTCCTTCTCTCTCACTCTTCCCTCTTCTCTTTCTCTCATCTCCCTCTCCCCATCTCTCTATCTACCTCTTATCCCGCTCCCCTTCTTCGGTCCTTATCCTTCTCTCTTCTTCTTCTCTCCCCCTTTAATCCTTATCTGTCCTCCTCTTTCCCTTCTCCCTCTCCCGCTCGCTCTCCCTTTCTCTCCTTCTCTCCCACTCCTTCTTCACCCCCTCTCTCTTCTCCCTCGCTCTTCTTCTCCCTCTCCCCTCTAATTCTCTGTCCTCCTCTCTCCCTCTTCTCTTCTCTACCTCTCTCGTTCCCTCTCCCCCTTCTTCTCTCCCTCCCCTCTTCCCCCTTCTCCTTCATTTTCTATCTTCCTCTTGTCCTCTTCTCCACTCCTTCCTCCTTCTCTCGCTCTCTCTCCCTTCTTCTCTCTCCTCCCTCTCCTTTTCTCTCTCCTTCCCTTCTCTCTCCCTCTCTCCTCTTCTCCACTCTCGTTCTCTCTCCCGCTTCCTTCTCTCTCCTTCTCCTCTCTCCGCTCTTCTTGTCCTCTTTTCTCCACTCTCCTTCTCTCTCCCTTCTCTATCTCTCGCTCTCGTCCTCCATCTCTCTTCTCTCTCACTTTCCCTCACTCTTTTATTCTCTCCCTTCCCACTTCTCCTCTTCTCTACCACTCTCCTCCTCCTCCTCCCTCCTCTCCTTCTCTTCCTCTCCTTGTTCTCCCCCTCACCTTCTTTCTGTCCTCTCCCCCTTATCCCTCTCTCTCGCTCTCTCTCCTCTTCTCACATTCTCTCGCTTCTCCTTTTCTCATTCTCCCTCTTATCCTCTTCTCTCTCGTTCCTTCTCTCTGTCCCTCCTCTTTTCTATTCTCCTTCTCTCTTCTCTCCTTATCCCTGTCCCTATTCTCTCTTCTCTGCCTCTATCCTTCTCTCTCTCGCTCCCTTCTCTCTTCTCCTATGTTGTCTACCCCTCTCTCTTCTCCTTCTCCCTCATTCTCTCCCCCTCTTCTTCTTCTCTCTCTTCCCATGTTCCCTCTCCTCTGCTCACTCATTCTCCTTATCCTTCTCCTCCTCTCTCCCTTATCATTCCTCTCACCTTCTCTATCTCTTTCTCTCTCTTCCTTCTCTCCCTCTCTCCTTGTACCTCTTCTCCTTATCCCACTCTCTTTATCTCTCTTCCTTTCTCTCCCTCTCTCCTTGTCCCTCTTCTCCTTGTCCCACTCTCTTTATCTCTCTCTCCTCTCTCCTTCTCCCTCTTCTTCTCTCCCTTCTCCTTTTCTCCCACTCCTTCTCTCTCTTCCTCGTCCCATTCTCTCCCTTCTCTCTCTCGTTCTACCCCTCTCTCTTCTCTCCCGCTCTCCTTCTCTCTCACTCTTCCCTCTTCTCTTTCTCTCATCTCCCTCTCCCCATCTCTCTATCTACCTCTTATCCCGCTCCCCTTCTTCGGTCCTTATCCTTCTCTCTTCT
Organism: Triglochin maritima; assembly: GCA_963682175.1. NCBI lineage: Eukaryota > Viridiplantae > Streptophyta > Magnoliopsida > Alismatales > Juncaginaceae > Triglochin > Triglochin maritima. The sequence continues at coordinate 25,922,060 of OY821781.1, read as the reverse complement.
TCTTCTCTCCCCCTTTAATCCTTATCTGTCCTCCTCTTTCCCGTCTCCCTCTCCCGCTCGCTCTCCCTCTCTCTCCTTCTCTCCCACTCCTTCTTCACCCCCTCTCTCTTCTCCCTCGCTCTTCTTCTCCCTCTCCCCTCTACTTCTCTGTCCTCCTCTCTCCCTCTTCTCTTCTCTACCTCTCTCGTTCCCTCTCCCCCTTCTTCTCTCCCTCCCCTCTTCCCCCTTCTCCTTCATTTTCTATCTTCCTCTTGTCCTCTTCTCCACTCCTTCCTCCTTCTCTCGCTCTCTCTCCCTTCTTCTCTCTCCTCCCTCTCCTTTTCTCTCTCCTTCCCTTCTCTCTCCCTCTCTCCTCTTCTCCACTCTCGTTCTCTCTCCCGCTTCCTTCTCTCTCCTTCTCCTCTCTCCGCTCTTCTTGTCCTCTTTTCTCCACTCTCCTTCTCTCTCCCTTCTCTATCTCTCGCTCTCGTTCTCCATCTCTCTTCTCCCTCCCTTTCCCTCACTCTTTTCTTCTCTCTCTTCCCACTTCTCCTCTTCTCTACCACTCTCCTCCTCCTCCTCCCTCCTCTCCTTCTCTTCCTCTCCTTGTTCTCCCCCTCACCTTCTTTCTGTCCTCTCCCCCTTATCCCTCTCTCTCGCTCTCTCTCCTCTTCTCACATTCTCTCGCTTCTCCTTTTCTCATTCTCCCTCTTATCCTCTTCTCTCTCGTTCCTTCTCTCTGTCCCTCCTCTTTTCTATTCTCCTTCTCTCTTCTCTCCTTATCCCTATCCCTATTCTCTCTTCTCTGCCTCTATCCTTCTCTCTCTCGCTCCCTTCTCTCTTCTCCTATGTTGTCTACCCCTCTCTCTTCTCCTTCTCCCTCATTCTCTCCCCCTCTTCTTCTTCTCTCTCTTCCCATGTTCCCTCTCCTCTGCTCACTCATTCTCCTTATCCTTCTCCTCCTCTCTCCCTTATCATTCCTCTCACCTTCTCTATCTATTTCTCTCTCTTCCTTCTCTCCCTCTCTCCTTGTACCTCTTCTCCTTATCCCACTCTCTTTATCTCTCTTCCTTTCTCTCCCTCTCTCCTTGTCCCTCTTCTCCTTGTCCCACTCTCTTTATCTCTCTCTCCCCTCTCCTTCTCCCTCTTCTTCTCTCCCTTCTCCTTTTCTCCCACTCCTTCTCTCTCTTCCTCGTCCCATTCTCTCCCTTCTCTCTCTCGTTCTACCCCTCTCTCTTCTCTCCCGCTCTCCTTCTCTCTCACTCTTCCCTCTTCTCTTTCTCTCATCTCCCTCTCCCCATCTCTCTATCTACCTCTTATCCCGCTCCCCTTCTTCGGTCCTTATCCTTCTCTCTTCTTCTTCTCTCCCCCTTTAATCCTTATCTGTCCTCCTCTTTCCCTTCTCCCTCTCCCGCTCGCTCTCCCTCTCTCTCCTTCTCTCCCACTCCTTCTTCACCCCCTCTCTCTTCTCCCTCGCTCTTCTTCTCCCTCTCCCCTCTAATTCTCTGTCCTCCTCTCTCCCTCTTCTCTTCTCTACCTCTCTCGTTCCCTCTCCCCCTTCTTCTCTCCCTCCCCTCTTCCCCCTTCTCCTTCATTTTCTATCTTCCTCTTGTCCTCTTCTCCACTCCTTCCTCCTTCTCTCGCTCTCTCTCCCTTCTTCTCTCTCCTCCCTCTCCTTTTCTCTCTCCTTCCCTTCTCTCTCCCTCTCTCCTCTTCTCCACTCTCGTTCTCTCTCCCGCTTCCTTCTCTCTCCTTCTCCTCTCTCCGCTCTTCTTGTCCTCTTTTCTCCACTCTCCTTCTCTCTCCCTTCTCTATCTCTCGCTCTCGTCCTCCATCTCTCTTCTCTCTCACTTTCCCTCACTCTTTTATTCTCTCTCTTCCCACTTCTCCTCTTCTCTACCACTCTCCTCCTCCTCCTCCCTCCTCTCCTTCTCTTCCTCTCCTTGTTCTCCCCCTCACCTTCTTTCTGTCCTCTCCCCCTTATCCCTCTCTCTCGCTCTCTCTCCTCTTCTCACATTCTCTCGCTTCTCCTTTTCTCATTCTCCCTCTTATCCTCTTCTCTCTCGTTCCTTCTCTCTGTCCCTCCTCTTTTCTATTCTCCTTCTCTCTTCTCTCCTTATCCCTATCCCTATTCTCTCTTCTCTGCCTCTATCCTTCTCTCTCTCGCTCCCTTCTCTCTTCTCCTATGTTGTCTACCCCTCTCTCTTCTCCTTCTCCCTCATTCTCTCCCCCTCTTCTTCTTCTCTCTCTTCCCATGTTCCCTCTCCTCTGCTCACTCATTCTCCTTATCCTTCTCCTCCTCTCTCCCTTATCATTCCTCTCACCTTCTCTATCTATTTCTCTCTCTTCCTTCTCTCCCTCTCTCCTTGTACCTCTTCTCCTTATCCCACTCTCTTTATCTCTCTTCCTTTCTCTCCCTCTCTCCTTGTCCCTCTTCTCCTTGTCCCACTCTCTTTATCTCTCTCTCCCCTCTCCTTCTCCCTCTTCTTCTCTCCCTTCTCCTTTTCTCCCACTCCTTCTCTCTCTTCCTCGTCCCATTCTCTCCCTTCTCTCTCTCGTTCTACCCCTCTCTCTTCTCTCCCGCTCTCCTTCTCTCTCACTCTTCCCTCTTCTCTTTCTCTCATCTCCCTCTCCCCATCTCTCTATCTACCTCTTATCCCGCTCCCCTTCTTCGGTCCTTATCCTTCTCTCTTCTTCTTCTCTTCTCCTTTAATCCTTATCTGTCCTCCTCTTTCCCTTCTCCCTCTCCCGCTCGCTCTCCCTCTCTCTCCTTCTCTCCCACTCCTTCTTCACCCCCTCTCTCTTCTCCCTCGCTCTTCTTCTCCCTCTCCCCTCTACTTCTCTGTCCTCCTCTCTCCCTCTTCTCTTCTCTACCTCTCTCGTTCCCTCTCCCCCTTCTTCTCTCCCTCCCCTCTTCCCCCTTCTCCTTCATTTTCTATCTTCCTCTTGTCCTCTTCTCCACTCCTTCCTCCTTCTCTCGCTCTCTCTCCCTTCTTCTCTCTCCTCCCTCTCCTTTTCTCTCTCCTTCCCTTCTCTCTCCCTCTCTCCTCTTCTCCACTCTCGTTCTCTCTCCCGCTTCCTTCTCTCTCCTTCTCCTCTCTCCGCTCTTCTTGTTCTCTTTTCTCCACTCTCCTTCTCTCTCCCTTCTCTATCTCTCGCTCTCGTTCTCCATCTCTCTTCTCTCTCACTTTCCCTCACTCTTTTCTTCTCTCTCTTCCCACTTCTCCTCTTCTCTACCACTCTCCTCCTCCTCCTCCCTCCTCTCCTTCTCTTCCTCTCCTTGTTCTCCCCCTCACCTTCTTTCTGTCCTCTCCCCATTATCCCTCTCTCTCGCTCTCTCTCCTCTTCTCACATTCTCTCGCTTCTCCTTTTCTCATTCTCCCTCTTATCCTCTTCTCTCTCGTTCCTTCTCTCTGTCCCTCCTCTTTTCTATTCTCCTTCTCTCTTCTCTCCTTATCCCTATCCCTATTCTCTCTTCTCTGCCTCTATCCTTCTCTCTCTCGCTCCCTTCTCTCTTCTCCTATGTTGTCTACCACTCTCTCTTCTCCTTCTCCCTCATTCTCTCCCCCTCTTCTTCTTCTCTCTCTTCCCATGTTCCCTCTCCTCTGCTCACTCATTCTCCTTATCCTTCTCCTCCTCTCTCCCTTATCATTCCTCTCACCTTCTCTATCTCTTTCTCTCTCTTCCTTCTCTCCCTCTCTCCTTGTACCTCTTCTCCTTATCCCACTCTCTTTATCTCTCTTCCTTTCTCTCCCTCTCTCCTTGTCCCTCTTCTCCTTGTCCCACTCTCTTTATCTCTCTCTCCTCTCTCCTTCTCCCTCTTCTTCTCTCCCTTCTCCTTTTCTCCCACTCCTTCTCTCTCTTCCTCGTCCCATTCTCTCCCTTCTCTCTCTCGTTCTACCCCTCTCTCTTCTCTCCCGCTCTCCTTCTCTCTCACTCTTCCCTCTTCTCTTTCTCTCATCTCCCTCTCCCCATCTCTCTATCTACCTCTTATCCCGCTCCCCTTCTTCGGTCCTTATCCTTCTCTCTTCTTCTTCTCTCCCCCTTTAATCCTTATCTGTCCTCCTCTTTCCCTTCTCCCTCTCCCGCTCGCTCTCCCTCTCTCTCCTTCTCTCCCACTCCTTCTTCACCCCCTCTCTCTTCTCCCTCGCTCTTCTTCTCCCTCTCCCCTCTACTTCTCTGTCCTCCTCTCTCCCTCTTCTCTTCTCTACCTCTCTCGTTCCCTCTCCCCCTTCTTCTCTCCCTCCCCTCTTCCCCCTTCTCCTTCATTTTCTATCTTCCTCTTGTCCTCTTCTCCACTCCTTCCTCCTTCTCTCGCTCTCTCTCCCTTCTTCTCTCTCCTCCCTCTCCTTTTCTCTCTCCTTCCCTTCTCTCTCCCTCTCTCCTCTTCTCCACTCTCGTTCTCTCTCCCGCTTCCTTCTCTCTCCTTCTCCTCTCTCCGCTCTTCTTGTCCTCTTTTCTCCACTCTCCTTCTCTCTCCCTTCTCTATCTCTCGCTCTCGTTCTCCATCTCTCTTCTCCCTCCCTTTCCCTCACTCTTTTCTTCTCTCTCTTCCCACTTCTCCTCTTCTCTACCACTCTCCTCCTCCCTCCTCTCTTTCTCTTCCTCTCCTTGTTCTCCCCCTCACCTTCTTTCTGTCCTCTCCCCCTTATCCCTCTCTCTCGCTCTCTCTCCTCTTCTCACATTCTCTCGCTTCTCCTTTTCTCATTCTCCCTCTTATCCTCTTCTCTCTCGTTCCTTCTCTCTGTCCCTCCTCTTTTCTATTCTCCTTCTCTCTTCTCTCCTTATCCCTATCCCTATTCTCTCTTCTCTGCCTCTATCCTTCTCTCTCTCGCTCCCTTCTCTCTTCTCCTATGTTGTCTACCCCTCTCTCTTCTCCTTCTCCCTCATTCTCTCCCCCTCTTCTTCTTCTCTCTCTTCCCATGTTCCCTCTCCTCAGCTCACTCATTCTCCTTATCCTTCTCCTCCTCTCTCCCTTATCATTCCTCTCACCTTCTCTATCTCTTTCTCTCTCTTCCTTCTCTCCCTCTCTCCTTGTACCTCTTCTCCTTATCCCACTCTCTTTATCTCTCTTCCTTTCTCTCCGTCTCTCCTTGTCCCTCTTCTCCTTGTCCCACTCTCTTTATCTCTCTCTCCTCTCTCCTTCTCCCTCTTCTTCTCTCCCTTCTCCTTTTCTCCCACTCCTTCTCTCTCTTCCTCGTCCCATTCTCTCCCTTCTCTCTCTCGTTCTACCCCTCTCTCTTCTCTCCCGCTCTCCTTCTCTCTCACTCTTCCCTCTTCTCTTTCTCTCATCTCCCTCTCCCCATCTCTCTATCTACCTCTTATCCCGCTCCCCTTCTTCGGTCCTTATCCTTCTCTCTTCTTCTTCTCTCCTCCTTTAATCCTTATCTGTCCTCCTCTTTCCCTTCTCCCTCTCCCGCTCGCTCTCCCTCTCTCTCCTTCTCTCCCACTCCTTCTTCACCCCCTCTCTCTTCTCCCTCGCTCTTCTTCTCCCTCTCCCCTCTACTTCTCTGTCCTCCTCTCTCCCTCTTCTCTTCTCTACCTCTCTCGTTCCCTCTCCCCCTTCTTCTCTCCCTCCCTTCTCCTTCATTTTCTATCTTCCTCTTGTCCTCTTCTCCACTCCTTCCTCCTTCTCTCGCTCTCTCTCCCTTCTTCTCTCTCCTCCCTCTCCTTTTCTCTCTCCTTCCCTTCTCTCTCCCTCTCTCCTCTTCTCCACTCTCGTTCTCTCTCCCGCTTCCTTCTCTCTCCTTCTCCTCTCTCCGCTCTTCTTGTTCTCTTTTCTCCACTCTCCTTCTCTCTCCCTTCTCTATCTCTCGCTCTCGTTCTCCATCTCTCTTCTCTCTCCCTTTCCCTCACTCTTTTCTTCTCTCTCTTCCCACTTCTCCTCTTCTCTACCACTCTCCTCCTCCTCCTCTCTCCTCTCCTTCTCTTCCTCTCCTTGTTCTCCCCCTCACCTTCTTTCTGTCCTCTCCCCCTTATCCCTCTCTCTCGCTCTCTCTCCTCTTCTCACATTCTCTCGCTTCTCCTTTTCTCATTCTCCCTCTTATCCTCTTCTCTCTCGTTCCTTCTCTCTGTCCCTCCTCTTTTCTATTCTCCTTCTCTCTTCTCTCCTTATCCCTATCCCTATTCTCTCTTCTCTGCCTCTATCCTTCTCTCTCTCGCTCCCTTCTCTCTTCTCCTATGTTGTCTACCCCTCTCTCTTCTCCTTCTCCCTCATTCTCTCCCCCTCTTCTTCTTCTCTCTCTTCCCATGTTCCCTCTCCTCTGCTCACTCATTCTCCTTATCCTTCTCCTCCTCTCTCCCTTATCATTCCTCTCACCTTCTCTATCTCTTTCTCTCTCTTCCTTCTCTCCCTCTCTCCTTGTACCTCTTCTCCTTATCCCACTCTCTTTATCTCTCTTCCTTTCTCTCCCTCTCTCCTTGTCCCTCTTCTCCTTGTCCCACTCTCTTTATCTCTCTATCCTCTCTCCTTCTCCCTCTTCTTCTCTCCCTTCTCCTTTTCTCCCACTCCTTCTCTCTCTTCCTCGTCCCATTCTCTCCCTTCTCTCTCTCGTTCTACCCCTCTCTCTTCTCTCCCGCTCTCCTTCTCTCTCACTCTTCCCTCTTCTCTTTCTCTCAACTCCCTCTCCCCATCTCTCTATCTACCTCTTATCCCGCTCCCCTTCTTCGGTCCTTATCCTTCTCTCTTCTTCTTCTCTCCCCCTTTAATCCTTATCTGTCCTCCTCTTTCCCTTCTCCCTCTCCCGCTCGCTCTCCCTCTCTCTCCTTCTCTCCCACTCCTTCTTCACCCCCTCTCTCTTCTCCCTCGCTCTTCTTCTCCCTCTCCCCTCTACTTCTCTGTCCTCCTCTCTCCCTCTTCTCTTCTCTACCTCTCTCGTTCCCTCTCCCCCTTCTTCTCTCCCTCCCCTCTTCCCCCTTCTCCTTCATTTTCTATCTTCCTCTTGTCCTCTTCTCCACTCCTTCCTCCTTCTCTCGCTCTCTCTCCCTTCTTCTCTCTCCTCCCTCTCCTTTTCTCTCTCCTTCCCTTCTCTCTCCCTCTCTCCTCTTCTCCACTCTCGTTCTCTCTCCCGCTTCCTTCTCTCTCCTTCTCCTCTCTCCGCTCTTCTTGTCCTCTTTTCTCCACTCTCCTTCTCTCTCCCTTCTCTATCTCTCGCTCTCGTTCTCCATCTCTCTTCTCTCTCCCTTTCCCTCACTCTTTTCTTCTCTCTCATCCCACTTCTCCTCTTCTCTACCACTCTCCTCCTCCTCCTCCCTCCTCTCCTTCTCTTCCTCTCCTTGTTCTCCCCCTCACCTTCTTTCTGTCCTCTCCCCCTTATCCCGCTCTCTCGCTCTCTCTCCTCTTCTCACATTCTCTCGCTTCTCCTTTTCTCATTCTCCCTCTTATCCTCTTCTCTCTCGTTCCTTCTCTCTGTCCCTCCTCTTTTCTATTCTCCTTCTCTCTTCTCTCCTTATCCCTATCCCTATTCTCTCTTCTCTGCCTCTATCCTTCTCTCTCTCGCTCCCTTCTCTCTTCTCCTATGTTGTCTACCCCTCTCTCTTCTCCTTCTCCCTCATTCTCTCCCCCTCTTCTTCTTCTCTCTCTTCCCATGTTCCCTCTCCTCTGCTCACTCATTCTCTTTATCCTTCTCCTCCTCTCTCCCTTATCATTCCTCTCACCTTCTCTATCTCTTTCTCTCTCTTCCTTCTCTCCCTCTCTCCTTGTACCTCTTCTCCTTATCCCACTCTCTTTATCTCTCTTCCTTTCTCTCCCTCTCTCCTTGTCCCTCTTCTCCTTGTCCCACTCTCTTTATCTCTCTCTCCTCTCTCCTTCTCCCTCTTCTTCTCTCCCTTCTCCTTTTCTCCCACTCCTTCTCTCTCTTCCTCGTCCCATTCTCTCCCTTCTCTCTCTCGTTCTACCCCTCTCTCTTCTCTCCCGCTCTCCTTCTCTCTCACTCTTCCCTCTTCTCTTTCTCTCATCTCCCTCTCCCCATCTCTCTATCTACCTCTTATCCCGCTCCCCTTCTTCGGTCCTTATCCTTCTCCCTTCTTCTTCTCTCCCCCTTTAATCCTTATCTGTCCTCCTCTTTCCCTTCTCCCTCTCCCGCTCGCTCTCCCTCTCTCTCCTTCTCTCCCACTCCTTCTTCACCCCCTCTCTCTTCTCCCTCGCTCTTCTTCTCCCTCTCCCCTCTACTTCTCTGTCCTCCTCTCTCCCTCTTCTCTTCTCTACCTCTCTCGTTCCCTCTCCCCCTTCTTCTCTCCCTCCCCTCTTCCCCCTTCTCCTTCATTTTCTATCTTCCTCTTGTCCTCTTCTCCACTCCTTCCTCCTTCTCTCGCTCTCTCTCCCTTCTTCTCTCTCCTCCCTCTCCTTTTCTCTCTCCTTCCCTTCTCTCTCCCTCTCTCCTCTTCTCCACTCTCGTTCTCTCTCCCGCTTCCTTCTCTCTCCTTCTCCTCTCTCCGCTCTTCTTGTCATCTTTTCTCCACTCTCCTTCTCTCTCCCTTCTCTATCTCTCGCTCTCGTTCTCCATCTCTCTTCTCTCTCCCTTTCCCTCACTCTTTTCTTCTCTCTCTTCCCACTTCTCCTCTTCTCTACCACTCTCCTCCTCCTCCTCCCTCCTCTCCTTCTCTTCCTCTCCTTGTTCTCCCCCTCACCTTCTTTCTGTCCTCTCCCCCTTATCCCTCTCTCTCGCTCTCTCTCCTCTTCTCACATTCTCTCGCTTCTCCTTTTCTCATTCTCCCTCTTATCCTCTTCTCTCTCGTTCCTTCTCTGTGTCCCTCCTCTTTTCTATTCTCCTTCTCTCTTCTCTCCTTATCCCTATCCCTATTCTCTCTTCTCTGCCTCTATCCTTCTCTCTCTCGCTCCCTTCTCTCTTCTCCTATGTTGTCTACCCCTCTCTCTTCTCCTTCTCCCTCATTCTCTCCCCCTCTTCTTCTTCTCTCTCTTCCCATGTTCCCTCTCCTCTGCTCACTCATTCTCCTTATCCTTCTCCTCCTCTCTCCCTTATCATTCCTCTCACCTTCTCTATCTCTTTCTCTCTCTTCCTTCTCTCCCTCTCTCCTTGTACCTCTTCTCCTTATCTCACTCTCTTTATCTCTCTTCCTTTCTCTCCCTCTCTCCTTGTCCCTCTTCTCCTTGTCCCACTCTCTTTATCTCTCTCTCCTCTCTCCTTCTCCCTCTTCTTCTCTCCCTTCTCCTTTTCTCCCACTCCTTCTCTCTCTTCCTCGTCCCATTCTCTCCCTTCTCTCTCTCGTTCTACCCCTCTCTCTTCTCTCCCGCTCTCCTTCTCTCTCACTCTTCCCTCTTCTCTTTCTCTCATCTCCCTCTCCCCATCTCTCTATCTACCTCTTATCCCGCTCCCCTTCTTCGGTCCTTATCCTTCTCTCTTCTTCTTCTCTCCCCCTTTAATCCTTATCTGTCCTCCTCTTTCCCTTCTCCCTCTCCCGCTCGCTCTCCCTCTCTCTCCTTCTCTCCCACTCCTTCTTCACCCCCTCTCTCTTCTCCCTCGCTCTTCTTCTCCCTCTCCCCTCTACTTCTCTGTCCTCCTCTCTCCCTCTTCTCTTCTCTACCTCTCTCGTTCCCTCTCCCCCTTCTTCTCTCCCTCCCCTCTTCCCCCTTCTCCTTCATTTTCTATCTTCCTCTTGTCCTCTTCTCCACTCCTTCCTCCTTCTCTCGCTCTCTCTCCCTTCTTCTCTCTCCTCCCTCTCCTTTTCTCTCTCCTTCCCTTCTCTCTCCCTCTCTCCTCTTCTCCACTCTCGTTCTCTCTCCCGCTTCCTTCTCTCTCCTTCTCCTCTCTCCGCTCTTCTTGTCCTCTTTTCTCCACTCTCCTTCTCTCTCCCTTCTCTATCTCTCGCTCTCGTTCTCCATCTCTCTTCTCCCTCCCTTTCCCTCACTCTTTTCTTCTCTCTCTTCCCACTTCTCCTCTTCTCTACCACTCTCCTCCTCCTCCTCCCTCCTCTCCTTCTCTTCCTCTCCTTGTTCTCCCCCTCACCTTCTTTCTGTCCTCTCCCCCTTATCCCTCTCTCTCGCTCTCTCTCCTCTTCTCACATTCTCTCGCTTCTCCTTTTCTCATTCTCCCTCTTATCCTCTTCTCTCTCGTTCCTTCTCTGTGTCCCTCCTCTTTTCTATTCTCCTTCTCTCTTCTCTCCTTATCCCTATCCCTATTCTCTCTTCTCTGCCTCTATCCTTCTCTCTCTCGCTCCCTTCTCTCTTCTCCTATGTTGTCTACCCCTCTCTCTTCTCCTTCTCCCTCATTCTCTCCCCCTCTTCTTCTTCTCTCTCTTCCCATGTTCCCTCTCCTCAGCTCACTCATTCTCCTTATCCTTCTCCTCCTCTCTCCCTTATCATTCCTCTCACCTTCTCTATCTCTTTCTCTCTCTTCCTTCTCTCCCTCTCTCCTTGTACCTCTTCTCCTTATCCCACTCTCTTTATCTCTCTTCCTTTCTCTCCGTCTCTCCTTGTCCCTCTTCTCCTTGTCCCACTCTCTTTATCTCTCTCTCCTCTCTCCTTCTCCCTCTTCTTCTCTCCCTTCTCCTTTTCTCCCACTCCTTCTCTCTCTTCCTCGTCCCATTCTCTCCCTTCTCTCTCTCGTTCTACCCCTCTCTCTTCTCTCCCGCTCTCCTTCTCTCTCACTCTTCCCTCTTCTCTTTCTCTCATCTCCCTCTCCCCATCTCTCTATCTACCTCTTATCCCGCTCCCCTTCTTCGGTCCTTATCCTTCTCTCTTCTTCTTCTCTCCTCCTTTAATCCTTATCTGTCCTCCTCTTTCCCTTCTCCCTCTCCCGCTCGCTCTCCCTCTCTCTCCTTCTCTCCCACTCCTTCTTCACCCCCTCTCTCTTCTCCCTCGCTCTTCTTCTCCCTCTCCCCTCTACTTCTCTGTCCTCCTCTCTCCCTCTTCTCTTCTCTACCTCTCTCGTTCCCTCTCCCCCTTCTTCTCTCCCTCCCTTCTCCTTCATTTTCTATCTTCCTCTTGTCCTCTTCTCCACTCCTTCCTCCTTCTCTCGCTCTCTCTCCCTTCTTCTCTCTCCTCCCTCTCCTTTTCTCTCTCCTTCCCTTCTCTCTCCCTCTCTCCTCTTCTCCACTCTCGTTCTCTCTCCCGCTTCCTTCTCTCTCCTTCTCCTCTCTCCGCTCTTCTTGTTCTCTTTTCTCCACTCTCCTTCTCTCTCCCTTCTCTATCTCTCGCTCTCGTTCTCCATCTCTCTTCTCTCTCCCTTTCCCTCACTCTTTTCTTCTCTCTCTTCCCACTTCTCCTCTTCTCTACCACTCTCCTCCTCCTCCTCTCTCCTCTCCTTCTCTTCCTCTCCTTGTTCTCCCCCTCACCTTCTTTCTGTCCTCTCCCCCTTATCCCTCTCTCTCGCTCTCTCTCCTCTTCTCACATTCTCTCGCTTCTCCTTTTCTCATTCTCCCTCTTATCCTCTTCTCTCTCGTTCCTTCTCTCTGTCCCTCCTCTTTTCTATTCTCCTTCTCTCTTCTCTCCTTATCCCTATCCATATTCTCTCTTCTCTGCCTCTATCCTTCTCTCTCTCGCTCCCTTCTCTCTTCTCCTATGTTGTCTACCCCTCTCTCTTCTCCTTCTCCCTCATTCTCTCCCCCTCTTCTTCTTCTCTCTCTTCCCATGTTCCCTCTCCTCTGCTCACTCATTCTCCTTATCCTTCTCCTCCTCTCTCCCTTATCATTCCTCTCACCTTCTCTATCTCTTTCTCTCTCTTCCTTCTCTCCCTCTCTCCTTGTACCTCTTCTCCTTATCCCACTCTCTTTATCTCTCTTCCTTTCTCTCCCTCTCTCCTTGTCCCTCTTCTCCTTGTCCCACTCTCTTTATCTCTCTATCCTCTCTCCTTCTCCCTCTTCTTCTCTCCCTTCTCCTTTTCTCCCACTCCTTCTCTCTCTTCCTCGTCCCATTCTCTCCCTTCTCTCTCTCGTTCTACCCCTCTCTCTTCTCTCCCGCTCTCCTTCTCTCTCACTCTTCCCTCTTCTCTTTCTCTCAACTCCCTCTCCCCATCTCTCTATCTACCTCTTATCCCGCTCCCCTTCTTCGGTCCTTATCCTTCTCTCTTCTTCTTCTCTCCCCCTTTAATCCTTATCTGTCCTCCTCTTTCCCTTCTCCCTCTCCCGCTCGCTCTCCCTCTCTCTCCTTCTCTCCCACTCCTTCTTCACCCCCTCTCTCTTCTCCCTCGCTCTTCTTCTCCCTCTCCCCTCTACTTCTCTGTCCTCCTCTCTCCCTCTTCTCTTCTCTACCTCTCTCGTTCCCTCTCCCCCTTCTTCTCTCCCTCCCCTCTTCCCCCTTCTCCTTCATTTTCTATCTTCCTCTTGTCCTCTTCTCCACTCCTTCCTCCTTCTCTCGCTCTCTCTCTCTTCTTCTCTCTCCTCCCTCTCCTTTTCTCTCTCCTTCCCTTCTCTCTCCCTCTCTCCTCTTCTCCACTCTCGTTCTCTCTCCCGCTTCCTTCTCTCTCCTTCTCCTCTCTCCGCTCTTCTTGTCCTCTTTTCTCCACTCTCCTTCTCTCTCCCTTCTCTATCTCTCGCTCTCGTTCTCCATCTCTCTTCTCTCTCCCTTTCCCTCACTCTTTTCTTCTCTCTCTTCCCAATTCTCCTCTTCTCTACCACTCTCCTCCTCCTCCTCCCTCCTCTCCTTCTCTTCCTCTCCTTGTTCTCCCCCTCACCTTCTTTCTGTCCTCTCCCCCTTATCCCTCTCTCTCGCTCTCTCTCCTCTTCTCACATTCTCTCGCTTCTCCTTTTCTCATTCTCCATCTTATCCTCTTCTCTCTCGTTCCTTCTCTCTGTCCCTCCTCTTTTCTATTCTCCTTCTCTCTTCTCTCCTTATCCCTATCCCTATTCTCTCTTCTCTGCCTCTATCCTTCTCTCTCTCGCTCCCTTCTCTCTTCTCCTATGTTGTCTACCCCTCTCTCTTCTCCTTCTCCCTCATTCTCTCCCCCTCTTCTTCTTCTCTCTCTTCCCATGTTCCCTCTCCTCTGCTCACTCATTCTCCTTATCCTTCTCCTCCTCTCTCCCTTATCATTCCTCTCACCTTCTCTATCTCTTTCTCTCTCTTCCTTCTCTCCCTCTCTCCTTGTACCTCTTCTCCTTATCCCACTCTCTTTATCTCTCTTCCTTTCTCTCCCTCTCTCCTTGTCCCTCTTCTCCTTGTCCCACTCTCTTTATCTCTCTCTCCTCTCTCCTTCTCCCTCTTCTTCTCTCCCTTCTCCTTTTCTCCCACTCCTTCTCTCTCTTCCTCGTCCCATTCTCTCCCTTCTCTCTCTCGTTCTACCCCTCTCTCTTCTCTCCCGCTCTCCTTCTCTCTCACTCTTCCCTCTTCTCTTTCTCTCATCTCCCTCTCCCCATCTCTCTATCTACCTCTTATCCCGCTCCCCTTCTTCGGTCCTTATCCTTCTCTCTTCTTCTTCTCTCCCCCTTTAATCCTTATCTGTCCTCCTCTTTCCCTTCTCCCTCTCCCGCTCGCTCTCCCTCTCTCTCCTTCTCTCCCACTCCTTCTTCACCCCCTCTCTCTTCTCCCTCGCTCTTCTTCTCCCTCTCCCCTCTACTTCTCTGTCCTCCTCTCTCCCTCTTCTCTTCTCTACCTCTCTCGTTCCCTCTCCCCCTTCTTCTCTCCCTCCCCTCTTCCCCCTTCTCCTTCATTTTCTATCTTCCTCTTGTCCTCTTCTCCACTCCTTCCTCCTTCTCTCGCTCTCTCTCCCTTCTTCTCTCTCCTCCCTCTCCTTTTCTCTCTCCTTCCCTTCTCTCTCCCTCTCTCCTCTTCTCCACTCTCGTTCTCTCTCCCGCTTCCTTCTCTCTCCTTCTCCTCTCTCCGCTCTTCTTGTCCTCTTTTCTCCACTCTCCTTCTCTCTCCCTTCTCTATCTCTCGCTCTCGTTCTCCATCTCTCTTCTCCCTCCCTTTCCCTCACTCTTTTCTTCTCTCTCTTCCCACTTCTCCTCTTCTCTACCACTCTCCTCCTCCTCCTCCCTCCTCTCCTTCTCTTCCTCTCCTTGTTCTCCCCCTCACCTTCTTTCTGTCCTCTCCCCCTTATCCCTCTCTCTCGCTCTCTCTCCTCTTCTCACATTCTCTCGCTTCTCCTTTTCTCATTCTCCCTCTTATCCTCTTCTCTCTCGTTCCTTCTCTCTGTCCCTCCTCTTTTCTATTCTCCTTCTCTCTTCTCTCCTTATCCCTATCCCTATTCTCTCTTCTCTGCCTCTATCCTTCTCTCTCTCGCTCCCTTCTCTCTTCTCCTATGTTGTCTACCCCTCTCTCTTCTCCTTCTCCCTCATTCTCTCCCCCTCTTCTTCTTCTCTCTCTTCCCATGTTCCCTCTCCTCAGCTCACTCATTCTCCTTATCCTTCTCCTCCTCTCTCCCTTATCATTCCTCTCACCTTCTCTATCTCTTTCTCTCTCTTCCTTCTCTCCCTCTCTCCTTGTACCTCTTCTCCTTATCCCACTCTCTTTATCTCTCTTCCTTTCTCTCCGTCTCTCCTTGTCCCTCTTCTCCTTGTCCCACTCTCTTTATCTCTCTCTCCTCTCTCCTTCTCCCTCTTCTTCTCTCCCTTCTCCTTTTCTCCCACTCCTTCTCTCTCTTCCTCGTCCCATTCTCTCCCTTCTCTCTCTCGTTCTACCCCTCTCTCTTCTCTCCCGCTCTCCTTCTCTCTCACTCTTCCCTCTTCTCTTTCTCTCATCTCCCTCTCCCCATCTCTCTATCTACCTCTTATCCCGCTCCCCTTCTTCGGTCCTTATCCTTCTCTCTTCTTCTTCTCTCCTCCTTTAATCCTTATCTGTCCTCCTCTTTCCCTTCTCCCTCTCCCGCTCGCTCTCCCTCTCTCTCCTTCTCTCCCACTCCTTCTTCACCCCCTCTCTCTTCTCCCTCGCTCTTCTTCTCCCTCTCCCCTCTACTTCTCTGTCCTCCTCTCTCCCTCTTCTCTTCTCTACCTCTCTCGTTCCCTCTCCCCCTTCTTCTCTCCCTCCCTTCTCCTTCATTTTCTATCTTCCTCTTGTCCTCTTCTCCACTCCTTCCTCCTTCTCTCGCTCTCTCTCCCTTCTTCTCTCTCCTCCCTCTCCTTTTCTCTCTCCTTCCCTTCTCTCTCCCTCTCTCCTCTTCTCCACTCTCGTTCTCTCTCCCGCTTCCTTCTCTCTCCTTCTCCTCTCTCCGCTCTTCTTGTTCTCTTTTCTCCACTCTCCTTCTCTCTCCCTTCTCTATCTCTCGCTCTCGTTCTCCATCTCTCTTCTCTCTCCCTTTCCCTCACTCTTTTCTTCTCTCTCTTCCCACTTCTCCTCTTCTCTACCACTCTCCTCCTCCTCCTCTCTCCTCTCCTTCTCTTCCTCTCCTTGTTCTCCCCCTCACCTTCTTTCTGTCCTCTCCCCCTTATCCCTCTCTCTCGCTCTCTCTCCTCTTCTCACATTCTCTCGCTTCTCCTTTTCTCATTCTCCCTCTTATCCTCTTCTCTCTCGTTCCTTCTCTCTGTCCCTCCTCTTTTCTATTCTCCTTCTCTCTTCTCTCCTTATCCCTATCCCTATTCTCTCTTCTCTGCCTCTATCCTTCTCTCTCTCGCTCCCTTCTCTCTTCTCCTATGTTGTCTACCCCTCTCTCTTCTCCTTCTCCCTCATTCTCTCCCCCTCTTCTTCTTCTCTCTCTTCCCATGTTCCCTCTCCTCTGCTCACTCATTCTCCTTATCCTTCTCCTCCTCTCTCCCTTATCATTCCTCTCACCTTCTCTATCTCTTTCTCTCTCTTCCTTCTCTCCCTCTCTCCTTGTACCTCTTCTCCTTATCCCACTCTCTTTATCTCTCTTCCTTTCTCTCCCTCTCTCCTTGTCCCTCTTCTCCTTGTCCCACTCTCTTTATCTCTCTATCCTCTCTCCTTCTCCCTCTTCTTCTCTCCCTTCTCCTTTTCTCCCACTCCTTCTCTCTCTTCCTCGTCCCATTCTCTCCCTTCTCTCTCTCGTTCTACCCCTCTCTCTTCTCTCCCGCTCTCCTTCTCTCTCACTCTTCCCTCTTCTCTTTCTCTCAACTCCCTCTCCCCATCTCTCTATCTACCTCTTATCCCGCTCCCCTTCTTCGGTCCTTATCCTTCTCTCTTCTTCTTCTCTCCCCCTTTAATCCTTATCTGTCCTCCTCTTTCCCTTCTCCCTCTCCCGCTCGCTCTCCCTCTCTCTCCTTCTCTCCCACTCCTTCTTCACCCCCTCTCTCTTCTCCCTCGCTCTTCTTCTCCCTCTCCCCTCTACTTCTCTGTCCTCCTCTCTCCCTCTTCTCTTCTCTACCTCTCTCGTTCCCTCTCCCCCTTCTTCTCTCCCTCCCCTCTTCCCCCTTCTCCTTCATTTTCTATCTTCCTCTTGTCCTCTTCTCCACTCCTTCCTCCTTCTCTCGCTCTCTCTCCCTTCTTCTCTCTCCTCCCTCTCCTTTTCTCTCTCCTTCCCTTCTCTCTCCCTCTCTCCTCTTCTCCACTCTCGTTCTCTCTCCCGCTTCCTTCTCTCTCCTTCTCCTCTCTCCGCTCTTCTTGTCCTCTTTTCTCCACTCTCCTTCTCTCTCCCTTCTCTATCTCTCGCTCTCGTTCTCCATCTCTCTTCTCTCTCCCTTTCCCTCACTCTTTTCTTCTCTCTCTTCCCACTTCTCCTCTTCTCTACCACTCTCTTCCTCCGCCTCCCTCCTCTCCTTCTCTTCCTCTCCTTGTTCTCCCCCTCACCTTCTTTCTGTCCTCTCCCCCTTATCCCTCTCTCTCCTCTTCTCACATTCTCTCGCTTCTCCTTTTATCATTCTCCCTCTTATCCTCTTCTCTCTCGTTCCTTCTCTTTGTCCCTCCTCTTTTCTATTCTCCTTCTCTCTTCTCTCCTTATCCCTATCCCTATTCTCTCTTCTCTGCCTCTATCCTTCTCTCTCTCGCTCCCTTCTCTCTTCTCCTATGTTGTCTACCCCTCTCTCTTCTCCTTCTCCCTCATTCTCTCCCCCTCTTCTTCTTCTCTCTCTTCCCATGTTCCCTCTCCTCTGCTCACTCATTCTCCTTATCCTTCTCCTCCTCTCTCCCTTATCATTCCTCTCACCTTCTCTATCTCTTTCTCTCTCTTCCTTCTCTCCCTCTCTCCTTGTACCTCTTCTCCTTATCCCACTCTCTTTATCTCTCTTCCTTTCTCTCCCTCTCTCCTTGTCCCTCTTCTCCTTGTCCCACTCTCTTTATCTCTCTCTCCTCTCTCCTTCTCCCTCTTCTTCTCTCCCTTCTCCTTTTCTCCCACTCCTTCTCTCTCTTCCTCGTCCCATTCTCTCCCTTCTCTCTCTCGTTCTAGCCCTCTCTCTTCTCTCCCGCTCTCCTTCTCTCTCACTCTTCCCTCTTCTCTTTCTCTCATCTCCCTCTCCCCATCTCTCTATCTACCTCTTATCCCGCTCCCCTTCTTCGGTCCTTATCCTTCTCTCTTCTTCTTCTCTCCCCCTTTAATCCTTATCTGTCCTCCTCTTTCCCTTCTCCCTCTCCCGCTCGCTCTCCCTCTCTCTCCTTCTCTCCCACTCCTTCTTCACCCCCTCTCTCTTCTCCCTCGCTCTTCTTCTCCCTCTCCCCTCTACTTCTCTGTCCTCCTCTCTCCCTCTTCTCTTCTCTACCTCTCTCGTTCCCTCTCCCCCTTCTTCTCTCCCTCCCCTCTTCCCCCTTCTCCTTCATTTTCTATCTTCCTCTTGTCCTCTTCTCCACTCCTTCCTCCTTCTCTCGCTCTCTCTCCCTTCTTCTCTCTCCTCCCTCTCCTTTTCTCTCTCCTTCCCTTCTCTCTCCCTCTCTCCTCTTCTCCACTCTCGTTCTCTCTCCCGCTTCCTTCTCTCTCCTTCTCCTCTCTCCGCTCTTCTTGTCCTCTTTTCTCCACTCTCCTTCTCTCTCCCTTCTCTATCTCTCGCTCTCGTTCTCCATCTCTCTTCTCTCTCCCTTTCCCTCACTCTTTTCTTCTCTCTCTTCCCACTTCTCCTCTTCTCTACCACTCTCTTCCTCCGCCTCCCTCCTCTCCTTCTCTTCCTCTCCTTGTTCTCCCCCTCACCTTCTTTCTGTCCTCTCCCCCTTATCCCTCTCTCTCCTCTTCTCACATTCTCTCGCTTCTCCTTTTATCATTCTCCCTCTTATCCTCTTCTCTCTCGTTCCTTCTCTTTGTCCCTCCTCTTTTCTATTCTCCTTCTCTCTTCTCTCCTTATCCCTATCCCTATTCTCTCTTCTCTGCCTCTATCCTTCTCTCTCTCGCTCCCTTCTCTCTTCTCCTATGTTGTCTACCCCTCTCTCTTCTCCTTCTCCCTCATTCTCTCCCCCTCTTCTTCTTCTCTCTCTTCCCATGTTCCCTCTCCTCTGCTCACTCATTCTCCTTATCCTTCTCCTCCTCTCTCCCTTATCATTCCTCTCACCTTCTCTATCTCTTTCTCTCTCTTCCTTCTCTCCCTCTCTCCTTGTACCTCTTCTCCTTATCCCACTCTCTTTATCTCTCTTCCTTTCTCTCCCTCTCTCCTTGTCCCTCTTCTCCTTGTCCCACTCTCTTTATCTCTCTCTCCTCTCTCCTTCTCCCTCTTCTTCTCTCCCTTCTCCTTTTCTCCCACTCCTTCTCTCTCTTCCTCGTCCCATTCTCTCCCTTCTCTCTCTCGTTCTACCCCTCTCTCTTCTCTCCCGCTCTCCTTCTCTCTCACTCTTCCCTCTTCTCTTTCTCTCATCTCCCTCTCCCCATCTCTCTATCTACCTCTTATCCCGCTCCCCTTCTTCGGTCCTTATCCTTCTCTCTTCTTCTTCTCTCCCCCTTTAATCCTTATCTGTCCTCCTCTTTCCCTTCTCCCTCTCCCGCTCGCTCTCCCTCTCTCTCCTTCTCTCCCACTCCTTCTTCACCCCCTCTCTCTTCTCCCTCGCTCTTCTTCTCCCTCTCCCCTCTACTTCTCTGTCCTCCTCTCTCCCTCTTCTCTTCTCTACCTCTCTCGTTCCCTCTCCCCATTCTTCTCTCCCTCCCCTCTTCCCCCTTCTCCTTCATTTTCTATCTTCCTCTTGTCCTCTTCTCCACTCCTTCCTCCTTCTCTCGCTCTCTCTCCCTTCTTCTCTCTCCTCCCTCTCCTTTTCTCTCTCCTTCCCTTCTCTCTCCCTCTCTCCTCTTCTCCACTCTCGTTCTCTCTCCCGCTTCCTTCTCTCTCCTTCTCCTCTCTCCGCTCTTCTTGTCCTCTTTTCTCCACTCTCCTTCTCTCTCCCTTCTCTATCTCTCGCTCTCGTTCTCCATCTCTCTTCTCCCTCCCTTTCCCTCACTCTTTTCTTCTCTCTCTTCCCACTTCTCCTCTTCTCTACCACTCTCCTCCTCCTCCTCCCTCCTCTCCTTCTCTTCCTCTCCTTGTTCTCCCCCTCACCTTCTTTCTGTCCTCTCCCCCTTATCCCTCTCTCTCGCTCTCTCTCCTCTTCTCACATTCTCTCGCTTCTCCTTTTCTCATTCTCCCTCTTATCCTCTTCTCTCTCGTTCCTTCTCTCTGTCCCTCCTCTTTTCTATTCTCCTTCTCTCTTCTCTCCTTATCCCTATCCCTATTCTCTCTTCTCTGCCTCTATCCTTCTCTCTCTCGCTCCCTTCTCTCTTCTCCTATGTTGTCTACCCCTCTCTCTTCTCCTTCTCCCTCATTCTCTCCCCCTCTTCTTCTTCTCTCTCTTCCCATGTTCCCTCTCCTCAGCTCACTCATTCTCCTTATCCTTCTCCTCCTCTCTCCCTTATCATTCCTCTCACCTTCTCTATCTCTTTCTCTCTCTTCCTTCTCTCCCTCTCTCCTTGTACCTCTTCTCCTTATCCCACTCTCTTTATCTCTCTTCCTTTCTCTCCGTCTCTCCTTGTCCCTCTTCTCCTTGTCCCACTCTCTTTATCTCTCTCTCCTCTCTCCTTCTCCCTCTTCTTCTCTCCCTTCTCCTTTTCTCCCACTCCTTCTCTCTCTTCCTCGTCCCATTCTCTCCCTTCTCTCTCTCGTTCTACCCCTCTCTCTTCTCTCCCGCTCTCCTTCTCTCTCACTCTTCCCTCTTCTCTTTCTCTCATCTCCCTCTCCCCATCTCTCTATCTACCTCTTATCCCGCTCCCCTTCTTCGGTCCTTATCCTTCTCTCTTCTTCTTCTCTCCTCCTTTAATCCTTATCTGTCCTCCTCTTTCCCTTCTCCCTCTCCCGCTCGCTCTCCCTCTCTCTCCTTCTCTCCCACTCCTTCTTCACCCCCTCTCTCTTCTCCCTCGCTCTTCTTCTCCCTCTCCCCTCTACTTCTCTGTCCTCCTCTCTCCCTCTTCTCTTCTCTACCTCTCTCGTTCCCTCTCCCCCTTCTTCTCTCCCTCCCTTCTCCTTCATTTTCTATCTTCCTCTTGTCCTCTTCTCCACTCCTTCCTCCTTCTCTCGCTCTCTCTCCCTTCTTCTCTCTCCTCCCTCTCCTTTTCTCTCTCCTTCCCTTCTCTCTCCCTCTCTCCTCTTCTCCACTCTCGTTCTCTCTCCCGCTTCCTTCTCTCTCCTTCTCCTCTCTCCGCTCTTCTTGTTCTCTTTTCTCCACTCTCCTTCTCTCTCCCTTCTCTATCTCTCGCTCTCGTTCTCCATCTCTCTTCTCTCTCCCTTTCCCTCACTCTTTTATTCTCTCTCTTCCCACTTCTCCTCTTCTCTACCACTCTCCTCCTCCTCCTCTCTCCTCTCCTTCTCTTCCTCTCCTTGTTCTCCCCCTCACCTTCTTTCTGTCCTCTCCCCCTTATCCCTCTCTCTCGCTCTCTCTCCTCTTCTCACATTCTCTCGCTTCTCCTTTTCTCATTCTCCCTCTTATCCTCTTCTCTCTCGTTCCTTCTCTCTGTCCCTCCTCTTTTCTATTCTCCTTCTCTCTTCTCTCCTTATCCCTATCCCTATTCTCTCTTCTCTGCCTCTATCCTTCTCTCTCTCGCTCCCTTCTCTCTTCTCCTATGTTGTCTACCCCTCTCTCTTCTCCTTCTCCCTCATTCTCTCCCCCTCTTCTTCTTCTCTCTCTTCCCATGTTCCCTCTCCTCTGCTCACTCATTCTCCTTATCCTTCTCCTCCTCTCTCCCTTATCATTCCTCTCACCTTCTCTATCTCTTTCTCTCTCTTCCTTCTCTCCCTCTCTCCTTGTACCTCTTCTCCTTATCCCACTCTCTTTATCTCTCTTCCTTTCTCTCCCTCTCTCCTTGTCCCTCTTCTCCTTGTCCCACTCTCTTTATCTCTCTATCCTCTCTCCTTCTCCCTCTTCTTCTCTCCCTTCTCCTTTTCTCCCACTCCTTCTCTCTCTTCCTCGTCCCATTCTCTCCCTTCTCTCTCTCGTTCTACCCCTCTCACTTCTCTCCCGCTCTCCTTCTCTCTCACTCTTCCCTCTTCTCTTTCTCTCATCTCCCTCTCCCCATCTCTCTATCTACCTCTTATCCCGCTCCCCTTCTTCGGTCCTTATCCTTCTCTCTTCTTCTTCTCTCCCCCTTTAATCCTTATCTGTCCTCCTCTTTCCCTTCTCCCTCTCCCGCTCGCTCTCCCTCTCTCTCCTTCTCTCCCACTCCTTCTTCACCCCCTCTCTCTTCTCCCTCGCTCTTCTTCTCCCTCTCCCCTCTACTTCTCTGTCCTCCTCTCTCCCTCTTCTCTTCTCTACCTCTCTCGTTCCCTCTCCCCCTTCTTCTCTCCCTCCCCTCTTCCCCCTTCTCCTTCATTTTCTATCTTCCTCTTGTCCTCTTCTCCACTCCTTCCTCCTTCTCTCGCTCTCTCTCCCTTCTTCTCTCTCCTCCCTCTCCTTTTCTCTCTCCTTCCCTTCTCTCTCCCTCTCTCCTCTTCTCCACTCTCGTTCTCTCTCCCGCTTCCTTCTCTCTCCTTCTCCTCTCTCCGCTCTTCTTGTCCTCTTTTCTCCACTCTCCTTCTCTCTCCCTTCTCTATCTCTCGCTCTCGTTCTCCATCTCTCTTCTCTCTCCCTTTCCCTCACTCTTTTCTTCTCTCTCTTCCCACTTCTCCTCTTCTCTACCACTCTCTTCCTCCGCCTCCCTCCTCTCCTTCTCTTCCTCTCCTTGTTCTCCCCCTCACCTTCTTTCTGTCCTCTCCCCCTTATCCCTCTCTCTCCTCTTCTCACATTCTCTCGCTTCTCCTTTTATCATTCTCCCTCTTATCCTCTTCTCTCTCGTTCCTTCTCTTTGTCCCTCCTCTTTTCTATTCTCCTTCTCTCTTCTCTCCTTATCCCTATCCCTATTCTCTCTTCTCTGCCTCTATCCTTCTCTCTCTCGCTCCCTTCTCTCTTCTCCTATGTTGTCTACCCCTCTCTCTTCTCCTTCTCCCTCATTCTCTCCCCCTCTTCTTCTTCTCTCTCTTCCCATGTTCCCTCTCCTCTGCTCACTCATTCTCCTTATCCTTCTCCTCCTCTCTCCCTTATCATTCCTCTCACCTTCTCTATCTCTTTCTCTCTCTTCCTTCTCTCCCTCTCTCCTTGTACCTCTTCTCCTTATCCCACTCTCTTTATCTCTCTTCCTTTCTCTCCCTCTCTCCTTGTCCCTCTTCTCCTTGTCCCACTCTCTTTATCTCTCTCTCCTCTCTCCTTCTCCCTCTTCTTCTCTCCCTTCTCCTTTTCTCCCACTCCTTCTCTCTCTTCCTCGTCCCATTCTCTCCCTTCTCTCTCTCGTTCTACCCCTCTCTCTTCTCTCCCGCTCTCCTTCTCTCTCACTCTTCCCTCTTCTCTTTCTCTCATCTCCCTCTCCCCATCTCTCTATCTACCTCTTATCCCGCTCCCCTTCTTCGGTCCTTATCCTTCTCTCTTCTTCTTCTCTCCCCCTTTAATCCTTATCTGTCCTCCTCTTTCCCTTCTCCCTCTCCCGCTCGCTCTCCCTCTCTCTCCTTCTCTCCCACTCCTTCTTCACCCCCTCTCTCTTCTCCCTCGCTCTTCTTCTCCCTCTCCCCTCTACTTCTCTGTCCTCCTCTCTCCCTCTTCTCTTCTCTACCTCTCTCGTTCCCTCTCCCCATTCTTCTCTCCCTCCCCTCTTCCCCCTTCTCCTTCATTTTCTATCTTCCTCTTGTCCTCTTCTCCACTCCTTCCTCCTTCTCTCGCTCTCTCTCCCTTCTTCTCTCTCCTCCCTCTCCTTTTCTCTCTCCTTCCCTTCTCTCTCCCTCTCTCCTCTTCTCCACTCTCGTTCTCTCTCCCGCTTCCTTCTCTCTCCTTCTCCTCTCTCCGCTCTTCTTGTCCTCTTTTCTCCACTCTCCTTCTCTCTCCCTTCTCTATCTCTCGCTCTCGTTCTCCATCTCTCTTCTCCCTCCCTTTCCCTCACTCTTTTCTTCTCTCTCTTCCCACTTCTCCTCTTCTCTACCACTCTCCTCCTCCTCCTCCCTCCTCTCCTTCTCTTCCTCTCCTTGTTCTCCCCCTCACCTTCTTTCTGTCCTCTCCCCCTTATCCCTCTCTCTCGCTCTCTCTCCTCTTCTCACATTCTCTCGCTTCTCCTTTTCTCATTCTCCCTCTTATCCTCTTCTCTCTCGTTCCTTCTCTCTGTCCCTCCTCTTTTCTATTCTCCTTCTCTCTTCTCTCCTTATCCCTATCCCTATTCTCTCTTCTCTGCCTCTATCCTTCTCTCTCTCGCTCCCTTCTCTCTTCTCCTATGTTGTCTACCCCTCTCTCTTCTCCTTCTCCCTCATTCTCTCCCCCTCTTCTTCTTCTCTCTCTTCCCATGTTCCCTCTCCTCAGCTCACTCATTCTCCTTATCCTTCTCCTCCTCTCTCCCTTATCATTCCTCTCACCTTCTCTATCTCTTTCTCTCTCTTCCTTCTCTCCCTCTCTCCTTGTACCTCTTCTCCTTATCCCACTCTCTTTATCTCTCTTCCTTTCTCTCCGTCTCTCCTTGTCCCTCTTCTCCTTGTCCCACTCTCTTTATCTCTCTCTCCTCTCTCCTTCTCCCTCTTCTTCTCTCCCTTCTCCTTTTCTCCCACTCCTTCTCTCTCTTCCTCGTCCCATTCTCTCCCTTCTCTCTCTCGTTCTACCCCTCTCTCTTCTCTCCCGCTCTCCTTCTCTCTCACTCTTCCCTCTTCTCTTTCTCTCATCTCCCTCTCCCCATCTCTCTATCTACCTCTTATCCCGCTCCCCTTCTTCGGTCCTTATCCTTCTCTCTTCTTCTTCTCTCCTCCTTTAATCCTTATCTGTCCTCCTCTTTCCCTTCTCCCTCTCCCGCTCGCTCTCCCTCTCTCTCCTTCTCTCCCACTCCTTCTTCACCCCCTCTCTCTTCTCCCTCGCTCTTCTTCTCCCTCTCCCCTCTACTTCTCTGTCCTCCTCTCTCCCTCTTCTCTTCTCTACCTCTCTCGTTCCCTCTCCCCCTTCTTCTCTCCCTCCCTTCTCCTTCATTTTCTATCTTCCTCTTGTCCTCTTCTCCACTCCTTCCTCCTTCTCTCGCTCTCTCTCCCTTCTTCTCTCTCCTCCCTCTCCTTTTCTCTCTCCTTCCCTTCTCTCTCCCTCTCTCCTCTTCTCCACTCTCGTTCTCTCTCCCGCTTCCTTCTCTCTCCTTCTCCTCTCTCCGCTCTTCTTGTTCTCTTTTCTCCACTCTCCTTCTCTCTCCCTTCTCTATCTCTCGCTCTCGTTCTCCATCTCTCTTCTCTCTCCCTTTCCCTCACTCTTTTATTCTCTCTCTTCCCACTTCTCCTCTTCTCTACCACTCTCCTCCTCCTCCTCTCTCCTCTCCTTCTCTTCCTCTCCTTGTTCTCCCCCTCACCTTCTTTCTGTCCTCTCCCCCTTATCCCTCTCTCTCGCTCTCTCTCCTCTTCTCACATTCTCTCGCTTCTCCTTTTCTCATTCTCCCTCTTATCCTCTTCTCTCTCGTTCCTTCTCTCTGTCCCTCCTCTTTTCTATTCTCCTTCTCTCTTCTCTCCTTATCCCTATCCCTATTCTCTCTTCTCTGCCTCTATCCTTCTCTCTCTCGCTCCCTTCTCTCTTCTCCTATGTTGTCTACCCCTCTCTCTTCTCCTTCTCCCTCATTCTCTCCCCCTCTTCTTCTTCTCTCTCTTCCCATGTTCCCTCTCCTCTGCTCACTCATTCTCCTTATCCTTCTCCTCCTCTCTCCCTTATCATTCCTCTCACCTTCTCTATCTCTTTCTCTCTCTTCCTTCTCTCCCTCTCTCCTTGTACCTCTTCTCCTTATCCCACTCTCTTTATCTCTCTTCCTTTCTCTCCCTCTCTCCTTGTCCCTCTTCTCCTTGTCCCACTCTCTTTATCTCTCTATCCTCTCTCCTTCTCCCTCTTCTTCTCTCCCTTCTCCTTTTCTCCCACTCCTTCTCTCTCTTCCTCGTCCCATTCTCTCCCTTCTCTCTCTCGTTCTACCCCTCTCTCTTCTCTCCCGCTCTCCTTCTCTCTCACTCTTCCCTCTTCTCTTTCTCTCAACTCCCTCTCCCCATCTCTCTATCTACCTCTTATCCCGCTCCCCTTCTTCGGTCCTTATCCTTCTCTCTTCTTCTTCTCTCCCCCTTTAATCCTTATCTGTCCTCCTCTTTCCCTTCTCCCTCTCCCGCTCGCTCTCCCTCTCTCTCCTTCTCTCCCACTCCTTCTTCACCCCCTCTCTCTTCTCCCTCGCTCTTCTTCTCCCTCTCCCCTCTACTTCTCTGTCCTCCTCTCTCCCTCTTCTCTTCTCTACCTCTCTCGTTCCCTCTCCCCCTTCTTCTCTCCCTCCCCTCTTCCCCCTTCTCCTTCATTTTCTATCTTCCTCTTGTCCTCTTCTCCACTCCTTCCTCCTTCTCTCGCTCTCTCTCCCTTCTTCTCTCTCCTCCCTCTCCTTTTCTCTCTCCTTCCCTTCTCTCTCCCTCTCTCCTCTTCTCCACTCTCGTTCTCTCTCCCGCTTCCTTCTCTCTCCTTCTCCTCTCTCCGCTCTTCTTGTCCTCTTTTCTCCACTCTCCTTCTCTCTCCCTTCTCTATCTCTCGCTCTCGTTCTCCATCTCTCTTCTCTCTCCCTTTCCCTCACTCTTTTCTTCTCTCTCATCCCACTTCTCCTCTTCTCTACCACTCTCCTCCTCCTCCTCCCTCCTCTCCTTCTCTTCCTCTCCTTGTTCTCCCCCTCACCTTCTTTCTGTCCTCTCCCCCTTATCCCGCTCTCTCGCTCTCTCTCCTCTTCTCACATTCTCTCGCTTCTCCTTTTCTCATTCTCCCTCTTATCCTCTTCTCTCTCGTTCCTTCTCTCTGTCCCTCCTCTTTTCTATTCTCCTTCTCTCTTCTCTCCTTATCCCTATCCCTATTCTCTCTTCTCTGCCTCTATCCTTCTCTCTCTCGCTCCCTTCTCTCTTCTCCTATGTTGTCTACCCCTCTCTCTTCTCCTTCTCCCTCATTCTCTCCCCCTCTTCTTCTTCTCTCTCTTCCCATGTTCCCTCTCCTCTGCTCACTCATTCTCCTTATCCTTCTCCTCCTCTCTCCCTTATCATTCCTCTCACCTTCTCTATCTCTTTCTCTCTCTTCCTTCTCTCCCTCTCTCCTTGTACCTCTTCTCCTTATCCCACTCTCTTTATCTCTCTTCCTTTCTCTCCCTCTCTCCTTGTCCCTCTTCTCCTTGTCCCACTCTCTTTATCTCTCTCTCCTCTCTCCTTCTCCCTCTTCTTCTCTCCCTTCTCCTTTTCTCCCACTCCTTCTCTCTCTTCCTCGTCCCATTCTCTCCCTTCTCTCTCTCGTTCTACCCCTCTCTCTTCTCTCCCGCTCTCCTTCTCTCTCACTCTTCCCTCTTCTCTTTCTCTCATCTCCCTCTCCCCATCTCTCTATCTACCTCTTATCCCGCTCCCCTTCTTCGGTCCTTATCCTTCTCTCTTCTTCTTCTCTCCCCCTTTAATCCTTATCTGTCCTCCTCTTTCCCTTCTCCCTCTCCCGCTCGCTCTCCCTCTCTCTCCTTCTCTCCCACTTCTTCTTCACCCCCTCTCTCTTCTCCCTCGCTCTTCTTCTCCCTCTCCCCTCTACTTCTCTGTCCTCCTCTCTCCCTCTTCTCTTCTCTACCTCTCTCGTTCCCTCTCCCCCTTCTTCTCTCCCTCCCCTCTTCCCCCTTCTCCTTCATTTTCTATCTTCCTCTTGTCCTCTTCTCCACTCCTTCCTCCTTCTCTCGCTCTCTCTCCCTTCTTCTCTCTCCTCCCTCTCCTTTTCTCTCTCCTTCCCTTCTCTCTCCCTCTCTCCTCTTCTCCACTCTCGTTCTCTCTCCCGCTTCCTTCTCTCTCCTTCTCCTCTCTCCGCTCTTCTTGTCATCTTTTCTCCACTCTCCTTCTCTCTCCCTTCTCTATCTCTCGCTCTCGTTCTCCATCTCTCTTCTCTCTCCCTTTCCCTCACTCTTTTCTTCTCTCTCTTCCCACTTCTCCTCTTCTCTACCACTCTCCTCCTCCTCCTCCCTCCTCTCCTTCTCTTCCTCTCCTTGTTCTCCCCCTCACCTTCTTTCTGTCCTCTCCCCCTTATCCCTCTCTCTCGCTCTCTCTCCTCTTCTCACATTCTCTCGCTTCTCCTTTTCTCATTCTCCCTCTTATCCTCTTCTCTCTCGTTCCTTCTCTGTGTCCCTCCTCTTTTCTATTCTCCTTCTCTCTTCTCTCCTTATCCTTATCCCTATTCTCTCTTCTCTGCCTCTATCCTTCTCTCTCTCGCTCCCTTCTCTCTTCTCCTATGTTGTCTACCCCTCTCTCTTCTCCTTCTCCCTCATTCTCTCCCCCTCTTCTTCTTCTCTCTCTTCCCATGTTCCCTCTCCTCTGCTCACTCATTCTCCTTATCCTTCTCCTCCTCTCTCCCTTATCATTCCTCTCACCTTCTCTATCTCTTTCTCTCTCTTCCTTCTCTCCCTCTCTCCTTGTACCTCTTCTCCTTATCCCACTCTCTTTATCTCTCTTCCTTTCTCTCCCTCTCTCCTTGTCCCTCTTCTCCTTGTCCCACTCTCTTTATCTCTCTCTCCTCTCTCCTTCTCCCTCTTCTTCTCTCCCTTCTCCTTTTCTCCCACTCCTTCTCTCTCTTCCTCGCCCCATTCTCTCCCTTCTCTCTCTCGTTCTACCCCTCTCTCTTCTCTCCCGCTCTCCTTCTCTCTCACTCTTCCCTCTTCTCTTTCTCTCATCTCCCTCTCCCCATCTCTCTATCTACCTCTTATCCCGCTCCCCTTCTTCGGTCCTTATCCTTCTCTCTCCTTCTTCTCTCCCCCTTTAATCCTTATCTGTCCTCCTCTTTCCCTTCTCCCTCTCCCGCTCGCTCTCCCTCTCTCTCCTTCTCTCCCACTCCTTCTTCACCCCCTCTCTCTTCTCCCTCGCTCTTCTTCTCCCTCTCCCCTCTACTTCTCTGTCCTCCTCTCTCCCTCTTCTCTTCTCTACCTCTCTCGTTCCCTCTCCCCCTTCTTCTCTCCCTCCCCTCTTCCCCCTTCTCCTTCATTTTCTATCTTCCTCTTGTCCTCTTCTCCACTCCTTCCTCCTTCTCTCGCTCTCTCTCCCTTCTTCTCTCTCCTCCCTCTCCTTTTCTCTCTCCTTCCCTTCTCTCTCCCTCTCTCCTCTTCTCCACTCTCGTTCTCTCTCCCGCTTCCTTCTCTCTCCTTCTCCTCTCTCCGCTCTTCTTGTCCTCTTTTCTCCACTCTCCTTCTCTCTCCCTTCTCTATCTCTCGCTCTCGTTCTCCATCTATCTTCTCTCTCCCTTTCCCTCACTCTTTTCTTCTCTCTCTTCCCACTTCTCCTCTTCTCTACCACTCTCCTCCTCCTCCTCCCTCCTCTCCTTCTCTTCCTCTCCTTGTTCTCCCCCTCACCTTCTTTCTGTCCTCTCCCCCTTATCCCTCTCTCTCGCTCTCTCTCCTCTTCTCACATTCTCTCGCTTCTCCTTTTCTCATTCTCCCTCTTATCCTCTTCTCTCTCGTTCCTTCTCTCTGTCCCTCCTCATTTCTATTCTCCTTCTCTCTTCTCTCCTTATCACTATCCCTATTCTCTCTTCTCTGCCTCTATCCTTCTCTCTCTCGCTCCCTTCTCTCTTCTCCTATGTTGTCTACCCCTCTCTCTTCTCCTTCTCCCTCATTCTCTCCCCCTCTTCTTCTTCTCTCTCTTCCCATGTTCCCTCTCCTCTGCTCACTCATTCTCCTTATCCTTCTCCTCCTCTCTCCCTTATCATTCCTCTCACCTTCTCTATCTCTTTCTCTCTCTTCCTTCTCTCCCTCTCTCCTTGTACCTCTTCTCCTTATCCCACTCTCTTTATCTCTCTTCCTTTCTCTCCCTCTCTCCTTGTCCCTCTTCTCCTTGTCCCACTCTCTTTATCTCTCTCTCCTCTCTCCTTCTCCCTCTTCTTCTCTCCCTTCTCCTTTTCTCCCACTCCTTCTCTCTCTTCCTCGCCCCATTCTCTCCCTTCTCTCTCTCGTTCTACCCCTCTCTCTTCTCTCCCGCTCTCCTTCTCTCTCACTCTTCCCTCTTCTCTTTCTCTCATCTCCCTCTCCCCATCTCTCTATCTACCTCTTATCCCGCTCCCCTTCTTCGGTCCTTATCCTTCTCTCTCCTTCTTCTCTCCCCCTTTAATCCTTATCTGTCCTCCTCTTTCCCTTCTCCCTCTCCCGCTCGCTCTCCCTCTCTCTCCTTCTCTCCCACTCCTTCTTCACCCCCTCTCTCTTCTCCCTCGCTCTTCTTCTCCCTCTCCCCTCTACTTCTCTGTCCTCCTCTCTCCCTCTTCTCTTCTCTACCTCTCTCGTTCCCTCTCCCCCTTCTTCTCTCCCTCCCCTCTTCCCCCTTCTCCTTCATTTTCTATCTTCCTCTTGTCCTCTTCTCCACTCCTTCCTCCTTCTCTCGCTCTCTCTCCCTTCTTCTCTCTCCTCCCTCTCCTTTTCTCTCTCCTTCCCTTCTCTCTCCCTCTCTCCTCTTCTCCACTCTCGTTCTCTCTCCCGCTTCCTTCTCTCTCCTTCTCCTCTCTCCGCTCTTCTTGTCCTCTTTTCTCCACTCTCCTTCTCTCTCCCTTCTCTATCTCTCGCTCTCGTTCTCCATCTCTCTTCTCTCTCCCTTTCCCTCACTCTTTTCTTCTCTCTCATCCCACTTCTCCTCTTCTCTACCACTCTCCTCCTCCTCCTCCCTCCTCTCCTTCTCTTCCTCTCCTTGTTCTCCCCCTCACCTTCTTTCTGTCCTCTCCCCCTTATCCCTCTCTCTCGCTCTCTCTCCTCTTCTCACATTCTCTCGCTTCTCCTTTTCTCATTCTCCCTCTTATCCTCTTCTCTCTCGTTCCTTCTCTCTGTCCCTCCTCATTTCTATTCTCCTTCTCTCTTCTCTCCTTATCACTATCCCTATTCTCTCTTCTCTGCCTCTATCCTTCTCTCTCTCTCTCCCTTCTCTCTTCTCCTATGTTGTCTACCCCTCTCTCTTCTCCTTCTCCCTCATTCTCTCCCCCTCTTCTTCTTCTCTCTCTTCCCATGTTCCCTCTCCTCTGCTCACTCATTCTCCTTATCCTTCTCCTCCTCTCTCCCTTATCATTCCTCTCACCTTCTCTATCCCTTTCTCTCTCTTCCTTCTCTCCCTCTCTCCTTGTACCTCTTCTCCTTATCCCACTCTCTTTATCTCTCTTCCTTTCTCTCCCTCTCTCCTTGTCCCTCTTCTCCTTGTCCCACTCTCTTTATCTCTCTCTCCTCTCTCCTTCTCCCTCTTCTTCTCTCCCTTCTCCTTTTCTCCCACTCCTTCTCTCTCTTCCTCGCCCCATTCTCTCCCTTCTCTCTCTCGTTCTACCCCTCTCTCTTCTCTCCCGCTCTCCTTCTCTCTCACTCTTCCCTCTTCTCTTTCTCTCATCTCCCTCTCCCCATCTCTCTATCTACCTCTTATCCCGCTCCCCTTCTTCGGTCCTTATCCTTCTCTCTCCTTCTTCTCTCCCCCTTTAATCCTTATCTGTCCTCCTCTTTCCCTTCTCCCTCTCCCGCTCGCTCTCCCTCTCTCTCCTTCTCTCCCACTCCTTCTTCACCCCCTCTCTCTTCTCCCTCGCTCTTCTTCTCCCTCTCCCCTCTACTTCTCTGTCCTCCTCTCTCCCTCTTCTCTTCTCTACCTCTCTCGTTCCCTCTCCCCCTTCTTCTCTCCCTCCCCTCTTCCCCCTTCTCCTTCATTTTCTATCTTCCTCTTGTCCTCTTCTCCACTCCTTCCTCCTTCTCTCGCTCTCTCTCCCTTCTTCTCTCTCCTCCCTCTCCTTTTCTCTCTCCTTCCCTTCTCTCTCCCTCTCTCCTCTTCTCCACTCTCGTTCTCTCTCCCGCTTCCTTCTCTCTCCTTCTCCTCTCTCCGCTCTTCTTGTCATCTTTTCTCCACTCTCCTTCTCTCTCCCTTCTCTATCTCTCGCTCTCGTTCTCCATCTCTCTTCTCTCTCCCTTTCCCTCACTCTTTTCTTCTCTCTCTTCCCACTTCTCCTCTTCTCTACCACTCTCCTCCTCCTCCTCCCTCCTCTCCTTCTCTTCCTCTCCTTGTTCTCCCCCTCACCTTCTTTCTGTCCTCTCCCCCTTATCCCTCTCTCTCGCTCTCTCTCCTCTTCTCACATTCTCTCGCTTCTCCTTTTCTCATTCTCCCTCTTATCCTCTTCTCTCTCGTTCCTTCTCTGTGTCCCTCCTCTTTTCTATTCTCCTTCTCTCTTCTCTCCTTATCCTTATCCCTATTCTCTCTTCTCTGCCTCTATCCTTCTCTCTCTCGCTCCCTTCTCTCTTCTCCTATGTTGTCTACCCCTCTCTCTTCTCCTTCTCCCTCATTCTCTCCCCCTCTTCTTCTTCTCTCTCTTCCCATGTTCCCTCTCCTCTGCTCACTCATTCTCCTTATCCTTCTCCTCCTCTCTCCCTTATCATTCCTCTCACCTTCTCTATCTCTTTCTCTCTCTTCCTTCTCTCCCTCTCTCCTTGTACCTCTTCTCCTTATCCCACTCTCTTTATCTCTCTTCCTTTCTCTCCCTCTCTCCTTGTCCCTCTTCTCCTTGTCCCACTCTCTTTATCTCTCTCTCCTCTCTCCTTCTCCCTCTTCTTCTCTCCCTTCTCCTTTTCTCCCACTCCTTCTCTCTCTTCCTCGCCCCATTCTCTCCCTTCTCTCTCTCGTTCTACCCCTCTCTCTTCTCTCCCGCTCTCCTTCTCTCTCACTCTTCCCTCTTCTCTTTCTCTCATCTCCCTCTCCCCATCTCTCTATCTACCTCTTATCCCGCTCCCCTTCTTCGGTCCTTATCCTTCTCTCTCCTTCTTCTCTCCCCCTTTAATCCTTATCTGTCCTCCTCTTTCCCTTCTCCCTCTCCCGCTCGCTCTCCCTCTCTCTCCTTCTCTCCCACTCCTTCTTCACCCCCTCTCTCTTCTCCCTCGCTCTTCTTCTCCCTCTCCCCTCTACTTCTCTGTCCTCCTCTCTCCCTCTTCTCTTCTCTACCTCTCTCGTTCCCTCTCCCCCTTCTTCTCTCCCTCCCCTCTTCCCCCTTCTCCTTCATTTTCTATCTTCCTCTTGTCCTCTTCTCCACTCCTTCCTCCTTCTCTCGCTCTCTCTCCCTTCTTCTCTCTCCTCCCTCTCCTTTTCTCTCTCCTTCCCTTCTCTCTCCCTCTCTCCTCTTCTCCACTCTCGTTCTCTCTCCCGCTTCCTTCTCTCTCCTTCTCCTCTCTCCGCTCTTCTTGTCCTCTTTTCTCCACTCTCCTTCTCTCTCCCTTCTCTATCTCTCGCTCTCGTTCTCCATCTATCTTCTCTCTCCCTTTCCCTCACTCTTTTCTTCTCTCTCTTCCCACTTCTCCTCTTCTCTACCACTCTCCTCCTCCTCCTCCCTCCTCTCCTTCTCTTCCTCTCCTTGTTCTCCCCCTCACCTTCTTTCTGTCCTCTCCCCCTTATCCCTCTCTCTCGCTCTCTCTCCTCTTCTCACATTCTCTCGCTTCTCCTTTTCTCATTCTCCCTCTTATCCTCTTCTCTCTCGTTCCTTCTCTCTGTCCCTCCTCATTTCTATTCTCCTTCTCTCTTCTCTCCTTATCACTATCCCTATTCTCTCTTCTCTGCCTCTATCCTTCTCTCTCTCGCTCCCTTCTCTCTTCTCCTATGTTGTCTACCCCTCTCTCTTCTCCTTCTCCCTCATTCTCTCCCCCTCTTCTTCTTCTCTCTCTTCCCATGTTCCCTCTCCTCTGCTCACTCATTCTCCTTATCCTTCTCCTCCTCTCTCCCTTATCATTCCTCTCACCTTCTCTATCTCTTTCTCTCTCTTCCTTCTCTCCCTCTCTCCTTGTACCTCTTCTCCTTATCCCACTCTCTTTATCTCTCTTCCTTTCTCTCCCTCTCTCCTTGTCCCTCTTCTCCTTGTCCCACTCTCTTTATCTCTCTCTCCTCTCTCCTTCTCCCTCTTCTTCTCTCCCTTCTCCTTTTCTCCCACTCCTTCTCTCTCTTCCTCGCCCCATTCTCTCCCTTCTCTCTCTCGTTCTACCCCTCTCTCTTCTCTCCCGCTCTCCTTCTCTCTCACTCTTCCCTCTTCTCTTTCTCTCATCTCCCTCTCCCCATCTCTCTATCTACCTCTTATCCCGCTCCCCTTCTTCGGTCCTTATCCTTCTCTCTCCTTCTTCTCTCCCCCTTTAATCCTTATCTGTCCTCCTCTTTCCCTTCTCCCTCTCCCGCTCGCTCTCCCTCTCTCTCCTTCTCTCCCACTCCTTCTTCACCCCCTCTCTCTTCTCCCTCGCTCTTCTTCTCCCTCTCCCCTCTACTTCTCTGTCCTCCTCTCTCCCTCTTCTCTTCTCTACCTCTCTCGTTCCCTCTCCCCCTTCTTCTCTCCCTCCCCTCTTCCCCCTTCTCCTTCATTTTCTATCTTCCTCTTGTCCTCTTCTCCACTCCTTCCTCCTTCTCTCGCTCTCTCTCCCTTCTTCTCTCTCCTCCCTCTCCTTTTCTCTCTCCTTCCCTTCTCTCTCCCTCTCTCCTCTTCTCCACTCTCGTTCTCTCTCCCGCTTCCTTCTCTCTCCTTCTCCTCTCTCCGCTCTTCTTGTCCTCTTTTCTCCACTCTCCTTCTCTCTCCCTTCTCTATCTCTCGCTCTCGTTCTCCATCTCTCTTCTCTCTCCCTTTCCCTCACT
The DNA here is from genome assembly GCA_963682175.1 of Triglochin maritima. Classification (NCBI taxonomy): domain Eukaryota; kingdom Viridiplantae; phylum Streptophyta; class Magnoliopsida; order Alismatales; family Juncaginaceae; genus Triglochin; species Triglochin maritima. Next base: position 25,888,217 of record OY821781.1, on the reverse strand, counting down.
CTTTTCTTCTCTCTCATCCCACTTCTCCTCTTCTCTACCACTCTCCTCCTCCTCCTCCCTCCTCTCCTTCTCTTCCTCTCCTTGTTCTCCCCCTCACCTTCTTTCTGTCCTCTCCCCCTTATCCCTCTCTCTCGCTCTCTCTCCTCTTCTCACATTCTCTCGCTTCTCCTTTTCTCATTCTCCCTCTTATCCTCTTCTCTCTCGTTCCTTCTCTCTGTCCCTCCTCATTTCTATTCTCCTTCTCTCTTCTCTCCTTATCACTATCCCTATTCTCTCTTCTCTGCCTCTATCCTTCTCTCTCTCTCTCCCTTCTCTCTTCTCCTATGTTGTCTACCCCTCTCTCTTCTCCTTCTCCCTCATTCTCTCCCCCTCTTCTTCTTCTCTCTCTTCCCATGTTCCCTCTCCTCTGCTCACTCATTCTCCTTATCCTTCTCCTCCTCTCTCCCTTATCATTCCTCTCACCTTCTCTATCCCTTTCTCTCTCTTCCTTCTCTCCCTCTCTCCTTGTACCTCTTCTCCTTATCCCACTCTCTTTATCTCTCTTCCTTTCTCTCCCTCTCTCCTTGTCCCTCTTCTCCTTGTCCCACTCTCTTTATCTCTCTCTCCTCTCTCCTTCTCCCTCTTCTTCTCTCCCTTCTCCTTTTCTCCCACTCCTTCTCTCTCTTCCTCGTCCCATTCTCTCCCTTCTCTCTCTCGTTCTACCCCTCTCTCTTCTCTCCCGCTCTCCTTCTCTCTCACTCTTCCCTCTTCTCTTTCTCTCATCTCCCTCTCCCCATCTCTCTATCTACCTCTTATCCCGCTCCCCTTCTTTGGTCCTTATCCTTCTCTCTTCTTCTTCTCTCCCCCTTTAATCCTTATCTGTCCTCCTCTTTCCCTTCTCCCTCTCCCGCTCGCTCTCCCTCTCTCTCCTTCTCTCCCACTTCTTCTTCACCCCCTCTCTCTTCTCCCTCGCTCTTCTTCTCCCTCTCCCCTCTACTTCTCTGTCCTCCTCTCTCCCTCTTCTCTTCTCTACCTCTCTCGTTCCCTCTCCCCCTTCTTCTCTCCCTCCCCTCTTCCCCCTTCTCCTTCATTTTCTATCTTCCTCTTGTCCTCTTCTCCACTCCTTCCTCCTTCTCTCGCTCTCTCTCCCTTCTTCTCTCTCCTCCCTCTCCTTTTCTCTCTCCTTCCCTTCTCTCTCCCTCTCTCCTCTTCTCCACTCTCGTTCTCTCTCCCGCTTCCTTCTCTCTCCTTCTCCTCTCTCCGCTCTTCTTGTCCTCTTTTCTCCACTCTCCTTCTCTCTCCCTTCTCTATCTCTCGCTCTCGTTCTCCATCTCTCTTCTCTCTCCCTTTCCCTCACTCTTTTCTTCTCTCTCTTCCCACTTCTCCTCTTCTCTACCACTCTCCTCCTCCTCCTCCCTCCTCTCCTTCTCTTCCTCTCCTTGTTCTCCCCCTCACCTTCTTTCTGTCCTCTCCCCCTTATCCCTCTCTCTCGCTCTCTCTCCTCTTCTCACATTCTCTCGCTTCTCCTTTTCTCATTCTCCCTCTTATCCTCTTCTCTCTCGTTCCTTCTCTCTGTCCCTCCTCTTTTCTATTCTCCTTCTCTCTTCTCTCCTTATCCCTATCCCTATTCTCTCTTCTCTGCCTCTATCCTTCTCTCTCTCGCTCCCTTCTCTCTTCTCCTATGTTGTCTACCCCTCTCTCTTCTCCTTCTCCCTCATTCTCTCCCCCTCTTCTTCTTCTCTCTCTTCCCATGTTCCCTCTCCTCTGCTCACTCATTCTCCTTATCCTTCTCCTCCTCTCTCCCTTATCATTCCTCTCACCTTCTCTATCTCTTTCTCTATCTTCCTTCTCTCCCTCTCTCCTTGTACCTCTTCTCATTATCCCACTCTCTTTATCTCTCTTCCTTTCTCTCCCTCTCTCCTTGTCCCTCTTCTCCTTGTCCCACTCTCTTTATCTCTCTCTCCTCACTCCTTCTCCCTCTTCTTCTCTCCCTTCTCCATTTCTCCCACTCCTTCTCTCTCTTCCTCGTCCCATTCTCTCCCTTCTCTCTCTCGTTCTACCCCTCTCTCTTCTCTCCCGCTCTCCTTCTCTCTCACTCTTCCCTCTTCTCTTTCTCTCATCTCCCTCTCCCCATCTCTCAATCTACCTCTTATCCCGCTCCCCTTCTTCGGTCCTTATCCTTCTCTCTTCTTCTTCTCTCCCCCTTTAATCCTTATCTGTCCTCCTCTTTCCCTTCTCCCTCTCCCGCTCGCTCTCCCTCTCTCTCCTTCTCTCCCACTCCTTCTTCACCCCCTCTCTCTTCTCCCTCGCTCTTCTTCTCCCTCTCCTCTCTACTTCTCTGTCCTCCTCTCTCCCTCTTCTCTTCTCTACCTCTCTCGTTCCCTCTCCCCCTTCTTCTCTCCCTCCCCTCTTCCCCCTTCTCCTTCATTTTCTATCTTCCTCTTGTCCTCTTCTCCACTCCTTCCTCCTTCTCTCGCTCTCTCTCCCTTCTTCTCTCTCCTCCCTCTCCTTTTCTCTCTCCTTCCCTTCTCTCTCCCTCTCTCCTCTTCTTCACTCTCGTTCTCTCTCCCGCTTCCTTCTCTCTCCTTCTCCTCTCTCCGCTCTTCTTGTCCTCTTTTCTCCACTCTCCTTCTCTCTCCCTTCTCTATCTCTCGCTCTCGTTCTCCATCTCTCTTCTCTCTCCCTTTCCCTCACTCTTTTCTTCTCTCTCTTCCCACTTCTCCTCTTCTCTACCACTCTCCTCCTCCTCCCTCCTCTCTTTCTCTTCCTCTCCTTGTTCTCCCCCTCACCTTCTTTCTGTCCTCTCCCCCTTATCCCTCTCTCTCGCTCTCTCTCCTCTTCTCACATTCTCTCGCTTCTCCTTTTCTCATTCTCCCTCTTATCCTCTTCTCTCTCGTTCCTTCTCTCTCTCCCTCCTCTTTTCTATTCTCCTTCTCTCTTCTCTCCTTATCCCTATCCCTATTCTCTCTTCTCTGCCTCTATCCTTCTCTCTCTCGCTCCCTTCTCTCTTCTCCTATGTTGTCTACACCTCTCTCTTCTCCTTCTCCCTCATTCTCTCCCCCTCTTCTTCTTCTCTCTCTTCCCATGTTCCCTCTCCTCTGCTCACTCATTCTCCTTATCCTTCTCCTCCTCTCTCCCTTATCATTCCTCTCACCTTCTCTATCTCTTTCTCTCTCTTCCTTCTCTCCCTCTCCCCTTGTACCTCTTCTCCTTATCCCACTCTCTTTATCTCTCTTCCTTTCTCTCCCTCTCTCCTTGTCCCTCTTCTCCTTGTCCCACTCTCTTTATCTCTCTCTCCTCTCTCCTTCTCCCTCTTCTTCTCTCCCTTCTCCTTTTCTCCCACTCCTTCTCTCTCTTCCTCGTCCCATTCTCTCCCTTCTCTCTCTCGTTCTACCCCTCTCTCTTCTCTCCCGCTCTCCTTCTCTCTCACTCTTCCCTCTTCTCTTTCTCTCATCTCCCTCTCCCCATCTCTCTATCTACCTCTTATCCCGCTCCCCTTCTTTGGTCCTTATCCTTCTCTCTTCTTCTTCTCTCCCCCTTTAATCCTTATCTGTCCTCCTCTTTCCCTTCTCCCTCTCCCGCTCGCTCTCCCTCTCTCTCCTTCTCTCCCACTCCTTCTTCACCCCCCTCTCTTCTCCCTCGCTCTTCTTCTCCCTCTCCTCTCTACTTCTCTGTCCTCCTCTCTCCCTCTTCTCTTCTCTACCTCTCTCGTTCCCTCTCCCCCTTCTTCTCTCCCTCCCCTCTTCCCCCTTCTCCTTCATTTTCTATCTTCCTCTTGTCCTCTTCTCCAGTCCTTCCTCCTTCTCTCGCTCTCTCTCCCTTCTTCTCTCTCCTCCCTCTCCTTTTCTCTCTCCTTCCCTTCTCTCTCCCTCTCTCCTCTTCTTCACTCTCGTTCTCTCTCCCGCTTCCTTCTCTCTCCTTCTCCTCTCTCCGCTCTTCTTGTCCTCTTTTCTCCACTCTCCTTCTCTCTCCCTTCTCTATCTCTCGCTCTCGTTCTCCATCTCTCTTCTCTCTCCCTTTCCCTCACTCTTTTCTTCTCTCTCTTCCCACTTCTCCTCTTCTCTACCACTCTCCTCCTCCTCCTCCCTCCTCTCCTTCTCTTCCTCTCCTTGTTCTCCCCCTCACCTTCTTTCTGTCCTCTCCCCCTTATCCCTCTCTCTCGCTCTCTCTCCTCTTCTCACATTCTCTCGCTTCTCCTTTTCTCATTCTCCCTCTTATCCTCTTCTCTCTCGTTCCTTCTCTCTGTCCCTCCTCTTTTCTATTCTCCTTCTCTCTTCTCTCCTTATCCCTATCCCTATTCTCTCTTCTCTGCCTCTATCCTTCTCTCTCTCGCTCCCTTCTCTCTTCTCCTATGTTGTCTACCCCTCTCTCTTCTCCTTCTCCCTCATTCTCTCCCCCTCTTCTTCTTCTCTCTCTTCCCATGTTCCCTCTCCTCTGCTCACTCATTCTCCTTATCCTTCTCCTCCTCTCTCCCTTATCATTCCTCTCACCTTCTCTATCTCTTTCTCTCTCTTCCTTCTCTCCCTCTCTCCTTGTACCTCTTCTCCTTATCCCACTCTCTTTATCTCTCTTCCTTTCTCTCCCTCTCTCCTTGTCCCTCTTCTCCTTGTCCCACTCTCTTTATCTCTCTATCCTCTCTCCTTCTCCCTCTTCTTCTCTCCCTTCTCCTTTTCTCCCACTCCTTCTCTCTCTTCCTCGTCCCATTCTCTCCCTTCTCTCTCTCGTTCTACCCCTCTCTCTTCTCTCCCGCTCTCCTTCTCTCTCACTCTTCCCTCTTCTCTTTCTCTCATCTCCCTCTCCCCATCTCTCTATCTACCTCTTATCCCGCTCCCCTTCTTTGGTCCTTATCCTTCTCTCTTCTTCTTCTCTCCCCCTTTAATCCTTATCTGTCCTCCTCTTTCCCTTCTCCCTCTCCCGCTCGCTCTCCCTCTCTCTCCTTCTCTCCCACTCCTTCTTCACCCCCTCTCTCTTCTCCCTCGCTCTTCTTCTCCCTCTCCTCTCTACTTCTCTGTCCTCCTCTCTCCCTCTTCTCTTCTCTACCTCTCTCGTTCCCTCTCCCCCTTCTTCTCTCCCTCCCCTCTTCCCCCTTCTCCTTCATTTTCTATCTTCCTCTTGTCCTCTTCTCCAGTCCTTCCTCCTTCTCTCGCTCTCTCTCCCTTCTTCTCTCTCCTCCCTCTCCTTTTCTCTCTCCTTCCCTTCTCTCTCCCTCTCTCCTCTTCTTCACTCTCGTTCTCTCTCCCGCTTCCTTCTCTCTCCTTCTCCTCTCTCCGCTCTTCTTGTCCTCTTTTCTCCACTCTCCTTCTCTCTCCCTTCTCTATCTCTCGCTCTCGTTCTCCATCTCTCTTCTCTCTCCCTTTCCCTCACTCTTTTCTTCTCTCTCTTCCCACTTCTCCTCTTCTCTACCACTCTCCTCCTCCTCCTCCCTCCTCTCCTTCTCTTCCTCTCCTTGTTCTCCCCCTCACCTTCTTTCTGTCCTCTCCCCCTTATCCCTCTCTCTCGCTCTCTCTCCTCTTCTCACATTCTCTCGCTTCTCCTTTTCTCATTCTCCCTCTTATCCTCTTCTCTCTCGTTCCTTCTCTCTGTCCCTCCTCTTTTCTATTCTCCTTCTCTCTTCTCTCCTTATCCCTATCCCTATTCTCTCTTCTCTGCCTCTATCCTTCTCTCTCTCGCTCCCTTCTCTCTTCTCCTATGTTGTCTACCCCTCTCTCTTCTCCTTCTCCCTCATTCTCTCCCCCTCTTCTTCTTCTCTCTCTTCCCATGTTCCCTCTCCTCTGCTCACTCATTCTCCTTATCCTTCTCCTCCTCTCTCCCTTATCATTCCTCTCACCTTCTCTATCTCTTTCTCTCTCTTCCTTCTCTCCCTCTCTCCTTGTACCTCTTCTCCTTATCCCACTCTCTTTATCTCTCTTCCTTTCTCTCCCTCTCTCCTTGTCCCTCTTCTCCTTGTCCCACTCTCTTTATCTCTCTCTCCTCTCTCCTTCTCCCTCTTCTTCTCTCCCTTCTCCTTTTCTCCCACTCCTTCTCTCTCTTCCTCGTCCCATTCTCTCCCTTCTCTCTCTCGTTCTACCCCTCTCTCTTCTCTCACGCTCTCCTTCTCTCTCACTCTTCCCACTTCTCTTTCTCTCATCTCCCTCTCCCCATCTCTCTATCTACCTCTTATCCTGCTCCCCTTCTTCGGTCCTTATCCTTCTCTCTTCTTCTTCTCTCCCCCTTTAAGCCTTATCTGTCCTCCTCTTTCCCTTCTCCCTCTCCCGCTCGCTCTCCCTCTCTCTCCTTCTCTCCCACTCCTTCTTCACGCCCTCTCTCTTCTCCCTCGCTCTTCTTCTCCCTCTCCCCTCTACTTCTCTGTCCTCCTCTCTCCCTCTTCTCTTCTCTACCTATCTCGTTCCCTCTCCCCCTTCTTCTCTCCCTCCCCTCTTCCCCCTTCTCCTTCATTTTCTATCTTCCTCTTGTCCTCTTCTCCACTCCTTCCTCCTTCTCTCGCTCTCTCTCCCTTCTTCTCTCTCCTCCCTCTCCTTTTCTCTCTCCTTCCCTTCTCTCTCCCTCTCTCCTCTTCTTCACTCTCGTTCTCTCTCCCGCTTCCTTCTCTCTCCTTCTCCTCTCTCCGCTCTTCTTGTCCTCTTGTCTCCACTCTCCTTCTCTCTCCCTTCTCTATCTCTCGCTCTCGTTCTCCATCTCTCTTCTCTCTCCCTTTCCCTCACTCTTTTCTTCTCTCTCTTCCCACTTCTCCTCTTCTCTACCACTCTCCTCCTCCTCCTCCCTCCTCTCCTTCTCTTCCTCTCCTTGTTCTCCGCCTCACCTTCTTTCTGTCCTCTCCCCCTTATCCCTCTCTCTCGCTCTCTCTCCTCTTCTCACATTCTCTCGCTTCTCCTTTTCTCATTCTCCCTCTTATCCTCTTCTCTCTCGTTCCTTCTCTCTGTCCCTCCTCTTTTCTATTCTCCTTCTCTCTTCTCTCCTTATCCCTATCCCTATTCTCTCTTCTCTGCCTCTATCCTTCTCTCTCTCGCTCCCTTCTCTCTTCTCCTATGTTGTCTACCCCTCTCTCTTCTCCTTCTCCCTCATTCTCTCCCCCTCTTCTTCTTCTCTCTCTTCCCATGTTCCCTCTCCTCTGCTCACTCATTCTCCTTATCCTTCTCCTCCTCTCTCCCTTATCATTCCTCTCACCTTCTCTATCTCTTTCTCTCTCTTCCTTCTCTCCCTCTCTCCTTGTACCTCTTCTCCTTATCCCACTCTCTTTATCTCTCTTCCTTTCTCTCCCTCTCTCCTTGTCCCTCTTCTCCTTGTCCCACTCTCTTTATCTCTCTCTCCTCTCTCCTTCTCCCTCTTCTTCTCTCCCTTCTCCTTTTCTCCCACTCCTTCTCTCTCTTCCTCGTCCCATTCTCTCCCTTCTCTCTCTCGTTCTACCCCTCTCTCTTCTCTCACGCTCTCCTTCTCTCTCACTCTTCCCTCTTCTCTTTCTCTCATCTCCCTCTCCCCATCTCTCTATCTACCTCTTATCCTGCTCCCCTTCTTCGGTCCTTATCCTTCTCTCTTCTTCTTCTCTCCCCCTTTAAGCCTTATCTGTCCTCCTCTTTCCCTTCTCCCTCTCCCGCTCGCTCTCCCTCTCTCTCCTTCTCTCCCACTCCTTCTTCACTCCCTCTCTCTTCTCCCTCGCTCTTCTTCTCCCTCTCCCCTCTACTTCTCTGTCCTCCTCTCTCCCTCTTCTCTTCTCTACCTATCTCGTTCCCTCTCCCCCTTCTTCTCTCCCTCCACTCTTCCCCCTTCTCCTTCATTTTCTATCTTCCTCTTGTCCTCTTCTCCACTCCTTCCTCCTTCTCTCGCTCTCTCTCCCTTCTTCTCTCTCCTCCCTCTCCTTTTCTCTCTCCTTCCCTTCTCTCTCCCTCTCTCCTCTTCTCCACTCTCGTTCTCTCTCCCACTTCCTTCCCTCTCCTTCTCCTCTCTCCGCTCTTCTTGTCCTCTTTTCTCCACTCTCCTTCTCTCTCCCTTCTCTATCTCTCGCTCTCGTTCTCCATCTCTCTTCTCTCTCCCTTTCCCTCACTCTTTTCTTCTCTCTCTTCCCACTTCTCCTCTTCTCTACCACTCTCCTCCTCCTCCTCCCTCCTCTCCTTCTCTTCCTCTCCTTGTTCTCCCCCTCACCTTCTTTCTGTCCTCTCCCCCTTATCCCTCTCTCTCGCTCTCTCTCCTCTTCTCACATTCTCTCGCTTCTCCTTTTCTCATTCTCCCTCTTATCCTCTTCTCTCTCGTTCCTTCTCTCTGTCCCTCCTCTTTTCTATTCTCCTTCTCTCTTCTCTCCTTATCCCTATCCCTATTCTCTCTTCTCTGCCTCTATCCTTCTCTCTCTCGCTCCCTTCTCTCTTCTCCTATGTTGTCTACCCCTCTCTCTTCTCCTTCTCCCTCATTCTCTCCCCCTCTTCTTCTTCTCTCTCTTCCCATGTTCCCTCTCCTCTGCTCACTCATTCTCCTTATCCTTCTCCTCCTCTCTCCCTTATCATTCCTCTCACCTTCTCTATCTCTTTCTCTCTCTTCCTTCTCTCCCTCTCTCCTTGTACCTCTTCTCCTTATCCCACTCTCTTTATCTCTCTTCCTTTCTCTCCCTCTCTCCTTGTCCCTCTTCTCCTTGTCCCACTCTCTTTATCTCTCTCTCCTCTCTCCTTCTCCCTCTTCTTCTCTCCCTTCTCCTTTTCTCCCACTCCTTCTCTCTCTTCCTCGTCCCATTCTCTCCCTTCTCTCTCTCGTTCTACCCCTCTCTCTTATCTCCCGCTCTCCTTCTCTCTCACTCTTCCCTCTTCTCTTTCTCTCATCTCCCTCTCCCCATCTCTCTATCTACCTCTTATCCCGCTCCCCTTCTTCGGTCCTTATCCTTCTCTCTTCTTCTTCTCTCCCCCTTTAATCCTTATCTGTCCTCCTCTTTCCCTTCTCCCTCTCCCGCTCGCTCTCCCTCTCTCTCCTTCTCTCCCACTCCTTCTTCACCCCCTCTCTCTTCTCCCTCGCTCTTCTTCTCCCTCTCCCCTCTACTTCTCTGTCCTCCTCTCTCCCTCTTCTCTTCTCTACCTCTCTCGTTCCCTCTCCCCCTTCTTCTCTCCCTCCCCTCTTCCCCCTTCTCCTTCATTTTCTATCTTCCTCTTGTCCTCTTCTCCACTCCTTCCTCCTTCTCTCGCTCTCTCTCCCTTCTTCTCTCTCCTCCCTCTCCTTTTCTCTCTCCTTCCCTTCTCTCTCCCTCTCTCCTCTTCTCCACTCTCGTTCTCTCTCCCGCTTCCTTCCCTCTCCTTCTCCTCTCTCCGCTCTTCTTGTCCTCTTTTCTCCACTCTCCTTCTCTCTCCCTTCTCTATCTCTCGCTCTCGTTCTCCATCTCTCTTCTCTCTCCCTTTCCCTCACTCTTTTCTTCTCTCTCTCCCCACTTCTCCTCTTCTCTACCACTCTCCTCCTCCTCCTCCCTCCTCTCCTTCTCTTCCTCTCCTTGTTCTCCCCCTCACCTTCTTTCTATCCTCTCCCCCTTATCCCTCTCTCTCGCTCTCTCTCCTCTTCTCACATTCTCTCGCTTCTCCTTTTCTCATTCTCCCTCTTATCCTCTTCTCTCTCGTTCCTTCTCTCTGTCCCTCCTCTTTTATATTCTCCTTCTCTCTTCTCTCCTTATCCCTATCCCTATTCTCTCTTCTCTGCCTCTATCCTTCTCTCTCTCGCTCCCTTCTCTCTTCTCCTATGTTGTCTACCCCTCTCTCTTCTCCTTCTCCCTCATTCTCTCCCCCTCTTCTTCTTCTCTCTCTTCCCATGTTCCCTCTCCTCTGCTCACTCATTCTCCTTATCCTTCTCCTCCTCTCTCCCTTATCATTCCTCTCACCTTCTCTATCTCTTTCTCTCTCTTCCTTCTCTCCCTCTCTCCTTGTACCTCTTCTCCTTATCCCATTCTCTTTATCTCTCTTCCTTTCTCTCCCTCTCTCCTTGTCCCTCTTCTCCTTGTCCCACTCTCTTTATCTCTCTCTCCTCTCTCCTTCTCCCTCTTCTTCTCTCCCTTCTCCTTTTCTCCCACTCCTTCTCTCTCTTCCTCGTCCCATTCTCTCCCTTCTCTCTCTCGTTCTACCCCTCTCTCTTCTCTCCCGCTCTCCTTCTCTCTCACTCTTCCCTCTTCTCTTTCTCTCATCTCCCTCTCCCCATCTCTCTATCTACCTCTTATCCCGCTCCCCTTCTTCGGTCCTTATCCTTCTCTCTTCTTCTTCTCTCCCCCTTTAATCCTTATCTGTCCTCCTCTTTCCCTTCTCCCTCTCCCGCTCGCTCTCCCTCTCTCTCCTTCTCTCCCACTCCTTCTTCACCCCCTCTCTCTTCTCCCTCGCTCTTCTTCTCCCTCTCCCCTCTACTTCTCTGTCCTCCCCTCTCCCTCTTCTCTTCTCTACCTCTCTCGTTCCCTCTCCCCCTTCTTCTCTCCCTCCCTTCTTCCCCCTTCTCCTTCATTTTCTATCTTCCTCTTGTCCTCTTCTCCACTCCTTCCTCCTTCTCTCGCTCTCTCTCCCTTCTTCTCTCTCCTCCCTCTCCTTTTCTCTCTCCTTCCCTTCTCTCTCCCTCTCTCCTCTTCTCCACTCTCGTTCTCTCTCCCGCTTCCTTCTCTCTCCTTCTCCTCTCTCCGCTCTTCTTGTCCTCTTTTCTCCACTCTCCTTCTCTCTCCCTTCTCTATCTCTCGCTCTCGTTCTCCATCTCTCTTCTCTCTCCCTTTCCCTCACACTTTTCTTCTCTCTCTTCCCACTTCTCCTCTTCTCTACCACTCTCCTCCTCCTCCTCCCTCCTCTCCTTCTCTTCCTCTCCTTGTTCTCCCCCTCACCTTCTTTCTGTCCTCTCCCCCTTATCCCTCTCTCTCGCTCTCTCTCCTCTTCTCACATTCTCTCGCTTCTCCTTTTCTCATTCTCCCTCTTATCCTCTTCTCTCTCGTTCCTTCTCTCTGTCCCTCCTCTTTTCTATTCTCCTTCTCTCTTCTCTCCTTATCCCTATCCCTATTCTCTCTTCTCTGCCTCTATCCTTCTCTCTCTCGCTCCCTTCTCTCTTCTCCTATGTTGTCTACCCCTCTCTCTTCTCCTTCTCCCTCATTCTCTCCCCCTCTTCTTCTTCTCTCTCTTCCCATGTTCCCTCTCCTCTGCTCACTCATTCTCCTTATCCTTCTCCTCCTCTCTCCCTTATCATTCCTCTCACCTTCTCTATCTCTTTCTCTCTCTTCCTTCTCTCCACTCTCTTTATCTCTCTTCCTTTCTCTCCCTCTCTCCTTGTCCCTCTTCTCCTTGTCCCACTCTCTTTATCTCTCTCTCCTCTCTCCTTCTCCCTCTTCTTCTCTCCCTTCTCCTTTTCTCCCACTCCTTCTCTCTCTTCCTCGTCTCATTCTCTCCCTTCTCTCTCTCGTTCTACCCCTCTCACTTCTCTCCCGCTCTCCTTCTCTCTCACTCTTCCCTCTTCTCTTTCTCTCATCTCCCTCTCCCCATCTCTCTATCTACCTCTTATCCCGCTCCCCTTCTTCGGTCCTTATCCTTCTCTCTTCTTCTTCTCTCCCCCTTTAATCCTTATCTGTCCTCCTCTTTCCCTTCTCCCTCTCCTGCTCGCTCTCCCTCTCTCTCCTTCTCTCCCACTCCTTCTTCACCCCCTCTCTCTTCTCCCTCGCTCTTCTTCTCCCTCTCCCCTCTACTTCTCTGTCCTCCTCTCTCCCTCTTCTCTTCTCTACCTCTCTCGTTCCCTCTCCCCCTTCTTCTCTCCCTCCCCTCTTCCCCCTTCTCCTTCATTTTCTATCTTCCTCTTGTCCTCTTCTCCACTCCTTCCTCCTTCTCTCGCTCTCTCTCCCTTCTTCTCTCTCCTCCCTCTCCTTTTCTCTCTCCTTCCCTTCTCTCTCCCTCTCTCCTCTTCTCCACTCTTGTTCTCTCTCCCGCTTCCTTCCCTCTCCTTCTCCTCTCTCCGCTCTTCTTGTCCTCTTTTCTCCACTCTCCTTCTCTCTCCCTTCTCTATCTCTCGCTCTCGTTCTCCATCTCTCTTCTCTCTCCCTTTCCCTCACTCTTTTCTTCTCTCTCTTCCCACTTCTCCTCTTCTCTACCACTCTCCTCCTCCTCCTCCCTCCTCTCCTTCTCTTCCTCTCCTTGTTCTCCCCCTCACCTTCTTTCTGTCCTCTCCCCCTTATCCCTCTCTCTCCTCTTCTCACATTCTCTCGCTTCTCCTTTTCTCATTCTCCCTCTTATCCTCTTCTCTCTCGTTCCTTCTCTCTGTCCCTCCTCTTTTCTATTCTCCTTCTCTCTTCTCTCCTTATCCCTATCCCTATTCTCTCTTCTCTGCCTCTATCCTTCTCTCTCTCGCTCCCTTCTCTCTTCTCCTATGTTGTCTACCCCTCTCTCTTCTCCTTCTCCCTCATTCTCTCCCCCTCTTCTTCTTCTCTCTCTTCCCATGTTCCCTCTCCTCTGCTCACTCATTCTCCTTATCCTTCTCCTCCTCTCTCCCTTATCATTCCTCTCACCTTCTCTATCTCTTTCTCTCTCTTCCTTCTCTCCCTCTCTCCTTGTACCTCTTCTCCTTATCCCACTCTCTTTATCTCTCTTCCTTTCTCTCCCTCTCTCCTTGTCCCTCTTCTCCTTGTCCCACTCTCTTTATCTCTCTCTCCTCTCTCCTTCTCCCTCTTCTTCTCTCCCTTCTCCTTTTCTCCCACTCCTTCTCTCTCTTCCTCGTCTCATTCTCTCCCTTCTCTCTCTCGTTCTACCCCTCTCACTTCTCTCCCGCTCTCCTTCTCTCTCACTCTTCCCTCTTCTCTTTCTCTCATCTCCCTCTCCCCATCTCTCTATCTACCTCTTATCCCGCTCCCCTTCTTCGGTCCTTATCCTTCTCTCTTCTTCTTCTCTCCCCCTTTAATCCTTATCTGTCCTCCTCTTTCCCTTCTCCCTCTCCTGCTCGCTCTCCCTCTCTCTCCTTCTCTCCCACTCCTTCTTCACCCCCTCTCTCTTCTCCCTCGCTCTTCTTCTCCCTCTCCCCTCTACTTCTCTGTCCTCCTCTCTCCCTCTTCTCTTCTCTACCTCTCTCGTTCCCTCTCCCCCTTCTTCTCTCCCTCCCCTCTTCCCCCTTCTCCTTCATTTTCTATCTTCCTCTTGTCCTCTTCTCCACTCCTTCCTCCTTCTCTCGCTCTCTCTCCCTTCTTCTCTCTCCTCCCTCTCCTTTTCTCTCTCCTTCCCTTCTCTCTCCCTCTCTCCTCTTCTCCACTCTTGTTCTCTCTCCCGCTTCCTTCCCTCTCCTTCTCCTCTCTCCGCTCTTCTTGTCCTCTTTTCTCCACTCTCCTTCTCTCTCCCTTCTCTATCTCTCGCTCTCGTTCTCCATCTCTCTTCTCTCTCCCTTTCCCTCACTCTTTTCTTCTCTCTCTTCCCACTTCTCCTCTTCTCTACCACTCTCCTCCTCCTCCTCCCTCCTCTCCTTCTCTTCCTCTCCTTGTTCTCCCCCTCACCTTCTTTCTGTCCTCTCCCCCTTATCCCTCTCTCTCGCTCTCTCTCCTCTTCTCACATTCTCTCGCTTCTCCTTTTCTCATTCTCCCTCTTATCCTCTTCTCTCTCGTTCCTTCTCTCTGTCCCTCCTCTTTTCTATTCTCCTTCTCTCTTCTCTCCTTATCCCTATCCCTATTCTCTCTTCTCTGCCTCTATCCTTCTCTCTCTCGCTCCCTTCTCTCTTCTCCTATGTTGTCTACCCCTCTCTCTTCTCCTTCTCCCTCATTCTCTCCCCCTCTTCTTCTTCTCTCTCTTCCCATGTTCCCTCTCCTCTGCTCACTCATTCTCCTTATCCTTCTCCTCCTCTCTCCCTTATCATTCCTCTCACCTTCTCTATCTCTTTCTCTCTCTTCCTTCTCTCCCTCTCTCCTTGTACCTCTTCTCCTTATCCCACTCTCTTTATCTCTCTTCCTTTCTCTCCCTCTCTCCTTGTCCCTCTTCTCCTTGTCCCACTCTCTTTATCTCTCTCTCCTCTCTCCTTCTCCCTCTTCTTCTCTCCCTTCTCCTTTTCTCCCACTCCTTCTCTCTCTTCCTCGTCCCATTCTCTCCCTTCTCTCTCTCGTTCTACCCCTCTCTCTTCTCTCCCGCTCTCCTTCTCTCTCACTCTTCCCTCTTCTCTTTCTCTCATCTCCCTGTCCCCATCTCTCTATCTACCTCTTATCCCGCTCCCCTTCTTCGGTCCTTATCCTTCTCTCTTCTTCTTCTCTCCCCCTTTAATCCTTATCTGTCCTCCTCTTTCCCTTCTCCCTCTCCCGCTCGCTCTCCCTCTCTCTCCTTCTCTCCCACTCCTTCTTCACCCCCTCTCTCTTCTCCCTCGCTCTTCTTCTCCCTCTCCCCTCTACTTCTCTGTCCTCCTCTCTCCCTCTTCTCTTCTCTACCTCTCTCGTTCCCTCTCCCCCTTCTTCTCTCCCTCCCCTCTTCCCCCTTCTCCTTCATTTTCTATCTTCCTCTTGTCCTCTTCTCCACTCCTTCCTCCTTCTCTCGCTCTCTCTCCCTTCTTCTCTCTCCTCCCTCTCCTTTTCTCTCTCCTTCCCTTCTCTCTCCCTCTCTCCTCTTCTCCACTCTCGTTCTCTCTCCCGCTTCCTTCCCTCTCCTTCTCCTCTCTCCGCTCTTCTTGTCCTCTTTTCTCCACTCTCCTTCTCTCTCCCTTCTCTATCTCTCGCTCTCGTTCTCCATCTCTCTTCTCTCTCCCTTTCCCTCACTCTTTTCTTCTCTCTCTTCCCACTTCTCCTCTTCTCTACCACTCTCCTCCTCCTCCTCCCTCCTCTCCTTCTCTTCCTCTCCTTGTTCTCCCCCTCACCTTCTTTCTGTCCTCTCCCCCTTATCCCTCTCTCTCGCTCTCTCTCCTCTTCTCACATTCTCTCGCTTCTCCTTTTCTCATTCTCCCTCTTATCCTCTTCTCTCTCGTTCCTTCTCTCTGTCCCTCCTCTTTTCTATTCTCCTTCTCTCTTCTCTCCTTATCCCTATCCGTATTCTCTCTTCTCTGCCTCTATCCTTCTCTCTCTCGCTCCCTTCTCTCTTCTCCTATGTTGTCTACCCCTCTCTCTTCTCCTTCTCCCTCATTCTCTCCCCCTCTTCTTCTTCTCTCTCTTCCCATGTTCCCTCTCCTCTGCTCACTCATTCTCCTTATCCTTCTCCTCCTCTCTCCCTTATCATTCCTCTCACCTTCTCTATCTCTTTCTCTCTCTTCCTTCTCTCCCTCTCTCCTTGTACCTCTTCTCCTTATCCCACTCTCTTTATCTCTCTTCCTTTCTCTCCCTCTCTCCTTGTCCCTCTTCTCCTTGTCCCACTCTCTTTATCTCTCTCTCCTCTCTCCTTCTCCCTCTTCTTCTCTCCCTTCTCCTTTTCTCCCACTCCTTCTCTCTCTTCCTCGTCCCATTCTCTCCCTTCTCTCTCTCGTTCTACCCCTCTCTCTTCTCTCTCACTCTTCCCTCTTCTCTTTCTCTCATCTACCTCTCCCCATCTCTCTATCTACCTCTTATCCCGCTCCCCTTCTTCGGTCCTTATCCTTCTCTCTTCTTCTTCTCTCCCCCTTTAATCCTTATCTGTCCTCCTCTTTCCCTTCTCCCTCTCCCGCTCGCTCTCCCTCTCTCTCCTTCTCTCCCACTCCTTCTTCACGCCCTCTCTCTTCTCCCTCGCTCTTCTTCTCCCTCTCCCCTCTACTTCTCTGTCCTCCTCTCTCCCTCTTCTCTTCTCTACCTCTCTCGTTCCCTCTCCCCCTTCTTCTCTCCCTCCCCTCTTCCCCCTTCTCCTTCATTTTCTATCTTCCTCTTGTCCTCTTCTCCACTCCTTCCTCCTTCTCTCGCTCTCTCTCCCTTCTTCTCTCTCCTCCCTCTCCTTTTCTCTCTCCTTCCCTTCTCTCTCCCTCTCTCCTCTTCTCCACTCTCGTTCTCTCTCCCGCTTCCTTCCCTCTCCTTCTCCTCTCTCCGCTCTTCTTGTCCTCTTTTCTCCACTCTCCTTCTCTCTCCCTTCTCTATCTCTCGCTCTCGTTCTCCATCTCTCTTCTCTCTCCCTTTCCCTCACTCTTTTCTTCTCTCTCTTCCCACTTCTCCTCTTCTCTACCACTCTCCTACTCCTCCTCCCTCCTCTCCTTCTCTTCCTCTCCTTGTTCTCCCCCTCACCTTCTTTCTGTCCTCTCCCCCTTATCCCTCTCTCTCGCTCTCTCTCCTCTTCTCACATTCTCTCGCTTCTCCTTTTCTCAATCTCCCTCTTATCCTCTTCTCTCTCGTTCCTTCTCTCTGTCCCTCCTCTTTTCTATTCTCCTTCTCTCTTCTCTCCTTATCCCTATCCCTATTCTCTCTTCTCTGCCTCTATCCTTCTCTCTCTCGCTCCCTTCTCTCTTCTCCTATGTTGTCTACCCCTCTCTCTTCTCCTTCTCCCTCATTCTCTCCCCCTCTTCTTCTTCTCTCTCTTCCCATGTTCCCTCTCCTCTGCTCACTCATTCTCCTTATCCTTCTCCTCCTCTCTCCCTTATCATTCCTCTCACCTTCTCTATCTCTTTCTCTCTCTTCCTTCTCTCCTTGTACCTCTTCTCCTTATCCCACTCACTTTATCTCTCTTCCTTTCTCTCCCTCTCTCCTTGTCCCTCTTCTCCTTGTCCCACTCTCTTTATCTCTCTCTCCTCTCTCCTTCTCCCTCTTCTTCTCTCCCTTCTCCTTTTCTCCCACTCCTTCTCTCTCTTCCTCGTCCCATTCTCTCCCTTCTCTCTCTCGTTCTACCCCTCTCTCTTCTCTCCCGCTCTCCTTCTCTCTCACTCTTCCCTCTTCTCTTTCTCTCATCTCCCTCTCCCCATCTCTCTATCTACCTCTTATCCCGCTCCCCTTCTTCGGTCCTTATCCTTCTCTCTTCTTCTTCTCTCCCCCTTTAATCCTTATCTGTCCTCCTCTTTCCCTTCTCCCTCTCCCGCTCGCTCTCCCTCTCTCTCCTTCTCTCCCACTCGTTCTTCACCCCCTCTCTCTTCTCCCTCGCTCTTCTTCTCCCTCTCCCCTCTACTTCTCTGTCCTCCTCTCTCACTCTTCTCTTCTCTACCTCTCTCGTTCCCTCTCCCCCTTCTTCTCTCCCTCCCCTCTTCCCCCTTGTCCTTCATTTTCTATCTTCCTCTTGTCCTCTTCTCCACTCCTTCCTCCTTCTCTCGCTCTCTCTCCCTTCTTCTCTCTCCTCCCTCTCCTTTTCTCTCTCCTTCCCTTCTCTCTCCCTCTCTCCTCTTCTCCACTCTCGTTCTCTCTCCCGCTTCCTTCCCTCTCCTCCTCTCTCCGCTCTTCTTGTCCTCTTTTCTCCACTCTCCTTCTCTCTCCCTTCTCTATCTCTCGCTCTCGTTCTCCATCTCTCTTCTCTCTCCCTTTCCCTCACACTTTTCTTCTCTCTCTTCCCACTTCTCCTCTTCTCTACCACTCTCCTCCTCCTCCCCCATCCTCTCCTTCTCTTCCTCTCCTTGTTCTCCCCCTCACCTTCTTTCTGTCCTCTCCCCCTTATCCCTCTCTCTCGCTCTCTCTCCACTTCTCACATTCTCTCGCTTCTCCTTTTCTCATTCTCCCTCTTATCCTCTTCTCTCTCGTTCCTTCTCTCTGTCCCTCCTCTTTTCAATTCTCCTTCTCTCTTCTCTCCTTATCCCTATCCCTATTCTCTCTTCTCTGCCTCTATCCTTCTCTCTCTCGCTCCCTTCTCTCTTCTCCTATGTTGTCTACCCCTCTCTCTTCTCCTTCTCCCTCATTCTCTCCCCCTCTTCTTCTTCTCTCTCTTCCCATGTTCCCTCTCCTCTGCTCACTCATTCTCCTTATCCTTCTCCTCCTCTCTCCCTTATCATTCCTCTCACCTTCTCTATCTCTTTCTCTCTCTTCCTTCTCTCCCTCTCTCCTTGTACCTCTTCTCATTATCCCACTCTCTTTATCTCTCTTCCTTTCTCTCCCTCTCTCCTTGTCCCTCTTCTCCTTGTCCCACTCTCTTTATCTCTCACTCCTCTCTCCTTCTCCCTCTTCTTCTCTCCCTTCTCCTTTTCTCCCACTCCTTCTCTCTCTTCCTCGTCCCATTCTCTCCCTTCTCTCTCTCGTTCTACCCCTCTCTCTTCTCTCTCACTCTTCCCTCTTCTCTTTCTCTCATCTCCCTCTCCCCATCTCTCTATCTACCTCTTATCCCGCTCCCCTTCTTCGGTCCTTATCCTTCTCTCTTCTTCTTCTCTCCCCCTTTAATCCTTATCTGTCCTCCTCTTTCCCTTCTCCCTCTCCCGCTCGCTCTCCCTCTCTCTCCTTCTCTCCCACTCCTTCTTCACCCCCTCTCTCTTCTCCCTCGCTCTTCTTCTCCCTCTCCCCTCTACTTCTCTGTCCTCCTCTCTCCCTCTTCTCTTCTCTACCTCTCTCGTTCCCTCTCCCCCTTCTTCTCTCCCTCCCCTCTTCCCCCTTCTCCTTCATTTTCTATCTTCCTCTTGTCCTCTTCTCCACTCCTTCCTCCTTCTCTCGCTCTCTCTCCCTTCTTCTCTCTCCTCCCTCTCCTTTTCTCTCTCCTTCCCTTCTCTCTCCCTCTCTCCTCTTCTCCACTCTCGTTCTCTCTCCCGCTTCCTTCCCTCTCCTTCTCCTCTCTCCGCTCTTCTTGTCCTCTTTTCTCCACTCTCCTTCTCTCTCCCTTCTCTATCTCTCGCTCTCGTTCTCCATCTCTCTTCTCTCTCCCTTTCCCTCACTCTTTTCTTCTCTCTCTTCCCACTTCTCCTCTTCTCTACCACTCTCCTCCTCCTCCTCCCTCCTCTCCTTCTCTTCCTCTCCTTGTTCTCCCCCTCACCTTCTTTCTGTCCTCTCCCCCTTATCCCTCTCTCTCGCTCTCTCTCCTCTTCTCACATTCTCTCGCTTCTCCTTTTCTCATTCTCCCTCTTATCCTCTTCTCTCTCGTTCCTTCTCTCTGTCCCTCCTCTTTTCTATTCTCCTTCTCTCTTCTCTCCTTATCCCTATCCCTATTCTCTCTTCTCTGCCTCTATCCTTCTCTCTCTCGCTCCCTTCTCTCTTCTCCTATGTTGTCTACCCCTCTCTCTTCTCCTTCTCCCTCATTCTCTCCCCCTCTTCTTCTTCTCTCTCTTCCCATGTTCTCTCTCCTCTGCTCACTCATTCTCCTTATCCTTCTCCTCCTCTCTCCCTTATCATTCCTCTCACCTTCTCTATCTCTTTCTCTCTCTTCCTTCTCTCCCTCTCTCCTTGTACCTCTTCTCCTTATCCCACTCTCTTTATCTCTCTTCCTTTCTCTCCCTCTCTCCTTGTCCCTCTTCTCCTTGTCCCACTCTCTTTATCTCTCTCTCCTCTCTCCTTCTCCCTCTTCTTCTCTCCCTTCTCCTTTTCTCCCACTCCTTCTCTCTCTTCCTCGTCCCATTCTCTCCCTTCTCTCTCTCGTTCTACCCCTCTCTCTTCTCTCCCGCTCTCCTTCTCTCTCACTCTTCCCTCTTCTCTTTCTCTCATCTCCCTGTCCCCATCTCTCTATCTACCTCTTATCCCGCTCCCCTTCTTCGGTCCTTATCCTTCTCTCTTCTTCTTCTCTCCCCCTTTAATCCTTATCTGTCCTCCTCTTTCCCTTCTCCCTCTCCCGCTCGCTCTCCCTCTCTCTCCTTCTCTCCCACTCCTTCTTCACCCCCTCTCTCTTCTCCCTCGCTCTTCTTCTCCCTCTCCCCTCTACTTCTCTGTCCTCCTCTCTCCCTCTTCTCTTCTCTACCTCTCTCGTTCCCTCTCCCCCTTCTTCTCTCCCTCCCCTCTTCCCCCTTCTCCTTCATTTTCTATCTTCCTCTTGTCCTCTTCTCCACTCCTTCCTCCTTCTCTCGCTCTCTCTCCCTTCTTCTCTCTCCTCCCTCTCCTTTTCTCTCTCCTTCCCTTCTCTCTCCCTCTCTCCTCTTCTCCACTCTCGTTCTCTCTCCCGCTTCCTTCCCTCTCCTTCTCCTCTCTCCGCTCTTCTTGTCCTCTTTTCTCCACTCTCCTTCTCTCTCCCTTCTCTATCTCTCGCTCTCGTTCTCCATCTCTCTTCTCTCTCCCTTTCCCTCACTCTTTTCTTCTCTCTCTTCCCACTTCTCCTCTTCTCTACCACTCTCCTCCTCCACCTCCCTCCTCTCCTTCTCTTCCTCTCCTTGTTCTCCCCCTCACCTTCTTTCTGTCCTCTCCCCCTTATCCCTCTCTCTCGCTCTCTCTCCTCTTCTCACATTCTCTCGCTTCTCCTTTTCTCATTCTCCCTCTTATCCACTTCTCTCTCGTTCCTTCTCTCTGTCCCTCCTCTTTTCTATTCTCCTTCTCTCTTCTCTCCTTATCCCTATCCCTATTCTCTCTTCTCTGCCTCTATCCTTCTCTCTCTCGCTCCCTTCTCTCTTCTCCTATGTTGTCTACCCCTCTCTCTTCTCCTTCTCCCTCATTCTCTCCCCCTCTTCTTCTTCTCTCTCTTCCCATGTTCCCTCTCCTCTGCTCACTCATTCTCCTTATCCTTCTCCTCCTCTCTCCCTTATCATTCCTCTCACCTTCTCTATCTCTTTCTCTCTCTTCCTTCTCTCCCTCTCTCCTTGTACCTCTTCTCATTATCCCACTCTCTTTATCTCTCTTCCTTTCTCTCCCTCTCTCCTTGTCCCTCTTCTCCTTGTCCCACTCTCTTTATCTCTCACTCCTCTCTCCTTCTCCCTCTTCTTCTCTCCCTTCTCCTTTTCTCCCACTCCTTCTCTCTCTTCCTCGTCCCATTCTCTCCCTTCTCTCTCTCGTTCTACCCCTCTCTCTTCTCTCTCACTCTTCCCTCTTCTCTTTCTCTCATCTCCCTCTCCCCATCTCTCTATCTACCTCTTATCCCGCTCCCCTTCTTCGGTCCTTATCCTTCTCTCTTCTTCTTCTCTCCCCCTTTAATCCTTATCTGTCCTCCTCTTTCCCTTCTCCCTCTCCCGCTCGCTCTCCCTCTCTCTCCTTCTCTCCCACTCCTTCTTCACCCCCTCTCTCTTCTCCCTCGCTCTTCTTCTCCCTCTCCCCTCTACTTCTCTGTCCTCCTCTCTCCCTCTTCTCTTCTCTACCTCTCTCGTTCCCTCTCCCCCTTCTTCTCTCCCTCCCCTCTTCCCCCTTCTCCTTCATTTTCTATCTTCCTCTTGTCCTCTTCTCCACTCCTTCCTCCTTCTCTCGCTCTCTCTCCCTTCTTCTCTCTCCTCCCTCTCCTTTTCTCTCTCCTTCCCTTCTCTCTCCCTCTCTCCTCTTCTCCACTCTCGTTCTCTCTCCCGCTTCCTTCCCTCTCCTTCTCCTCTCTCCGCTCTTCTTGTCCTCTTTTCTCCACTCTCCTTCTCTCTCCCTTCTCTATCTCTCGCTCTCGTTCTCCATCTCTCTTCTCTCTCCCTTTCCCTCACTCTTTTCTTCTCTCTCTTCCCACTTCTCCTCTTCTCTACCACTCTCCTCCTCCTCTCCTTCTCTTCCTCTCCTTGTTCTCCCCCTCACCTTCTTTCTGTCCTCTCCCCCTTATCCCTCTCTCTCGCTCTCTCTCCTCTTCTCACATTCTCTCGCTTCTCCTTTTCTCATTCTCCCTCTTATCCTCTTCTCTCTCGTTCCTTCTCTCTGTCCCTCCTCTTTTCTATTCTCCTTCTCTCTTCTCTCCTTATCCCTATCCCTATTCTCTCTTCTCTGCCTCTATCCTTCTCTCTCTCTCGCTCCCTTCTCTCTTCTCCTATGTTGTCTACCCCTCTCTCTTCTCCTTCTCCCTCATTCTCTCCCCCTCTTCTTCTTCTCTCTCTTCCCATGTTCCCTCTCCTCTGCTCACTCATTCTCCTTATCCTTCTCCTCCTCTCTCCCTTATCATTCCTCTCACCTTCTCTATCTCTTTCTCTCTCTTCCTTCTCTCCCTCTCTCCTTGTACCTCTTCTCCTTATCCCACTCTCTTTATCTCTCTTCCTTTCTCTCCCTCTCTCCTTGTCCCACTCTCTTTATCTCTCTCTCCTCTCTCCTTCTCCCTCTTCTTCTCTCCCTTCTCCTTTTCTCCCACTCCTTCTCTCTCTTCCTCGTCCCATTCTCTCCGTTCTCTCTCTCGTTCTACCCCTCTCTCTTCTCTCCCGCTCTCCATCTCTCTCACTCTTCCCTCTTCTCTTTCTTTCATCTCCCTCTCCCCATCTCTCTATCTACCTCTTATCCCGCTCCCCTTCTTCGGTCCTTATCCTTCTCTCTTCTTCTTCTCTCCCCCTTTAATCCTTATCTGTCCTCCTCTTTCCCTTCTCCCTCTCCCGCTCGCTCTCCCTCTCTCTCCTTCTCTCCCACTCCTTCTTCACCCCCTCTCTCTTCTCCCTCGCTCTTCTTCTCCCTCTCCCCTCTACTTCTCTGTCCTCCTCTCTCCCTCTTCACTTCTCTACCTCTCTCGTTCCCTCTCCCCCTTCTTCTCTCCGTCCCCTCTTCCCCCTTCTCCTTCATTTTCTATCTTCATCTTGTCCTCTTCTCCACTCCTTCCTCCTTCTCTCGCTCTCTCTCCCTTCTTCTCTCTCCTCCCTCTCCTTTTCTCTCTCCTTCCCTTCTCTCTCCCTCTCTCCTCCTCTCCACTCTCGTTCTCTCTCCCGCTTCCTTCTCTCTCCTTCTCCTCTCTCCTCTCTTCTTGTCCTCTTTTATCCACTCTCCTTCTCTCTCCCTTCTCCATGTCTCGCTCTCGTTCTCCATCTCTCTTCTCTCTCCCTTTCCCTCACTCTCTTCTTCTCTCCTCCCTCTCCTTTTCTTCTCTCTCCCTCTCTCCTCCTCTCCACTCTCGTTCTCTCTCCCGCTTCCTTCTCTCTCCTTCTCCTCTCTCCGCTCTTCTTGTCCTCTTTTCTCCACTCTCCTTCTCTCTCCCTTCTCTATCTCTCGCTCTCGTTCTCCATCTCTCTTCTCTCTCCCTTTCCCTCACTCTTTTCTTCTCTCTCTTCCCACTTCTCCTCTTGTCTACCACTCTCCTCCTCCTCCTCCCTCCTCTCCTTCTCTTCCTCTCCTTGTTCTCCCCCTCACCTTCTTTCTGTCCCCTCCCCCTTATCCCTCTCTCTCGCTCTCTCTCCTCTTCTCACATTCTCTCGCTTCTCCTTTTCTCATTCTCCCTCTTATCCTCTTCTATCTCGTTCCTTCTCTCTGTCCCTCCTCTTTTCTATTCTCCTTCTCTCTTCTCTCCTTATCCCTATCCCTATTCTCTCTTCTCTGCCTCTATCCTTCTCTCTCTCGCTCCCTTCTCTCTTCTCATATGTTGTCTACCCCTCTCTCTTCTCCTTCTCCCTCATTCTCTCCCCCTCTTCTTCTTCTCTCTCTTCCCATGTTCCCTCACCTCTGCTCACTCATTCTCCTTATCCTTCTCCTCCTCTCTCCCTTATCATTCCTCTCACCTTCTCTATCTCTTTCTCTCTCTTCCTTCTCTCCCTCTCTCCTTGTACCTCTTCTCCTTATCCCACTCTCTTTATCTCTCTCCCTTTCTCTCCCTCTCTCCTTGTCCCACTCTCTTTATCTCTCTCTCCTCTCTCCTTCTCCCTCTTCTTCTCTCCCTTCTCCTTTTCTCCCACTCCTTCTCTCTCTTCCTCGTCCCATTCTCTCTGTTCTCTCTCTCGTTCTACCCCTCTCTCTTCTCTCCCGCTCTCCATCTCTCTCACTCTTCCCTCTTCTCTTTCTCTCATCTCCCTCTCCCCATCTCTCTATCTACCTCTTATCCCGCTCCCCTTCTTCGGTCCTTATCCTTCTCTCTTCTTCTTCTCTCCCCCTTTAATCCTTATCTGTCCTCCTCTTTCCCTTCTCCCTCTCCCGCTCGCTCTCCCACTCTCTCCTTCTCTCCCACTCCTTCTTCACCCCCTCTCTCTTCTCCCTCGCTCTTCTTCTCCCTCTCCCCTCTACTTCTCTGTCCTCCTCTCTCCCTCTTCACTTCTCTACCTCTCTCGTTCCCTCTCCCCCTTCTTCTCTCCGTCCCCTCTTCCCCCTTCTCCTTCATTTTCTATCTTCATCTTGTCCTCTTCTCCACTCCTTCCTCCTTCTCTCGCTCTCTCTCCCTTCTTCTCTCTCCTCCCTCTCCTTTTCTCTCTCCTTCCCTTCTCTCTCCCTCTCTCCTCCTCTCCACTCTCGTTCTCTCTCCCGCTTCCTTCTCTCTCCTTCTCCTCTCTCCTCTCTTCTTGTCCTCTTTTCTCCACTCTCCTTCTCTCTCCCTTCTCTATGTCTCGCTCTCGTTCTCCATCTCTCTTCTCTCTCCCTTTCCCTCACTCTCTTCTTCTCTCCCTTCCCACTTCTCCTCTTGTCTACCACACTCTTCCTCCTCCTCCCTCCTCTCCTTCTCTTCCTCTCCTTGTTCTCCCCCTCACCTTCTTTCTGTCCTCTCCCCCTTATCCCTCTCTCTCGCTCTCTCTCCTCTTCTAACATTCTCTCACTTCTCCTTTTCTCATTCTCCCTCTTATCCTCTTCTCTCTCGTTCCTTCTCTCTGTCCCTCCTCTTTTCTATTCTCCTTCTCTCTTCTCTCCTTATCCCTATCCCTATTCTCTCTTCTCTGCCTCTATCCTTCTCTCTCTCGCTCCCTTCTCTCTTCTCCTATGTTGTCTACCCCTCTCTCTTCTCCTTCTCCCTCATTCTCTCCCCCTCTTCTTCTTCTCTCTCTTCCTATGTTCCCTCTCCTCTGCTCACTCATTCTCCTTATCCTTCTCTTCCTTTCTCCCTTATCAGTCCTCTCACCTTCTCTATCTCTTTCTCTCTCTTCCTTCTCTCCCTCTCTCCTTGTACCTCTTCTCCTTATCCCACTCTCTTTATCTCTCTTCCTTTCTCTCCCTCTCTCCTTGTCCCACTCTCTTTATCTCTCTCTCCTCTCTCCTTCTCCCTCTTCTTCTCTCCCTTCTCCTTTTCTCCCACTCCTTCTCTCTCTTCCTCGTCCCATTCTCTCCCTTCTCTCTCTCGTTCTACCCCTCTCTCTTCTCTCCCGCTCTCCTCTCTCTCACTCTTCCCTCTTCTCTTTCTCTCATCTCCCTCTCCCCATCTCTCTATCTACCTCTTATCCCGCTCCCCTTCTTCGGTCCTTATCCTTCTCTCTTCTTCTTCTCTCGCCCTTTAATCCTTATCTGTCCTCCTCTTTCCCTTCTCCCTCTCACGCTCGCTCTCCCTCTCTCTACTTCTCTCCCACTCCTTCTTCACCCCCTCTCTCTTCTCCCTCGCTCTTCTTCTCCCTCTCCCCTCTACTTCTCTGTCCTCCTCTCTCCCTCTTCTCTTCTCTACCTCTCTCGTTCCTTCTCCCCCTTCTTCTCTCCCTCCCCTCTTCCCCCTTCTCCTTCATTTTCTATCTTCCTCTTGTCCTCTTCTCCACTCCTTCCTCCTTCTCTCTCTCTCTCTCCCTTCTTCTCTCTCCTCCCTCTCCTTTTCTTCTCTCTCCCTCTCTCCTCCTCTCCACTCTCGTTCTCTCTCCCGCTTCCTTCTCTCTCCTTCTCCTCTCTCCGCTCTTCTTGTCCTCTTTTCTCCACTCTCCTTCTCTCTCCCTTCTCTATCTCTCGCTCTCGTTCTCCATCTCTCTTCTCTCTCCCTTTCCCTCACTCTTTTCTTCTCTCTCTTCCCACTTCTCCTCTTGTCTACCACTCTCCTCCTCCTCCTCCCTCCTCTCCTTCTCTTCCTCTCCCTGTTCTCCCCCTCACCTTCTTTCTGTCCCCTCCCCCTTATCCCTCTCTCTCGCTCTCTCTCCTCTTCTCACATTCTGTCGCTTCTCCTTTTCTCATTCTCCCTCTTATCCTCTTCTCTCTCGTTCCTTCTCTCTGTCCCTCCTCTTTTCTATTCTCCTTCTCTCTTCTCTCCTTATCCCTATCCCTATTCTCTCTTCTCTGCCTCTATCCTTCTCTCTCTCGCTCCCTTCTCTCTTCTCCTATGTTGTCTACCCCTCTCTCTTCTCCTTCTCCCTCATTCTCTCCCCCTCTTCTTCTTCTCTCTCTTCCCATGTTCCCTCACCTCTGCTCACTCATTCTCCTTATCCTTCTCCTCCTCTCTCCCTTATCATTCCTCTCACCTTCTCTATCTCTTTCTCTCTCTTCCTTCTTTCCCTCTCTCCTTGTACCTCTTCTCCTTATCCCACTCTTTTTATCTCTCTTCCTTTCTCTCCCTCTCTCCTTGTCCCACTCTCTTTATCTCTCTCTCCTCTCTCCTTCTCCCTCTTCTTCTCTCCCTTCTCCTTTTCTCTCACTACTTCTCTCTCTTCCTCGTCCCATTCTCTCCCTTCTCTCTCTCATCTACCCCTCTCTCTTCTCTCCCGCTCTCCTTCTCTCTCACTCTTCCCTCTTCTTTTTCTCTCATCTCCCACTCCCCATCTCTCTATCTACCTCTTATCCCTCTCCCCTTCTTCGGTCCTTATCCTTCTCTCTTCTTCTTCTCTCCCCCTTTAATCCTTATTTGTCCTCCTCTTTCCCTTCTCCCTCCCCCGCTCGCTCTCCCTCTCTCTCCTTCTCTCCCACTCCTTCTTCACCCCCTCTCACTTCTCCCTCGCTCTTCTTCTCCCTCTCCCCTCTACTTCTCTGTCCTCCTCTCTCCCTCTTCACTTCTCTACCTCTCTCGTTCCCTCTTCCCCCTTCTCCTTCATTTTCTATCTTCCTCTTGTCCTCTTCTCCACTCCTTACTCCTTCTCTCGCTCTCTCTCCCTTCTTCTCTCTCCTCCCTCTCCTTTTCTCTCTCCTTCCCTTCTCTATCCCTCTCTCCTCCTCTCCACTCTCGTTCTCTCTCCCGCTTCCTTCTCTCTCCTTCTCCTCTCTCCTCTCTTCTTGTCCTCTTTTCTCCACTCTCCTTCTCTCTCCCTTCTCTATCTCTCGCTCTCGTTCTCCATCTCTCTCTCTCTCCCTTTCCCTCACTCTCTTCTTCTCTCTCTTCCCACTTCTCCTCTTGTCTACCACTCTCTTCCTCCTCCTCCCTCCTCTCCTTCTCTTCCTCTCCTTGTTCTCCCCCTCACCTTCTTTTTGTCCTCTCCCCCTTATCCCTTTCTCTCGCTCTCTCTCCTCTTCTCACATTCTCTCGCTTCTCCTTTTCTCATTCTCCCTCTTATCCTCTTCTCTCTCGTTCCTTCTCTCTGTCCCTCCTCTTTTTTATTCTCCTTCTCTCTTCTCTCCTTATCACTAACCCTATTCTCTCTTCTCTGCCTCTATCCTTCTCTCTCTCGCTCCCTTCTCTCTTCTCCTATGTTGTCTACCCCTCTCTCTTCTCCTTCTCCCTCATTCTCTCCCCCTCTTCTTCTTCTCTCTCTTCCCATGTTCCCTCTCCTCTGCTCACTCATTCTCCTTATCCTTCTCTTCCTCTCTCCCTTATCATTCCTCTCACCTTCTCTATCTCTTTCTCTCTCTTCCTTCTCTCCCTCTCTCCTTGTACCTCTTCTCCTTATCCCACTCTCTTTATCTCTCTTTCTTTCTCTCCCTCTCTCCTTGTCCCACTCTCTTTATCTCTCTCTCCTCTCTCCTTCTCCCTCTTCTTCTCTCCCTTCTCCTTTTCTCCCACTCCTTCTCTCACTTCCTCGTCCCATTCTCTCCCTTCTGTCTCTCGTTCTACCCATCTCTCTTCTCTCCCGCTCTCCTTCTCTCTCACTCTTCCCTCTTCTCTTTCTCTCATCTCCCTCTCCCCATCTCTCTATCTACCTCTTATCCCGCTGCCCTTCTTCGGTCCTTATCCTTCTCTCTTCTTCTTCTCTCCCCCTTTAATCCTTATCTGTCCTCCTCTTTCCCTTCTCCCTCTCCCGCTCGCTCTCCCTCTCTCTCCTTCTCTTTCACTCCTTCTTCACCCCCTCTCTCTTCTCCCTCGCTCTTCTTCTCCCTCTCCCTTCTACTTCTCTGTCCTCCTCTCTCCCTCTTCTCTTCTCTACCTCTCTCGTTCCCTCTCCCCCTTCTTCTCTCCCTCCCCTCTTCCCCCTTCTCCTTCATTTTCTATCTTCCTCTTGTCCTCTTCTCCACTCCTTCCTCCTTCTCTCGCTCTCTCTCCCTTCTTCTCTCTCCTCCCTCTCCTTTTCTCTCTCCTTCACTTCTCTCTCCCTCTCTCCTCCTCTCCACTCTCGTTCTCTCTCCCGCTTCCTTCTCTCTCCTTCTCCTCTCTCCGCTCTTCTTGTCCTCTTTTCTCCACTCTCCTTCTCTCTCCCTTCTCTATCTCTCGCTCTCGTTCTCCATCTCTCTTCTCTCTCCCTTTCCCTCACTCTTTTCTTCTCTCTCTTCCCACTTCTCCTCTTCTCTACCACTCTCCTCCTCCTCCTCCCTCCTCTCCTTCTCTTCCTCTCCTTGTTCTCCCCCTCACCTTCTTTCTGTCCCCTCCTCCTTATCCCTCTCTCTCGCTCTCTCTCCTCTTCTCACATTCTCTCGCTTCTCCTTTTCTCATTCTCCCTCTAATCCTCTTCTCTCTCGTTCCTTCTCTCTGTCCCTCCTCTTTTCTATTCTCCTTCTCTCTTCTCTCCTTATCCCTATCCCTATTCTCTCTTCTCTGCCTCTATCCTTCTCTCTCTCGCTCCCTTCTCTCTTCTCCTATGTTGTCTACCCCTCTCTCTTCTCCTTCTCCCTCATTCTCTCCCCCTCTTCTTCTTCTCTCTCTTCCCATGTTCCCTCTCCTCTGCTCACTCATTCTCCTTATCCTTCTGCTCCTCTCTCCCTTATCATTCCTCTCACCTTCTCTATCTCTTTCTCTCTCTTCCTTCTCTCCCTCTCTCCTTGTACCTCTTCTCCTTATCCCACTCTCTTTATCTCTCTTCCTTTCTCTCCCTCTCTCCTTGTCCCTCTTCTCCTTGTCCCACTTTCTTTATCTCTCTCTCCTCTCCCCTTCTCCCTCTTCTTCTCTCCCTTCTCCTTTTCTCCCACTCCTTCTCTCTCTTCCTCGTCCCATTCTCTCCCTTCTCTCTCTCGTTCTACCCCTCTCTCTTCTCTCCCGCTCTCCTTCTCTCTCACTCTTCCCTCTTCTCTTTCTCTCATCTCCCTCTCCCCATCTCTCTATCTACCTCTTATCCCTCTCCCCTTCTTCGGTCCTTATCCTTCTCTCTTCTTCTTCTTCTTCTCTCCCCCTTTAATCATTATCTGTCCTCCTCTTTCCCTTCTCCCTCTCCCGCTCGCTCTCCCTCTCTCTCCTTCTCTCCCACTCCTTCTTCACCCCCTCTCTCTTCTCCCTCGCTCTTCTTCTCCCTCTCCCCTCTACTTCTCTGTCCTCCTCTCTCCCTCTTCTCTTGTCTACCTCTTTCGTTCCCTCTCCCCCTTCTTCTCTCCCTCCCCTCTTCCCCCTTCTCCTTCATTTTCTATCTTCCTCTTGTCCTCTTCTCCACTCCTTCCTCCTTCTCTCGCTCTCTCTCCCTTCTTCTCTCTCCTCCCTCTCCTTTTCTCTCTCCTTCCCTTCTCTCTCCCTCTCTCCTCTTTGTAGGATCGTGTGGGTTTATGGGTCCACAATTAATATTAATCACCTAATTACCTACTTGTTTAAGCAATCAAAGAAATGCAGCAGAATTTAAACTAAAACAAGCAAGTGTAGGAATATGCAAACCACAAAGAGACACGACGTTTTTATAGAGGTTCGGCACCCCACCCGGGTCCTAGTCCTCTCTTGCAAGCTCCGCTCGGATCACCGAGCTCCGCTCACGACTTCACTAACCACTCCCCGTTCCGGGCCGGGAGAGAACGCCTTTACAACCGTCAAACTCGCGAACAACCCTCGCCGAGCTTGGAATCTTCTTCTCACAATCCGAGAAGGATGCTTCGGGCTTTCACCGGAGCCTTTACTCTTTTGACAACAAATGAGAACTTTAGTGGAGCAACACTCTCTAAATCTTGAGCACACTTGAGTAGGATTAAGAAATGATCACTAAGTGTGGAAGGTTTGTAGCTTTAAGTGTTTGGGATTCTCTCTAAAGTTTGAGACAAGTTTGTAGTGGGAGAGTTGTGTTAAAATGTGTTTTACAACTCTATTTATAAGCATTAGAGAGGATAGATCCGTTGGGACAAGATTTGATTGGATTTTGTGCAAAGCACACAAAGCAGAAAATTCGGGCTGCAAATCTGTCCAAAAACGGTCGACCGAAAAGTTAAACGGTCGACCGAACGCTTGGGTTCGATAAGGATACGGTCGACCGAAATTTGAATAGGTCGACTGAACACTTAAGTCTATTAAATAAACGGTCGACCCAACAGGGTTACCGGCCGACCGAATGTGCGTTTCGGTAGAGGGAAATTTGGATCGGTTGACCGAAATCGTATCGACCGATAGCAGGGAATTCTTGACAAGGTTAAACGGTCGACCGAACTGGGCAAATGGTTCGACCGTTTGGTTAAGTATATGGAGGTGTATATAGTTTTAATACGAATACGACCGTTGGGCATATACGACAAGAATAACGGTCGGAACAGTAGGTTCAAACGGTCGACCGAAGGAGATGGTGCGGTCGACCGAAACTGGACAGGGAAAACACAAACTGGATTACTTGATCGTCCGGTCGACCGAACGGCCTGTATCGGTCGACCGAATGTGGGCAGACAGTTAGGGTTCAGGTTAGGTGTTTTCCGGTCAAAATTTGGGTGATCTATTGAAGTCCAAATTAAGTGAAATTTCGTGTGTGACTTCTATAGGGAACCTAGTGTGTGATTAAGTTGATTTTAGCTCAAGTATGCTCAATTACACTTTGTTCCTAAGACTCAAAAAAAATCAAGATTACATGTCTTCTATTTAGCTTTAATTACATGTCTTGTCTTCATTTCCTTCTTTCTTGAGTCTTGATCACCTGTAGAGGTTAGCACAATATAATATATATGCAATGCATAGTGTGTGCTACTATAATTAAGATTAGGTTGATTAAATCATCAAAACATAAGATTAAGGCCAAAAGGCCAACAATCTCCCCCTTTTTGATGATGGCAACCGATATCTTAATACTTGAAATTTGTATATGTAAACTATGCATATAAATGCTCCCCCTATGGATGTGCATAGTTTTTGTTCAAATTTTATCAAGTTTTTCAAGTTACCCCCTTAATTCTCTCTCCCCCTTTGACATCCATCAAAAACATTGATAATTATATAAGTCAAAAGGATGTCATCGTAATGAAGTTGCTCCCCCTAAATTTTGCACTTCATTACTCTAAGAAAAGATATAACATTTAAGCTCCCCCTATCAATAAGGCTAAATTGAAACAATGAGTATGATGAAATTTTAAGTTCAATTAAGTTTCTACTTAAGCCTTATTCTAACATCCATTTAAAAAATGACATTTAAAATCAATGGATGTGATAAATGATTTGCAATGAATAGGGTATATGATTTGCAATGAATTAAATTATATGATATGTCAATTAAGCATATGAAACTAGATTAGAGTTAATTTAACATGAATTGTAAGATAGAAATTTTATACCAATGTTTAATTCGAATTTAGCTCCAATCTCATTAGGTGATGCAACCGGATTTGAATTTGACTCTTGAGCTCACCCGGTCACCACCAATCAATCTCCTCCTCAAGCTCCTACAAGAGTAGATTTAGGTACCCAAACAACTTTGGGTCCTTGAATGTTAGCTTTGGGAATCCAAACCATTTTGGTTTTAGGAGCCCACACATTTGAGGAAGTATGTTTTACGACTAAGTGCTTTCCATTTAAAGTTGTATAGGAAGCATGATTTTTCAATTTTGCATTAAATCCTAAACCATGTTTTTGCAAAGATTGCCTTTGACTTCCTAATTGCATGTTAAGCATCTTAGTTCCATTGGTGAACTTTTCTAGATCTTTTCTTAATTGCAAATTGCAAGCATGGAGATCTAATTGTTTAACATCTATAGGTGTTGTTTTTAATTTATCAAAATTTGATGCATTCTTTTCAAATTTGGCAATCACCTCATTCTTCTCATTCATGCATGTTTCAATTTGGCTTTGGAGATCCTTGATTAAATTTCTAGCATTCTTGTTTTTATCACAAATGATCTCATATTGTTTAAGTAAGTCATGAAATGCATTTTGAAGCTCATCATGTGTATAAGTTTCTTCATTAACACTAGAATGTGAGCTATCACTATAATATGACTTAGTTGAGCATGAATTACTAGAGCAAGAGTTAGATTCTACCTCACTTCCTTCATCTTGAATTGCCATGTAGCACATGTGTGCATATTCTTTTGTTGATGAAGGTGTGGTTGATTTGGATGACGATGAAGACGATGAATCGTCCCATGTAGCCTTGTGAGCTTCCAACCTCTTCTCTTTTCTCTTACTCTTCTCCTTTTCTCTCCTTCTCTCCCTCCTCTCATTTTTCTTCTCCTTCTCTTTTCTCTCATTTCCACTCTCTTCCTTCTCCTTCTTTTCTCTCTTTTCACTCCTTCTACCTCTTCTTTCATTCTTTTCTTCTTTATCCTTCTTGAGGTATTTGAAGAAGTCTTTTGCTAGGACTTCAATGTCCTCATCTTCCACCTTCCTTGGCTCATCAAAATTTTCATGCAATGCCAAGGTGAATGTTTTCTTGGTGGCTTCCTTCTCCTTCCGATGTTTGATTTGAAGTTCATAAGCCATCAAGTTTCCAATGAGCTCCTCCATCTTTAATTTTGAGAGATCATGCGCCTCTTCAATTGCGACGACTTTATCTTCCCAATCGATGCTAAGTGACCGGAGGAACTTCCTTGTCATCTCTCCTTCATTGATTTTTCTTCCAAGAACCAAAAGAGAGTTAGTGATATCGGTGAAGCGAGTGTTCATTTCGCTTATGTTTTCACCGATTTGCATAGAAAAAATCTCATATTTATGCATGAGGAGACTAATGCGTGTTTCCTTAGTTTTACTATCCCCCTCATGGTGCATTTGAAGTCTATGCCATATCTCACGTGCACTTTCACATCCCCTAATCCTATTATATTCACCCTCATTAAGGCCACAATACAAGATGTTCATAATTTTCGAATTCATTTCGATTTCTTTCATTTTCGGTCTTGTAAGTGAATCTAATTCATCTTCTTTAGGGGGTGTGTATGGATTTTGGAGAAACATCCAATACTTAAGGTCATTTCATATTAAAAAGATTTTCATCCTATTTTTCCAATAATCATAGTTTGACCCATTAAGCAATGGAGGTCTAGTGGTGCATAATCCTTCTATGTGATTAGATGATGTAGAAGCCATGCTAAAAATACGATTAAGTATGAGAATTTAGCTAACAAGGCTCTGATACCAAATGTAGGATCGTGTGGGTTTATGGGTCCACAATTAATGTTAATCACCTAATTACCTACTTGTTTAAGTAATCAAAAAAAATGCAGCGGAATTTAAACTAAAACAAGCAAGTGTAGGAATATGCAAACCACAAAGAGACACGGCATTTTTATAGAGGTTCGGCACCCCACCCGGGTCCTAGTCCTCTCATGCAAGCTCCGCTCGGATCACCGAGCTCCGCTCACGACTTCACTAACCACTCCCCGTTCCGGGCCGGGAGAGAACACATTTACAACCGTCAAACTCGCGAACAACCCTCGCCGAGCTTGGAATCTTCTTCTCACAATCCGAGAAGGATGCTTCGGGCTTTCACTGGAGCCTTTACTCTTTTGACAACAAATGAGAACTTGAGTGGAGCAACACTCTCTAAATCTTGAGCACACTTGAGTAGGATTAAGAAATGATCACTAAGTGTGGAAGGTTTGTAGCTTTAAGTGTTTGGGATTCTCTCTAAAGTTTGAGACAAGTTTGTAGTGGGAGAGTTGTGTTAAAATGTGTTTTACAACTCTATTTATAAGCATTAGAGAGGATAGATCCGTTGGGACAAGATTTGATTGGATTTTGTGCAAAGCACACAAAGCAGAAAATTCAGGCTGCAAATCTGTCCAAAAACGGTCGACCGAAAAGTGAAACGGTCGACCGAACGCTTGGGTTCGATAAGGATACGGTCGACCGAAATTTGAATAGGTCGACTGAACACTTAAGTCTATTAAATAAACGATCGACCGAACAGGGTTACCGGCCGACCGAATGTGCGTTTCGGTAGAGGGAAATTTGGATCGGTTGACCGAAATCGTATCGACCGATAGCAGGGAATTCTTGACAAGGTTAAACGGTCGACCGAACTGGGCAAATGGTTCGACCGTTTGGTTAAGTATATGGAGGTGTATATAGTTTTAATACGAATACGACCGTTGGGCATATACGACAAGAATAACGGTCGGAACAGTAGGTTCAAACGGTCGACCGAAGGAGATGGTGCGGTCGACCGAAACTGGACAGGGAAAACACAAACTGGATTACTTGATCGTCCGGTCGACCGAACGGCCTATACCGGTCGACCGAATGTGGGCAGACAGTTAGGGTTCAGGTTAGGTGTTTTCCGGTCAAAGTTTGGGTGATCTATTGAAGTCCAAATTATGTGAAATTTCGTGTGTGACTTCTATAGGGAACCTAGTGTGTGATTAAGTTGATTTTAGCTCAAGTATACTCAATTACACTTTGTTCCTAAGACTCAAAAAAAATCAAGATTACATGTCTTCTATTTAGCTTTAATTAGATGTCTTGTCTTCATTTCCTTCTTTCTTGAGTCTTGATCACCTGTAGAGGTTAGCACAATATAATATATATGCAATGCATAGTGTGTGCTACTATAATTAAGATTAGGTTGATTAAATCATCAAAACATAAGATTAAGGCCAAAAGGCCAACAATCTCCCCCTTTTTGATGATGGCAACCGATATCTTAATACTTGAAATTTGTATATGTAAACTATGCATATAAATGCTCCCCCTATGGATGTGCATAGTTTTTGTTCAAATTTTATCAAGTTTTTCAAGTTACCCCCTTAATTCTCTCTCCCCTTTGACATCCATCAAAAACATTGATAATTATATAAGTCAAAAGGATGTCATCGTAATGAAGTTGCTCCCCCTAAATTTTGCACTTCATTACTCTAAGAAAAGATATAACATTTAAGCTCCCCCTATCAATAAGGCTAAATTGAAACAATGAGTATGATGAAATTTTAAGTTCAATTAAGTTTCTACTTAAGCCTTATTCTAACATCCATTTAAAAAATGACATTTAAAATCAATGGATGTGATAAATGATTTGCAATGAATATGGTATATGATTTGCAATGAATTAAATTATATGATATGTCAATTAAGCATATGAAACTAGATTAGAGTTAATTTAACATGAATTGTATAGATAGAAATTTTATACCAATGTTTAATTCGAATTTAGCTCCAATCTCATTAGGTGATGCAACCGGATTTGAATTTGACTCTTGAGCTCACCCGGTCACCACCAATCTCCTCCTCAAGCTCCTACAAGAGTAGATTTAGGTACCCAAACAACTTTGGGTCCTTGAATGTTAGCTTTGGGAATCCAAACCATTTTGGTTTTAGGAGCCCACACATTTGAGGAAGTATGTTTTACGACTAAGTGATTTCCATTTAAAGTTGTATAGGAAGCATGATTTTTCAATTTTGCATTAAATCCTAAACCATGTTTTTGCAAAGATTGCCTTTGACTTCCTAATAGCATGTTAAGCATCTTAGTTCCATTGGTGAACTTTTCTAGATCTTTTCTTAATTGCACATTGCAAGCATGGAGATCTAATTGTTCAACATCTATAGGTGATGTTTTTAATTTATCAAAATTTGATGCATTCTTTTCAAATTTGGCAATCACCTCATTCTTCTCATTCATGCATGTTTCAATTTGGCTTTGGAGATCCTTGATTAAATTTCTAGCATTCTTGTTTTTATCACAAATGATCTCATATTGTTTAACTAAGTCATGAAATGCATTTTGAAGCTCATCATGTGTATAAGTTTCTTCATTAACACTAGAATGTGAGCTATCACTATAATATGACTTAGTTGAGCATGAATTACTAGAGCAAGAGTTAGATTCTACCTCACTTCCTTCATCTTGAATTGCCATGTAGCACATGTGTGCATATTCTTTTGTTGATGAAGGTGTGGTTGATTTGGATGACGATGAAGACGATGAATCGTCCCATGTAGCCTTGTGAGCTTCCAACCTCTTCTCTTTTCTCTTACTCTTCTCCTTTTCTCTCCTTCTCTCCCTCCTCTCATTTTTCTTCTACTTCTCTTTTCTCTCATTTCCACTCTCTTCCTTCTCCTTCTTTTCTCTCTTTTCACTCCTTCTACCTCTTCTTTCATTCTTTTCTTCTTTATCCTTCTTGAGGTATTTGAAGAAGTCTTTTGCTAGGACTTCAATGTCCTCATCTTCCACCTTCCTTGGCTCATCAAAATTTTCATGCAATGCCAAGGTGAATGTTTTCTTGGTGGCTTCCTTCTCCTTCCGATGTTTGATTTGAAGTTCATAAGCCATCAAGTTTCCAACGAGCTCCTCCATCTTTAATTTTGAGAGATCATGCGCCTCTTCAATTGCGACGACTTTATCTTCCCAATCGATGCTAAGTGACCGGAGGAACTTCCTTGTCATCTCTCCTTCATTGATTTTTCTTCCAAGAACCAAAAGAGAGTTAGTGATATCGGTGAAGCGAGTGTTCATTTCGCTTATGTTTTCACCGATTTGCATAGAAAAAATCTCATATTTATGCATGAGGAGACTAATGCGTGTTTCCTTAGTTTTATTATCCCCCTCATGGTGCATTTGAAGTCTATGCCATATCTCACGTGCACTTTCACATCCCTAATCCTATTATATTCACCCTCATTAAGGCCACAATACAAGATGTTCATAATTTTCGAATTCATTTTGATTTCTTTCATTTTCGGTCTTGTAAGTGAATCTAATTCATCTTCTTTAGGGGGTGTGTATGGATTTTGGAGAAACATCCAATACTTAAGGTCATTTGATATTAAAAAGATTTTCATCCTATTTTTCCAATAATCATAGTTTGACCCATTAAGCAATGGAGGTCTAGTGGTGCATAATCCTTCTATGTGATTAGATGATGTAGAAGTCATGCTAAAAAATACGATTAAGTTTGAGAATTTAGCTAACAAGGCTCTGATACCAAATGTAGGATCGTGTGGGTTTATGGGTCCACAATTAATGTTAATCACCTAATTACCTACTTGTTTAAGCAATCAAAGAAATGCAGCGGAATTTAAACTAAAACAAGCAAGTGTAGGAATATGCAAACCACAAAGAGACACGGCATTTTTATAGAGGTTCGGCACCCCACCCGGGTCCTAGTCCTCTCTTGCAAGCTCCGCTCGGATCACCGAGCTCCGCTCACGACTTCACTAACCACTCCCCGTTCCGGGCCGGGAGAGAACACCTTTACAATCGTCAAACTCGCGAACAACCCTCGCCGAGCTTGGAATCTTCTTCTCACAATCCGAGAAGGATGCTTCGGGCTTTCACCGGAGCCTTTACTCTTTTGACAACAAATGAGAACTTGAGAGGAGCAACACTCTCTAAATCTTGAGCACACTTGAGTAGGATTAAGAAATGATCACTAAGTGTGGAAGGTTTGTAGCTTTAAGTGTTTGGGATTCTCTCTAAAGTTTGAGACAAGTTTGTAGTGGGAGAGTTGTGTTAAAATGTGTTTTACAACTCTATTTATAAGCATTAGAGAGGATAGATCCGTTGGGACAAGATTTGATTGGATTTTGTGCAAAGCACACAAAGCAGAAAATTCGGGCTGCAAATCTGTCCAAAAACGGTCGACCGAAAAGTGAAACGGTCGACCGAACGCTTGGGTTCGATAAGGATACGGTCGACCGAAATTTGAATAGGTCGACTGAACACTTAAGTCTTTAAATAAACGGTCGACCGAACAGGGTTACCGGCCGACCGAATGTGCGTTTCGGTAGAGGGAAATTTGGATCGGTTGACCGAAATCGTATCGACCAATAGCAGGGAATTCTTGACAAGGTTAAACGGTCGACCGAACTGGGCAAATGGTTCGACCGTTTGGTTAAGTATATGGAGGTGTATATAGTTTTAATACGAATACGACCGTTGGGCATATACGACAAGAATAACGGTCGGAACAGTAGGTTCAAACGGTCGACCGAAGGAGATGGTGCGGTCGACCGAAACTGGACAGGGAAAACACAAACTGGATTACTTGATCGTCCGGTCGACCGAACGGCCTGTATCGGTCGACCGAATGTGGGCAGACAGTTAGGGTTCAGGTTAGGTGTTTTCCGGTCAAAGTTTGGGTGATCTATTGAAGTCCAAATTATGTGAAATTTCGTGTGTGACTTCTATAGGGAACCTAGTGTGTGATTAAGTTGATTTTAGCTCAAGTATGCTCAATTACACTTTGTTCCTAAGACTCAAAAAAAATCAAGATTACATGTCTTCTATTTAGCTTTAATTACATGTCTTGTCTTCATTTCCTTCTTTCTTGAGTCTTGATCACCTGTAGAGGTTAGCACAATATAATATATATGCAATGCATAGTGTGTGCTACTATAATTAAGATTAGGTTGATTAAATCATCAAAACATAAGATTAAGGCCAAAAGGCCAACAATCTCCCCCTTTTTGATGATGGCAACCGATATCTTAATACTTGAAATTTGTATATGTAAACTATGCATATAAATGCTCCCCCTATGGATGTGCATAGTTTTTGTTCAAATTTTATCAAGTTTTTCAAGTTACCCCCTTAATTCTCTCTCCCCCTTTGACATCCATCAAAAACATTGATAATTATATAAGTCAAAAGGATGTCATCGTAATGAAGTTGCTCCCCCTAAATTTTGCACTTCATTACTCTAAGAAAAGATATAACATTTAAGCTCCCCCCTATCAATAAGGCTAAATTGAAACAATGAGTATGATGAAATTTTAAGTTCAATTAAGTTTCTACTTAAGCCTTATTCTAACATCCATTTAAAAAATGACATTTAAAATCAATGGATGTGATAAATGATTTGCAATGAATAGGGTATATGATTTGCAATGAATTAAATTATATGATATGTCAATTAAGCATATGAAACTAGATTAGAGCTAATTTAACATGAATTGTATAGATAGAAATTTTATACCAATGTTTAATTCGAATTTAGCTCCAATCTCATTAGGTGATGCAACCGGATTTGAATTTGACTCTTGAGCTCACCCGGTCACCACCAATCTCCTCCTCAAGCTCCTACAAGAGTAGATTTAGGTACCCAAACAACTTTGGGTCCTTGAATGTTAGCTTTGGGAATCCAAACCATTTTGGTTTTAGGAGCCCACACATTTGAGGAAGTATGTTTTACGACTAAGTGCTTTCCATTTAAAGTTGTATAGGAAGCATGATTTTTCAATTTTGCATTAAATCCTAAACCATGTTTTTGCAAAGATTGCCTTTGACTTCCTAATAGCATGTTAAGCATCTTAGTTCCATTGGTGAACTTTTCTAGATCTTTTCTTAATTGCACATTGCAAGCATGGACAT
Organism: Triglochin maritima; assembly: GCA_963682175.1. Lineage (NCBI taxonomy): Eukaryota > Viridiplantae > Streptophyta > Magnoliopsida > Alismatales > Juncaginaceae > Triglochin > Triglochin maritima. The sequence continues at coordinate 25,849,019 of OY821781.1, read as the reverse complement.
CTAATTGTTCAACATCTATAGGTGTTGTTTTTAATTTATCAAAATTTGATGCATTCTTTTCAAATTTGGCAATCACCTCATTCTTCTCATTCATGCATGTTTCAATTTGGCTTTGGAGATCCTTGATTAAATTTCTAGCATTCTTGTTTTTATCACAAATGATCTCATATTGTTTAACTAAGTCATGAAATGCATTTTGAAGCTCATCATGTGTATAAGTTTCTCCATTAACACTAGAATGTGAGCTATCACTATAATATGACTTAGTTGAGCATGAATTACTAGAGCAAGAGTTAGATTCTACCTCACTTCCTTCATCTTGAATTGCCATGTAGTACATGTGTGCATATTCTTTTGTTGATGAAGGTGTGGTTGATTTGGATGACGATGAAGACGATGAATCGTCCCATGTAGCCTTGTGAGCTTCCAACCTCTTCTCTTTTCTCTTACTCTTCTCCTTTTCTCTCCTTCTCTCCCTCCTCTCATTTTTCTTCTCCTTCTCTTTTCTCTCATTTCCACTCTCTTCCTTCTCCTTCTTTTCTCTCTTTTCACTCCTTCTACCTCTTCTTTCATTCTTTTCTTCTTTATCCTTCTTGAGGTATTTGAAGAAGTCTTTTGCTAGGACTTCAATGTCCTCATCTTCCACCTTCCTTGGCTCATCAAAATTTTCATGCAATGCCAAGGTGAATGTTTTCTTGGTGGCTTCCTTCTCCTTCCGATGTTTGATTTGAAGTTCATAAGCCATCAAGTTTCCAATGAGCTCCTCCATCTTTAATTTTGAGAGATCATGCGCCTCTTCAATTGCGAGTACTTTATCTTCCCAATCGATGCTAAGTGACCGGAGGAACTTCCTTGTCATCTCTCCTTCATTGATTTTTCTTCCAAGAACCAAAAGAGAGTTAGTGATATCGGTGAAGCGAGTGTTCATTTCGCTTATGTTTTCACCGATTTGCATAGAAAAAATCTCATATTTATGCATGAGGAGACTAATGCGTGTTTCCTTAGTTTTACTATCCCCCTCATGGTGCATTTGAAGTCTATGCCATATCTCACGTGCACTTTCACATCCCCTAATCCTATTATATTCACCCTCGTTAAGGCCACAATAGAAGATGTTCATAATTTTCGAATTCATTTCGATTTCTTTCATTTTCGGTCTTGTAAGTGAATCTAATTCATCTTCTTTAGGGGGTGTGTATGGATTTTGGAGAAACATCCAATACTTAAGGTCATTTCATATTAAAAAGATTTTCATCCTATTTTTCCAATAATCATAGTTTGACCCATTAAGCAATGGAGGTCTAGTGGTGCATAATCCTTCTATGTGATTAGATGATGTAGAAGCCATGCTAAAAAATACGATTAAGTATGAGAATTTAGCTAACAAGGCTCTGATACCAAATGTAGGATCGTGTGGGTTTATGGGTCCACAATTAATGTTAATCACCTAATTACCTACTTGTTTAAGCAATCAAAGAAATGCAGCGGAATTTAAACTAAAACAAGCAAGTGTAGGAATATGCAAACCACAAAGAGACACGGCATTTTTATAGAGGTTCGGCACCCCACCCGGGTCCTAGTCCTCTCTTGCAAGCTCCGCTCGGATCACCGAGCTCCGCTCACGACTTCACTAACCACTCCCCGTTCCGGGCCGGGAGAGAACACCTTTACAACCGTCAAACTCGCGAACAACCCTCGCCGAGCTTGGAATCTTCTTCTCACAATCCGAGAAGGATGCTTCGGGCTTTCACCGGAGCCTTTACTCTTTTGACAACAAATGAGAACTTGAGTGGAGCAACACTCTCTAAATCTTGAGCACACTTGAGTAGGATTAAGAAATGATCACTAAGTGTGGAAGGTTTGTAGCTTTAAGTGTTTGGGATTCTCTCTAAAGTTTGAGACAAGTTTGTAGTGGGAGAGTTGTGTTAAAATGTGTTTTACAACTCTATTTATAAGCATTAGAGAGGATAGATCCGTTGGGACAAGATTTGATTGGATTTTGTGCAAAGCACACAAAGCAGAAAATTCGGGCTGCAAATCTGTCCAAAAACGGTCGACCGAAAAGTGAAACGGTCGACCGAACGCTTGGGTTCGATAAGGATACGGTCGACCGAAATTTGAATAGGTCGACTGAACACTTAAGTCTATTAAATAAACGATCGACCGAACAGGGTTACCGGCCGACCGAATGTGCGTTTCGGTAGAGGGAAATTTGGATCGGTTGACCGAAATCGTATCGACCGATAGCAGGGAATTCTTGACAAGGTTAAACGGTCGACCGAACTGGGCAAATGGTTCGACCGTTTGGTTAAGTATATGGAGGTGTATATAGTTTTAATACGAATACGACCGTTGGGCATATACGACAAGAATAACGGTCGGAACAGTAGGTTCAAACGGTCGACCGAAGGAGATGGTGCGGTCGACCGAAACTGGACAGGGAAAACACAAACTGGATTACTTGATCGTCCGGTCGACCGAACGGCCTGTATCGGTCGACCGAATGTGGGCAGACAGTTAGGGTTCAGGTTAGGTGTTTTCCGGTCAAAGTTTGGGTGATCTATTGAAGTCCAAATTATGTGAAATTTCGTGTGTGACTTCTATAGGGAACCTAGTGTGTGATTAAGTTGATTTTAGCTCAAGTATGCTCAATTACACTTTGTTCCTAAGACTCAAAAAAAATCAAGATTACATGTCTTCTATTTAGCTTTAATTACATGTCTTGTCTTCATTTCCTTCTTTCTTGAGTCTTGATCACCTGTAGAGGTTAGCACAATATAATATATATGCAATGCATAGTGTGTGCTACTATAATTAAGATTAGGTTGATTAAATCATCAAAACATAAGATTAAGGCCAAAAGGCCAACAATCTCCCCCTTTTTGATGATGGCAACCGATATCTTAATACTTGAAATTTGTATATGTAAACTATGCATATAAATGCTCCCCCTATGGATGTGCATAGTTTTTGTTCAAATTTTATCAAGTTTTTCAAGTTACCCCCTTAATTCTCTCTCCCCCTTTGACATCCATCAAAAACATTGATAATTATATAAGTCAAAAGGATGTCATCGTAATGAAGTTGCTCCCCCTAAATTTTGCACTTCATTACTCTAAGAAAAGATATAACATTTAAGCTCCCCCTTTCAATAAGGCTAAATTGAAACAATGAGTATGATGAAATTTTAAGTTCAATTAAGTTTCTACTTAAGCCTTATTCTAACATCCATTTAAAAAATGACATTTAAAATCAATGGATGTGATAAATGATTTGCAATGAATAGGGTATATGATTTGCAATGAATTAAATTATATGATATGTCAATTAAGCATACGAAACTAGATTAGAGCTAATTTAACATGAATTGTATAGATAGAAATTTTATACCAATGTTTAATTCGAATTTAGCTCCAATCTCATTAGGTGATGCAACCGGATTTGAATTTGACTCTTGAGCTCACCCGGTCACCACCAATCTCCTCCTCAAGCTCCTACAAGAGTAGATTTAGGTACCCAAACAACTTTGGGTCCTTGAATGTTAGCTTTGGGAATCCAAACCATTTTGGTTTTAGGAGCCCACACATTTGAGGAAGTATGTTTTACGACTAAGTGCTTTCCATTTAAAGTTGTATAGGAAGCATGATTTTTCAATTTTGCATTAAATCCTAAACCATGTTTTTGCAAAGATTGCCTTTGACTTCCTAATAGCATGTTAAGCATCTTAGTTCCATTGGTGAACTTTTCTAGATCTTTTCTTAATTGCACATTGCAAGCATGGACATCTAATTGTTCAACATCTATAGGTGTTGTTTTTAATTTATCAAAATTTGATGCATTCTTTTCAAATTTGGCAATCACCTCATTCTTCTCATTCATGCATGTTTCAATTTGGCTTTGGAGATCCTTGATTAAATTTCTAGCATTCTTGTTTTTATCACAAATGATCTCATATTGTTTAACTAAGTCATGAAATGCATTTTGAAGCTCATCATGTGTATAAGTTTCTTCATTAACAATAGAATGTGAGCTATCACTATAATATGACTTAGTTGAGCATGAATTACTAGAGCAAGAGTTAGATTCTACCTCACTTCCTTCATCTTGAATTGCCATGTAGTACATGTGTGCATATTCTTTTGTTGATGAAGGTGTGGTTGATTTGGATGACGATGAAGACGATGAATCGTCCCATGTAGCCTTGTGAGCTTCCAACCTCTTCTCTTTTCTCTTACTCTTCTCCTTTTCTCTCCTTCTCTCCCTCCTCTCATTTTTCTTCTCCTTCTCTTTTCTCTCATTTCCACTCTCTTCCTTCTCCTTCTTTTCTCTCTTTTCACTCCTTCTACCTCTTCTTTCATTCTTTTCTTCTTTATCCTTCTTGAGGTATTTGAAGAAGTCTTTTGCTAGGACTTCAATGTCCTCATCTTCCACCTTCCTTGGCTCATCAAAATTTTCATGCAATGCCAAGGTGAATGTTTTCTTGGTGGCTTCCTTCTCCTTCCGATGTTTGATTTGAAGTTCATAAGCCATCAAGTTTCCAATGAGCTCCTCCATCTTTAATTTTGAGAGATCATGCGCCTCTTCAATTGCGAGTACTTTATCTTCCCAATCGATGCTAAGTGACCGGAGGAACTTCCTTGTCATCTCTCCTTCATTGATTTTTCTTCCAAGAACCAAAAGAGAGTTAGTGATATCGGTGAAGCGAGTGTTCATTTCGCTTATGTTTTCACCGATTTGCATAGAAAAAATCTCATATTTATGCATGAGGAGACTAATGCGTGTTTCCTTAGTTTTACTATCACCCTCATGGTGCATTTGAAGTCTATGCCATATCTCACGTGCACTTTCACATCCCCTAATCCTATTATATTCACCCTCGTTAAGGCCACAATACAAGATGTTCATAATTTTCGAATTCATTTCGATTTCTTTCATTTTCGGTCTTGTAAGTGAATCTAATTCATCTTCTTTAGGGGGTGTGTATGGATTTTGGAGAAACATCCAATACTTAAGGTCATTTGATATTAAAAAGATTTTCATCCTATTTTTCCAATAATCATAGTTTGACCCATTAAGCAATGGAGGTCTAGTGGTGCATAATCCTTCTATGTGATTAGATGATGTAGAAGCCATGCTAAAAATACGATTAAGTATGAGAATTTAGCTAACAAGGCTCTGATACCAAATGTAGGATCGTGTGGGTTTATGGGTCCACAATTAATGTTAATCACCTAATTACCTACTTGTTTAAGCAATCAAAGAAATGCAGCGGAATTTAAACCAAAACAAGCAAGTGTAGGAATATGCAAACCACAAAGAGACACGGCATTTTTATAGAGGTTCGGCACCCCACCCGGGTCCTAGTCCTCTCTTGCAAGCTCCGCTCGGATCACCGAGCTCCGCTCACGACTTCACTAACCACTCCCCGTTCCGGGCCGGGAGAGAACACCTTTACAACCGTCAAACTCGCGAACAACCCTTGCCGAGCTTGGAATCTTCTTCTCACAATCCGAGAAGGATGCTTCGGGCTTTCACCGGAGCCTTTACTCTTTTGACAACAAATGAGAACTTGAGTGGAGCAACACTCTCTAAATCTTGAGCACACTTGAGTAGGATTAAGAAATGATCACTAAGTGTGGAAGGTTTGTAGCTTTAAGTGTTTGGGATTCTCTCTAAAGTTTGAGACAAGTTTGTAGTGGGAGAGTTGTGTTAAAATGTGTTTTACAACTCTATTTATAAGCATTAGAGAGGATAGATCCGTTGGGACAAGATTTGATTGGATTTTGTGCAAAGCACACAAAGCAGAAAATTCAGGCTGCAAATCTGTCCAAAAACGGTCGACCGAAAAGTGAAACGGTCGACCGAACGCTTGGGTTCGATAAGGATACGGTCGACCGAAATTTGAATAGGTCGACTGAACACTTAAGTCTATTAAATAAACGGTCGACCGAACAGGGTTACCGGCCGACCGAATGTGCGTTTCGGTAGAGGGAAATTTGGATCGGTTGACCGAAATCGTATCGACCGATAGCAGGGAATTCTTGACAAGGTTAAACGGTCGACCGAACTGGGCAAATGGTTCGACCGTTTGGTTAAGTATATGGAGGTGTATATAGTTTTAATACGAATACGACCGTTGGGCATATACGACAAGAATAACGGTCGGAACAGTAGGTTCAAACGGTCGACCGAAGGAGATGGTGCGGTCGACCGAAACTGGACAGGGAAAACAAAAACTGGATTACTTGATCGTCCGGTCGACCGAACGGCCTGTATCGGTCGACCGAATGTGGGCAGACAGTTAGGGTTCAGGTTAGGTGTTTTCCGGTCAAAGTTTGGGTGATCTATTGAAGTCCAAATTATGTGAAATTTCGTGTGTGACTTCTATAGGGAACCTAGTGTGTGATTAAGTTGATTTTAGCTCAAGTATGCTCAATTACACTTTGTTCCTAAGACTCAAAAAAAATCAAGATTACATGTCTTCTATTTAGCTTTAATTACATGTCTTGTCTTCATTTCCTTCTTTCTTGAGTCTTGATCACCTGTAGAGGTTAGCACAATATAATATATATGCAATGCATAGTGTGTGCTACTATAATTAAGATTAGGTTGATTAAATCATCAAAACATAAGATTAAGGCCAAAAGGCCAACAATCTCCCCCTTTTTGATGATGGCAACCGATATCTTAATACTTGAAATTTGTATATGTAAACTATGCATATAAATGCTCCCCCTATGGATGTGCATAGTTTTTGTTCAAATTTTATCAAGTTTTTCAAGTTACCCCCTTAATTCTCTCTCCCCCTTTGACATCCATCAAAAACATTGATAATTATATAAGTCAAAAGGATGTCATCGTAATGAAGTTGCTCCCCCTAAATTTTGCACTTCATTACTCTAAGAAAAGATATAACATTTAAGCTCCCCCTATCAATAAGGCTAAATTGAAACAATGAGTATGATGAAATTTTAAGTTCAATTAAGTTTCTACTTAAGCCTTATTCTAACATCCATTTAAAAAATGACATTTAAAATCAATGGATGTGATAAATGATTTGCAATGAATAGGGTATATGATTTGCAATGAATTAAATTATATGATATGTCAATTAAGCATATGAAACTAGATTAGAGCTAATTTAACATGAATTGTATAGATAGAAATTTTATACCAATGTTTAATTCGAATTTAGCTCCAATCTAATTAGGTGATGCAACCGGATTTGAATTTGACTCTTGAGCTCACCCGGTCACCACCAATATCCTCCTCAAGCTCCTACAAGAGTAGATTTAGGTACCCAAACAACTTTGGGTCCTTGAATGTTAGCTTTGGGAATCTAAACCATTTTGGTTTTAGGAGCCCACACATTTGAGGAAGTATGTTTTACGACTAAGTGCTTTCCATTTAAAGTTGTATAGGAAGCATGATTTTTCAATTTTGCATTAAATCCTAAACCATGTTTTTGCAAAGATTGCCTTTGACTTCCTAATAGCATGTTAAGCATCTTAGTTCCATTGGTGAACTTTTCTAGATCTTTTCTTAATTGCACATTGCAAGCATGGACATCTAATTGTTCAACATCTATAGGTGTTGTTTTTAATTTATCAAAATTTGATGCATTCTTTTCAAATTTGGCAATCACCTCATTCTTCTCATTCATGCATGTTTCAATTTGGCTTTGGAGATCCTTGATTAAATTTCTAGCATTCTTGTTTTTATCACAAATGATCTCATATTGTTTAACTAAGTCATGAAATGCATTTTGAAGCTCATCATGTGTATAAGTTTCTTCATTAACAATAGAATGTGAGCTATCACTATAATATGACTTAGTTGAGCATGAATTACTAGAGCAAGAGTTAGATTCTACCTCACTTCCTTCATCTTGAATTGCCATGTAGTACATGTGTGCATATTCTTTTGTTGATGAAGGTGTGGTTGATTTGGATGACGATGAAGACGATGAATCGTCCCATGTAGCCTTGTGAGCTTCCAACCTCTTCTCTTTTCTCTTACTCTTCTCCTTTTCTCTCCTTCTCTCCCTCCTCTCATTTTTCTTCTCCTTCTCTTTTCTCTCATTTCCACTCTCTTCCTTCTCCTTCTTTTCTCTCTTTTCACTCCTTCTACCTCTTCTTTCATTCTTTTCTTCTTTATCCTTCTTGAGGTATTTGAAGAAGTCTTTTGCTAGGACTTCAATGTCCTCATCTTCCACCTTCCTTGGCTCATCAAAATTTTCATGCAATGCCAAGGTGAATGTTTTCTTGGTGGCTTCCTTCTCCTTCCGATGTTTGATTTGAAGTTCATAAGCCATCAAGTTTCCAATGAGCTCCTCCATCTTTAATTTTGAGAGATCATGCGCCTCTTCAATTGCGAGTACTTTATCTTCCCAATCGATGCTAAGTGACCGGAGGAACTTCCTTGTCATCTCTCCTTCATTGATTTTTCTTCCAAGAACCAAAAGAGAGTTAGTGATATCGGTGAAGCGAGTGTTCATTTCGCTTATGTTTTCACCGATTTGCATAGAAAAAATCTCATATTTATGCATGAGGAGACTAATGCGTGTTTCCTTAGTTTTACTATCACCCTCATGGTGCATTTGAAGTCTATGCCATATCTCACGTGCACTTTCACATCCCCTAATCCTATTATATTCACCCTCGTTAAGGCCACAATACAAGATGTTCATAATTTTCGAATTCATTTCGATTTCTTTCATTTTCGGTCTTGTAAGTGAATCTAATTCATCTTCTTTAGGGGGTGTGTATGGATTTTGGAGAAACATCCAATACTTAAGGTCATTTGATATTAAAAAGATTTTCATCCTATTTTTCCAATAATCATAGTTTGACCCATTAAGCAATGGAGGTCTAGTGGTGCATAATCCTTCTATGTGATTAGATGATGTAGAAGCCATGCTAAAAATACGATTAAGTATGAGAATTTAGCTAACAAGGCTCTGATACCAAATGTAGGATCGTGTGGGTTTATGGGTCCACAATTAATGTTAATCACCTAATTACCTACTTGTTTAAGCAATCAAAGAAATGCAGCGGAATTTAAACCAAAACAAGCAAGTGTAGGAATATGCAAACCACAAAGAGACACGGCATTTTTATAGAGGTTCGGCACCCCACCCGGGTCCTAGTCCTCTCTTGCAAGCTCCGCTCGGATCACCGAGCTCCGCTCACGACTTCACTAACCACTCCCCGTTCCGGGCCGGGAGAGAACACCTTTACAACCGTCAAACTCGCGAACAACCCTTGCCGAGCTTGGAATCTTCTTCTCACAATCCGAGAAGGATGCTTCGGGCTTTCACCGGAGCCTTTACTCTTTTGACAACAAATGAGAACTTGAGTGGAGCAACACTCTCTAAATCTTGAGCACACTTGAGTAGGATTAAGAAATGATCACTAAGTGTGGAAGGTTTGTAGCTTTAAGTGTTTGGGATTCTCTCTAAAGTTTGAGACAAGTTTGTAGTGGGAGAGTTGTGTTAAAATGTGTTTTACAACTCTATTTATAAGCATTAGAGAGGATAGATCCGTTGGGACAAGATTTGATTGGATTTTGTGCAAAGCACACAAAGCAGAAAATTCAGGCTGCAAATCTGTCCAAAAACGGTCGACCGAAAAGTGAAACGGTCGACCGAACGCTTGGGTTCGATAAGGATACGGTCGACCGAAATTTGAATAGGTCGACTGAACACTTAAGTCTATTAAATAAACGGTCGACCGAACAGGGTTACCGGCCGACCGAATGTGCGTTTCGGTAGAGGGAAATTTGGATCGGTTGACCGAAATCGTATCGACCGATAGCAGGGAATTCTTGACAAGGTTAAACGGTCGACCGAACTGGGCAAATGGTTCGACCGTTTGGTTAAGTATATGGAGGTGTATATAGTTTTAATACGAATACGACCGTTGGGCATATACGACAAGAATAACGGTCGGAACAGTAGGTTCAAACGGTCGACCGAAGGAGATGGTGCGGTCGACCGAAACTGGACAGGGAAAACAAAAACTGGATTACTTGATCGTCCGGTCGACCGAACGGCCTGTATCGGTCGACCGAATGTGGGCAGACAGTTAGGGTTCAGGTTAGGTGTTTTCCGGTCAAAGTTTGGGTGATCTATTGAAGTCCAAATTATGTGAAATTTCGTGTGTGACTTCTATAGGGAACCTAGTGTGTGATTAAGTTGATTTTAGCTCAAGTATGCTCAATTACACTTTGTTCCTAAGACTCAAAAAAAATCAAGATTACATGTCTTCTATTTAGCTTTAATTACATGTCTTGTCTTCATTTCCTTCTTTCTTGAGTCTTGATCACCTGTAGAGGTTAGCACAATATAATATATATGCAATGCATAGTGTGTGCTACTATAATTAAGATTAGGTTGATTAAATCATCAAAACATAAGATTAAGGCCAAAAGGCCAACAATCTCCCCCTTTTTGATGATGGCAACCGATATCTTAATACTTGAAATTTGTATATGTAAACTATGCATATAAATGCTCCCCCTATGGATGTGCATAGTTTTTGTTCAAATTTTATCAAGTTTTTCAAGTTACCCCCTTAATTCTCTCTCCCCCTTTGACATCCATCAAAAACATTGATAATTATATAAGTCAAAAGGATGTCATCGTAATGAAGTTGCTCCCCCTAAATTTTGCACTTCATTACTCTAAGAAAAGATATAACATTTAAGCTCCCCCTATCAATAAGGCTAAATTGAAACAATGAGTATGATGAAATTTTAAGTTCAATTAAGTTTCTACTTAAGCCTTATTCTAACATCCATTTAAAAAATGACATTTAAAATCAATGGATGTGATAAATGATTTGCAATGAATAGGGTATATGATTTGCAATGAATTAAATTATATGATATGTCAATTAAGCATATGAAACTAGATTAGAGCTAATTTAACATGAATTGTATAGATAGAAATTTTATACCAATGTTTAATTCGAATTTAGCTCCAATCTAATTAGGTGATGCAACCGGATTTGAATTTGACTCTTGAGCTCACCCGGTCACCACCAATATCCTCCTCAAGCTCCTACAAGAGTAGATTTAGGTACCCAAACAACTTTGGGTCCTTGAATGTTAGCTTTGGGAATCTAAACCATTTTGGTTTTAGGAGCCCACACATTTGAGGAAGTATGTTTTACGACTAAGTGCTTTCCATTTAAAGTTGTATAGGAAGCATGATTTTTCAATTTTGCATTAAATCCTAAACCATGTTTTTGCAAAGATTGCCTTTGACTTCCTAATAGCATGTTAAGCATCTTAGTTCCATTGGTGAACTTTTCTAGATCTTTTCTTAATTGCACATTGCAAGCATGGACATCTAATTGTTCAACATCTATAGGTGTTGTTTTTAATTTATCAAAATTTGATGCATTCTTTTCAAATTTGGCAATCACCTCATTCTTCTCATTCATGCATGTTTCAATTTGGCTTTGGAGATCCTTGATTAAATTTCTAGCATTCTTGTTTTTATCACAAATGATCTCATATTGTTTAACTAAGTCATGAAATGCATTTTGAAGCTCATCATGTGTATAAGTTTCTTCATTAACAATAGAATGTGAGCTATCACTATAATATGACTTAGTTGAGCATGAATTACTAGAGCAAGAGTTAGATTCTACCTCACTTCCTTCATCTTGAATTGCCATGTAGTACATGTGTGCATATTCTTTTGTTGATGAAGGTGTGGTTGATTTGGATGACGATGAAGACGATGAATCGTCCCATGTAGCCTTGTGAGCTTCCAACCTCTTCTCTTTTCTCTTACTCTTCTCCTTTTCTCTCCTTCTCTCCCTCCTCTCATTTTTCTTCTCCTTCTCTTTTCTCTCATTTCCACTCTCTTCCTTCTCCTTCTTTTCTCTCTTTTCACTCCTTCTACCTCTTCTTTCATTCTTTTCTTCTTTATCCTTCTTGAGGTATTTGAAGAAGTCTTTTGCTAGGACTTCAATGTCCTCATCTTCCACCTTCCTTGGCTCATCAAAATTTTCATGCAATGCCAAGGTGAATGTTTTCTTGGTGGCTTCCTTCTCCTTCCGATGTTTGATTTGAAGTTCATAAGCCATCAAGTTTCCAATGAGCTCCTCCATCTTTAATTTTGAGAGATCATGCGCCTCTTCAATTGCGAGTACTTTATCTTCCCAATCGATGCTAAGTGACCGGAGGAACTTCCTTGTCATCTCTCCTTCATTGATTTTTCTTCCAAGAACCAAAAGAGAGTTAGTGATATCGGTGAAGCGAGTGTTCATTTCGCTTATGTTTTCACCGATTTGCATAGAAAAAATCTCATATTTATGCATGAGGAGACTAATGCGTGTTTCCTTAGTTTTACTATCCCCCTCATGGTGCATTTGAAGTCTATGCCATATCTCACGTGCACTTTCACATCCCCTAATCCTATTATATTCACCCTCGTTAAGGCCACAATACAAGATGTTCATAATTTTCGAATTCATTTCGATTTCTTTCATTTTCGGTCTTGTAAGTGAATCTAATTCATCTTCTTTAGGGGGTGTGTATGGATTTTGGAGAAACATCCAATACTTAAGGTCATTTGATATTAAAAAGATTTTCATCCTATTTTTCCAATAATCATAGTTTGACCCATTAAGCAATGGAGGTCTAGTGGTGCATAATCCTTCTATGTGATTACATGATGTAGAAGTCATGCTAAAAAATACGATTAAGTATGAGAATTTAGCTAACAAGGCTCTGATACCAAATGTAGGATCGTGTGGGTTTATGGGTCCACAATTAATGTTAATCACCTAATTACCTACTTGTTTAAGCAATCAAAGAAATGCAGCGGAATTTAAACTAAAACAAGCAAGTGTAGGAATATGCAAACCACAAAGAGACACGGCATTTTTATAGAGGTTCGGCACCCCACCCGGGTCCTAGTCCTCTCTTGCAAGCTCCGCTCGGATCACCGAGCTCCGCTCACGACTTCACTAACCACTCCTCTTTTCTATTCTCCTTCTCTCTTCTCTCCTTATCCCTATCCCTATTCTCTCTTCTCTTCCTCTATCCTTCTCTCTCTCGCTCCCTTCTCTCTTCTCCTATGTTGTCTACCCCTCTCTCTTCTCCTTCTCCCTCATTCTCTCCCCCTCTTCTTCTTCTCTCTCTTCCCATGTTCCCTCTTCTCTGCTCACTCATTCTCCTTATCCTTCTCCTCCTCTCTCCTTTATCATTCCTCTCACCTTCTCTATCTCTTTCTCTCTTTTACTTCTCTCCCTCTCTTGTTGTACCTCTTCTCCTTATCCCACTCTCTTTATCTCTCTTCCTTTCTCTCCCTCTCTCCTTGTCCCTCTTCTCCTTGTCCCACTCTCTTTATCTCTCTCTCCTCTCTCCTTCTCCCTCTTCTTCTCTCCCTTCTCCTTTTCTCCCACTCCTTCTCTCACTTCCTCGTCCCATTCTCTCCCTTCTCTCTCTCGTTCTACCCCTCTCTCTTATCTCCCGCTCTCCTTCTCTCTCACTCTTCCCTCTTCTCTTTCTCTCATCTCCCTCTCCCCATCTCTCTATCTACCTCTTATCCCGCTCCCCTTCTTCGGTCCTTATCCTTCTCTCTTCTTCTTCTCTCCCCCTTTAATCTTTATCTGTCCTCCTCTTTCCGTTCTCCCTCTCTCGCTCGCTCTCCCTCTCTCTCCTTCTCTCCCACTCCTTCTTCACCCCCTCTCTCTTCTCCCTCGCTCTTCTTCTCCCTCTCCCCTCTACTTCTCTGTCCTCCTCTCTCCCTCTTCTCTTCTCTACCTCTCTCGTTCCCTCTCCCCTTCTTCTCTCCCTCCCCTCTTCCCCCTTCTCATTCGTTTTCTATCTTCCTCTTGTCCTCTTCTCCACTCCTTCCTCCTTCTCTCGCTCTCTCTCCCTTCTTCTCTCTCCTCCCTCTCCTTTTCTCTCTCCTTCCCTTCTCTCTCCCTCTCTCCTCTTCTCCACTCCCTTCTCTCTTCTCCTATGTTGTCTACCCCTCACTCTTCTCCTTCTCCCTCATTCTCTCCCCCTCTTCTTCTTCTCTCTCTTCCCATGTTCCCTCTTCTCTGCTCACTCATTCTCCTTATCCTTCTCCTCCTCTCTCCCTTATCATTCCTCTCAACTACTCTATCTCTTTCTCTCTCTTCCTTCTCCCCCTCTCTCCTTGTACCTCTTTTCCTTATCCCACTCTCTTTATCTCTCTTCCTTTCTCTCCCTCTCTCCTTGTCCCTCTTCTCCTTGTCCCACTCTCTTTATCTCTCTCTCCTCTCTCCTTCTCCCTCTTCTTCTCTCCATTCTCCTTTTCTCCCACTCCTCCTCTCTCTTCCTCGTCCCATTCTCTCCCTTCTCTCTCTCTCGTTCTACCCCTGTCTCTTCTCTCCCGCTCTCCTTCTCTCTCACTCTTCCCTCTTCTCTTTCTCTCATCTCCCTCTCCCCATATCTCTATCTACCTCTTATCCCGCTCCCCTTCTTCGGTCCTTATCCTTCTCTCTTCTTCTTCTCTCCCCCTTTAATCCTTATCTGTCCTCCTCTTTCCCTTCTCCCTCTCTCGCTCGCTCTCCCTCTCTCTCCTTCTCTCCCACTCCTTCTTCACCCCCTCTCTCTTCTCCCTCGCTCTTCTTCTCCCTCTCCCCTCTACTTCTCTGTCCTCCTCTCTCCCTCTTCTCTTCTCTACCTCTCTCGTTCCCTCTCCCCTTCTTCTCTCCCTCCCCTCTTCCCCCTTCTCCTTCATTTTCTATCTTCCTCTTGTCCTCTTCTCCACTCCTTCCTCCTTCTCTCGCTCTCTCTCCCTTCTTCTCTCTCCTCCCTCTCCTTTTCTCTCTCCTTCCCTTCTCTCTCCCTCTCTCCTCTTCTCCACTCTCGTTCTCTCTCCCGCTTCCTTCTCTCTCCTTCTCCTCTCTCCGCTCTTCTTGTCCTCTTTTCTCCACTCTCCTTCTCTCTCCATTCTCTATCTCTCGCTCTCGTTCTCCATCTCTCTTCTCCCTCCCTTTCCCTCACTCTTTTCTTCTCTCTCTTCCCACTTCTCCTCTTCTCTACCACTCTCCTCCTCCTCCTCCCTCCTCTCCTTCTCTTCCTCTCCTTGTTCTCCCCCTCACCTTCTTTCTGTCCTCTCCCCCTTATCCCTCTCTCTCGCTCTCTCTCCTCTTCTCACATTCTCTCGCTTCTCCTTTTCTCATTCTCCCTCTTATCCTCTTCTCTCTGTCCCTCCTCTTTTCTATTCTCCTTCTCTCTTCTCTCCTTATCCCTATCCCTATTCTCTCTTCTCTGCCTCTATCCTTCTCTCTCTCGCTCCCTTCTCTCTTCTCCTATGTTGTCTACCCCTCTCTCTTCTCCTTCTCCCTCATTCTCTCGCCCTATTCTGCTTCTCTCTCTTCCCATGTTCCCTCTTCTCTGCTCACTCATTCTCCTTATCCTTCTCCTCCTCTCTCCCTTATCATTCCTCTCACCTTCTCTATCTCTTTCTCTCTCTTCCTTCTCTCCCTCTCTCCTTGTACCTCTTCTCCTTATCCCACTCTCTTTGTCTCTCTTCCTTTTTCTCCCTCTCTCCTTGTCCCTCTTCTCCTTGTCCCACTCTCTTTATCTCTCTCTCCTCTCTCCTTCTCCCTCTTCTTCTCTCCCTTCTCCTTTTCTCCCACTCCTTCTCTCTCTTCCTCGTCCCATTCTCTCCCTTCTCTCTCTCGTTCTACCCCTCTCTCTTCTCTCCCGCTCTCCTTCTCTCTCACTCTTCCCTCTCCTCTTTCTCTCATCTCCCTCTCCCCATCTCTCTATCTACCTCTTATCCCGCTCCCCTTCTTCGGTCCTTATCCTTCTCTCTTCTTCTTCTCTCCCCCTTTAATCCTTATCTGTCCTCCTCTTTCCCTTCTCCCTCTCCTGCCCGCTCTCCCTCTCCCTCCTTCTCTCCCACTCCTTCTTCACCCCGTCTCTCTTCTCCCTCGCTCTTCTTCTCCCTCTCCCCTCTACTTCTCTGTCCTCCTCTCTCCCTCTTCTCTTCTCTACCTCTCTCGTTCCCTCTCCCCCTTCTTCTCTCCCTCCCCTCTTCTCCACTCCTTCCTCCTTCTCTCGCTCTCTCTCCCTTCTTCTCTCTCCTCCCTCTCCTTTTCCCTCTCCTTCCCTTCTCTCTCCCTCTCTCCTCTTGTCCACACTCGTTCTCTCTCCCGCTTCCTTCTCTCTCCTTCTCCTCTCTCCGCTCTTCTTGTCCTCTTTTCTCCACTCTCCTTTTCTCTCCCTTTCCCTCACTCTTTTCTTCTCTCTCTTCCCACTTCTCCTCTTCTCTACCACTCTCCTCCTCCTCCTCCCTCCTCTCCTTCTCTTCCTGTCCTTGTTCTCCCCCTCACCTTCTTTCTGTCCTCTCCCCCTTATCCCTCTCTCTCGCTCTCTCTCCTCTTCTCACATTCTCTCGCTTCTCCTTTTCTCATTCTCCCTCTTATCCTCTTCTCTCTCGTTCCTTCTCTCTGTCCCTCCTCTTTTCTATTCTCCTTCTCTCTTCTCTCCTTATCCCTATCCCTATTCTCTCTTCTCTGCCTCTATCCTTCTCTCTCTCGCTCCCTTCTCTCTTCTCCTATGTTGTCTACCCCTCTCTCTTCTCCTTCTCCCTCATTCTCTCCCCCTCTTCTTCTTCTCTCTCTTCCCATGTTCCCTCTTCTCTGCTCACTCATTCTCCTTATCCTTCTCCTCCTCTCTCCCTTATCATTCCTCTCACCTTCTCTATCTCTTTCTCTCTCTTCCTTCTCTCCCTCTCTCCTTGTACCTCTTCTCCTTATCCCACTCTCTTTATCTCTCTTCCTTTCTCTCCCTCTCTCCTTGTCCCTCTTCTCCTTGTCCCACTCTCTTTATCTCTCTCTCCTCTCTCCTTCTCCCTCTTCTTCACTCCCTTCTCCTTTTCTCCCACTCCTTCTCTCTCTTCCTCGTCCCATTCTCTCCCTTCTCTCTGTCGTTCTACCCTTCTCTCTTCTCTCCCGCTCTCCTTCTCTCTCACTCTTCCCTCTTCTCTTTCTCTCATCTCCCTCTTCCCATCTCTCTATCTACCTCTTATCCCGTTCCCCTTCTTCGGTCCTTATCCTTCTCTCTTCTTCTTCTCTCCCCCTTTAATCCTTATCTGTCCTCCTCTTTCCCTTCTCCCTCTCCCTCTCCTGCTCGCTCTCCCTCTCTCTCCTTCTCTCCCACTCCTTCTTCACCCCCTCTCTCTTCTCCCTCGCTCTTCTTCTCCCTCTCCCCTCTACTTCTCTGTCCTCCTCTCTCCCTCTTCTCTTCTCTACCTCTCTCGTTCCCTCTCCCCCTTCTTCTCTCCCTCCCCTCTTCCCCCTTCTCCTTCATTTTCTATCTTCCTCTTGTCCTCTTCTCCACTCCTTCCTCCTTCTCTCGCTCTCTCTCCCTTCTGCTCTCTCCTCCCTCTCCTTTCTCTCTCCTTCCCTTCTCTCTCCCTCTCTCCTTTTCTCCACTCTCGTTCTCTCTCCCGCTTCCTTCTCTCTTCTTCTCCTCTCTCCGCTCTTCTTGTCCTCTTTTCTCCACTCTCCTTCTCTCTCCCTTCTCTATCTCTCGCTCTCGTTCGCCATCTATCTTCTCTCTCCCTTTCTCTCACTCTTTTCTTCTCTCTCTTCCCACTTCTCCTCTTCTCTAGCACTCTCCTCCTCCTCCTCCCTCCTCTCCTTCTCTTCCTCTCCTTGTTCTCCCCCTCACCTTCTTTCTGTCCTCTCCCCCTTATCCCTCTCTCTCGCTCTCTCTCCTCTTCTCACATTCTCTCGATTCTCCTTTTCTCATTCTCCCTCTTATCCTCTTCTCTCTGTCCCTCCTCTTTTCTATTCTCCTTCTCTCTTCTCTCCTTATCCCTAACCCTATTCTCTCTTCTCTTTCTCTATCCTTCTCTCTCTCGCTCCGTTCTCTCTTCTCCTATGTTGTCTAGCCCTCTCTCTTCTCCTTCTCCGTCATTCTCTCCCCCTCTTCTTCTTCTCTCTCTTCCAATGTTCCCTCTTCTCTGCTCACTCATTCTCCTTATCCTTCTCCTCCTCTCTCCCCTATCATTCCTCTCACCTTCTCTATCTCTTTCTCTCTCTTCCTTCTCTCCCTCTCTCCTCGTACCTCTTCTCCTTATCCCACTCTCTTTATCTCTCTTCCTTTCTCTCCCTCTCTCCTTGTCACTCTTCTCCTTATCCCACTCTCTTTATCTCTCTCTCCTCTCTCGTTCTCCCTCTTCCTCTCTCCCTTCTCCTTTTCTCCCACTCCTTCTCTCTATTCCTCGTCCCATTCTCTCCCTTCTCTCTCCCGTTCTACCCCTCTCTCTTCTCTCCCGCTCTCCTTCTCTCTCACTCTTCCCTCTTCTCTTTCTCTTTCTCTCTCTCCCTTCTTCTCTCTCCTCCCTCTCCTTTTCTCCCTCTCCCCTCTACTTCTCTGTCCTCCTCTCTCCTTCTCTTCCTCTCATTCTCCCTCTTATCCTCTTCTCTCTGTCCCTCCTCTTTTCTATTCTCCTTCTCTCTTCTCTCCTTATCCCTATCCCTATTCTCCCTTCTCTGCCTCTATCCTTCTCTCTCTCGCTCCCTTCTCTCTTCTCCTATGTTGTCTACCCCTCTCTCTTCTCCTTCTCCCTCATTCTCTCCCCCTCTTCTTCTTCTTCTTCTTCTCTCTCTTCCCATGTTCCCTCTTCTCTGCTCACTAATTCTCCTTATCCTTCTCCTCCTCTCTCCCTTATCATTCCTCTCACCTTCTCTATCTCTTTCTCTCTCTTCCTTCTCTCCCTCTCTCCTCGTACCTCTTCTCCTTATCCCACTCTCTTTATCTCTCTTCCTTTCTCTTCCTCTCTCCTTGTCCCTCTTCTCCTTATCCCACTCTCTTTATCTCTCTCTCCTCTCTCGTTCTCCCTCTTCTTCTCTCCCTTCTCCTTTTCTCCCACTCCTTCTCTCTCTTCCTCGTCCCATTCTCTCCCTTCTCTCTCCCGTTCTACCCCTCTCTCTTCTCTCCCGCACTCCTTCTCTCTCACTCTTCCCTCTTCTCTTTCTCTTTCTCTCTCTCCCTTCTTCTCTCTCCTCCCTCTCCTTTTCTCCCACTCCCCTCTACTTCTCTGTCCTCCTCTCTCCTTCTCTTCCTCTCACTCTCCCTCTTATCCTCTTCTCTCTGTCCCTCCTCTTTTCTATTCTCCTTCTCTCTTCTCTCCTTATCCCTATCCCTATTCTCTCTTCTCTGCCTTTATCCTTCTCTCTCCCGCTCCCTTCTCTCTTCTCCTATGTTGTCTACCCCTCTCTCTTCTCCTTCTCCCTCATTCTCTCCCCCTCTTCTTCTTCTTCTCTCTCTTCCCATGTTCCCTCTTCTCTGCTCACTCATTCTCCTTATCCTTCTCCTCCTCTCTCCCTTATCATTCCTCTCATCTTCTCTATCTCTTTCTCTCTCTTCCTTCTCTCCCTCTCTCCTTGTACCTCTTCTCCTTATCCCACTCTCTTTATCTCTCTTCCTTTCTCTCCCTCTCTCCTTGTCCCTCTTCTCCTTGTCCCACTCTCTTTATCTCTCTCCTCTCTCCTTCTCCCTCTTCTTCTCTCCCTTCTCCTTTTCTCCCACTCCTTCTCTCTCTTCCTCGTCCCATTCTCTCCCTTCTCTCTCTCGTTCTACCCCTCTCTCTTCTCTCCCGCTCTCCTTCTCTCTCACTCTTCCCTCTTCTCTTTCTCTCATCTCCCTCTCCCCATCTCCATCTACCCCTTATCCCGCTCCCCTTCTTTGGTCCTTATCCTTCTCTCTTCTTCTTCTCTCCCCCTTTAATCCTTATCTGTCCTCCTCTTTCCCTTCTCCCTCTCTCGCTCGCTATCCCTCTCTCTCCTTCTCTCCCACTCCTTCTTCACCCCCTCTCTCTTCTCCCTCGCTCTTCTTCTCCCTCTCCCCTCTACTTCTCTGTCCTCCTCCCTCCCTCTTCTCTTCTCTACCTCTCTCGTTCCCTCTCCCCCTTCTTCTCTCCCTCCCCTATTCCCCCTTCTCCTTCATTTTCTATCTTCATCTTGTCCTCTTCTCCACTCCTTCCTCCTTCTCTCGCTCTCTCTCCCTTCTTCTCTCTCCTCCCTCTCCTTTTCTCTGTCCTTCCCTTCTCTCTCCCTCTCTCCTCTTCTCCACTCTCGTTCTCTCTCCCGCTTCCTTTTCTCTATTTCTCCTCTCTCCGCTCTTCTTGTCCTCTTTTCTCCACTCTTCTTCTCTCTCCCTTCTCTATCTCTCGCTCTCGTTGTCCATCTCTCTTCTCTCTCCCTTTCCCTCACTCTTTTCTTCTCTTTTTTTTGCAAAGCAAAAGGGAGGCTTGGCCTCTAAATTCTATTAAGTATGTGTGTAAAATTACATCCTACCAAAATTTAAAGCTGAAGCTTGCGGGACATACAAGGTGCACATCCAGCCACTAACATACTCTCCTTCTATCTCGCCCAATGGGCTACAAAATTGTACGCTTTCCTACGTCCTATATATTATTCGCACTCATGGAATTTCGCCAAAAGTCTTCAAAAATCTTCAACTTTTCGGGGTCTTCTTTGATTGCCTTTATGTCCACCCCCATAACCCTTACCGCCTCTTTTAAAATTTCCGCAACCTCCTTTGATCTTTTCTCCTCATCCTCAAAGATACGTCTATTTCTTTCCATCCAACACTCGTGCACCACCGCACTCAATGCTAAGCTCATGATATCCCTCTCCAAACCCGTCACATGGGCTCCAAGTAACCCAATAGCTTCAGCCTCCAAGGACTCTTTGATGGTGCGGTGCAAAGGCATACCGAAACGGACTTGGTGCCATACTTGTCGAGTGAAATCACAAGCCCAAAACAAATGGGTCATATCTTCCACTCCCGTTTTGCAAAGGACACATGTGGTATCATATTTCGCCCCTCTTTGTCTCATCAAGCACTTCGTCATCAATCTTCCTCTTAGTGCCCGCCACAAAGTGAAAGAGAATTTTGGAACGTGGTGCTTGTGCCACACTACTCGCGTCCACCTCACTTCCTCCTTTCTTTTGAGAACCCATGTCCATGCCTCACCCATGGTGAATTTTTCGGTCGTGGCCCCTACACGCACGGGTTTATCCCGTCCTCCATGGATTTTAATCCCCAAAATATGTGGCCACAACTCGATCATTTCCGACGACCTTGGGTATGGGAGACTCCATTCTCCCCCTCGAATGAAATATGACACCCAAGTGTCCTTTGGCACACCCATATCATAATGTAATCTCTCACCCTCCGGTCGGCTAAGCAATGGTATACCACACCAAGGATCAAGGAAGAACCGAATACTTGTCCCATCTCCCACTTGGTATTGAATCTTTTCCTTCACTTGTTCTCGGACACTCAAGAGGCCCCTCCATGCCCATGAACATGATGACGGGGGTCGAGCAAGCCAAACACTCCCATTTCGCATGTACTTCCGCCGAATGCATCTAACCCACAAGGATTGACCATTTTCCACCACCAACCAAAATAACCGCATCATCCCGGCAGTATTCCAATCAACTAGTCGCTGAAGCCCCAAGCCACCTTCCATTTTGGGTGTACAAATATCCTTCCACGCCACGGCCACCCACTTCTTCTCACCTCCCCAAACAAAATGGACCATAAGCCGCTCCACCTCATGTAAGACACTTCTAGGCACCAAGAAAGCGGAGGTCCAATAGATACTCATTGACGTGATCACACTCCTAATCAACTCCACTCGTCCCGCCATTGTTAGAAAATTCCTCTTCCATGTGCTCAACCGTGCTCTCACCTTCTCAAATAAGTCCACACAATGGATTCGCCCAAGTCTACCCGAGAACAAGGGGAGTCCCAAGTATAGAACCGGAAAGGCAACTCGCTCCATTCCCAAGTGCTCGCAAATCCATGCCCCATGTGTCGCATCTCCTCCCATAAAAACTTGACTCTTCGATGTGTTAAGTTGCAGCCCGGACGTAGAGGAGAAGCTCTCAAGGATTCTCTTGATGACTCTTGCGTTAGCCCTTGTAGCCTTTGCAAAAACCATCACATCATCGGCGAATAGAAGGTGGGAAACTCGGACATCACCACATCTTGCCGGCTCAAGTGTTCCTTCTTCAACTTCCTTTGTAATCATACTACTTAGAACTTCCATGCAAAGTACAAATAAATATGGCGCAAGAGGGTCACCTTGCCTAAGGCCATTTGTTGCTCGAAAAGCTTTTGAATTTGCTCCATTCACTGTGACCACAAAAGATGCACGAACACAAGCCATGATCCACTTCCTCCACTTGCTCGGGAACCCAAATCTTTGGAGCACTTCTTCAAGGAAAGACCACGAGATCGAGTCATACGCTTTCCTCAGATCCAACTTTAGACACATTCTCCCATGTCCTCTCTCCAAATGCATGTTGTGACAAATCTCATGAGCGAGAAGGATGTTGTCGCTGATCCTCCGGCCACTCACAAATGCACTTTGAGACTCACCAACCAACCGAGGAAGCACCTTCTTCAGCCTACAAGCCAAGACCTTTGAGAGGTAGCGGTACATCATATTGCAAAGAAATATAGGGCGGTAATCGTCGATCGATTGTGGCGTAGACTTCTTTGGTATAACCGTGATGGAAGTATAGTTGATTTGCGCAAGGAGTTTTCCATTTCTCACGAACGAGTCCACCGCCTTGAACAAGTCATGCTTCACACACGACCAAGATGCCTTGAAGAATTTGGCATTGAATCCGTCGGGACCCGACGCCTTGTCCACATTTGAGTGCATCACAACCCTCTCTAGCTCTTCTATAGTGACAGCCTTGATGAGGTCGTTTGCTTCCACCCCCTCAAGTTGTGGCAACTCAAGGGTTGGATCTATGCTTCGTACCTGAAAACCATTAGCAAATAAGTTAGAGTAACGGCGCCGAAACGCCTCACGAATATCTATCTCACTTTCAATGGCCACTCCCTCAACTAACACTCGCCTCACATGATTGGTGGCTCTCCTCACTCTAAGGGAAGCATGGAAAAATCTAGAGTTTCGGTCTCCTTCTCGTAACCATCTCACCCTCGATTTTTGTCTCACAATGGATTCTTCTCGAACTAGTGCTTCGTTTAGGCCATTCTTGCACTCAATTTCCGATTCTAATAGACTCGCCTCCTCAGGTTCCTCCCTTCTCTTAAGCCGCACCACCTCAAGGGCGTGCCTAGCTTCCACCACTCTTTGCTCCACATTACCAAAAGTAGACCCACTCCACTTCTTTAAAGCCTTCTTGACTTCCTCTAATTTTGCAACCACTTGAAACATGGGTGTGCCTTCCACAAGAGTAGACCAAGCCGTGCCCACCACATTTAAAAAGTCCTCATGCTCAGCCCAAAAATTCTGAAAACGAAACATTCGAGCCTTCCTTTCACCCATCTTCTCCGTATTCATGACAAGAGGCGCATGGTCACTCAAGTCCTTCCCTCCCACTTCATAAAAAGACTCCGGAAATTCAGCTATCCATGCATGTGAAATGAGC
This sequence comes from Triglochin maritima, assembly GCA_963682175.1. Classification (NCBI taxonomy): domain Eukaryota; kingdom Viridiplantae; phylum Streptophyta; class Magnoliopsida; order Alismatales; family Juncaginaceae; genus Triglochin; species Triglochin maritima. Next base: position 25,825,587 of record OY821781.1, on the reverse strand, counting down.
ATCCGGTCGATACGTGTCTCAATACAAGCTTCTCCTCGTGAGGAATTTGTCCAAGTGAACTCGTCCCCCGTTGATGGTGCCTCCAAAAGTTGTAGACGATCGATACAAGTGTCGAATTCAGCCATGGCCGTCATATTCAGCCTCGCTCCTCCCTTCTTCTCACTCCCCTTCCTAATGCAATTGAAATCACCACATACAAGCCAAGGAGTGTCATCACCCGGTGCCGCTCTCCCAAGATCCTCCCAAAGTGCTCGTCTTTCAACATGTCCATTTGCACCATACACCATTGTCAACACAATCACCTTTCCACTCACCAAATCATTTCCTTCAAGTTGCACCATTTGAGCCGATTCCCATGTAACCCGGAGATCCACTTTGCTATCATTCCACATAACTAAAATCCGACCCGAATCCACAATTATATTATTTGCAGCCCATTGTTGTTGTCCCCAAATTGATCTCCGAAATCGATCCAACTTCTTTGTCTTCACCTTGTGCTCCACAATACATACCACATCCGCCTTAACTTCCTTTATTTTCCCCCTTATCATGTGTGCTCGGCTGGGGAGATTTGCGTCACGCACATTCCATACTAAGACTATCATGATTTTGGTGTAGCGGACCGGGGTCCCTTTCCGTCTCGCATTGCCTTTTGTTGTGCCCCCACCTTCGCGCGTATAGCTTTGAATGCCTCGGGTTGTGGAGAAATGGATTCAAGGTCCACCGAAGGAGGTGGAGAGGAAACCCTTGCAACCATTCTTTTCTTCTCCTCCACCTTTCCTTCACCCTCCTCTTCGTCAAAAAAACCCACATCCGCCAATCCACTCAACACTTCAAACCGGCCCTTACTCGGTGCTTCTCCAAGGTCACAATCCACACTAGGTAACCCCTCCTCTAGTTGACGCACCAATTTTCTTGGTGCAATCCAGCCGTCCTTTGCATGAGAAATATGCAATTCCCTCTCCTCAAAATCACGTGACACCTCCTCATCCACCACAACCCCACATAAATTTCCACTCCCATTTTTAATTCCCTCACTTGATCATAACTCCAATCCCTTCTCTTTAACCATGCCAAGTGTCACCTCCTTGTTTGTTTGTTTCTCTTGCAAGGCACTTTTGGCCCCCCCATGATTTTTGAATTCCACCCCTATGATTGACTCTTCCACAAAGCACACCTTAGTACCTTTTATGACACCCTTTTGCTTTTTCATAATTTGTCCCCCTTCTTTTGCTTTTTGTCCCCCTTGCTCATTCCCACTTGGTCCAACTCCGGCATACACCTCCCCTCCAACTCCCTGACCAGCCATCTCTGGCGAGCCGGCGCCAGCAGCCGCCCCAACTCCGGCGAGCTCAACTACCACCAAATTTTCCTCATTTTCCTTGTCTTCGACGCCCATCACCCCTCCCTCGCCTCCTAGATCATCGGAACCACCCACTTCCGTTCCTTTCCTTCCAACTACCACCCATTCCTTCCTCTTTCCCTTCACACCCACTCCACCATGATTTTCTCCTTTTGCTCTCCTCGGGCACTTCTCATGAACGTGACCAAACTCCTTGCACTCATCACAATAGCCTAGCCTCCATTCATACTCTATTGCAATTTCCTCCACCTCTCCTCCTTCAATTTGCACTCGAACCATTGGAGGGTAATCAAACGTACATGGCACCTCCACACACACACGTGCATACGCCAACCTTCTACCCAAAGCCGTATTTTCGTCCATGTAGCGTGGTCTTCCCATAACACTTGCAATGATACTAAGATTTTTTGAAGACCAAAACCTAAGATCAAGCTCCGGCATACGTACCCATATAGGAACCGTAGACATGGATGCACGCCTCATCACCGTCGATGGAGTCCACCTTTGCACCACAAGCGGTGTTCCTCGAACAAACCATGGCCCATTTTCGAGAACCATCTCTAAATCTTTCATCGTGGTGAAGCGAAACAACAAGAAGCCCTCCTTGCACCGAATGACCTCCAAACCACCGGACAACTTCCACAAACGTGGCAAGAATCTCTCAAGGGTGGGGAGATGAGGCCGAAAATCAACAAAATATCCAAAAAGAACTTTGTCCCACCTCTTGAGAGCATCCACCACCTCTTCACGTGAACAATGGCCCATACGAACCCCCTCCTTCACCATCGGCTCCACAAACTCCAAGGCCGTAGATGCCCTTGGTGTGGATGTGAAAAGATCCGTCCACTTCTTAGGAACAAGTGGTGCATCACCCATTGCACCCTCCTTTCCCGAGGCCTCACCCAACATGGCCTCTCCACCCACTCTTTTCTTCTCTCTCTTCCCACTTCTCCTCTTCTCTACCACTCTCCTCCTCCTCCTCCCTCCTCTCCTTCTCTTCCTCTCCTTGTTCTCCCCCTCACCTTCTTTCTGTCCTCTCCCCCTTATCCCTCTCTCTCGCTCTCTCTCCTCTTCTCACATTCTCTCGCATCTCCTTTTCTCATTCTCCCTCTTATCCTCTTCTCTCTGTCCCTCCTCTTTTCTATTCTCCTTCTCTCTTCTCTCCCTATCCCTATCCCTATTCTCTCTTCTCTGCCTCTATCCTTCTCTCTCGCTCCCTTCTCTCTTCTCCAATGTTGTCTACCCCTCTCTCTTCTCCTTCTCCCTCATTCTCTCCCCCTCTTCTTCTTCTCTCTCTTCCCATGTTCCCTCTTCTCTGCTCACTCATTCTCCTTATCCTTCTCCTCCTCTCTCCCTTATCATTCCTCTCACCTTCTCTATCTCTTTCTCTCTCTTCCTTCTCTCCCTCTCTCCTTGTACCTCTTCTCCTTATCCCACTTACTTTATCTCTCTTCCTTTCTCTTCTCCTTGTCCCACTCTCTTTATCTCTCTCTCGTCTCTCCTTCTCCCTCTTCTTCTCTCCCTTCCCCTTTTCTCCCACTCCTTCTCTCTCTTCCTCGTCCCATTCTCTCCCTTCTCTCTCTCGTTCTACCCCTCTCTCTTATCTCCCGCTCTCCTTCTCTCTCACTCTTCCCTCTTCTCTTTCTCTCATCTCCCTCTCCCCATCTCTCTATCTACCTCTTATCCCGCTCCCCTTCTTCGGTCCTTATCCTTCTCTCTTCTTCTTCTCTCCCCCTTTAATCTTTATCTGTCCTCCTCTTTCCGTTCTCCCTCTCTCGCTCGCTCTCCCTCTCTCTCCTTCTCTCCCACTCCTTCTTCACCCCCTCTCTCTTCTCCCTCGCTCTTCTTCTCCCTCTCCCCTCTACTTCTCTGTCCTCCTCTCTCCCTCTTCTCTTCTCTACCTCTCTCGTTCCCTCTCCCCATCTTCTCTCCCTCCCCTCCTCCCCCTTCTCCTTCATTTTCTATCTTCCTCTTGTCCTCTTCTCCACTCCTTCCTCCTTCTCTCGCTCTCTCTCCCTTCTTCTCTCTCCTCCCTCTCCTTTTCTCTCTCCTTCCCTTCTCTCTCCCTCTCTCCTCTTCTCCACTCTCGTTCTCTCTCCCGCTTCCTTCTCTCTCCTTCTCCTCTCTCCGCTCTTCTTGTCCTCTTTTCTCCACTCTCCTTCTCTCTCCCTTCTCTATCTCTCGCTCTCGTTCTCCATCTCTCTTCTCTCTCCCTTTCCCTCACTCTTTTCTTCTCTCTCTTCCCACTTCTCCTCTTCTCTACCACTCTCCTCCTCCTCTTCCCTCCTCTCCTTCTCTTCCTCTCCTTGTTTTCCCCCTCACCTTCTTTCTGTCCTCTCCCCCTTATCCCTCTCTCTCTCGCTCTCTCTCCTCTTCTCACATTCTCTCGCTTCTCCTTTTCTCATTCTCCCTCTTATCCTCTTCTCTCTGTCCCTCCTCATTTCTATTCTCCTTCTCTCTTCTCTCCTTATCCCTATCCCTATTCTCTCTTCTCTGCCTCTATCCTTCTCTCTCTTGCTCCCTTCTCTCTTCTCCTATGTTGTCTACCCCTCTCTCTTCTCCTTCTCTCCCTTATTCTCTCCCCCTCCTTCTTCTCTCTCTTCCCATGTTCCCTCTTCTCTGCTCACTCATTCTCCTTATCCTTCTCCTCCTCTCTCCCTTATCATTCCTCTCACCTTCTCTATCTCTTTCTCTCTCTTCCTTCTCTCCCTCTCTCCTTGTACCTCTTCTCCTTATCCCACTCTCTTTATCTCTCTTCCTTTCTCTCCCTCTCTCCTTGTCCCTCTTCTCCTTTTCCCACTCTCTTTATCTCTCTCTCCTCTCTCCTTCTCCCTCTTCTTCTCTCCCTTCTCCTTTTCTCCCACTCCTTCTCTCTCTTCCTCGTCCCATTCTCTCCCTTCTCTCTCTCGTTCTACCTCTCTCTCTTCTCTCCCGCTCTCCTCTCTCACTCTTCCCTCTTCTCTTTCTCTCATCTCCCTCTCCCCATCTCTCTATCTACCTCTTATCCCGCTCCCCTTCTTCGGTCCTTATCCTTCTCTCTTCTTCTTCTCTCCCCCTTTAATCCTTATCTGTCCTCCTCTTTCCCTTCTCCCTCTCTCGCTCGCTCTCCCTCTCTCTCCTTCTCTCCCACTCCTTCTTCACCCCCTCTCTCTTCTCCCTCGCTCTTCTTCTCCCTCTCCCCTCTACTTCTCTATGCTCCTCTCTCCCTCTTCTCTTCTCTACCTCTCTCGTTCCCTCTCCCCCTTCTTCTCTCCCTCCCCTCTTCCCCCTTCTCCTTCATTTTCTATCTTCCTCTTGTCCCCTTCTCCACTCCTTCCTCCTTCTCTCGCTCTCTCTCCCTTCTTCTCTCTCCTCCCTCTCCTCTTCTCTCTCCTTCCCTTCTCTCTCCCTCTCTCCTCTTCTCCACTCTCGTTCTCTCTCCCGCTTCCTTCTCTCTCCTTCTCCTCTCTCCGCTCTTCTTGTCCTCTTTTCTCCACTCTCCTTCTCTCTCCCTTCTCTATCTCTCGCTCTCGTTCTCCATCTCTCTTCTCTCTCCCTTTCCCTCACTCTTTTCTTCTCTCTCTTCCCACTTCTCCTCTTCTCTACCACTCTCCTCCTCCTCCTACCTCCTCTCCTTCTCTTCCTCTCCTTGTTCTCCCCCTCACCTTCTTTCTGTCCTCTCCCTCTTATCCCTCTCTCTCTCGCTCTCTCTCCTCTTCTCACATTCTCTCGCTTCTCATTTTCTCATTCTCCCTCTTATCCTCTTCTCTCTGTCCCTCCTCTTTTCTATTCTCCTTCTCTCTTCTCTCCTTATCCCTATCCCTATTCTCTCTTCTCTGCCTCTATCCTTCTCTCTCTCGCTCCCTTCTCTCATCTACTATGTTGTCTACCCCTCTCTCTTCTCCTTCTCCCTCATTCTCTCCCCCTCTTCTTCTTCTCTCTCTTCCCATGTTCCCTCTTCTCTGCTCACTCATTCTCCTTATCCTTCTCCTCCTCTCTCCCTTATCATTCCTCTCACCTTCTCTATCTCTTTCTCTCTCTTCCTTCTCTCCCTCTCTCCTTGTACCTCTTCTCCTTATCCCACTTACTTTATCTCTCTTCCTTTCTCTTCTCCTTGTCCTTCTCTCTTTATCTCTCTCTCGTCTCTCCTTCTCCCTCTTCTTCTCTCCCTTCTCCTTTTCTCCCACTCCTTCTCTCTCTTCCTCGTCCCATTCTCTCCCTTCTCTCTCTCGTTCTACCCCTCTCTCTTATCTCCCGCTCTCCTTCTCTCTCACTCTTCCCTCTTCTCTTTCTCTCATCTCCCTCTCCCCATCTCTCTATCTACCTCTTATCCCGCTCCCCTTCTTCGGTCCTTATCCTTCTCTCTTCTTCTTCTCTCCCCCTTTAATCTTTATCTGTCCTCCTCTTTCCGTTCTCCCACTCTCGCTCGCTCTCCCTCTCTCTCCTTCTCTCCCACTCCTTCACCCCCTCTCTCTTCTCCCTCGCTCTTCTTCTCCCTCTCCCCTCTACTTCTCTGTCCTCCTCTCTCCCTCTTCTCTTCTCTACCTCTCTCGTTCCCTCTCCCCTTCTTCTCTCCCTCCCCTCTTCCCCCTTCTCCTTCATTTTCTATCTTCCTCTTGTCCTCTTCTCCACTCCTTCCTCCTTCTCTCGCTCTCTCTCCCTTCTTCTCTCTCCTCCCTCTCCTTTTCTCTCTCCTTCCCTTCTCTCTCCCTCTCTCCTCTTCTCCACTCCCTTCTCTCTTCTCCAATGTTGTCTACCCCTCACTCTTCTGCTTCTCCCTCATTCTCTCCCCCTCTTCTTCTTCTCTCTCTTCCCATGTTCCCTCTTCTCTGCTCACTCATTCTCCTTATCCTTCTCCTCCTCTCTCCCTTATCATTCCTCTCACCTTCTCTATCTCTTTCTCTCTCTTCCTTCTCTCCCTCTCTCCTTGTACCTCTTTTCCTTATCCCACTCTCTTTATCTCTCTTCCTTTCTCTCCCTCTCTCCTTGTCCCTCTTCTCCTTGTCCCACTCTCTTTATCTCTCTCTCCTCTCTCCTTCTCCCTCTTCTTCTCTCCCTTCTCCTTTTCTCCCACTCCTCATCTCTCTTCTTCGTCCCATTCTCTCCCTTCTCTCTCTCTCTCGTTCTACCCCTGTCTCTTCTCTCCCGCTCTCCTTCTCTCTCACTCTTCCCTCTTCTCTTTCTCTCATCTCCCTCTCCCCATATCTCTATCTACCTCTTATCCCGCTCCCCTTCTTCGGTCCTTATCCTTCTCTCTTCTTCTTCTCTCCCCCTTTAATCCTTATCTGTCCTCCTCTTTCCCTTCTCCCTCTCTCGCTCGCTCTCCCTCTCTCTCCTTCTCTCCCACTCCTTCTTAACCCACTCTCTCTTCTCCCTCGCTCTTCTTCTCCCTCTCCCCTCTACTTCTCTGTCCTCCTCTCTCCCTCTTCTCTTCTCTACCTCTCTCGTTCCCTCTCCCCCTTCTTCTCTCCCTCCCCTCTTCCCCCTTCTCCTTCATTTTCTATCTTCCTCTTCTCCACTCCTTCCTCCTTCTCTCGCTCTCTCTCCCTTCTTCTCTCTCCTCCCTCTCCTTTTCTCTCTCCTTCCCTTCTCTCTCCCTCTCTCCTCTTCTCCACTCTCGTTCTCTCTCCTGCTTCCTTCTCTCTCCTTCTCCTCTCTCCGCTCTTCGTGTCCTCTTTTCTCCACTCTCCTTCTCTCTCCCTTCTCTATCTCTCGCTCTCGTTCTCCATCTCTCTTCTCTCTCCCTTTCCCTCACTCTTTTCTTCTCTCTCTTCCCACTTCTCCTCTTCTCTACCACTCTCCTCCTCCTCCTCCCTCCTCTCCTTCTGTTCCTCTCCTTGTTCTCCCCCTCACCTTCTTTCTGTCCTCTCCCCCTTATCCCTCTCTCTCGCTCTCTCTCCTCTTCTCACATTCTCTCGCTTCTCCTTTTCTCATTCTCCCTCTTATCCTCTTCTCTCTCGTTCCTTCTCTCTGTCCCTCCTCTTTTCTATTCTCCTTCTCTCTTCTCTCCTTATCCCTATCCCTATTCTCTCTTCTCTGCCTCTATCCTTCTCTCTCTCGCTCCCTTCTCTCTTCTCCTATGTTGTCTACCCCTCTCTCTTCTCCTTCTCCCACATTCTCTCCCCCTCTTCTTCTTCTCTCTCTTCCCATGTGTCCCTCTTCTCTGCTCACTCATTCTCCTTATCCTTCTCCTCCTCTCTTCCTTATCATTCCTCTCACCTTCTCTATCTCTTTCTCGCTCTTCCTTCTCTCCCTCTCTCCTTGTACCTCTTCTCCTTATCCCACTCTCTTTATCTCTCTTCCTTTCTCTCCCTCTCTCCTTGTCCCTCTTCTCCTTGTCCCACTCTCTTTATCTCTCTCTCCTCTCTCCTCTCTCCTTCTCCCTCTTCTCTCTCCCTTCTCCTTTTCTCCCACTCCTTCTCTCTCTTCCTCGTCCCATTCTCTCCCTTCTCTCTCTCGTTCTACCCCTCTCTCTTCTCTCCCGCTCTCCTTCTCTCTCACTCTTCCCTCTTCTCTTTCTCTCATCTCCCTCTCCCCATCTCTCTATCTACCTCTTATCCCGCTCCCCTTCTTCCGTCCTTATCCTTCTCTCTTCTTCTTCTCTCCCCCTTTAATCCTTATCTGTCCTCCTCTTTCCCTTCTCCCTCTCTCGCTCGCTCTCCCTCTCTCTCCTTCTCTCCCACTCCTTCTTCACCCCCTCTCCCTTCTCCCTCGCTCTTCTTCTCCCTCTCCCCTCTACTTCTCTGTCCTCCTCTCTCCCTCTTCTCTTCTCTACCTCTCTCGTTCCCTCTCCCCCTTCTTCTCTCCCTCCCCTCTTCCCCCTTCTCCTTCATTTTCTATCTTCCTCTTGTCCTCTTCTCCACTCCTTCCTCCTTCTCTCGCTCTCTCTCCCTTCTTCTCTCTCCTCCCTCTCCTTTTCTCTCTCCTTCCCTTCTCTCTCCCTCTCTCCTCTTCTCCACTCTCGTTCTCTCTCCCGCTTCCTTCTCTCTCCTTCTCCTCTCTCCGCTCTTCTTGTCCTCTTTTCTCCACTCTCCTTCTCTCTCCCTTCTCTATCTCTCACTCTCGTTCTCCATCTCTCTTCTCTCTCCCTTTCCCTCACTCTTTTCTTCTCTCTCTTCCCACTTCTCCTCTTCTCTACCACTCTCCTCCTCCTCCTCCGTCCTCTCCTTCTCTTCCTCTCCTTGTTCTCCCCCTCACCTTCTTTCTGTCCTCTCCCCCTTATCCCTCTCTCTCGCTCTCTCTCCTCTTCTGACATTCTCTCGCTTCTCCTTTTCTCATTCTCCCTCTTATCCTCTTCTCTCTGTCCCTCCTCTTTTCTATTCTCCTTCTCTCTTCTCTCCTTATCCCTATCCCTATTCTCTCTTCTCTGCCTCTATCCTTCTCTCTCTCGCTCCCTTCTCTCTTCTCCTATGTTGTCTACCCCTCTCTCTTCTCCTTCTCCCACATTCTCTCCCCCTCTTCTTCTTCTCTCTCTTCCCATGTGTCCCTCTTCTCTGCTCACTCATTCTCCTTATCCTTCTCCTCCTCTCTCCCTTATCATTCCTCTCACCTTCTCTATCTCTTTCTCGCTCTTCCTTCTCTCCCTCTCTCCTTGTACCTCTTCTCCTTATCCCACTCTCTTTATCTCTCTTCCTTTCTCTCCCTCTCTCCTTGTCCCTCTTCTCCTTGTCCCACTCTCTTTATCTCTCTCTCCTCTCTCCTTCTCCCTCTTCTCTCTCCCTTCTCCTTTTCTCCCACTCCTCTCTCTTCCTCATCCCATTCTCTCCCTTCTCTCTTTCGTTCTACCCCTCTCTCTTCTCTCCCGCTCTCCTTCTCTCTCACTCTTCCCTCTTCTCTTTCTCTCATCTTCCTCTCCCCATCTCTCTATCTACCTCTTATCCCGCTCCCCTTCTTCGGTCCTTATCCTTCTCTCTTCTTCTTCTCTCCCCCTTTAATCCTTATCTGTCCTCCTCTTTCCCTTCTCCCTCTCTCGCTCGCTCTCCCTCTCTCTCCTTCTCTCCCACTCCTTCTTCACCCCCTCTCTCTTCTCCCTCGCTCTTCTTCTCCCTCTCCCCTCTACTTCTCTGTCCTCCTCTCTCCCTCTTCTCTTCTCTACCTGTCTCGTTCCCTATCCCCCTTCTTCTCTCCCTCCCCTCTTCCCCCTTCTCCTTCATTTTCTATCTTCCTATTGTCCTCTTCTCCACTCCTTCCTCCTTCTCTCGCTCTCTCTCCCTTCTTCTCTCTCCTCCCTCTCCTTTTCTCTCTCCTTCCCTTCTCTCTCCCTCTCTCCTCTTCTCCACTCTCGTTCTCTCTCCCGCTTCCTTCTCTCTCCTTCTCCTCTCTCTGCTCTTCTTGTCCTCTTTTCTCCACTCTCCTTCTCTCTCCCTTCTCTATCTCTCGCTCTCGTTCTCCATCTCTCTTCTCTCTCCCTTTCCCTCACTCTTTTCTTCTCTCTCTTCCCACTTCTCCTCTTCTCTACCACTCTGCTCCTCCTCCTCCCTCCTCTCCTTCTCTTCCTCTCCTTGTTCTCCCCCTCACCTTCTTTCTGTCCTCTCCCCCTTATCCCTCTCTCTCTCTCTCGCTCTCTCTCCTCTTCTCACATTCTCTCGCTTCTCCTTTTCTCATTCTCCCTCTTATCCTCTTCTCTCTGTCCCTCCTCTTTTCTATTCTCCTTCTCTCTTCTCTCCTTATCCCTATCCCTATTCTCTCTTCTCTGCCTCTATCCTTCTCTCTCTCGCTCCCTTCTCTCTTCTCCTATGTTGTCTACCCCTCACTCTTCTCCTTCTCCCTCATTCTCTCCCCCTCTTCTTCTTCTCTCTCTTCCTATGTTCCCTCTTCTCTGCTCACTCATTCTCCTTATCCTTCTCCTCCTCTCTCCCTTATCATTCCTCTCACCTTCTCTATCTCTTTCTCTCTCTTCCTTCTCTCCCTCTCTCCTTGTACCTCTTCTCCTTATCCCACTCTCTTTATCTCTCTTCCTTTCTCTCCCTCTCTCCTTGTCCCTCTTCTCCTTGTCCCACTCTCTTTATCTCTCTCTCCTCTCTCCTTCTCCCTCTTCTTCTCTCCCTTCTCCTTTTCTCCCACTCCTCCTCTCTCTTCCTCGTCCCATTCTCTCCCTTCTATCTCTCGTTCTACCCCTCTCTCTTCTCTCCCGCTCTCCTTCTCTCTCACTCTTCCATCTTCTCTTTCTTTTTCGTTTTTTGCAAAGCAAAAAGGGAGGCTTAGCCTCGAATTTCTATTAATTGGCAAAGTTTACAACCTACAAAAAATTTCGTTTAGACTCGCGGGAGTATGCTACATGCATATCCGGCTACTACAAGTAATATAACCCGACATAGAATGTATCAAAACATTACATCTCTACGTCAATTCAGCATTACGTCCCACGATGTATCATCCATGTTACACCCAATTCTCCTCAAATTTCTGGAATTCCTCGTCGTTTCTTGCTAGTCTCTTCACTCTTTGGCCCATACACCGGACCATGTCCTTAATGGCTCCCACAATGTCCTCCGGTTTCTTCTTTTCATCCTCAAATATTCTACGATTTCGCTCTTGCCACGTTTCATGTACCATTGCATTAAAGGCCCATCTTCTTGTGACCTTGTCCACCCGGCTCCCTCTAGCATGGGAGACACGATTGGCTTCACTTTCTAGACTCCTTGCTTGGTTTGGTTTTAGTTTCAAGAGTCGAAGAAGTTGGGCCCATACCTCCTTTGTATACTTGCAGCCCCAAAATAAGTGTTGCATGTCTTCCTCCATCTCGTCACAAAGGACACATGTAGGGTCATGGCTGGCCCCTCTTTTGTTCATTAGCTCTTTGGTGAGTAGCCGGCCTCTCAAAGCTCTCCATGCCGTGAGTGCATGTTTCGGTATAGCCTCCTTGTGCCACACCATATCCGCCCATGCCACCTTGCAACCCGGTGCCTTCACCCACTTCCACACCTCCTTCATTCCCAACTTGTCCCCTTGTCCATCAACTCGTGATGGTTTGTCTCTCCCTCCTTTGATGGGAATGTTGTTGATCTTTGTCCATAGTTCCTCCATGGTGGTCGATTTTGGGAAGGGTAGATTCCATTCTCCATTTCGAATGAAATGTGCAACTTTTGTATCCCAAGGTACACCCAAGTTGTAATGTAGCCGCTCACCCCATTCTTCACAATGGAATGGCCTCCCACACCAAGGATGATGAAAGAAGCTAATGTGTTCCCCATCTCCAACTTGATATTGAATATGTTGCCTTGCTATATCACGCACTCGAATGATTCCTCTCCATGCCCACGAGGAGGTGGACGGTGGTCTTGCAAGCCAAATAGACCGGTTCTTCAAATATTTTTGGCGAATGCACTTCACCCAAAGAGAGCTTCCGTCTTCCACCACTAGCCAAAACAAGCGTAGGAGGCCTACTTCGTTCCATTCTACTAAACGCTTCAGCCCAAGTCCCCCTTCAATTTTTGGTGTACACACATCCTTCCACGCAACCCCCACCCACTTCTTAGGCCCTCCCCAAATAAATCTAGACATAAGGCTGTCCATCTCTTGTAGCACTTTGCGAGGGATGAGGAAAGCGGATGTCCAATAAATGCTAAGAGAGACTAGTACACTCCTTACGAGCTCCACCCGGCCGGCTATAGATAAGAAATTTTGCTTCCAAGTGCTCAAACGCACCTTTAGTTTGTTGATAAGGGACATGCAATGACTTCTTCCCATCCTTCCCGAGAATAAGGGCAACCCAAGGTAAGTCACCGGAAAGAGCTTTTTCTCCATACCTAGATGTTCGACTATCCATTCCCCATGTGCGACATCACCTCCCATGAATATTTGACTCTTTGAAGCATTAAATTGCAGCCCCGAGTATGCCGTGAAATCATCAAGAACCTGTTTAAGAGCTTTGGCATTTTCCTTTGTAGCCTTTGCAAAAAGTAGCACATCATCCGCAAACATCAAATGTGAGACAATAGTGTCTCCACATGATAAGGGGTCAAGTTTTCCTTCCTCCACCGCCATCTTCACCATCTTGCTCAAGACTTCCATGCACATAACAAACAAATATGGTGCTAGTGGATCACCTTGCCTCAGCCCATTCTTTGCTCTAAACGGTGCTGAATTTGCCCCATTCACGGTCACAACAAAGGAAGCTTTAACACATGCCATGATGGTCCTCCTCCACTTGTCCGGGAACCCAAATTTCTCCATTACTTGATCAAGGAACTCCCACGAGATGGAATCATAAGCCTTTCGAATATCTAGCTTGATGCACATTCTCCCTCTTCCTTTATCAAGATGAAGGTTGTGGCATAGCTCGTGTGCGAGGAGGATGTTGTCACTAATTCTTCTTCCATGAACAAATGCACTTTGATTTTCCCCAACAATTTGTGGTAGCAATTTCTTCAACCGGTTTGCAGCACTTTTGAGGTGAATCTATATGTCATGTTGCACAAAGCTATGGGCCTATAATCTTCCACCAACATTGGTGCCTTCTTTTTTGGTACGAGTGTGATAGACGTGTAGTTCCACTTGGCCAAAACCTTTCCACTCGTCATGCATGATTCCACGGCTTTGAAGATATCCTTCTTTATGATTCCCCATGCCACTTTGAAGAACTTAGCATTGAACCCATCGGGCTCCGGCGCCTTGTCCACATTTGCATTTAAAATAACATCTGCAAGCTCCTTCATGTGTAATTTGCGAACTAAACATTCTCCATCCGATGCCTCAATTTGGGGTAACTCAATCGATGATTTGATCTTACAAACCTGAAATTCATTAGCAAACAAGTTAGAAAAAAAGCGTCGAAACGCATCACGAATCTCTCCTTCCTCCTCGAAAGTGTGCTCGCCCTCACACACACTCCTCACTTGGTTGGTGGCCCCCCTCACTCTAAGTTGCGCATGAAAGAACCGGGTGTTTCCGTCCCCCTCTTTCAACCACCTAACTCTTGATTTTTGCCGAATTAGGGATTCCTCCCAAGCAAGAACTCGGTTTAGCTCCTCTTTTGCTGCCCTCTCTTCACTTCCTAGGTGCTCAAGATCCAGCCCCTCACTTCTCCTTCTCCTAATCTCCACAAGGGCATCTCTAGCTATTCCCACCTTGTTTGTAATATTTCCAAATTTCAGCCCACTCCATTTCTTGAGAGCCTTCTTTGCTTCATTCAATTTTTCCACCACTCTAAACATAGGTGTACCATCCACAAGTGTTGCTCACGCACCCTCCACAACCCCTAGGAAGTCTTCATGATCCGCCCAATAGTTTTCAAACCTAAACATCTTCGGCTTCCTCGTCTCATTTCCCTCCGTTTTCATGGTAAGGGTTGCATGGTCACTCAAGTCCTTTGCCCCCACCACATAGTAAGCCTCCGGGAACCTCTCAAGCCAAGCATTGTTCTTCAAGATGCGGTCAATTTTTGTTTCAATACGAGCGGCTCCCTCGGAGGAGTTGGACCAAGTGAATTCCTCACCCAACCATGGCATCTCAAGGAGTTGAAGGGCATCCGCACACTCATTGAAGTCCTGAATTGCAGCCTCGTTTACTTCCCCTCCTCCCCTCTTCTCACTTGTCATACGAATACAATTAAAGTCCCCTACCACTACTACCCAAGGTATCGAGGTGTTTGGTTCCACGGAAGCAAGATCTTGCCATAGTTTCCTTCTCTCCACATGACCATTCTCTCCATAAATTACCGTGAAAGCAAACTCTATTCCGTCCTTCCTCATGAGCCCCTCGAAGTGAAGCATTTGGGCGGATTCAAATTTGGTATCAAGGCCTACCACTTGATCATTCCAAAGCACAAGTATTCTCCCGGAATCGACAATCAAGCTATTTCCCATCCATTCATGGGGCCATATGGCACGCTTGAAACTTGCAAGCTTCTTCAATTTTACTTTGTGTTCCACGAGACACACTATATCCGGCTTTACCTCCCTTATTCGACCCCTTATCATAAGTGCCCGGCTGGGTCCAATTGCTCCGCGCACATTCCACACAAGGATATTCATGGGTTCAAGGTGTGGGCATACGCCCTTTCCCTCCACGCAAGTTCTTTTGTTGTCTCAATCCTTTCTCACGAATTGCTTTGAAAGCCTCGGGTTGTGGTGAAATTGATGCCAAGTCCACCGGGGGTGGTGGGGAGCAACCTCTCTCATGGCTTGCTAATGTCGACTGTAACGCCCCCGATCTCGCGGGTACGCACACTGGGGAAGGAGACTAGTGTCGCGATCAGAGACCTCCGCGACGACCGAAGGGGTTACAAAAGACAGACCGAATAGACTCGACAAACTGAAAGAAATCATACACAAATGGACTGACATAAAACATAATAGGAATAATAGAATAATCATAACAATAAAAGTCTTATTACAACACATCGAGTATCAAAAAGGAAATACATAGGGAAATATGCGGAAGCAAAGATAACTGGGAATCTGGTCGACGCGTCCCTCGTGTACAGAATCTTCGGAACTCGTCCAGTCTGCCCTGTGGAACCTAGGTACCTGCAAGCACCGCATTTAACAATGCGTGAGTTTTCAATTAAGAAAACCCAGTATGCCCCCGCCAATGCAATAAATGAAAGGTAGCATGAAATGCAAAAATGGCAGGTTTCAGAAACAGAACGGAACAGAACAGAAAGCATCAAATGCAACAGAAGGCTGCGACTACACCAGTCGTGCCAGTCGGGCTCACCCGAATCGTTCCTCCATAGGAACCAGAACACCAGCCTCGCTGGTCAGAGGTGGTCACTCGTCAGTGACCCACCGCTCGGCACAAAGCGGTGCGCCGGATAAGTGTCCCAATCCGCGGAAAATAAACCTACATGGTGTCATCGCGAACTGAGGAACACCTACCCTGAGACAGAATGGCAGTGCACATGCCCAGGACTTATCTTAGGCCTGGCCCCCTACAGGGGTCTTAGCCGAGTGGCCTCTGAAGCTAGAGGACCCACCCGTGGCCCGTCGGCCCAGAAAACAGAACGTGCCCAGAATTACTCCATCAGATTAGATGCAATGCAACTACTCTATAGTCTAGTGCAACTAAATTATTCAGAAATGAGTCCAAAGGAGAACATGCAATATCTCCCTCAAGCTCTATGCAAAACAGAATATTAATTCAGCAAAATCACACCAAGATCAACAACAAGACTCATGGTTGTTTCCTAAATTCAACCAGCACACAATTCCGGAAATAAAGGCATGTCATAAGCATCCATAATATATACAGCCAACAAAATAAAGCATACAAGTTTGAATCCAGCAATTATTTAACATGACATCATGATACATCCTTGAAATAGACAAATCAGGAAAATAGGCCATGTAACCAGCCACAAGGTAAGCAATATTATTCGTCAACCTTATAGTACATGATTTAGGAAATAATTATGTAACCAGTAGCTAACTAATATATGGTTAAACGTCAACTTATTAGCATAAGATTTAGGAAACACAATGCCTAATACACGGGCATGTAAGGTCTAGCAACAAGTCCGGTCATGGAAGTTTCCTATTTCCAACAATGACATGGTGAATGAATATGCAATGACTTGTATCAACCAGCCATGAAACTTTCCTATATTCAACAACCTATTAGTGCATGAAATATGGGGCTTAAAATTAGAAACAAATCCGGAAGTAAACCTTGTATCCAGCCAGCAAATCCGGATCTTCTAGGTCTGAATCCAGCAGTAATCCGAACATTGATCAAGCAAGGTTTTTGGTAACAATCCAGCCATATGGTCTATTGATTTCAGTACCCATTAAGGAATGAATTTTTCGGCTTATACCCAACACTAAAATCAGGAGATAAATCATGTGTCCAGCAACCTAAGATGTCTAGATATCCGGAATAGATGGTTGTGATTATGCGAAAACTTAGAAGCAAACCGGGTCATGGAACTTTCCTAATTTCAGCAACCTAATGATGCATGACCTATGGCATCTAATATCAATCTTTGTGGAGAATTAATCACGTAACTAACGATAAAGATGCGCAACATGTAATAACATGAACCATCCAAGAATATGAAATCAAATTCAGAATCACATCTAGGAAATCCGGTAACAACATAAATCAACCGCATGAAACCCTAGATAAGTTAGGTTGGGAATTGCATGAACTTATTTCAGAAAACCTACATGATATGCTCCCGAAATCCTCCTTCCTCCCCCCTGATTGGTCCAGCAAAACCACAAGGAAAGTCGCAAGAAAGGTACCACGACCGGAAGAGTATTCCAGCCACCCGCCGGAACTAGGGTTGCACCGCAACCTTCCATTCGTGCAACTATCAACACGTCCCAACCCCAACATAAAATCCGTCCCCAGCAGCCTTCTCTACCCACCATGCAACCTAAAGCTAACGGAGAGAGGCATACCTGAAGAGAGGAGAGGCTGAGCTACACCGAAGACCGACAAGAAACTTCTCCTCCTAGCTGCGCACCAAGAGCACCGCCGGGTTTCTCCTTCCAAGCTGCTGGAGCTCCAATGTTAATTTCGGTGGTGAGGGTGGAGAAAAGGTCTAGGGAAGGTTGGCTAGGGTGCTATATTTATAAGGGTGCAAGTTGGAAAGAAGAAACTAGGAAAAAGGCAAGAGATAATTGGGAGTTAATTTGCTTTGATGGCAAAATCAGCACTTTCCTAAATCCAAATCAAAGCACATGCTAGCAAGATTTTCTCTCATTAATTTCGGATATGGTAAGGCCAGCCCAACCTCCCAATCTAACCAACACGCCTCATCAAGCAACAAATAAATCCGCACACCAGGTTTTAGGCACCCGATAAACCCGGTTAAGTCTAACGAATGCAACCGCGCCCGGCGGTTAAATTCGCCCAAAAAGGAAACTTTTGCAAAACCAACTTAACTCAAAACAAAGACAATAAAACACATAAAAGGACAAATAAAACCTAAAACAGAGTGGCAGGAGAGCGGGTCTTACAACCTACCCCCCTTAAAGAAATTTCGTCCTCGAAATTTGCCAGCCCTAACTCTCAGCCAAAAACTTGGGATACAATAACCCCACACTCAAACAACGGTAACAAAAGTTACAAGATGATGAAATACATGTGCCATAACAGCCAAAGATTCTGAGAACAAATCATGAACCAATCACATGAAATCCAGCAAGTAATAATGTATGAACCTATGATACATTGACAATCATAAAATTTATAGCAACTAATATATACATACATATGCGACATCTTGACAGTAAGTATCCATGAGGATCATATAATTTCCAGCAACCAATTAATACATGCATATGTGACGTCTTAGCAGCACTAAAACGTAAGTAACATATGGTATTTAACAACAACCTAATCATGAGATCGTATAGTTCCGGCAACTAAATAATAGATATCATACATGTCATGTATCAAGACCGCAATTAAATGAAGAAGGAATAACAATCTCTCTATAGATAATATACGTGCACATGATGTATTTAGGTAGCAATTAAATCATGGAAATAATTACAAGATCTTAATAGACAATACTCATGCACGAGATATATCTAGGCAACCATTAAATCGTGTCATAATAACAAGATCTCCATGGATTTCTATATTTACATGTACATGAGTTATGAGGACAACAAATTAACTGTGTAATTATAATAAAATTTCGATGCTTAAATATACATGTGCATGATGTAACTAGGCAACAACTAAATCATGAAATCGTAGTCATATCATCACGACATGAACTTACTTGCATGCACTTACACCATCATACCCATAACAGTAACATGAACAATTATAATAAATTTGGTAAATCACATGCTATAGTAATCATGGATCATGGAAACGAATATGCAACCAGTAGGAGATATGGGTCATGATGAGATGATTATACAACATTTACTTCAATCTATAGTAACACATTCATGGGTTTTGAATTTATTCAAGCACGAATCTAATTATAATTAGGAGAAATATGAGACTATAACGTGACTGATTTCAGGGCTCATCATGCAAGACATCGAGGCTGTAAACTCAACCTCTACTCGCATATAAACACCTGAAATTTGCATTAGTTGCACTATGTATTAAACATACTAAGATTGAGACTATCTGAATAATATAAGATCCCTCGATGCAATCATCACAATACAGGGGATAGGCATGCATGCATGAATGGATGGTAAGTTACTTCTGATTTCAACATTTCCGGGCATAGCATCATGGACATTGTAGAATTAAAACTATTTGGTTAACCTTTTCACATAGTGCAATTTCTTGTTTCCAACAACTATGTCATGCGTCCCAATATAACTTCCTAACAGCAATCTAAACATGAAATGAGTAATAGAATGTGTAAAAGGCGTCGTAGTAGAATACTACATGCATTCGATAGCATGAGTCATAAATTTCAGGACATATATGCGTTACAATCTTGCAAATCAGACCATGATCAGAGATTATATCGACATAAAACAATATAAGTATCAGTAAGACAACATGGTGAACATGCACATGAGATCAGGAGTCTACGTATATCCATAAATAATATACATGCATGCATTCGGATTCACACATTACGTTAAGTCATGGAATGAGTACATATTTTATTCTCAAAGAAAGCATAACGATAACATCAGAGAAGGTATACCAAATCAGATCATGAATGTGGTATGCTTACTACTGGAATGAAATCAACTCAAATAACAAGTCACCACAAACAACACCTATAATCCAACTGATTGCACCAATCATAATTTTATAACGTACATGCATTAGAAGATAGCGATTCAGAAAATGGCCCGAGATCATATGAACATGAATTAATATATGAATATATCAGCGATCTAACATGGAAAGCATATATCTAGAAATCAGAAATCGGGGCATATTCATGATCGATATAAATCTACAAGCATAAGGATTTGCACAAAACTAGACGGCATAGGATGAATAGCATAACTCATAAATTCTGATATAGTATTCATGTGAGAGCATAACAAGTCAGAGCAGAGAAGATTTATGGAAATCAGATCATACACGTAAACTGAACATGGCGGGGTTGAGATCAGACTTGAGAAACTCATAGCAACATTAGAGTCAATACATGCATTTATACCAATGGCATCAACATTTAAATTAAAATTTATAACTTATGCTCAGATGTTGTAAAGAATATATCTCAGAGGGATTACAAATCAGAGCATATTCATTGATTAGTCATGACTGGGATAAAATCACACATTTAATTCATCTTAACATTCCAATCGATAAATGCAGCATTCCTTCAACATAAAATCAGATCACCATAGAAACTAGATTTGAAATTAATAACATGTCATGACGCCTGATCCAAATCAAAAAAAAATAACATGTGATTATGACATCTAACATCAGTAAGCATATCATGCGAGAAAATCCGGACTTGATCACAATATCATGCATGAACATAACATCTAAGAGATCACAAGATTCTACACCACAAGGTTATTAACACATCACTCAACATGAAAGCAAAACCCCTTCCCCAACTAGCTCTCCACGATCGAGCCCACTTACTCTGGTTTCTCTAGCAAACCACCAAGGAAGACTGAGGCCCAAGTCAAAGTAGAGATGGAGGTGCTTAGCCACCTCTGAAATTCGGATGGTGCACCACAGTCCACACAATCGGTGGATCTCCACTAGTGCATACCAAACCTCAGATCGGAAAACACAATGGTGCTGGACCAAACTTTGTCCAACACGCACTCTACCTCCTCTTAAACTAAAGGCGTAGAAGCATACCTGAAACTGATGGAGAAGGATCCCAAAGTTTGCAGGAATCCAGCTACAGCCGCCTCCCATGCTTGCTAACTGGTCATCTCTTGCACTTGCACTTCTTGCTTGTTTGACCAGTGGGACTTGTTGGAGATCTCAGCACCAAAACGTAGGAGGAGGTGAGGGAACTGATAAAGACAGATAGGGTTGGGTGGTTCGTTCTCCAAGTACACGAGACAATCCACAAGAAGCAATTTAACTAATTCAAATATAATCTATCACTATCAGAAAGCAATTCTAAAAGATAAGAAATTACCGACAGGGTTTGGGCAAGATGCCCCACTGGAGAGTCTTCAGATTCTGTACACTTTAGGGACCGACCTGCTCTGATACCAAGTTGTAACGCCCCCGATCTCGCGGGTACGCACACTGGGGAAGGAGACTAGTGTCGCGATCAGAGACCTCCGCGACGACCGAAGGGGTTACAAAAGACAGACCGAATAGACTCGACAAACTGAAAGAAATCATACACAAATGGACTGACATAAAACATAATAGGAATAATAGAATAATCATAACAATAAAAGTCTTATTACAACACATCGAGTATCAAAAAGGAAATACATAGGGAAATATGCGGAAGCAAAGATAACTGGGAATCTGGTCGACGCGTCCCTCGTGTACAGAATCTTCGGAACTCGTCCAGTCTGCCCTGTGGAACCTAGGTACCTGCAAGCACCGCATTTAACAATGCGTGAGTTTTCAATTAAGAAAACCCAGTATGCCCCCGCCAATGCAATAAATGAAAGGTAGCATGAAATGCAAAAATGGCAGGTTTCAGAAACAGAACGGAACAGAACAGAAAGCATCAAATGCAACAGAAGGCTGCGACTACACCAGTCGTGCCAGTCGGGCTCACCCGAATCGTTCCTCCATAGGAACCAGAACACCAGCCTCGCTGGTCAGAGGTGGTCACTCGTCAGTGACCCACCGCTCGGCACAAAGCGGTGCGCCGGATAAGTGTCCCAATCCGCGGAAAATAAACCTACATGGTGTCATCGCGAACTGAGGAACACCTACCCTGAGACAGAATGGCAGTGCACATGCCCAGGACTTATCTTAGGCCTGGCCCCCTACAGGGGTCTTAGCCGAGTGGCCTCTGAAGCTAGAGGACCCACCCGTGGCCCGTCGGCCCAGAAAACAGAACGTGCCCAGAATTACTCCATCAGATTAGATGCAATGCAACTACTCTATAGTCTAGTGCAACTAAATTATTCAGAAATGAGTCCAAAGGAGAACATGCAATATCTCCCTCAAGCTCTATGCAAAACAGAATATTAATTCAGCAAAATCACACCAAGATCAACAACAAGACTCATGGTTGTTTCCTAAATTCAACCAGCACACAATTCCGGAAATAAAGGCATGTCATAAGCATCCATAATATATACAGCCAACAAAATAAAGCATACAAGTTTGAATCCAGCAATTATTTAACATGACATCATGATACATCCTTGAAATAGACAAATCAGGAAAATAGGCCATGTAACCAGCCACAAGGTAAGCAATATTATTCGTCAACCTTATAGTACATGATTTAGGAAATAATTATGTAACCAGTAGCTAACTAATATATGGTTAAACGTCAACTTATTAGCATAAGATTTAGGAAACACAATGCCTAATACACGGGCATGTAAGGTCTAGCAACAAGTCCGGTCATGGAAGTTTCCTATTTCCAACAATGACATGGTGAATGAATATGCAATGACTTGTATCAACCAGCCATGAAACTTTCCTATATTCAACAACCTATTAGTGCATGAAATATGGGGCTTAAAATTAGAAACAAATCCGGAAGTAAACCTTGTATCCAGCCAGCAAATCCGGATCTTCTAGGTCTGAATCCAGCAGTAATCCGAACATTGATCAAGCAAGGTTTTTGGTAACAATCCAGCCATATGGTCTATTGATTTCAGTACCCATTAAGGAATGAATTTTTCGGCTTATACCCAACACTAAAATCAGGAGATAAATCATGTGTCCAGCAACCTAAGATGTCTAGATATCCGGAATAGATGGTTGTGATTATGCGAAAACTTAGAAGCAAACCGGGTCATGGAACTTTCCTAATTTCAGCAACCTAATGATGCATGACCTATGGCATCTAATATCAATCTTTGTGGAGAATTAATCACGTAACTAACGATAAAGATGCGCAACATGTAATAACATGAACCATCCAAGAATATGAAATCAAATTCAGAATCACATCTAGGAAATCCGGTAACAACATAAATCAACCGCATGAAACCCTAGATAAGTTAGGTTGGGAATTGCATGAACTTATTTCAGAAAACCTACATGATATGCTCCCAAAATCCTCCTTCCTCCCCCCTGATTGGTCCAGCAAAACCACAAGGAAAGTCGCAAGAAAGGTACCACGACCGGAAGAGTATTCCAGCCACCCGCCGGAACTAGGGTTGCACCGCAACCTTCCATTCGTGCAACTATCAACACGTCCCAACCCCAACATAAAATCCGTCCCCAGCAGCCTTCTCTACCCACCATGCAACCTAAAGCTAACGGAGAGAGGCATACCTGAAGAGAGGAGAGGCTGAGCTACACCGAAGACCGACAAGAAACTTCTCCTCCTAGCTGCGCACCAAGAGCACCGCCGGGTTTCTCCTTCCAAGCTGCTGGAGCTCCAATGTTAATTTCGGTGGTGAGGGTGGAGAAAAGGTCTAGGGAAGGTTGGCTAGGGTGCTATATTTATAAGGGTGCAAGTTGGAAAGAAGAAACTAGGAAAAAGGCAAGAGATAATTGGGAGTTAATTTGCTTTGATGGCAAAATCAGCACTTTCCTAAATCCAAATCAAAGCACATGCTAGCAAGATTTTCTCTCATTAATTTCGGATATGGTAAGGCCAGCCCAACCTCCCAATCTAACCAACACGCCTCATCAAGCAACAAATAAATCCGCACACCAGGTTTTAGGCACCCGATAAACCCGGTTAAGTCTAACGAATGCAACCGCGCCCGGCGGTTAAATTCGCCCAAAAAGGAAACTTTTGCAAAACCAACTTAACTCAAAACAAAGACAATAAAACACATAAAAGGACAAATAAAACCTAAAACAGAGTGGCAGGAGAGCGGGTCGACAATCAAGCTATTTCCCATCCATTCATGGGGCCATATGGCACGCTTGAAACTTGCAAGCTTCTTCAATTTTACTTTGTGTTCCACGAGACACACTATATCCGGCTTTACCTCCCTTATTCGACCCCTTATCATAAGTGCCCGGCTGGGTCCAATTGCTCCGCGCACATTCCACACAAGGATATTCATGGGTTCAAGGTGTGGGCATACGCCCTTTCCCTCCACGCAAGTTCTTTTGTTGTCTCAATCCTTTCTCACGAATTGCTTTGAAAGCCTCGGGTTGTGGTGAAATTGATGCCAAGTCCACCGGGGGTGGTGGGGAGCAACCTCTCTCATGGCTTGCTAATGTCGACGCTCCCTCAATCTCATGAGGTTCTTCTTGTTTTCCCATTTCAGCCCCCATCTCACTCTCCTTTTCGAGTTCATCTAACGCCCCAAACATGTTCCCACTTTGCTTTGTCCACGAGGTATCCTTCCATTTCTCCTTCTCCCTTGCCACAATTGTAGGCGTTGCCCATCCTTCTTCATCATGAATCAAGGAAGTTAATCCCCTTATGTCAACTCCCACATCCTTTACTTCCAAGGCCTCCCTCACAATTCCTTTGTTTCTTACCTCATGGTGCTCCACTAAATTCGTGTCCATTCCATGCCCAAATTTACCCTCTTCTCTTTCTCTCATCTCCCTCTCCCCATATCTCTATCTACCTCTTATCCCGCTCCCCTTCTTCGGTCCTTATCCTTCTCTCTTCTTCTTCTCTCCCCATTTAATCCTTATCTGTCCTCCTCTTTCCCTTCTCCCTCTCTCGCTCGCTCTCCCTCTCTCTCCTTCTCTCCCACTCCTTCTTCACCCCCTCCCTCTTCTACCTCGCTCTTCTTCTCCCTCTCTCCTCTACTTCTCTGTCCTCCTCTCTCCCTCTTCTCTTCTCTACCTCTCTCGTTCCCTCTCCCCCTTCTTCTCTCCCTCCCCTCTTCCCCCTTCTCCTTCATTTTCTATCTTCCTCTTCTCCACTCATTCCTCCTTCTCTCGCTCTCTCTCCCTTCTTCTCTCTCCTCCCTCTCCTTTTCTCTCTCCTTCCCTTCTCTCTCCCTCTCTCCTCTTCTCCACTCTCGTTCTTTCTCCCGCTTCCTTCTCTCTCCTTCTCCTCTCTCCGCTCTTCTTGTCCTCTTTTCTCCACTCTCCTTCTCTCTCCCTTCTCTATCTCTCGCTCTCGTTCTCCATCTCTCTTCTCTCTCCCTTTCCCTCACTCTTTTCTTCTCTCTCTTCCCACTTCTCCTCTTCCCTACCACTCTCCTCCTCCTCCTCCCTCCTCTCCTTCTCTTCCTCTCCTTGTTCTCCCCCTCACCTTCTTTCTGTCCTCTCCCCCTTATCCCTCTCTCTCGCTCTCTCTCCTCTTCTCACATTCTCTCGCTTCTCCTTTTCTCATTCTCCCTCTTATCCTCTTCTCTCTGTCCCTCCTCTTTTCTATTCTCCTTCTCTCTTCTCTCCTTATCCCTATCCCTATTCTCTCTTCTCTGCCTCTATCCTCCTCTCTCTCTCGCTCCCTTCTCTCTTCTCCTTCTCCCTCATTCTCTCCCCCTCTTCTCTGCTCACTCATTCTCCTTATCCTCCTCTCTCCCTTATCATTCCTCTCACCTTCTCTATCTCTTTCTCTCTCTTCCTTCTCTCCCTCTCTCCTTGTACCTCTTCTCCTTATCCCACTCTCTTTATCTCTCTTCCTTTCTCTCCCTCTCTCCTTGTCCCACTCTCTTTATCTCTCTCTCCTCTCTCCTTCTCCCTCTTCTTCTCTCCCTTCCCCTTTTCTCCCACTCCTTCTCTCTCTTCCTCGTCCCATTCTCTCCCTTCTCTCTCTCGTTCTACCCCTCTCTCTTCTCTCCCGCTCTCCTTCTCTCTCACTCTTCCCTCTTCTCTTTCTCTCATCTCCCTCTCCCCATCTCTCTATCTACCTCTTATCCCGCTCCCCTTCTTCGGTCCTTATCCTTCTCTCTTCTTCTTCTCTCCCCCTTTAATCCTTATCTGTCCTCCTCTTTCCCTTCTCCCTCTCTCGCTCGCTCTCCCTCTCTCTCCTTCTCTCCCACTCCTTCTTCACCCCCTCTCTCTTCTCCCTCGCTCTTCTTCTCCCTCTCCCCTCTACTTCTCTGTCCTCCTCTCTCCCTCTTCTCTTCTCTACCTCTCTCGTTCCCTCTCCCCCTTCTTCTCTCCCTCCCCTCTTCCCCCTTCTCCTTCATTTTCTATCTTCCTCTTGTCCTCTTCTCCACTCCTTCCTCCTTCTCTCGCTCTCTCTCCCTTCTTCTCTCTCCTCCCTCTCCTTTTCTCTCTCCTTCCCTTCTCTCTCCCTCTCTCCTCTTCTCCACTCTCGTTCTCTCTCCCGCTTCCTTCTCTCTCCTTCTCCTCTCTCCGCTCTTCTTGTCCTCTTTTCTCCACTCTCCTTCTCTCTCCCTTCTCTATCTCTCGCTCTCGTTCTCCATCTCTCTTCTCTCTCCCTTTCCCTAACTCTTTTCTTCTCTCTCTTCCCACTTCTCCTCTTCTCTACCACTCTCCTCCTCCTCCTCCCTCCTCTCCTTCTCTTCCTCTCCTTGTTCTCCCCCTCACCTTCTTTCTGTCCTCTCCCCCTTATCCCTCTCTCTCGCTCTCTCTCCTCTTCTTACATTCTCTGGCTTCTACTTTTCTCATTCTCCCTCTTATCCTCTTCTCTCTGTCCCTCCTCTTTTCTATTCTCCTTCTCTCTTCTCTCCTTATCCCTATCCCTATTCTCTCTTCTCTGCCTCTATCCTTCTCTCTCTCGCTCCCTTCTCTCTTCTCCTATGTTGTCTACCCCTCTCTCTTCTCATTCTCCCTCATTCTCTCCCCCTCTTCTTCTTCTCT
This sequence comes from Triglochin maritima, assembly GCA_963682175.1. Taxonomy (NCBI): domain Eukaryota; kingdom Viridiplantae; phylum Streptophyta; class Magnoliopsida; order Alismatales; family Juncaginaceae; genus Triglochin; species Triglochin maritima. The sequence continues at coordinate 25,799,537 of OY821781.1, read as the reverse complement.
CTCTTCCCATGTTCCCTCTTCTCTGCTCACTCATTCTCCTTATCCTTCTCCTCCTCTCTCCCTTATCATTCCTCTCACATTCTCTATCTCTTTCTCTCTCTTCCTTCTCTCCCTCTCTCCTTGTAACTCTTCTCCTTATCCCACTCTCTTTATCTCTCTTCCTTTCTCTCCCTCTCTCCTTGTCCCTCTTGTCCTTGTCCCACTCTCTTTATCTCTCTCTCCTCTCTCCTTCTCCCACTACTTCTCTCCCTTTCTCCTTTTCTCCCACTCCTTCTCTCTCTTCCTCGTCCCATTCTCTCCCTTCTCTCTCTCGTTCTACCCCTCTCTCTTCTCTCCCGCTCTCCTTCTCTCTCACTCTTCCCTCTTCTCTTTCTCTCATCTCCCTCTCCCCATCTCTCTATCTACCTCTTATCCCACTCCCCTTCTTCGGTCCTTATCCTTCTCTCTTCTTCTTCTCTCCCCCTTTAATCCTTATCTGTCCTCCTCTTTCCCTTCTCCCTCTCCCGCTCGCTCTCCCTCTCTCTCCTTCTCTCCCACTCCTTCTTCACCCCCTCTCTCTTCTCCCTCGCTCTTCTTCTCCCTCTCCCCTCTACTTCTCTGTCCTCCTCTCTCCCTCTTCTCTTGTCTACCTCTCTCGTTCCCTCTCCCCCTTCTTCTCTCCCACCCCTCTTCCCCCTTCTCCTTCATTTTCTATCTTCCTATTGTCCTCTTCTCCACTCCTTCCTCCTTCTCTCGCTCACTCTCCCTTCTCCTCTCTCCTCCCTCTCCTTTTCTCTCTCCTTCCCTTCTCTCTCCCTCTCTCCTCTTCTCCACTCTCGTTCTCTCTCCCGCTTCCTTCTCTCTCCTTCTCCTCTCTCCGCTCTTCTTGTCCTCTTTTCTCCACTCTCCTTCTCTCTCCCTTCTCTATCTCTCGCTCTCGTTCTCCATCTCTCTTCTCTCTCCCTTTCCCCCACTCTTTTCTTCTCTCTCTTCCCACTTCTCCTCTTCTCTACCACTCTCCTCCTCCTCCTCCCTCCTTTCCTTCTCTTCCTCTCCTTGTTCTCCTCCTCACCTTCTTTCTGTCCTCTCCCCCTTATCCCTCTATCTCGCTCTCTCCCCTCTTCTCACATTCTATCGCTTCTCCTTTTCTCATTCTCCCTCTTATCCTCTTCTCTCTCGTTCCTTCTCTTTGTCCCTCCTCTTTTCTATTCTCCTTCTCTCTTCTCTCATTATCCCTATCCCTATTCTCTCTTCTCTGCCTCTATCCTTCTCTCTCTCGCTCCCTTCTCTCTTCTCCTATGTTGTCTACCCCTCTCTTTTCTCCTTCTCCCTCATTCTCTCCCCCTCTTCTTCTTCTCTCTCTTCCCATGTTCCCTCTTCTCTGCTCACTCATTCTCCTTATCCTTCTCCTCCTCTCTCCCTTATCATTCCTCTCACCTTCTCTTTCTCTCTCTTCCTTCTCTCCCTCTCTCCTCGTACCTCTTCTCCTTATCCCACTCTCTTTATCTCTCTTCCTTTCTCTCCCTCTCTCCTTGTCCCTCTTCTCCTTGTCCCACTCTCTTTATCTCTCTCTCCTCTCTCCTTCTCCCTCTTCTTCTCTCCCTTCTCCTTTTCTCCCACTCCTTCTCTCTCTTCCTCGTCCCATTCTCTCCCTTCTCTCTCTCGTTCTACCCCTCTCTCTTCTCTCCCGCTCTCCTTCTCTCTCACTCTTCCCTCTTCTCTTTCTCTCATCTCCCTCTCCCCATCTCTCTATCTACCTCTTATCCCGCTTCCCTTCTTCGGTCCTTATCCTTCTCTCTTCTTCTTCTCTCCCCCTTTAATCCTTATCTGTCCTCCTCTTTCCCTTCTCCCTCTCCCGCTCGCTCTCCCTCTCTCTCCTTCTCTCCCACTCCTGCTTCACCCCCTCTCTCTTCTCCCTCGCTCTTCTTCTCCCTCTCCCCTCTACTTCTCTGTCCTCCTCTCTCCCTCTTCTCTTCTCTACCTCTCTCGTTCCCTCTCCCCCTTCTTCTCTCCCTCCCCTCTTCCCCCTTCTCCTTCATTTGCTATCTTCCTCTTGTCCTCTTCTCCACTCCTTCCTCCTTCTCTCGCTCTCTCTCCCTTCTTCTCTCTCCTCCCTCTCCTTTTCTTTCTCCTTCCCTTCTCTCTCCCTCTCTCCTCCTCTCCACTCTCGTTCTCTCTCCCGCTTCCTTCTCTCTCTTCTCCTCTCTCCTCTCTTCTTGTCCTCTTTTCTCCACTCTCCTTCTCTCTCCCTTCTCTATCTCTCGCTCTCGTTCTCCATCTCTCTTCTCTCTCCCTTTCCCTCACTCTTTTCTTCTCTCTCTTCCCACTTCTCCTCTTCCCTACCACTCTCCTCCTCCTCCTCCCTCCTCTCCTTCTCTTCCTCTCCTTGTTCTCCCCCTCACCTTCTTTCTGTCCTCTCCCCCTTATCCCTCTCTCTCACTCTCTCTCCTCTTCTCACATTCTCTCGCTTCTTCTTTTCTCATTCTCACTCTTCCCTCTTCTCTTTCTCTTTCTCTCTCTCCCTTCTTCTCTCTCCTCCCTCTCCTTTTCTCCCTCTCCCCTCTACTTCTCTGTCCTCCTCTCTCCTTCTCTTCCTCTCATTCTCCCTCTTATCCTCTTCTCTCTGTCCCTCCTCTTTTCTATTCTCCTTCTCTCTTCTCTCCTTATCCCTATCCCTATTCTCTCTTCTCTGCCTCTATCCTTCTCTCTCTCGCTCCCTTCTCTCTTCTCCTATGTTGTCTACCCCTCTCTCTTCTCCTTCTCCCTCATTCTCTCCCCCTCTTCTTCTTCTCTCTCTTCCCATGTTCCCTCTTCTCTGCTCACTCATTCTCCTTATCCTCCTCTCTCCCTTATCATTCCTCTCACCTTCTCTATCTCTTTCTCTCTCTTCCTTCTCTCCCTCTCTCCTTGTACCTCTTCTCCTTATCCCACTCTCTTTATCTCTCTTCCTTTCTCTCCCTCTCTCCTTGTCCCTCTTCTCCTTGTCCCACTCTCTTTATCTCTCTCTCCTCTCTCCTTCTCCCTCTTCTTCTCTCCCTTCTCCTTTTCTCCCACTCCTTCTCTCTCTTCCTCGTCCCATTCTCTCCCTTCTCTCTCTCGTTCTACCCCTCTCTCTTCTCTCCCGCTCTCCTTCTCTCTCACTCTTCCCTCTTCTCTTTCTCTCATCTCCCTCTCCCCATCTCTCTATCTACCTCTTATCCCGCTCCCCTTCTTCGGTCCTTATCCTTCTCTCTTCTTCTTCTCTCCCCCTTTAATCCTTATCTGTCCTCCTCTTTCCCTTCTCCCTCTCTCGCTCGCTCTCCCTCTCTTTCCTTCTCTCCCACTCCTTCTTCACCCCCTCTCTCTTCTCCCTCGCTCTTCTTCTCCCTCTCCCCTCTACTTCTCTGTCCTCCTCTCTCCCTCTTCTCTTGTCTACCTCTCTCGTTCCCTCTCCCCCTTCTTCTCTCCCTCCCCTCTTCTCCCTTCTCCTTCATTTTCTATCTTCCTCTTGTCCTCTTCTCCACTCCTTCCTCCTTCTCTCGCTCTCTCTCCCTTCTTCTCTCTCCTCCCTCTCCTTTTCTCTCTCCTTCCCTTCTCTCTCCCTCTCTCCTGTTCTCCACTCTCGTTCTCTCTCCCGCTTCCTTCTCTCTCCTTCTCCTCTCTCCGCTCTTCTTGTCCTCTTTTCTCCACTCTCCTTCTCTCTCCCTTCTCTATCTCTCGCTCTCGTTCTCCATCTCTCTTCTCTCACCCTTTCCCTCACTCTTTTCTTCTCTCTCTTCCCACTTCTCCTCTTTTCTACCACTCTCCTCCTCCTCCTCCCTCCTCTCCTTCTCTTCCTCTCCTTGTTCTCCCCCTCACCTTCTTTCTGTGCTCTCCCCCTTATCCCCCTCTCTCTGTTAGATCCTAACCCTTCTTATGTGCTAATTGTGTTTAGGAGAGGATTAGTGATGGATTGAGATGGACGGCTGAGATCGAGTCGGAGAAAAGTATATAAAGGTTGGTTTTTCTCTCTCTCACTCTCTCTCTCTCTCTCTAGACTCGTCTCTCTCTCTCCCTCTGTGGTTCTTCGGTGTCGGCGGAGGCGAGGATCGGAGTGTTGGATTCGCCGAAGTCGTCGTAGAGATCATTGTGTTCGCTGGAGTTTAGGTTTTTTGTGGAAAAGCTCGCCGTCGTTCCTCAAAGGCTTCTTCAAGCCTTAAGGTATGTCAAACTTGCTTTCACGCTCACCTATTGTTAGTGTGGGAGTGGGAGCGGTCGACGGTAGGCCATTTCGGGCTCGTCGGACCTGCACAGCCGTTTCTGAACTATAAACGGTCGACCGGTGTTTTGTTTTGGTCGACCGGTTGTAGTGTATTTTGGTCGAATCCCTCGCACCGGTCGAACGATGCCCTTTGGGCGGTCGACCGGTTGTGCAATTTTAGCGAGAGAAAGACGTCCTGTGTGTTTTCGGTCGAACGGGACCCCTTTGCCGGTCGACCGAAAGTACTGTTGTATGTCGGTTGGGGCGTTGACCATCTAAACGGTCGACCGCCTGTTTGACTCGTTCGACCGACGTTTAAGTTAACTTAATGGCCGGTCGACCGGACGTGTGGTGTCGGTCGACCGTGAAGTGTGGACTCTGGATGAGTTCTACTGGTGGTTTTCGGTCGACCGATTGGGTTCGGTTGTTCGACCGTTTTACGGTTGTTTGCGAAAATGGATTTCTACTGGTGCTTTTCGGTCGACCGGGACCCCTTTGTCGGTCGACCATTTGGCGGGTTTTTCGGTTGGGCCAGTTCTCTGGGTGAGTATCGGTCGACCGAAAGCCAGTTTTCGTTCGACCGTTTTGCACTGTTTTTGTGTGTGTGTTGCTATTGATTGGCTAGAAGGCAACGGGTCTCCGGCCCTTTTGGGGCGACGGCACAGACATTCCGGCCCTATAGCGATTAGTGGTGACACGTGGAGGTGGATTGTGATTTTGTGGCCGTGGCTCTGGCGAATGAGGCAAAGTCGTGGCTCCGACGAATGAGGCAAAGCCGTGGCTCCGACGAATGATGCAAAACCGTGGCTCCGGTAACACTGAGGCAATGAGGGGGTTGTTTGGCCGTGTTTTGGACCGGCGGTGCCTTGTGTGCACGTGTGTTGGTGGGTTGGGGTGAGAGGACCCTTGAGACCCCTGTTGTTGGGCTATGGCCGGGAGAGAGGTCCCGGGAACTTAGTGGGTGTATCAGTTGTGGTGTTTTACGTTTCTTTACACATTTCATTCTGTCCATATATGTGTTAGGGTTTGACATACTGGGTTTCCTCCTGGAAACTCAGGCATTCATTGTCTGCTTTCAGGCCGAGAGCGACGTTAGGTGGGTGGCGACGGCGGAGGGAGCGCTCGAGACCTGATCCTGCTTCCCTATATTTTGAGGTGGTTGTGATTACTTGTGTATATTTTATGTATATGATCTTTTGATGTAATCACAATCTTTTGTAAACTCGTTCACATATATATATATTATATGTTGGTGCACAAGTGTGTGTATTTCTTTCGTAATGTCCTCGTTGATTGTATGATTTAAATTTGAAATTTTCCGTTGTGTTTGAGGACGTTACAACTTGGTATCAGAGCGGTCAGTTTCAGTGTCTTCGTCCAATGGAACCACCCTTAGAGTTGTGTCAATCATGCATGCATTGTTCTCATTCATGTTTTGTGTCTCCTGTGTAGATGGCTCCGAGGCGTGTGAGACCTTCTCCCCGAGACCGTAGCAGCAGTGATGAGGTGGATGAGGGGAGTACAGGAGAGGAGCTGAGGGCGCTCCAGGGCACGTTGGGTAGATTGGGCGAGATTCTCGAGCGCCAATCTGCCCAGGCTGAGCAGGGAGGAGCGGGCGTAGTGTTGGATCGGTTTATGCGTCAGCATCCCCCATCCTTCGATGGTAGCGGCGACCCTGAGGCAGCTGAGGACTGGGTCTTTAAGATGCAGAAGATATTTCGGGCGATTGGGTGTCCTCCTGAGAGAGGAAGGTGGATCTGGCCACCTACGTGTTGGACGGCGGCGCAGCCAACTGGTGGAGATCCACTTCTGCTGTGGTGTTCGAGGACAGTGAGGAGTTGAGCTGGGAGGAGTTCCTGGTGGAGTTCAACCAGCAGTACTTTCCGCAGCACGCCCGCGACAGGAAGAGAGAGGAGTTCCTGGCTTTAGAGCAGAGGGACATGACTCTGGCTGCCTACATCAGCAAATTTCACGCTTTGGAGCGATACTGTCCAGAGATTTATGTGACGCAGGAGCAGAGGGCTCGGAGGTTTGTGGGCGGAAAGAGGCCGCAGTTCAGCACACGTGTTACCACGAGCATGCCACAGACGTTAGCAGACGCTGTGAAGTTCGCGACCATCATGGATCAGGATAGCCAGGATGTTGAGGAGGCTAGGAGGTCGCAGGTGAAGACCGGAGTGCGTCCGGGGAGTCAGTTGTCAGGGAATCCAGGCAAGAGGCCTCGGATTGACGGAGGTGGACCACCGCAGGCTGGGCAGTGCAGGCAGTGTGGTGGAGTTCATCCGGGACGCGGTTGCGGACCCCGTTCTGGCGCGTGTCATGGTTGTGGCCAGCTGGGTCACTTTGTTCGTTCTTGAACGAGTAGGCCGGGTGGGCCTATTGTTCGATCGGGATCATCCACAGCTGGTGGAGCTGGTCCGAGTCGTTCTGCAGCACCACCCCAGCAGGGGAAGAGAGCAGGTCGCGTGTTCACTATCCAGTCGGAGGAGGATAGAGATGCCAGCACGGTGGTGGAAGGTACGCTACTTGTGGCAGATTTGGTAGCTAGGGTGTTGTTCGACTCTGGGGCCACACACTCGTTTATCTCTGAGCAGTTTGCGAGCGTGTTAGGCCGTACCCCTGTGATGTTGACTGCCACTTTGGAAGTCAGCACACCCCTGGGTTTGGTGGGCACTGTGGGGAGATTTCTTCCCGGCGCCACGATTGCTTCGGGAGACCAGGAATTTCCGGCTGACCTGGTCTTGCTACCGATGGTGGACTTCGATGTTATACTCGGGATGGATTGGTTGTCCCAGTATGACGTTCGAGTCTTTTGCCGTGATAAGAAGATTTTGATTCCGAGGCAGTGTTTGCCTGATCTTCTGATCAGAGGATTGAAGGACCGCGGAGGTCGGTTGGTTGTTTCTTCTGTTAGAGCTCAGAAGTTGATTCAGCAGGGTTGCAGGGCTTTTGTAGCCACCTTGGTAGTTCCAAATCCGGAGTTGAGGAGGCTGGAGGACATTGAGATTGTTCAGGATTTTCCCGAGGTGTTTGCTGATGATGTCTCCGGTCTGCCACCTCACAGAGAGATAGAGTTTGGCATTGATTTGGTAGCTGGGGCTACACCGCAGTCGAAGGCTCCGTACCGGATGGCGCCTGCAGAGTTGGCGGAGCTGAAGAAGCAGTTGCAGGATCTGATGGATACTGGGTTTATCCGACCTAGTGTCTCACCGTGGGGTGCACCGATTTTGTTTGTAAAGAAGAAGGACGACTCGTTGAGGATGTGTATAGATTACCGGATGCTGAATAAGGTTACTGTGAGGAATCAATATCCTTTGCCCAAGATCGAGGACCTGTTTGACCAGTTGCAGTCAGCGAAGGTGTTCTCGAAGATTGATCTGCGATCTGGGTACCATCAGTTGAGGATCAGAGAGGCAGATGTTCAGAAGACAGCTTTTGGGACGAGGTACGGGCACTTTGAGTTTCTGGTGATGCCGTTCGGGTTGACGAACGCGACTGCAGCATTTATGGATCTGATGAATAGGACTTTCAGTCAGTATCTCGACCGTTTCGTGATTGTCTTCGTAGACGGTATTTTAGTCTATTCACAAGATATGGATCAGCACCGGGAGCATCTGAGGATTGTACTTGGCATTCTGAGAGATCAGTAGTTGTATGCCAAGTTTTCGAAGTGCGAGTTCTGGCTTCACAGTGTAGCATTTTTGGGGCATATCGTGTCAGGAGCTGGGATATCAGTGGATCCAGCGAAGGTCGAGGCAGTGACGCAGTGGAGAGCCCCGACGAGTGTGACTGAGATTAGGAGTTTTGTTGGATTGGCGGGTTATTACCGTCGGTTCATCAAAGACTTCTCGAGACTTGCTTCACCACTGACAGTGCTGACGAAGAAAGGAGTGAAGTTTGTTTGGTCCCATAATTGCGAGGACAGTTTTCAGGAACTGAAGAGTCGGTTGACGACTGCTCCAGTTCTGACTCTTCCCAGCGGTAGCGGAGGTTATGTGATTTACAACGATGCCTCAGGTGTTGGTTTGGGCTGTGTACTGATGCAGCACGGACAGGTGGTGGCGTATGCTTCGAGGCAGCTGAAGGTGCACGAGAAGAATTACCCCACTCACGATCTAGAGTTGGCAGCCGTGGTCCATGCTCTGAAGATTTGGCGTCACTATTTGTATGGTGAGCGGTTCGAAGTCTTCACGGATCATCAGAGTCTGAAGTACCTGTTTTCATAGAAGGAGCTGAATATGAGGCAGCGCAGATGGCTTGAGCTGATTAAGGATTTTGATTTCACCATCTCCTATCATCCGGGGAAGGCGAATTCAGTTGCAGACGCGCTGAGCAGGAAGGTGGAGGTGTCAGCTGCGAGTTTGTGTATTCAGGAGTGTAGGCTACTCGAGACATTGTCAGAGTGGAGGCCGTTCACCGAGAGCTCGGGGGGAGTAGTGATTGCGGGTCTTCGAGTGGAGCCGCAGACCGTCAGTCGAGTTGTCCAGGCTCAGCACAGGGATGAGGATTTGACTAGTCTGCTACAGTCAGCTGCCAGAGATGGGACGGACTTCACTGTGGGAGTGGATGGAGGTCTGAGGTTCAGGAGTCGGATCTGGGTGCCGAAGGTCGATGCGCTGAGAGATGACATCATGGAGGAGGCACACCGAGCCAGATATTCCATTCACCCGGGGAGTACGAAGATGTATAATGATCTGCAGCGGAACTTCTGGTGGCGAGGGATGAAGCGTGATGTGGCTGATTTTGTGGCTAGGTGTTTGGTTTGCCAGCAGGTGAAGATCGAGCACCAGAGACCAGCAGGACCGATGCAGAGTATAGAGCTAACTGAGTGGAAGTGGGAGCACGTGACGATGGATTTCGTCACCGGGTTACCGAAGACGAGGAGCTCTCATGACGCGATTTGGGTTATAGTCGATCGACTGACCAAATCGGCACATTTTCTGGCCATCCGGACTACTCTACCTTTGGAGGGTCTTGCGAGATTGTATTTTGAGGAGATCGTCAGACTACATGGGGTGCCAGTGGGTATCATTTCAGATCGAGATCCGAGGTTCACTTCCAGATTCTGGGGGAGTTTGCAGCAGGCTCTGGGTACTCGTCTGAAGTTCAGTACAACATTTCACCCGCAGACAGACGGTCAGTCAGAGAGGACCATTCAGACGTTAGAGGACATGCTGAGAGCGTGCACTCTGGATTGGGCAGGGCAATGGGATGAGCACTTGCCGTTGATCGAGTTCGCCTACAACAACAGCTACCACGCGAGTATTGGGATGGCGCCGTACGAGGCTTTGTACGGGAGACCTTGCAGATCACCGGTGTGCTGGAGTGAGGTAGGCGAGAGGCAGTTAGTCGGGCCTGAGATTATACAGATGTATGCTAAAAAGGTTGATGTGATCAGGCAGCGACTAGCGACAGCTCAGAGCAGGCAGAAGAGCTACGCGGATCGGCGTAAGCGAGTGTTGACTTTTGAGGTTGGCGATCATGTCTTTCTGAAGATTTCATCGTCGCGTGGGGTGATGAGATTCGGGAAGAAAGGGAAGCTCAGTCCGAGGTACATTGGGTCGTTTGAGATTTTGGACCGAGTTGGATAGGTCGCCTACCGGATTGCGTTGCCGCCACAGTTTTCTGGTTTTCATAACGTCTTCCATGTTTCGATGCTGAGGAAGTACGTGTCAGATCCTTCTCACGTGATTCAGATTGAGGTTCCAGAGATCCAGCAGGATTTGTCTCTTGAGGAGAGACCGGTGGAGATTGTGGATCGGATGGATCACCAGCTCAGGAGGAGGACGATTCCTATGGTTAAGGTCAGGTGGCAGCATCACTCTGAGCGAGAGGCTACTTGGGAGGTTGAGGAGGAAGTTCGGAAGTCGTATCCGGAGCTGTTTGGTAAGCACTGGATTTAATTTCGTGGGCGAAATTCTTTTAAGGAGGGTGGATTGTTAGATCCTAACCCTTCTTATGTGCTAATTGTGTTTAGGAGAGGATTAGTGATGGATTGAGATGGACGGCTGAGATCGAGTCGGAGAAAAGTATATAAAGGTTGGTTTCTCTCTCTCTCTCTCTCGTTTGTATCTCTCTCTCACTCACTCTCTCTCTCTCTAGACTCGTCTCTCCCTCTCTCTCCCTCTGTGGTTCTTCGGTGTTGGCGGAGGCAAGGATCAGAGTGTTCGATTCGCCGGAGTCGTCGTAGAGATCGTTTTGTTCGCCGGAGTATGGGTTTATCGTGGAAAAGCTCACCGTCGTTCTTCAAAGGCTTCTTCAAGCCTTAAGGTATGTCAAACTTGATTTCAAGCTCACCTATTGTTAGTGTGGGAGTGGGAGCGGTCGACGGTAGGCCGTTTCGGGCTCGTCGGACCTGCACAGCCGTTTCTGAACTATAAACGGTCGACCGGTGTTTTGGTTCGGTCGACCGGTTGTAGTGTATTTTGGGCGAATCCCTCGCACCGGTCGAACGCTGCCCTTTGGGCGGTCGACCGGTTGTGCAATTTTAGCGAGAGAAAGACGTCCTGTGTATTTTCGGTCGAACGGGACCCCTTTGCCGGTCGACCGAAAGTACTGTTGTATGTCGGTTGGGGCGTTGACCATCTAAACGGTCGACCGCCTCTTTGACTCGTTCGACCGACGTTTAAGTTAACTTAATGGCCGGTCGACCGGACGTGTGGTGTCGGTCGACCGTTAAGTGTGGACTCTGGATGAGTTCTACTGGTGGTTTTCGGTCGACCGATAGGGTTCGGTTGTTCGACCGTTTTACTGTTGTTTGCGAAAATGGATTTCTACTGGTGCTTTTCGGTCGACCGGGACCCCTTTGTCGGTCGACCGTTTGGCGGGTTTTTCGGTTGGGCCAGTTCTCTGGGTGAGGATCGGTCGACCGGAAGCCAGTTTTCGTTCGACCATTTTGCACTGTTTGTGTGTGTGTGTTGCTATTGATTGGCTAGAAGGCAACGGGTCTCCGGCCCTTTTGGGGCGACGACACAGACATTCCGGCCCTATAACGATTAGTGGGGACACGTGGAGGTGGATTGTGATTTTGTGGCCGTGGCTCCGGCGAATGAGGCAAAGTCGTGACTCCGGCGAATGAGGCAAAGTCGTGGCTCCGGCGAATGATGCAAAACCGTGGCTCCGGTAACACTGAGGCAATGAGGGGGTTGTTTGGCCGTGTTTTGGACCGGCGGTGCCTTGTGTGCACGTGTGTTGGTGGGTTGGGGTGAGAGGACCCTTGAGACCCGTGTTGTTGGGCTATGGCCGGGAGAGAGGTCCCGGGAGCGGGTGTATCAGTTGTGGTGTTTTACGTTTCTTTGCACATTTCATTCTGTCCATATATGTGTTAGGGTTTGGCATACTGGGTTTCCTCCTGGAAACTCAGGCATTCATTGTGTGCTTTCAGGCCGAGAGCGACGTTAGGTGGGTGGCGACGGCGGAGGGAGCGCTCGAGACCTGATCCTGCTTCCCTATATTTTGAGGTGGTTGTGATTACTTGTGTATATTTTATGTATATGATCTTTTGATGTAATCACATTCTTTTGTAAACTCGTTCACATATATATATTATATGTTGGCGCACCAGTGTGTGTATTTCTTTCGTAATGTCCTCGTTGATTGTATGACTTAAATTTGAAATTTTCCGCTGTGTTTGAGGACGTTACACTCTCGCTCTCTCTCCTCTTCTCACATTCTCTCGCTTCTCCTTTTCACATTCTCCCTCTTATCCTCTTCTCTCTCGTTCCTTCTCTCTGTCCCTCCTCTTTTCTATTCTCCTTCTCTCTTCTCTCCTTATCCCTATCCCTATTCTCTCTTCTCTGCCTCTATCCTTCTCTCTCTCGCTCCCTTCTCTCTTCTCCTATGGTGTCGACCCCTCTCTCTTCTCCTTCTCCCTCATTCTCTCCCCCTCTTCTTCTTCTCTCTCTTCCCATGTTCCCTCTTCTCTGCTCACACATTCTCCTTATCCTTCTCTTCCTCTCTCCCTTATCATTCCTCTCACCTTCTCTATCTCTTTCTCTCTCTTCCTTCTCTCCCTCTCTCCTTGTACATCTTCTCCTTATCCCACTCTCTTTATCTCTCTTCCTTTCTCTCCCTCTCTCCTTGTCCCTCTTCTCCTTATCCCACTCTCTTTATCTCTCTCTCCTCTATCCTTCTCCCACTTCTTCTCTCCCTTCTCCTTTTCTCCCACTCCTTCTCTCTCTTCCTCGTCCCATTCTCTCCCTTCTCTCTCTCGTTCCACCCCTCTCTCTTCTCTCCCGCTCTCCTTCTCTCTCACTCTTCCCTCTTCTCTTTCTCTCATCTCCCTCTCCCCATCTATATCTACCACTTATCCCGCTCCCCATCTTCGGTCCTTATCCTTCTCTCTTCTTCTTCTCTCCCCCTTTAATCCTTATATGTCCTCCTCTTTCCCTTCTCCCTCTCTCGCTCGTTCTCCCTCTCTCTCCTTCTCTCCTACTCCTTCTTCACCCCCTCTCTCTTCTCCCTCACTCTTCTTCTCCCTCTCCCCTCTACTTCTCTGTCCTCCTCTCTCCCTCTTCTCTTCTCTACCTCTCTCATTCCCTCTCCCCCTTCTTCTCTCCCTCCCCTCTTCCGATTCTCCTTCATTTTCTATCTTCCTCTTGTCCTCTTCTCCGCTCCTTCCTCCTTCTCTCGCTCTCTCTCCCTTCTTCTCTCTCCTCCCTCTCCTTTTCTCTCTCCTTCCCTTCTCTCTCCCTCTCTCCTCTTCTCCACTCTCGTTCTCTCTCCTGCTTCCTTCTCTCTCATTCTCCTCTCTCCTCTCTTCTTGTCCTCTTTTCTCCACTCTCCCTCTCTCTCCCTTCTCTATCTCTCGCTCTCGTTCTCCATCTCTCTTCTCTCTCCCTTTCCCTCAATCTTTTCTTCTCTCTCTTCCCACTTCTCCTCTTCTCTACCACTCTCCTCCTCCTCCTCGTCCCTCCTCTCCTTCTCTTCCTCTCCTTGTTCTCCCCCTCACCTTCTTTCTGTCCTCTCCCCCTTATCCCTCTCTCTTGCTCTCTCTCCTCTTCTCACATTCTCTCGCTTCTCCTCTTCTCATTCTCCCTCTTATCCTCTTCTCTCTCGTTCCTTCTCTCTGTCCCTCCTCTTTTCTATTCTCCTTCTCTTTTCTCTCCTTATCCCTATCCCTATTCTCTCTTCTCTGCCTCTATCCTTCTCTCTCTCTCGCTCCCTTCTCTCTTCTCCTATGTTGTCTACCCCTCTCCCTTCTCCTTCTCCCTCATTCTCTCCCCCTTTTCTTCTTCTCTCTCTTCCCATGTTCCCTCTTCTCTGCTCACTCATTCTCCTTATCCTTCTCCTCCTCTCTCCCTTATCATTCCTCTCACCTTCTCTATCTCTTTCTCTCTCTTCCTTCTCTCCCTCTCTCCTTGTACCTCTTCTCCTTATCCCACTCTCTTTATCTCTCTTCCTTTCTCTCCCTCTCTCCTTCTCCCTCTTCTCCTTATCCCACTCTCTTTATCTCTCTCTCCTCTATCCTTCTCCCTCTTCTTCTCTCCCTTCTCCTTTTCTCCCACTCCTTCTCTCTCTTCCTCGTCCCATTCTCACCCTTCTCTCTCTTCCTCGTCCCATTCTCTCCCTTCTCTCTCTCGTTCTACCCCTCTCTCTTCTCTCCCGCTCTCCTTCTCTCCCACTCTTCCCTCTTCTCTTTCTCTCATCTCCCTCTCCCCATCTCTATCTACCTCTTATCCCGCTCCCCTTCTTCGGTCCTTATCCTTCTCTGTTCTTCTTCTCTCCCCCTTTAATCCTTATCTGTCCTCCTCTTTCCCTTCTCCCTCTCTCGCTCGTTCTCCCTCTCTCTCCTTCTCTCCCACTCCTTCTTCACCCCCTCTCTCTTCTTCCTCGCACTTCTTCTCCCTCTCCCCTCTACTTCTCTGTCCTCCTCTCTCCCTCTTCTCTTCTCTACCTCTCTCGTTCCCTCCCCCCTTCTTCTCTCCCTCCCCTCTTCCCCCTTCTCCTTCATTTTCTATCTTCCTCTAGTCCTCTTCTCCACTCCTTCCTCATTCTCTCGGTCTCTCTCCTTTCTTCTCTCTCCTCCCTCTCCTTTTCTCTCTCCTTCCCTTCCCTTCTCTCTCCCTCTCTCCTCTTCTCCACTCTCGTTCTCTCTCTCGCTTCCTTCTCTCTCATTCTCCTCTCTCCGCTCTTCTTGTCCTCTTTTCTCCACTCTCCTTCTCTCTCCCTTCTCTATCTCTCGCTCTCGTTCTCCATCTCTCTTCTCTCTCCCTTTCCCTCACTCTTTTCTTCTCTCTCTTCCCACTTCTCCTCTTCTCTACCACTCTCCTCCTCCTCCTCCCTCCTCTCCTTCTCTTCCTCTCCTTGTTCTCCCCCTCACCTTCTTTCTTTCCTCTCCCCCTTATCCCTCTCTCTCGCTCTCTCTCCTCTTCTCACATTCTCTCGCTTCTCCTTTTCTCATTCTCCCTCTTATCCTCTTCTCTCTCGTTCCTTCTCTCTGTCCCTCCTCTTTTCTATTCTCCTTCTCTCTTCTCTCCTTATCCCTATCCCTATTCTCTCTTCTCTGCCTCTATCCTTCTCTCTTCTCCTATGTTGTCTACCCCTCTCTCTTCTCCTTCTCCCTCATTCTCTCCCCATCTTCTCCTTCTCTCTCTTCCCATGTTCCCTCTTCTCTGCTCACTCATTCTCCTTATCCTTCTCCTCCTCTCTCCCTTATCATTCCTCTCACCTTCTCTATCTCTTTCTGTCTTCCTTCTCTCCCTCTCTCCTTGTACCTCTTCTCCTTATCCCACTCTCTTTATCTCTCTTCCTTTCTCTCCCTCTCTCATTGTCCCTCTTCTCCTTATCCCACTCTCTTTATCTCTCTCTCCTCTATCCTTCTCCCTCTTCTTCTCTCCCTTCTCCTTTTCTCCTACTCCTTCTCTCTTCCTCGTCCCATTCTCTCTCTCGTTATACCCCTCTCTCTTCTCTCCCGCTCTCCTTCTCTCTCACTCTTCCCTCTTCTCTTTCTCTCATCTCCCTCTCCCCATCTCTATCTACCTCTTATCCCGCTCCCCTTCTTCGGTCCTTATCCTTCTCTCTTCTTCTTCTCTCCCCCTTTAATCCTTATCTGTCCTCCTCTTTCCCTTCTCCCTCTCTCGGTCGTTCTCCCTCTCTCTCATTCTCTCCCACTCCTTCTTCACCCCCTCTCTCTTCTCCCTCGCTCTTTTTCTCCCTCTCCCCTCTACTTCTCTGTCCTCCTCTCTCCCTCTTCTCTTTTCTACCTCTCTCGTTCCCTCTCCCCCTTCTTCTCTCCCTCCCCTCTTCCCCTTCTCCTTCATTTTCTATCTTCCTCTTGTCCTCTTCTCCGCTCCTTCCTCCTTCTCTCGCTCTCTCTCCCTTCTTCTCTCTCCTCCCTCTCCTTTTCTCTCTCCTTCCCTTCTCTCTCCCTCTCTCCTCTTCTCCACTCTCCTTCTCTCTCCCGCTTCCTTCTCTCTCATTCTCCTCTCTCCGCTCTTCTTGTCCTCTTTTCTCCACTCTCCTTCTCTCTCCCTTCTCTATCTCTCGCTCTCGTTCTCCATCTCTCTACTCTCTCCCTTTCCCTCACTCTTTTCTTCTCTCTCTTCCCACTTCTCCTCTTCTCTACCACTCTCCTCCTCCTCCTCCCTCCTCTCCTTCTCTTCCTCTCCTTGTTCTCCCCCTCACCTTCTTTCTTTCCTCTCCCCCTTATCCCTCTCTCTCGCTCTCTCTCCTCTTCTCACATTCTCTCGCTTCTCCTCTTCTCATTCTCCCTCTTATCCTCTTCTCTCTCGTTCCTTCTCTCTGTCCCTCCTCTTTTCTATTCTCCTTCTCTTTTCTCCCCTTATCCCTATCCCTATTCTCTCTTCTCTGCCTCTATCCTTCTCTCTCTCTTGCTCCCTTCTCTCTTCTCCTATGTTGTCTACCCCTCTCCCTTCTCCTTCTCCCTCATTCTCTCCCCCTTTTCTTCTTCTCTCTCTTCCCATGTTCCCTCTTCTCTGCTCACTCATTCTCCTTATCCTTCTCCTCCTCTCTCCCTTATCATTCCTCTCACCTTCTCTATCTCTTTCTCTCTCTTCCTTCTCTCCCTCACTCCTTGTACCTCTTCTCCTTATCCCACTCTCTTTATCTCTCATCCTTTCTCTACCTCTCTCCTTGTCCCTCTTCTCCTTATCCCACTCTCTTTATCTCTCTCTCCTCTATCCTTCTCCCTCTTCTTCTCTCCCTTCTCCTTTTCTCCCACTCCTTCTCTCTCTTCCTCGTCCCATTCTCTCCCTTCTCTCTCTTCCTCGTCCCATTCTCTCCCTTCTCTCTCTCGTTCTACCCCTCTCTCTTCTCTCCCGCTCTCCTTCTCTCCCACTCTTCCCTCTTCTCTTTCTCTCATCTCCCTCTCCCCATCTCTATCTACCTCTTATCCCGCTCCCCTTCTTCGGTCCTTATCCTTCTCTCTTCTTCTTCTCTCCCCCTTTAATCCTTATCTGTCCTCCTCTTTCCCTTCTCCCTCTCTCGCTCGTTCTCCCTCTCTCTCCTTCTCTCCCACTCCTTCTTCACCCCCTCTCTCTTCTTCCTCGCTCTTCTTCTCCCTCTCCCCTCTACTTCTCTGTCCTCC
The DNA here is from genome assembly GCA_963682175.1 of Triglochin maritima. Taxonomy (NCBI): domain Eukaryota; kingdom Viridiplantae; phylum Streptophyta; class Magnoliopsida; order Alismatales; family Juncaginaceae; genus Triglochin; species Triglochin maritima. The sequence continues at coordinate 25,782,792 of OY821781.1, read as the reverse complement.
TCTCTCCCTCTTCTCTTCTCTACCTCTCTCTTTCCCTCCCCCTTCTTCTCTCCCTACCCTCTTCCCCCTTCTCCTTCATTTTCTATCTTCCTCTTGTCCTCTTCTCCACTCCCTCCTCCTTCTCTCGCTCTCTCTCCCTTCTTCTCTCTCCTCCCTCTCCTTTTCTCTCTCCTTCCCTTCCCTTCTCTCTCCCTCTCTCCTCTTCTCCACTCTCGTTCTCTCTCCCGCTTCCTTCTCTCTCATTCTCCTCTCTCCGCTCTTCTTGTCCTCTTTTCTCCACTCTCCTTTTCTCTCCCTTCTCTATCTCTCGCTGTCGTTCTCCATCTCTCTTCTCTCTCCCTTTCCCTCACTCTTTTCTTCTCTCTCTTCCCACTTTTCTTCTCTCTCTTCCCACTTCTCCTCTTCTCTACCACTCTCCTCCTCCTCCTCCTCCCTCCTCTCCTTCTCTTCCTCTCCTTGTTCTCCCCCTCACCTTCTTTCTTTCCTCTCCCCCTTATCCCTCTCTCTCGCTCTCTCTCCTATTCTCACATTCTCTCGCTTCTCCTTTTCTCATTCTCCCTCTTATCCTCTTCTCTCTCGTTCCTTCTCTCTGTCCCTCCTCTTTTCTATTCTCCTTCTCTCTTCTCTCCTTATCCCTATCCCTATTCTCTCTTCTCTGCCTCTATCCTTCTCTCTTCTCCTATGTTGTCTACCCCTCTCTCTTCTCCTTCTCCCTCATTCTCTCCCCCTCTTCTTCTTCTCTCTCTTCCCATGTTCCCTCTTCTCTGCTCACTCTTTCTCCTTATCCTTCTGCTCCTCTCTCCCTTATCATTCCTCTCACCTTCTCTATCTCTTTCTCTCTCTTCCTTCTCTCCCTCTCTCCTTGTACCTCTTCTCCTTATCCCACTCTCTTTATCTCTCTTCCTTTCTCTCCCTCTCTCATTGTCCCTCTTCTCCTTATCCCACTCTCTTTATCTCTCTCTCCTCTATCCTTCTCCCTCTTCTTCTCTCCCTTCTCCTTTTCTCCTACTCCTTCTCTCTTCCTCGTCCCATTCTCTCCCTTCTCTCTCTCGTTCTACCCCTCTCTCTTCTCTCCCGCTCTCCTTCTCTCTCACTCTTCCCTCTTCTCTTTCTCTCATCTCCCTCTCCCCATCTCTATCTACCTCTTATCCCGCTCCCCTTCTTCGGCCCTTATCCTTCTCTCTTCTTCTTCTCTCCCCCTTTAATCCTTATATGTCCTCCTCTTTCCCTTCTCCCTCTCTCGTTCGTTCTCCCTCTCTCTCATTCTCTCCCACTCCTTCTTCACCCCCTCTCTCTTCTCCCTCGCTCTTCTTCTCCCTCTCCCCTCTACTTCTCTGTCCTCCTCTCTCCCTCTTCTCTTCTCTACCTCTCTCGTTCCCTCTGCCCCTTCTTCTCTCCCTCCCCTCTTCCCCTTCTCCTTCATTTTCTATCTTCCTCTTGTCCTCTTCTCCGCTACTTCCTCCTTCTCTCGCTCTCTCTCCCTTCTTCTCTCTCCTCCCTCTCCTTTTCTCTCTCCTTCCCTTCTCTCTCCCTCTCTCCTCTTCTCCACTCTCCTCTCTCTCCCGCTTCCTTCTCTCTCATTCTCCTCTCTCCGCTCTTCTTGTCCTCTTTTCTCCACTCTCCTTCTCTCTCCCTTCTCTATCTCTCGCTCTCGTTCTCCATCTCTCTTCTCTCTCCCTTTCCCTCACTCTTTTCTTCTCTCTCTTCCCACTTTTCTTCTCTCTCTTCCCACTTCTCCTCTTCTCTACCACTCTCCTCCTCCTCCTCCCTCCTCTCCTTCTCTTCCTCTCCTTGTTCTCCCCCTCACCTTCTTTCTTTCCTCTCCCCCTTATCCCTCTCTCTCGCTCTCTCTCCTCTTCTCACATTCTCTCGCTTCTCCTTTTCTCATTCTCCCTCTTATCCTCTTCTCTCTCGTTCCTTCTCTCTGTCCCTCCTCTTTTCTATTCTCCTTCTCTCTTCTCTCCTTATCCCTATCCCTATTCTCTCTTCTCTGCCTCTATCCTTCTCTCTTCTCCTATGTTGTCTACCCCTCTCTCTTCTCCTTCTCCCTCATTCTCTCCCCCTCTTCTTCTTCTCTCTCTTCCCATGTTCCCTCTTCTCTGCTCACTCATTCTCCTTATCCTTCTCCTCCTCTCTCCCTTATCATTCCTCTCACCTTCTCTATCTCTTTCTCTCTCTTCCTTCTCTCCCTCTCTCCTTGTACCTCTTCTCCTTATCCCACTCTCTTTATCTCTCTTCCTTTCTCTCCCTCTCTCATTGTCCCTCTTCTCCTTATCCCACTCTCTTTATCTCTCTCTCCTCTATCCTTCTCCCTCTTCTTCTCTCCCTTCTCCTTTTCTCCTACTCCTTCTCTCTTCCTCGTCCCATTCTCTCCCTTCTCTCTCTCGTTCTACCCCTCTCTCTTCTCTCCCGCTCTCCTTCTCTCTCACTCTTCCCTCTTCTCTTTCTCTCATCTCCCTCTCCCCATCTCTATCTACCTCCTATCCCACTCCCCTTCTTCGGCCCTTATCCTTCTCTCTTCTTCTTCTCTCCCCCTTTAATCCTTATCTGTCCTCCTCTTTCCCTTCTCCCTCTCTCGCTCGTTCTCCCTCTCTCTCATTCTCTCCCACTCCTTCTTCACCCCCTCTCTCTTCTCCCTCGCTCTTCTTCTCCCTCTCCCCTCTACTTCTCTGTCCTCCTCTCTCCCTCTTCTCTTCTCTACCTCTCTCGTTCCCTCTCCCCCTTCTTCTCTCCCTCCCCTCTTCCCCTTCTCCTTCATTTTCTATCTTCCTCTTGTCCTCTTCTCCGCTCCTTCCTCCTTCTCTCGCTCTCTCTCCCTTCTTCTCTCTCCTCCCTCTCCTTTTCTCTCTCCTTCCCTTCTCTCTCCCTCTCTCCTCTTCTCCACTCTCCTTCTCTCTCCCGCTTCCTTCTCTCTCATTCTCCTCTCTCCGCTCTTCTTGTCCTCTTTTCTCCACTCTCCTTCTCTCTCCCTTCTCTATCTCTCGCTCTCGTTCTCCATCTCTCTTCTCTCTCCCTTTCCCTCACTCTTTTCTTCTCTCTCTTCCCACTTCTCCTCTTCTCTACCACTCTCCTCCTCCTCCTCGTCCCTCCTCTCCTTCTCTTCCTCTCCTTGTTCTCCCCCTCACTTTCTTTCTGTCCTCTCGCCCTTATCCCTCTCTCTCGCTCTCTCTCCTCTTCTCACATTCTCTCGCTTCTCCTCTTCTCATTCTCCCTCTTATCCTCTTCTCTCTCGTTCCTTCTCTCTGTCCCTCCTCTTTTCTATTCTCCTTCTCTTTTCTCCCCTTATCCCTATCCCTATTCTCTCTTCTCTGCCTCTATCCTTCTCTCTCTCTCGCTCCCTTCTCTCTTCTCCTATGTTGTCTACCCCTCTCCCTTCTCCTTCTCCCTCATTCTCTCCCCCTTTTCTTCTTCTCTCTCTTCCCATGTTCCCTCTTCTCTGCTCACTCATTCTCGTTATCCTTCTCCTCCTCTATCCCTTATCATTCCTCTCACCTTCTCTATCTCTTTCTCTCTCTTCCTTCTCTCCCTCTCTCCTTGTACCTCTTCTCCTTATCCCACTCTCTTTATCTCTCTTCCTTTCTCTCCCTCTCTCCTTGTCCCTCTTCTCCTTATCCCACTCTCTTTATCTCTCTCTCCTCTATCCTTCTCCCTCTTCTTCTCTCCCTTCTCCTTTTCTCCCACTCCTTCTCTCTCTTCCTCGTCCCATTCTCTCCCTTCTCTCTCTTCCTCGTCCCATTCTCTCCCTTCTCTCTCTCGTTCTACCCCTCTCTTCTCTCCCGCTCTCCTTCTCTCCCACTCTTCCCTCTTCTCTTTCTCTCATCTCCCTCTCCCCATCTCTATCTACCTCTTATCCCGCTCCCCTTCTTCGGTCCTTATCCTTCTCTCTTCTTCTTCTCTCCCCCTTTAATCCTTATCTGTCCTCCTCTTTCCCTTCTCCCTCTCTCGCTCGTTCTCCCTCTCTCTCCTTCTCTCCCACTCCTTCTTCACCCCCTCTCTCTTCTTCCTCGCTCTTCTTCTCCCTCTCCCCTCTACTTCTCTGTCCTCCTCTCTCCCTCTTCTCTTCTCTACCTCTCTCGTTCCCTCTCCCCCTTCTTCTCTCCCTCCCCTCTTCCCCCTTCTCCTTCATTTTCTATCTTCCTCTTGTCCTCTTCTCCACTCCTTCCTCCTTCTCTCGCTCTCTCTCCCTTCTCCTCTGTCCTCCCTCTCCTTTTCTCTCTCCTTCCCTTCTCTCTCCCTCTCTCCTCTTCTCCACTCTCGTTCTCTCTCCCACTTCCTTCTCTCTCATTCTCCCCTCTCCGCTCTTCTTGTCCTCTTTTCTCCACTCTCCTTCTCTCTCCCTTCTCTATCTCTCGCTCTCGTTCTCCATCTCTCTTCTCTCTCCCTTTCCCTCACTCTTTTCTTCTCTCTCATCCCACTTCTCCTCTTCTCTACCACTCTCCTCCTCCTCCTCCCTCCTCTCCTTCTCTTCCTCTCCTTGTTCTCCCCCTCACCTTCTTTCTTTCCTCTCCCCCTTATCCCTCTCTCTCGCTCTCTCTCCTCTTCTCACATTCTCTCGCTTCTCCTTTTCTCATTCTCCCTCTTATCCTCTTCTCTCTCGTTCCTTCTCTCTGTCCCTCCTCTTTTCTATTCTCCTTCACTCTTCTCTCCTTATCCCTATCCCTATTCTCTCTTCTCTGCCTCTATCCTTCTCTCTTCTCCTATGTTGTCTACCCCTCTCTCTTCTCCTTCTCCCTTATTCTCTCCCCCTCTTCTTCTTCTCTCTCTTCCCATGTTCCCTCTTCTCTGCTCACTCATTCTCCTTATCCTTCTCCTCCTCTCTCCCTTATCATTCCTCTCACCTTCTCTATCTCTTTCTCTCCCTTCCTTCTCTCCCTCTCTCCTTGTACCTCTTCTCCTTATCCCACTCTCTTTATCTCTCTTCCTTTCTCTCCCTATCTCATTGTCCCTCTTCTCCTTATCCCACTCTCTTTATCTCTCTCTCCTCTATCCTTCTCCCTCTTCTTCTCTCCCTTCTCCTTTTCTCCTACTCCTTCTCTCTTCCTCGTCCCATTCTCTCCCTTCTCTCTCTCGTTCTACCCCTCTCTCTTCTCTCCTGCTCTCCTTCTCTCTCACTCTTCCCTCTTCTCTTTCTCTCATCTCCCTCTCCCCATCTCTATCTACCTCTTATCCCGCTCCCCTTCTTCGGTCCTTAACCTTCTCTCTTCTTCTTCTCTCCCCCTTTAATCCTTATTTGTCCTCCTCTTTCCCTTCTCCCTCTCTCGCTCGTTCTCCCTCTCTCTCATTCTCTCCCACTCCTTCTTCACCCCCTCTCTCTTCTCCCTCGCTCTTCTTCTCCCTCTCCCCTCTACTTCTCTGTCCTCCTCTCTCCCTCTTCTCTTCTCTACCTCTCTCGTTCCCTCTCCCCCTTCTTCTCTCCCTCCCCTCTTCCCCTTCTCCTTCATTTTCTATCTTCCTCTTGTCCTCTTCTCCGCTCCTTCCTCCTTCTCTCGCTCTCTCTCCCTTCTTCTCTCTCCTCCCTCTCCTTTTCTCTCTCCTTCCCTTCTCTCTCCCTCTCTCCTCTTCTCCACTCTCCTTCTCTCTCCCGCTTCCTTCTCTCTCATTCTCCTCTCTCCGCTCTTCTTGTCCTCTTTTCTCCACTCTCCTTCTCTCTCCCTTCTCTATCTCTCGCTCTCGTTCTCCATCTCTCTTCTCTCTCCCTTTCCCTCACTCTTTTCTTCTCTCTCTTCCCACTTCTCCTCTTCTCTACCACTCTCCTCCTCCTCCTCGTCCCTCCTCTCCTTCTCTTCCTCTCCTTGTTCTCCCCCTCACCTTCTTTCTGTCCTCTCGCCCTTATCCCTCTCTCTCGCTCTCTCTCCTCTTCTCACATTCTCTCGCTTCTCCTCTTCTCATTCTCCCTCTTATCCTCTTCTCTCTCGTTCCTTCTCTCTGTCCCTCCTCTTTTCTATTCTCCTTCTCTTTTCTCCCCTTATCCCTATCCCTATTCTCTCTTCTCTGCCTCTATCCTTTTCTCTCTCTCGCTCCCTTCTCTCTTCTCCTATGTTGTCTACCCCTCTCCCTTCTCCTTCTCCCTCATTCTCTCCCCCTTTTCTTCTTCTCTCTCTTCCCATGTTCCCTCTTCTCTGCTCACTCATTCTCCTTATCCTTCTCCTCCTCTCTCCCTTATCATTCCTCTCACCTTCTCTATCTCTTTCTCTCTCTTCCTTCTCTCCCTCTCTCCTTGTACCTCTTCTCCTTATCCCACTCTCTTTATCTCTCATCCTTTCTCTACCTCTCTCCTTGTCCCTCTTCTCCTTATCCCACTCTCTTTATCTCTCTCTCCTCTATCCTTCTCCCTCTTCTTCTCTCCCTTCTCCTTTTCTCCCACTCCTTCTCTCTCTTCCTCGTCCCATTCTCTCCCTTCTCTCTCTTCCTCGTCCCATTCTCTCCCTTCTCTCTCTCGTTCTACCCCTCTCTCTTCTCTCCCGCTCTCCTTCTCTCCCACTCTTCCCTCTTCTCTTTCTCTCATCTCCCTCTCCCCATCTCTATCTACCTCTTATCCCGCTCCCCTTCTTCGGTCCTTATCCTTCTCTCTTCTTCTTCTCTCCCCCTTTAATCCTTATCTGTCCTCCTCTTTCCCTTCTCCCTCTCTCGCTCGTTCTCCCTCTCTCTCCTTCTCTCCCACTCCTTCTTCACCCCCTCTCTCTTCTTCCTCGCTCTTCTTCTCCCTCTCCCCTCTACTTCTCTGTCCTCCTCTCTCCCTCTTCTCTTCTCTACCTCTCTCTTTCCCTCCCCCTTCTTCTCTCCCTCCCCTCTTCCCCCTTCTCCTTCATTTTCTATCTTCCTCTTGTCCTCTTCTCCACTCCCTCCTCCTTCTCTCGCTCTCTCTCCCTTCTTCTCTCTCCTCCCTCTCCTTTTCTCTCTCCTTCCCTTCCCTTCTCTCTCCCTCTCTCCTCTTCTCCACTCTCGTTCTCTCTCCCGCTTCCTTCTCTCTCATTCTCCTCTCTCCGCTCTTCTTGTCCTCTTTTCTCCACTCTCCTTTTCTCTCCCTTCTCTATCTCTCGCTGTCGTTCTCCATCTCTCTTCTCTCTCCCTTTCCCTCACTCTTTTCTTCTCTCTCTTCCCACTTTTCTTCTCTCTCTTCCCACTTCTCCTCTTCTCTACCACTCTCCTCCTCCTCCTCCTCCCTCCTCTCCTTCTCTTCCTCTCCTTGTTCTCCCCCTCACCTTCTTTCTTTCCTCTCCCCCTTATCCCTCTCTCTCGCTCTCTCTCCTATTCTCACATTCTCTCGCTTCTCCTTTTCTCATTCTCCCTCTTATCCTCTTCTCTCTCGTTCCTTCTCTCTGTCCCTCCTCTTTTCTATTCTCCTTCTCTCTTCTCTCCTTATCCCTATCCCTATTCTCTCTTCTCTGCCTCTATCCTTCTCTCTTCTCCTATGTTGTCTACCCTTCTCTCTTCTCCTTCTCCCTCATTCTCTCCCCCTCTTCTTCTTCTCTCTCTTCCCATGTTCCCTCTTCTCTGCTCACTCTTTCTCCTTATCCTTCTCCTCCTCTCTCCCTTATCATTCCTCTCACCTTCTCTATCTCTTTCTCTCTCTTCCTTCTCTCCCTCTCTCCTTGTACCTCTTCTCCTTATCCCACTCTCTTTATCTCTCATCCTTTCTCTACCTCTCTCCTTGTCCCTCTTCTCCTTATCCCACTCTCTTTATCTCTCTCTCCTCTATCCTTCTCCCTCTTCTTCTCTCCCTTCTCCTTTTCTCCCACTCCTTCTCTCTCTTCCTCGTCCCATTCTCTCCCTTCTCTCTCTTCCTTTCTCTCCCTCTCTCATTGTCCCTCTTCTCCTTATCCCACTCTCTTTATCTCTCTCTCCTCTATCCTTCTCCCTCTTCTTCTCTCCCTTCTCCTTTTCTCCTACTCCTTCTCTCTTCCTCGTCCCATTCTCTCCCTTCTCTCTCTCGTTCTACCCCTCTCTCTTCTCTCCCGCTCTCCTTCTCTCTCACTCTTCCCTCTTCTCTTTCTCTCATCTCCCTCTCCCCATCTCTATCTACCTCTTATCCCGCTCCCCTTCTTCGGCCCTTATCCTTCTCTCTTCTTCTTCTCTCCCCCTTTAATCCTTATCTGTCCTCCTCTTTCCCTTCTCCCTCTCTCGTTCGTTCTCCCTCTCTCTCATTCTCTCCCACTCCTTCTTCACCCCCTCTCTCTTCTCCCTCGCTCTTCTTCTCCCTCTCCCCTCTACTTCTCTGTCCTCCTCTCTCCCTCTTCTCTTCTCTACCTCTCTCGTTCCCTCTGCCCCTTCTTCTCTCCCTCCCCTCTTCCCCTTCTCCTTCATTTTCTATCTTCCTCTTGTCCTCTTCTCCGCTACTTCCTCCTTCTCTCGCTCTCTCTCCCTTCTTCTCTCTCCTCCCTCTCCTTTTCTCTCTCCTTCCCTTCTCTCTCCCTCTCTCCTCTTCTCCACTCTCCTTCTCTCTCCCGCTTCCTTCTCTCTCATTCTCCTCTCTCCGCTCTTCTTGTCCTCTTTTCTCCACTCTCCTTCTCTCTCCCTTCTCTATCTCTCGCTCTCGTTCTCCATCTCTCTTCTCTCTCCCTTTCCCTCACTCTTTTCTTCTCTCTCTTCCCACTTTTCTTCTCTCTCTTCCCACTTCTCCTCTTCTCTACCACTCTCCTCCTCCTCCTCCCTCCTCTCCTTCTCTTCCTCTCCTTGTTCTCCCCCTCACCTTCTTTCTTTCCTCTCCCCCTTATCCCTCTCTCTCGCTCTCTCTCCTCTTCTCACATTCTCTCGCTTCTCCTTTTCTCATTCTCCCTCTTATCCTCTTCTCTCTCGTTCCTTCTCTCTGTCCCTCCTCTTTTCTATTCTCCTTCTCTCTTCTCTCCTTATCCCTATCCCTATTCTCTCTTCTCTGCCTCTATCCTTCTCTCTTCTCCTATGTTGTCTACCCCTCTCTCTTCTCCTTCTCCCTCATTCTCTCCCCCTCTTCTTCTTCTCTCTCTTCCCATGTTCCCTCTTCTCTGCTCACTCATTCTCCTTATCCTTCTCCTCCTCTCTCCCTTATCATTCCTCTCACCTTCTCTATCTCTTTCTCTCCCTTCCTTCTCTCCCTCTCTCCTTGTACCTCTTCTCCTTATCCCACTCTCTTTATCTCTCTTCCTTTCTCTCCCTATCTCATTGGCCCTCTTCTCCTTATCCCACTCTCTTTATCTCTCTCTCCTCTATCCTTCTCCCTCTTCTTCTCTCCCTTCTCCTTTTCTCCTACTCCTTCTCTCTTCCTCGTCCCATTCTCTCCCTTCTCTCTCTCGTTCTACCCCTCTCTCTTCTCTCCTGCTCTCCTTCTCTCTCACTCTTCCCTCTTCTCTTTCTCTCATCTCCCTCTCCCCATCTCTATCTACCTCTTATCCCGCTCCCCTTCTTCGGTCCTTAACCTTCTCTCTTCTTCTTCTCTCCCCCTTTAATACTTATTTGTCCTCCTCTTTCCCTTCTCCCTCTCTCGCTCGTTCTCCCTCTCTCTCATTCTCTCCCACTCCTTCTTCACCCCCTCTCTCTTCTCCCTCGCTCTTCTTCTCCCTCTCCCCTCTACTTCTCTGTCCTCCTCTCTCCCTCTTCTCTTCTCTACCTCTCTCGTTCCCTCTCCCCCTTCTTCTCTCCCTCCCCTCTTCCCCTTCTCCTTCATTTTCTATCTTCCTCTTGTCCTCTTCTCTGCTCCTTCCTCCTTCTCTCGCTCTCTCTCCCTTCTTCTCTCTCCTCCCTCTCCTTTACTCTCTCCTTCCCTTCTCTCTCCCTCTCTCCTCTTCTCCACTCTCCTTCTCTCTCCCGCTTCCTTCTCTCTCATTCTCCTCTCTCCGCTCTTCTTGTCCTCTTTTCTCCATTCTCCTTCTCTCTCCCTTCTCTATCTCTCGCTCCCGTTCTCCATCTCTCTTCTCTCTCCCTTTCCCTCACTCTTTTCTTCCCTCTCTTCCCACTTCTCCTCTTTTCTACCACTCTCCTCCTCCTCCTCGTCCCTCCTCTCCTTCTCTTCCTCTCCTTGTTCTCCCCCTCACCTTCTTTCTGTCCTCTCCCCCTTATCCCTCTCTCTCGCTCTCTCTCCTCTTCTCACATTCTCTCGCTTCTCCTCTTCTCATTCTCCCTCTTATCCTCTTCTCTCTCGTTCCTTCTCTCTGTCCCTCCTCTTTTCTATTCTCCTTCTCTTTTCTCCCCTTATCCCTATCCCTATTCTCTCTTCTCTGCCTCTATCCTTCTCTCTCTCTCGCTCCCTTCTCTCTTCTCCTATGTTGTCTACCCCTCTCCCTTCTCCTTCTCCCTCATTCTCTCCCCCTTTTCTTCTTCTCTCTCTTCCCATGTTCCCTCTTCTCTGCTCACTCATTCTCCTTATCCTTCTCCTCCTCTCTCCCTTATCATTCCTCTCACCTTCTCTATCTCTTTCTCTCTCTTCCTTCTCTCCCTCTCTCCTTGTACCTCTTCTCCTTATCCCACTCTCTTTATCTCTCATCCTTTCTCTCCCTCTCTCCTTGTCCCTCTTCTCCTTATCCCACTCTCTTTATCTCTCTCTCCTCTATCCTTCTCCCTCTTCTTCTCTCCCTTCTCCTTTTCTCCCACTCCTTCTCTCTCTTCCTCGTCCCATTCTCTCCCTTCTCTCTCTTCCTCGTCCCATTCTCTCCCTTCTCTCTCTCGTTCTACCCCTCTCTCTTCTCTCCCGCTCTCCTTCTCTCCCACTCTTCCCTCTTCTCTTTCTCTCATCTCCCTCTCCCCATCTCTATCTACCTCTTATCCCGCTCCCCTTCTTCGGTCCTTATCCTTCTCTCTTCTTCTTCTCTCCCCCTTTAATCCTTATCTGTCCTCCTCTTTCCCTTCTCCCTCTCTCGCTCGTTCTCCCTCTCTCTCCTTCTCTCCCACTCCTTCTTCACCCCGTCTCTCTTCTTCCTCGCTCTTCTTCTCCCTCTCCCCTCTACTTCTCTGTCCTCCTCTCTCCCTCTTCTCTTCTCTACCTCTCTCGTTCCCTCTCCCCCTTCTTCTCTCCCTCCCCTCTTCCCCCTTCTCCTTCATTTTCTATCTTCCTCTTGTCCTCTTCTCCACTCCTTCCTCCTTCTCTCGCTCTCTCTCCCTTCTTCTCTCTCCTCCCTCTCCTTTTCTCTCTCCTTCCCTTCTCTCTCCCTCTCTCCTCTTCTCCACTCTCGTTCTCTCTCCCGCTTCCTTCTCTCTCATTCTCCCCTCTCCGCTCTTCTTGTCCTCTTTTCTCCACTCTCCTTCTCTCTCCCTTCTCTATCTCTCGCTCTCGTTCTCCATCTCTCTTCTCTCTCCCTTTCCCTCACTCTTTTCTTCTCTCTCTTCCCACTTCTCCTCTTCTCTACCACTCTCCTCCTCCTCCTCCCTCCTCTCCTTCTCTTCCTCTCCTTGTTCTCCCCCTCACCTTCTTTCTTTCCTCTCCCCCTTATCCCTCCCTCTCGCTCTCTCTCCTCTTCTCACATTCTCTCGCTTCTCCTTTTCTCATTCTCCCTCTTATCCTCTTCTCTCTCGTTCCTTCTCTCTGTCCCTCCTCTTTTCTATTCTCCTTCTCTCTTCTCTCCTTATCCCTATCCCTATTCTCTCTTCTCCTATGTTGTCTACCCCTCTCTCTTCTCCTTCTCCCTCATTCTCTCCCCCTCTTCTTCTTCTCTCTCTTCCCATGTTCCCTTTTCTCTGCTCACTCATTCTCCTTATCCTTCTCCTCCACTCTCCCTTATCATTCCTCTCACCTTCTCTATCTCTTTCTCTCTCTTCCTTCTCTCCCTCTCTCCTTGTACCTCTTCTCCTTATCCCACTCTCTTTATCTCTCTTCCTTTCTCTCCCTCTCTCATTGTCCCTCTTCTCCTTATCCCACTCTCTTTATCTCTCTCTCCTCTATCCTTCTCCCTCTTCTTCTCTCCCTTCTCCTTTTCTCCTACTCCTTCTCTCTTCCTCGTCCCATTCTCTCCCTTCTCTCTCTCGTTCTACCCCTCTCTCTTCTCTCCCGCTCTCCTTCTCTCTCACTCTTCCCTCTTCTCTTTCTCTCATCTCCCTCTCCCCATCTCTATCTACCTCTTATCCCGCTCCCCTTCTTCGGTCCTTATCCTTCTCTCTTCTTCTTCTCTCCCCCTTTAATCCTTATCTGTCCTCCTCTTTACCTTCTCCCTCTCTCGCTCGTTCTCCCTCTCTCTCATTCTCTCCCACTCCTTCTTCACCCCCTCTCTCTTCTCCCTCGCTCTTCTTCTCCCTCTCCCCTCTACTTCTCTGTCCTCCTCTCTCCCTCTTCTCTTCTCTACCTCTCTCGTTCCCTCTCCCCCTTCTTCTCTCCCTCCCCTCTTCCCCTTCTCCTTCATTTTCTATCTTCCTCTTGTCCTCTTCTCCGCTCCTTCCTCCTTCTCTCGCTCTCTCTCCCTTCTTCTCTCTCCTCCCTCTCCTTTTCTCTCTCCTTCCCTTCTCTCTCCCTCTCTCCTCTTCTCCACTCTCCTCTCTCCCGCTTCCTTCTCTCTCATTCTCCTCTCTCCGCTCTTCTTGTCCTCTTTTCTCCACTCTCCTTCTCTCTCCCTTCTCTATCTCTCGCTCTCGTTCTCCATCTCTCTTCTCTCTCCCTTTCCCTCACTCTTTTCTTCTCTCTCTTCCCACTTCTCCTCTTCTCTACCACTCTCCTCCTCCTCCTCGTCCCTCCTCTCCTTCTCTTCCTCTCCTTGTTCTCCCCCTCACCTTCTTTCTGTCCTCTCCCCCTTATCCCTCTCTCTCGCTCTCTCTCCTCTTCTCACATTCTCTCGCTTCTCCTCTTCTCATTCTCCCTCTTATCCTCTTCTCTCTCGTTCCTTCTCTCTGTCCCTCCTCTTTTCTATTCTCCTTCCCTTTTCTCCCCTTATCCCTATCCCTATTCTCTCTTCTCTGCCTCTATCCTTCTCTCTCTCTCGCTCCCTTCTCTCTTCTCCTATGTTGTCTACCCCTCTCCCTTCTCCTTCTCCCTCATTCTCTCCCCCTTTTCTTCTTCTCTCTCTTCCCATGTTCCCTCTTCTCTGCTCACTCATTCTCCTTATCCTTCTCCTCCTCTCTCCCTTATCATTCCTCTCACCTTCTCTATCTCTTTCTCTCTCTTCCTTCTCTCCCTCTCTCCTTGTACCTCTTCTCCTTATCCCACTCTCTTTATCTCTCTTCCTTTCTCTCCCTCTCTCATTGTCCCTCTTCTCCTTATCCCACTCTCTTTATCTCTCTCTCCTCTATCCTTCTCCCTCTTCTTCTCTCCCTTCTACTTTTCTCCTACTCCTTCTCTCTTCCTCGTGCCATTCTCTCCCTTCTCTCTCTCGTTGTAGCCCTCTCTCTTCTCTCCCGCTCTCCTTCTCTCTCACTCTTCCCTCTTCTCTTTCTCTCATCTCCCTCTCCCCATCTCTATCTACCTCTTATCCCGCTCCCCTTCTTCGGTCCTTATCCTTCTCTCTTCTTCTTCTCTCCCCCTTTAATCCTTATCTGTCCTCCTCTTTACCTTCTCCCTCTCTCGCTCGTTCTCCCTCTCTCTCATTCTCTCCCACTCCTTCTTCACCCCCTCTCTCTTCTCCCTCGCTCTTCTTCTCCCTCTCCCCTCTACTTCTCTGTCCTCCTCTCTCCCTCTTCTCTTCTCTACCTCTCTCGTTCCCTCTCCCCCTTCTTCTCTCCCTCCCCTCTTCCCCTTCTCCTTCATTTTCTATCTTCCTCTTGTCCTCTTCTCCGCTCCTTCCTCCTTCTCTCGCTCTCTCTCCCTTCTTCTCTCTCCTCCCTCACCTTCTTTCTGTCCTCTCCCCCTTATCCCTCTCTCTCCTCTTCTCACATTCTCTCGCTTCTCCTTTTCTCATTCTCCCTCTTATCCTCTTCTCTCTCGTTCCTTCTCTCTGTCCCTCCTCTTTTCTATTCTCCTTCTCTCTTCTCTCCTTATCCCTATCCCTATTCTCTCTTCTCTGCCTCTATCCTTCTCTCTCTCGCTCCCTTCTCTCTTCTCCTATGTTGTCTACCCCTCTCTCTTCTCCTTCTCCCTCATTCTCTCCCCCTCTTCTTCTTCTCTCTCTTCCCATGTTCCCTCTCCTCTGCTCACTCATTCTCCTTATCCTTCTCCTCCTCTCTCCCTTATCATTCCTCTCACCTTCTCTATCTCTTTCTCTCTCTTCCTTCTCTCCCTCTCTCCTTGTACCTCTTCTCCTTATCCCACTCTCTTTATCTCTCTTCCTTTCTCTCCCTCTCTCCTTGTCCCTCTTCTCCTTGTCCCACTCTCTTTATCTCTCTCTCCTCTCTCCTTCTCCCTCTTCTTCTCTCCCTTCTCCTTTTCTCCCACTCCTTCTCTCTCTTCCTCGTCCCATTCTCTCCCTTCTCTCTCTCGTTCTACCCCTCTCTCTTCTCTCCCGCTCTCCCTCTCTCTCACTCTTCCCTCTTCTCTTTCTCTCATCTCCCTCTTCCCATCTCTCTATCTACCTCTTATCCCGCTCCCCTTCTTCGGTCCTTATCCTTCTCTCTTCTTCTTCTCTCCCCCTTTAATCCTTATCTGTCCTCCTCTTTCCCTTCTCCCTCTCCCGCTCGCTCTCCCTCTCTCTCCTTCTCTCCCACTCCTTCTTCACCCCCTCTCTCTTCTCCCTCGCTCTTCTTCTCCCTCTCCCCTCTACTTCTCTGTCCTCCTCTCTCCCTCTTCTCTTCTCGTCTCCCTCGTTCCCTATCCCCCTTCTTCTCTCCCTCCCCTCTTCCCCCTTCTCCTTCATTTTCTATCTTCCTCTTCTCCACTCCTTCCTCCTTCTCTCGCTCTCTCTCCCTTATTCTCTCTCCTCCCTCTCCTTTTCTCTCTCCTTCCCTTCTCTCTCCCTCTCTCCACTTCTCCACTCTCGTTCTCTCTCCCGCTTCCTTCTCCTCTCTTTCTCCTCTCTCCGCTCTTCTTGTCCTCTTTTATCCACTCTCCTTCTCTCTCCCTTCTCTATCTCTCGCTCTCGTTCTCCATCTCTCTTCTCTCTCCCTTTCCCTCACACTTTTCTTCTCTCTCTTCCCACTTCTCCTCTTCTCTACCACTCTCCTCCTCCTCCTCCCTCCTCTCCTTCTCTTCCTCTCCTTGTTCTCCCCCTCACCTTCTTTCTGTCCTCTCCCCCTTATCCCTCTCTCTCGCTCTCTCTCCTCTTCTCACATTCTCTCGCTTCTCCTTTTCTCATTCTCCCTCTCTCCCTCTTCTCTTCTCTACCTCTCTCGTTCCCTCTTCCCCTTCTTCTCTCCCTCCCCTCTTCCCCCTTCTCGTTCATTTTCTATCTTCCTCTTGTCCTCTTCTCCACTCCTTCCTCCTTCTCTCGCTCTCTCTCCCTTCTTCTCTCTCCTCCCTCTCCTTTTCTCTCTCCTTCCCTTCTCTCTCCCTCTCTCCTCTTCTCCACTCTCGTTCTCTCTCCCGCTTCCTTCTCTCTCCTTCTCCTCTCTCCGCTCTTCTTGTCCTCTTTTCTCCACTCTCCTTCTCTCTCCCTTCTCTATCTCTCGCTCTCGTTCTCCATCTCTCTTCTCTCTCCCTTTCCCTCACTCTTTTCTTCTCTCTCTTCCCACTTCTCCTCTTCTCTACCACTCTCCTCCTCCTCCTCCTCCTCCCTCCTCTCCTTCTTTTCCTTTCCTTGTTCTCCCCCTCACCTTCTTTCTGTCCTCTCCCTCTTATCCATCTCTCTCCTCTTCTCACATTCTCTTGCTTCTCCTTTTCTCATTCTCCCTCTTATCCTCTTCTCTCTCGTTCCTTCTCTCTGTCCCTCCTCTTTTCTATTCTCCTTTTCTCTTCTCTCCTTATCCCTATCCCTATTCTCTCTTCTCTGCCTCTATCCTTCTCTCTCTCGCTCCCTTCTCTCTTCTCCTATGTTGTCTACCCCTCTTCTCCTTTTCCCTCATTCTCTCCCCCTCTTCTTCTTCTCTCTCTTCCCATGTTCCCTCTTCTCTGCTCTTTCATTCTCCTTATCCTTCTCCTCCTCTCTCCCTTATCATTCCTCTCACCTTCTCTATCTCTTTCTCTCTCTTCCTTCTCTCCCTCTCCCCTTGTACCTCTTCTCCTTATCCCACTCTCTTTATCTCTCTTCCTTTCTCTCCCTCTCTCCTTGTCCCTCTTCTCCTTGTCCCACTCTCTTTATCTCTCTCTCCTCTCTCCTTCTCCCTCTTCTTCTCTCCCTTCTCCTTTTCTCCCACTCCTTCTCTCTCTTCCTCGTCCCATTCTCTCCCTTCTCTCTCTCGTTCTACCACTCTCTCTTCTCTCCCGCTCTCTTCTCTCTCAATCTTCCCTCTTCTCTTTCTCTCATCTCCCTCTCCCCATCTCTCTATCTACCTCTTATCCCGATCCCCTTCTTCGGTCCTTATCCTTCTCTCTTCTTCTCTCCCCCTTTAATCCTTATCTGTCCTCCTCTTTCCCTTCTCCCTCTCTCGCTCGCTCTCCCTCTCTCTCCTTCTCTCCCACTCCTTCTTCACCCCCTCTCTCTTCTCCCTCGCTCTTCTTCTCCCTCTCCCCTCTACTTCTCTGTCCTCCTCTCTCCCTCTTCTCTTCTCTACCTCTCTCGTTCCCTCTCCCCCTTATTCTCTCCCTCCCCTCTTCCCCATTCTCCTTCACTTTCTATCTTCCTCTTGTCCTCTTCTCCACTCCTTCCTCCTTCTCTTGCTCTCTCTCCCTTCTTCTCTCTCCTCCCCCTCCTTTCTCTCTCCTTCCCTTCTCTCTCTCCTCTTCTCCACTCTCGTTCTCTCTCCCGCTTCCTTCTCTCTCCTTCTCCTCTCTCCGCTCTTCTTGTCCTCTTTTCTCCACTCTCCTTCTCTCTCCCTTCTCTATCTCTCGCTCTCGTTCTCCATCTCTCTTCTCTCTCCCTTTCCCTCACTATTTCTTCTCTCTCTTCCCACTTCTCCTCTTCTCTACCACTCTCCTCCTCTTCCTCCCTCCTCTCCTTCTCTTCCTCTCCTTGTTCTCCCCCTCACCTTCTTTCTGTCCTCTCCCCCTTATCCCTCTCTCTCGCTCTCACTCCTCTTCCCACATTTTCTCGCTTCTCCTTTTCTCATTCTCCCTCTTATCCTCTTCTCTCTCGTTCCTTCTCTCTGTCCCTCCTCTTTTCTATTCTCCTTCTCTCTTCTCTCTTCTCTCTTCTCTCCTTATCCCTATCCCTATTCTCTCTTCTCTGCCTCTATCCTTCTCTCTCTCGCTCCCTTCTCTCTTCTCCTATGTTGTCTACCCCTCTCTCTTCTCCTTCTCCCTCATTCTCTCCCCCTCTTCTTCTTCTCTCTCTTCCCGTGTTCCCTCTTCTCTGCTCACTCATTCTCCTTATCCATCTCCTCCTCTCTCCCATATCATTCCTCTCACCTTCTCTATCTCTTTCTCTCTCTTCCTTCTCTCCCTCTCTCCTTGTACCTCTTCTCCTTATCTCACTCTCTTTATCTCTCTTTCTTTCTCTCCCTCTCTCCTTGTCCCTCTTCTCCTTGTCCCACTCTCTTTATCTCTCTCTCCTCTCTCCTTCTCCCTCTTCTTCTCTCCCTTCTCCTTTTCTCCCACTCCTTCTCTCTCTTCCTTGTCCCATTCTCTCCCTTCTCTCTCTCGTTCTACCCCTCTCTCTTCTCTCCCGCTCTCCTTCTCTCTCACTCTTCCCTCTTCTCTTTCTCTCATCTCCCTCTCCCCATCTCTCTGTCTACCTCTTATCCCGCTCCCCTTCTTCGGTCCTTATCCTTCTCTCTTCTTCCTCTCCCCCCTTTAATCCTTATCTGTCCTCCTCTCCCGCTCTCCCGCTCTCTCTCCCTCTCTCTCCTTCTCTCCCACTCCTTCTTCACCCCCTCTCTTTTCTTCTCCCTCTCCCCTCTACTTCTCTGTCCTCCTCTCTCCCTCTTCTCTTCTCTCCCTCTCTCGTTCCCTCTCCCCCTTCTTCTCTCCCTCCCCTCTTCCCCCTTCTCCTTCATTTTCTATCTTCCTCTTGTCCTCTTCTCCACTCCTTCCTCCTTCTCTCGCTCTCTCTCCCTTCTTCTCTCTCCTCCCTCTCCTTTTCTCTCTCCTTCCCTTCTCTCTCCCTCTCTCCTCTTCTCCACTCTCGTTCTCTCTCCCGCTTCCTTCTCTCTCCTTCTCCTCTCTCCGCTCTTCTTGTCCTCTTTTCTCCACTCTCCTTCTCTCTCCCTTCTCTATCTCTCGCTCTCGTTCTCCATCTCTCTTCTCTCTCCCTTTCCCTCACTCTTTTCTTCTCTCTCTTCCCACTTCTCCTCTTCTCTACCACTCTCCTCCTCCTCCTCCCTCCTCTCCTTCTCTTCCTCTCCTTGTTCTCCCCCTCACATTCTTTCTGTCCTCTCCCCCTTATCCCTCTCTCTCGCTCTCTCTCCTCTGCTCACATTCTCTCGCTTCTCCTTTTCTCATTCTCCCTCTTATCCTATTCTCTCTGTCCCTCCTCTTTTCTATTCTCCTTCTCTCTTCTCTCCTTATCCCTATCCATATTCTCTCTTCTCTGCCTCTATCCTTCTCTCTCTCGCTCCCTTCTCTCTTCTCCTTCTCCCTCATTCTCTCCCCCTCTTCTTCTTCTCTCTCTTCCCATGTTCCCTCTTCTCTGCTCACTCATTCTCCTTATCCTTCTCCTCCTCTCTCCCTTATCATTCCTCTCACCTTCTCTATCTCTTTCTCTCTCTTCCTTCTCTCCCTCTCTCCTTGTACCTCTTCTCCTTATCCCACTCTCTTTATCTCTCTTCCTTTCTCTATCTCTCGCTCTCGTTCTCCATCTCTCTTCTCTCTCCCTTTCCCTTACTCTTTTCTTCTCTCTCTTCCCACTTCTCCTCTTCTCTACCACTCTCCTCCTCCTCCCTCCTCTCCTTCTCTTCCTCTCCTTGTTCTCCCCCTCACCTTCTTTCTGTCCTCTCCCCCTTATCCCTCTCTCTCGCTCTCTCTCCTCTTCTCACATTCTCTCGCTTCTCCTTTTCTCATTCTCCCTCTCTCCCTCTTCTCTTCTCTACCTCTCTCGTTCCCTCTTCCCCTTCTTCTCTCCCTCCCCTCTTCCCCCTTCTCGTTCATTTTCTATCTTCCTCTTGTCCTCTTCTCCACTCCTTCCTCCTTCTCTCGCTCTCTCTCCCTTCTTCTCTCTCCTCCCTCTCCTTTTCTCTCTCCTTCCCTTCTCTCTCCCTCTCTCCTCTTCTCCACTCTCGTTCTCTCTCCCGCTTCCTTCTCTCTCCTTCTCCTCTCTCCGCTCTTCTTGTCCTCTTTTCTCCACTCTCCTTCTCTCTCCCTTCTCTATCTCTCGCTCTCGTTCTCCATCTCTCTTCTCTCTCCCTTTCCCTCACTCTTTTCTTCTCTCTCTTCCCACTTCTCCTATTCTCTACCACTCTCCTCCTCCTCCTCCTCCTCCTCCTCCTCCCTCCTCTCCTTCTTTTCCTTTCCTTGTTCTCCCCCTCACCTTCTTTCTGTCCTCTCCCCCTTATCCCTCTCTCTCGCTCTCTCTCCTCTTCTCACATTCTCTTGCTTCTCCTTTTCTCATTCTCCCTCTTATCCTCTTCTCTCTCGTTCCTTCTCTCTGCCCCTCCTCTTTTCTATTCTCCTTCTCTCTTCTCTCCTTATCCCTATCCCTATTCTCTCTTCTCTGCCTCTATCCTTCTCTCTCTCGCTCCCTTCTCTCTTCTCCTATGTTGTCTACCCCTCTTCTCCTTTTCCCTCATTCTCTCCCCCTCTTCTTCTTCTCTCTCTTCCCATGTTCCCTCTTCTCTGCTCTTTCATTCTCCTTATCCTTCTCCTCCTCTCTCCCTTATCATTCCTCTCACCTTCTCTATCTCTTTCTCTCTCTTCCTTCTCTCCCTCTCCCCTTGTACCTCTTCTCCTTATCCCACTCTCTTTATCTCTCTTCCTTTCTCTCCCTCTCTCCTTGTCCCTCTTCTCCTTGTCCCACTCTCTTTATCTCTCTCTCCTCTCTCCTTCTCCCTCTTCTTCTC
Source organism: Triglochin maritima (assembly GCA_963682175.1). Lineage (NCBI taxonomy): Eukaryota > Viridiplantae > Streptophyta > Magnoliopsida > Alismatales > Juncaginaceae > Triglochin > Triglochin maritima. The sequence continues at coordinate 25,762,944 of OY821781.1, read as the reverse complement.
TCCCTTCTCCTTTTCTCCCACTCCTTCTCTCTCTTCCTCGTCCCATTCTCTCCCTTCTCTCTCTCGTTCTACCACTCTCTCTTCTCTCCCGCTCTCTTCTCTCTCAATCTTCCCTCTTCTCTTTCTCTCATCTCCCTCTCCCCATCTCTCTATCTACCTCTTATCCCGATCCCCTTCTTCGGTCCTTATCCTTCTCTCTTCTTCTCTCCCCCTTTAATCCTTATCTGTCCTCCTCTTTCCCTTCTCCCTCTCTCGCTCGCTCTCCCTCTCTCTCCTTCTCTCCCACTCCTTCTTCACCCCCTCTCTCTTCTCCCTCGCTCTTCTTCTCCCTCTCCCCTCTACTTCTCTGTCCTCCTCTCTCCCTCTTCTCTTCTCTACCTCTCTCGTTCCCTCTCCCCCTTATTCTCTCCCTCCCCTCTTCCCCATTCTCCTTCACTTTCTATCTTCCTCTTGTCCTCTTCTCCACTCCTTCCTCCTTCTCTTGCTCTCTCTCCCTTCTTCTCTCTCCTCCCCCTCCTTTCTCTCTCCTTCCCTTCTCTCTCTCTCTCTCCTCTTCTCCACTCTCGTTCACTCTCCCGCTTCCTTCTCTCTCCTTCTCCTCTCTCCGCTCTTCTTGTCCTCTTTTCTCCACTCTCCTTCTCTCTCCATTCTCTATCTCTCGCTCTCGTTCTCCATCTCTCTTCTCTCTCCCTTTCCCTCACTATTTCTTCTCTCTCTTCCCACTTCTCCTCTTCTCTACCACTCTCCTCCTCTTCCTCCCTCCTCTCCTTCTCTTCCTCTCCTTGTTCTCCCCCTCACCTTCTTTCTGTCCTCTCCCCCTTATCCCTCTCTCTCGCTCTCACTCCTCTTCCCACATTTTCTCGCTTCTCCTTTTCTCATTCTCCCTCTTATCCTCTTCTCTCTCGTTCCTTCTCTCTGTCCCTCCTCTTTTCTATTCTCCTTCTCTCTTCTCTCTTCTCTCTTCTCTCCTTATCCCTATCCCTATTCTCTCTTCTCTGCCTCTATCCTTCTCTCTCTCGCTCCCTTCTCTCTTCTCCTATGTTGTCTACCCCTCTCTCTTCTCCTTCTCCCTCATTCTCTCCCCCTCTTCTTTTTCTCTCTCTTCCCGTGTTCCCTCTTCTCTGCTCACTCATTCTCCTTATCCTTCTCCTCCTCTCTCCCATATCATTCCTCTCACCTTCTCTATCTCTTTCTCTCTCTTCCTTCTCTCCCTCTCTCCTTGTACCTCTTCTCCTTATCCCACTCTCTTTATCTATCTTCCTTTGTCTCCCTCTCTCCTTGTCCCTCTTCTCCTTGTCCCACTCTCTTTATCTGTCTCTCCTCTCTCCTTCTCCCTCTTCTTCTCTCCCTTCTCCTTTTCTCCCACTCCTTCTCTCTCTTCCTCGTCCCATTCTCTCCCTTCTCTCTCTCGTTCTACCCCTCTCTCCTCTCCCGCTCTCCTTCTCTCTCACTCTTCCCTCTTCTCTTTCTCTCATCTCCCTCTCCCCATCTCTCTATCTACCTCTTATCCCGCTCCCCTTCTTCGGTCCTTATCCTTCTCTCTTCTTCTTCTCTCGCCCTTTAATCCTTATATGTCCTCCTCTTTCCCTTCTCCCTCTCCCGCTCGCTCTCCCTCTCTCTCCTTCTCTCCTACTCCTTCTTCACCCCCTCTCTCTTCTCCCTCGCTCTTCTTCTCCCTCTCCCCTCTACTTCTCTGTCCTCCTCTCTCCCTCTTCTCTTCTCTACCTCTCTCGTTCCCTCTCCCCCTTCTTCTCTCCCTCCCCTCTTCCCCCTTCTCCTTCATTTTCTATCTTCCTCCTGTCCTCTTCTCCACTCCTTCCTCCTTCTCTCGCTCTCTCTCCCTTCTTCTCTCTCCTCCCTCTCCTTTTCTCTCTCCTTCCCTTCTCTCTCCCTCTCTCCTCTTCTCCACTCTCGTTCTCCCTCCCGCTTCCTTCTCTCTCCTTCTCCTCTCTCCGCTCTTCTTGTCCTCTTTTCTCCACTCTCCTTCTCTCTCCCTTCTCTATCTCTCGCTCTCGTTCTCCATCTCTCTTATCTCTCCCTTTCCCTCACTCTTTTCTTCTCTCTCTTCCCACTTCGCCTCTTCTCTACCACTCTCCTCCTCCTCCTCCCTCCTCTCCTTCTCTTCCTCTCCTTGTTCTCCCCCTCACCTTCTTTCTGTCCTCTCCCCCTTATCCATCTCTCTCTCGCTCTCTCTCCTCTTCTCACATTCTCTCGCTTCTCCTTTTCTCATTCTCCCTCTTATCCTCTTCTCTCTGTCCCTCCTCTTTTCTATTCTCCTTCTCTCTTCTCTCCTTATCCCTATCCCTATTCTCTCTTCTCTGCCTCTATCCTTCTCTCTCTCGCTCCCTTCTCTCTTCTCCTATGTTGTCTACCCCTCTCTCTTCTCCTTCTCCCTCATTCTCTCCCCCTCTTCTTCTTCTCTCTTCCCATGTTCCCTCTTCTCTGCTCACTCATTCTCCTTATCCTTCTCCTCCTCTCTCCCTTATCATTCCTCTCACCTTCTCTATCTCTTTCTCTCTCTTCCTTTTCTCCCTCTCTCCTTGTACCTCTTCTCCTTATCCCACTCTCCTTGTCCCTCTTCTTTTTCTCCCTCTCTCCTTGTCCCTCTTCTCCTTGTCCCACTCTCTTTATCTCTCTCTCCTCTCTCCTTCTCCCTCTTCTTCTCTCCCTTCTCCTTTTCTCCCACTCCTTCTCTCTCTTCCTCGTCCCATTCTCTCCCTTCTCTCTCTCGTTCTACCCCTCTGTCTTCTCTCCCGCTCTCCTTCTCTCTCACTCTTCCCTCTTCTCTTTCTCTCATCTCCCTCTCCCCATCTCTCTGTCTACCTCTTATCCCGCTCCCCTTCTTCGGTCCATATCCTTCTCTCTTCTTCCTCTCCCCCCTTTAATCCTTATCTGTCCTCCTCTTTCCCTTCTCCCTCTCCCGCTCGCTCTCCCTCTCTCTCCTTCTCTCCCACTCCTTCTTCACCCCCTCTCTCTTCTTCTCCCTCTCCCCTCTACTTCTCTGTCCTCCTCTCTCCCTCTTCTCTTCTCTCCCTCTCTCGTTCCCTCTCCCCCTTCTTCTCTCCCTCCCCTCTTCCCCCTTCTCCTTCATTTTCTATCTTCCTCTTGTCCTCTTCTCCACTCCTTCCTCCTTCTCTCGCTCTCTCTCCCTTCTTCTCTCTCCTCCCTCTCCTTTTCTCTCTCCTTCCCTTCTCTCTCCCTCTCTCCTCTTCTCCACTCTCGTTCTCTCTCCCGCTTCCTTCTCTATCCTTCTCCTCTCTCCGCTCTTCTTGTCCTCTTTTCTCCACTCTCCTTCTCTCTCCCTTCTCTATCTCTCGCTCTCGTTCTCCATCTCTCTTCTCTCTCCCTTTCCCTCACTCTTTTCTTCTCTCTCTTCCCACTTCTCCTCTTCTCTACCACTCTCCTCCTCCTCCTCCCTCCTCTCCTTCTCTTCCTCTCCTTGTTCTCCCCCTCACCTTCTTTCTGTCCTCTCCCCCTTATCCCACTCTCTCGCTCTCTCTCCTCTTCTCACATTCTCTCGCTTCTCCTTTTCTCATTCTCCCTCTTATCCTCTTCTCTCTGTCCCTCCTCTTTTCTATTCTCCTTCTCTCTTCTCTCCTTATCCCTATCCCTATTCTCTCTTCTCTGCCTCTATCCTTCTCTCTCTCGCTCCCTTCTCTCTTCTCCTATGTTGTCTACCCCTCTCTCTTCTCCTTCTCCCTCATTCTCTCCCCCTCTTCTTCTTCTCTCTCTTCCCATGTTCCCTCTTCTCTGCTCACTCATTCTCCTTATCCTTCTCCTCCTCTCTCCCTTATCATTCCTCTCACCTTCTCTATCTCTTTCTCTCTCTTCCTTCTCTCCCTCTCTCCTTGTACCTCTTCTCCTTATCCCACTCTCTTTATCTCTCTTCCTTTCTCTCCCTCTCTCCTTGTCTCTCTTCTCCTTGTCCCACTCTCTTTATCTGTCTCTCCTCTCTCCTTCTCCCTCTTCTTCTCTCCCTTCTCCTTTTCTCCCACTCCTTCTCTCTCTTCCCGTCCCATTCTCTCCTTACTCTTATCCTTATTCTCTCTTCTCTGCCTCTATCCTTCTCTCTCTCGCTCCCTTCTTTCTTCTCCTATGTTGTCTACCCCTCTCTCTTCTCCTTCTCCCTCATTCTCTCCCCCTCTTCTTCTTCTCTCTCTTCCCATGTTCCCTCTTCTCTGCTCACTCATTCTCCTTATCCTTCTCCTCCTCTCTCCCTTATCATTCCTCTCACCTTCTCTATCTCTTTCTCTGTCTTCCTTCTCTCCCTCTCTCCTTCTACCTCTTCTCCTTATCCCACTCTCTTTATCTCTCTTCCTTTCTCTCCCTCTCTCCTTGTCCCTCTTCTCCTTATCCCACTCTCTTTGTCTCTCTCTCCTCTCTCCTTCTCCCTCTTCTTCTCTCCCTTCTCCTTTTCTCCCACTCCTCTCTCTTCCTCGTCCCATTCTCTCCCTTCTCTCTCTCGTTCTACCCCTCTCTCTTCTCTCCCGCTCTCCTTCTGTCTCACTCTTCCCTCTTCTCTCTCTCTCTGATCTCCCTCTCCCCATCTCTCTGTCTACCTCTTATCCCGCTCCCCTTCTTCGGTCCTTATCCTTCTCTCTTCTTCTTCTCTCCCCCTTTAATCCTTATCTGTCCTCCTCTTTCCCTTCTCCCTCTCCCGCTCGCTCTCCCTCTCTCTCCTTCTCTCCAACTCCTTCTTCACCCCCTCTCTCTTCTCCCTCGCTCTTCTTCTCCCACTCCCCTCTACTTCTCTGTCCTCCTCTCTCCCTCTTCTCTTCTCTACCTCTCTCGTTCCCTCTCCCCCTTCTTCTCTCCCTCCCCTCTTCCCCCTTCTCCTTCATTTTCTATCTTCCTCTTGTCCTCTTCTCCACTCCTTCCTCCTTCTCTCGCTCTCTCTCCCTTCTTCTCTCTCCTCCCTCTCCTTTTCTCTCTCCTTCCCTTCTCTCTCCCTCTCTCCTCTTCTCCACTCTCGTTCTCTCTCCCGCTTCCTTCTCTGTCCTTCACTTCTCTTCGCTCTTCTTGTCCTCTTTTCTCCACTCTCCTTCTCTCTCCCTTCTCTATCTCTCGCTCTCGTTCTCCATCTCTCTTCTCTCTCCCTTTCCCTCACTCTTTTCTTCCCTCTCTTCCCACTTCTCCTCTTCTCTACCGCTCTCCTCCTCCTCCTCCCTCCTCTCCTTCTCTTCCTCTCCTTGTTCTCCCCCTCACCTTCTTTCTGACCTCTCCCCCTTATCCCTCTCTCTCGCTCTCTCTCCTCTTCTCACATTCTCGTGCTTCTCCTTTTCTCATTCTCCCTCTTATCCTCTTCTCTCTCGTTCCTTCTCTCTGTCCCTCCTCTTTTCTATTCTCCTTCTCTCTTCTCTCCTTATCCCTATCCCTACTCTCTCTTTTCTGCCTCTATCCTTCTCTCTCTCGCTCCCTTCTCTCTTCTCCTATGTTGTCTACCCCTCTCTCTTCTCCTTCTCCCTCATTCTCTCCCCCTCTTCTTCTTCTCTCTCTTCCCATGTTCCCTCTTCTGTGCTCACTCATTCTCCTTATCCTTCTCCTCCTCTCTCCCTTATCATTCCTCTCACCTTCTCTATCTCTTTCTCTCTCTTCCTTCTCTCCCTCTCTCCTTGTACCTCTTCTCCTTATCCCACTCTCTTTATCTCTCTTCCTTTCTCTCCCTCTCTCCTTGTCCCTCTTCTCCTTGTCCCACTCTCTTTATCTCTCTCTCCTCTCTCCTTCTCCCTCTTCTTCTCTCCCTTCGCCTTTTCTCCCACTCCTTCTCTCTCTTCCTCGTCCCATTCTCTCTCTTCTCTCTCTCGTTCTACCCCTCTCTCTTCTCTCCCGCTCTCCTTCTCTCTCACTCTTCCCTCTTCTCTTTCTCTCATCTCCCTCTCCCCATCTCTCTATCTACCTCTTATCCCGCTCCCCTTCTTCGGTCCTTATCCTTCTCTCTTCTTCTTCTCTCCCCCTTTAATCCTTATCTGTCCTCCTCTTTCCCTTCTCCCTCTCCCGCTCGCTCTCCCTCTCTCTCCTTCTCTCCCACTCCTTCTTCACCCCCTCTCTCTTCTCCCTCGCTCTTCTTCTCCCTCTCCCCTCTACTTCTCTGTCCTCCTCTCTCCCTCTTCTCTTCTCTACCTCTCTCGTTCCCTCTCCGCCTTCTTCTCTCCCTCCCCTCTTCCCCCTTCTCCTTCATTTTCTATCTTCCTCTTGTCCTCTTCTCCACTCCTTCCTCCTACTCTCGCTCTCTCTCTCCCTTCTTCTCTCTCCTCCCTCTCCTTTTCTCTCTCCTTCCCTTCTCTCTCCCTCTCTCCTCTTCTCCACTCTCGTTCTCTCTCCCGCTTCCTTCTCTCTCCTTCTCCTCTCTCCGCTCTTCTTGTCCTCTTTTCTCCACTCTCCTTCTCTCTCCCTTCTCTATCTCTCGCTCTCGTTCTCCATCTCTCTTCTCTCTCCCTTTCCCTCACCCTTTTCTTCTCTCTCTTCCCACTTCTCCTCCTCTCTACCACTCTCCTCCTCCTCCTCCCTCCTCTCCTTCTCTTCCTCTCCTTGTTCTCCCCCTCACCTTCTTTCTGTCCTCTCCCCCTTATCCCTCTCTCTCGCTCTCTCTCCTCTTCTCACATTCTCTCGCTTCTCCTTTTCTCATTCTCCCTCTTATCCTCTTCTCTCTCGTTCCTTCTCTCTGTCCCTCCTCTTTTCTATTCTCCTTCTCTCTTCTCTCCTTATCCCTATCCCTATTCTCTCTTCTCTGCCTCTACCCTTCTCTCTCTCGCTCCCATCTCTCTTCTCCTTTGTTGTCTACCCCTCTCTCTTCTCCTTCTCCCTCATTCTCTCCCCCTCTTCTTCTTCTTCTCTCTTCCCATGTTCCCTCTTCTCTGCTCACTCATTCTCCTTATCCTTCTCCTCCTCTCTCCCTTATCATTCCTCTCACCTTCTCTATCTCTTTCTCTCTCTTCCTTCTCTCCCTCTCTCCTTGTACCTCTTCTCCTTATCCCACTCTCTTTATCTCTCTTCCTTTCTCTCCCTCTCTCTTTGTCCCTCTTCTCCTTGTCCCACTCTCTTTATCTCTCTCTCCTCTCTCCTTCTCCATCTTCTTCTCTCCCTTCTCCTTTTCTCCCACTCCTTCTCTCTCTTCCTCGTCCCATTCTCTCCCTTCTCTCTCTCGTTCTACCCCTCTCTCTTCTCTCCCGTTCTCCTTCTCTCTCACTCTTCCCTCTTCTCTTTCTCTCATCTCCCTCTCCCCATCTCTCTATCTACCTCTTATCCCGCTCCCCTTCTTCGGTCCTTATCCTTCTATTCTTCTTCTCTCCCAATTTAATCCTTATCTGTCCTCCTCTTTCCCTTCTCCCTCTCCCGCTCGCTCTCCGTCTCCCGCTCGCTCTCCCTCTCTCTCCTTCTCTCCCACTCCTTCTTCACCCCCTCTCTCTTCTCCCTCGCTCTTCTTCTCCCTCTCCCCTCTACTTCTCTGACCTCCTCTCTCCCTCTTCTCTTCTCTACTTGTCTCGTTCCCTCTCCCCCTTCTTCTCTCCCTCCCCTTTTCCCCTTTCTCCTTCATTTTCTATCTTCCTCCTGTACTCTTCTCCACTCCTTCCTCCTTCTCTCGCTCTCTCTCCCTTCTTCTCTCTCCTCCCTCTCCTTTTCTCTCTCCTTCCCTTCTCTCTCCCTCTCTCCTCTTCTCCACTCTCGTTCTCTCTCCCGCTTCCTTCTCTCTCCTTCTCCTCTCTCCGCTCTTCTTGTCCTCTTTTCTCCACTCTCCTTCTCTCTCCCTTCTCTATCTCTTGTTCTCGTTCTCCATCTCTCTTCTCTCTCCCTTTCCCTCACTCTTTTCTTCTCTCTCTTCCCACTTCTCCTCTTCTCTACCACTCTCCTCCTCCTCCTCCCTCCTCTCCTTCTCTTCCTCTCCTTGTTCTCCCCCTCACCTTTTTTCTGTCCTCTCCCCCTTCTCCCTCTCTCTTTGTCCCTCTTCTCCTTGTCCCACTCTCTTTATCTCTCTCTCCTCTCTCCTTCTCCATCTTCTTCTCTCCCTTCTCCTTTTCTCCCACTCCTTCTCTCTCTTCCTCGTCCCATTCTCTCCCTTCTCTCTCTCGTTCTACCCCTCTCTCTTCTCTCCCGCTCTCCTTCTCTCACTCTTCCCTCTTCTCTTTCTCTCATCTCCCTCACCCCATCTCTCTATCTACCTCTTATCAAGCTCCCCTTCTTCGGTCCTTATCCTTCTCTCTTCTTCTTCTCTCCCCCTTTAATCCTTATCTGTCCTCCTCTTTCCCTTCTCCCTCTCCCGCTCGCTCTCCCTCTCTCTCCTTCTCTCCCACTCCTTCTTCACCCCCTCTCTCTTCTCCCTCGCTCTTCTTCTCCCTCTCCCCTCTACTTCTCTGACCTCCTCTCTCCCTCTTCTCTTCTCTACCTCTCTCGTTCCCTCTCCCCCTTCTTCTCTCCCTCCCCTCACCCCCTTCTCCTTCATTTTCTATCTTCCTCCTGTCCTCTTCCCCACTCCTTCCTCCTTCTCTCGCTCTCTCTCCCTTCTTCTCTCTCCTCCCTCTCCTTTTCTCTCTCCTTCCCTTCTCTCTCCCTCTCTCCTCTTCTCCACTCTCGTTCTCTCTCCCGCTTCCTTCTCTCTCCTTCTCCTCTCTCCGCTCTTCTTGTCCTCTTTTCTCCACTCTCCTTCTCTCTCCCTTCTCTATCTCTCGCTCTCGTTCTCCATCTCTCTTCTCTCTCCCTTTCCCTCACTCTTTTCATCTCTCTCTTCCCACTTCTCCTCTTCTCTACCACTCTCCTCCTCCTCCTCCCTCCTCTCCTTCTCTTCCTCTCCTTGTTCTCCCCCTCACCTTTTTTCTGTCCTCTCCCCCTTATCCCTCTCTCTCGCTCTCTCTCCTCTTCTCACATTCTCTCGCTTCTCTTTTTCTCATTCTCCCTCTTATCCTCTTCTCTCTCGTTCCTTCTCTCTGTCCCTTCTCTTTTCTATTCTCCTTCTCTCTTCTCTCCTTATCCCTATCCCTACTCTCTCTTCTCTGCCTCTATCCTTCTCTCTCTCGCTCCCTTCTCTCTTCTCCTATGTTGTCTACCCCTCTCTCTTCTCCTTCTCCCTCATTCTCTCCCCCTCTTCTTCTTCTCTCTCTTCCCATGTTCCCTCTTCTCTGCTCACTCATTCTCCTTATCCTTCTCCTCCTCTCTCCCTTATCATTCCTCTCACCTTCTCTATCTCTTTCTCTCTCTTCCTTCTCTCCCTCTCTCCTTGTACCTCTTCTCCTCATCCCACTCTCTTTATCTCTCGTCCTTTCTCTCCCTCTCTCCTTGTCCCTCTTCTCCTTGTCCCACTCTCTTTATCTCTCTCTCCTTCTCCCTCTTCTTCTCTCCTTTCTCCTTTTCTCCCACTCCTTCTTTCTCTTCCTCGTCCCATTCTCTCCCTTCTCTCTCTCGTTCTACCCCTCTCTCTTCTCTCCCGCTCTCCTTCTCTCTCACTCTTCCCTCTTCTCTTTCTCTCATCTCCCTCACCCCATCTCTCTATCTACCTCTTATCCCGCTCCCCTTCTTCGGTCCTTATCCTTCTCTCTTCTTCTTCTCTCCCCCTTTAATCCTTATCTGTCCTCCTCTTTCCCTTCTCCCTCTCCCGCTCGCTCTCCCTCTCTCTCCTTCTCTCCCACTCCTTCTTCACCCCCTCTCTCTTCTTCTCCCTCTCCCCTCTACTTCTCTGTCCTCCTCTCTCCCTCTTCTCTTCTCTACCTCTCTCGTTCCCTCTCCCCCTTCTTCTCTCCCTCCCCTCTTCCCCCTTCTTTTTCATTTTCTATCTTCCTCTTGTCCTCTTCTCCACTCCTTCCTCCTTCCCTCGCTCTCTCTCCCTTCTTCTCTCTCCTCCCTCTCCTTTTCTCTCTTCTTCCCTTCTCTCTCCCTCTCTCCTCTTCTCCACTCTCGTTCTCTCTCCCGCTTCCTTCTCTCTCCTTCTCCTCTCTCCGCTCTTCTTGTCCTCTTTTCTCCACTCTCCTTCTCACTCCCTTCTCTATCTCTCGCTCTCGTTCTCCATCTCTCTTCTCTCTCCCTTTCCCTCACTCTTTTCTTCACTCTCTTCCCACTTCTCCTCTTCTCTACCACTCTCCTCCTCCTCCTCCTCCCTCCTCTCCTTCTCTTCCTCTCCTTGTTCTCCCCCTCACCTTCTTTCTGTCCTCTCCCCCTTATCCCTCTCTCTCGCTCTCTCTCCTCTTCTCACTTTCTCTCGCTTCTCCTTTTCTCATTCTCCCTCTTATCCTATTCTCTCTCGTTCCTTCTCTCTGTCCCTCCTCTTTTCTATTCTCCTTCTCTCTTCTCTCCTTATCCCTATCCCTATTCTCTCTTCTCTGCCTCTATCCTTCTCTCTCTCGCTCCCTTCTCTCTTCTCCTATGTTGTCTACCCCTCTCTCTTCTCCTTCCCCCTCATTCTCTCACCCTCTTCTTCTTCTCTCTCTTCCCATGTTCCCTCTTCTCTGCTCACTCATTCTCGTTATCCTTCTCCTCCTCTCTCCCTTATCATTCCTCTAACCTTCTCTATCTCTTTCTCTCTCTTCCTTCTCTCCCTCCCTCCTTGTACCTCTTCTGCTTATCCCACTCTCTTTATCTCTCTTCCTTTCTCTCCCTCTCTCCTTGTCCCTCTTCTCCTTGTCCCACTCTCTTTATCTCTCCCTCCTTCTCCCTCTTCTTCTCTCCCTTCTCCTTTTCTCCCACTCCTTCTCTCTCTTCCTCGTCCCATTCTCTCCCTTCTCTCTCTCGTTCTACCCCTCTCTCTTCTCTCCCGCTCTCCTTCTCTCTCACTCTTCCCTCTTCTCTTTCTCTGATCTCCCTCTCCCCATCTCTCTATCTACCTCTTTTCCCGCTCCCCTTCTTCGGTCCTTATCCTTCTCTCTTCTTCTTCTCTCCCCCTTTAATCCTTATCTGTCCTCCTCTTTCCCTTCTCCCTCTCCCGCTCGCTCTCCCTCTCTCTCCTTCTCTCCCACTCCTTCTTCACCCCCTCTCTTTTCTCCCTCGCTCTTCTTCTCCCTCTCCCCTCTACTTCTCTGTCCTCCTCTCTCCTTCTTCTCTTCTCTACCTCTCTCGTTCCCTCTCCCCTTCTTCTCTCCCTCCCCTCTTCCCCCTTCTCCTTCACTTTCTATCTTCCTCTTGTCCTCTTCTCCACTCCTTCCTCCTTCTCTCGCCCTCTCTCCCTTCTTCTCTCTCCTCCGTCTCCTTTTCTCTCTCCTTCCCTTCTCTCTCCCTCTCTCCTCTTCTCCACTCTCGTTCTCTCTCCCGCTTCCTTCTCTCTCCTTCTCCTCTCTCCGCTCTTCTTGTCCTCTTTTCTCCACTCTCCTTCTCTCTCCCTTCTCTATCTCTCGCTCTCGTTCTCCATCTCTCTTCTCTCTCCCTTTCCCTCACTCTTTTCTTCTCTCTCTTCCCACTTCTCCTCTTCTCTACCACTCTCCTCCTCCTCCTCCCTCCTCTCCTTCTCTTCCTCTCCTTGTTCTCCCCATCACCTTCTATCTGTCCTCTCCCCCTTATCCCTCTCTCTCGCTCTCTCTCCTCTTCTCACATTCTCTCGCTTCTCCTTTTCTCATTCTCTCTCTTATCCTCTTCTCTCTCGTTCCTTCTCTCTGTCCCTCCTCTTTTCTATTCTCCTTCTCTCTTCTCTCCTTATCCCTATCCCTATTCTCTCTTCTCTGCCTCTATCCTTCTCTCTCTCGCTCCCTTCTCTCTTCTCCTATGTTGTCTACCCCTCTCTCTTCTCCTTCTCCCTCATTCTCTCCCCCTCTTCTTCTTCTCTCTCTTCCCATGTTCCCTCTTCTCTGCTCACTCATTCTCCTTATCCTTCTCCTCCTCTCTCCCTTATCATTCCTCTCACCTTCTCTATCTCTTTCTCTCTCTTCCTTCTCTCCCTCTCTCCTTGTACCTCTTCTCCTTATCCCACTCTCTTTATCTCTCTTCCTTTCTCTCCCTCTCTCCTTGCCCCTCTTCTCCTTGTCCCACTCCCTTTATCTCTCTCTCCTCTCTCCTTCTCCCTCTTCTTCTCTCCCTTCTCCTTTTCTCCCACTCCTTCTCTCTCTTCCTTGTCCCATTCTCTCCCTTCTCTCTCTCTCGTTCTACCCCTCTCTCTTCTCTCCTGCTCTCCTTCTCTCTCACTCTTCCCTCTTCTCTTTCTCTCATCTCCCTCTCCCCATCTCTCTATCTACCTCTTATCCCGCTCCCCTTCTTCGGTCCTTATCTTTCTCTCTTCTTCTTCTCTCCCCCTTTAATCCTTATCTGTCCTCCTCTTTCCCTTCTCCCTCTCTCGCTCGCTCTCCCTCTCTCTCCTTCTCTCCCACTCCTTCTTCACCCCCTCTCTCTTCTCCCCCACTCTTCTTCTCCCTCTCCCCTCTACTTCTCTGTCCTCCTCTCTCCCTCTTCTCTTTTCTACCTCTCTCGTTCCCTCTCCCCCTTCTTCTCTTCCTCCCCTCTTCCCCCTTCTCCTTCATTTTCTATCTTCCTCTTGTCCTCTTCTCCACTCCTTCCTCCTTCTCTCGCTCTCTCTCCCTTCTTCTTTCTCCTCCCTCTCCTTTTCTCTCTCCTTCCCCTCTCTCTCCCTCTCTCCTCTTCTCCACTCTCGTTCTCTCTCCCGCTTCCTTCTCTCTCCTTCTCCTCTCTCCGCTCTTCTTGTCCTCTTTTCTCCACTCTCCTTCTCTCTCCCTTCTCTATCTCTCGCTCTCGTTCTCCATCTCTCTTCTCTCTCCCTTTCCCTCACTCTTTTCTTCTCTCTCTTCCCACTTCTCCTCTTCTCTACCACTCTCCTCCTCGTCCTCCTCCCTCCTCTCCTTCTCTTCCTCTCCTTGTTCTCCCCCTCACCTTCTTTCTGTCCTCTCCCCCTTATCCCTCTCTCTCTCCTCTTCTCACATTCTCTCGCTTCTCCTTTTCTCAATCTCCCTCTTATCCTCTTCTCTCTGTCCCTCCTCTTTTCTATTCTCCTTCTCTCTTCTCTCCTTATCCCTATCCCTATTCTCTCTTCTCTGCCTCTATCCTTCTCACTCTCGTTCCCTTCTCTCTTCTCCTATGTTGTCTACCCCTCTCTCTTCTCCTTCTCCCTCATTCTCTCCCCCTCTTCTTCTTCTCTCTCTTCCCATGTTCCCTCTTCTCTGCTCACTCATTCTCCTTATCCTTCTCCTCCTCTCTCCCTTATCATTCCTCTCACCTTCTCTATCTCTTTCTCTCTCTTCCTTCTCTCCCTCTCTCCTTGTACCTCTTCTCCTTATCCCACTCTCTTTATCTCTCTTCCTTTCTCTCCCTCTCTCCTTGCCCCTCTTCTCCTTGTCCCACTCCCTTTATCTCTCTCTCCTCTCTCCTTCTCCCTCTTCTTCTCTCCCTTCTCCTTTTCTCCCACTCCTTCTCTCTCTTCCTCGTCCCATTCTCTCCCTTCTCTCTCTCTCGTTCTACCCCTCTCTCTTCTCTCCCGTTCTCCTTCTCTCTCACTCTTCCCTCTTCTCTTTCTCTCATCTCCCTCTCCTTATCTCTCTATCTACCTCTTATCCCGCTCCCCTTCTTCGGTCCTTATCCTTCTCTCTTCTTCTTCTCTCCCCCTTTAATCCTTATCTGTCCTCCTCTTTCCCTTCTCCCTCTCTCGCTCGCTCTCCCTCTCTCTCCTTCTCTCCCACTCCTTCTTCACCCCCTCTCTCTTCTCCCTCGCTCTTCTTCTCCCTCTCCCCTCTACTTCTCTGTCCTCCTCTCTCCCTCTTCTCTTCTCTACCTCTCTCGTTCCCTCTCCCCCTTCTTCTCTTCCTCCCCTCTTCCCCCTTCTCCTTCATTTTCTATCTTCCTCTTGTCCTCTTCTCCACTCCTTCCTCCTTCTCTCGCTCTCTCTCCCTTCTTCTCTCTCCTCCCTCTCCTTTTCTCTCTCCTTCCCTTTTCTGTCCCTCTCTCCTCTTCTCCACTCTCGTTCTCTCTCCCGCTTCCTTCTCTCTCCTTCTCCTCTCTCCGCTCTTCTTGTCCTCTTTTCTCCACTCTCCTTCTCTCTCCCTTCTCTATCTCTCGCTCTCATTCTCCATCTCTCTTCTCTCTCCCTTTCCCTCACTCTTTTCTTCTCTCTCATCCCACTTCTCCTCTTCTCTACCACTCTCCTCCTCCTCCTCCTCCCTCCTCTCCTTCTCTTCCTCTCCTTGTTCTCCCCCTCACCTTCTTTCTGTCCTCTCCCCCTTATCCCTCTCTCTCTCGCTCTCTCTCCTCTTATCACATTCTCTCGCTTCTCCTTTTCTCATTCTCCCTCTTATCCTCTTCTCTCTGTCCCTCCTCTTTTCTATTCTCCTTCTCTCTTCTCTCCTTATCCCTATCCCTATTCTCTCTTCTCTGCCTCTATCCTTCTCTCTCTCGCTCCCTTCTCTCTTCTCCTTCTCCCTCATTCTCTCTCCCTCTTCTTCTTCTCTCTCTTCCCATGTTCCCTCTTCTCTGCTCACTCATTCTCCTAATCCTTCTCCTCCTCTCTCCCTTATCATTCCTCTCACCTTCTCTATCTCTTTCTCTCTCTTCCTTCTCTCCCTCTCTCCTTGTACCTCTTCTCCTTATCCCACTCTCTTTATCTCTCTTCCTTTCTCTCCCTCTCTCCTTGTCCCTCTTCTCCTTGTCCCACTCCCTTTATCTCTCTCTCCTCTCTCCTTCTCCCTCTTCTTCTCTCCCTTCTCCTTTTCTCCCACTCCTTCTCTCTCTTCCTCGTCCCATTCTCTCCCTTCTCTCTCTCTCGTTCTACCCCTCTCTCTTCTCTCCCACTCTCCTTCTCTCTCACTCTTCCCTCTTCTCTTTCTCTCATCTCCCTCTCCCCATCTCTCTATCTACCTCTTATCCCGCTCCCCTTCTTCGGTCCTTATCTTTCTCTCTTCTTCTTCTCTCCCCCTTTAATCCTTATCTGTCCTCCTCTTTCCCTTCTCCCTCTCTCGCTCGCTCTCCCTCTCTCTCCTTCTCTCCCACTCCTTCTTCACCCCCTCTCTCTTCTCCCTCGCTCTTCTTCTCCCTCTCCCCTCTACTTCTCTGTCCTCCTCTCTCCCTCTTCTCTTTTCTACCTCTCTCGTTCCCTCTCCCCCTTCTTCTCTCCCTCCCCTCTTCCCCCTTCTCCTTCATTTTCTATCTTCCTCTTCTCCACTCCTTCCTCCTTCTCTCGCTCTCTCTCCCTTCTTCTCTCTCCTCCCTCTCCTTTTCTCTCTCCTTCCCCTCTCTCTCCCTCTCTCCTCTTCTCCACTCTTGTTCTCTCTCCCGCTTGCTTCTCTCTCCTTCTCCTTTCTCCGCTCTTCTTGTCCTCTTTTCTCCACTCTCCTTCTCTCTCCCTTCTCTATCTCTCGCTCTCGTTCTCCATCTCTCTTCTCTCTCCCTTTCCCTCACTCTTTTCTTCTCTTTTTTTTGCAAAGCAAAAGGGAGGCTTGGCCTCTAAATTCTATTAAGTATGTGTGTAAAATTACATCCTACCAAAATTTAAAGCTGAAGCTTGCGGGACTTACAAGGTGCACATCCAGCCACTAACATACTCTCCTTCTATCTCGCCCAATGGGCTACAAAATTGTACGCTTTCCTACGTCCTATATATTATTCGCACTCATGGAATTTCGCCAAAAGTCTTCAAAAATCTTCAACTTTTCGGCGTCTTCTTTGATTGCCTTTATGTCCACCCCCATAACCCTTACCGCCTCTTTTGCGATTTCCGCAACCTCCTTTGATCTTTTCTCCTCATCCTCAAAGATACGTCTATTTCTTTCCATCCAACACTCGTGCACCACCGCACTCAATGCTAAGCTCATGATATCCCTCTCCAAACCCGTCACATGGGCTCCAAGTAACCCAACAGCTTCAGCCTCCAAGGACTCTTAGATGGTGTGGTGCAAAGGCATACCGAAACGGACTTGGTGCCATACTTGTCGAGTGAAATCACAAGCCCAAAACAAATGGGTCATATCTTCCACTCCCGTTTTGCAAAGGACACATGTGGTATCATATTTCGCCCCTCTTTGTCTCATCAAGCACTTCGTCATCAATCTTCCTCTTAGTGCCCGCCACAAAGTGAAAGAGAATTTTGGAACGTGGTGCTTGTGCCACACTACTCGCGTCCACCTCACTTCCTCCTTTCTTTTGAGAACCCATGTCCATGCCTCACGCATGGTGAATTTTTTGGTCGTGGCCCCTACACGCACGGGTTTATCCCGTCCTCCATGGATTTTAATCCCCAAAATATGTGGCCACAACTCGATCATTTCCGACGACCTTGGGTATGGGAGACTCCATTCTCCCCCTCGAATGAAATATGACACCCAAGTGTCCTTTGGCACACCCATATCATAATGTAATCTCTCACCCTCCGGTCGGCTAAGCAATGGTATACCACACCAAGGATCAAGGAAGAACCGAATACTTGTCCCATCTCCCACTTGGTATTGAATCTTTTCCTTCACTTGTTCTCGGACACTCAAGAGGCCCCTCCATGCCCACGAACATGATGACGGGGGTCGAGCAAGCCAAATACTCCCATTTCGCATGTACTTCCGCCGAATGCATCTAACCAACAAGGATTGATCATTTTCCACCACCAACCAAAATAACCGCATCATCCCGGCAGTATTCCAATCAACTAGTCGCCGAAGCCCCAAGCCACCTTCCATTTTGGGTGTACAAATATCCTTCCACGCCACGGCCACCCACTTCTTTTCACCTCCCCAAACAAAACGGACCATAAGCCGCTCCACCTCATGTAAGACACTTCTAGGCACCAAGAAAGCGGAGGTCCAATAGATACTCATTGACGTGATCACACTCCTAATCAACTCCACTCGTCCCGCCATTGTTAGAAAATTCCTCTTCCATGTGCTCAACCGTGCTCTCACCTTCTCAACTAAGTCCACACAATGGATTCGCCCAAGTCTAGCCGAGAACAAGGGGAGTCCTAAGTATAGAACCGGAAAGGCAACTCGCTCCATTCCCAAGTGCTCGCATATCCATGCCCCATGTGTCGCATCTCCTCCCATAAAAACTTGACTCTTCGATGTGTCAAGTTGCAGCCCGGACGTAGAGGAGAAGCTCTCAAGGATTCTCTTGATGACTCTTGCGTTAGCCCTTGTAGCCTTTGCAAAAACCATCACATCATCGGCGAATAGAAGGTGGGAAACTCGGACATCACCACATCTTGCCGGCTCAAGTGTTCCTTCTTCAACTTCCTTTGTAATCATACTACTTAGAACTTCCATGCAAAGTACAAATAAATATGGCGCAAGAGGGTCACCTTGCCTAAGGCCATTTGTTGCTCGAAAAGCTTTTGAATTTGCTCCATTCACTGTGACCACAAAAGATGCACGAACACAAGCCATGATCCACTTCCTCCACTTGCTCGGGAACCCAAATCTTTGGAGCACTTCTTCAAGGAAAGACCACGAGATCGAGTCATACGCTTTCCTCAGATCCAACTTTAGACACATTCTCCCATGTCCTCTCTCCAAATGCATGTTGTGACAAATCTCATGAGCGAGAAGGATGTTGTCGCTGATCCTCCGGCCACTCACAAATGCACTTTGAGACTCACCAACCAACCGAGGAAGCACCTTCTTCAGCCTACAAGCCAAGACCTTTGAGAGGTAGCGGTACATCATATTGCAAAGAGATATAGGGCGGTAATCGTCGATCGATTGTGGCGTAGACTTCTTTGGTATAACCGTGATGGAAGTATAGTTGATTTGCGCAAGGAGTTTTCCATTTCTCACGAACGAGTCCACCGCCTTGAACAAGTCATGCTTCACACACGACCAAGATGCCTTGAAGAATTTGGCATTGAAGCCGTCGGGACCCGACGCCTTGTCCACATTTGAGTGCATCACAACCCTCTCTAGCTCTTCCATAGTGACAGCCTTGATGAGGTCGTTTGCTTCCACCCCCTCAAGTTGTGGCACCTCAAGGGTTGGATCTATGCTTCGTACCTGAAAACCATTAGCAAACAAGTTAGAGTAACGGCGCCGAAACGCCTCACGAATATCTATCTCACTTTCAATGGCCACTCCCTCCACTAACACTCGCCTCACATGATTGGTGGCTCTCCTCACTCTAAGGGAAGCATGGAAAAATCTAGAGTTTCGGTCTCCTTCTCGTAACCATCTCACCCTCGATTTTTGTCTCACAATGGATTCTTCTCGAACTAGTGCTTCGTTTAGGCCATTCTTGCACTCAATTTCCGATTCTAATAGACTCGCCTCCTCAGGTTCCTCCCTTCTCTTAAGCCGCACCACCTCAAGGGCGTGCCTAGCTTCCACCACTCTTTGCTCCACATTACCAAAAGTAGACCCACTCCACTTCTTTAAAGCCTTCTTGACTTCCTCTAATTTTGCAACCACTCGAAACATGGGTGTGCCTTCCACAAGAGTAGACCAAGCCGTGCCCACCACATTTAAAAAGTCCTCATGCTCAGCCCAAAAATTCTGAAAACGAAACATTCGAGCCTTCCTTTCACCCATCTTCTCCGTATTCATGACAAGAGGCGCATGGTCACTCAAGTCCTTCCCTCCCACTTCATAAAAAGACTCCGGAAATTCAGCTATCCATGCATGTGAAATGAGCATCCGGTCGATACGTGTCTCAATACAAGCTTCTCCTCGTGAGGAATTTGTCCAAGTGAACTCGTCCCCCGTTGATGGTGCCTCCAAAAGTTGTAGACGATCGATACAAGTGTTGAATTCAGCCATGGCCATCATATTCAGCCCCGCTCCTCCCTTCTTCTCACTCCCCTTCCTAATGCAATTGAAATCACCACATACAAGCCAAGGAGTGTCATTACCCGGTGCCACTCTCCCAAGATCCTCCCAAAGTGCTCGTCTTTCAACATGTCCATTTGCACCATACACCATTGTCAACACAATCAACTTTCCACTCACCAAATCATTTCCTTCAAGTTGCACCATTTGAGCCGATTCCCATGTAACCCGGAGATCCACTTTGCTATCATTCCACATAACTAAAATCCGACCCGAATCCACAATTATATTATTTGCAGCCCATTGTTGTTGTCCCCAAATTGATCTCCGAAATCGATCCAACTTCTTTGTCTTCACCTTGTGCTCCACAATACATACCACATCCGCCTTAACTTCCTTTATTTCCCCCCTTATCATGTGTGCTCGGCCGGGGAGATTTGCGCCGCGCACATTCCATACTAAGACTATCATGATTTTGGTGTAGGGGACCGGGGTCCCTTTCCGCCTCGCATTGCCTTTTGTTGTGCCCCCACCTTCGCGCGTATAGCTTTGAATGCCTCGGGTTGTGGAGAAATGGATTCAAGGTCCACCGAAGGAGGTGGAGAGGAAACCCTTGCAACCATTCTTTTCTTCTCCTCCACCTTTCCTTCACCCTCCTCTTCGTCAAAAAAAACCCACATCCGCCAATCCACTCAACACTTCAAACCGGCCCTTACTCGGTGCTTCTCCAAGGTCACACTCCACACTAGGTAACCCCTCCTCTAGTTGACGCACCAATTTTCTTGGTGCAATCCAGCCGTCCTTTGCATGAGAAATATGCAATTCCCTCTCCTCAAAATCACGTGACACCTCCTCATCCACCACAACCCCACATAAATTTCCACTCCCATTTTTAATTCCCTCACTTGAGCATAACTCCAATCCCTTCTCTTTAACCATGCCAAGTGTCACCTCCTTGTTTGTTTCTTTCTCTTGCAAGGCACTTTTGGTCCCCCCACGATTTTTGAATTCCACCCCTATGATTGGCTCTTCCACAAAGCACACCTTAGTACCTTTTATGACACCCTTTTGCTTTTTCATAATTTGTCCCCCTTCTTTTGCTTTTTGTCCCCCTTGCTCATTCCCACTTGGTCCAACTCCGGCATACACCTCCCCTCCGACTCCCTGACCACCCATCTCCGGCGAGCTCAACTACCACCAAATTTTCCTCATTTTCCTTGTCTTCGACGCCCATCACCCCTCCCTCGCCTCCTAGATCATCGGAACCACCCACTTCCCTTGCTTTCCTTCCAACTACCACCCATTCCTTCCTCTTTCCCTTCACACCCACTCCACCATGATTTTCTCCTTTTGCTCTCCTCGGGCACTTCTCATGAACGTGACCAAACTCCTTGCACTCATCACAATAGCCTAGCCTCCATTCATACTCTATTGCAATTTCCTCCACCTCTCCTCCTTCAATTTGCACTCGAACCATTGGAGGGTAATCAAACGTACATGGCACCTCCACACACACACGTGCATACGCCAACCTTCTACCCAAAGCCGTATTTTCGTCCATGTAGAGTGGTCTTCCCATAACACTTGCAATGATACTAAGATTTTTTGAAGACCAAAACCTAAGATCAAGCTCCGGCATACGTACCCATATAGGAACCGTAGACATGGATGCACGCCTCATCACCGTCGATGGAGTCCACCTTTGCACCACAAGCGGTGTTCCTCGAACAAACCATGGCCCATTTTCGAGAACCATCTCTAAATCTTTCATCGTGGTGAAGCGAAACAACAAGAAGCCCTCCTTGCGCCAAATGACCTCCAAACCACTGGACAACTTCCACAAACGTGGCAAGAATCTCTCAAGGGTGGGGAGATGAGGCCGAAAATCAACAAAATATCCAAAAGAACTTTGTCCCACCTCTTGAGAGCATCCACCACCTCTTCACGTGAACAATGGCCCATACGAACCCCCTCCTTCACCATCGGCTCCACAAACTCCAAGGCCGTAGATGCCCTTGGTGTGGATGTGAAAAGATCCGTCCACTTATTAGGAACAAGTGGTGCATCACCCATTGCACCCTCCTTTCCTGAGGCCTCACCCAACATGGCCTCTCCACCCACTCTTTTCTTCTCTCTCTTCCCACTTCTCCTCTTCTCTACCACTCTCCTCCTCCTCCTCCCTCCTCTCCTTCTCTTCCTCTCCTTGTTCTCCCCCTCACCTTCTTTCTATCCTCTCCCCCTTATCCCTCTCTCTCGCTCTCTCTCCTCTTCTCACATTCTCTCGCTTCTCCTTTTCTCATTCTCCCTCTTATCCTCTTCTCTCTGTCCCTCCTCTTTTCTATTCTCCTTCTCTCTTCTCTCCTTATCCCTATCCCTATTCTCTCTTCTCTGCCTCTATCCTTCTCTCTCGCTCCCTTCTCTCTTCTCCAATGTTGTCTACCCCTCTCTCTTCTCCTTCTCCCTCATTCTCTCCCCATCTTCTTCTTCTCTCTCTTCCCATGTTCCCTCTTCTCTGCTCACTCATTCTCCTTATCCTTCTCCTCCTCTCTCCCTTATCATTCCTCTCACCTTCTCTATCTCTTTCTCTCTCTTCCTTCTCTCCCTCTCTCCTTGTACCTCTTCTCCTTATCCCACTCTCTTTATCTCTCTTCCTTTATCTTCTCCTTGTCCCACTCTCTTTATCTCTCTCTCCTCTCTCCTTCTCCCTCTTCTTCTCTCCCTTCTCCTTTTCTCCCACTCCTTCTCTCTCTTCCTCGTCCCATTCTCTCCCTTCTCTCTCTCGTTCTACCCCTCTCTCTTATCTCCCGCTCTCCTTCTCTCTCACTCTTCCCACTTCTCTTTCTCTCATCTCCCTCTCCCCATCTCTCTATCTACCTCTTATCCCGCTCCCCTTCTTCGGTCCTTATCCTTCACTCTTCTTCTTCTCTCCCCCTTTAATCTTTATCTATCCTCCTCTTTCTGTTCTCCCTCTCTCGCTCGCTCTCCCTCTCTCTTCTTCTCTCCCACTCCTTCTTCACCCCCTCTCTCTTCTTCTCCCTCTCCCCTCTACTTCTCTGTCCTCCTCTCTCCCTCTTCTCTTCTCTACCTCTCTCGTTCCCTCTCCCCTTCTTCTCTCCCTCCCCTCTTCCCCCTTCTCCTTCATTTTCTATCTTCCTCTTGTCCTCTTCTCCACTCCTTCCTCCTTCTCTCGCTCTCTCTCTCCCTTCTTCTCTCTCCTCCCTCTCCTTTTCTCTCTCCTTCCCTTCTCTCTCCCTCTCTCCTCTTCTCCACTCTCGTTCTCTCTCCCGCTTCCTTCTCTCTCCTTCTCCTCTCTCCGCTCTTCTTGTCCTCTTTTCTCCACTCTCCTTCTCTATCTCTCGCTCTCGTTCTCCATCTCTCTTCTCTCTCCCTTTCCCTCACTCTTTTCTTCTCTCTCTTCCCACTTCTCCTCTTCTCTACTACTCTCCTCCTCCTCCTCCCTCCTCTCCTTCTCTTCCTCTCCTTGTTCTCCCCCTCACCTTCTTTCTGTCCTCTCCCCCTTATCCCTCTCTCTCTCGCTTTCTATCCTCTTCTCACATTCTCTCGCTTCTCCTTTTCTCATTCTCCCTCTTATCCTCTTCTCTCTGTCCCTCCTCTTTTCTATTCTCCTTCTCTCTTCTCTCCTTATCCCTATCCCTATTCGCTCTTCTCTGCCTCTATCCTTCTCTCTCTTGCTCCCTTCTCTCTTCTCCTATGTTGTCTACCCCTCTCTCTTCTCCTTCTCCCCCTCATTCTCTCCCCCTCCTTCTTCTCTCTCTTCCCATGTTCCCTCTTCTCTGCTACTCATTCTCCTTATCCTTCTCCTCCTCTCTCCCTTATCATTCCTCTCACCTTCTCTATCTCTTTCTCTCTCTTCCTTCTCTCCCTCTCTCCTTGTACCTCTTCTCCTTATCCCACTCTCTTTATCTCTCTTCCTTTCTCTCCCTCTCTCCTTGTCCCTCTTCTCATTTTCCCACTCTCTTTATCTCTCTCTCCTCTCTCCTTCTCCCTCTTCTTCTCTCCCTTCTCCTTTTCTCCCACTCCTTCTGTCACTTCCTCGTCCCATTCTCTCCCTTCTCTCTCTCGTTCTACCTCTCTCTCTTCTCTCCCGCTCTCCTTCTCTCTCACTCTTCCCTCTTCTCTTTCTCTCATCTCCCTCTCCCCATCTCTCTATCTACCTCTTATCCCGCTCCCCTTCTTCGGTCCTTATCCTTCTCTCTTCTTCTTCTCTCCCTCTTTAATCCTTATCTGTCCTCCTCTTTCCCTTCTCCCTCTCTCGCTCGCTCTCTCTCTCTCTCTCCTTCTCTCCCACTCCTTCTTCACCCCCTCTCTCTTCTCCCTCGCTCTTCTTCTCCCTCTCCCCTCTACTTCTCTGTCCTCCTCTCTCCCTCTTCTCTTCTCTACCTCTCTCGTTCCCTCTCCCCCTTCTTCTCTCCTTCCCCTCTTCCCCCTTCTCCTTCATTTTCTATCTTCCTCTTGTCCTCTTCTCCACTCCTTCCTCCTTCTCTCGCTCTCTCTCCCTTCTTCTCTCTCCTCCCTCTCCTTTTCTCTCTCCTTCCCTTCTCTCTCCCTCTCTCCTCTTCTCCACTCTCGTTCTCTCTCTCGCTTCCTTCTCTCTCCGCTCTTCTTGTCCTCTTTTCTCCACTCTCCTTCTCTCTCCCTTCTCTATCTCTCGCTCTCCATCTCTCTTCTCTCTCCCTTTCCCTCACTCTTTTCTTCTCTCTCTTCCCACTTCACCTCTTCCCTACCACTCTCCTCCTCCTCCTCCCTCCTCTCCTTCTCTTCCTCTCCTTGTTCTCCCCCTCACCTTCTTTCTGTCCTCTCCCCCTTATCCCTCTCTCTCGCTCTCTCTCCTCTTCTCACATTCTCTCGCTTCTCCTTTTCTCATTCTCCCTCTTATCCTCTTCTCTCTGTCCCTCCTCTTTTCTATTCTCCTTCTCTCTTCTCTCATTATCCCTATCCCTATTCTCTCTTCTCTGCCTCTATCCTTCTCTCTCTCGCTCCCTTCTCTCTTCTCCTATGTTGTCTACCCCTCTCTCTTCTCCTTCTCCCTCATTCTCACCCCCTCTTCTTCTTCTCTCTCTTCCCATGTTCCCTCTTTTCTGCTCACTCATTCTCCTTATCCTTCTCCTCCTCTCTCCCTTATCATTCCTCTCACATTCGCTATCTCTTTCTCTCTCTTCCTTCTCTCCCTCTCTCCTTGTACCTCTTCTCCTTATCCCACTCTCTTTATCTCTCTTCCTTTCTCTCCCTCTCTCCTTGTCCCTCTTCTCCTTGTCCCACTCTCTTTATCTCTCTCTCCTCTCTCCTTCTCCCTCTTCTTCTCTCCCTTCTCCTTTTCTCCCACTCCTTCTCTCTCTTCCTCGTCCCATTCTCTCCCTTCTCTCTCTCGTTCTACCCCTCTCTCTTCTCTCCCGCTCTCCTTCTCTCTCACTCTTCCCTCTTCTCTTTCTCTCATCTCCCTCTCCCCATCTCTCTATCTACCTCTTATCCCGCTCCCCTTCTTTGGTCCTTATCCTTCTCTCTTCTTCTTCTCTCCCCCTTTAATCCTTATCTGTCCTCCTCTTTCCCTTCTCCCTCTCCCGCTCGCTCTCCCTCTCTCTCCTTCTCTCCCACTCCTTCTTCACCCCCTCTCTCTTCTCCCTCGCTCTTCTTCTCCCTCTCCCCTCTACTTCTCTGTCCTCCTCTCTCCCTCTTCTCTTTTCTACCTCTCTCGTTCCCTCTCCCCCTTCTTCTCTCCCTCCCCTCTTCCCCCTTCTCCTTCATTTTCTATCTTCCTCTTCTCCACTCCTTCCTCCTTCTCTCGCTCTCTCTCCCTTCTTCTCTCTCCTCCCTCTCCTTTTCTCTCTCCTTCCCTTCTCTCTCCCTCTCTCCTCTTCTCCACTCTCGTTCTCTCTCCCGCTTCCTTCTCTCTCCGCTCTTCTTGTCCTCTTTTCTCCACTCTCCTTCTCTCTCCCTTCTCTTTCTCTCGCTCTCGTTCTCCATCTCTCTTCTCTCCCTTTCCCTCGCTCTTTTCTTCTCTCTCTTCCCACTTCTCCTCTTCTCTACCACTCTCCTCCTCCTCCTCCTCCCTCCTCTCCTTCTCTTCCTCTCCTTGTTCTCCCCCTCACCTTCTTTCTGTCCTCTCCCTCTTATCCCTCTCTCTCGCTCTCTCTCCTCTTCTCACATTCTCTCGCTTCTCCTTTTCTCATTCTCCCTTTTATCCTCTTCTCTCTCGTTCCTTCTCTCTGTCCCTCCTCTTTTCTATTCTCCTTCTCTCTTCTCTCCTTATCCCTATCCCTATTCTCTCTTCTCTGCCTCTATCCTTCTCTCTCTCGCTCCTTTCTCTCTTCTCCTATGTTGTCTACCCCTCTCTCTTATAGGATTTCATGTTTAATTATGCCTATATATTTTCGGATGTTTAAGCATAATAAGGATCTTATACAATTTTCTATGATTTATTTCATGCATGTACTAGTTTGTTTCAATAACTAGTTTTAAAACTTTTATTAAAACAAACCAAGGATTTCGAAATCATACCTAGAAGTTCTCTAAAACTTCTTGAAGATTCGGAGACGTTGATGACGCTTCTCACCGCACCGGATGCCTCCGAGATTTCACCAAACTCTAAACGAGATTGGCGAGAGAAGAGCTAGCCTCTCGATCTCCAATAGGGTTTAGAATCTAATTACTAACCCCTCTTTAGTTTCCTTGAGAAGAAGCCCTCTTGAAACTAAAACTAAACTTAAGAATTAAGGAATTTTCGTGGAGAATTATGGAGAGAGAATTTTGCACAAGAAAATAATGAATTAATTAAGGAGGTAATGAGATAACCATGTATTTATAGGTTCTCTCCAAATTACCTATTCATGTGCAACCCCTTGCCCATGATCTCATGCAAAATTCCATCTAACCATCCATTATTTAATAATAAATAATATTAGCCACGAATTAAATCAATTATGGACCAATTCCATGCATGATCTAATTAATTCTTAAATTAATTCTGCATAAAACCGTCTGGACGGTCGACCGTTCGCGAGGTTCGGTCGACCGTTTCGACCGAGTTTCGGTCAACCGATCAATATTCTCGGTCGACCATTCGCAACAAAAAGGTTCATCGCAATATTCGGTCGACCGACCGAGAATACTCGGTCGACCGAAAACGAACAAACGAAATTCTCGTTACGCTCGATACACATCCGGTCGACCGTGTAATATTGCGGTCGACCGCGCAACATTCGGTCGACCGTTTATGGTCTAGCGGTCGACCGTTTTTGCACAGTGCATGCAGACTTGTCAAATTTCGGTTTTAACCCCTACAAAATTTGACATTTCGGGATTAGTAGTAAATTCACAACTTATGTAACATATTAGCCTATGTAATGATTAATCATTACACCCCATAATATTTACATCACATATGAATTTAATTTAGATTCTAATTATGTTATTAATCACAACATAATCTTGATTTTGCTTGTTCACCCCATGTGTCATATTTTCTACATGAAACCCGACACATCCTATGAACTCAAAATCCCCATTTCTTGTTTCCCAGTTTTGTGGTGTGACCTATGGGAGGATCTAAACTAAGTTGGCAGTGATTTTAAGAGCTTAATATCACAAGCTATAAGCGGTATCTAGCTACACATTATAGCTCCCAATTAGTTAGATGTCTTAATTCCACTCGAACCAAAACCCGATCCATTTTGTGATAGTGTGTATCACTTGTGTCTGTCCCTTGCCCCTTGATCTCTTTAAGCTAGTTATAAATATGTGACTTAACTCAAATCACATTGTGCACATTGTAACTTTGCTTTATCAAGGGGCCCACTAATATCATTACTCAATTAAGAGGGGCAATGATAATCTTTTGACTAGCTATCTTCTCCAACAAAAGTTGGACTTAACCAACTAATGCCTTTACACTACACTCATCAATAGCGCAAGACACTAGTCTAATTAAGAACTCCTTAAGCGATCGGATATAAGTCTCATATCAAAGGACCAAGGACACAGTAAAATATTAATGACACAGAAACACATTTCTATAATATTTTACTTATTAGGTCTATTCAGTATACAAAAGTAATATTTTCCTCTTTTGCATACCCGTGTTGTCACTCACTTGTAGAGCTACAATGATTTATGACCAACATGACAATCTTAACCCGGTAATTAATGTCCCATGTTAATTACCATGATTGTGAATATCTTTTGTTTTATGTAAACCAATATCTTTTAGAGCTCTACGGTTAAGGACCAAGAACCTCTTCCTTAACACTTCTAAAAGACGAATAACATAAACAAGGAACAAAACGATTTTCTCATTCAATTCATAATAATTGACATTTAAAAGTAAAACTTTTAGAACACATTCCCTTCAATCTCCCACTTGTTATTAAAGTTTTTCTTTCTCATACATACTCAATGCATAAAACAATAATAACTAGGGTAAACCCTATTACATATCAATCATCAAGCCAATCTACATGGTTCCTCAATCCCATGGACTCGAAATGCATTTCGCCCTTGGCTTGGGATAAGGATTTTGTGAATGGATCAGCTGTGTTGCTGTTGGTGTCCACCCATAACAAATTTAGTTTGCCTTCGTCGATGAGGTCACGCATCACGAAGTACTTACGATCCATGTACTTCACTTTGTGGTGTGATTTGGGATCCTTGATTTGCGAGATAGATGCACTATTGTCGCAAAATAGCTCTATTGGTCCCTCGCTCGAGGGAACTACTCCAAGCTCTTCAAGGAACTTCTTAATCCACACTCCTTCCTTGCTCGCTTCAGCGACAACCATTACTTCGGAAGCAGTGGTTGAGTCGGCCGTAGTGCTTTGCTTCCAACTACGCCAACTCACAACTCCACCATTCAGAAGGAAGACGTATCCTGATTGCGACCTTCTATCGTCTGGATCACTCATGAAACTCGCATCCGAGTAACCTTCAGCTATCAATTCCCTTTGTCCTCCATAAACAAGAATCTTATCCTTAGTCCGGTTAAGGTACTTCAGGATATTCTTGACCGCAGTCCAATGCTCAAGACCTGCGTTGGATTGGTAACGACTTGTCACGCTTAGAGCATACGAGACATCGGGTCTTCTGCAAGTCATCGCGTACATGATCGACCCAATTGCCGAAGCATAAGGGACATCCTTCCTGTACTCTAACTCCTTACGTGATTTCACACGTTGAGACTTCTTGAGTTGCACACCCATACTCATTGGCACACTGCCCTTTTTGGAGTTGTTCATCTTGAACCTTTCCAAGACCTTGTCAATGTATGTACGTTGACTGAGGCCAATGAGTCTGCGAGATCTATCTCGATATATCTTGATTCCCAAGATGTATTGAGCCTTACCCATGTCTTTCATCGAAAATGCAGATTTCAATGAACTTCTCGTTTGCTCAAGCAAAGGAATATGATTGCCCATAAGCAATATGTCATCGACATATAAGATTAGGAATACTACATGGCTCCCACTAACCTTCTTGTATATACAAGGTTCTTCCTTACTTTGAACGAAGTGAAGCTTCTTCACTTCCTCGTCAAAGCGTTTGTTCCAACTCCTTGATGCTTGCTTCAATCCATAAATGGATCTTTGAAGCTTGCATACCTTCTCGCTATTCTTTGGATCTTCAAAACCTTGAGGTTGTACCATGTACACATCCTCCTCCAAGTTCCCATTAAGGAACGCCGTTTTGACATCCATTTGCCATATTTCATAATCGTGAAATGCGAATAGACTTGAACATGGCAACCGGTAAAAAAGTTTCATCATAGTCAATTCCTTGAACTTGAGTGAAACCCTTCGCTACAAGCCTCGCTTTGTTGGTCGTCAAGTTCCCATCCATGTCCATCTTCCTCTTAAAAACCCATTTATTTTGAATGGCCTTTTTTCCCTTGAGGAAGGTCAACCAAATTCCACACTTGATTATCATACATGGATTATATTTCGGATTCCATGGCCTTAAGCCATAGTTTGGAGTCTTCCCTTTCCATTGCTTCTTGGAAGGTCAAGGGATCATTGGTATCTAGTACCATGATTTCATGAAGTCCCAGATACAAATCGGGTTTCTTCCTTTCCCTTGTTGACCTTCTAAGTTCTTTTGGTTCTTCTCGTGTCTCTCGAACTTCTTCCACAATTTCTTGAGGAGTGGGTTCACGTTCAACTCTTGAACGTACACTTGGTGAGGATGATTGAGATTCTCTCACAATTTCTTGTGATGGTCTCTCGCTCACGCTCCCACTAACCAAAGGAATCTCGGTTGGGCCTTCATGATCTTGAATGTCATCATTCATGTCATGATCTTGTAGAGTATCTTGAGTTTCCTCAAGCACAACCTACTCCCACTACTTTTTACTCTTTCTAGAAATTCCTTTTCCAGAAATGTGGCATCCCTCTCTACAATCACTCGATTGGAGGTGATATGCCAAAAGTAGTATCCCCTTGTCTCACAAGGATAACCAATAAAGAAGCACTTATCCGCTTTTGGTTGAAGTTTGGTCGACATCAATCTCTTGACGTAAGCCTCACAACCCCAAATCTTAAGAAAACTGAGCTTAGGTGTTTTACCACTCCATAGCTCATAAGGAGTTTTCTCCACGGATTTGGATGGAACATTATTTAGTGTGTAAGCCGCAGTTTGTAGTGCATAACTCCAAAAGTAAAGAGGTAATTCCGCATGACTCATCATTGACCGAACCATATCGAGCAATGTCCTATTCCTCCTTTCGGATACCCCATTCCATTGAGGTGTACCGAGAGGGGTGAGTTGAGGTACAATACCAAACTCATTTAGGTATGAGTCAAATTCGGCACTTAAGTACTCACCCCCACGATCCGTTCGAAGAGACTTGATTTTCTTGTCGAGTTGGTTCTCTACTTCATTCTTGAATTCTTTGAACTTGTCAAAAGATTCACTTTTGTTTCTCATTAGATAAACATAGCCATAACGACTATAATCATCCGTGAACGTAATGAAGTACCTCAAACCATCTCGTGCACTAGTACTCATTGGACCACATACATCAGAATGTATCAAATCCAACAAGCCACTCACCCTTGGGCCTTTCTTCTTGAAAGGCTTTTTGGTCATTTTTCCCATTAGACATGGTTGGCACGTCTCCAATGATTTAAAATCAAGTAGACCAAGAAGGTTATCTTCTTGCAATTTCTTGATGCGCTTTTCATTTATGTGACCAAGACGATAGTGCCACAAGAGAGTATCATTCTCGTGAGTGGTCTTAAGTCTTTTGTTATTGATATTAAAGATTTGTTTATTATCCAATTCAAGCAAATAGAGACCATTCCTTATGAACGCATTTGCATAGAACACACCATTCTTCGATATAGACAGACAAGAATTTGAAATATTTATATTAAAATTATCCATATCCAGACATGATACAGAAATAATATTCTTGATGATCGAAGGTACATAATAAACATTCTTTGGACATAAATTTAAACCACTACACAATTGAAGCACCACAGAACCTTGTGCAACCGCAGACACGTTCGCACCATTTCCGACCTTCAATTCTACCTCGTTCCTTACGAGTTCCTTCCTATCCATGAGTAGCTGCACATTAGAAACTATGTGAGCACAAGATCCGGTATCAATTACCCAATCCTGGACAGAGGTGGCTAAATTTATTTCAATAACAATAATACCTTTGGCCTTTTTGGGGTGCCGACGTTCAATCACTCCGTTGTCAAGGTCTTCCTTGTACTTGGGGCAATTTGGCCGGATGTGTCCTTTTTCACCGCAGTGAAAGCACTCCGTATTGGGAGTTGGAGATTTCTGAGATTTCCCCCTAGAGGCACTCGCACGAGCACCTCCTACTCCCTTGCTCTTGATTGAACCACTTTTGGTAGATTTGCCCTTTCCTTTACCAATCTTTTGGCTCCTCCCATGGACGGCAAGGACTTGCTTGTCCCTACCCTTGCCCATGTCAACTTCAGCAGTTTTGAGAGCGTTGTGAAGCTCCTCAAGACTCACCCCTTTTTCACGCACGTGGTAGTGCATCACAAAGTCCTTAAAGGACGGGGCTAGAGAGCCAAGAATCATATCTTCAGCAATGTCCTCGGCCATTGGTGAAGAGAGCTTTGCCAATTCTCAAGGTATCCTTGCATCGTGAGAAAATGCACAGATACCGATGTTCCCTCCGCCAAATGGCACCTTGTGAGTGCGATGGTGGTCTTATAGCGCTCCTTTCGGGCACTCCATGAACATCTTTGATAGAGCCTCCATGGTCTTCTTGGGTTTTGAATCCAAGTATTTCGCTTGAAGCGAGTCACCCATGGATGCTAGCATAAGACCGTGAACTTGGTTCTCTTGGTCTTCCCACTTGGCTTTAGCCTCTTTCTCTTCATCGGTTAATCTCTCATTCCATTTTGGGATTGGACCTTCCAAAATGTGAGATAGTTTCTCAAACTTTAACACGATGTTGAGTTTGAGTTGCCAACTAATGAAGTTTGAGCCATCATTTGCTAAAGGGTGTTTTCTATCATGGATCGTACGATAGGTTGGATGTTCAACATTTTTCTACAAAATAAATCATATAGGATTTTAATGCCAATTTTATGTTTTAAAACACATGCATACATATATCGAATATATAAATGTAAATGTTGCAAATTAAAATCTTTGCCCATAAATGCAACTATCCAAGATCCTATCAATTGTAATATAGACTACCTAAGGGCTATCAAATACATTACAATATCAAGGTAAGAAAACATTTTCTAATCACAACCTTTTTGAAGTTTAGTAACATTTAGCATCTTCAAACTCTTGTGACTCTTGTCGTTTTAATTATGAGGAAATACGACCTATCCTCGTAAGAAAAACTTTTTCCCAAAACCGAGCGAGGGCTCTAGGTAATGTTAAGAAAACTTATTTTCATTTGATACGAGATACGTTTATCCATTGTATTCACAACTAAACATACTTGGGGTTCACTAGGGTGAAACACACCTCATATATTTAATTGTGGCACAACAACAGACAACCATTATATCTCCCACTATTCCCAAAGATGGAGGGAGCTATCTCCCGCTAAGGGCGAGCAGAGTATCCCTCGATCAATGGCTGCTAGTGGATGTAATAAGAAGGAAATTTATTCTTAATTTTTATTTGGACAATTTAACATGTGATTTAGAATTTTAGGTTATCATGCATATTATTAATCATACACATCCTAACATTCCACACATTCATCACATGCATAGCAAGATAAAAACAGAAATTAAAATTCACACAATCCACATCGTGTGAGTTTATATGTTCCCTTCGATCCTCGATCCTCGATCCCTGATCTTCGATCCTCGATCGATGCGCTACAGCGGCGACTTCCTCTTGCACCGGAGACGTAGATTTTACAGAAAATAAACATGCTCCTCACATTCGATAAAAAACCGACTAGTGCAAGTCCTATGTAAAACCTCTCATATGCATATGCAATTTATCTAAAAGATGGAAATAGAGAATTTGGGTTTTACATACATAAGCCCCTGTATTATAACAATTATAAACATTCATAGCTGCTGATTTGGAACATATAAACTCACAATTCCTGCAAAACAACTCGAGCATACATGCACGCAATATCGCTATAAACTATCCAACCTAGTTTATCAAGCATCTAGAATCTCAAACAATTCTTTGAAAAACATTTTGAAATCCATTAAAAACGTTTTTCATGCATCCATAGTTCAAAAATTAATTTTGAACCGCTGTCCCTCCAATTTCCTATGGAAAGATAAATCGCAGTTTTTCGGTTTTGTTGATGAGAACTTACAAAATAATTGTTTATACTTAAAACGAAATTATTGCAAGTTAGACTTATGTCTAAATCATAATACTAATAATTACATGACATGTTTTAAACATTCAAAATATTTAAAACGAATTATTATAAAGAATTATTTCAACAAACGTTTAAAGACCGAAAAAAACCGGTAAAACGAATTGTTTAAATCCTAGATGGTAAACTAAATTTGTTTACAGCCATAAATCATGAGAAAATTGAACCCTATGCACTGATACCACTGTAGGATTTCATGTTTAATTATGCCTATATATTTTCGGAATTTTAAGCATAATAAGGATCTTATACAATTTTCTATGATTTATTTCATGCATGTACTAGTTTGTTTCAATAACTAGTTTTAAAACTTTTATTAAAACAAACCAAGGATTCCGAAATCATACCTAGAAGTTCTCTAAAACTTCTTGAAGATTCGGAGACGTTGATGACGCTTATCGCCGCGCCGGATGCCTCCGAGATTTCACCAAACTCTAAACGAGATTGGAGAGAGAAGAGCTAGCCTCTCGATCTCCAATAGGGTTTAGAATCTAATTACTAACCCCTCTTTAGTTTCCTTGAGAAGAAGCCCTCTTGAAACTAAAACTAAACTTAAGAATTAAGGAATTTTCGTGGAGAATTATGGAGAGAGATTTTTGCACAAGAAAATAATGAATTAATTAAGGAGGTAATGAGATAACCTTGTATTTATAGGTTCTCTCCAAATTACCTATTCATGTGCAACCCCTTGCCCATGATCTCATGCAAAATTCCATCTAACCATCCATTATTTAATAATAAATAATATTAGCCACGAATTAAATCAATTATGGACCAATTCCATGCATGATCTAATTAATTCTTAAATTAATTCTGCATAAAACCGTCTGGCCGGTCGACCGTTCGCGAGGTCCGGTCGACCGTTTCGACCGAGTTTCGGTCAACCGATCAATATTCTCGGTCGACCGTTCGCAACAAAAAGTTTCATCGCAATGTTCGGTCGACCGACCGAGAATACTCGGTCGACCGAAAACGAACAGACGAAATTCTCGTTACGCTCGATACACATCCGGTCGATCGTGCAATATTGAGGTCGACCGCGCAACATTCGGTCGACCGTTTATGGTCTAGCGGTCGACCGTTTTTGCACAGTGCATGCAGACTTGTCCAATTTCGGTTTTAACCCCTACAAAATTTGACATTTCGGGATTAATAGTAAATTCACAACTTATGTAATATATTATCCTATGTAATGATTAATCATTACACCCCATAATATCTACATCACATATGAATTTAATTTAGATTCTAATTATGTTATTAATCACAACATAATCTTGATTTTGCTTGTTCACCCCATGTGTCATATTTTCTACATGAAACCCGACACATCCTATGAACTCAAAATCCCCATTTCTTGTTTCCCAGTTCTGTGGTGTGACCTATGGGAGGATCTAAACTAAGTTGGCAGTGATTTTAAGAGCTTAATATCACAAGCTATAAGCGGTATCTAGCTACACATTATAGCTCCCAATTAGTTAGATGTCTTAATTCCACTCGAACCAAAACCCGATCCATTTTGTGATAGTGTGTATCACTTGTGTCTGTCCCTTGCCCCTTGATCTCTTTAAGCTAGTTATAAATATGTGACTTAACTCAAATCACATTGTGCACATTATAACTTTTCTTTATCAAGGGGCCCACTAATATCATTACTCAATTAAGAGGGGCAATGATAATCTTTTGACTAGCTATCTTCTCCAACAAAAGTTGGACTTAACCAACTAACGCCTTTACACTACACTCATCGATAGCTCAAGACACTAGTCTAATTAAGAACTCCTTAAGCGATCGGATATAAGTCTCATATCAAAGGACCAAGGACACAGTAAAATATTAATGACACAGAAACACATTTCTATAATATTTTACTTATTAGGTCTATTCAGTATACAAAAGTAATATTTTCCTTTTTTGCATACCCGTGTTGTCACTCACTTGTAGAGCTACAATGATCTATGACCAACACGACAATCTTAACCCGGTAATTAATGTCCCATGTTAATTACCATGATTGCGAATATCTTTTGTTTTATGTAAACCAATATCTTTCAGAGCTCTACGGTTAAGGACCAAGAGCCTCTTCCTTAACACTTCTAAAAGACAAATAACATAAACAAGGAACAAAACGATTTTCTCATTCAATTCATAATAATTGACATTTAAAAGTAAAACTTTTAGAACACATTCCCTTCATCTCTTCTCCTTCTCCTCTCTCCTCTTCTCCACTCTCGCTCCCTTTTCTCTCTCCCTCTCTCCCTATCCTTCTCTCTCTCTCGCTCCCTTCTCTCTTCTCCTATGTTGTCTACCCCTCTCCCTTCTCCTTCTCCCTCATTCTCTCCCCCTCTTCTTCTTCTCTGCTCACTCATTCTCCTTATCCTTCTCCTCCTCTCTCCCTTATCATTCCTCTCACCTTCTCTATCTCTTTCTCTCTCTTCCTTCTCTCCCTCTCTCCTTGTACCTCTTCTCCTTATCCCACTCTCTTTATCTCTCTTCCTTTCTCTCCCTCTCTCCTTGTCCCTCTTCTCCTTATCCCACTCTCTTTATCTCCCTCCTCTATCCTTCTCCCTCTTCTTCTCTCCCTTCTCCTTTTCTCCCACTCCTTCTCTTTCTTCCTCGTCCCATTCTCTCCCTTCTCTCTCTTCCTCGTCCCATTCTCTCCCTTCTCTCTCTCATTCTACCCCTCTC
Organism: Triglochin maritima; assembly: GCA_963682175.1. Classification (NCBI taxonomy): domain Eukaryota; kingdom Viridiplantae; phylum Streptophyta; class Magnoliopsida; order Alismatales; family Juncaginaceae; genus Triglochin; species Triglochin maritima. Next base: position 25,727,745 of record OY821781.1, on the reverse strand, counting down.
TCTTCTCTCCCGCTCTCCTTCTCTCCCACTCTTCCCTCTTCTCTTTCTCTCATCTCCCTCTCCCCATCTCTATCTACCTCTTATCCCACTCCCCTTCTTCGGTCCTTATCCTTCTCTCTTCTTCTTCTCTCCCCCTTTAATCCTTATCTATCCTCCTCTTTCCCTTCTCCCTCTCTCGCTCGTTCTCCCTCTCTCTCCTTCTCTCCCACTCCTTCTTCACCCCCTCTCTCTTCTTCCTCGCTCTTCTTCTCCCTCTCCCCTCTACTTCTCTGTCCTCCTCTCTCCCTCTTCTCTTCTCTACCTCTCTCGTTCCCTCTCCTCTTCCCCCTTCTCCTTCGTTTTCTATCTTCCTCTTGTCCTCTTTTCCACTCCTTCCTCCTTCTCTCGCTCTCTCTCCCTTCTTTTCTCTCCTCCCTCTCCTTTTCTCTCTCCTTCCCTTCTCTCTCCCTCTCTCCTCTTCTCCACTCTCGTTCTCTCTCCCGCTTCCTTCTCTCTCCTTCTCCTCTCTCCGCTCTTCTTGTCCTCTTTTCTCCACTCTCCTTCTCTCTCCCTTCTCTATCTCTCGCTCTCGTTCTCCATCTCTCTTCTCTCTCCCTTTCCCTCACTCTTTTCTTCTCTCTCTTCCCACTTCTCCTCTTCTCTACCACTCTCCTCCTCCTCCTCCCTCCTCTCATTCTCTTCCTCTCCTTGTTCTCCCCCTCGCCTTCTTTCTTTCCTCTCCCCCTTATCCCTCTCTCTCGCTCTCTCTCCTCTTCTCACATTCTCTCGCTTCTCCTTTTCTCAATCTCCCTCTTATGCTCTTCTCTCTCGTTCCTTCTCTCTGTCCCTCCTCTTTTCTATTCTCCTTCTCTCTTCTCTCCTTATCCCTATCCCTATTCTCTCTTCTCTGCCTTTATCCTTCTCTCTTCTCCTATGTTGTCTACCCCTCTCTCTTCTCCTTCTCCCTCATTCTCTCCCCCTCTTCTTCTTCTCTCTCTTCCCATGTTCCCTCTTCTCTGCTCACTCATTTTCCTTATCCTTCTCCTCCTCTCTCCCTTATCATTCCTCTCACCTTCTCTATCTCTTTCTCTCTCTTCCTTCTCTCCCTCTCTCCTTGTACCTCTTCTCCTTATCCCACTCTCTTTATCTCTCTTCCTTTCTCTCCCTCTCTCCTTGTCCCTCTTCTCCTTATCCCACTCTCTTTATCTCCCTCCTCTATCCTTCTCCCTCTTCTTCTCTCCCTTCTAATTTTCTCCTACTCCTTCTCTCTCTTCCTCGTCCCATTCTCTCCCTTCTCTCTCTCGTTCTACCCCTCTCTCTTCTCTCCCGCTCTCCTTCTCTCTCACTCTTCCCTCTTCTCTTTCTCTCATCTCCCTCTCCCCATCTCTATCTACCTCTTATCCCGCTCCCCTTCTTCGGTCCTTATCCTTCTCTCTTCTTCTTCTCTCCCCTTTTAATCCTTATCTGTCCTCCTCTTTCCCTTCTCCCTCTCTCGCTCGTTCTCCCTCTCTCTCCTTCTCTCCCACTCCTTCTTCACCCCCTCTCTCTTCTTCCTCGCTCTTCTTCTCCCTCTCCCCTCTACTTCTCTGTCCTCCTCTCTCCCTCTTCTCTTCTCTACCTCTCTCGTTCCCTCTCCCCCTTCTTCTCTCCCTCCCCTCTTCCCCCTTCTCCTTCGTTTTCTATCTTCCTCTTGTCCTCTTTTCCACTCCTTCCTCCTTCTCTCGCTCTCTCTCCCTTCTTTTCTCTCCTCCCACTCCTTTTCTCTCTCCTTCCCTTCTCTCTCCCTCTCTCCTCTTCTCCACTCTCGTTCTCTCTCCCGCTTCCTTCTCTCTCATTCTCCTCTCTCCGCTCTTCTTGTCCTCTTTTCTCCACTCTCCTTCTCTCTCCCTTCTCTATCTCTCGCTCTCGTTCTCCATCTCTTCTCTCTCCCTTTCCCTCACTCTTTTCTTCTCTCTCTTCCCACTTCTCCTCTTCTCTACCACTCTCCTCCTCCTCCTCCCTCCTCTCCTTCTCTTCCTCTCCTTGTTCTCCCCCTCACCTTCTTTCTTTCCTCTCCCCTTATCCCTCTCTCTCGCTCTCTCTCCTCTTCTCACATTCTCTCGCTTCTCCTTTTCTCATTCTCCCTCTTATCCTCTTCTCTCTCGTTCCTTCTCTCTGTCCCTCCTCTTTTCTATTCTCCTTCTCTCTTTTCTCCTTATCCCTATCCCTATTCTCTCTTCTCTGCCTCTATCCTTCTCTCTTCTCCTATGTTGTCTACCCCTCTCTCTTCTCCTTCTCCCTCATTCTCTCCCCCTCTTCTTCTTCTCTCTCTTCCCATGTTCCCTCTTCTCTGCTCACTCATTCTCTTTATCCTTCTGCTCCTCTCTCCCTTATCATTCCTCTCACCATCTCTATCTCTTTCTCTCTCTTCCTTCTCTCCCTCTCTCCTTGTACCTCTTCTCCTTATCCCACTCTCTTTATCTCTCTTCCTTTCTCTCCCTCTCTCATTGTCCCTCTTCTCCTTGTCCTACTCTCTTTATCTCTCTCTCCTCTCTCCTTCTCCCTCTTCTTCTCTCCCTTCTCCTTTTCTCCCACTCCTTCTCTCTCTTCCTCGTCCTATTCTCTCCCTTCTCTCTCTCGTTCTACCCCTCTCTCTTCTCTCCCGCTCTCCTTCTCTCTCACTCTTCCCTCTTCTCTTTCTCTCATCTCCCTCTCCCCATCTCTCTATCTACCTCTTATCCCGCTCCCCTTCTTCGGTCCTTATCCTTCCCTCTTCTTCTTCTCTCCCCCTTTAATCCTTATCTGTCCTCCTCTTTCCCTTCTCCCTCTCCCGCTCGCTCTCCCTCTCTCTCCTTCTCTCCCACTCCTTCTTCACCCCCTCTCTCTTCTCCCTCGCTCTTCTTCTCCCTCTCCCCTCTACTTCTCTGTGCTCCTCTCTCCCTCTTCTCTTCTCTACCTCTCTCGTTCCCTCTCCCCCTTCTTCTCTCCCTCCCCTCTTCCCCCTTCTCCTTCATTTTCTATCTTCCTCTTGTCCTCTTCTCCGCTCCTTCCTCATTCTCTCGCTCTCTCTCCCTTCTTCTCTCTCCTCCCTCTCCTTTTCTATCTCCTTCCCTTCTCTCTCCCTCTCTCCTCTTCTCCACTCTCGTTCTCTCTCCCGCTTCCTTCTCTCTCCTTCTCCTCTCTCCGCTCTTCTTGTCCTCTTTTCTCCACTCTCCTTCTCTCTCCCTTCTCTGTCTCTCGCTCTCGTTCTCCATCTCTCTTCTCTCTCCCTTTCCCTCACTCTTTTCTTCTCTCTCTTCTCACTTCTCCTCTTCTCTACCACTCTCCTCCTCCTCCTCCCTCCTCTCTTTCTCTTCCTCTCCTAGTTCTCCCCCTCACTTCTTTCTGTCCTCTCCCCCTTATCCCTCTCTCTCGCTCTCTCTGCTCTTCTCACATTCTCTCGCTTCTCCTTTTCTCATTCTCCCTCTTATCCTCTTCTCTCTCGTTCCTTCTCTCTGTCCCTCCTCTTTTCTATTCTCCTTCTCTTTTCTCTCATTATCCCTATCCCTATTCTCTCTTCTCTGCATCTATCCTTCTCTCTCTCTCGCTCCCTTCTCTCTTCTCCTATGTTGTCTACCCCTCTCTCTTCTCCTTCTCCCTCATTCTCTCCCCCTCTTCATCTTCTCTCTCTTCCCATGTTCCCTCTTCTCTGCTCACTCATTCTCCTTATCCTTCTCCTCCTCTCTCCCTTATCATTCCTCTCACCTTCTCTATCTCTTTCTCTCTCTTCCTTCTCTCCCTCTCTCCTTGTACCTCTTCTCCTTATCCCACTCTCTTTATCTCTCTTCCTTTCTCTCCCTCTCTCCTTGTCCCTCTTCTCCTTATCCCACTTTCTTTATCTCTCTCTCCTCTATCCTTCTCCATCTTCTTCTCTCCCTTCTCCTTTTCTCCTACTCCTTCTCTCTTCCTCGTCCCATTCTCTCCCTTCTCTGTCTCGTTCTACCCCTCTCTCTTCTCTCCCGCTCTCCTTCTCTCTCACTCTTCCCTCTTCTCTTTCTCTCATCTCCCGCTCCCCATCTCTATCTACCTCTTATCCCGCTCCCCTTCTTCGGTCCTTATCCTTCTCTCTTCTTCTTCTCTCCCCCTTTAATCCTTATCTGTCCTCCTCTTTCCCTTCTCCCTCTCTCGCTCGTTCTCCCTCTCTCTCCTTCTCTCCCACTCCTTCACCCCCTCTCTCTTCTCCCTCGCTCTTCTTCTCCCTCTCCCCTCTACTTCTCTGTCCTCCTCTCTCCCTCTTCTCTTCTCTACCTCTCTCGTTCCCTCTCCCCCTTCTTCTCTCCCTCCCCTCTTCCCCTTCTCCTTCATTTTCTATCTTCCTCTTGTCCTCTTCTCCGCTACTTCCTGCTTCTCTCGCTCTCTCTCCCTTCTTCTCTCTCCTCCCTCTCCTTTTCTCTCTCCTTCCCTTCTCTCTCCCTCTCTCCTCTTCTCCACTCTCGTTCTCTCTCCCGCTTCCTTCTCTCTCATTCTCCTCTCTCCGCTCTTCTTGTCCTCTTTTCTCCACTCTCCTTCTCTCTCCCTTCTCTATCTCTTGCTCTCGTTCTCCATCTCTCTTCTCTCTCCCTTTCCCTCACTCTTTTCTTCTCTCTCTTCCCACTTCTCCTCTTCTCTACCACTCTCCTCCTCCTCCTACCTCCTCTCCTTCTCTTCCTCTCCTTGTTCTCCCCCTCACCTTCTTTCTGTCGTCTCTCCCTTATCCCTCTCTCTCGCTCTCTCTCCTCTTCTAACATTCTCTCGCTTCTCCTTTTCTCATTCTCCCTCTTATCCTCTTCTCTCTCGTTCCTTCTCTCTGTCCCTCCTCTTTTCTATTCTCCTTCTCTCTTCTCTCCTTATCCCTATCCCTATTCTCTCTTCTCTGCCTCTATCATTCTCTCTCTCGCTCCCTTCTCTCTTCTGCTATGTCGTCTACCCCTCTCTCTTCTCCTTCTCCCTCATTCTCTCCCCCTCTTCTTCTTCTCTCTCTTCCCATGTTCCCTCTTCTCTGCTCACTCATTCTCCTTATCCTTCTCCTCCTCTCTCCCTTATCATTCCTCTCACCTTCTCTATCTCTTTCTCTCTCTTCCTTCTCTCCCTCTCTCCTTGTACCTCTTCTCCTTATCCCACTCGCTTTATCTCTCTTCCTTTCTCTCCCTCTCTCCTTGTCCCTCTTCTCCTTATCCCACTCTCTTTATCTCTCTCTCCTCTCTCCTTCTCCCTCTTCTTCTCTCCCTTCTCCTTTTCTCCCACTCCTTCTCTCTCTTCCTCGTCCCATTCTCTCCTCTCTCTCTCTCGTTCTACCCCTCTCTCTTCTCTCCCGCTCTCCTTCTCTCTCACTCTTCCCTCTTCTCATTCTCTCATCTCCCTCTCCCCATCTCTATCTACCTCTTCTCCTGCTCCCCTTCTTCGGTCCTTATCCTTCTCTCTTCTTCTTCTCTCCCCCTTTAATCCTTATCTGTCCTCCTCTTTCCCTTCTCCCTCTCTCGCTCGGTCTCCCTCTCTCCCCTTCTCTCCCACTCCTTCTTCACCCCCTCTCTCTTCTCCCTCGCTCTTCTTCTCCCTCTCCCCTCTACTTCTCTGTCCTCCTCTCTCCCTCTTCTCTTCTCTACCTCTCTCGTTCCCTCTCCCCCTTCTTCTCTCCCTCCCCTCTTCCCCCTTCTCCTTCATTTTCTATCTTCCTCTTGTCCTCTTCTCCGCTCCTTCCTCATTCTCTCGCTCTCTCTCCCTTCTTCTCTCTCCTCCCTCTCCTTTTCTATCTCCTTCCCTTCTCTCTCCCTCTCTCCTCTTCTCCACTCTCGTTCTCTCTCCCGCTTCCTTCTCTCTCCTTCTCCTCTCTCCGCTCTTCTTGTCCTCTTTTCTCCACTCTCCTTCTCTCTCCCTTCTCTATCTCTTGCTCTCGTTCTCCATCTCTCTTCTCTCTCCCTTTCCCTCACTCTTTTCTTCTCTCTCTTCTCACTTCTCCTCTTCTCTACCACTCTCCTCCTCCTCCTCCCTCCTCTCTTTCTCTTCCTCTCCTAGTTCTCCCCCTCACTTCTTTCTGTCCTCTCCCCTTTATCCCTCTCTCTCGCTCTCTCTCCTCTTCTCACATTCTCTCGCTTCTCCTTTTCTCATTCTCCCTCTTATCCTCTTCTCTCTCGTCGTTTCTCTCCGTCCCTCCTCTTTTCTAATCTCCTTCTCTCTTCTCTCCTTATCCCTCTCCTTCTCTTCCTCTCCTTCTTTTCCCCCGCACCTTCTTTCTGTCCTCTCCCCCTTATCCCTCTCTCTCGCTCTCTCTCCTCTTCTCACATTCTCTCGCTTCTCCTTTTCTCATTCTCCCTCTTATCCTCTTTCTCTTCTCCTTCTCTCTCGTTCCTTCTCTCTGTCCCTCCTCTTTTCTATTCTCCTTCTTTCTTCTCTCCTTATCCCTATCCCTATTCTCTCTTCTCTGCGTCTATCCTTCTCACTCTCGCTCCCTTCTCTCTTCTCCTATGTTGTCTACCCCTCTATCTTCTCCTTCTCCCTCATTCTCTCCCCCTCTTCTTCTTCTCTCTCTTCCCATGTTCCCTCTTCTCTGCTCACTCATTTTCCTTATCCTTCTCCTCCTCTCTCCCTTATCATTCCTCTCACCTTCTCTATCTCTTTCTCTCTCTTCCTTCTCTCCCTCTCTCCTTGTACCTCTTCTCCTTATCCCACTCTCTTTATCTCTCTTCCTTTCTCTCCCTCTCTCCTTGTCCCTCTTCTCCTTATCCCACTCTCTTTATCTCTCTCTCCTCTCTCCTTCTCCCTCTTCTTCTCTCCCTTCTCCTTTTCTCCCACTGCTTCTCTCTCTTCCTCGTCCCATTCTCTCCCTTCTCTCTCTCGTTCTACCCCTCTCTCTTCTCTCCCACTCTCCTTCTCTCTCACTCTTCCCTCTTCTCTTTCTCTCATCTCCCTCTCCCCATCTCTATCTACCTCTTATCACGCTCCCCTTCTTCGGTCCTTATCCTTCTCTCTTCTTCTTCTCTCCCCCTTTAATCCTTATATGTCTTCCTCTTTCCCTTCTCCCTCTCTCGCTCGGTCTCCCTCTCTCTCCTTCTCTCCCACTCCTTCTTTACCCCCTCTCTCTTCTCCCTCGCTCTTCTTCTCCTATGTTGTCATCCCTTTCCCTCACTCTGTTCTTCTCTCTCTTCATACTTCTCCTCTCCTCTACCACTCTCCTCCTCCCTCCTCTCCTTCTCTTCCTCTCCTTGTTCTCCCCCTCACCTTCTTTCTGTCCTCTCCCCCTTATCCCTCTCTCTCGCTCTCTCTCCTCTTCTCACATTCTCTCGCTTCTCCTCTTCTCATTCTCCCTCTTATCCTCTTTCTCTTCTCCTTCTCTCTGTCCCTCCCCTTTTCTATTCTCCTTCTCTCTTCTCTCCTTATCCCTATTCTCTCTTCTCTGCCTCTATCCTTCTCTCTCTCGCTCCCTTCTCTCTTCTCCTATGTTGTCTACCCCTCTCTCTTCTCCTTCTCCCTCGTTCTCTCCCCCTCTTCTTCTTCTCTCTCTTCCCATGTTCCCTCTTCTCTGCTCACTCATTCTCCTTATCCTTCTCCTCCTCTCTCCCTTATCATTCCTCTCACCTTCTCTATCTCTTTCTCTCTCTTGCTTCTCTCCCTCTCTCCTTGTACCTCTTCTCCTTATCCCACTCTCTTTATCTCTCTTCCTTTCTCTCCGTCTCTCCGTCTCTCCTTGTCCCTCTTCTCCTTATCCCACTCTCTTTATCTCTCTCTCCTCTCTCCTTCTCCCTCTTCTTCTCTCCCTTCTCCTTTTCTCCCACTCCTCTCTCTTCCTCGTCCCATTCTTTCCCTTCCCTCTCTCGTTCTACTCCTCTCTCTTCTCTCCTTCTCTACCGCTCTCCTTCTCTCTCACTCTTCCCTCTTCTCTTTCTCTCATCTCCCACTCCCCATCTCTATCTACCTCTTATCCCGCTTCCCTTCTTCGGTCCTTATCCTTCTCTCTTCTTCTTCTCTCCCCCTTTAATCCTTATCTGTCCTCCTCTTTCCCTTCTCCCTCTCTCGCTCGCTCTCCCTCTCTCTCCTTCTCTCCCACTCCTTCTTCACCCCCTCTCTCTTCTCCCTCGCTCTTCTTCTCCCTCTCCCCTCTACTTCTCTGTCCTCCTCTCTCCCTCTTCTCTTCTCTACCTCTCTCGTTCCCTCTCCCCCTTCTTCTCTCCCTCCCCTCTTCCCCCTTCTCCTTCATTTTCTATCTTCCTCTTTTCCTCTTCTCAACTCCTTCCTCCTTCTCTCGCCCTCTCTCCCTTCTTCTCTCTCCTCCTCTCCTTTTCTCTCTCCAAGCTACCGCCACCCATTTCTTTGGCCCACCCCAAATAAAGTGACTCATGAGACCATCCAATTCGTGAAGTACCTTCCGGGGGATCATGAACGCGGAAGCACACTCCTCACAAGCTCTACTCTACCGGCTAGTGAGAGGAAATTTTGTTGCCAAGTGCTCAACCGGGCCTTCACTTTATTAATAAGCGCTCCACAATGACTCCTCCCCATCCGACCGGAGAATGGAGGGAGTCCAAGGTAGACAACTGGGAACTCCATGTGTTCCATCCCAAGGTGCTCAAAAATCCGCTCTCCATATGTCACTTCCCCTCCCATAAAAATTTGACTTTTTGAAGCACTAAATCTCAGCCCCGAGCACGCCGTGAAATCATCGAGGACCTTCTTTATTCCTTGGGCATTGTCCTTCGTTGCCCTCGCAAATAATAGTACATCATCGGCAAACAACAAGTGAGATACATTTGTGTCACCACAAGCAAGGGGCTCGATTCTTCCTTCCTCCACCGCTAGCTTCACCATCTCACTCAAGACCTCCATGCACAAAACAATCAAGTAGGGTGCCAAGGGGTCACCTTGCCTCAAGCCATTGCCCGCACGAAAAGGTTTCGAATTTGCTCCATTGACCGTAACAACAAAGGAGGCTTCCACACATGCCATGATAATCTTCCTCCACTTATCCGGGAACCGAAATCTCAGCATCTCTTGATCTAAGAACTCCCACGAGATGGAGTCATACGCTTTCCGAATGTCCAATTTGATGCACATACGTCCCCTACCTCTAGCAAGGTGAAGGTTGTGGCAAAGCTCGTGCGCAAGGAGGATGGTATCACCGATTCGTCTTCCTTGAACAAAGGCGCTTTGAGTTTCCCCAACGAGCTTTGGTAACAAGCTTTTCAACCGGTTTGCGAGCACCATTGCAATGAATCTATACATCATGTTGCACAATGCAATAGGTCGAAAGTCTTCTACCTTCATGGGTGTCATCTTCTTTGGAATTAAAGTGATGGACGTATAGTTCATTTGTGCCAAGATCTTTCCATTACTCCAACATGAATCCACGGCTTTGAACACATCCTTCTTGATTATCCCCAAAGCCGCCTTGAAGAATTTAGCATTGAACCCATCCGGACCCGGTGCCTTATCCACATTTGCGTTCAACACCACATCCTCCAACTCCTTCATGTCCAATTTCCGAATTAAACTCTCTCCCTCCCTCGGATCTAGTTGGGGCAAGATAATGGATGTCATGAGGGGTTGTACCTGAAAACCATTAGCAAATAAATTAGCAAAAAACCGCCGGAAGGCCTCCCGGATCTCACTTTCCTCCTCGAGAATATGTTCTCCCTCACACACTCTCCTCACTTTATTGGTGGCTCTCCTCACTCTTAGGTGCGCATGAAAGAACCTTGTGTTCCGGTCACCCTCCTTTAACCACTTAACTCGCGACTTTTGCCGAATAATAGATTCCTCCCGCTCAAGAACTCTATGCAACTCCTCTTTTGCCTTTACCTCAGCTTGTGCAAGAGAGTTATCCCATGGAGAGGCCAGCCTTAGCCTCCGCACCTCCGTAAGGTTACAAGTGGCGTTACCCACCATTTTGACGACATTTCCAAACGTCACACCACTCCAACTTTTAAGTGCTTCTTTCACCTCTTGCAACTTTGCAACAACTCTAAACATTGGTGTACCATTGATTAATGTTGCCCATGCCCCCTTTACCACCTCGCAAAACTCCTCGTGCTCCACCCAATGGTTCTCAAAACGAAACATCCTCTTCTTCCTAGACCCTTTCCCCTCCGTTTTCATTGTAAGCATAGTGTGATCACTTAAGTCCTTCTCCCCCACAATGTAGAACGTCTCCGGGAAAGCTTCAAGCCATGCATTTGTCATCAATATGCGATCGATCTTGGTTTCGATGCGTGCACTTCCTTCGGATGAGTTTGACCACGTAAATTCCCCTCCCACCGAGGGTATTTCAAGGAGTTGAAGTGCGTCGACACACTCATTGAACTCCCTTGTTGCAACCTCATTCATTTCGCCCCCTCCACATTTCTCATTCGCCCTCCGGATGCAATTGAAATCCCCCCCCCACAATCCAAGGTTTGGCGTCACTTGGAGCAATGGAGGCAAGGTCCTTCCACAACGCCCTCCTATACATGTGCGCGTTTGCACCATATATTGCCGAGAACTCGAATTCAACTCCTTCCTTTTTCATTCTCCCTTGGAAATGAAGTACTTGTGTGGTTTCAAAAGTGACGTTGAGATCAACAAGATTGTCGTTCCAAAGTACTAAAATTCTGTCTGAATCCTCAATTTCACTATTTGCTACCCATGCATGTGGCCAAATTGCACGCTTGAACTTTGCTAGCCTCTTGAATTTGACTTTGTGCTCAAGAAGGCATATCACCTCCGGTTGAAGCTCCTTTATTCGACCCCTAATCATGAGGGCGCGACCGGGTCCATTTGCACCGTGCACATTCCACACTAGAAGATTCATGGATTTAAGGTGTAGGGGCAAGCCCCTTTACCTCCCTTCGTTTTCTTTTGTTGCACCAACCCTTTCTCTCGTATTGCTTTAAATAACTCGGGTTGTGGTGAGATAGAATCTAAGTCCACCGGTGGTGGGGGGAGCCTTTCCTCCTCGGATTTCTCTTGCTATCTAGCTCGGTGGCCATCTCCTTCCCATGATCCTCCATTATACTTTCCAAGGCCTTGAATTTTCCTTCATTAGTCCATGCAACCTTGCGCACTACTTCCTTTTCCATTCTCACACGCTTAGGTGATTCCCACGACCCTTCTTCTCTCATTTGCGAAATTGATCCTCGTGAGCTCCCATGATCTTCAAATTCGTGCATGGGAGGTAACTTGCACTCCATATTCTCCATATTCACTCCATGTATGTAGCTTGCATGTGTTTCCCTCCCTTCCTTTCCATTATTTCGAAATTTCTCCACTTGTGCACCTTTCACATGTGCTTCACACATGATTTCCTTATTTGCACCCTCCTTTGCCAGTTAAACTAGAAAGTGCTCTTGGTCCCCCTTGTTTTCACTCCTTCCATCACATGATGCTTCCTCATTGGCCCATTTGAATCTAGAGCACCCATCTCTTTCCCCATTGGTTCTTCCAAGAGCAAAGCACCAACTATCCATGTTTTCTCCATGCATATAACGTACATGTGTTTCCCTCCCTTCCTTTTCATTATTTCGATTTTCCTCCACTAGTGCACCTTTCTCATGTGCTTCACACATGATTTCCTTATTTGCACCCTCCTTTGCTAGTGGAACTAGAAAGTGTTCTTGGTCCCCCTTGTTTTCACTCCCTCCATCACGTGATGCATCCTTATTGGCCCATTTGAATCTAGACCACTCATCCTTCTCCTCATTGGTTCTTCCAAGACCAAAACACCCACTCACATTTTGCGTGTCATTGCTTTTGTCTTTGTTTTCTTGTCCACATGGCATACTTTTGTTTGTCCATCGTCCCATGACCGTTGTTCCTTGGGTTCCAAAGCTTCCCTCCCTCAGTCCACGTGGCACTTCCTCATATGCCTCCTCAAGAGAAACACAAGATGTTGCTCTCTCCCTCATGTTTCCCTCCAACATTTCCCTCCTACTCCCACTTCCATGTGTCATTTCCCCCTTTGCCCTTGCATCCACTTCATCCTCACCCCCCTCCACGTCACCCTCTCCCTCCTCCACGTCCCCTTCTTCCCCTTCCACGTCATCATCTCTCCCAACCCCTCTCCTCTCCACGTTTCCACCCATGGCCCCTCGCCGGCCTTCCTCCAAATCGATCCCAAGGGCACCCATCCCTTCCTCTTCTACCTCTCCTACTTCCCCATGGACGGGACTCATGCCACCACTAGCTTTCCCACCCTTGCGCTTAACTTCTACCCATTGTTCCACCGGTTTGAGTTGGGGAACGACCTTTTCGATCCTAGCAAGCACCTTCTTTCTTGGACACTTCTCCTTGTCATGCCCAAACTCCATGCACTCGTGACAATACCCGGGTCTCCATTCATATTCAACATAAACTCGTTGTGTCTCTCCTTCCTCTACTTGAACTTCAACCCAACTAGGATAGTGGAAATCGTGAGTTACCTCAATACAAACTCTAGCAAATGCCAACCTTCGGCCGGAAGCGGTTTGTTCATCCATGTACAATGGCCTCCCAAGCACACTTGCAATATTGCTCAAAGGTTTTGGTGCCCAAAACTTGAGGTCGAGCTCCGACAATCTAACCCATATTGGAACCGTTGTGATGTTTGCACGTGTCAAGATGACATCCGGTGCCCAAGCTTGGACCACTAGTGGGGAACCCTTGACAAACCACGACCCTCCCTCTAACACCTTCTTCCTATCTTCCGCAAGTGTGAAACGAAATAACAAGAAGCCTTGGCTTCTCTTAATCACCTCCATGCCTCCAACTAAACTCCACACCCTTTGGAGATGCTTCTCCAATGTCGGCAAATGGGGTCTAAAAGCAATGAAATACCCAACTACAACCTTGTCCCACTTCTTTAGGGATTCGACAACTTCAGCTTTGGAACAAAAGACTACCTTCTCCCCTCCTTGCATAGTCGGTGGGATGTATTCTAGGACCGTGGAGGGCCTATGTCTTGCTTGAAAAAGATCGGACCACTTCCTTGGGGGAGACTTGACACACCCTAGATGTGATACGTGAGCTTCGTCCCCCACTTCCGAGTTTGAAGCTTGCTGCCTTACGTAAAGGGGATCCTTGTTTGTGCCACAATCTCCATCTTGTTGTTGCAATCGTGTAGAGCTAGTCGTAGGAGACATTTTGGTGTAAAAAACGCGAATTTTGGTGGAGAAACGAGGGTGGAGAGCATAGGAGAACCTAGGTTCCCCATGCGCACACCCCAGAGATTCTCTCTCCTCTCATGACTTTTTTTCCTCTCTCCTATCCCTCCTTGTCTCCCTCTCTCCTTGTACCTCTTCTCCTTATCCCACTCTGTTTATATCTCTTCCTTTCTCTCCCTCTCTCCTTGTCCCTCTTCTCCTTATCCCACTCTCTTTATCTCTCTCTCCTCTCTCCTTCTCCCTCTTCTTCTCTCCCTTCTTCTTTTCTCCCACTCCTTCTCTCTCTTCCTCGTCCCATTCTCTCCCTTCTCTCTCTCGTTCTACCCCTCTCTCTTCTCTCCTTCTCTACCGCTCTCCTTTTCTCTCACTCTTCGCTTTTCTCTTTCTATCATCTCCCTCTCCCCATCTCTATCTACCTCTTATCCCGCTCCCCTTCTTCGGTCCTTATCCTTCTCTCTTCTTCTTCTCTCCCCCTTTAATCCTTATCTGTCCTCCTCTTTCCCTTCTCCCACTCTCGCTCGCTCTCCCTCTCTCTCCTTCTCTCCCACTCCTTCTGCACCCCCTCTCTCTTCTCCCTCACTCTTCTTCTCCCTCTTCTCTTCTCTACCTCTCTCGTTCCCTCTCCCCCTTCTTCTCTCCCTCCCCTCTTCCCCCTTCTCCTTCATTTTTTATCTTCCTCTTGTCCTCTTCTCCACTCCTTCCTCATTCTCTCGCTCTCTCTCCCTTCTTGTCTGTCCTCCCTCTCCTTTGCTCTCTCCTTCCCTTCTCTCTCCCTCTCTCCTCTTCTCCACTCTCGTTCTGTCTCATGCTTCCTTCTCTCTCCTTCTCCTCTCTTCGCTCTTCTTGTCCTCTTTTCACCACTCTCCTTCTCTCTCCATTCTCTATCTCTCGCTCTCGTTCTCCATCTCTCTTCTCTCTCCCTTTCCCCCACTCTTTTCTTCCCTCTCTTCCCACTTCTCCTCTTCTCTACGACTCTCCTCCTTCTCCCTCCTCTCCTTCTCTTCCTCTCCTTGTTCTCCCCCTCACCTTCTTTCTGTCCTATCCCCCTTATCCCTCTCTCTCGCTCTCTCTACTCTTTTCACATTCTCTCACTTCTCCTTTTCCCATTCTCCCTCTTATCCTCTTTCTCTCGTTCCTTCTCTCTTCTCTCCTTATCCCTATCCATATTCTCTCTTCTCTGCCTCTATCCTTCTCTCTCTCGCTCCCTTCTCTCTTCTCCTATGTTGTCTACCCCTCTCTCTTCTCCTTCTCCCTCATTCTCTCCCCCTCTTCTTCTTCTCTCTCTTCCCATGTTCCATCTTCTCTGCTCACTCATTCTCCTTATCCTTCTCCTCCTCTCTCCCTTAGCATTCCTCTCACCTTCTCTGTCTCTTTCCCTCTCTTCCTTCTCTCCCTCTCTCCTTGTACCTCTTCTCCTTATCCAACTCTCTTTATCTCTCTTCCTTTCTCTCCCTCTCTCCTTGTCCCTCATCTCCTTATCCCACTCTCTTTATCTCTCTCTCCTCTCTCCTTCTCCCTCTTCTTCTCTCCCTTCTCCTTTTCTCCCACTCCTTCTCTTTCTTACTCGTCCCATTCTCTCCCTTCTCTCTCTCGTTCTACCCCTCTCTATTCTCTCGTTCTCTACCGCTCTCCTTCTCTCTCACTCTTCCCTCTTCTCTTTCTCTCATCTCCCTCTCCCCATCTCTATCTACCTCTTATCCCTCTCCCCTTCTTGGGTCCTTATCCTTCTCTCTTCTTCTTCTCTCCCCCTTTAATCCTTATCTATCCTCGTCTTTCCCTTCTCCCTCTCTCGCTCGCTCTCCCTCTCTCTCCTTCTCTCCCACTCCTTCTTCACCCCCTCTCTCTTCTCCCTCGCTCTTCTTCTCCCTCTCCCCTCTACTTCTCTGTCCTCCTCTGTCCCTCTTCTCTTCTCTCGCTTCTCCTTTTCTCATTCTCCCTCTTATCCTCTTCTCTCTCGTTCCTTCTCTCTGTCCCTCCTCTTTTCTATTCTCCTTCTCTCTTCTCTCCTTATCCCTATCCCTATTTTCTCTTTTCTACCTCTATCCTTCTCTCTCGCGCTCCCTCCTCTCTTCTACTATGTTGTCTACCCCTCTCTCTTCTCCTTCTCCCTCATCCTCTCCCCCTCATCGTCTTGTCTCTCTTCCCATGTTCCCTCTTCTGTGCTCACTCATTCTCCTTATTCTTCTCTCCCTGTTCCTTCTCTGCCTCTCTCCTTGTACCTCTTCTCCTTATCCCACTCTCTTTATCTCTCTTCCTTTCTCTCTCTCTCCTTGTCCCTCTTCTTCTTATCCCACTCTCTTTATCTCTCTCCCTCCTCTCTCCTTCTCCCTCTTCTTCTCTCCCTTCTCCTTTTCTCCCTTCTCCTTTTCTCCCACTCCTTCTCTCTCTTCCTCGTCCCAATCTCTCCCTTCTCTCTCTCGTTCAACCCCTCTCTGTTCTCTCCTTCTCTACCGCTCTCCTTCTCTCTCACTCTTCCCTCTTCTCTTTCTCTCATCTCCCTCTCCCCATCTCTATCTACCTCTTATCCCGCTCCCCTTCTTCGGTCCTTATCCTTCTCTCTTCTTCTTCTCTCCCCCTTTAATCCTTATCTGTCCTCCTCTTTCCCTTCTCCCTCTCTCGCTCGGTCTCCCTCTCTCTCCTTCTCTCCCACTCCTTCTTCACCCCCTCTCTCTTCTCCCTCGCTCTTCTTCTCCCTCTCCCCTCTACTTCTCTGTCCTCCTCTCTCCCTCTTCTCTTCTCTACCTCTCTCGTTCCCTCTCCCCCTTCTTCTCTCCCTCCCCTCTTCCCCCTTCTCCGTCATTTTCTATCTTCCACTTGTCCTCTTCTCCACTCCTTCCTCCTTCTCTCGCTCTCTCTCCCTTCTTCTGTCTCCTCCCTATCCTTTTCTCTCTCCTTCCCTTCTCTCTCCCTCTCTCCTCTTCTCCACGCTCGTTCTCTCTCCCGCTTCCTTCTCTCTCCTTCTCCTCTCTCCGCTCTTCTTGTCCTTTTTTCTCCACTCTCCTTCTCTCTCCCTTCTCTATTTCTCGCTCTCGTTCTCCATCTCTCTTCTCTCTCCCTTTCCCTCACTCTTTTCTTCTCTCTCTTCCCACTTCTCCTCTTCTCTACCACTCTCCTCCTCCTCCTTCTCTCCCTCTCCTTGTTCTCCCCCTCACCTTCTTTCTGTCCTCTCCCCCTTATCCCTCTCTCTCGCTCTCTCTCCTCTTCTCACATTCTCTCGCTTCTCCTTTTCTCATTCTCCCTCTTATCCTCTTTCTCTTCTCCTTCTCTCTCGTTCCTTCTCTCTGTCCCTCCTCTTTTCTATTCTCCTTCTTTCTTCTCTCCTTATCCCTATCCCTATTCTCTCTTCTCTGCCTCTATCCTTCTCTCTCGCGCTCCCTTCTCTCTTCTCCTATGTTGTCTACCCTTCTCTCTTCTCCTTCTCCCTCATTCTCTCCAACCTTCTTCTTCTCTCTCTTCCCATGTTCCCTCTTCTCTGCTCACTCATTCTCCTTATCCTTCTCCTCCTCTCTCCCTTATCATTCCTCTCACCTTCTCTATCTCTTTCGCTCTCTTCCTTCTCTCCCTCTATCCGTGTACCTCTTCTCCTTATCCCACTCTCTTTATGTCTCTTCCTTTCTCTCCCTCTCTCCTTGTCCCTCTTCTCCTTATCCCACTCTCTTTGTCTCTCTCTCTCCTCTCTCCTTCTCCCTCTTCTTCTCTCCCTTCTCCTTTTCTCCCACTCCTCTCTCTTCCTCGTCCCATTCTCTCCCTTCTCTCTCTCGTTCTACCCCTCTCTCTTCTCTCCTTCTCTACCGCTCTCCTTCTCTCTCACTCTTCCCTCTTCTCTTTCTCTCGTCTCCCTCTCCCCATCTCTATCTACCTCTTATCCCGCTCCCCTTCTTCGGTCCTTATCCTTCTCTCTTCTTCTTCTCTCCCCCTTTAATTTTTTTTTGCAAAATAAAAGGCGGTCTCGGCAGAGCCGCTAAATTTATTGATGTCTCAATAAACGTACATGCAAAAAAGCATACAATGAAGTGCTAGGAACTGCGCTAGCTTGAGCAGTTCATATCGCGAAAATTTAAACGTTACATCGACTCACGCTAATCTAACAACATATCCTAGATCCTAAGTCTCGATCCTACGTCTCGAGTACAGCACTCGTGCACTCATCGTCTCCCTTTCCTTCGCTTCTCCTTCTTCTTTGATTTCTTTTGACTCGTCTCGTCTTTTCCAAGGTAGCCTCTCACGACTTGACTCCCCGAGCCATAGCTCCATGGCTCCTCTTGGTCTTCGTAGTCTGTCTCCATGCTTTCAAACTTATCCCTCAGGCGTTTATACTCGGCATGGTCAACACCAGAGATCGCAGCTTCCTCAATATCACTCGGCGTGAGGTCCTCACGAATTGGTGTACTTGGCTCCCCAATCTTTGCTCGTTGTTGCCTTAGCGCGGCCTCACGAACGCCTTGGAACCCAGCTTGAGGGTATATCTCATCTAGATCCACCGAGGGTGGTGGGGAGCGTAGTCGAGCTTTCTCCCTCCCGGTATCTCCATGAAGTTTCTCCACCTGAATTGCCCCCTCTTCTTCATGACCCCTATGTGGTCCAATGGGCCCAAATTGTAGCCCACGATTCAGCCCAAGGGAAAGCCCATCACATAAATTTGCACCTTCAAAAAGAGAGCCCAAAGAAAACTCCTCTTGCCTCCACATTTCAAATTCGTGGTCCCCAAGTGCACCATGTGCTCCATGGTCCCCACTTTTTCCTCCATGGTCCCCATGTGCACACACATGCCTTTGGTCCCCACACATTTGAATTTCTCTTCCAACCTTATCCACATTGTGGTCCCTAAAGAGGAAAACAGCCTTTTGCCTCTTCTCCCCTCCACGTGGCGCCTCCCTAGTGGCTGTCATGGCTGCCAAAGCTTCCTCTCCATTCTTCGTTTGACGTGGCAAATCCTCATTGGCTCCTTTTGCTTTCCCTCCAACAACCATGGAAGAACTTGTCTCCCCTAGCAAACATGACCCCTCACGTGCCCCCTCCTCCTCCTCATCCAGGAGGACCATTCCTCCTCCTCTTCCTGTGGCCTGGCCGGCGACAACTCCGGCAAGCTCCACCACCACCAAATCTTCGCATTTTCCTTCCTCCCCTGCGTCATTCTTCACGTCCTCATCCCTATCTACCTCGTATGGGTGTTGTTTGTCCATTAACATGGCTGGTTTTTTCGGATTTTCCTTTCTCACCGGCGGCTTTGCCACTTGTGCTCCACTAACTTCGCGCCATTCGCGTCGAGCGGCCTTCTTGCCACAAGCCTCACCCGAGTGGCCAAAGGAGGCACACTTTTGGCATGACTTTTGCCACCATTCGTATTGCACCTCCACCTCTTCAACGTTCCCATCCTCATCCCTCATCTTCACCTTTCTCGGGTAGTCAAAACCGACACATATTTCGACACACACCCGGGAAAATCCTAGCCTCCTTCGGAGCTTTGTATCTTCATCAAGAGTAATAGGCCTACCAAGCACACTCGCAATGGTGGAGATGAGCTCCGGCGACCAAAATTTCAGCTCAAGTTCCGGCAAACGCACCCAAATGGGTATCTTCGTCACCTTTTCTTGTCGCATGCACAACATCCTTGACCATGGTTGGACGGCATGTGGGGCTCCCCTCACAATCCACGGTCCACCCTCTAGTGGGAGTTTCATGTCCTCAACAATGGAGAAACGAATGAGAAAATACCCATGTTGGCGGCAGAAGATGGAGAGCTCTCCTTTGATCTTCCAAATGCGTTTCAAATGTTGTTCGAGAGTTGGCATGTGTGGTCGGAATCCCACCAAGCACCCTACCAACATCATATCCCATTGTTGCACAAGTTCCTTCACCTTGTATTGGCCGAAACTTTCACCCCCTTCAACGACCGGCGGCACGGAAGCAAGTTTCTCAGCCATGGGAGGTGAGGGCCTGAAAAGTGACGCCCAAGTCTTGGCTAGAGGAGTCTTTTCCGGCCATTCTCGCCTTCCCTCACGTTCCTTCTCTTTCTCCTTCTCATTTGCTCCCTTTCTCTCCTCGCCAGAGTTCTCACCGTCCGGCGGTGGCAGCAGGCCGGAGCCGGTGATGGGTGGTCGGCCGGCGACCGGCATCCCCGGCAGTCATGGGGTGGCAAAGGTGGTTGCTCCCCCATCCACTTCTCCTTCTCACTCTCCTTCTCCTTCTCCTTCTCCTCTTCTCTCTTTCTCTCCTCGTCGGAGCTCTCGCCGTCCGGCAGTGACTGCACGCCGGAGTCGATGGTGGTGGGTCGGCCGGCGACCTGGGGTGGCCGGACGGTGGACGTGGCAGCCATGGGAGGCCTAGGCAAGAGAAGCCCCAAGCCTTCCCATGCTCACTTCCTCTTCCCTCAACTTCCTCTCTCTAGGATTCCCTTTTCTCCAGAGCTTCTCTCCCCCTTTAATCCTTATATGTCCTCCTCTTTCCCTTCTCCCTCTCTCGCTCGCTCTCCCTCTCTCTCCTTCTCTCCCACTCCTTCTTCACCCCCTCTCTCTTCTCCCTCGCTCTTCTTCTCCCTCTCCCCTCTACTTCCCTGTCCTCCTCTCTCCCTCTTCTCTTCTCTACCTCTCTCGTTCCCTCTCCCCCTCCCCTCTTCCCACTTCTCCTTCATATTCTATCTTCCTCTTGTCCTCTTCTCCACTCCTTCCTCCTTCTCTCGCTCTCTCTCCCTTCTTCTCTCTCCTCCCTCTCCTTTTCTCTCTCCTTCCCTTCTCTCTCCTTCTCTCCTCTTCTCCACTCTCGTTCTCTCTCCTGCTTCCTTCTCTCTCCTTCTCCTCTCTCCGCTCTTCTTGTCCTCTTTTCTCCACTCTCCTTCTCTCTCCCTTCTCTATCTCTCGCTCTCGTTCTTTATCTCTCTTCTCTCTCCCTTTCCCTCACTCTTTTCTTCTCTCTCTTCCCACTTCTCCTCTTCTCTACCACTCTCCTCCTCCTCCTCCCTCCTCTCCTTCTCTTCCTTTCCTTGTTCTCCCCCTCACCTTCTTTCTGTCCTCTCCCCCTTATCCCTCTCTCTCGCTCTCTCTCCTCTTCTCATATTCTCTCGCTTCTCCTTTTCTCATTCTCCCTCTTATCCTCTTCTCTCTCGTTCCTTCTCTCTGTCCCTCCTCTTTTCTATTCTCCTTCTCTCTTCTCTCCTTATCCCTATCCCTATTCTCTCTTGTTTGCCTCTATCCTTCTCTCTCTGGCTCCCTTCTCTCTTCTCCTATGTTGTCTACCCCTCTCTCTTCTCCTTCTCCCTCATTCTCTCCCCCTCTTCTTATTCTTCTCTCTCTTCCCATGTTCCCTCTTCTCTGCTCACTCATTCTCCTTATCCTTCTCCTCCTCTCTCCCTTATCATTCCTCACACTGTCTCTATCTCTTTCTCTCTCTTCCTTCTCTCCCTCTCTCCTTGTACCTCTTCTCCCTATCCTACTCTCTTTATCTCTCTTCCTTTCTCTCCCTCTCTCCTTGTCCCTCTTCTCCTTATCCCACTCTCTTTATCTCTCTCTCCTCTCTCCTACTCCCTCTTCTTCTCTCCCTTCTCCTTTTCTCCCACTCATTCTCTCTCTTCCTCGTCCCATTCTCTCCCTTCTCTCTCTCGTTCTACCCCTCTCTCTTCTCTCCTTCTCTACCGCTCTCCTTCTCTCTCACTCTTCCCTCTTCTCTTTCTCTCATCTCCCACTCCCCATCTCTATCTACCTCTTATCTCGCCCCCCTTCTTCGGTCGTTATCCTTCTCTCTTGTTCTTCTCTCCCCCGTTAATCCTTATCTGTCCTCCTCTTTCCCTTCTCCATCTCTCGCTCGCTCTCCCTCTCTCTCCTTCTCTCCCACTCCTTCTTCACCCCCTCTCTCTTCTCCCTCGCTCTTCTTCTCCCTCTCCCCTCTACTTCTCTGTCCTCCTCTCTCCCTCTTCTCTTCTCTACCTCTCTCGTTCCCTCTCCCCCTTCTTCTCTCCCTCCCCTCTTCCCCCTTCTCCTTCATTTTCTATCTTCCTCTTGTCCTCTTCTCCACTCCTTCGTCCTTCTCTCGCTCTCTCTCCCTTCTTCTCTCTCCTCCCTCTCCTTTTCTCTCTCCTTCCCTTCTCTCTCCCTCTCTCCTCTTCTCCACTCTCGTTCTCTCTCCCGCTTCCTTTTCTCTCCTTCTCCTCTCTCCACTCTTCTTGTCCTCTTTTCTCCACTCTCGTTCTCTCTCCCTTCTCTATCTCTCGTTCTCCATCTCTCTTCTCTCTCCCTTTCCCTCACTCTTTTCTTCTCTCTCTTCCCACTTCTCCTCTTCTCCTCTTCTCCACCACTCTCCTCCTCCTCCTCCCCCATCTCCTTCTCTTCCTCTCCTTGTTATCCCCCTCACATTCTTTCTGTCCTCTCCCCCTAATCCCTCTCTCTCGCTCTCTCACCTCTTCTCACATTCTCTCGCTTCTCCTTTTCTCATTCTCCCTCTTATCCTCTTTCTCTTCTCCTTCTCTCTCGTTCCTTCTCTCTGTCCCTCCTCTTTTCTATTCTCCTCTCTTCTCCTTCTCTCTCTTTCCTTCTCCTTGTCACTCCTATTTTCTATTCTCATCTCTTCTCTCCTTATCCCTATCCCTTTTCTCTCTTCTCTGTCTCTATCCTTCTCTCTCTCGCTCCCTTCTAACTTTTCCTATGTTGTCTACCCCTCTCTCTTCTCCTTCTCCCTCATTCTCTCCCCCTCTTCTTCTTCTCTCTCTTCCCATGTTCCCTCTTCTCTACTCACTCATTCTCCTTATCCTTCTCCTCCTCTCTCCCTTATCATTCCTCTCACCTTCTCTATCTCTTTCTCTCTCTTCCTTCTTTCCCTCTCTCCTTGTACCTCTTCTCCTTATCCCACTCTTTTTATCTCTCTTCCTTTCTCTCCCTCTCTCCTTGTCCCTCTTCTCCTTGTCCAACTCTCTTTATCTCTCTCTCCTCTCACCTTCTCTATCTCTTTCTCTCTTTTCCTTCTCTCCCTCTCTCCTTGTACCTCTTCTCCTTATCCCACTCTCTTTATCTCTCTTCCTTTCTCTCCCTCTCTCCTTCTCCCACTTCTCCTTATCCCACTCTCTTTATCTCTCTCTCCTCTCTCCTTCTCTCTCTTCTTCTCTCCCTTCTCCTTTTCTCCCACTCCTCTCTCTTCCTCGTCCCATTCTCACCCTTCTCTCTCTCGTTCTACCCCTCTCTCTTCTCTCCCGCTCTCCTTCTCTCTCACTCTTCCCTCTTCTCTTTCTCTCATATCCCTCTCCCCATCTCTATCTACCTCTTACCCCGCTCCCCTTCTTCGGTCCTTATCCTTCTCTCTTCTTCTTCTCTCCCCCTTTAATCCTTATCTGTCCTCCTCTTTCCCTTCTCCCTCTCTCGCTCGCTCTCCCTCTATCTCCTTCTCTCCCACTCCTTCACCCCCTCTCTCTTCTCCCTCGCTCCTCTTCTCCCTCTCACCTCTACTTCTCTGTCCTCCTCTCTCCCTATTCTGTTCTCTACCTCTCTCGTTCCCTCTCCCCCTTCTTCTCTCCCTCCCCTCTTCCCCCTTCTCCTTCATTTTCTATCTTCCTCTTGCCTCTTCTCCACTCCTTCCTCCTTCTCTCGCTCTCTCTCCTCCCTCTCCTTTTCTCTCTCCTTCCCTTCTCTCTCCCTCTCTCCGCTTCTCCACTCTCTTTCTCTCTCCCGCTTCCTTCTCTCTCCTTCTCCTTCTCCTCTCTCTGCTCTTCTTGTCCTCTTTTCTCCACTCTCCTTCTCTCTCCCTTCTCTATCTCTCGTTCTCGTTCTCCATCTCTCTTCTCTCTCCCTTTCCCTCACTCTTTTCTTCTCTCTCTTCCCACTTCTCTCTTCTCTACCACTCTCCTCCTCCTCCCTCCTCTCCTTCTCTTCCTCTCCTTGTTCTCCCCCTCACCTTCTTTCTGTCCTCTCCCCTTTATCCCTCCCTCTCCTCTTCTCACAATCTCTCGCTTCACCTTTTCTCATTCTCCCTCTTATCCTCTTTCTCTTCTCCTTCTCTCTCGTTCCTTCTCTCTGTCCCTCCTCTTTTCTATTCTCCTTCTCTCTTCTCTCCTTACTCCTATCCCTATTCTCTCTTCTCTGCCTCTATCCTTCTCTCTCTCGCTCCCTTCTCTCTTCTCCTATGTTGTCTACCACTCTCTCTTCTCCTTCTCCCTCATTCTCTCCCCCTCTTCTTCTTCTCTCTCTTCCCATGTTCCCTCTTCTCTGCTCAGTCATTCTCCTTATCCTCTCATCCTCTCTCCCTTATCATTCCTCTCACCTTCTCTATCTCTTTCTCTCTCTTCCTTCTCTCCCTCTCTCCTTGTACCTCTTCTCCTTATCCCACTCTCTTTATCTCTCTTCCTTTCTCTCCCTCTCTCATTGTCCCTCTTCTCCTTGGCCCACTCTCTTTATCTCTCTCTCCTCTCTCCTTCTCCCTCTTCTTCTCTCCCTTCTCCTTTTCTCCCACTCCTTTTCTCCCTTCCTCGTCCCATTCTCTCCCTTCTCTCTCTCGTTCTACCCCTATCTCTTCTCTCCTTCTCTACCGCTCTCCTTCTCTCTCACTCTTCCCTCTTCTCTTTCTCTCATCTCCCTCTCCCCATCTCTATCTACCTCTTATCCCGCTCCCCTTCTTCGGTCCTTATCCTTCTCTCTTCTTCTTCTCTCCCCCTTTAATCATTATCTGTCCTCCTCTTTCCCTTCTCCCTCTCTCGCTCGCTCTCCCTCTCTCTCCTTCTCTCCCACTCCTTCTTCACCCCTCTCTCTTCTCCCTCGCTCCTCTTCTCCCTCTCCCCTCTACTTCTCTGTCCTCCTCTCTCCCTCTTCTCTTCTCTACCTCTCTCGTTCCCTCTCCCCCTTCTTCTCTCCCTCCCCTCTTCCCCCTTCTCCTTCATTTTCTATCTTCCTCTTGTCCTCTTCTCCACTCCTTCCTCCTTCTCTCGCTATCTCTCCCTTCTTCTCTCTCCTCCCTCTCCTTTTCTCTCTCCTTTCCTTCTCGCTCCCACTTCCTTCTCTCTCCTTCTCCTTCTCCTCTCTCCGCTCTTATTGTCCTCTTTTCTCCACTCTCCTTCTCCCTCTTCTTCTCTCCCTTCTCCTTTTCTCCCACTCCTTCTCTCTCTTCCTCGTCCCATTCTCTCCCTTCTCTCTCTCTCGTTCTACCCCGCTCTCTTCTCTCCTTCTCTACCGCTCTCCTTCTCCCTCACTCTTCCCTCTTCTCTTTCTCTAATCTCCCTCTCCCCATCTCTAACTACCTCTTATCCCGCTACCCTTCTTCGGTCCTTATCCTTCTCTCTTCTTCTTCTCTACCCCTTTAATCCTTATCTGTCATCCTCTTTCCCTTCTCCCTCTCTCGCTCGCTCTCCCTCTCTCTCCTTCTCTCCCACTCCTTCTTCACCCCCTCTCTCTTCTCCCTCGCTCCTCTTCTCCCTCTCCCCTCTACTTCTCTGTCCTCCTCTCTCCCTCTTCTTTTCTCTACCTCTCTCGTTCCCTCTCCCCCATCTTCTCTCCCTCCCCTCTTCCCCCTTCTCCTTCATTTTCTATCTTCCTCTTGTCCACTTCTCCACTCCTTCCTCCTTCTCTCGCTCTCTCTCCCTTATTCTCTCTTCTCCCTCTCCTTTTCTCTCTCCTTCCCTTCTCTCTCCCTGTCTCCTCTTCTCCACTCTCGTTCTGTCTCCCGCTTCCTTCTCTCTCCTTCTCCTCTCTCCGCTCTTCTTGTCCTCTTTTCTCCACTCTCCTTCTCTCTCCCTTCTCTATCTCTCGTTCTCGTTCTCCATCTCTCTTCTCTCTCCCTTTCCCTCACTCTTTTCTTCTCTCTTCCCACTTCTCGTCTTCTCTACCACTCTCCTCCTCCTCCTCCCTCCTCTCCTTCTCTTCCTCTCCTTGTTCTCCCCCTCACCTTCTTTCTGTCCTCTCCCCCTTATCCCTCTCTCTCCTCTGCTCACATTCTCTCGCTTCTCCTTTTCTCATTCTCCCTCTTATCCTCTTTCTCTTCTCCTTCTCTCTCGTTCCTTCTCTCTGTCCCTCCTCTTTTCTATTCTCCTTCTCTCTTCTCTCCTTATCCCTATCCCTATTCTCTCTTCTCTGCCTCTATCCTTCTCTCTCTCGCTCCCTTCTCTCTTCTCCTATGTTGTCTACCCCTCTCTCTTCTCCTTCTCCCTCATTCTCTCCCCCTCTTCTTCTTCTCTCTCTTCCCAAGTTCCCTCTTCTCTGCTCACTCATTCTCCTTATCCTTCTCCTCGTCTCTCCCTTATCATTCCACTCGCCTTCTCTATCTCTTTCTCTCTCTTCCTTCTCTCCCTCTCTCCTTGTACCTCTTCTCCTTATCCCACTCTCTTTATCTCTCTTCCTTTCTCTCCCTCTCTCCTTGTCCCTGTTCTCCTTATCCCTAATCTTTATCTCTCTCTCCTCTCTCCTTCTCCCTCTTCTTCTCTACCTTCTCCTTTTCTCCCACTCCTTCTCTCTCTTCCTCGTCCAATTCTCTCCCTTCTCTCTCTCTCGTTCTACCCCTCTCTCTTCTCTCCTTCTCTACCGCTCTCCTTCTCTCTCACTCTTCCCTCTTCTCTTTCTCTCATCTCCCTCTCCCCATCTCTATCTACCTTTTATCCCGCTCCCCTTCTCCGGTCATTATACTTCTCTCTTCTTCTTCTCTCCCCCTTTAATCCTTATCTATCCTCCTCTTTCCCTTCTTCCTCTCTTGCTCGCTCTCCCTCTCTCTCCTTCTCTCCCACTCCTTCTTCACCCCCTCTCTCTTCTCCCTCGCTCCTCTTCTCCCACTCCCCTCTACTTCTCTGTCCTCCTCTCTCCCTCTTCTCTTCTCTACCTCTCTCGTTCCCTCTCCCCCTTCTTCTCTCCCTCCCCTCTTCCCCCTTCTCCTTCATTTTCTATCTTCCTCTTGCCTCTTCTCGACTCCTTCCTCCTTCTCTCGCTCTCTCTCCCTTCTCTCTTCTCCCACTCCTTTTCTCTCTCCTTCCCTTCTCTCTCCCTCTCTCCTCTTCTCCACTCTCGTTCTCTCTCCCACCTCCTTCTCTCTCCTTCTCCTTCTCCTCTCTCCACTCTTCTTGTCCTCTATTCTCCACTCTCCTTCTCTATCTCTCATTCTCGTTTTCCATCTCTCTTCTTTCTCCCTTTCCTCACTCTTTTCTTCTCTCTCTTCCCACTTCTCCTCTTCTCTATCACTCTCCTCCTCCCTCCTCTCCTTCTCTTCCTCTCCTTGTTCTCCCCCTCACCTTCTTTCTGTCCACTCCCCCTTATCCCTCTCTCTCCTCTTCTCACATTCTCTCGCTTCTCCTTTCCTCATTCTCCCTCTTATCCTGTTTCTCTTCTCATTCTCTCTCGTTCCTTTTCTCTGTCACTCCTCTTTTCTATTCTCTTTCTCTCTTCTCTCCTTATCCCTATCCCTATTCTCTCTTCTCTGTCTATATCCTTCTCTCTCTCGCTCCCTTCTGTCTTCTCCTATGTTGTCTTCCTTCTCCCTCATTCTCTACCCATCTTCTTCTTCTCTCTCTTCCCATGTTCCCTCTTCTCTGCTCACTCATTCTCCTTATTTTTCTCCTCCTCTCTCCCTTATCATTCCTCTCACCTTCTCTATCTCTGTCTCTCTCTTCCTTCTCTCCCTCTCCCTTGTACATCTTCTCCTTATCCCACTCTCTTTATCTCTCTCTCCTCTCTCCTTCTCCCTCTTCTTCTCTGCCTTCTCCTTTTCTCCCACTCCTTTTCTCTCTTCCTCGTCCCATTCTGTCCCTTCTCTCTCTCGTTCTACCCCTCTCTCTTCTCTCCTTCTCTACCACTCTCCTTCTCTCTTACTCTTCCCTCTTCTCTTTCTCTCATCTCCCTCTCCCCATTTCTATCTACCTCTTACCCCGCTCCCCTTCTTCGGTCCTTATCCTTCTCTCTTCTTCTTCTCTCCCCCTTTAATCCTTATCCGTCCTCCTCTTTGCCTTCTCCCTCTCTCGCTCGCTCTCCCTCTATCTCCTTCTCTCCCACTCCTTCTTCACCTCCTCTACTTCTCTGTCCTACTCTCTCCCTATTCTGTTCTCTACCTCTCTCGTTCCCTCTCCCCCTTCTTCTCTCCCTCCCCTCTTCCCCCTTCTCCTTCATTTTCTATCTTCCTCTTGCCTCTTCTCCACTCCTTCCTCCTTCTGTCGCTCTCTCTCCTCCCTCTCCTTTTCTCTCTCCTTCCCTTCTCTCTCCCTCTCTCCTCTGCTCCACTCTCGTTCTCTCTCCCGCTTCCTTCTCTCTCCTTCTCCTTCTCCTCTCTCCGCTCTTCTTGTCCTCTTTTCTCCACTCTCCTTCTCTCTCCCTTCTCCATCTCTCTTCTCTCTCCCTTTCCCTCACTCTTTTCTTCTCTCTCTTCCCACTTCTCTCTTCTCTACCACTCTCCTCCTCCTCCTCCCTCCTCTCCTTCTCTTCCTCTCCTTGTTCTCCCCCTCACCTTCTTTCTGTCCTCTCCCCTTTATCCGTCTCTTTCCTCTTCTCACATTCTCTCGCTTCTCCTTTTCTCATTCTCCCTCTTATCCTCTTTCTCTTCTCCTCCTCTCTCGTTCCTTCTCTCTGTCCCTCCTCTTTTCGATTCTCCTTCTCTCTTCTCTCCTTATCCTTATCCCTATTCTCTCTTCTCTGCCTCTATCCTTCTCTCTCTCGCTCCCTTCTCTCTTCTCCTATGTTGTCTACCCCTCTGTCTTCTCCTTCTCCCTCATTCTCTCCTCCTCTTCTTCTTCTCTCTCTTCCCATGTTGCCTCTTCTCTGCTCACTCATTCTCCTTATCCTTCTCCTCCTCTCTCCCTTATCATTCCTCTCACCTTCTCTATCGCTTTCTCTCTCTTCCTTCTCTCCCTCTCTCCTTGTACCTCTTCTCCTTATCCCACTCTCTTTATCTCTCTTCCTTTCTCTCCCTCTCTCCTTGTCCCTGTTCTCCTTATCCCACTCTTTTTATCTCTCTCTCCCACTCCTTCTCTCTCTTCCTCGTCCCATTCTCTCCCTTCTCTCTCTCATTCTACCCCCTCTCTCTTCCCTCCTTCTCTCTCACTCTTCCCTCTTCTCTTTCTCTCATCTCCCTCTCCCCATCTCTATCTACCTCTTATCCCGCTACCCTTCTTCGGTCCTTATCCTTCTCTCTTCTTCTTCTCTCCCCCTTTAATCCTTATCTGTCCTCCACTTTCCCTTCTCCCTTTCTCGCTCGCTCTCCCTCTCTCTCCTTCTCTCCCACTCCTTCTTCACCCCCTCTCTCTTCTCCCTCTCTCCTCTTCTCCCTCTCCCCTCTACTTCTCTGTCCTCCTCTCTCCCTCTTCTCTTCTCTACCTCTCTCGTTCCCTCTCCCCCTTCTTCTCTCCCTCCCCTCTTCCCCCTTCTCCATCATTTTCTATCTACCTCTTGTCCTCTTCTCCACTCCTTCCACCTTCTCTCGCTCTCTCTCCCTTCTTCCCTCACCTCCCTCTCCTTTTCTCTCTCCTTCCCTTCTCTCTCCCTCTCTCGTCTTCTCCACTCTCGTTCTCTCTCCCGCTTCCTTCTCTCTCCTTCTCCTCTCTCCGCTCTTCTTGTCCTCTTTTCTCCACTCTCCTTCTCTCTCCCTTCACTATCTCTCGCTCTTGTTCTCCATCTCTCTTCTCTATCTCTCGCTCTCGTTCTCCATCTCTCTTCTCTCTCCCTTTCCCTCACTCTTTTCTTCTCTCTCTGCCCACTTCTCCTCTTCTCTACCACTCTCCTCTCCTTCTCTTCCTCTCCTTGTTCTCCCCCTTACCTTCTTTCTGTCCTCTCCCCCTTATCCCTCTCTCTCCTCTTCTCACATTCTCTCGCTTCTCCTTTTCTCATTCTCCCTCTTATCCTCCTTCTCTTATCCTTCTCTCTCGTTCCTTGTCTCTGTCCCTCCTCTTTTCTATTCCTCTTCTCCCTTCTGTCCTTATCCCTATCCCTATTCTCTCTTTTCTGCCTCTATCCTTCTCTCTTCTCCTATGTTGTCTACCCCTCTCTCTTCTCCCTCTCCCTCATTCTCTCCCCCTCTTCTTCTTCTCTCCCTTCCCATGTTCCCTCTTCTCTGCTCACTCATTCTCCC
This sequence comes from Triglochin maritima, assembly GCA_963682175.1. Lineage (NCBI taxonomy): Eukaryota > Viridiplantae > Streptophyta > Magnoliopsida > Alismatales > Juncaginaceae > Triglochin > Triglochin maritima. The sequence goes on along the minus strand of OY821781.1, from coordinate 25,698,661 downwards.
TATCCTTCGCCTCCTCTCTCCCTTATCATTCCTCTCACCTTCTCTATCTCTTTCTTTGTCTTCCTTCTCTCCCTCTCTCCTTGTACCTCTTCTCCTTATCCCACTCTCTTTATCTCTCTTCCTTTCTCTCCCTCTCTCCTTGTCCCTCTTCTCCTTATCCCACTCTCTTTATCTCTCTCTCCTCTCTCCTTCTCCCTCTTCTTCTCTCCCTTGTCCTTTTCTCCCACTCCTTCTCTCTCTTCCTCGTCCCATTCTCTCCCTTCTCTCTCTCGTTCTACCCCTCTCTCTTCTCTCCTTCTCTACCGCTCTTCCCTCTTCTCTTTCTCTCATCTCCCTCTCCCCATCTCTATCTACCTCTTATCCCGCTCCCCTTCTTCGGTCCTTATCCTTCTCTCTTCTTCTTCTCTCCCCTTTAATCCTTATCTGTCCTCCTCTTTCCCTTCTCCCTCTCTCGCTCACTCTCCCTCTCTCTCCTTCTCTCCCACTCCTTCTTCACCCCCTCTCTCTTCTCCCTCGCTCCTCTTCTCCCTCTCTCCTCTACTTCTCTGTCCTCCTCTCTCCCTCTTCTCTTCTCTACCTCTCTCGCTCCCTCTCCCCTTTCTTCTCTCCCTCCCCTCTTCCGCCTTCTCCTTTATTTTCTATCTTCCTCTTGTCCACTTCTCCACTCCTTCCTCCTTCTCTCGCTCCCTCTCCTTTCTGCTCTCTCCTCCCTCTCTCCTCTTCTCCACTCTCGTTCTCTCTCCCGCTTCCTTCTATCTCCTTCTCCTCTCTCCGCTCTTCTTGTCCTCTTTTCTCCACTCTCCTTCTCTCTCCCTTCTCTATCTCTCGCTCTCGTTCTCCATCTCTCTTCTCTCTCCCTTTCCCTTACTCTTTTCTTCTCTCTCTTCCCAGTTCTCCTCTTCTCTACCACTCTCCTCCTCCTCCTCCCTCCTCTCATTCTCTTCCTCTCCTTGTTCTCCCCCTAACCTTCTTTCTGTTCTCTCCCCCTTATCCCTCTCTCTCCTCTTCTCACATTCTCTCGCTTCTCCTTTTCTCATTCTCCCTCTTATCCTCTTTCTCTTCTCCTTCTCTCTCGTTCCTTCTCTCTGTCCCTCCTCTTTTCTATTCTCCTTCTCTCTTCTCTCCTTATCCCTATCTCTATTCTCTCTTCTTTGCCTCTATCCTTCTCTCTCTCGCTTCCTTCTCTCTTCTCCTATGTTGTCTACCCCTCTCTCTTCTCCTTCTCCCTCATTCTATCCCCCTCTTCTTCTTCTCTCTTTTCCCATGTTCCATCTTCTCTGCTCACTCATTCTCCTTATCCTTCTCCTCCTCTCTCCCTTATCATTCCTCTCACCTTCTCTATCTCTTTCTCTCTCTTCCTTCTCTCCCTCTCTCCTTCTACCTCTTCTCCATATCCCACTCTCTTTATCTCTCTTCCTTTCTCTCCCTCTCTCCTTGTCCCTCTTCTCCTTATCCCACTCTCTTTATCTCTCTCTTCTCTCTCCTTCTCCCTCTTCTTCTCTCCCTTCTCCTTTTCTCCCACTCCTTCTCTCTCTTCCTCGTCCCATTCTCTCCCTTCTCTCTCTCGTTCTACCCCTCTCTCTTCTCTCCTTCTCTACCGCTCTCTTTCTTTCTCACGCTTCCCTCTTCTCTTTCTCTCATCTCCCTCTCCCAATCTCTATCTACCTCTTATCCCTGTCCCCTTCTTCGGTCCTTATGCTTCTCTCTTGTTCTTCTCTCCCCCTTTAAGCCTTATCTGTCCTCCTCTTCCCCTTCTACCTCTCTCGCTAGCTCTCCCTTTCTCTCCTTCTCTCCCACTCCTTCTTCACCCCCTCTCTCTTCTCCCTCGCTCTTCTTCTCCCTCTCCCCTCTACTTCTCTGTCCTCCTCTCTCTCTCTTCTCTTCTCTACCTCTCTCGTTCCCTCTCGCCCTTCTTCTCTCCCTCCCCTCTTCCCCCTTCGCCTTCATTTTCTATCTTCCTCTTATCCTCTTCTCCACTACTTCCTCCTTCTCTCGCTCTCTCCCCCTTCTTCTCTCACCTCCCTCTCCTTTTCTCTCTCATTCCCTTCTCTCTCCCTCTCTCCTCTTCTCCACTCTTGTTCTCTCTCCCGCTTCCTTCTCTCTCCTTCTCCTCTCCCCGCTCTTCTTGTCCTCTTTTCTCCACTCTCCTCTCTCCCTTCTCTATCTCTCGCTCTCGTTCTCCATCTCTCCTCTCTCTCCCTTTCCCTCACTTTTTTCTTCTCTCTCTTCCCACTTCTCCACTTCTCTACCACTCTCCTCCTCCTCCTCCTCCCTCCTCTCCTTCTCCTCCTCGCCTAGTTCTCTCCCCCTCACATTCTTTCTGTCCTCTCCCCCTTATCCCTCTCTCTCCTCTTCTCACATTCTCTCGCTTCTCCTTTCCTCATTCTCCCTCTTATCCTCTTTCTCTTCTCCTTCTCTCTCGTTCCTTTTCTCTGTCCCTCCTCTTTTCTATTCTCCTTCTCTCTTCTCTCCTTATCCCTATCCCTATTCTCACTTCTCTGCCTCTATCCTTCTCTCTCTCGCTCCCTTCTCTCTTCTCCTATGTTGTCTACCCCTCTCTCTTCTCCTTCTCCCTCATTCTCTCTCCCTCTTCTTCTTCTCTCACTTCCCATGTTCCCTCTTCTCTGCTCACTCATTCTCCTTATCCTTCTCTTCCTCTCTCCCTTATCATCCCTCTCACCTTCTCTATCTCTTTCTCTCTCTTCCTTCTCTCCCTCTCTCCTTGTACCTCTTCTCCTTATCCCACTCTCTTTATCTCTCTTCCTTTCTCTCCCTCTCTCCTTGTCCCTCTTCTCCTTATCCCACTCTCTTTATCTCTCTCTCCTCTCTCCTTCTCCCTCTTCTTCTCTCCCTTCTCCTTTTCTCCCACTCCTTCTCTCTCTTCCTCGTCCCATTCTCTCCCTTCTCTCTCTCGTTCTACCCCTCTCTCTTCTCTCCTTCTCTACCGCTTTCCTTTTCTCTCACTCTTCCCTCTTCTCTTTCTCTCATCTCCCTCTCCCCATCTCTATCTACCTCTTATCCCGCTCCCCTTCTTCGGTCCTTATCCTTCTCTCTTCTTCTTCTCTCCCCCTTTAATCCCTATCTGTCCTCCTCTTTGCCTTCTCCCTCCCTCGCTCGCTCTCCCTCTCTCTCCTTCTCTCCCACTTCTTCTTCACCCCCTCTCTCTTCTCCGTCGCTCCTCTTCTACCTCTCCCGTCTACTTCTCAGTCCTCCACTCTCCCTCTTCTCTTCTCTACCTCTCTCGTTCCCTCTCCCCCTTCTTCTCTCCCTCCCCTCTTCCCCCTTCTCCTTCATTTTCTATCTTCCTCTTGTCATCTTCTCCACTCCTTCGTCCTTCTCTTGCTCTCTCTCCCTTCTTCTCTCTCCTCCCTCTCCTTTTCTCTCTCCTTCCCTTCTTTCTCCCTCTCTCCTCTTCTCCACTCTCGTTCTCTCTCCCGCTTCCTTCTCTCTCCTTCTCCTCTCTCCGCTCTTCTTGTCCTCTTTAATCCACTCTCCTTCTCTCTCCCTTCTCTATCTCTCGCTCTCGTTCTCCATCTCTCTTCTCGCTCCCTTTCCCTCACTTTTTTCTTCTCTGTCTTCCCACTTCTCCTCTTCTCTACCACTCTCCTCCTCGTCCTCCCTCCTCTCCTTCTCTTCCTCTCCTTGTTCTCCCCCTCACCTTCTTTCTGTTCTCTCCCCCTTATCCCTCTCTCTCCTCTTCTCACATTCTCTCGCTTCTCCTTTTCTCATTCTCCCTCTTATCCTCTTTCTCTTCTCCATCTCTCTCGTTCCTTCTCTCTGTCCTACCTCTTTTCTATTCTCTCCGTATCCTTATCCCTATTCTCTCTTCTCTGCGTCTATCTTTCTCTCTCTCGCTACCTTCTCTCTTCTCCTATGTTGTCTGCCCCTCTCTCTTCTCCTTCTCCCTCATTCTCTCCCCCTCTTCTTCTCTCTCTTCCCATGTTCCCTCTTCTCTGCTCACTCATTCTCCTTATCCTTCTCCTCCTCTCTCCCTAATCATTCCTTTCACCTTCTCTATCTCTTTCTCTCTCTTCCTTCTCTCCCTCTCTCCTTGTACCTCTTGTCCTTATCCCACTCTCTTTATCTCTCTTCCTTCTCTCCCTCTCTCCTTGTCCCTCTTCGCCTTATCCCACTCTCTTTATCTCTCTCTCCTCTCTCCTTCTCACTCTTCTTCTCTCCCTTCTCCTTTTCTCCCACTCCTTCTCTCTCTTCCTCGTCCCATTCTCTCCCTTCTCTCTCTCGTTCTACCCCTCTCTCTTCTCTCCTTCTCTACCGCTCTCCTTCTCTCTCACTCTTCCCTCTTCTCTTTCTCTCATCTCCCTGTCCCCATCTCTATCTACCTCTTATCCCGCTACCCTTCTTCGGTCCTTATCCTTCTCTCTTCTTCTTCTCTCCCCCTTTAATCCTTATCTGTCCTCCTCTTTCCCTTCTCCCTCTCTTGCTCGCTCTCCATCTCTCTCCTTCTCTCGCACTCCTTCACCCCCTCTCTCTTCTCCCTCGCTCTTCTTCACCCTCTCCCCTCTATTTCTCTGTCCTCCTCTTTCCCTCTTCTCTTCCCTATCTCTCTCGTTCCCTCTCCCCCTTCTTCTCTCCCTCCCCTCTTCCCCATTCTCCTTCATTTTCTATCTTCCTCTTGTCCTCTTGTCCACTCCTTCCTCCTTCTCTCGCTCTCTCTCCTTTCTTCTCTCTCCTCCCTCTCCTTTTCTCTCTCCTTCCCTTCTCTCTCCCTCTCTCCTCTTCTCCACTCTCGTTCTCTCTCCCGCTTCCTTCTCTCTCTTTCTCCTCTGTCCGCCCTTCTTGTCCTCTTTTCTCCACTCTCCTTCTCTCTCCCTTCTCTTTCTCTCGCTCTCGTTCTCCATCCCTCTTCTCTCTCCCGTTCCCTCACTCTTTTCTTCTCTCTCTTCCCACTTCTCCTCTTCTCTACCACTCTCCTCCTCCCTCCTCTCCTTCTCTTCCACTCCTTGTTCTCCCCCCCACCTTCTTTCTGTCCTCTCCCCTTATCCCTCTCTCTCGCTCTCTCTCCTCTTCTAACATTCTCTCGCTTCGCCTTTTCTCATTCTCCCTCTTATCCTCTTTCTCTTCTCCTTCACTCTCGTTCCTTCTCTCTGTCCCTCCTCTTTTCTATTCTCCTTCTCTCTCTCGCTCCCTTCTTTCTTCTCCTATGTTGTCTACCCCCGTCTCTTATCCTTCTCCCTCATTCTCTCCCCCTCTTCTTCTTCTCTCTCTTCCCATGTCTCCTCTTCTCTACTCACTCATTCTCCTTATCCGTCTCCTCCTCTCTGCCTAATCAGTCCTCTCACCTTCTCTATCTCTTTCTCTCTCTTCCTTCTCTCCTTGTACCTCTTCTCCTTATCCCACTCTCTTTATCTCTTTTCCTTCTATCCCTCTTCTCCTTATCCCACTCTCTCGCTCTCTCTCCTCTTCTCACATTCTCTCGCTTCTCCTTTTCTCATTCATCCTCTTATCCTCTTTCTCTTCTCCTTCTCTCTCGTTCCTTCTCTTTATCCCTCCTCTTTTCTATTCTCCTTTTGTCTCTCGCTCCCTTCTCTCCTCTGCTATGTTGTCTACCGCCTCTCTTCTCCTTCTCCCTCATTCTCTCCCCCTCTTCTTCTTCTCTCTCTTCCCATGCTCCCTCTTATCTGCTCACTCATTCTCCTTATCCTTCTCCTCCTCTCTCCCTTATCATTCCTCTCACATTCTATATATCTTTCTCTCTCTCTTCCTTCTCTCCCTCTCTCCTTGTACCTCTTCTCCTTATCCCACTCTCTTTATCTCTCTTCCTTCTCTCCCTCTCTCCTTGTCCCTCTTCTCCTTATCCCACTCTCTTTATCTCTCTCTCCTCTCTCCTTCTCCCTCTTCTTCTCTCCCTTCTCCTTTTCTCCCACTCCTTCTCTCTCTTCCTCGTCCCATTCTCTCCCTTCTCTCTCTTGTTCTACCCCTCTCTCTTCTCTCCTTCTCTACCGCTCTCCTTCTCTTTCACTCTTCCCTCTTCTCTTTCTCTCATCTCCCTCTCCCCATCTCTATCTACCTCTTATCCCTCTCCCCTTCTTCGGTCCTTATCCTTCTCTCTTCTTCTTCTCTCCCCCTTAAATCCCTATCTGTCCTCCTCTTTCCCTTCTCCCTCTCTCTCTCGCTCTCCCTCTCTCTCCATCTCTCCCGCTCCTTCTTCACCCCCTCTCTCTTCTCCCTCGCTCTTCTGCTCCCTTCTCCCTCTCCCCTCTACTTCTCTGTCCTCCTCTCTCCCTCTTCTCTTCTCTACCTCTCTCGGTCCCTCTCCCCCTTCTTCTCTCCCTCCCCTTTCCTTCATTTCCTATCATCCTCTTGTCCTCTTCTCCACCCCTTCCTCCTTCTCTTGCTCTCTCTCCCTTATTCTCTCTCCTCCCTCTCCTTTTCTCTCTCCTTCCCTTCTCTCTCCCTCTCTCCTCTTCTCCACTCTCGTTCTCTCTCCCGCTTCCTTCTCTCTTCTTCTCCTCTCTTCGCTCCTCTTGTCCTCTTTCTCCACTCTCCATCTCTCTCCCTTCTCTATCTCTCGCTTTCGTTCTCCATCTCTCTTCTCTCACCCTTTCCCTCACTCGTTTCTTCTCTCTCTTCCCACTTCTCCTCTTCTCTACCACTCTCCTCCTCCTCCTCCCTCCTCTCCTCCTCCTCCCTCCTCTCCTTCTCTTCCTCTCCTTGTTCTCCCCCTCACCTTCTTTCTGTCCTCTCCCCCTTATCCCTCTCTCGCTCTCTCTCCTCTTCTCACATTCTCTCGCTTCTCCTTTTCTCATTCTCCCTCTTATACTATTTCTTTTGTCCTTCCCTCTCGTTCCTTCTCTCTGTCCCTCCTCTTTTCTATTCTGCTTCTCTCTTCTCTCCTTATCCCTATCCCTATTCTCTCTTCTCTGCCTCTATCCTTCTCTCTCTCGCTCCTTTCTCTCTTCTCCTATGTTGTCTACCCCTCTCTCTTCTCCTCCTCCCTCATTCTCTCCCCCTCTTCTCTGCTCACTCATTCTCCTTATCCTTCTCCTCCTCTCTCCCTTATCATTCCTCTCACCTTCTCTATCTCTTTCTCTCTCTTTCTTCTCTCCCTCTCTCCTTGTACCTCTTCGCCTTATCCCACACCCTTTATCTCTCTTCCTTCTCTCCCTCTCTCCTTGTCCCTCTTCTCCTTATCCCACTCTCTTTATCTCTCTCTCCCCTCTCATTCTCCCTCTTCTTCTCTCCCTTCTGCTTTTCTCCCACTCCATCTCTCTCTTCCTCGTCCCATTCTCTCCCTTATCTCTCTCATTCTACCCCTCTCTCTTCTCTCCTTCTCTACCGCTCTCCTACTCTACCGCTCTCGTTCTCTCTCACTCTTCCCTCTTCTCTTTTTCTCATCTCCCTCTCCCCATCTCTATCTACCTTTTATCCGGCTCCCCTTCTTCGGTCCTTATCCTTCTCTCTTCTTCTTCTCTCCCCCTTTAATCCTTATCTGTCCTCCTCTTTCCCTTCTCCCTCTCTCGCTCGCTCTCCCTCTCTCTCCTTCTCTCCCACTCCTTCTTCACCCCCTCTCTCTTCTCCCTCGCTCCTCTTCTCCCTCTCCCCTCTACTTCTCTGTCCTCCTCTCTCCCTCTTCTCTTCTCTACCTCTCTCGTTCCCTCTCCCCCTTCTTCTCTCCCTCCCCTCTTCCCCCTTCTCCTTCACTTTCTATCTTCCTCTTGTTCTCTTCTCCACTCCTTCCTCCTTCTCTCGCTCTCTCTCCCTTCTTCTCTCTCCTCCCTCTCCTTCCCTTCTCTCTCCCTCTCTCCTCTTCTCCACTCTCGTTCTCTCTCCAGCTTCCTCTCTCCGCTCTTCCTGTCCTCTTTTCTCCACTCTCCTTCTCTCTCCCTTCTCTATATCTCGCACTCGTTCTCCATCCCTCTTCTCTCTCCCTTTCCCTTTCCCTCACTCTTCTCTTCTCCCTCTTCCCACTTCTCCTCTTCTCTACCACTCTCCTCCTCCTCCTCCTCCTCCCACCTCTCCTTCTCTTCCTCTCCTTGGTCTCCCCGTCACCTTCTTTCTGTCCTCTCCCCCTTATCCCTCTCTCTCGCTCTCTCTCCTCTTCTCACATTCTCTCGCTTCTCCTTTTCTCATTCTCCCTCTTATCCTCTTTCTCTTCTCCTTCTCTCTCGTTCATTCTCTCTGTCCCTCCTCTTTTCTATTCTCCTTCTCTCTTCTCTTCTCTCCTTATCCCTATCCCTATTCTCTCTTCTCTGTCTCTATCCTTCTCTCTCGCTCCCTTCTCTCTTCTCCTATGTTGTCTACCCCTCTCTCTTCTCCTTCTCCCTCATTCTCTCCCCCTCTTCTTCTTCTCTCTCTTCCTATGTTCCCTCTTCTCTTCTCTGCTCACTCATTCTCCTTATCCTTCTCCTCCTCTCTCCCTTATCATTCCTCTCACCTTCTCTATCTCTTTCTCTCTCTTCCTTCTCTCCCTCTCTCCTTGTACCTCCTCCTTACCCCTCTCTCTTTATCTCTCTTCCTTCTCTCCCTCTCTCCTTGTCCCTCGTCTCCTTATCCCACTCTCTTTATCTCTCTCTCCTCTCTCCCTCTTCTTCTCTCCCTTCTCCTTTTCTTCCACTCCTCTCTCTTCCTCGTCCCATTCTCTCCCTTCTCTCTCGTTCTACCCCTCTCTCTTCTCTCCTTCTCTACCGATTTCCTTCTCTCTCACTCTTCCCTCTTCTCTTTCTCGCATCTCCCTCTCCCCATCTCTATCTACCTCTTATCCCGCTCCCCTTCTTCGGTCCTTATCCTTCTATGTTCTTCTTCTCTCCCCTTTAAATCCATATATGTCCTCCTCTTTCCTTTCTCCCTCTCTCGCTCGCTCGGCCTCTATCTCCTTCTCTCCCACTCCTTCTTCACCCCCCCTCTCTTCTCCCTTGCTCTTCTTCTCCCTTCTCCCTCTCCCCTCTACTTCTCTGTCCTCCTCTTTCCCTCTTCTCTTCTCTACCACTCTCGTTCCCTCTCCCCCTTCTTCTCTCCCTCCCCTCTTCCCCCTTCTCCTTCCTTTTCTATCTTCCTCTTGTCCTCTTCTCCACACCTTTCTGAAGGGAATGTGTTCTAAAAGTTTTACTTTTAAATGTCAATTATTATGAATTGAATGAGAAAACATTTTGTTTCTTGTTTATGTTATTCGTCTTTTAGAAGTGTTAAGGAATAGGCTCTTGGTCCTTAACCGTAGAGCTCTAAAAGATATTGGTTTACGTAAAACAAAAGATATTCGCAATCATGGTAATTAACATGGGACATTAATTACCGAGTTAAGATTGTCGTGTTGGTCATAGATCATTGTAGCTCTACAAGTGAGTGACAACACGGGTAAACAAAAGAGGAAAATACTACTTTTGTATACTGAATAGACCTAATAAGTAAAACATTATAGAATTGTGTTTTCTTTGTCATTAATGTTTTACTGTGTCTTTGGTGCTTTGATATGAGACTTATATCCGATCACTTAAGAATTGCTTAATTAGACTAGTGTCTTGAGCTATCGATGAGTGTAGTGTAAATGCATTAGTTGGTTAAGTATGACTTTCGTTGGAGAAGATAGTTAGTCAAAAGATTATCATTGCCCCTCTTAATTGAGTAATGATATTAGTGGGCCCCTTGATAAATCAAAGTTATAATGTGCACAATGTGATTTGAGTTAAGTCACATATTTGTAACTAGCTTACAGAGATCAAGAAATGAATACTAATACAAAGATGACACAATACTACTTTGTGTGTATTCTTAATATCACGAGGCAAGGGTCGGACACAAGTGGTGCACTCCATTACTAAATGGATCGGGTTTTGGTTCGAGTGGAATTAAGACATCTAACTAATTGGGAGCTATAATGTGTATCTAGATACCACTTATAGCTTGTCATATTAAGCTCTTAATATCACTGCCAACTTACTTTAGATCCTCCCATAGGTCACACAACAAAACTGGGAAACAAGAAATAGGGATTTTGAGTTCATAAGATGTGTCGGGTTTCATATAGAAAATATGACACATGGGGTGAACAAGCAAAATCAAAATTATGTTATGATTAATAACATAATTAGAATCTAAATTAAATTCATATGTGATGTAAATATTATGGGTTGTAATGATTAATCATTACATAGGATAATATGTTACATAAGTTCTGAACTTACTACTAATCCCGAAATGTCAAATTTTGTAGGGGTTAAACCGAAATTTGACAAGTCTGCAGTACTGTGCAAAAAACGGTCGACCGCTAAACGCTAAACGGTCGACCAAATGTTGCAGCGATAACAGGAATTTCGTCTATTCGTTTTCAGTCGACCGAGTAAAATCGATCGGTCGACCGAACATCGCGATGAAATATTTTTGTTACGAACGGTCGACCGAGTTATTAACGGTCGACCAAAACTTGGTCTAAACTGTCGACCGGTCCAGACAGTTTATGCAAAATTAATTTAAGAATTAATTAGATCATGCATGGGATTGGTCCATAACTGATTTAATTCGTGGCTAAGATTATTTGTTAGCAAATAATGGATGGTTAGATGGAAGTTTGCAAGAAATCATGGGCAAGAGGTTGCACATGAATAGGTAATTTGGAGAGAACTTATAAATACATGTTTATCTCATTACCTTATTAATTAATTCATTATCTTCTTGTGCAAACATCTCTCTCCATAATTCTCCACGAATTTCCATTAATTCTTGAGTTTAGTTTTAGTTTTCAGAGATATTCTTCTCAAGGGAACTAAAGAGGGGTTAGTAATTAGATTCTAAACCCTATTGGAGATTGAGAGGCTAGCTCTTCTCTCTCCGATCTTATTTAGAGTTTGGTGAATACTCGGAGGCATCCGGCGCAGCGACAAGCATCCTCAACGTATCCGGATCATCAATAAGTTTTAGAGAATTTCTAGGTATGAAATTCGGATCCCATGTTTGTTTTAATAAAATTTTGAAACTAGTTATTGAAACAAACCGATGCATGCATGAAACAAATCATAGAAAATTTTAATTGATCCTTATTGTGCATAAAATTTCGAAAATATATATGTACAATTAAACTAGAAATCCTACAGTGGTATCAGAGCATTGGGTTCAATTTTCTAATGATTTGAAACTATAAACAAAATTAGTTTACCATCTAGGGTTCGAACAATTTGATTTTCCGGTTTTTCGGGCTTTAAATGTTTTGTTGGAATAATTCTTTGTAATAATTCGTTTTGAATGTTTTTAGTGGTTTAAAACATGCCTTCTAATTATAAGAATTATGATTTAGACATAAGTCTAACTTGCAATAATTTCGTTTTAAGCATAAACGATTGTTTTGTAAGAAAATCAACAAAACTGAAAAACTGCGGTTCGTCTTTCCTTTTAGGAAATTGGATGGACAGCAGTTCAAAATTGTTTTTGAACTTGTGGATGGATGAAAAACCTTTTTAATGGATTTCAAAATGTTTTTCAAAGAATTGTTTGGGATTCTAGATGATTGATAAACTAGGTTGTATAGTTTATAGCAATATTGCGTGCATGGATGCTCGAGTTGTGTTTGCAGGAATTGTGAGTTTATATGTTCCAAATCATCGCCTATGAATGTTTGTAATTATTATTATACAAGGGCTTATTTATATGTAAAAGCCAAATTCTCTCTTTCTATCTTTAGATAATTGCATTGCATTTGAGAGGTTTTACATAGGACTTGCACTAGTCGGTTTTTTATCGATGGTGAGGAGCATGTTTATTTTCTGTAAAATCTACATCTCCAGTGCAAGAGGAAGTCGCCGCTGTAGCGCATCGATCGAGGATCGAGGATCAGGGATCGAGGATCAAGGATCAAAGGGAACATATAAACTCACACGATGTGGATTGTGTGAATGGTTTGATTTCTGTTTTTTTATAATCTTGCTATGCATGTGATGAATGTGTTGAATGTTAGGATGTGTATGAATGATAATATGCATCATAACCTAAAATTCTGAATCACATGTTAATATATGAAATTGTCCAACAAAATTAAGAGTAATTTTCCTTCTTATTTCATCCACTAGCAGTCATCGATCAGGGGATACTCTGCTCGCCCTTAGCGGGAGATAACTCCCTCCATCTTTGGGAATAGTGGGAGATATAATGGTTGTCTATTGTTGTGCCACGATTAGACATATGAGGTGCGTTTCACCCTACTGAACCCCAAGTATGTTTAGTTGTGAATACAATGGATAATCGTATCTCGTATCAAATGAAAATAATTTTTCTTAACATTACCTAGAGCCCTCGCTCGGTTTTGGGAAAACGTTTTTCTTAACGAGGATAGGTCATATTCCCTCATAATTAAAACAACAAGAATCACAAGAGTTTGAAGATGCTAATGTTGCTAAAATTAAAAAAAGTTTGTGATTAGAAAATGTTTTTCTTACCTTGATATTGCAATGTATTCGATAGCCCTTAGCTAGTCTATATTGCAATTGATGGGATCTTGGATTGTTGCATTTATGGGCAAAAAATTTTATTTGCAGCATTTACATTTGTATGTATGTATAATAAACATAAAACTGGCATTAAAATCCTGTATGATTTATTTTGTAGAAAATGTCGAACATCCAACCTATCGTACGATCCATGATAGAAAAACACCTTTTAGCAAATGATGGCTCAAACTTCATTAGTTGGCAACTCAAAGTCAACATCGTGTTAAAGTTTGAGAAACTGTCTCACATTTTGGAAGGTCCAAACCCAAAATGGAATGAGAGATTAACCGATGAAGAGAAAGAGGCTAAAGCCAAGTGGGAAGACCAAGAGAACCAAGTTCACGGTCTTATGCTAGCATCCATGGGTGACTCGCTTCAAGCGAAATACTTGGAATCGAAACCCAAGAAGGTCATGGAGGCTTTATCTAAGATGATCATGGATAGTGCCCGAAAGGAGCGCTATAAGACCACCATCGCACGCACAAGGTGCCATATACCGGAGGGAACATCGGTATCCATGCATTTTCTCACGATGCAATGGTACCTTGAGAAGTTGGCAAAGCTCTCTTCACCAATGCCCGAGGACATTGCTGAAGATATGATTCTTGGCTCTCTAGCCCCGTCCTTTAAGGACTTTGTGATGCACTACCACGTGCGTGAAAAAGGGGTGAGTCTTGAGGAGTTGCACAATGCTCTCAAAACTGCTGAAGTTGACATGGGCAAGGGTAGGGACAAGCATGTCCTTGCCGTCCATGGGAGGAGCCAAAAGATTGGTAAAGGAAAGGGCAAATCTACCAAAAGTGGTTCAATCAAGAGCAAGGGGGTAGGAGGTGCTCATAAGAGTGCCTCGAGGGGGAAATCTCAGAAATCTCCAACTCCCAATACGGAGTGCTTTCACTGCGGTGAAAAAGGACACATCCGGCCAAATTGCCCCAAGTACAAGGAAGACCTTGACAACGGAGTGATTGAACGGCGTCGCCCCAAAAAGGCCAAAGGTATATTTGTTATTGATATAAATTTAGTCACCTCTGTCCAGGATTGGGTAATTGATACCGGATCTTGTAATGTGCAGCTACTCAAGGATATGAAGGAACTCGTAAGGAACAAAAAAGAATTGAAGGTCGGAAATTGTGCGAACGTTTCTGCGGTTGCACAAGGTTCTGTGGTGCTTCAATTATGTAGTGGTTTAAGTTTATGTGTAAAGAATGTTTATTATGTACCTTCGATTAGCAAGAATATTATTTCTGTATCATGTTTGGATATGGATAATTTGAATATAAATATTTCAAATTCTTGTTTGTCTATATCGAAGAATGGTGTTTTCTATGCAAATGCGTTCATAAGGAATGGTCTCTATTTGCTTGAATTAAATAATAAACAAATCTTTAATATCAATAACAAAAGACTGAAAACCACTCACGAGAATGATACTCTCTTGTGGCACTATCGTCTTGGTCACATAAATGAAAAGCGCATCAAGAAATTGCAAGAAGCTAACCTTCTTGGTCTACTTGATTTTAAATCATTGGAGACGTGTCAACCATGTTTAATGGGAAAAATGACCAAAACTCCTTTCAAGAAGAAAGGTCCAAGGGTGAGTGGCTTGTTGGATTTGATACATTCCGATGTATGTGGTCCAATGAGTACTTGTGCACGAGATGGTTTCAGGTACTTTATTACGTTCACGGATGATTATAGTCGTTATGGCTATGTTTATCTAATGAGAAACAAAAGTGAATCCTTTGACAAGTTCAAAGAATTCAAGAATGAAGTAGAGAACCAACTCGACAAGAAAATCAAGTCTCTACGAACGGATCGTGGAGGTGAGTACTTAAGTGCCGAATTTGACTCATACCTAAAGGAGTTTGGTATTGTACCTCAACTCACCCCTCCTAGTACACCTCAGTGGAATGGGGTATTCGAAAGGAGGAATAGGACATTGCTCGACATGGTTCGGTCAATGATGAGTCATGCGGAATTAATTACCTCTTTACTTTTGGAGTTATGCACTACAAACTACGGCTTACACACTAAATAATGTTCCATCCAAATCCGTGGAGAAAACTCCTTATGAGCTATGGAGTGGTAAAACACCTAAGCTCAATTTTCTCAAGATTTGGGGTGTGAGGCTTACGTCAACAAATTGATGTCGACCAAACTTCAACCAAAAGCATATAAATGCTTCTTTATTGGTTATCCTCGTGAGACAAGAGGACACTACTTTTGGCATATCATCTCCAATCGAGTGATTGTAGAGAGAGATGGCACATTTCTGGAAAAGGAATTTCTGGAAAAAATAAAAAGTTGTGGCAGTAGGGTTGTGCTTGAGGAAACTCAAGATACTCTACAAGATCATGACTTGAATGATGACATTCAAGATCATGAAGGCCCAACCGAGATTCCTTTCGTTAGTGGGAGCGTGAGTGAGAGACCTTCGCAAGATATTGTGAGAGAAACTCAATCCTCCCCACCTAGTGTACGTTCGAGAATCGAACACGAACCAATTCCACAAGAAATTGTGGAAGAAGTTCGAGAAGTACATGTAGAACCAAAAGAACTTAGAAGGTCAACGAGGGAAATGAAGAAACCCGATAAGTATTTGGGACTTCATGAGATCATGGTACTAGATACCGATGATCCCTCGACCTTTCAAGAAGCAATGAAAAGAAAGGACTCCAAACTATGGCTCAAGGCCATGGAATGCGAAATAGAATCCATGTATGATAATCAAGTGTGGAACTTGGTTGACCTTCCTTAAGGTAAAAAGGTCATTCAAAATAAATGGGTTTTCAAGAGGAAGATGGACATGGATGGAAACTTTACAACCTACAAAGCGAGGCTTGTAGCAAAAGGTTTCACTCAAGTTCAAGGAATTGACTATGATGAAACTTTTTCACTGGTTGCCATGTTCAAGTCTCTTCGGATTATGCTCGCTATTGCCGCATTTCATAATTATGAGATATGGCAAATGGATGTCAAAATGGCGTTCCTTAATGGGAACTTGGAGGAGGATGTGTACATGGTACAACCTCAAGGTTTTGAAGAGCCAAAGAATAGTGAGAAAGTATGCAAGCTTCAAAGATCCATTTATGGATTGAAGCAAGCATCAAGGAGTTGGAACAAACGCTTTGACGAGGAAGTGAAGAAGCTTCACTTCATTCAAAGTGAGGAAGAACCTTGTATATACAAGAAGGTTAGTGGGAGCCATGTAGTATTCCTAATCTTATATGTGATGACATATTGCTCATGGGCAATCATATTCCTTTGCTTGAGCAAACGAGAAGTTCATTGAAATCTGCATTTTCGATGAAAGATATGGGTGAGGCTCAATACATCTTGGGAATCAAGATATATAGAGATAGATCCCGTAGGCTCATTGGCCTAAGTCAACGTACATACATTGACAAGGTCTTGGAAATGTTCAAGATGAATAACTCCAAAAAGTGCAGTGTGCCAATGAGTATGGGTGTGCAACTCAAGAAGTCTCAACGTGCGCAATCACGTAAGGACTTAGAGTACATGAAGGATGTCCCTTATGCTTCGGCAATTGGTTCGATCATGTACACGATGACTTACACAAGACCCGATGTCTTGTATGCTCTAAGCGTGACAAGTCGTCACCAATCCAACGCAGGTCCTGAGCATTGGATTGTTGTCAAGAATATTCTGAAGTACCATAACCGGACTAAGGATAAGATTCTTGTTTATGGAGGACAAAGGGAGTTGATAGCGGAGGGTTACTCGGATGCGAGTTTCATGAGTGATCCAGACGATAGAAGGTCGCAATCAGGATACGTCTTCCTTCTGAATGACGGAGCTATGAGTTGGCGTAGTAGGAAGCAAAGCACTACGACCGACTCAACCACTGCTTCCGAAGTAATGGTTGTCGCTGAAGCGAGCAAGGAAGGAGTGTGGATAAGAAGTTCCTTGAAGATCTTGGAGTAGTTCCCTCGAGCGAGGGACTAGTAGAGCTATTTTGCGATAATAGTGCATCTATCTCGTAAATCAAGGATCCCAAATCACACCACAAAGTGAAGTACATGGATCGTAAGTACTTCGTGACACGTGACCTCATCGACGAAGGCAAAATAAATCTTTTATGGGTGGACACCAACAGCAACACAGCTGATCCATTCACAAAACCCTTATCCCAAGACATTCGAGTCCCTGGGATTGAGGAACCATGTAGATTGGCTTGATGATTGATATGTAATGGGGTTTACCCTAGTTATTATTGTTTTATACATTGAGTATGTATGTGAAAGAAAACTTTAATAACAAGTGGGAGATTGAAGGGAATGTGTTCTAAAAGTTTTAATTTTAAATGTCAATTATTATGAATTTAATGAGAAATCATTTTGTTCCTTGTTTATGTTATTCGTCTTTTAGAAGTGTTAAGGAAGAGGCTCTCGGTCATTAACCGTAGAGCTCTAAAAGATATTGGTTTACATAAAACAAAAGATATTCGCAATCATGGTAATTAACATGTGACATTAATTACGGAGTTATGATTGTCGTGTTGGTCATAGATCATTGTAGCTCTACAAGTGAGTGACAACACGGGTACACAAAAGAGGAAAATACTACTTTTGTATACTGAATAGACCTAATAAGTAAAAGATTATAGTATTGTGTTTTCTGTGTCATTAATGTTTTACTGTGTCTTTGGTCCTTTGATATGAGACTTGTATCCGATCACTTAAGAATTGCTTAATTAGACTAGTGTCTTGAGCTATCGATGAGTGTAGTGTAAAGGCATTAGTTGGTTAAGTATGACTTTCGTTGGAGAAGATAGTCAAAAGATTATCATTGACCCTCTTAATTGAGTAATGATATTAGTAGACCCCTTGATAAATCAAAGTTATAATGTGCACAATGTGACTTGAGTTAAGTCACATATTTGTAACTAGCTTAAAGAGATCAAGAAATGAATACTAATACAAAGATGACAAAATACTACTTTGTGTGTATTCTTAACATCACGTGGCAAGGGACGGATACAAGTGGTGCACTCCATCACTAAATGTCAAATTTTGTAGGGGTTAAACCGAAATTTGACAAGTCTGTGGTACTGTGCAAAAACGGTCGACCGCTAAACGCTAAACGGTCGACCGAATGTTGCACCGATAATAGGAAATTTGTCTGTTCGTTTTCGGTTGACCGAGTATAATTGGTCGGTGGATCGAACATCGCGATGAAATATTTTTGGTACGAACGGTCGACCGAGTTATTAACGGTCGACAAAAACTTGGTCTAAACGATCGACCGGTCCAGACGGTTTTATGCAGAATTAATTTAAGAATTAATTAGATCATGCATGGAATTGGTCCATAACTGATTTAATTCGTGACTAAGATTATTTGTTAGCAAATAATGGATGGTTAGATGGAAGTTTGCATGAAATCCTGGGCAAGAGGTTGCACATGAATATGTAATTTGGAGAGAACTTATAAATACAAGTTTATCTCATTACCTTATTAATTAATTCATTATCTTCTTGTGCAAACGTCTCTCTCCATAATTCTCCACGAATTTCCATTCATTCTTGAGTTTAGTTTTAGTTTTCAGAGATATTATTCTCAAGGGAACTAAAGAGCGGTTAGTAATTAGATTCTAAACCCTATTGGAGATTGAGAGGCTAGCTCTTCTCTCTCCGATCCTGTTTCGAGTTTGGTGAATACTCGGAGACATCCGACGCAACGAGAAGCATCCTCAACGTCTCCGGATCATCAGGAAGTTTTAGAGAACTTCTAGGTATGAAATTTGGAGCCCATGTTTGTTTTAATAAAATTTTGAAACTAGTTATTGAAACAAACCGATGCATGCATGAAACAAATCATAGAAAATTGTAATTGATCCTTATTGTGCAAAAATTTTTGAAAATATATATGTACAATTAAACTAGAAATCCTACACTTCCTCCTGCTCTCGCTCTCTCTCCCTTCTTCTCTCTCCTCCCTCTCCTTTTCTCTCTCCTTCCCTTCTCTCTCCCTCTCTCCTCTTCTCCACTCTCGTTCTCTCTCCCGCTTCCTTATCTCTCCTTCTCCTCTCTCCGCTCTTCTGGTCCTCTTTTCTCCACTCTCCTTCTCTCTCCCTTCTCTATCTCTCGCTCTCGTTCTCCATCCCTCTTCTCTCTCCCTTTCCCTCACTCTTTTCTTCTCCCTCTTCCCACTTCTCTTCTCTACCACTCTCCTCCTCCTCCTCCCTCCTCTCCTCCTCTTCCTCTCCTTGTTCTCCCCCTCACCTTCTTTCTGTCCTCTCCCCCTTATCCCTCTCTATCGCTCTCTCTCCTCTTCTCACATTCTCTCGCTTCTCCTTTTCTCATTCTCCCTCTTATCCTCTTTCTCTTCTCCTTCTCTCTCGTTCCTTCTCTCTGTCCCTCCTCTTTTCTATTCTCCTTCTCTCGTCTCTCCTTATCCCTATCCCTATTCTCTCTTCTCTGCCTCTATCCTTCTCTCTCCCGCTCCCTTCTCTCTTCTCCTATGTTGTCTACCCCTCTCTCTTCTCCTTCTCCTTCATTCTCTCCCCCTCTTCTTCTTCTCTCTCTTCCCATGTTCCCTCTTCTCTGCTCACTCATTCCCCTTATCCTTCTCCTCTTCTCTCCCTTATCATTCCTCTCACTTTCTCTATCTTTTTCTCTCTCTTCCTTCTCTCCCTCTCTCCTTGTACCTCTTCTCGTTATCCCACTCTCTTTATCTCTCTTCCTTCTCTCCCTCTGTCCTTGTCCCTCTTCTCCTTATCCCAATCTCTTTATCTCTCTCTCCTCTCTCCTTCTCCCTCTTCTTCTCTCCCTTCTCTTTTTCTCCCACTCCTCTCTCTTCCTCGTCCAATTCTCTCCCTTCTCTACTTCTCTACCGCTCTCCTTCTCTCTCCCTCTTCCCTCTTCTCTTTCTCTCATCTCCCTCTCCCCATCTCTATCTACCTCATATCCCGCTCCCCTCTACTTCTCTGTCCTCCTCTCTCCCTCTTCTCTTCTCTACCTCTCTCGTTCCCTCTCCCCCTTCTTCTCTCCCTCCCCTCTTCCCCCTTCTCCTTCATTTTCTATCTTCCTCTTGTCCTCTTCTCCACTCCTTCCTCCTTCTCTCGCTCTCTCTCCCTTCTTCTCTCTTCTCCCTCTCCTTTTCTCTCTCCTTCCCTTCTCTCTCCCTCTCTCCTCTTCTCTACTCTCGTTCTCTCTCCCACTTCATTCTCTCTCCTTCTCCTCTCTCTGCTCTTCTTGTCCTCTTTTCTCCACTCTCCTTCTCTCTCCCTTCTCTATGTCTCGCTCTCGTTCTCCATCTCTCTTCTCTCTCCCATTCCCTCACTCTTTTCTTCTCTCTCTTCCCACTTCTCCTCTTCTCTACCACTCTCCTCCTCCTACTCCCTCTTCTCCTTCTCTTCCTCTCCTTGTTCTCCCCCTCACATTCTTTCTGTCCTCTCCCTCTTATCCCTCTCTCTCTCTCGCTCTCTCCTTTTCTCAGATTCTCTCGCTTCTCCTTTTCTCATTCTCCCTCTTATCCTCTTTCTCTTCTATTGGATTAATCTAAGGATTAAGAGGATGTTTGCCCAAAGCACTGACACGTGGCACACTCTCATTGGCTGCGCATTAGGGTTTAAGGTAGACTCTTCTATATAAGAAGAGGAGGCTCTCATTGGAGTAAGTTACATTCCTTGTGTGAAAACCCTAACCCTAGCCGCCACCTCTCCTCTCTCTCCCATCCGTCCCACCTTCTCCTCCACTCCTCCCGTAGACTCTTGGGTTGTGGATTAGTCCTTCTTCTCCACGAGAGTTGAAGGCCGGCCGGTGCTCGAGGCGACTCTGTGAGGTGATCTCTGGTTCCCTTCCGCTGCCACAGGTTCTCTCCTACAAAGGTAAATCCGAACCTGTAGATTCAATCGTAGATTGCTTACATTGGTACCAGAGCAATCTTGGTCACCTCCTAGTTTTGTTTTAGAGCACCTTCTTCTTCATTTCGTATGAGTTGACATTTCCGTGGTTCTTTGAAAGAAAAAAAATTCGGATTCATATGGTTTTGCTTTTTGTCTTTCTCTCCTTTCATGCGCATGGGGTTTAATGGAGGGTTTTTCTTTCTCACCCTAGCGCATGACTTGTTTGATTCATCCTTTACATGCGATTAGTTTTACTTGAATCATCTCTCTTTTTTTGCGCATATTTTTTTATTTTTAGCTTGCATCTTGTGTTGAAAATGGACGATTCATTCTTGCGCATAGTTCATCTTTCTTGTTAAGCATGTGCGTAGGGTTACATGTTTTAACTTTGATTGTTGCGCATATTGTTATTCCATTTTTCAGGCATGCGGCTAGATCTTATTTTTACTATTTTTTATGCTCATATTAGCTTAAGAGAATGATGATAATTGATGTTACAAGAGTTGGATATTGCATATGTTTCATGATGTGATCATGTATTTCGGATTATGCATCAGATTTTCTTTTCAAAACTCTTGTTCATGCATCTAAGGATACACGGTTGTTTCCTTATTCATGTATGTGCAATTTTTGATCATATATGCATGCATCTAGAATTTGATAATGATTGCCGAATTATGTGCAAGATTATTGCTATTTTCGGCTACGTGTTTCTTTTGGAATGATTGCATGCATTTCATTTGAAATATTTCCTTTATGATTGAATGCACATATATGTTAATCTCATTACGGCTTTTCGGATTTCTTATGGAATGATTGCATGCATTTCATTTGAAATATTTCCTTTATGGTTGAATGCACATATATGTTAATCTGATTAAGGATTTTCGGATTTTTTTTGGAATGATTGCATGCATTTCATTTGATATATTTCCTTTTCATCAAATGTGCATATATGTGATGCCCTCCACCAAAGAATTTCGGATTTTCTTTCCATTACAAGTAGCATAATTATTGTTGATTGCATGCTTATATTGATTAAGGAAAGATTGGATAATTCTGAAATTTTTGGGAAGATATTATGGGCTGGAGTTTTATTGCCTTAAAAATATGTTTGAATGCTTTCCTTTGATGCAAAAATATGTGTTGCTCTCCAACATAGGATTTTGGATTTTTTCTTTCCTAATCAAAGTACGATAATTTTTGTGCTATCATGATTATATTGATTAGGGAAAGAAGAAAAAAAATTCTGTTTTGAAAATGATTATTGTGGAGATTGGTTGTTATTACCTAACACGTTTTTTTGCCTATATTCGTGCACCATATGTGCATTTGTTTCCTTATGCATTACTTCCTTCTTGTTTGAATAAGGTGCGCACTTTATGGTTAAATTTTTTATACGTCGGATTGTGTTAACGTATGGAAAGATTGTGCTTGTATGGAATGAATGGTTGCTGATTTTATTTACTGCCTTATTGAGAGATGAACGTAATTTCATTCATTCATTTCCATTTGTAATAGTTATCGCAATGGGCTGTAATATTTATGGACTGTAATAATTATGGACCGTGGACTGTTTATTGCCCTAAGGAGACAGGGGGCTCATTTATTTTTATTATTGCGATATTATTGCTATAAGACTCATGCAGGTTCCCGTCGACGAGGCTAAATCCCTAATGGGGATCATTAGCTCGATATGGAAATAATGTAGTAATCATATCTATGTGATGTTGATTGGATTGTTTTTGGGAAAACCGTTTTTTGGGAACTCGCATGCCTAGTTGGAGTTGCAAGGTAGAAGTGTTTTGTGTAAACCACCTTGCAACCGGCGGCAAATACCTTCTTTATTTGCTGATTTACCATGATTTAAAACGTTTTTTTGGGTCATTAAATAATAATGGAACTCAATATCTAGATTAGTAAAATGGCTTTATTAGCTATTGCATGAGGATTTGATCGAATGCTTTATGTTTTCTTTTGGTCTGAATGCTATAGCTATTAAGTCAGATAATTTTTTATGACTGTTGTAGCTCGTTATATTTTATTCTAGAACTCATGTATCGCTATGTATTTTGATTGTCCTAGATTCTTTATGGCTGCTTCCAAAAGCATTGTCGCTGATCTGACTTGAGGAGATAAACTCAATGAAAGAAATTACGATCTGTGGCATCGTAAAATTGAGTATCTCTTAGAGGATCCGGACATGTTAGAAAACATAAACCAATATATGTCTCCCCCCGAGGAGGGGAATACTACGCAACATCGCAGAAACTTGGATGTTTATAATGCATGGAAAAAGAAGGATCGAATTGCTCGATTCACAATTCTAAGTTCAATGAGGGACGATCTTTTGTTGCGGTTCGAAAAGTTTCGAACTGCAAATGCCTTGTGGGAAGCTGTGAAGTTTCTGTATGGAGTGACCTCCGTCACAAGGGCCCACCAGCTTGGGCTTATGTTTGATGGGTATAAAATGCGCCAAGGTCACACAATGAGGGAGCATATTACCGCAATGTCAAACATGATTAGCGAGCTGAGCGCTGCCGGTCGTGCTAAGACCGATGAGGAGCAAGTGTCTGCTCTCATCAGATCATTGCCTTCGAAGAGTTGGGAGCATATGAAGGTCCATCTGACCCATGCTGATGACATCAGGACTTTTGACCAGGCCGCAAAACACCTAGAGCTGGAGGAGGACCGCATGCTTGCGGAAGCCCCTCTAACTGAAGTGTTTGCTGCTGAAGTTGGCGCTCCTCGGAGGAGTGCAGGTTTTAAGCGCAAAAGAGATATAGCTCAGGGTTTTAAAGGCAAGAAGGGTGCAAATGCAAACAAAACAGAAAACAAAGCTGGAAAGAAACGACCTCGAGGATCGAGAGGTGGGAAAGATAAGTCTAATGTGACTTGTTTTAACTGCCAAAAGACTGGACATTTTGCTCGTGAGTGCACTGAGCAAAAGGTAATTACTGTGTGTAATCCCTCGAATTGTAGCGTGACTAGTTCTGTGATGCTCACTGATCATTCTCCTGTGTGGATTGTGGATTCAGGTGCCACGAACCACGTAACAAAGGATCGTTTTGCCTTCGTGGAATATCGCCGTGTTCCAAGTGGGACGCGAATAAACATGGCAAACAACACTAGCATTGAAGTTCTTGGAGTTGGCACATGCAAAGTGGCTTTGCGAAGTGGTCGGATCCTATTAGTTCACGACGTGTTGTATGCACCAGCTATACGGCGAAATATTATTTCTGTTGTTGTTTTGATGAGACAAGGTTTTAAAGTTGTTTTTAGAACAATGATATGAGTTTATACCTTGCTAACATTTATTATGGACGTGCCTTTCTTTCAGACGGTTTTATTGTGTTGAACACAATTTATGATTTCAATCGTAATACTAGCGCCTTTACGAGCCAAAGTTCCATGAATAATGATTCAGTTATGTGGCATGCTAGATAGACTAGGTCACATTGGTGTTGACCGGATGAACAGGTTGGCAAAGGAGGGGGTATTAGAGAATGCTCCAAATTTGAATTGCCGACCTGTGAATCTTGTCTAGCTGGAAAGGCAACTAGAAAACCGTTCGGAAAAGCCATTAGGGCTACTTCTCCTTTACAACTAATTCACCCAGATATTTGTGGACCTTTGAATGTGCGTACTAGACATGGACTCCCGAACCAAAGCACGGTCCAGGGCCTCCTTACAAAGATTCTCAGAATGTAACAACTCCTCATCTCTTGGATTTTCCTCCCTTTGTGTTCTGATATCAGCCAGCCGGAGCTGAGCTTCAACCACTTTGTGTTCCACATGCCCGAAGGTATCCGCACTTCATCTCTTTAACGCCTCTTTTACCTCATGTAACTTTGCTATCAAACGATACATGGGGGTGCCTACCACCCGCGTGGCCCAAGCCTCCATCACCACATCATTGAACATCTCATGCTCAGCCCAGAAATTTACAAACCGAAACATTCGCTTCCTTCGTTGTCCCTCCTTCTCCGCAAACAAAGTGAGCATCGAGTGGTCACTCATGTCTCTGTCCCCCACAACGTAATAGGAATCAGGAAATGTCTCCAACCACGCATGCAACATGAATATTCTATCAATTCGTGTTTCGATGATTGCCTCCCCATGCGAGGGATTGGACCACGTAAATTCACCTCCGGTAGACGGGACTTCCACCAGCTGGAGCTGGTCCACACATGCATTGAACTCATCCATGGCCACCATATTCAGACCCGTTCCTCCCCTCTTCTCATTTGCTCTCCTGATGAAATTAAAGTCCCCACACACCAGCCAAGGCGTCGAGGGTGCTGGAATTGCACGACCAAGGTCCTCCCAAAGTAACCTCCGCTGCACGTGGCCATTTTCAGCATAGACCGTAGTAATCACTATGTTTCTCCCATTTTTCACCTCCCTTCCTTCAAGCTGCAGCAATTGCGTGGTTTTAGAAGTAACTCGGAGGTCCACCATTAGCTCATTCCACAACACAAGGATTCTTCCAGAATTTACTATCAAGCTATTCGAAGCCCACTCATGCCCCCAAATAGCCCGCCTAAACCGATCCAATTTTTTTAGTTTCACTTTGTGCTCCACAAGGCATACGATATCTGCGTTTGCCTCCTTTATTCGTCCCCTTATCATGTGTGCACGGCCTGGGAGATTTGCACTGCGCACGTTCCATACTAGGATATTCATGGCTTCGCAATATGGGACTTACGTCCCTTACCGCTTCGGTTTCATTTTTGTTTCTCTAGTCCCTTCTCTCGAATGACACAGAATGCTTCTGGCTGTGGCGATAATAATTCAAGGTCCACCGAAGGTGGTGGAGGCGTTGCCTTGCACATAGCCCTCATTTTTCCATCCTCAAGCTGACTAGACACAAACCCGTCAGCTTCTCCTTCCTCGCCATCAACACTACCTTCTTCGTCCTCTCTTCCTTCAAGTTCTGCTAGGATATCGAATCGACCCAGCCCCTTAATAGTCGTCTTGTCCCTGAAAGCCCTTGACCTGGTAATGATGCCTCCTCTTGAGTGGAGGTGGCTAGGGTCCGAACTACACCCAGCAAACCCACTCAATCCACTAGCTTGCTTCTCCTCAAAGCTGAGATTTCGTCCTCCCATTGGCTTGTGATAATTATTTCCCCATATGTTTCGTCCATCCACTCTTTCTCCTGCTAGAGCAAAAGAAACTTCTTTGTGGTTGTTTCCCCCACTAAGATGCTTGTGGTCCCCCTTTCTTTGTTGTTGTCCAATGCTGACTTGGTTTCTTTTTGCAGCAGCCTTTGTCCCTCCCCAAGGAGGAAACTCCTCTATGATTGAAGCATTCCAATCTCCACTAGCCTCCTCCATGCTGATTGGTGCCTCCTCTTCCAACAAAGAAACTTGTTCCGTTATTCCAGCCCCCACCCTTTCCGTTATTGTGTTATCTTCTCCCATTATGGTGTCCCGTTCCGTTACGGTCTCCACCCCCGTTATGTTTCCCAACTCCACACTTGCCTCCCTAGGGGTTTGCACACCTTGCTTTTCCTCAAGCTCGAAACTCACCAAGGGAGGATCTGCCACCAACCCCTCCCTCGTACCACCATCTATACTCACTTCTCTATGTTCTCTTGCCTCGGATGTGCCCTTCTTCTTTATCTCTCCCTTCCGGCCAACTTCCAACCAACCTTGCACTTTAGGATTGGGTTTTACTACTGGTCTTCCAGCCTCCCTCACCTTCTCATGCTGGCTTTGTGGGCACCTAGCCTGAGTATGCCCAAACTCCGAACAAACATCACAATGCCCCGACTTCCACTCATACTCAATGTCCACCTTCTCCCATGCTCCACCTTCGATTTGTATCTCAACAAACTCCGGGTACTGAAAATTTCCGTCCACCTCCATGCACAGCCTCGCATACGCAAGCCTTCTCCCCGAAGCGGTGTTATGATCCATGTATAACGGTTTTCCAAGGACACTACCTATTGTGCTCAAGATCGATGGTGACCAAAAACGAAGGTCTAGCTCCGGCAGCCTTAGCCAAATCGGGATAGATGACATCTTGTTTCTCTTCATCACTACCTTCGGTGTCCATTGCTGGACTACAAGGGGGTGCCCCGAACAAACCAAGCACCCCTCTCAAGAACATGATTTATGTCCTCTTCTAAAGTGAATCTGAAAAGTAGGAAACCATTTCGACGACGAATCACCTCCACATTCCCATGGAGTTCCCAAAGCTTATGCAAGTACCTCTCAAGGGTTGGGAGGTGAGGCTTGAAATCCACGAAATACCCAAAGAGGTCCTTGTCCCATGATTTCAGCGCCTCAACAACTTCCTCCTTGGTGCAAACCGCCACTTTTGCTCCATCCTTCAGCCCCGACTTGATGAACTCAAGAGCCGTCTTTGGCTTCACTCCAGCCCCAAACAACTCAGACCATTTCTTAGGTTGAAAACCCTCACCATAAGTGGGAGGAACTTTCGCACCCCTTGCTGCAGCCACTCTCCCATGGCTTGTGTTTGCTGTAGGAGGACACATATTGCTGCCACCATCCTCCACCAGCCTAGAACCATGACTAGAACTCTCCAAATGCTCCATTAGAGTATGAAATCAAGAGTAAAGATGAAAAAAACGCAAGAAAATGACCTAGGAAACCATAGGTTCCCCCATGCCACCCCAGAACTTCTCTCATCTCTCTGTCCCCTCTCCTTCTCCCTCGTCTTCTCTCCCTTCTCTCTCTCCTCGTCCCATTCTCTCCCTTCTCTCTCTCATTCTACCCCTCTCTCTTCTCTCATTCTCTACCGCTCTCCTTCTCTCTCACTCTTCCCTCTTCTCTTTCTCCCATCCCCCTCGCCCCATCTCTATCTACTTCTTATCCTACTCCACTTCTTCGGTCCTTATCCTGCTCTCTTCTTCTCTCTCCCCCTGTAATCCTTATTTGTCCTCCTCTTTCCCTTCACCTTCTCTCGCTCGCTCTCCCCTCTCTCCTTCTCTCCCACTCCTTCTTCACCCCTCTCTCTTCTCCCTCACCCTTCTTCTCCCTTCTCCCTCTCCCTCTCCCCTCTACTTCTCTGTCCTCCTCTCTCCCTCTTCACTTCTCTACCTCTCTCGTTCCCTCTCCCCCTTCTTCTCTCCCTCCTCTCTTCCCCCTTCTCCTTCATTTTCTATCTTCCTCTTCTCCTCTACTCCACTCCTTCCTCATTCTCTCGCTCTTTCTCCCTTCTTCTGTCTTATTTTCTCTCTCCTTCCCTTCTCTCTCCCTTCTATCCTCTTCTCTACTCTCGTTCTCTCTCTCGCTTCCTTCTCTCTCCTTGTCCTCACTCTGCTCTTCTTGTCCTCTTTTCTCCACTGTCCTTCTCTCTCCCTTCTCTATCTCTCGCTCTCGTTCTCCATCTCTTTTCTCTCTCCCTTTCCCTCACTCTTTTCTTCTCTCTTCCCACTTCTCCTCTTCTCTACCACTCTCCTCCTCCCTCTTCTCCTTCTCTTCCTCTCCTTGTTCTCCCCCTCACCTTCTCTCTCGTCTAACATTCTCTTGCTTCTCCTTTTCTCATTCTCCCTCTTATCCTCTTTCTCTTCTCCTTCTCTCTTGTTCCCTCTCTCCTTATCCTTTCTCCTTATCTCTCTTTCCTTCCCTCTCTCCCTCTCTCCTCTCTTTCTCTTCTCACTCCCTCTCCCTCTCCCTCACCTCCTTACTTTCCTCTCCTCCACTGTCCCTTCTCTATCTCCTCTCTCCTTCTTTCTTACCTCTTCTTCTCTCTCTTCCCCTCTCTCTTCTTCCCTCTTCTCGTTTTCTATCTCCCTCTTACCCTCTCCTTGTCTCCTTATAAGATAAGGAGAGAAGGAACAGAGGAGTGAGAGGGAGAGAAGGAGAATAACATAGAGGATAAAGAGAAGGGAAGGAGAGGTTGAGAGGGAAGATGAGAATGAGGGGGGACTCCATCTCCCTCTATCTCCTCTTCTCGTTCTCTCTCTCTCTCCCTCCCCTTGTCCCTTTTCTTCCCTCGCCTTACCCTCTCCCTCCTTCACCCTCCTTTCCTCTTCTCTTCCCTCTACTCTCCTTTCTCTCTCTCTCTCCCCCTTCTCTCTTCCTCTCCCCTTATCCCTCTCCTCCTCCCTCGTTTCCTCTCTCCTCCTCTATCTCTCCTTCTCTCCCTCCTTCTCTGTCTCTACTCTCCCTTCTCTATCTCGTTCCCTTCCCCTTCCCTCTTCTCCTCCTTTCCTTCTCTATCCTCCTCTCATTCTCTTATTCCCTCTCACCTCCTCTCTTGTTCCCCCTCTCTCCTTTCTCTTCTCTCTCGCCCCTCTTCTCCCTCTCTCTCCTCCCCTCTCGTCCTCTCCTTCTCTCTCTCTCTCTCCCTCCCGCTCTCTCTCTCCTTCTCCGCTCTCTCCTCTTATCCTTCCGTGACCTCTGGTTCCCTCTCTCTTCTCCTTCTCTTTCCCCACCCCTCTCTTCCTCTCCTCTCCTTCTCCCTCCTCTTCTCTCTCTCCTCTTATCCCTTCATCTCCTCTCGTTCCCCTTCGCTTATCCTTATCTCCCTCTCCTTTTTTCTCTCACCTTCCCTTCTCTATCTCCTCCTCTCCCTCTCCTCTTCTCCATTTCCCTCTCTCCTCCCTATTCTTATCTCTCTCTCCTCCCCTCTTTCCTCTCTTCTTTCTCCTTCTTTATCTCCCTCTTGTCCCTCTCCTTTTCTCTCCCTCTCTTATCCCACTCCTCCACTCCCTCCTTCTCCTCCTCCTCCTTCTCTATCTCTCTCGCCCGCCTGTCTTTTCTCTTCTCTCCCTTCTCTCTGTCCCACCTCTTTTCTATTCTCCCTCTCTCTTCTCTCCTTATCCCTATCCATATTCTCTCTTCTCTGCCTCTATCCTTCTCTCTCTCCCTTCTCCCTTCTCCTATGTTGTCTACCCCTCTCTCTTCTCCTTCTCCCTCATTCTCTCCCCCTCTTCTTCTTCTCTCTCTTCCCAATTTCCCTCTTCTCTGCTCACTCATTCTCCTTATCCTTCTCCTCCTCTCTCCCTTATCATTTCTCTCACCTTCTCTATCTCTTTCTCTCTATTCCTTCTCTCCCTCTCTCCTTGTACCTCTTCTCCTTATCCCACTCTCTTTCTCTCTCTTCCTTCTCTCCCTCTCTCGTTGTCCTTCTTCTCCTTATCCCACTCTCTTTATCTCTCTCTCGTCCCTCCTTCCCCCTCTTCTTCTCTCCCTTCTCTCGCTTCTCCATTTGTCCTACTCCTCTCTCTCCTTGTCCCATTCTCTCCATTCTCTCTCTTGTTCTACCGCTCTCTCTTCTCTCCTTCTCTACCACTCTCCTTCTCTCTCACTCTTCCCTCTTCTCTTTCTCTCATCCCCCCCGCTCCCCTTCTTCGGTCCTTATCCTTCTCTCTTCTAGTTCTCTGCCCCCTCTAATCCTTATTTGTCCTCCTCTTTCCCTTCTCCTTCTCTCGCTCGCTCTCCCTCTCTCTCCTTCTCTCCCACTCCTTCTTCACCCCTCTCTCTTCTCCCACGCTCTTCTTCTCCCTTCACCCTTCTCCCTGTCCCTCTTCTCTTCCCTCCTCTCTCCCCTTCTCTTCTCTACCTCTCTCGTTCCCTCTCCCCTTTCTTCTCTCCCTCCCCTCTTCCCCCTTCTCCTTCATTTTCTATCTTCCTCTTCTCCACTCCTTCCTCCTTCTTTCGCTCTCTCTCCCTTCTTCTCTCTCCTCCCTCTCCTTTTTTCTCTCCTTCCCTTCTCTCTCCCTTCTCTCCCTCTCTCCTCTTCTCTACTCTCGTTCTCTCTCCCACTTCCTTCTCTCTCCTTCTCCTCTCTCTGCTCTTCTTGTCCTCTTTTCTCCACTCTCCTTGTTCCCCCCCTCACCGTCTCTCTTGTCTAACATTCTCTCGCTTCTCCTTTTCTCATTCTCCCTTTTATCCTCTTTCTTTTCTCCTTCTCTCTCGTTCCCTCTCTCCTTATCCTTTCTCCTTCTCTTCCTCTCCCTCTCTCCTCTCTTTCTCTTATCTCTCGCTCTCTCTCGCCTCCTTACTTCCCTCTCTCCTCTCTTTCTCTTATCTCTCCCTCTCCCTCGTCTCCTTACTTCCCTCTCCTCCTCTATCCCTTCTCTATCTCCATTCTCCTTCTTCCTTACCTCTTCTTCTCTTTCTTCCCCTCTCTCTTCTTCCCTCTTCTCGTTCTCTATCTCCCTCTTACCCTCTCCTTCTCTCCTTATAAGGTAAGGAGAGGAGGAAGAGAGGAGTGAGAGGGAGAGAAGGAGAAGAAGAGAGAGGATAAAGAGAAGGGAAGGAGAGGAGGAGAGGGAAGATGAGAATGAGGGGGGACTCCTTCTCCCTCTATCTCCTCTTCTCGTTCTCTCTCTCTCTTCTGAAGAAGGAGAGAGAAGGAGATGGAGAGAGGGAGAAGAGTGGAGATGGGAAGGAGAAGGAGAAGAGGGAGAGAACCAAGAGGAGAAGGCAAGCGAGGGAGAGAGAAGGAGAAGGGGAAAGAGAAGGAGAGGTATTGAGGTAGAGGAGAAGGAGTGAGAGGGAAGGAGATTGAAGACGAAGAGTGAAGGATAAGGAGAGAGTGTAGGATTTCATGTTTAATTATACATGTATATTTTTCGAATTTTCATGTATAATAAGGATCAATTACAATTTTCTTCGATTTATTTCATGCATGCATCGGTTTGTTTTAACAACTGGTTTCAAAAACTCATTAAAACAAACACAAAGGGACTCCGAAATTCATACCTACAAGTTCTCAAAAACTTCTCGAAGATTCGGAGACGTTGAGGATGCTTGTTGCTGCGCCGGATGCCTTTGAGATTTCGCCAAACTCTAAACAAGATTGGAGAGAGAAGAGCTAGCCTCTCAATCTCCAATAGGGTTTAGAATCTAAATACTAACCCCTCTTTAGTTCCCTTGAGAAGATGATCTCTTAAAAACTAAAACTAAACTTAAGAATTAAGGGAATTTCGTGGAGAATTATGGAGAGAGTTTTTGCATGAGAAAAACAATGAATTAATTAAGGAGGTAATGAGATAAACTTGTATTTATAAGTTCTCTCCAAATTACCTATTCATGTGCAACCTCTTGCCCATGATTTCATGCAAACTTCCATCTAACCATCCATTATTTAATAATAAATAATCTTAGCCACGAATTAAATCAATTATGAACCAATTCAATGCATGATCTAATTAATTCTTAAATTAATTCTGCAGAAACTGTCTGGACCGGTCGACCGTTTCGAGGTTCGGTTGACCGCTCAAACCAGGTTTCGGTCGACCGTCCAATAACTCGGTCGACCGTTCGTAACAGGAATTATTCCATCGCAATTTTCGGTCGACCGACCGATTACATTCGGTCGACCGTTCGAACAGATGAAAATTCCCTGTTATCGGTCGACCGTTTACTGCTAACCGGTCGACCGTTTGAGCATTGTTCTGCAGACTTGTCAAATTTCGGTTTAACCCCTACAAAATTTGACATTTCGGGATTAGTAGTAAATTCACAACTTATGCAACATATTATCCTATGCAATGATAAATCATTACACCCCATAATATTTACATCACATATGAATTTAATTTAGACTCTGATTATGTTATTAATCACAACATAATTTTGATTTTGCTTGTTCACCCCATGTGTCATATTTTCTACATGAAACCCGACACATCTTATGAACTCAAAATCCCCATTTCTTGTTTCCCAGTTTTGTGGTGTGACCTTTTGAGAGGATCTAAACTAAGTTGGCAGTGATATTAAGAGCTTAATATCACAAGCTATAAGCGGTATCTAGCTACACATTATAGCTCCCAATTAGTTAGATGTCTTAATTCCACTTGAACCAAAACCCGATCCATTTAGTGATGGAGTGCACCACTTGTGTCCGTCCATTGCCTCATGATATTAAGAATACACACAAAGTTGTATTGTGTCATCTTTGTATTAGCATTCATTTCTTGATCTCTTTAAGCTAGTTAAAAATATGTGACTTAACTCAAATCACATTGTGCACATTATAAAATTGCTTTATCAAGGGGCCCACTAATATCATCACTTAATTAAGAGGGGCAATGATAATCTTTTGACTAGCTATCTTCTCCAACAAAAGTTTTCTTTCTCCCACTTGTTATTAAAGTTTTCTTTCTCATACATACTGAATGCATAAAACAATAACAACTAGGGTAAACCCCATTACATATCAATCATCAAGCCAATCTACATGGTTCCTCAATCCCATGGACTCGAAATGCATTTCGCCCTTGGCTTGGGATAAGGGTTTTGTGAATGGATCAACTGTGTTGTTGTTGGTGTCCACCCATAAAAGATTTATTTTGCCTTCGTCGATGAGGTCACGTGTCACGAAGTACTTACGATCCATGTACTTCACTTTGTGGTGTGATTTGGGATCCTTGATTTGCGAGATAGATGCACTATTGTCGCAAAATAGCTCTATTGGTCCCTCGCTCGAGGGAACTACTCCAAGCTCTTCAAGGAACTTCTTAATCCACACTACTTCCTTGCTCGCTTCATCGACAGCCATTACTTCGGAAGCAGTGGTTGAGTCGGCCGTAGTGCTTTGCTTCCAACTACGCCAAGTCACAGCTCCACCATTCAGAAGGAAGACGTATCCTGATTGCGACCTTCTATCGTCTGGATCACTCATGAAACTCGCATCCGAGTAACCCTCAACTATCAATTCCCTTTCTCCTCCATAAACAAGAATCTTATCCTTAGTCTGTCCTTAGTCCGGTTAAGGTACTTCAGGATATTCTTGACCGCAGTCCAATGCTCAGGACCTGTGTTGGATTGGTGACGACTTGTCACGCTTAGAGCATACGAGACATCAGGTCTTGTGCAAGTCATCGCGTACATGATCGACCCAATTGCCGATGCATAAGGGACATCCTTCATGTACTCTAAGTCCTTACGTGATTGCGCATGTTGAGACTTCTTGAGTTGCACACCCATACTCATTGGTACACTGCCCTTTTTGGAGTTGTTCATCTTGAACCTTTCCAAGACCTTGTCAATGTGTGTACGTTGACTCAGGCCAATGAGCTTACGGGATCTATCTCGGTATATCTTGATTCCCAAGATGTATTGAGCCTCACCCATATCTTTCATTGAAAATGCAGATTTCAATGAACTTCTCGTTTGCTCAAGCAAAGGAATATGATTGCCTATGAGCAATATGTCATCGACATATAAGATTAGGAATACTACATGGCTCCCACTAACCTTCTTGTATATACAAGGTTCTTCCTTACTTTCAATGAAGTGAAGCTTCTTCACTTCCTCGTCAAAGCGTTTGTTCCAACTCCTTGATGCTTGCTTCAATCCATAAATGGATCTTTGAAGCTTGCATACCTTCTCGCTATTCTTTGGATCTTCAAAACCTTGAGGCTGCACCATGTACACATCCTCTTCCAAGTTCCCATTAAGGAACACCGTTTTGACATCCATTTGCCATATTTCATAATCATGAAATGCGGCAATAGCGAGCACAATCCGAATAGACTTGAACATGGCAACCGGTGAAAAAGTTTCATCATAGTCAATTCCTTGAACTTGAGTGAAACCCTTCGCTACAAGCCTCGCTTTGTAGGTTGTCAAGTTCCCATCCATGTCCATCTTCCTCTTGAAACCCCATTTATTTTGAATGGCCTTTTTCCCTTGAGGAAGGTCAACCAAGTTCCATACTTGATTATCATACATGGATTCTATTTCGGATTCCATGGCCTTAAGCCATAGTTTGGAGTCTTCCCTTTCCATTGCTTCTTGGAAGGTCAAGGGATCATTGGTATCTAGTACCATGATTTCATGAAGTCCCAGATACAAGTCGGGTTTCTTCCTTTCCCTTGTTGACCTTCTTAGTTCTTTTGGTTCTTCTCGTGCCTCTCGAACTTCTTCCACAATTTCTTGAGGAGTTGGTTCACGTTCAACTCTTGAACGTACACTTAGTGGGGATGATTGAGATTCTCTCACAATTTCTTGTGATGGTCTCTCGCTCACGCTCCCACTAACCAAAGGAATATCGGTTGGGCCTTCATGATCTTGAATGTTATCATTCATGTCATGATCTTGT
Organism: Triglochin maritima; assembly: GCA_963682175.1. Classification (NCBI taxonomy): domain Eukaryota; kingdom Viridiplantae; phylum Streptophyta; class Magnoliopsida; order Alismatales; family Juncaginaceae; genus Triglochin; species Triglochin maritima. The sequence goes on along the minus strand of OY821781.1, from coordinate 25,664,330 downwards.
AGAGTATCTTGAGTTTCCTCAAGCACAACCCTACTCCCACTACTTTTTAGTCTTTCTAGAAATTCCTTTTCCAGAAATGTGGCATACCTCTCTACAATCACTCGATTGGAGGTGATATGCCAAAAGTAGTATCCTCTTGTCTCACGAGGATAACCAATAAAGAAACACTTATCCGCTTTTGTTTGAAGTTTGGTCGACATCAATCTCTTGACGTAAGCCTCACAACCCCAAATCTTGAGAAAATTGAGCTTATGTGTTTTACCACTCCATAGCTCATAAGGAGTTTTCTCCACGGATTTGGATGGAATATTATTTAGTGTGTAAGCCGCAGTTTGCAGTGCATAACTCCAAAAGTAAAGAGGTATATCCGCATGACTCATCATTGACCGAACCATGTCGAGCAACGTCCTATTCCTCCTTTCGGATACCCCATTCCACTAAGGTGTTCCGGGAGGGGTGAGTTGAGGTACAATACCAAACTCCTTTAGGTATGAGTCAAATTCGGCACTTAAGTACTTGATTGACATCATTTCATGCTCATATTTGTATCTTATATCCATTATCTTTCACCTAAACAATGCTATGTCACGAGTTTTATGTTTAGTTTTCAGGAATAAATAGGTTTGAAGAGATGAAGCATAAAAGGGCCCAAAAGCTGGGAAAAAGGACTGAATTGTGAGATCTAGGGACCAAGATGCAAGGAAGAATGACCTGATTGCAAGACAGAAGGACCTAAGAGCAAAACAGAATACTCCACACCATCATGAGGAGTATTTTACCAATTCGATTCGGGTCGGAGCTCCAACAAGTCAAGTAACCGCATCAAAGACCAAGAATACCATCCAGGAAAGCCTCCAAGAAAGCCCAGACGAATCCGGACCCTGTAGACCGCCAATTGGCGGTCTGGAACCGCTAAATGGCGGTCCAGGTGGATCCGAATCCGTTTATCTTTTTCTGGTGTGTGTATTAGAGCGTTCTTATGCTATTTATGGTATTTGTTTAGTCCCACATCGGGGGATTGTCCCGGATTAGCTTTTTTCATGGCTATAAATAGAACTCTTCACCTTCCATTGTAATCACTCCATGCTTGTGGGCATTCTCCCTAATTGAAGTGGAAGCCTTGAAGCAAGAAACTCAATAGGGAGATGCTACTGGTCTTGTGAGTCTTCAATTAATAAAATTTTCTTTGTTTTGTGCTTCTTTTATTGTTGATGCATGTTTTAGTTTAATTGTCTTTTATTAAATCTAGCTTAGTTAATATGCCTTCTTATTTTAGTGTAATAGTTAGGGTAATGTGTAGTGAGTAAAACCACTCCCCTTTTGGGGGGGTGGAGATGATTATCATATATGTAATTAAGGAAGGAAGGATGTTTATGTTAAAATGTGTTGATTAATATGAATGCATACTTGCTTGTTAGAATAGAACACTTCACTAGATGGGTTTTGCCATGATAAGTAGACACCTCCCATACTTGTTTAGTTTCTTAAATAACCAGCTTGTGTTTATGAATGTTAATCAAAATAGGTTAGTGATTTAATTGATGGGTTTTGCCATGATAAGTAGACACCTCCCATACATGCAAACACTACCTACACTTGTGCCTATAGAAAGATATTTTTACCTCCTTATTGTGTATGTGTAGTCACTCCACCCACCAAGGGGTCTCTCTCTCTTACTGATTTCTCCATAGTGTCAAGTTTCTCTAGCTTAGTTGAAGTATTCGTTTGTTTTGTTTCCTTCGCATTTGCTTCTACGTGTTAGCATAGTTTAGGTTAGCATAAACAACTTTCTTCCATCTTTCTTTGCCACTTGATTTCTGATAAGCAAGAGCAAGCTCACCTCCCTGAGGACGACCCGTACTTGCCACCGCTTCATCGCGGCCGTGCACTTGCGGTAGAAATATAAAACGTTCAACAAGTTTTTGGCGCCGTTGCCGGGGAGGTGCCAGTCCAGACTCTTGTTTGGACGATTCGAGTGGATTTAATTTTTGTTTTGTAGTTTTTCTTTGTTTCAGGAGACTGGGAATAGCAAGTGGAGGCTACTGGAGAAATTTCCAGACGACCTGAGCACTTAAGACCGCCAATCAGCGGTCTGGTGAGCTCTGTTCATCTTTTAATTTCTTGCTGTTGTTTCTCTAAATGATCTAGTTATCTGGGACTCAATTTTGCATGTTTTGACTTATAGTTCGTTCCCAGATCAATAATCAAACATCCTTTAAGTAACTTGGACCCTAAAACTCAAAGCAAAAGATTAGGTATTCATTCTTGTTTAGGTCATGCATCATGTATGTGACTTAGGCATTTAGATTGTCTTTTATCTTAGCTTTATTTTCTGTTGCTGAGAGCTGGCGTGAGGTACGCACCTTCTACTCTCATTCATGCATTTCGTATGAACATGCATTAGTTAGTAGGAAGTGCATTGCAACAAGTGTGAGTTGAGCGTTGTTTGGAGAGTTGATTGCTAGATTTAGGACTCCAAAACGCTACTAAGGAGGGGCTTTCCCGTAAAAGATAAGGTGGGGGATTTCATCACCCTTTCCTTCGCCCCAAAAACCACACTAATCAAGAGCCTAATTTTAAAATCAAGTAGACATTGGCCCTAAGGATCTTGGACGCATTAGGAGAGTGATCCGGTCCCGACCGTCATGACCTCATCGGCGTTGCCCACTTTGTCGATAGTAGGAGAGACGAGATCCCCGGATCTTTCTCACTTGCTGGGCTTTGTGGTCCTCGTTGTAGGGAGGTGAGGCGTGTTGAGGCCGTGTGACCTCGCAGTTAGGCGTCGTCTAGCTGTAAGGACCTATAGCGACCTTAGGATTGTTTGAGCCTTGTTTGCTTGTGTGCTTCTACCTGTACCCATCCGCCGTAGCTTAAGGACTTCTTCCCTTCTCTCCTGAGTCATTCTTTCTCTCCTGTGTTCCCTCGTCTTCTCTTCTACGTACATTCTTCATTTGAAAAAAAAAAGAGTTGTGGTTTGTGTGTGCACCTTTGTGCATGCTTTCGTGGACACGAGACGAGAGTGGTCGTTTGACGAGGAGCGTTGTCAATCCGGCTTCGGTCATCTATTTCTCGACACCTTCCTCCTCTCGTGTCGCACGTAGTTCGGGTCCAATGGCTGCTAATTTCCGTGAGGAGGAGCAGTTGCTGGACTCACCTGTTCCACCTGTGCTTCCAGTTGTCGTTCCCATACCTCTTCGTGATCGTTGCTACCCGAGCCGTACAGCTCTGCCCTCATGCATCGTATTGCCAGAGGCAAATGGGAACCATTTTGAGGTCAAGCCTCAGTTTATTTCCATGCTCCCTCATTTCACTGGGAAAGGTGACCCCTGTATCTTTCTTAGGGAATTTGAGGAGGTCTGTGCTATGTTCAAACTACAACAACTTAGCACAGACTCCATTCATCTTAGGCTTGTCCCCTTTGCGCTTAAGGATGACGCTAAGAAGTGGTTGTACAGCAACCAGGCGAATGCCTTCAGGACTTGGGATGAGTTTCAGTCTGCATTTCTCAAAAAGTATTTTCCAAATCATCGGACTCAAAAATTGAGGAACGAAATCAATTCGTTCTATCAACATGAGACCGAATCATTTCATGCACACTTAGAGAGGTTCAAGGAGCTACTATCCTCATGCCCTCACCATGACATTGGGTTGTGGCGCTTGTGTCAGATTATCTACGAGGGTCTTCACATTCCATCTAGAACGCTCCTTGAGTCCATGTGTCAAGGAGAGTTCTTGGGAAAGGATGAAAGGGAGGCATGGGCTTTCCTAGAAGACCTCGCCGAGAAAACAATGCAATGGGAGAGTGTGAGGGAACCACCTGCATCATCTAGTATAGGAGCGAGGATCGCGAATGCAAAGTCGACTTGATCGGGTTCCGCATTTGCTGTCGATTCCACTACGGCCACCGAGGCGCGCATGGCGGCCTTAATGCGCCGTATGGATTCGATTGAGATCCAAAACCACCATGATGTATCTCATGTGTCTGCATCTGGTTCAGTTCCATGTCATTTATGTGGTAGGATAGGTCATATAGGGGGTGAGTGTGCATCCATTCCTCCTGAGATGGAACATGTAAATGCCATCTATGATAGATCCAGGAATGACTCATATTCATCATCATATAACCCTGGATGGAGTAACCACCCTAATCATCAAAATGCAAGTTCAAGACCACAGGGGGGCAAGTGAACTACGTGGAAGAACCTGTGGACCATGTTAATGCCATTGTGACCCTGAGAAATGGGAAGCAGGTCAACAACCACGTATCATTGCCAGAAAATCCATCTGTGCCACCCCTTTGTGGGAATGATGGTGAGGAAGAGGCTGAGGGTGAGAGTAATACACCAAAGCCTCCTTCTCCGGCTCCGCCCAAGACATACCTACCAAGAGCTCCTTATCCTAGTAGGTTTTCTAAGAAACAGAGTGACAGTGTGGATAAGATGATGGAGATATTTAAGAAAGTGAATGTCAACATTCCTTTGTTAGACATGATTCAACAAATACCTCCATATGCAAAATTCCTGAAGGATCTCTGTACAACTAAGAGGAAAACCAATGTCCCTAGCAAAGCCTTTTTGGATTTCTGCTAATGTGAGTTCGATCATCTCGAACCCAACATACATAAAATTGAAGGACCCAGGCAGTCCAACAATTTCATGTATCATTGGGGACTCTCGCATTAACAATGTTTTGCTTGATCTAGGGTCGGCGGTTAACCTCTTACTTGCTTCTGTGTATCAACGATTAAGCCTAGGCACTCTCAAGCCTATGAAAACAACTTTGCAGTTGGCTGATCGTTCGATCAAAGTCCCGTTGGGGGTCATTGAAGATGTCCTAATCAAGGTCGGTGATTTCATATTTCCTGTTGATTTCGTCGTCCTTGAGACCGAACCAATTAAGACTACCCACTCTCAGATTCCATTGATTTTGGGTAGACCTTTTTTGGCGACGTCAAATGCCTTGATCAATTGTCGTACTGGACTCATGAAATTGTCGTTCGGGAACTTGACCGCGACATTCCATGTGTTCAATATGGCTAGGCAGCCAGCATCTTCCGAGGACCCCATGGAAGTCAATCTTATCCGGGACTTGGAAGAAGAATTGGAAGAAGAGTACCCCCTGATTCATGAGAATTTAAATGATTACTTCATGGATGAGTCTGATCATGAAGAGGACGGGGGTGAGTTGAGCAATGATGTGCATGCTGTTCAGTACATGCGAGCTCCTCCTATCTTACATCTCGAGCTAGATATCACGCCTCGCCTGGAGGAGCCACCCACACCTGAGCTCAAAGAACTCCCCAAGGAATTGAAACACGTTTTTCTTGGTCCCGATAGGTCATTTCTGGTGATTATTTCATCAACGTTGACTGGTTATCAGGAAGAACGGTTGATTCAAGTCCTAAAGGAGCACAAATCAGCCATTGGGTGGTCCTTGAGGGACATCAAAGGGATAAGTCCCGACGTCGTGCAGCACCACATCTTTATGGAGGATGAGGCACGACCACGTCGCGACCCACAGAGGCGTTTAAATCCAGCCATGACAGATGTAGTTAAGAAAGAGATCATCAAGTGTTTAGATCATGGCATCATTTTTCCCATTTCGGACAGTACTTGGGTAAGTCCTGTCCAGGTTGTGCCCAAGAAGTCGGGTATCACCGTTGTCCAGAATGACAACAATGACCTTGTACCCACACGACTTCCAACTGGGTGGCGAGTGTGTATTGACTATAGGAAGTTGAACGCGGTCACGCGTAAGGACCACTTCCCTCTACCTTTCAACGACCAGATGTTGGAGAGACTCGCCGGGCACGCCTATTACTGTTTCCTTGATGGTTATTCGGGGTACAATCAAATCCCAGTCGCCCCCGAAGACCAGGAGAAAACCACGTTCACTTGTCCTTTTGGGACGTTTGGCTATAGACGGATGCCTTTTGGGATATGCAATGCACCTGCAACATTCCAACGTTGCATGTTAAGTATCTTTTCCGATATGGTTGAGAACTTCCTTGAGATCTTCATGGATGATTTCTCGGTTCATGGCACCTCCTTTGATGAGTGCTTGCACCACTTGAGCCTTGTTCTCAAAAGGTGTTCGGAAACGAACTTAGCCCTTAATTGGGAAAAGTGTCATTTCATGGTCACAAAAGGCATCGTGTTGGGTCACGTGGTATCTTGTGATGGTATCGAGGTGGATAGGGCAAAGATTGAGCTTATTTCTAAGCTTCCGCCACCCACCTCGGTAAAAGAAATCCGTTCATTCCTTGGACACGCCGGTTTTTACCGGCGATTCATTAAGGATTTCAGCAAGATAGCTCGTCCTTTGACGAGCTTGCTTGCTAAAGGAACCTCCTTTGAGTTCACACCCGAGTGCCTGACTGCTTTTGAGTTTCTGAAGCGTGAGTTGACCTCTGCTCCTATTATTAAGGCACCGGTGTGGACTCTACCGTTCGAGCTGATGTGTGATGCTTCTGATTACGCGATAGGAGCGGTTTTGGGTCAGAAAGTCGACAAATTGTCTCATGTGATCTATTATGCAAGTCGTACTCTCAATGACGCCCAACTCAACTACTCCGTTAGTGAGAAAGAGTTCCTCGCGATCATATTTGCGTTGGAAAAATTTCGTCAGTACCTCATAGGGTCGCATGTCATCATCTACACTAATCACTCAGCTCTTCGCTACCTTTTGTCTAAAAAGGATGCGAAACCCCGTCTGTTGCGTTGGATCTTGTTGTTACAAGAATTCGACCTTGAAATACGGGACAAGAAGGGATGCGAGAATGTCGTGGCTGATCACCTATCTCGCATCCCCATCGATCTTTCACCGGATCCACCAGTGAACGAGTTTTTTCCTGATGAGAACCTTATGGCAATAGCCTCACCTCCCTGGTTCGCTGACATTGTGAACTATTTAGCAACCGGGGAGGTGCCGGCTCATTGGAGACACAGTGAGACAGCGAAGTTCAAGTCGTTAGTTAAGCACTTCTATTGGGATGATCCATACTTATTTAAGTATTGTGTTGATCAAATCATAAGGAGGTGCATTCCTGACGACGAGATTCAGAGTGTCTTGTCCTTTTGCCATAAGGAGGCATGTGGTGGGCACTTCGGTGCCAAGAAAACCGCTGCCCAAGTACTCCAATGCGGTTTTTACTGGCCCACGTTGTTCCAAGACGCTTTTGCATTTTGCAAAGCTTGCGATAGGTGCCAACGTGTGGGCCGCATTGGTAGACGAGATATGATGCCACTCAATCCCATCTTAGTGGTTAACATCTTTGATGTTTGGGGAATTGACTTCATGGGTCCTTTCCCCGTGTCCCATGGTCACACTTACATCCTGGTGGCGGTCGATTATGTGTCAAAGTGGGTTGAAGCAATCCCCACTCGCACTAACGATCGTGAGGTTGTGATCAAATTTCTTAAAGAACACATCTTCGCGAGGTTTGGGACACCTCGTTGTATCATAAGTGATCGGGGGACACACTTTGTGAACCGATCCCTTGAGGCAATGCTGAGGAAATACTCCATCACGCACAAGTTGGCCACACCTTATCATCCTCAAACTTGTGGCCAGGTGGAAATTTCCAACCGTCAACTCAAGCAAATTCTTGAGAAAATGGTTAATGCTTCTAGGAAAGATTGGTCGGTCAAGCTTAATGATGCATTGTGGGCTTTCCGCACTGCATTTAAAACCGACCTTGGCATGTCCCCCTACCGGCTAGTTTATGGCAAAGCTTGCCATCTTCCGGTAGAACTTGAGCACCGGGCATTATGGGCAATCAAACATCTTAACATGAGTCTTGATGTTTCCGGTGCCAATCGCAAGTTAGACCTCAACGAGTTGGAGGAGTTGAGAAATGAAGCTTATGAGAATGCAAGATCTGCAAGTCCCGCACTAAAATTTTCCACGATCGCTTGGTGCGAATCAAAACCTTCGAGGTGGGACAAAAGGTCTTGTTGTATAATTCTCGCCTCCACTTGTTTCCGGGGAAACTGCGGAGCCGTTGGTCAGGTCCCTTCATTGTTTTAACCGTCTCCCCTCATGGGGCGGTTGAGATTCAAAATCCTAGGAATGGGGACGTGTTCAAAGTTAATGGACAACGCCTCAAACCATACTTGGAAGGGACCACGGCAGAGGTCGAGGTGGAAGTCGTGCCTTTGCATGAACTCCCCACGGATGTGGTTACTTGATGTGATCCATCCATCCATTTGTTTGTACATATCAGTGTTTTGTTGTAAAAAAAAACAAAAAAAAAACAAAAGAAAACAAAAAATTGGAAGACCAATGTGATATTTGCCCATTCCCTTGATTAAAAACGCGTTTTCCCCTGACCTACGCATTATTCTAGCAAAGGAAAACGCGTTTCCTCTCCAGATCTAGTCTTCACCGAAGTTTCGTCCCCAGATCCACTGAACAGACCGCTAAATAGCGGTTTGGAACCGCCGTTCCGCGGTCTGTTGTTCTCAGTTTCAAATTTTCTTCGTCTGGGGGTTGTATTTGGGGAGTCTTAGTTTGTTGCGTGGTTGGGAGTCTGTGTTGCTTCTGGAATCGGCGTGGGGTGGTCTCCTCTCCGCTCGTTCCGTGATTCGTCTTCGCCGTCGTGTGCCTCGCCGCTAAAGCTCGCCAAGGTAGGTTCAGGTATGGCCAGCCATCATTTAATTCCAGAACTCAATTTTGCCTCCCTGATTCGCGAATTCGGAGAACCCTTCTACGATCGAATCGTAGCTAAAGGGTGGTACCATTTATTGTATGAGGGCGATGAATCCATGTACGTAGAGCCTCTCGTACATGAATTCTTTGCTAAACTCGAGCGTGACCAGACCGGTCCACTCGAGTTCAGTATCACTCTCAGAGGGGTGAAACACACCGTGACACCCCAGCTAATCTCCGACGCGACTGGGATCCCCTTGGTTGATGAGTTCGCACCCACCCACGATATCAATTTTTATCGATCTATGCTTGGGCGTGGGCAGCCTATTTCATCACATGGGGGAGTACCTAATGCGCACATTTACTCCAATGTGCACATTGTAGCCAGGTGGGTATGTAGAAATGTGTTGGGCCAAGAGCGGACCTCCACATTTTTCACACCTAGTTTGCGAATCGTGTATAGTCTGATGGACGGTTCACCACACTGCATTTGTCAAACATTGTTCGACGTTTTAGTGAACGCCAGGCTGAAAGATATACACTGTTTGCCGACTTTGGTTACCAAATTGTGTGGCATGTTGGACACCCCACGATTTGAGCGCATGCTGAGGCGCCAAGGCACCGACCTCGAGGTAGCAAAGATGACCCCATCATTTCGCCATTGCCTTCCTGAGGCATGGGTGCCTGACTATATGGAGGAGGATGTTAGGGCCAGTTCCTCAAGCTCGTCTGTGAGCTCAGGAACGCTCTTTAACACCGACATTTCTGAGATGGCGGTCGAGCAGCAGAACGTCATCTTAGCCAAGCAAAACCGGAAGATCTATAGGAAGTTGTCGGCTCTGGAGAGAGGTGCCTCTTCAGGCACTTCTGGCCGTCGTCCTTAGTCCGGTACACCCTATCCATGCATTGGCACCATTTTGCCATACATTGAGGACAATGCATGGATTAGGTGTGGGGGGGTGTTTTCACGTTTGTACATAGTTTGTGTCTTTTTTTTGTTTTGTTGTTTTCTTTTGTGTGCATTGTTAGGGTCATGTTAGTGTGCCACATTTAATATCGATATATCTGCTTGCCATGATCCTTGGGTGACTTGTCTTCTTTTGCTTGCCTAGTGCTTTAAAATTTTCAAAATCTTCATGTGTTTGCGAAAGAAAATGTTTTTGTGGGTTTTGCGTGTGTTTAGCATGTGCAAAACCGTTGAGAGGCAAAGTAAAAAGAAAGCTCCCAAAATTGTCTTGAACTTGATGCATTAGGATTTCTAGTTTACTGGCTTTAGGTCTTATCGAGTCGTTAGGATGCACCCCGGTTTTCCCTCGGGGGGCGTGTAATCATAGGGTTTCAGTACTCAAACATTTAAAGAAGTCCACCCTGAACCTAGTGAGTCAAATAATTCGTGTCTGTTAGTATAAGGAAGTTTGTGAAACTTAAGTGTAGGGGTTTTGGTTCCCATGTAGATAAATAAATAAGTGGTGTTCTCTCTTCTCTCACGGCTCCTATCACTCGGGAAAGTAGGTTTGAGGGGACTTTGTGCCTGGTGCTTTCGAGTCATCTGACTTGGGATGCACCGACCGAACTCCCGTTACACGGGTGGTAGGGATCGCCCTATGTGGAGATTTGGGGGAAGGTGTACGTGATAGTGTAAGTCCTCATAGGCAATGATGCACGAAACCTGACCCTGGGAGAATCAAACACCAACCAATAAAATGCCCCAAAGAAAAAAGAAAAAAAAGAGTCAAATAAGAACCAAAATGGACTTTACACGTTGTATCACATTCAGAAGTTAAGGTTGCCGATGTCTTTCTCTTAATTCCTTAGTTAACTCTCACGAATAACTCATTAGGCTAGGTGTGTGGACTGATTACATATATAGGGTCGACCCGTAGTATTACCGCATCCCATGATCGACAAAATAAGTCCAACGAGTCGTGTAGCTAGATTGATTAATGCATCTTGTTCAGATTTTGTGGGTATATCCGCTGAAAACCCTCAGGAGACAACACTCCTCCTCCTTGGCGACAAGGAGGTTTAACGGCTTGTTGCACGTGCTAAGTGCAACCGTGATTCCTACGAAAGTGAGTTAGGATTTCTTGTTTTTCGTATGCTTTTCTCTTTCTTTGTTTTGCTCGGGACTAGCAAAAGTTAGGTGTGGGGGTATTTGATTGACATCATTTCATGCTCATATTTGTATCTTATATCCATTATCTTTCACCTAAACAATGCTATGTCACGAGTTTTATGTTTAGTTTTCAGGAATAAATAGGTTTGAAGAGATGAAGCATAAAAGGACCCAAAAGCTGGGAAAAAGGACTGAATTGTGAGATCTAGGGACCAAGATGCAAGGAAGAAGGACCTGATTGCAAGACAGAAGGACCTAAGAGCAAAACAGAATACTCCACACCATCATGAGGAGTATTTTACCAATTCGATTCGGGTCGGAGCTCCAACAAGTCAAGTAACCGCATCAAAGACCAAGAATATCATCCAGGAAAGCCTCCAAGAAAGCCCAGACGAATCCGGACCCTGTAGACCGCCAATTGGCAGTCTGGAACCGCTAATTGGCGGTCCAGGTGGATCCGAATCCGTTTATCTTTTTCTGGTGTGTGTATTAGAGCGTTCTTATGCTATTTATGGTATTTGTTTAGTCCCACATCGAGGGATTGTCCCGGATTAGCTTTTTTCATGGCTATAAATAGAACTCTTCACCTTCCATTGTAATCACTCCATGCTTGTGGCCATTCTCCCTAATTGAAGTGGAAGCCTTGAAGCAAGAAACTCAATAGGGAGATGCTACTGGTCTTGTGAGTCTTCAATTAATAAAATTTTCTTTGTTTTGTGCTTCTTTTATTGTTGATGCATGTTTTAGTTTAATTGTCTTTTATTAAATCTAGCTTAGTTAATATGCCTTCTTATTTTAGTGTAATAGTTAGGGTAATGTGTAGTGAGTAAAACCACTCCCCTTTTGGGGGGTGGAGATGATTATCATATATGCAATTAAGGAAGGAAGGATGTTTATGTTAAAATGTGTTGATTAATATGAATGCATACTTGCTTGTTAGAATAGAACACTTCACTAGATGGGTTTTGCCATGATAGGTAGACACCTCCCATACTTGTTTAGTTTCTTAAATAACCAGCTTGTGTTTATGAATGTTAATCAAAATAGGTTAGTGATTTAATTGATGGGTTTTGCCATGATAAGTAGACACCTCCCATACATGCAAACACTACCTACACTTGTGCCTATAGGAAGATATTTTTGCCTCCTTATTGTGTATGTGTAGTCACTCCACCCCCCAAGGGGTCTCTCTCTCTTACTGATTTCTCCATAGTGTCAAGTTTCTCTAGCTTAGTTGAAGTATTCGTTTGTTTTGTTTCCTTCGCATTTGCTTCTACGTGTTAGCATAGTTTAGGTTAGCATAAACAACTTTCTTCCATCTTTCTTTGCCACTTGATTTCTGATAAGCAAGAGCAAGCTCACCTCCCTGAGGACGACCCGTACTTGCCACCGCTTCATCGCGGCCGTGCACTTGCGGTAGAAATATAAAACGTTCAACAGTACTCACCTCCACGATCCGTTCGCAGAGACTTGATTTTCTTGTCGAGTTGGTTCTCTACTTCATTCTTGAATTCTTTGAACTTGTCGAAGGATTCACTTTTGTTTCTCATTAGATAAATATAGCCATAATGACTATAATCATCCGTGAACGTAATGAAGTACCTGAAACCATCTCGTGCACTAGTACTCATTGGACCACATACATCGAAATGTATCAAATCCAACAAACCACTCGCCCTTGGGTCTTTCTTGTTAAAAGGCTTTTTGGTCATTTTTCCCACTAAACATGGTTGGCACGTCTCCAATGATTTATAATCAAGTAGACCAAGAAGGTTAGCTTCTTGCAATTTCTTGATGCGTTTTTCATTTATGTGACCAAGACGATAGTGCCACAAGAGAGTATCATTCTCGTGAGTGGTTTTAAGTCTTTTGTTATTGATATTAAAGATTTGTTTATTATTCAATTCAAGCAAATAGAGACCATTCCTTATGAACGCATTTGCATAGAAAACACCATTCTTCGATATAGATAGACAAACAAGAATTTGAAATATTTATATTAAAATTATCCATATCCAAACATGATACAGAAATAATATTCTTGCTAATCGAAGTTACATAATAAACATTCTTTAGACATAAACTTAAACCACTACATAATTGAAGCACCACAGAACCTTGTGCAACCGCAGAAATGTTCGCACCATTTCCGACCTTCAATTCAATCTCGTTCCGCACGAGTTCCTTCCTATCCTTTAGTAGCTGCACATTAGAAACTATGTGAGCACAAGATCCGGTATCAATTACCCAATCCTGGACAGAGGTGGCTAAATTTATTTCAATAACAAATATACCTTTGGCCTTTTTGGGGCGCCGACGTTCAATCACTCCGTTGTCAAGGTCTTCCTTGTATTTGGGAAATTTGGCCGGATGTGTCCTTTTTCACCGCAGTGAAAGCACTCCGTATTGGGAGTTGGAGATTTCTGAGATTTCCCCCATGAGGCACTCTTATGAGCACCTCCTACTCCCTTGCTCTTGATTGAACCACTTTTGGTAGATTTGCCCTTTCCTTTACCAATCTTTTGGCTCCTCCCATGGACGGCAAGGACTTGCTTGTCCCTACCCTTGCCCATGTCAACTTCAGCAGTTTTGAGAGCGTTGTGCGGCTCCTAAAGACTCACCCCTTTTTCACGCACGTGATAGTGCATCACAAAGTCCTTAAAGGACGGGGCTAGAGAGCCAAGAATCATATCTTCAGCAATGTCCTCGGGCATTGGTGAAGAGAGCTTTGCCAACTTCTCAAGGTACCCTTGCATCGTGAGAAAATGCATGGATACCGATGTTCCCTCCGCCATATGGCACCTTTTGAGTGCGATGGTGGTCTTATAGCGTTCCTTTCGGGCACTATCCATGAACATCTTAGATAAAGCCTCCATGGTCTTCTTGGGTTTTGAATCCAAGTATTTCGCTTGAAGCGAGTCACCCATGGATGCTAGCATAAGACCGTGAACTTGGTTCTCTTGGTCTTCCCACTTGGCTTTAGCCTCTTTCTCTTCATCGGTTAATCTCTCATTCCACTTTGGGATTGGACCTTCCAAAATGTGAGATAGTTTCTCAAACTTTAACACGATGTTGAGTTTGAGTTGCCAAGTAATGAAGTTTGAGCCATCATTTGCTAAAGGGTGTTTTTCTATCATGGATCGTACGATAGGTTGGATGTTCGACATTTTTCTACAAAATAAATCATACAGGATTTTAATGCCAATTTTATGTTTATTATACATACATACAAATGTAAATGTTGCAAATAAAAATATTGCCCATAAATGCAACAATCCAAGATCCCATTAATTGTAATATAGACTAGCTAAGGGCTATCGAATATATTACAATATCAAGGTAAGAAAAACATTTTCTAATCACAACCTTTTTGAATTTTAGCAATATTAGCATCTTCAAACTCTTGTGATTCTTGTCGTTTTAATTATGAGGGAATGCGACCTATCCTCGTAAGAAAAACTTTTTCCCAAAACCGAGCGAGGGCTCTAGGTAATGTTAAGAAAACTTATTTTCATTTGATACGAGATAATTTTATCCATTGTATTCACAACTAAACATACTTGGGGTTCACTAGGGTGAAACGCACCTTATACATTTAATCATGGCACAACAACAGACAACCATTATATCTCCCATTATTCCCAAAGATGGAGGGAGCTATCTCCCGCTAAGGGCGAGCAGAGTATCCCTCAATCAATGACTACTAGTGGATGAAATAAGAAGGAAATTATTCTTAATTTTTGTTGGACATTTTCATATATTTACATGTGATTTGGAATTTTAGGTTATCATGCATATTAATATTCATACACATCCGAACATTCACCACATTCATCACATGCATAGCAGAAATTAAAAACAGAAATTAAACATTCACACAATCCACATCGTGTGAGTTTATATGTTCCCTTCGATCCTTGATCCTCGATCCCCGATCCTTGATCCCCGATCCTCGATCCATGATCGTTGCGCTACAACGGAGACTTCCTCTTGCACCGGAGATGTAGATTTTACAGAAAATAAACATGCTCCTCACATTCGATAAAAAACCAACTAGTGCAAGTCCTATGTAAAACCTCTCATATGCATATGCAATTATCTAAAAGATGGAAATAGAGAATTTGGCATTTACATACATAGGCCCCTGTATTATAACAATTATAAACATTCATAGGCGCTCATTTGGAATATATAAACTCACAATTCCTGCAAAAACAACTCGAGCATCCATGCACGCAATATCGCTATAAACTATCCAACCTAGTTTATCAAGCATCTAGAATCCCAAACAATTCTTTGAAAAACATTTTGAAATCCATTAAAAACGTTTTTCATGCATCCATAGTTCAAAAATTAATTATGAACCGCTGTCCATCCAATTTCCAATGGAAAGATGAACCGCAGTTTTTCGGTTTTGTTGATTCTCTTACAAAATAATCGTTTATACTTAAAACGAAATTATTGCAAGTTAGACAAATGTCTAAATCTTAATTCTAATAATTACATGGCATGTTTTAAAACACTTAAAACATTCAGAACGAATTATTATGGAGAATTACATCAACAAACATTCATAGACCGAAAAAACCGGTAAATCGAATTGTTTAAATCCTAGATGGTAAACTAAATTCGTTTACAGCCTTAAATCATGAGAAAATTGAACCCTAAGCTCTGATACCACTGTAGGATTTCATGTTTAATTATACATGTATATTTTTCGAATTTTCATGTATAATAAGGATCAATTACAATTTTCTTCGATTTATTTCATGCATGCATCGGTTTGTTTTAACAACTAGTTTCAAAAACTCATTAAAACAAACACAAAGGGACTCCAAAATTCATACCTAGAAGTTCTCAAAAACTTCTCGAATATTCGGAGACGTTGAGGATGGTTGTTGCTGCGCCGGATGCCTCCGAGATTTCACCAAACTCTAAACAAGATTGGAGAGAGAAGAGCTAGCCTCTCAATCTCCAATAGGGTTTAGAATGTAATTACTAACCCCTCTTTAGTTCCCTTGAGAAGATGATCTCTTAAAAACTAAAACTAAACTTAAGAATTAAGGGAATTTCGTGGAGAATTATGGAGAGAGTTTTTGCATGAGAAAAACAATGAATTAATTAAGGAGGTAATGAGATAAACTTGTATTTATAAGTTCTCTCCAAATTACCTATTCATGTGCAACCTCTTGCCCATGATTTCATGCAAACTTCCATTATTTAATAATAAATAATCTTAGCCACGAATTAAATCAATTTCCATGCATGATCTAATTAATTCTTAAATTAATTCTGCAGAAACCGTCTGGACCGGTCGACCGTTTCGAGGTTCGGTCGACCGCTCGAACCAGGTTTCGGTCGACCATCCAATAACTCGGTCGACCGTTCGTAACAAGAATTATTCCATCGCAATGTTCGGTCGACCGTTTGAACAGATGAAAATCCCTGTTATCGGTTGAGACACATCCGGTCGACCGTGCCCGATCGGTCGACCGTTTACTGCTAACCGGTCGACCGTTTGAGCATTGTTCTGCAGACTTGTCAAATTTCGGTTTAACCCCTACAAAATTTGACATTTCGGGATTAGTAGTAAATTCACAACTTATGCAACATATTATCCTATGCAATGATCAATCATTACACCCCATAATATTTACATCACATATGAATTTAATTTAGACTCTGATTATGTTATTAATCACAACATAATTTTGATTTTGCTTGTTCACCCCATGTGTCATATTTTCTACATGAAACCCGACACATCTTATGAACTCAAAATCCCCATTTCTTGTTTCCCAGTTTTGTGGTGTGACCTTTGGGAGGATCTAAACTAAGTTGGCAGTGATATTAAGAGCTTAATATCACAAGCTATAAGCGGTATCTAGCTACACATTATAGCTCCCAATTAGTTAGATGTCTTAATTCCACTTGAACCAAAACCTGATCCATTTAGTGATGGAGTGCACCACTTGTGTCCGTCCCTTGCCTCATGATATTAAGAATACACACAAAGTAGTATTGTGTCATCTTTGTATTAGCATTCATTTATTGATCTCTTTAAGCTAGTTACAAATATGTGACTTAACTCAAATCACATTGTGCACATTATAACTTTGCTTTATCAAGGGGCCCACTAATATCATCACTCAATTAAGAGGGGCAAGGATAAACTTTTGACTAACTATCTTCTCCAACGAAAAATTATATTTAACCAACTAATGCCTTTACACTACACTCATCGATAGCTCAAGACACTAATCTAATCAAGCATTTCTTAAGTGATCGGATATAAGTCTCATATCAAAAGACCAAAGACACAGTAAAACATTAATGACACAGAAAACACAATTCTATAATGTTTTACTTATTAGGTCAATTCGGTATACAAAAGTACTATTTTCCTATTTTGTGTACCTGTGTTGTCACTCACTTGTAGAGCTACAATGATCTATGACCAACACGACAATCTTAACTCGGTAATTGATGTCCCATGTTAATTACCATGATTGCGAATATCTTTTGTTTTATGTAAACCAATATCTTTTAGAGCTCTACGGTTAAGGACCAAGAGCCTCTTCCTCAACACTTCCAAAAGACGAATAACATAAACAAGGAACAAAATGATTTCTCATTCAATTCATAATAATTGACATTTAAAAGTAAAACTTTTAGAACACATTCCCTTCAGAGAGAAGATAGAATGGAAATTAGAATCAGAGAGAGGAGTGGGAAGGAGAGAGCGCGGTACAACAACAGAGTGAAAGCACAAAGAGAAGGAGGAGAGAGAGAGAAGGAAACGGAGAAACAAGGATAGAGGGACGGAGAGAGAGAGCTAGAAGGAGAAGGAGATAGGGGAGAGGTGGAAGAACGGGGAGAGAGTGAGAAGGGCAAGGAGATATAGAGAAGTAGAGAGAACAATAGAGAAAGACAGAGAGGGAGAAGAAGAGCGACAAGGAGGGAGTGAAACGGAGAAGGGGAGAGAGTGAATTAGAGCGAGCAGTGGAGAGAGGAGAGGGAGAAAGAGAAGGAGAGAGGGAGAAAGAGTGAGGTAGTCGGTAGTGAGCTAAACGGAGAAAGACAATGAGAAGGAGATAGAGAAGGAGGATGAGACTGGAAGGGAAGGAGAGAAGGAGAGAGGGAGGGAGAAGGAGAAGTAGAGAGAGAAATTGAGAGAAGGAGAAGGGGGAGAGAGAAGGAGAACGAGAGGAGTGAGAGAAAGTGAAGGTGACGGAGAGGAAAAGAAGAGGGAGGAGGAGAGAGAAGGAAAAGTGAAGCAGAAAGAGAGAGACGAGAGAAAGAGGAGGGAGATGAGGGAGAGGAGGAGGGAGAAGAAGGGGAGAGGAGGAGAACAAGGAGAACAAGAGAGGGCAAGAAGAGAAGAATAAGGGCACACGGAGAGAAGGAGAAGGGGAGAGTAGATAAGGAGAGAGAGAGAAGGACAATGGGAGTGAGAGGGGAGGAGAGAGAAGGAGACGAGGAAAGGAGAGATAGAGGAGGAGGAGAGAGAGAAGGAAAGAGAGAGAAGCAGGAAGAGAGCGAGAGAGTACGATAGAGTGATAGAGGAGGGAGAGAGAGTTGGACAAGCAGAGAGAAGTAGAGGGAGATGGGGGCGAAGGAGGAAGAAGGATTGAGAAGGAGATGGAGAGAGGGAGAAGAGTGGAGATCGGAAGGAGAAGGAGAGAGAGGGAGAGAAGCAAGAGGAGAAGGAGAAGGGGAAAGAGAAGGAGAGGTATTGAGGTAGAGGAGGAGTGAGATGGAAGGAGATTGAAGACGAAGAGTGAAGGATAAGGAGAGACAAAATAGAAGGGAAGATAGAATCAGAGAGAGGAGTGGGAAAGAGAGTGCGGTACAACAAGAGAATGAAAACACAAGGAGAAGGAGGGGAGAGAGAAGGAGAGTGTGGGATGAGAGAGAAGGAAATGGGGCGACAAGGAGAGAGGGACGGAGAGAGAGCTACAAAGAGAAGGAGAGAGAGGAGAGGTGGACGGAGGGGGAGAGAGTTAGAAGGGCAAGGAGAGATGGAGAAGTAGACAGAACAATAGAGAAGGAGAGAGAGGGAGAAGGAGAGCGACAAGGAGGGAGTGAAACGGAGAAGGGGAGAGAGTGAATTAGAGCGAGAAGTGGAGAGAGGAGAGAGAAAGAGAAGGAGAGAGGGAGAAAGAGTGAGGGAGTGGTAAGTGAGCTAGACGAAGAAAGACAAGGAGAAGGAGATAGAGAAGGAAGAGGAGACTGGAAGGGAAGGAGCGAAGGAAAGAGGGAGGGAGATGGAGAAGTACAGAGAGAAATAGAGCGAAGGAGAAGGGGGAGAGAGAAGGAGAACGAGAGGACTGAGAGAGAGTAAAGGTGACGGAGAGGAAAAGAAATGGGAGGAGGAGAGAGAAGGACAAGCAAAGCAGAAGGAGAGAGACGAGAGAAAGAGAAGGAGGGAGATGAGGGAGAGGAGGAGGGAGAAGAAGGGGAGAGAGAGAAAAAGGAGAACAAGAGATTGGGCAAGGAGAGAGAAGGAGATAAAAATAAGGGCACACAGAGAGTAGGAGAAGGGGAGAGTAGAGAAGGAGAGAGAGAAGGACAATGGGAGTGAGAGGGGAGGAGAGCGAGAAGGAGACGAGGAGAGGAGAGGAGAGATAGAGGAGGGGGAGAGAGAAGGAAAGAGAGAGAAGAAGGAGGAGGAGCGTGAGAGAGTACGATAGATTGAGAGAGGAGGGGAGAGAGATATGGACAAGGAGAGAGAAGTAGAGGGAGATGGGGGAGTGAATGAGGAAGAAGGAGAGAGAAGGAGACAGAGAGAGGGAGAAAAGTGGAGATGGGAAGGAGAAGGAGAGAGAGGGAGAAGGGGAAAGAGAAGGAGAGGTATTGAGGTAGAGGAGACGGAGAGAGAGGGAAGGAGGTTGAAGACGAAGAGTGAATGATAAGGAGAGAGAAGATAGAAGGGAAGATAGAATCAGAGAGATGAGTGGGATGGAGGGAGCGTGGGAGAACAAGAGAGTGAAAAACAAGGACAAGGAGGGGAGAGAGAGAAGCAGAGTGTGGGACAAGAGAGAAGGAAATGGGGAAACAAGGAGAGAGGGACGGAGAGAGAGAGAAAGAAGGAGAATGAGAGAATGGAGAGCTGGACGGAGGGGGAGAGAGTGAGAAGGGCAAGGAGAGATGGAGAAGTAGAGAGAACAAAAGAGAAGGAGAGAGAGGGAGAAGGAGAGCGACAAGGAGGGAGTGAAACGGAGAAGGGGAGAGAGTGAATTAGAGTTAGAAGTGGAGAGAGGAGAGAGAGAAAGAGAAGGAGAGAGGGAGAAAGAGTGAGGGAGTCGGTAAGTGACCTAGACTGAGAAAGACAAGGAGAAGGAGGGAGAGAAGGAAGAGGAGACTGGAAAAGAAGGAGAGAAGGAAAGAGGGAGGGAGAAGGAGAAGTAGAGAGAGAAATAGAGAGAAGGAGAAGTGGGAGAGAGAAGGAGAACGAGAGGAGTAAAGGTGACAGAGATGAAAAGAAGAGGGAGTAGGAGAGAGAAGGACAAGTGAAGCAGAAGGAGAGAGAGGAGAGAAAGAGAAGGATGGAGAGGAGGGAGAGGGGGAGAAGAAGGGGAGTGGAGGAGAAGAAGGAGAACAAGAGAGAAGGTAAGGAGAGAAGAATAAGGGCACACGGAGAGAAGGGGAGAGTAAATAAGGAGAGAGAGAAGGACAATGGGAGTGATAGGGGAGGATAGCGAGAAGGAGATGAGGAGAGGGGAGATAGAGGAGGAGGAGAGAGAGAAGGAAAGAGAAGGAGAGGTATTGAAGTAGAGAAGAAGGAGAGAGAGGGAAGGAGATTGAAGACGAAGAGTGAAGGATAACGAGAGAGAAGATAGAAGGGAAGAGAGAATCAGACAGAGGAGTGGGAAGGAGAGAGCGCGGGATAACAAGAGAGTGAAAAACAAGGAAAATGAGGGGAGAGAGAGAATGAGAGTGTGGGACGAGAGAGAAGGAAATGGGGAAACAAGGATAGAGGGACGGAGAGAGAGAGAGCTAGAAAGAGAAGGAGAGAGAGGAGAGGTGGACGGAGGGGGAGAGAGTGAGAAGGGCAAGGAGAGATGAAGAATTAGAGAGAACAATACAGAAAGAGAGAGAGGGAGAAGGAGAGCGACAAGGAGGGAGTGAAACGGAGAATGGGAGAGAGTGAATTAGAGATAGAAGTGGAGAGAGGAGAGAGAGAAAGAGAAGGAGAGAGGGAGAAATAGTGAGGTAGTCGGTAAGTGAGCTAGACGGAGAAAGACAAGGAGAAGGAGATAGAGAAGGAAGAGGAGACTGAAAGGGAAGGAGCGAAGGAAAGAGGGAGGGAGATGGAGAATTACAGAGAGAAATAGAGAGAAGGAGAAGGGGTAGAGAGAAGGAGAACGAGAGGAGTGAGAGAGAGTGAAGGTGACAGAGAGGCAAAGAAAAGGGAGGAGGAGAGAGAAGGACAAACGAAGCAGACGGGGAGAGACGAGAGAAAGAGAAGGAGGGAGATGAGGGAGAGGAGGAGGGAGAAGAAGGGGAGAGAAGGAGAAGAAGGAGAACAAGAGATATGGCAAGGAGAGAGAAGGAGATAAGAATAAGGGCACACAGAGAGAAGGAGAAGGGGAGAGTAGAGAAGGAGAGAGACAAGGACAATGGGAGTGAGAGGGGAGGAGAGCGAGAAGGAGACGAGGAGAGGAGTGGAGAGATAGAGGAGGGGGAGAGAGAGAAGGAAAGAGAGAGAAGAAGGAGGAGGAGCGCGAGAGAGTACGACAGAGTGAGAGAGGAGGGGAGAGAGATATGGACAAGGAGAGGGAAGTAGAGGGAGATGGGGGAGTGAATGAGGAAGAAGGAGAGAGAAGGAGACGTAGACGGAGAGAGGGAGAAGAGTGGAGATGGGAGATAAACAAGAGGAGAAGGCAAGCGAGGGAGAGAGAAGGAGAAGGGGAAAGAGAAGGAGAGGTATTGAGGTAGAGGAGAAGGAGAGAGAGGGAAGGAGATTGAAGACGAAGAGTGAAAACTAACGAGAGCGAAGATAGAAGGGAAGAGAGAATCAGACAGAGGAGTGGGAAAGAGATAGCGCGGGATAACAAGAGAGTGAAAAACAAGGAGAAGGAGGGGAGAGAGAGAATGAGAGTGTGGGACGAGAGAGAAGGAAATGGGGAAACAATGAGAGAGGGACGGAGAGAGAGAGCTAGAAGGAGAAGGAGAGTGAGGAGAGGTGGACGGAGTGGGAGAGAGTGAGAAGGGCAATGAGAGATGGAGAAGTAGAGAGAACAATAGAGAAGGAGAGAGAGGGAGAAGGAGAGCGACAAGGAGGGAGGGAAACGGAGAAGGGGGGAGAGTCAATTAGAGCAAGAAGTGGAGAGAGTAGAGAGAGAAAGAGAGGGAGAGAGGGAGAAAGAGTGATGGAGTCGATAAGTGAGCTAGATTGAGAAAGACAAGGAGAAGAGGGAGAGAAGGAAGAGGAGACTGGAAAAGAAGGAAAGAGGGTGGAAGAAGGAGAAGTAGAGAGAGAAATAGAGAGATGGAGAAGGGGGAGAGAGAAGGAGAACGAGAGGAGTGAAGGTGACGGAGAGGAAAAGAAGAGGGAGTAGGAGAGAGAAGGGCAAGCGAAGTAGAAGGAGAGAAATGAGAGAAAGAGAAGGAGGGAGAAGAAGGGGAGAGGAGGAGAAGAAGGAGAAGAAGAGAGAGGGCAAGGAGAGAACAATAAGGGAACACGGAGAGAAGGAGAAGGGGAGAGTAGATAAGGAGAGAGAGAAGGACAATGGGAGTGAGAGGGGAGGAGAGCGAGAAGGAGACGAGGAGAGGAGAGATAGAGGAGGAAGAGAGAGAGAAGGAAAGAGAGAGAAGAAGGAGGAGGAGAGCGAGAGAGTACGATAGAGTGAGAGAGGGGAGAGAGAGATTGACAAAGAGAGTGAAGTAGAGGGAGATGGGGGAGAGAACGAGGAACAAGGAGAGAGATTGGCAACCCTATTGCACTCCCCCCCATCGTCGGTTGATCTAGAAAATGCCTCTCCTCCTAATACATTTAGGCATGTGCGGGAAGGTGAATTAGTGAAACGAAAGAAAGCAAGCAAGGGTATGAAGGGACCTCGGTCCTCTCCACCACAATCATGAACTTACTTTGTTTGAACGTGCGGGGTGCCAATCTCTCGGGGCGCACACATATGTTTCGTAGCAAAATAAGACGAGAAAATCCGGATGGGGTTTGCTTTGTTGAGCACAAGGTGAAGAGCGGTAAACTTCCAAATTTTGCTCGTGCGGTTTGGGTAAATGGGTGTTGGTGCTCGACAAGTGATGAGTGTCCATGTGGTCGAATCATAATCATGTGGAAGGAGGATGTAATCAAGATGGAACGACAAAGCGCATCGAGTCAATATATTCAAATGAGAGGGGAAGTATGCGCAAATGGGGTCAATGTGGACCTTTTTGTCATCTATGGTGCAAACCACTACTTGGAGAGGAGAAGTCTTTGGGAGGATGTTAAAGCTAGTCGGCCACCTATGGACACCCCTTGGTTTATGGTAGGTGATTTTAATTGCATTCGTTGGGATCATAAAAATAGTTGAGGAGGGCGTTTTAATTTGCAGGCCATGAAGGACTTCAATGAGTTCATCGAGGAATCTGAGCTTTTGGAGGTACGCACGGTTGGGGAGGAGTTTGCTTGGTCTAATTTATCGAGGGGAGTGGGAGGAATCGAGACACGAATTGATCGGGTGTTGTGCTCCAAAGAATGGCTGGAATGCTTTTACACGGTTGGGGAGAATGAACTAAGTGACCACCGACCCATGGTGGCTAGATGTCACCATGAGGGCGTGAAGAAAAAGAAGGCATTTCGGTTTGGGAATGCATGAACAAGAGAGGATGACTTTATTGACGTGGTCCGGAAAGCGTGGGGAGTGTATGTGGAAGGCACACCAATGTTCAAAGTGGTGGGCAAGCTTGATGAGGTGCGAGTGCCGCTAAAGATTTGGGCTAAAGAGAAATTCGGAAATACAAACGAATGGGCAAGCAAGGCGAGGGAGGCACTTGAGGAAGTTAGAAGAGAACTCATGGTGGACCCAACCTCGACTAGGCTTGTTATCCAAGAGCAAGCATGCATAGAAGACTTCACGCGAGCTTTGTCCTTTGAGAAGTCACTTGTGCGACAAAAGTCACGAATTCGATGGTTGAGTGAGGGTGACTCGAACTCTCATTTCTTCCATGCAAGCTTGCGTGTACGAAGGGCGATCAATACTATAAGAAGCCTGTAGGAGGGGGCGAGGTGATTGAAGAGGAGGGTGCAATCTGGGAGCGTTTCAGAATCAATTTGCCACGCTATTCTCCAACCAAGCCCTAACGACCCCATTATTTACTAATGTTTGTTTCCCTTGTCTTACTAGGTCCGAGGGTGATTTCCTCACCCATGCCGTGTCTGGGGAGGAGTTGGAAGGGGTGGTGATGAGAAGCAAGTGTAAGTGAAGTAAGTGTTTCTTAGGTATACAATGAAATGTATTGAATAAATTTATTGAAACTGTAATAAAATATAATTTGTATACTTGTAGACATCTTTATGACGCCAGAAGGTCAGTCTTTTCCGACGATCAAGTATTTGGATTTATTAGTCCATCTACATATATATACGAGAATGACGATAAATCGGGTCAGCTTGGGACATTCTTTAAAGAAGAAGACAAAAAGATATTATCTGCTCCCTTATCATGAGAGGTAAACTTTGTAATTCAAAGTGGAATTTTATTTTGTAATAAGCTTCGAATTATATATATAACAAGGCTCATTGGATGCTTGTCGTTGTATGCCCCATGACTAATTCGGCATATTGGTTCGATCCGTTGGGGTCGAATAAACCAAGGGACTCAATAAAGAAACTTCTAAATTTGTATGTTCGTTTTAGTCATCGTAAAAGTAATTTGTGGATTGTTATTAGTATTATTGAATGAAATTTTAACTTGTGCTACTCAGGGAAATTATGGTTTACAGAGCTTTAGGTGGCAGGAGAACAACCACAAAAGCAGGAATAACATGGCATGGAATGAGAGTACGTTCTCTCCCATTTTTGTTAATTAAGTTAGGAACATATATTTAGCGAATTTTTGTGTTTGTTGTACCGGAAGCAGGTTGGAATTACGGTATGTGGTTACTACGTGATGAGATACATGGAGGAAATCCTCGAATTGGCAACTCAAGACGTATGCCTATCCGAGGTAATGTAGATCGTTATTCAATTGTATAGTTGTAGTTTCAATATTTAGTTATTAACATTCAACACATTTGTATTTTTTTGATAGGTCTTCCCAAAAAGTAGTGATTCATTTTCGCAACAAGAGCTCGACGAAACTCGCGATCGATGGCTCGCTATTTTATCAGAAACATGTTGATGAACTAAGAGGTTCTCCTTGCACTAGTATCTTTTGTAATTTAGTTAACAATAGCATTTGTATTACAAACCTACAATTTATCCCTTAACATAATCCCCTCAATTTTTGAATGAATGTCAGTTGTTTATGAATTAATTGCAAGTGTGTTGAATGTCAATTGTGTATGTGTAACATCCTCAAACAGCGGAAGAAATTAAAATTTTAATAACACACAATCAACAGAGGATATTACCCAAATGAAGGAAACAGGTGCACCAACATATATAATATATATGTACATCAGAGTATTTCAAAAGTGTGATTACATCAAAAGGCTATACAACAAATGCAGTAATCACTCGACCTCAAATGAGAGAAACCTGGATCCGGTAGCGGCGCTCCTCTCCTCGGTCACCACCCCCTAATGCTGACCACGGCCTGAAAACAAACATGCAACAATGCCTGAGTTTCCAGAAGGAAACCCCGTATGCCAATCTCTACAATGCATGAACTGGAAAGCACCCTAGCATGAAATTCTACAAAGAAGAAAAGCATCACAACCAGGATGGCTCCAGGGCTCTTCCACACAACCACAGCACTCACACAGTTACCCTTAACACGCCAACCCTTAACACGCAGTCCATGGTCAGGCTCCAGGGCTCTTTCACCCAACCTGAATGCACTACGGAGCTCCAGGGCTTTTTCACCCAACCCCGCACAGACTAGCTGGGCTCCAGGGCTCTTTCACCCAACCGTAGCTCTCACACAGTTACGGGGCTCCAGGGCTTTTTCACCAAACCACCGCAACATCACATTTTCTAAGCTGGGCTCCAGGGCTTTTTCACCCAACCACCGCAACATCACATTTTCTAAGCTGGGCACCAGGGCTTTTTCACCCAACCCAAGCTCTCGCACCGTTACGGGGCTCCAGGGCTTTTTCACCCAACCACCACAACACTCGTGCCCACTCGCCAGAAGAACATCGGCACCACAACTCGTCTCACACGGATGACCACAACAACCGCACCTCCAATGTGCAAAACTGGACACAAACGGTCGACCGAACCAAAAGTTCTGATCG
Organism: Triglochin maritima; assembly: GCA_963682175.1. Taxonomy (NCBI): domain Eukaryota; kingdom Viridiplantae; phylum Streptophyta; class Magnoliopsida; order Alismatales; family Juncaginaceae; genus Triglochin; species Triglochin maritima. The sequence continues at coordinate 25,638,157 of OY821781.1, read as the reverse complement.
ACCAAATCTCACAAATACAGGGCAATTGCCTCGACCAGCACTCCATCGGTCGACCAATCCCCACAGACAACACTCGTTCGGTCAAACCAAAGTCAGGCCCGGTCGACCGTTTAGAAGTCGCCTCCCAGGTTTAACGAACAAAACGACCAATCGGTCGAACGACAAAGGGCCCCTGTTCGACCGAAAGTCACCAGGAAAACAAATCCCTCACGCACCACAACAAATCCTGTCCAACCCCCGAGGACTCTCGGTCGACCGAATTCCACCAGGGAATTCCCCCAACTCAACCAACAAATCTGGTCGAACCCCCGAGCACTCTCGGTCGACCGAATTCCACCAAAGAATTCCCCCACGCTCCACATCAAGTCTGGTCGACCGAACCACCCTCGGTTGAACCGACTACCAATCCAACTTAAGTCATCGGTCGGACAAGGTGACATAGGCGGTCAACAGTTTTGATGGTCAACGCCCCAACCGACCTACGACAGTGCACACGGTCGAATGGGAAAGGGGCCACGTTCGACCGAAACCAACCAGGATTACCTCCTATGCACAACCGGTCGACCGCCCCAAGGGAATCGTTCGACCGATGTGAGGTAGAACTCGAATTCTCATTAAGAACGGTCGACCGTTTGCACCAACCGGTCGACCGATCAGACAGTGAAATCTGCTGCATGTTTACGTGCGACAAGCCGGAAGGCCTACCGTCGACTTTCAAATACCCGCACTACTAAAGTGAGCTACGACTACAAGTTTGACATACCGTGAAGGTTTGAAGAAACCTTTGAAGAACCCCAACGGCGCTTCCATGACACTTCTCCCAAAATCACTATCCGTCGACGAACCTCACGCTCGATTGATGATCACCTCTCGTCGACAACACGAGCACACCTACACCTCCTTCACTCTCCACTGCAACCACGACCACTAAAAACGAGGTAGGTTGAGAGAGAGAGAAATCAAAATGAGCGGGAAGGATTAAGAACCCAACACTCACCTCCCCAAACAACCGATGCCGACCACCACTCCACGCTGGAGATCTCCACTTCTCGCTGGAGCACACTGAGGGAGAGAGAGAGACAATCGTGAGAGAGTGAGAGAGAGAATCCACCTACAAATATCTCCCTTCAATCCATCTCAACCCTTCATCCACACCAAATGATCTCAGCCGTCCATCTCATCTCCTCCTAATCACCTCCTAAAACCACATTAAGGCACAATTAGGATTAGGATCTCACGGTATGTTTGTATGTTTGTGTTTGTGCATGTATGGTTGTGTATGTTTGTGTTTGTGCATGTATGCTTGTGTGTTTGTGCTTGTATGTCCATGTGGATGAAAGTGTAAGCATCTGTGAACGAATTTGTTGCAGGTTGTATGTACACGAATACGATGACTAAATACAAGTTTGCAGGATGCTTTTTTTGTCCAGGTTTACGAATAGACGTCGGATGTTTGTATTAGCCGACATTTATTCCTCTGAAGAAAGGAATAGACGTCGGTTGTATATATAATCCGACGTCTATTCTTTAGGAATATATGTCGTCTATTATTTCACCGAGGTCTATACCTAAAGAATAGACGTCAGTCGTAAAGAATATTTCTTTTTCTGTAATAGTGCGGGAATTTTTAATATGGTACGAGATCTAAAGGAGCAATACAACAATTAGAAAATAATAACCAAGCGCCCCTTTTTCAAAACTCCGTTGGCACTGAACACAAACAAGGGATTACATACATCCTTAGAAATAATAATTCATGATTTTTACGGATCCGGATCCTCTTAAATAAAGGGATGAGGAAATCTTCATCATCCATTCCAATCTAGTGGTGGGTGTTTAATCCATAATTAAATATATGTTGTGAAGAGTAATATGCAAGTAATTATATATAACTCAGATATGTGATGTTTTATAGCAAAAAAAAAATGTAAATATAAATTCCAAAATTAAAATTTCCTAACTTCAGTTACGTTGGTTCACATGGGATGCAGTTCACTCATAACTCACAAGATAAACAATCTTTTTTTGTTTGAGTTTAGGTAGTTTGTCAGTGTGGCTGTAATAAGCCTAACCCTTTTTAAGAGACTAATGGTGATTAGGTGGGCTAATGTTGGTGTTTGCATGGGAGTTGGGGGAAGAATAGTGGAGGCATGGTCTAGTGGTGTAGGGGGATGGGTTGGGGTGTTGTGTTGGGAGAAAACGTCCATCTCATCTTCTCTCCCTCTCATTTCTTCTTCTTCTTCTTCTTCAACCTTTCTCCTCTCCATCCATCTCTTCCTCTCCTTCGGTGGCTCGAGTTTTGGTTGTGAAGGCGTACGGGGCAAGGGCGTGCTGGGCTTGGTGCGGCGCGAGGAGGAGAGAGTGCTTGACTTTGCGGTCCGAAGGCGTTGTCGTTGGAGCTCTGGTGTTCTTCATTGTTTTTCGCGAAGAAGGTATGCCAAGTTCTTGCATTAGAGTCTTTATTGCTCACCCAAGTTGGGGTCGAGTTGTGGTCGGTCACGGGAGGTCGGAGACCTCGCTGGCGACGAAGAAACGACGTAAAATCCTTGGCTGGCGCAAGGTTGCTGTCGACACGGTTTCCTTCAGGCGGTCTACTGGTTAGTGTTTTGCCCGACTTTAACAAACACCGGTCGAACAATGCCTTGTGTGGCGGTCGACCGGTCGTGCGTCTACTAGTGAGTCGAGGTTTGTCTGGATGTTTTCGGTCGAACATGATCCTTGGATCGTTCGACCATCGCTTCATGTTTCTCGTGGACTGGACGTTGACCATCCAAACGGTCGACCGTCCTAGACCTTTTGTCCGACCGGAACTTAAGTGAACTTAAGTTTATAGTATGTTGTTCCACCATTTGGTGTGCCTTGTTCAACCGGTAGATGACCTAAAATGCTAGGATGACCCTGGTAGTTTTCGGTCGATCGGGACCCTTGAGTCGGTCGACCGAATAGACTTGTGTGATTTTGACCAGACTCCGGATTTTGACCACGTTTGGTCGACCGGTTTTAGACATTTGTTCGACCATTGGGGATTTAGTTTTGAGCACAGAGTTCGACCGTTGTAGGCATTCGGTAGACCGATTCCTTTGCAGAAGCGGTCGACCGGTATGCCTTTTCCGATCAACCGTTTGAGCCCAGAACTGAATCTTGGTCCTATTGAAGTGAAACTCTGTCCACGGAAACTCGTGTCCTCGCTTGGAGCGTGAGCTGGGAGGTGACGGTGGGTGCGTTGCGCGTGCCTGCCCTAGGACCGCCGTGTGGAAGAGTGTGGATACTTGGGACGTGTCGCCTCTGTGGTATAGAGCGTGACGTAGTTTATGTTTTGACTCGTGTTAGAGTAGCAGCCTGAGGGATTGCGGATCCCATTGCTTCAGCGGGCACACAATTGTCGTTGGGTGAAGTGACTACCGGCCAGGATGGCTACGGAGGCCGCTGCCCTACTTTTATAGCGGCGGAGTTGGTGTCAGCACGTGGAGCTCATTGACCCTGCGGACTTCGGTTCGGATCTGTCGATTGTCTGGCCCTTTGTGTGGCGGATATGTTCGACTGGCCTTGATAGGCAGTGATTGCACGAGCCCGTGGGGCCGGTGTGGCGGCGGGAGGGCTCCTGTGCGACCTGTGTGGCGGCAGGGGGGATCGCGCGTGGCCTGTGTGGTTGTGGCGATGGACTGCCGATGATGTTTTCCGACAGGTAGCTCGATTGGGCACCTATCGAATGAGATATTGTGCGGTCGGTGTGGCGCCACTGATGGACCGACCTGAGCGACGGCTCCGTTGGTGATGTGGTGGACCACGATGTTTTCAGATCGGATTCTACCTGCGCGGAAGTGCGAACGCCTCATCACCAATCCCTTGGCTTGTGTAGTCGCGTGTGGGGATGTGTTGCGTATTGTCCGCTAGACCATAAATGCCTACGGTAGGTCTCTACGGAGACCCGATGTTCGGCCCGTGCGGCCTGTGTGGCGGTGGGAGGGCCCTGTGCGGCCTGTGTGGCGGCACGGAGGATCGTGCGAGGCCTGGGTGGCGGCGACGATGTAGTGGCCCTGCGGCCTGTGTGGCGGCGGCGATGCTGTGGACCGTGGGGCCTGTGTGGCAGCGGTGGTGATTGTAGACCGCGCGACCTGTGTGGCAGCGGGAACGATTGCAGGACGGATGTCCGGTTTTGCCGTTTGTGGGAATGTTGTTTTATTGCTTGTATTCATGCCATGCTATACTAGTATGATAGGGCATATAGGTGAGCTTGTCGTACGGGGTTTCCTTATGGAAACTCAGGCATTGTTGTTATGTTTATTTTCATGACCCAGTTAGGTTTCGGTTGGTGGTCACCGAGGGAGATTGCACTTTGGGACTGGATCCTGTTGTCTGCCTATTTTAGGTTGTGGTGATTACATGTATTTTGTATTTTGTATTCTGATGTAATCACTCTTTTGACAAACTCGTATGTAATATGGTGCACCAGATGTGTTTGGGTATTTCTTGAGTAATGTCCCAACTTTTGATGGTTTTATCCTTGAGTTTCTTTTGATTTTAAAAGTTTAAATATTCCACTGTTCGGGGATGTTACAGTGGCACTATTATTTCTAAGATGAATTGCGTCTTTACATCTCACCAAGTGCGTTTAATTACAATTTTAAATGTCTTATATACTTATCAAGCTCTATTATATTTTATTATCTTCTTGGATGTTTGGAATGTCACTAAATTTTATTTTTACGGATTGAAGAGAGAGAATTATAATTTGGAAATTTACTTATGGTCTTTTAGAAGATAGTGTTGCTGACATATCAACAGTTGAAAATTTAAAAAGATTTCGATTATTAATGAGCTGTAAAATTTTGATAGACTTAGAATTTAAGGATTACATGTGCAGAATTTGCTTTAAAAACTACGTATTTGAGTTAGTAGGAATTAATTGCATGTTACTCCTCACAACTTCTAGTAATAATAATGCAAATTTACCATAACTTATATTTTAAATACCCACCATTAGATTAGAACGGATGATGGGGATTTGTTGAATTTACCTCTCAAATTTACCACAATTTGAGAGGACCCGTATGGAATTTTTACCATCATAATAGTTTCACTTTTGTATTTGAATAGTGCTATATCAGGTATTTTGTTTATTTTCATGTATTACAGGGAGTTACATGCAAAATAAGAGAAAGAGAGAATCCCAAAAATTATTCCAAGATAAGCACTAAAATCATTTTAGTGATATTTTATCTTCGAAGATGATGAAAATAATCCATATCAAATATCAAAATTCAGATTAAAGCATTGAAGTACAAATAGGAAGGTTTAGATAAGGAGAGTCTGGAGTAGAAGCACACCCCACTTATTTAATTCATATTTTCCACATCCGATGATGTAATTTGATGATTTCAAATCCGATAGAAAGTTGATTGGACAGAAAACATATCTCCTGTTTGATGAAATTTCAAAATCAAATTACAAATGCTCATATTTTAGGATGAAAACAGTTGAATCTGGAAAATCTATCTGCAAGCCAGCGTGTCAACAATAATGCCACAACTCTCCAGGCAGTATCCAAATTAAATAATTCAAGCAACGTTGAAAAGATATTTGGATGGAATCCCGATTTCCTCTCTCACACAATATTCCAAATTTGGATGTCTCGGGGTCAAACGGTGCATGCAAGACATCTGACCTCGGAGGGACAAAATTCCATATAAGTCCATGTATTCTCTAATCAAGGGAGCTCTCCCCCTTTATTTTAATTTTGTTTTCTTTTCTATGGGAAGAGTCTCGTATTACATGTACTTACCTAGTATTTTTACTTTTAGCTAATAAATTTTCTCTTCTCTTCTCTTCTTATGTTTATCTTCACTCCTTATGTGTCTTCTTTAATATGTGTAACTAAATCCATCTCTTGGAAGGTGGAGATGTAAGCTACGATGAAATAAGAATGACGGTTACCATAATGTTGATAGTTTGATTTGTTATTACTTTGCTAATTCAATTGAAAGAGGTAGATGATTTTTAATTCTTTGATAGGTTAATGTTACTTGTAAGTTTCTGAATCTATGCTTAGAATTATACTGTTGCTTCTTTGCTTGCAAGAGTTTGTGAAGTGCTAATGAAATATATGTTAGTTGTTGTTTGATGATTTGATAGTCTAATCACTTCATGTTATGCTAATTAATCTAATCCCTTGTGCTTAATGAAATGTGCAACACTTTTCATAATTCATGCCTATGTAATGTTTTCACCACCTATGTGTTTCATCTCATCATAATTTTAATTGGATTCTTATTATATAAAAACCCATAAAAGTATTCTCTTAATCTCTTAATGAAACAAAAGACCAAAAAATAACGACCATTGAATCCACCATCATTATAACTCGTGCTTCATTGAGAAATATAATCAATTGAAATTTGTGTGCTCTCCCTGTGTTTGACTCATAGCTACACGATCGATACGCTTGTGGTTAAATTTATAACATGATCAAGTATTTGAAGTCATTGTCAGGGAGTGTGCGTAAATATTTTTCATTTTTTCCATTTTTTTGACATTTCACTTCAAAGCAAGCAATCTGAGTGCACGACACGAGATCTGTTACGAATTCGATTGGTAACAAAACTTGGATGAAATATAAGCAATTTTGATTGTTTATTAATGGCCCAGATAAGTCAACTTACCTCAAGTTTCAAAAGTATCATTCTTTTGCTCATCGATCATTTGAGACCCACATTGGACATGTTTGATTGTAATAATGGGCTGACATTCCCAAAAAAAAATTCACTTGCCTCCTTTTAAGCAATTTAGTACAAAATTTAAATCAGAAAACTAGATTTTCATGCTTAAGCCATTCATCTTTTAAGATTGATTGTGCGTGCTTCGATTTTTCTCCACTTCATTTTTTGGTCGTCAATTACGAAGAAAGGTTCGTACTTCCTAAACTCATAAAAGCATTAGTTTCATCTCATATAGTTAATAGGATTGTATTGTAACAAGAGTGGGATTCAAGTTTGTTAGGGGAAATTTCATGCCAGATCTAAGTTAAACAACTCTAACGGGCACTAACTATAGAAAATCAAGATACAGTGGGAATTCCATCACCCATCCGTGGCCCACAAGCCACCAACCAAGTGTCACCCAAGACTTAATTTAAAATCAACGAGAAATTGACCCCAAAAGATTTAGACTCAAGTAAGGAGCTAATTTTGTTGTGACTTGTATGAGTTGAATGTAATTTGAGAAAATTGGTGTCTAGGAAGTATTTCAGAGTGACAAAAGTCCTCGAAGCGAAGTGGCTATTTAATTGGCACCGGTTACGCTGGAAGTGCTCCCACTAGCTATACGTACATGACCTAGTCAGTCCATCGGGATGCCGAGGGAACTGAAGCAACAATGACTTAATCATTACACTGTATTAGGAGTCATATAATTCTAAGAACAGTAAGTCTAGGCTGCTTGCACCTTGTTTCTCGTGTGAAATTCTAAACCTATCCCATTAGAAGTCGAGTCTCTCTCTCGTCATCTTAGACTCTCTTTTCACTATATCTCATCTTTAGGAAATTTCCATCCTTCCACTTGTTCAAATAATTAGAAAGAAAATTTGAAAAAAATATGAAAAAAAATCAAAATTAAAAAATATTTTAATTTGTAAAGATCCTGACTTAGATTTTCAAAATTTTCAAAAATATTTTTGGACCTTTTCAAATCCAATTCTGAACTAATTAGGAAATATTCCAAAAACAAAGATTTGTTTGAGAAATTGACTTTCAAACAAATCAAACTTTTGAAAGCAGATCCTGGTCCATGCAACCTTGGCCTCAAGATGCAAATAATCGACTTTTGCGAGTTTATTTGGATTGAACCTATAGTTTGAGTCTCGATGTAACATGTTCAGCTTTTCACTCGAAGTTGAAGAGTGAGAATTATATGAATAACTATAACTGGATTCAAACTCAATATACATGGTCTAACCAACACATATATCAAAATAAATTCGAATTGTAACACAATGAGATGAGTTGGGGCACATTTAATGGCTTAGATGAGAGAAATTTAAGAGAACCACTTATTTTAAATTATAATTCATCATCTGAGTATGTTGGTAATCCTTCATTAGACCAAGCAATTGCTAATATTGTGCATACAATACGGTAGAAGAAATAGAAAATGATTAGTCACCAACAAATTTTAATTTTTCATCTTGTAATTAGTCACTATAGTAAAACAGAGTTTCACCAATGGAAGTTATCTGTCAGTGTAGGTGAACACCAATGGATATACTTACCGTCAGTGTTTAGTTCCACCGACGAATGTTCCAACAGATTTCTGTCGTCGGTGTTAATTTTGGCATGATATTTCCTGCCAAATTTTTTCGCCTTGTTTTGTCAGAGCAAAGAACACTGACAAGGAATTACCTATGGATATCTGTTGATGATCCATCAGTGATCTACAATGACGGATGTATCCATCGGTGTATGTTACACCGACTAATATTTCTTTCCAAATAGCACTGATAGATGTCGACTTAGACGGATGGAAACGTCTCATCAAGGAATTTGGTAGGTAACCATCATCGAATGATAAGTACCATCAGTGTAAGTCTGGTCTATATCCAGGAAAAGTCCTATTGACTCTTTTTGGGTTCCAATTTCCCTGATTAAAACACATTCAAAGAACTTAGTTTAATATCTTGCATGTTACAATACGTTATATATTAATACGATACTTTATATAAACCTACTAATGTAATAGACATTTGTTTAATATCTTGCATGTTACAATACATTATATATTAATACGATACTATATGTAAACCTACTAAATGTAATATACATTACAAAATTACAAATACAATACCTGATCGTTATAACCCTCTTTTCCATCAAAACGTCGAAGGTCAACTGCATGGAAGCGATCTTAGTTTTCACCTTCGCTATCTCACTAGTCACTCGCTTTAGCTCCTGACTCTCTCGGACACTTTTCTCAACCTCCAATCTAGCGTTGAGCTCTTCTTCAGATGACATCCGGCGAGGTCTGTACATGTCTATGGGGGTGATGAGACTGCAGTAAATCGTCTCATGTCAATGCCTGTTGCCCAAAAGAGTTCCGACCAGACCCTCAGTGGCAACCACCGAAGTAATAAAGTCTTGAGAGCTCGTCTAATCTGGTCCTCGTAGGGCCTCTCATCTCTCCTGCAGGCAGAAAATATTAGAAATTATAAATGAATGCAACCAACCAACATAAAGTGATTGAAAACTAATATGAATATAAACTTACAATGACAATCATTGTTTCTGGGTTCTTCTTTTCATGCAGTCGAACGTATATATATGTACGAGTAGGCTTGTGAGTGTCATGGTTTTTATGCAAAATGTAATTCCATGAAAAATAACAATTTTGCTAGTTTGTATGAAAAATGTATTAAATCTCTACAAAATTACAAATTGAAAATAAAGTATTACCATCTTCTCCTTTTGTCGCAAAATAGATTTCATACCATATTAATGCAGTTTGGTTAAATTTAACTTGTTTTTTGTTGGTCTTTCTCTTCTTCTATATCAAAGTCCTGGATTGAAAAGGAAAACACATTTTTCGACACCCATCAGATTACATTCATATCATCTGAACGCGACATCACATTTCAAATAACATTGATATCATCCAATCAAACACACATTTAAACTTATCATATATGTTTGGGCTACTAATCACATCAATACCAATTTCACAACAAAATCACATTACAACTATACAAAACTATATTCACATAATAAACATTCAAACTATATTCAAATATTTAAACTACATTCAAACTGTATTTAAAATCACCTTCCAAGTATATGCAAACTATATTCATATGGTATTTAAAATCAAATTCAAACTACATTTAAACCATACATAACTATGGCGGTGGTGTGGTCGTGGTGTGGGTGGCAGTAGTGGTGGTGGGGATGGCTAGTGGTGGTTGTGTCTAGTGATGGTGGTGGATGATGGGGTGAGGTTTGGGTAGGCATCATGGTGGATATGGAACGAGGAGGTGGTCGCTGCTAGGGTGGAGGTTCGGGTGGGTGTGGAGATGGAGGTTGTCAAAGGAGGAGGTGGGTGGTCATGTGATTAGTAGCATGTCATACATTGTATTCATGTTATATATCCTTTATTTTACCCCAATTTATTGCTACTCGACTGTTTGTTTGATGTGTTTCAGGTTTTAGGTAATAAAGAGGAGAAAGGAACCAATGAGGACGTAAATACAAGAAGAAAGAACCTTATTGAAGCATCTTGGACCTTTTTGTCATGCTCATGGACCGATCTGCAATTCAGGAAGGACCCAGATGAAATCTGGAGGGACCTGAATGAAAGAAAAACATTTCGGGAGCAAAAAACCCTCAATAATATGATCTTGAAGAGTATTTGGGAAATTAAGACCAAACGGGCTCGAGCCAGCGGACCTGGAGAACATCGCACGTGCAAAATAGAGAACTTAAGTTGCTTAAGAAAATTGGGGCTGATCGGACACAAAATATCCACCATCGGCGGATAATTTTGCCTAAACACGTCCCAATTTCTCCCATGGCTCAAGCTTGTTTATGTTGGTGTACCAGACAATAGAGTAATCGATTACAGCAGTCGGATTTCTTTTAGATTCATCTACACCACTCTTTCTTCTATAAATAGCAATGTTTCTCCTACCTTTCCTCCACCTCTCCACCTCCACCAATAGAATAGCTTAGGTTTTACCCATTTTGGCTACAAGAATGAGAAGGTGGTTGGAGCTTGTAAAGTAGTGCTTTCTTTAATCTAATGGTTGAATCCTTTTCATCATGTCTCTAGCTTTCTTCCTATCTATTTAGTTTAGTGTTTTGTTGGTTAGTTTAGTAGTTTGTGATTCTTGCCATGTGTAGTCATGATTTCTTACTTTCCATGCTTGTAGTCATGAGTAGAGAGTAGATCCACCCCATTTGGGGTGGAGGTGATGTAGATTATGTGATGTGTTGGTGATGGGTTCTTCTTATTTGTGTTATTTCATGTGTTTATTGTAGATCTATGCATGTAACTTGCTAAAACTTGTATTAGATGGGATAATGGTCACACTAGGTACTTGTCCCATGCTAGATCTAGAGTTTATGTTGTTACTTGTAAATGATCATCTTATTATGGTAAATGGCTTCCTATGTATGGATGCTTGATTAGTAGAGAATGCATGAATGGATCGAGTTGTATGGATGGTTCATTGATGTCCTAATGTCCACACTAGGTACTTAGTTCATTCTTGAGAACCCAAAGTGCATCTTAACTTCATGTCTAACTATATTAGTCATATATTCATGTAAATGTAGTTCATGTTAATTAGACTCCACACTAGTTTGTAGTTGATTTCACCTACTTTACACACTTGTGCCTCATGTAATCAAGAAAAACCACTCACACATAGACACATACCACACACCTCCACTCCTTGGGGGTTCAGTTTAATTGTTGATTAATTCATCGTTTATTGTAGTTAGTTAGCATAATCCCCTAATTCTCCTCTCCTTTACCACTCGAGTATGTTAGTCACAATAACACTCACAACTCCTTGAGGTTCGACCCATATTTGCCACGTCCTCACCGACATTTTGCACTTGTGGTTATTAAAATGATCAATCATCAGGATAGGGTTGTGATGGTTGTGATGGTTGAGGAGGTGCTTGGAGGTGAGGAGAGGAGGACGTGGTGGTCTATGGTGGAGGAGTTTGCCGAAGGTGAGGAGAGGAGGGGGTGGTGGTCAATGGTGTAGGAGGCCAGAGGTGGGCGTTGGTGGTCGAGAGGAGGAGACGATGCCTGTTACCATAGGAGAGGAGGTGGAGATAATGGCGACACGGTGAGGATGATGGCGACATAGTGAGAACAAATCGGTGCGGCAAGGACAACGACGACACGACAAGGACGATGTAGATGCCACGAGGAGGAGGCGATGATGAGGAGGCAAAGACAACGTATGCGGCGAGGAGTAGGTGCGACGAGGAAGAGTTGGGGAAATAAGGCTAAACCTCGACTCGGACTAAGGTTAAAGGGAATCACTGACAAAACTTGTATGTAGGTGATTAGTTTTATATTCGTCGGTGTATACAAATGATAATCGATGTAGTAACGATAAGTGTCAAAATTGTCACTTCCGTTGGTGAATCTATTGAATTTTATTAGTAGATTTTGAATTTTACACCGATGGACCTTATCCGTTGGTGTTAGTTAACAGATTCATCAATGTATCTTATCACCAACAGATAATGCTATTCATCAGTGTAGGCCTCCCTACTCTGACGGATCTTTAAGCTTATTGTCGGTATATCTTATTTTTCTAGTAGAGGGTGTGAGTTTAGTGGTCATGTAGCCCAAGATTGCATTTTGAATCCTCAACAACCCAAGTGGGGGCCAAGTCATATCATCATAACCCACAACATGATCCTTATGATTGCACATACAACCAACCATCAAATGCCTTTGAAGATTTTTCATGGGATGCCCAATATGAACCGAACTCATATATGACATATACACCTTATAATCAATTTAAACTACAAAATATCTATCAATCTCCACAAGTGTAAACATGGAATGAACCTCAAAATTTTGATACTACATCCACATTTTCTGAAAATTACAACATGAATTCTATTGTTGACTCGAGACTTGATTCAATAGAACAAACCATTTGTTCACTAGAACAAACCTTTTCAACATTTACTCAAAACTTCAATGATTTTCATGTAAACACCAACAACTCATTGGAATCCGTGAAAATGCAAGTGTGTCAATTAGTACAACAAATGAGTGAACATCAGAATGATGATTTTTTTAATCGACTTGAGCTAGAATCACAATCTAAACCCATAACTGATCATGTTGGACTATCCCAACCAAAACATGAGCTCTCATATTAAACAATTACTCAACAGGCTAGACCATTCCAACTTGAGATTGAACTCCAAATTGAATCAATGTTTTGATAGGTTGGACCGACCCAACCTGAACAACAATCTCAATTTGAAACCATGAATCAAAAGGTTGGACCGTCCCAACCTGAGCTTGAAATTCATTTTGAACCCATAACTGGATAAGTTGATTGTCCCAATTTAAGAGTGCACCAATAACTCAATCAAGTGGCAAGGAACTAGTCTATCATTTTAAATAACCATATCCTAATCGACTCATTCTGACACATCAACCAGTTGACTAAAGAGTTTGGATTGACAATCATGTTTGTAATGCTGCAATGCCGAAAGAACAATTTCCATCATTATCTCCCAGCCAACTAATAGAATTGTCTAAACACATAAAGATTCATTTTCTGCATCACTTGTTCCCACGTAATATTCACAAACATTTAAATGTTTATGTTCTTAATTAAGAGTCACATGGGCTCACACTTGAGTGTTTTGATCCTAAGTGGACTCGTGTTTCCATTTCAGGTGCATCAAGATGGTAAAATTTGAATACTTTTCTGTTGTAAATATCTCAAATAATAAAAAAAATGAATGGAAAATGTTATTGTGTTTTGTTTGTTACCCTAATTTATTTTGCAGGTTCAAAGTACATGGAGTTCTCCTTATGTGCTCCAACTATGGTAAGATCGTTCATTTGTCTGCATGTACTTTACTATATGTTTTCATACATTAAGGACAATGCATGATTTAAGAGGCAGCGTGTGTGGGACAAGGGTGTTCATTGCGTCCATATTGACATAGTCTAGTATTTTTCTTTTATTTTTTTTTCTTTTGTGTGTATTGTTATGATCATGATAGTTTGTGCGCTTTATCTTCCATATTTTATGAAATCATGAATCTTGTGGATGACTTGTTTTTCTTTTGTTTGTCACTTTATTATTTATTTTTTCAAAATAAAAATGATAAAAAATAGTTAATTCTTGTTTTTGAAATAATTTTGTAATTAGTCGGGTGCAACATGCATTAGTGAGGCAAGTAGAAAGTAAGTCACACCACAAAAGTTGAACAAGGATGAATTGTATCACCCTGTTTGAAGGTCATAGAGTAAACATAGTGCTTGTGAGAACCTTTAAGTCATAAGGGAGAGGGTGTACACCGTATTTAAAGCTTCATAACTAATACTACATTCCAACTCAAACGCTACCACAATGTCATGTCCAATGCGGTAGTCCAAAGCTAGTAAGATGACGTGTCAATGGAATACTTCGTATTTTTGGTCCGCTTGTTATATGTACATATGTTAAGTTTGATTGGGACCAATTGAACCTATGTCAAATCCATAGGAGGAGTCTTTCTCTAAGTAAGTTTTTCTACTCAGGCCAGTAAATCTGTAAGGTATCTTAAAACATGGTTGCCTTGTGAGTCTCATAACTTGGGAATGACTGTTGGAATTCCAATTACATGGGTGGTAGATAAGCCAAATCACGGGGAGAGACAAATAAAAGGGAAAGGAAATATTTGGAAGGATCCTAAATGTTCTCACGTCTTGGGGGTCAAATCATGCATGCAAGACAACTGATCTAAGTGGGACAAAATTCTATATAAGGCCTTCCATTCTCTAATCAAGGGAGTTGTTCATGAGAAATTAAAGTTCAAAGCAGCCAGTGCACAACCGCGTTGAAGTGGTAGCAAGTACGGGAGTGTCTACGCGAAGCGAGTGCAGGTCATCATCCACCATACTCGAGTGGGGGAAGAAAATGAAGATTGAGTGTATCTAAACCAACTAACTAATATGACGTGAATCAGCTAAAGAAATCCTAATGTGACTAATCTCATAGGAGGTGGAGAATGCATGTAAAAGTGCAGATGTGTGATACATGTGTGTATACAATCAAATGCTAACAACATGCATTACATGGAAATCTTATAATCCCATAATCCTATGTGTGTCTCTACATGGATTACGATTTCCAACCATCATTAACACATACAAAACACTACTCAAGATAAGGACAAAGACAACCACATGATTACATGTCAATCTTATCTCTATAATGACAGGAAGAGCATAGAAATCCATAATGTCCAGAACCCCAACTACGTCTCCACACTAATTAAGATTTAACATCATCATCAAAACATAAAATATATTAATCAAGATAAGGCCAACAATGCGACATGTTTCCACATGTCATTCTTATCTCTTTATCCACTCCAAACTTATCCTCACCTCATAAGTGGGCCTACTAGCCAAAGCATGTGCTAAGCATTTATTAGGACCATTAACATATCAAAGGCAAGAGTGAGAAACCCATGAAAATAGCCATGGACATCATTTGAAGCTCCAAGATTAAGATTAAACACACACCAATCTCACCACATTCACATTTCACATCATTCCACCCCCCAATGGGATGGATTACTCACTAATCATCATGTAAACAAAGAAAATAACAAAATAAAAACAATACATGAATAATTAAAGAAATCTACATCTAACCAAATCAATGGAATAAAAATTGCATCAAATGAAAGATAAGAACATAAAGAATAAGAAACTAAAACTTGATTAAGAAAGAAAGATTACAAAAGGTGTTTCTCTTCTTTTACACTACACTACTAAGCAAGAAATAAAATGTACTCAACTAAACAAGAAATAAAGCTAACGTGATGTGGAGAGGAAGGAAAATGAGGGAAAAGGTAGGAGAAACATTGTTGTTTATAGAAGAAAGAGAGGTGTAGATGAATTTGGGAGCAATCTGATGGCTGTAAATCAGATCTAGATATTGCGTATTGCTCTAACCCGACAACCCAACCCACCGGAGAAATCCAAGTGCCAACCAATCAACCAGATCTGCTAGTGGTGGATTTTAATCTGCCCTTGGCAAATCATTTGTCTCATCGCCTCTAAATTTTGACAATGGCTTTAGTTAACATATTGAACACGACACCCGGAGCTGTTTGTTCGAGCCCGTTTGGTTTTAATTGTTGATTTACACATCGGGTTCAGAAGATTATGGACTTTTGCAACTAACATATTTTTCTTTACACATAGGTCCCTCCGAGTTTTCACTTGGGTCCTTCCTTAATTGCAGAAGGGTCCTTGAGCATGACAAACAGGTCCAAGATGCTTCAATAAGGTCCTTTCTTTTTACATTTCAGTCATTTTCTCTTCCTTTCTATTCTTTATTACAATAACCTAAAAAAATATCAAACAAACACTCAAGTAGCACAACATTGGGGTAAAATAAATGATATATAGCGTGAATGCAATGTTTGATATGCTAGTGATCAAATACTCCTACACTTACCTTTTTCTAGTCCCAAGAAAAACAAAGAAAGAGAAAATATGAAAGAAAGGAAAACAAATGAAAAACAAGAAATCCAAACTCACTTTTGTAGGAATCAAGGTTGTACTTAACACGTGCAACAAGCCATTAAACACCTTCGTCACCAAGGAGGAGGAGTGGTGTCTGAGGTTTTTCAGTGGATATACCCACAAAATCTGAACATTGATGTCTTATTCAACCTAGTAACACGACTGAGTGAACCTACTTTCGTCAATTATTGGACACGGTAATACTACAAGCCGACTCTATATAAGTATCTTGTCCACACACCTAGCCTAAGGAACCATTCGTGTAATTTCATTATGGACTTAAGTGAAAGATATGGGCAACCTTAATATCCTGAAATGATACATTGTGTAAAGTCCATTAAGGTTCTTATTTGGGGGGTTTTCATTGTTTCTTTTGGGGTATTTTATAACAAGGAATTAAAACTTGTTGGTGTTTAATTCTCCAAGGGTCTGGTTTTGTGCGTCATTGCCTGTGTAGACTTACTTTATCCTGTACACCTTCCCCCAAATCTCCACCTAGGGCGATCGCTACCACCCGTGCA
This sequence comes from Triglochin maritima, assembly GCA_963682175.1. Lineage (NCBI taxonomy): Eukaryota > Viridiplantae > Streptophyta > Magnoliopsida > Alismatales > Juncaginaceae > Triglochin > Triglochin maritima. Next base: position 25,621,355 of record OY821781.1, on the reverse strand, counting down.
ATGGGAGTTCGGTCGGTGCAAACCAAGTCCGATGACTTGAAAGTACCAGGTACAAAGTCCCCTCAGACCTATTTTCCTGAGTGATAGGAGTCGTGCGAGAAGAGAGAACACCATACTAAATTATTTCTTATCAAGATATGAACCAAAACTCCTACACTTATGGTTTCACAACAAGAGTATAAGAGTCCCTAAATTTAACAAACTTCCTTATACTAGCAGGCACAAATTCTTTGACTCACTAGGTTTAGGATGGACTTCTTTATTTGTTTGAGTATTGAAACTCTATGATTACTCTCCCCCCGAGAGAAATATCCTAACAACTAGAGATAGGACCTAAAATCAGTGTACTAGATATCCTAATGCATCATGTTCAAGTCGATTCTCAGAGCTTCCTGTTTACTTTGCCCCTCAATGGTTTTGAAAATGCTAAACACACGCAAAAACCATAAAACATTTTCATTTACAAACACTTGAAGATTTTGAAAGAAAAGGAAAATTTAAAGCAATAGGCAAGTTACCCAACGATCATGGTATAGCAAGATATATCAATGTAAATTAAAGCACACTATCATGACCCTAACAATACAAACAAAAGTAAAGAACAAGGAAAAGAAAAAGACCTGACTATGTGCATATGTAAAGCACCCCTACACTTACTTCATGCATTATCCTCAATAAATGTGAGTATGATACAACATGGATTTATGCATGAACAAGGAAAGATCTCACCAACATGAAGGGCAAATGGGAGTTCATGGTTATGTTAATGGATATAAACCCAAAATCCCCAAAACTTGTGAGATACTTATGAAGTCAATACAAGTACGTAAATAAATGGAGCCCAAATCCACAATGAGTGGGGCCCATGACAACCTTTCTTTTTCTTTTTTTCTTTTTTTTATATGTATGTACAAACATAAAATCTCAACCATTCAAATGGTTGAGTGCGAGGGAGGTTCATGAACGATCATGACCTCCTCGACTTCAGCTGGTGTCCTCTCCAAGTAAGATTTAAGGCATTGTCTTTCACTTTGTACACGTCCCCATTCCTTGAGTTCAGGATTTCAACCGCTCGATGAGGGAATACAGTTTGCACAGTAAATGGGCTTGTCCGACGACTACGGATCTTACCCTCAAACATATGTAGTCGGGAGGTGTAAAGCAACACCTTCTGCCAAACCATAAATGCATTTTGTATAATCATGCGATCATGAAAATTTTTGGCGTGGAACTTATGAATTTTGGCATTTTCATACACATGATTTTGTAACTCTTCCAAATGCACAATATTGAGCTTATGTCGAGCCCCTACTTGACCAAAATTTATATTCATGCTCTTGATCGCCTAGAAGGCACGATGCTCGAGCTCGACAGGTAGGTAGCAAGCCTTGTCCTTTATGTTTAATCATTTTAAATACCGCAAGTGCACGACCGCTTTGAAGCAGTGGCAAATACGGGTCGATCCACAAGGAGGTGTGTAGACTCTGGTTTGTTCGAAGGCAAGTGGGAAAAGAGGGGAAGAAGTTGTGATTACACTAAACTAGACTAACTACACTAAACGAGTAAGCATCAAACAAGGAAAACGGAAGAGAGGGAAATTGAAAGCTGGAAATCAGAAATGGAAAACCCCTAAGGGGTGGAGTGTGTGCACACATGTAAAAAGATGGTGAAGAATGTATTCTATAGGCACAAATGTAGGTAGTATTTTCATGTATAGTAAGTGTCTAAAGGTTATGGCAAAACCTATCAATCCATTCAATAACCTAGTTGATTAACATTCATATACACAAGCTAGTTATTTTAGAACCTAAACAAGCATGGGAGGTGTCTAAGATGTGTCGCAAAACCCATCAAGTGTAGTATTCTACTCTAACAAGCAAGCATACATTCACATTTATCAACACAATCAAAATATAAAGCATTCATATCCATTCTGTAATGCATGTATGAACATCATCTCCACCCCCAAAGGGGGATAGATCTACTCACTACACATTACTCTAACAATTAAACTGAAGAAGAAAAGAAACATTCTAACTACTTTAGCCTAGAATCAAAGAAATAAAACTAAGCTAAGCATGCATAAAGAAACAACATAAGAACAAAACAATGGAAAAATTATTTTATTAAATGACTCACATCACTAGAAGCATTCTTCTCCACCTTGAGATTTTGCTCCAAGGCTTACTCCAAGTAGAGAGAATGCCACCAAGCAATGGGTGATTACAATAGAAGGTGAAGAGTTCTATTTATAGTCATAGAAAAAGGTAATCCGGGGCAATCCCCCTGTATGGGACTACACCAATACCAGAAATAGACTACATACACACTAATTCACGCTCCACATAAATCCTAGCGGATCTAGACCAAAAGTTACCGCCAATTAGCGGTCTTGGACTGCTAATTAGTTGTCTACAGTGTTCGGATCACTCTGGAGTTTCTTGTGGGTTTTTCTGGAAGGCTTTGTTTATCTTTGATGCATCTACTTTACTTGTGGGAGCTCCTACCCGAATAGAAGTGCCAAAATACTCCCCATGATGGTGTGAAGTATTCTTGTTTGCTCATTGGTCCTTCGATCTTGCATTCAGGTCCGTCGATCTTGCATCTTAGTCCTCGAGTCTCTTAACTCAGTCCTTTTTCCTTCTTTTAGGTCCTTTCATGCCTCTTCTCATCAAACCTCTTTATTTCTGAAATTCAAACATAAAGCTCGTTACGTAGCATTGTTTAGGTGAATGATAATGGATATAAGATACAAATGTAAGCATGAAATGATGTCAATTAGTACACTACCCAATAAGGGGACATACCCAAATTGGTCTTGTACGCGATGTGGAAAACCCATAGCTTACTTGATAAGGGGACATTCTTGTACGCATTTTCATCAAACTAAGTCGACCAATCCTTCCACGAGGAATAAACCGTCTTCTCAAGGATTTGCTTTAATTCATCGTTAGAAACTTTAACCTGCCCACTAGTTTGCGAATGATATGTGGTCGCAACCTTGTGGGTGATCGAATACTTCACATAAGTGCTTCAAAGGAGCGGTTGCAGAAGTGGGTACCCCTGTAGCTGATTACGGCATGGGGAGTACCAAATCGTGCAAAAATGTTCTTTAGGAATTTGGTGACCACCTTGTTGTCATTGGTCATTTTGGGGATAGCCTCAACCCACTTAGACACATAGCCAATGGCCACCAGATTGTAAGCATTCCCGAACGAATTCGGGAAAGACCTATAAAGTCGATGCACTACACATCAAAGATGTCGACGACGTGGATATTTTGCAAAGGCATCATACCTTGTCGAGTTATTTTCCCAAGGCACTGGCACCTATCACATTGCTTACAAAATTCGTAAGCATCTTTGAAAAGTGAAGCCCAGTAAATCACCTTGGCGACAATTTTCTTCTCTCCAAAGTGTCCTACTCATGCCTCAGAATGGCAAAATTGGAGCACACTTTCGAACTCATTATTTGGGATGCACTGCTTGAAAATTTTGGTCAGAACAGTATTTTGAATAGATAGCGGTCATCCCGGTGAATGAATCTGACATTCGATCTAAATTTGACTTGGTCAAATTTTGACCAACCCATAGGACGTTGCTTCGTCACGAGGTAGTTCACGATGTCAGCAACCAGGGGTTATCCTTGATCGTGAACAGTTGTTCGTTAGGAAATTTGTCATTGATAATTTGGTCTTGTGGGTTGGTCGTCTCAAGACGAGACAAGTGGTCTGCTATAAGGTTTTCACACCTTTTTGTCCCAAATCTGGAGATCGAATTCTTGTAACAACAAAATCCATCTGAAGAGTCAAGATTTGGGATCTTTCTTCATCCTGAGGTGCTTGATGGTTGTGTGATTAGAGTACATAATCATGTGGGAGCCAAACAAGTCTTTCTCGGTCATAGTGAAGTTCAATTGGGCATCATTTAGTGTTCTACTGGCATAGTAGATCACATGAGGCAATTTGTCCAATTGTTGCCCAAGCACTGCTCCTACAGCAAAGTCAGATGCATCACACATCAACTCAAACGGTTCAGTCCACAGCGATGCCTTAATTATGGGAGTCGAAGTTAGCTCTTTCTTCAAAGTCAAAAAGGCATGGTGGCAATCCAATGCAAACTCAAATTTGCATCCTTAGCCAAAAAACGGTAAGAGGTCGAGCAATTTTACTAAAATCCCGAACGAATCGTTGATAGAATCCTGTATGCCCCCAAAAAGGCACCGATATCCTTCACATTACGTGGCAGTGGGAGATTTACAATAAGACCAACTTTAGTGGGATCGACCTCAATTCCCCTATTTGAGACCACATTTTCCAAGTACGATCCCTCGCTTAACCATGAAGTGACATTTTTCCCAATTAAGAGTGAGGTTCTTCTCACGACATCACTTGAGGATAAGGCCCAAGTGATGAAGGCACTCAACGAAGGAAGCGCCAAATCTGGAGAAGTCGTCCATGAAAATCTCAAGGAAACACTCCAACATATCGGAGAAGATACTAATCATACACCTTCGAAATGTCGTTGGCGCATTAAATAACCCAAAGGGCATGCGACAGTAAGCGAACATGCCAAAGGGACTTGTAAATGTGGTTTTTACTTGATCCTTGGGGCCAATGGGAATTTTGTGTAGACAGAGTATCCATCGAGAAAACAAAAATACTCATGTCGTGCCAACCATTCCAACATCTGATCAATGAATGGCACGGGAGATGATCTTTCTGTGTTGCCGTATTGAGCTTGCTATACTCAACCCAAACTCGCCAGCCAGTTTGCAGTCGTGTTGATTGATTCAGTTATAATACAACAAGTCCACAACGTCGGTGAAGACGCGAAAAGTATGGGTCGAGTCCACTGGGAGGTGTGTCAACTCTGTTTCTTTAGAAATTGAGTGGGAAGGGAGAGGAGAAGTTGTTGATTATGTTAACTAACTATACTAAATTATTAATGAAATAAAAATTAAACTAAACCCCCATGGAGTGGAGGTGTGTAGGTATGTGTGTGTGAGAGAGAGTGGGTCTTCATTTCAATTAGGCCCAAGTGTAGTTTGTGTGGCATACAAGTAGAAGCTAATGTAAACCATATGATTGATTCGTTTTATATTAAACCGCAAGTGCACGGCCGCGTTAAAGCGGTGGCAAATACGGGTCGATCCACAGGGAGGTGTGTCGACTTTGGTTTGTGCGAAGGCGAGTGGTAAAGCAAGGAGAGAAAGGTTGATTACACTAAACTACACTAAGATAAAAAGGAAATGAAGATAAGCAATAAAACTAAATCCCATAGGGGGTAGAGAAATGATGTGAATATAAAGATGTGTGTGTGTGTTCAATTATGCTCCTCACAACATGTAGTGCATGAAATCATAAAACTAAATCCAACTTTGCCTCTACATGAAATAAGATAAGACTATATCGTTAAAACATACAAGACAATAATTGAAATGAAGCTAAATGAACTCATGTATCAAGACTAGACCCTACTATGCCTTCTCATGAAATAATATAACCCAATCTCATTAAAACATACAAGGCATTAACCAAGGTAAAGGCAACAAGAGTACATACACTACAAATTGTGTTTCCAATATTAATTCCATCCATATCCTCACCTTATCAATCCCCATAAAATAGGTCCACTAATCTAAGCATAAGTTAAGCTTCATTCAAGAGCATTCACATATCAAAGATAAGAGTGAAATAACATTAGATGGTTATGGAAATCATATAAGGCTCAAGGGATTAAGATAACACACACCTAATACACTACATGATCATATCACATATTTATTCACCCCCCAAATGAGGATGGAACTACTCACTAATCATTACACTACAACCTACATTAACATGAAACATTCTACTGAAATGAATTTAGACTAAGCAAGAAAGGAGCATTAAAGAAACGTAAAAGGAAAGGAAAGACAAAACAATCATGCACAAATTAAAAGACAAGATTAAAAGAAACTAGAACAATTATTTTATTAACAATGACTCACATTGAAGGTAGCATTCTTCTCCACCTTGAGCTTTGCTTCAAGGCTTACTCCTTAGTAGAGAGAATGCCACCAAGCAATGGGTAGTTTACAATTGAAGGTGAAGAGTTCTATTTATAGCCAAAGAAAAATGTAATCTGGGACAATCCCTCGATGTGGGACTAAACAAATACCAGAAATGGACTAAATACACACTAATACGCGACCCCCCAAAATCTTAGCGGATTTGGGCCATATCAGACTGCCAAATAGCGGTCTATATGGTCCGGATCACGTTGGATTTTATTCCGGGCTTTTCTAGATGTCTTTGTTGGTCTTTGATGCATCTACTTCACTTGTTGGAGCTCCGACCCGAATAGAATTGCCAAAATACTCCCCATGATGGTGAGGAGTTTTCTGTTTTACTCTTTGGTCCTTTGGTCTTACGTTCAGGTCCTTCTCCCTTGCATCTTAGTCCCCAGGTCTCACAATTAAGTCTTTTTTCCCTGCTTTTGGGTCCTTTTATGCTTCATCTCTTCAAACCTATTTATTTCTGAAATTCAAACATAAAACTCATCACGTAGCATTGCTTAGGTGTAAGATAATGGATATAAGATACAAATATAAGCATGAAATGATGTCAATGAAATACCCCCACACCTATGTTTTTGTTAGTCCCGAGCAAAACAAAGAAAGAGAAAAACAAACAAGAAACAAGAAATCCTAACTCACTTTCGTAGGAATCACGGTTGCACTTAGCTTGTGCAACAAGCCGTTAAACCTCCTTGTTGCCAAGGAGGAGTGTTGTCTCCTGAGGAGTTTCTGCGTATATACCCCCAAAATCCGAACAAGATGCATTATTCAATCTAGACACACGACTCGTTGGACATATGTTGTCGATCATTGGACGCAGTAATCCTACGGGCCGACTCTATATAGGTAATCAGTCCACGCACCTAACCTAATGAACCATTCGTGCAAGTTAAATAGGGAATTAAGAGAAAGACCTGGAAAACCTCAACATCCTCAAGTGATACAAAGTGTAAGGTCCATTAAGCTTCTTATTTGCATTACCATTTTTTCTTTTTGTTTCTTTTTTTTCTTTTCTTTTTATTAGTTGGAGCTTTATTCTCTCAGGATCAGGTTTCGTGCATCATTGCCCACGAGGACTTACACTATCATGTACACCTTTCCCCAAATCTCCACATAGGGCAATCCCTACCACACGTGTAACGAGAGTTCGGTCGGCGCATCCCAAGTCAGATGACTCGAAAGCACCAGGCACAAAGTCCCCTCAGACCTACTTTCCCGAGTGATAGGAGCCGTGCGAGAAGAGAGAACACCTACTCACTTATTTCTTATCTACACATGAACAAAAACCCCTACACTTAATGTCTCACAACAAGATTTCAAGGGTCCTTGACTACAACAAACTTTCTTAAATTAACTGACACGAATGATTGACTCACTAGGTTCAGGGTGGATTTCTTTAAATGTTTGAGCACTGAAACCCTATGATTACTCACCCCCAGGGGAAAACTGGGGTGCATCCTAACGACTCGATAAATCCCAAAGCCAGTGTATTAGATATCCTAATGCATCAAGTTCAAGAAAATTTTGGGACCTTTCTTTTTACTTTGCCTCTCAAAGGTTTTGTACTTGCTAAACACACACAAAACCCACAAAACGTTTTCTTCCGCAAACACATGAAGATTTTGAAAGAAATGTGAAAATTTTGAAGCACTAGGCAAGCAAAAGAAGACAAGTCACCCAAGGATCATGGCAAGCAGATATATCGATATTAAATGCAGCACACTAACATGACCCTAACAATGCAAACAAAAGAAAACAAAATCAAAAGAAAAGACTCGACTATGTACACACGTAAAACACCACAAAAACTTGATTGATTCGTTTTATATTAAACCGCAAGTGCACGACCGCGTTGAAGCGGTGGCAAATACGGGTCGATCCAGAGGGAGGTGTCTCGACTTTTGGTTTGTTCGAAGGCGAGTGGTAAAGAAAGGAGAGAAAGGTTGATTACACTAAACTACACTAAGATGCAAAAGGAAATGAAGATAAGTAATAAAACTAAACCCCATAGGGGGTAGAGAAATGATGTGAATATAAAGACGTGTGTGTGTGTGTTCAACTATGCTCCTCACAACATGTAGTGCATGAAATCATAAAACTAAATCCAACTTTGCCTCCACATGAAATAAGATAAGACTATATCGTTAAATACAAGACAATAATTGGAATAAAGCTAAATGAACTCATGTATCAAGACTAGACCCTACTATGCCTCCACATGAAATAAGATAACCCAATATCATTAAAACATACAAGACATTAACCAAGGTAAAGGCAACAAGAGTACATACACTACAAATTGTGTTTCCAATATTAATTCCATCCATATCCTCACATTATCATTCCCCATAAAATAGGTCCACTAATCTAAGCATAAGCTAAGCTTCATTCAAGAGTATTAGCATATCAAAGATAAGAGTGAAATCCCATTAGATGGTTATGGAAATCATATAAGGCTCAAGGGATTAAGATAACACACACCTAATACACTACATGATCATATCACATATTTCTTCACCCCCGAAATGAGGATGGAACTACTCACTAATCATTACACTACAACCTACAATAACATGAAACATTCTACTGAAATGAAATTAGACTAAGCAAGAAAGGAGCATTAAAGAAGCTTAAAAGGAAAGGAAAAACTAAACAAGCATGCACAAATTAAAAGACAAGATTAAAAGAAACTAGAACAATTATTTTATTTACAATGACTCACATTGAAGGTAGCATTCTTCTCCACCTTGAGTTTTGCTTCAAGGCTTACTCCTTAGTAGAGAGAATGCCACCAAGCAATGGGTAGTTTACAATAGAAGGTGAAGAGTTCTATTTATACCCAAAGAAAAAGGTAATCCGGGACAATCCCCCAATGTGGGACTAAACAAATACCAGACATGGACTAAATACACAGTAATACGCGACCCATCAAAATCTTAGCGGATTTGGGCCAAAAAGGACCGCCAATAAGCGGTCTTGGACCGCCAATTGGCGGTCTATATGGTCCGTATCACGTTGGATTTTATTCTGAGCTTTTCTGGATGTCTTTGTTGGTCTTTGATGCATCTACTTTACTTGTTGGAGCTCCGACCCAAATAGAATTGCCAAAATACTCCCCATGATGGTGTGGAGTTTTCTGTTTTGCTCTATGGTCCTTCGGTCTTACGTTCAGGTCCTTCTCCCTTGCATCTTAGTCCCCATGTCTCACAATTAAGTCTTTTTTCCTTGCTTTTGGGTCCTTTTATGCTTCATCTCTTCAAACCTATTTATTTCTGAAATTCAAATATTAAACTCGTCACGTAGCATTGCTTAGGCGTAAGATAATGGGTATAAGATACAAATATAAGCATGAAATGATGTCAATCACCATACAAGTAGAAGCTAAGTGTAGGATACACAACACTATATGGCATACAAGTAGAAGCTAAGTGTAGGATACACAATTCTATATGGCAAACCATGAACGTGCATATCTCACATAAAGATGAGGTTGATTTTAGATTCTCAAGCTTGCAATAAGTACCAAGTGTGGCCAGTAGAGCATCAATCAATCTTGCATACAACCTAAATTATTCATGTAAATGTGCACCAAACATGAATCCATACATAACAAGTCATTCCCATCAAATCATAACAAGCAACAAGATAAACTCTAAAGCTAGCGTGCGATAAGTACCTAGTGTGGACATTATACCATCTAATACAAGTTTAAGCAAGCTACAATTATAGATCTATATTAAGCATATGAGATGGCCCAAATAAAAGAACTCATCACTAGCACATAGTCTACATTACCTTCACCCTTATGGGGATGGAACTGCTCACTAATGGTTAAGAAAGGAAAACAAAACGAAATTAAACTAAACATGCAAGAATTGAAAGAGACAATATAAACTCACTAAGAAAATTATTTTATTTACATGACTGACATTACAGGAATCGACAACAGGAATTTAAAGCAATTGAAAGACAATGTGCATGCGAGGTCTACAAGTGATGCATGACCTAGATGGAAATTAGTCTAATCTTTTGCTTTGAGTTTTATGGTCCAAGTTTTCTTAAAAAGGGGAATTGATTGATCAAGGAGCAAACTACAGGTCACAACATGCACAATTGAGCTCCCGGACCACTAGATTAAAATAAAAAACATCCAGAAGAAAATTTGAAGCAAAAGAAGCTCACCAGCCCACTGATTGGCAGTCCAAATAGCTCCCTCTTCTCCAAAATTTTGTTGGTGCCTCCCATGGGTGCCGAGATATCCCTGAAACAGATCAAAACTAAAAAAGAAAAATTAAAACCACTGGAATCGTCCAAACTAAACTCTAGATAGAACACTTCCCCGGCAATGGCGCAAAAAACTTGATTAAACGTTTTAAATAACCACAAGTGCACGGGCGCGTTGAAGCGGTGACAAATACAGGTCGATCCACAGGTAGGTGTGTCGACTTTGGTTAGTTCGATGGCGAGTGGGAAACAACATGGGAGAAAATGTGTGATTACACTACACTAAACTAAGAATGAACAAACAATAAAAACTAAACCCCATGGAATGGAGGTGTGTAGTTGTGTGTGTGTGAATGTGTCTTCTTTTCAATTAAGCACAAGTGTAGTTTGTGTGGCATACAAGTAGAAGCTAGTGTAGAATCTAAGTGTAGAATACACAACACTACATGGCAAACCATGAACATGCATATCTCACATAAAGATGAGGTTGATTTTAGATTATCAAGCATGCAATAAGTAGCTAGTGTGGCCATTAGAGCATCAATCAATCCTACATAGAACCTAAATCATTCATGTGAATGTGCACCAAACATGGATCCATACATAACAAGCCATCTCCATCAAACCATTACAAGCAACAGGATAAACTCTAAAGCAAGCATGAGATAAGTACCTAGTGTGGACATCATCCCATCTAATACAAGTTTAAGGATGCTACGAGTATAGATCTACATTACGCACATGAAATGACACAAATAAAAGAATCCATCACTATCACATAATCTACATGACCTCCACCCCAAATGGGGTGGATCTACTCTCTACTCATTAAGCTAACTAATTATGCTAATATTTAAGGACTAAAGCAGACAATATCTAACTAATAAGAAAATATTTTATTTACATGACTCACATTACAATGTGACATCCTCTTCACCTTGAGTTTTGCTTCGAAGGTTTACTCCAAGAAGAGAGAATGACCACCAAGATATGGGTAGATTATAAAGGAGGAAGAACAGTTCTATTTATAGGCATGAAAAATGAAACTGGGACAATCCCCCGATGTGAGACTAATGAAACATTCCCCGAACAGACATAAACACATAACCCATATCCACACAAAACCGCGTCAGATTCTGAGAAAAAGGGACCGCTCATTGGCGGTCACGTTTTCTGGGATCGGGCCCATTTTCGGATATCTTCTTTAGTGCTTCAATTCGTCACATGGGGTGAATTCGGATCGGTAATTGGAGTATGGGCCCAAATAATTGCCAAAATACTCCTTATGATGGTGCAGAGTTTCTCGGTTTGCTATTGGGTCCCTTCAGCCTTACATCCAGGTCTTTCCCTCTTGCAGATGGGTCCTTGTGTATGACCGAGAGGTCCTTTTTGCTTCATTTAAGTCCTTCCTTCTTACGTTTCAGTCCTTTTTTTGCAAAGCAAAAGGGAGGCATCACCTCTAATGTATTGATGTATGTAAACCATTTACATCCTATAATTTTTGGTCAATTACAACCCTCGAGTTATTCTGAGTACATAACTGGAATCTACCTCTAGACTATCATAATCGTGACTACCCTATAGGTGTCACAACTAGTTCCAACTACTCTCATACAATCTCAAAGCCTCGGGATTTTCTCTAATCTCCTTTATCCTTGTGCCCATCATTCACACCGCTTCCTTAATAAGTATGCCCACGTCCATAGGGCGGTGCTTCTCATCATTGAATATCTGCCGATTTCTCTCTTGCCAACACTCGTAGATGGTTGCAGCAAGAGCAAGTCTAGTAGTGGCCCATTGTGCCATGGAGCCTCGCGTCACCTTTAACCTCTTCACCTCCTCAGCAAGTGTGCTTCCTATTCTTGTGTCCAGCCGTAGTATCCTCAACATTTGTGACCGGACTTGTCGGGAAAAATTGCATTCCCAGAAGAGGTGTGCCATATCCTCATACCTCTCCTTACATAGTACACAGATAGGGTCGTGAATCGCTCCCCGAGCTCGCATTAGTGCCTTTGTCATCAGATGTCCTCGCAAGGCCCTCCAAAGTGTGAGGGCATGTTTGGGTATGTAATACTTGTGCCAAACCATATATGTCTAGCCCACATTTCTTTGCCGAGGTACCACCCGACTCCACCCTTCCTTTGCTGAAAATACCTCACTCTTCGCTACAACTCTTATTGGGGTGTATCGCCCTCCATGTATTGTAGTTTGCAAGATCCTAGGCCACAACTTCTCCATCTCTAGGGATCTCAGCTCGGGGAGTGTCCAAACATCATCGTGAATAAAGTAAGATACCAAAGTATCCCTTGGAACCCCCATGTCATACTGAAGGCGCTCTCCCCTTGGCGAAGAGAGTAAGGGCCGCCCAAACCATGGGACGGTGAAGAACCTTGTTGTTGCCCCATCTCCCACTTCGTATTGGATTTTTTCCTTTGGCAAATCTCAGACACTTACGATGCCCCGCCACTCCCACGAGAAAACAGACGGTGGTCTTGCTAACCATATATTACGATTTTGAAAATATTTCCTTCGCATGCACCAAACCCAAAGTGAATCACCACCCTCTACAACCAGCCAAAGAAGGCGAAGCAGCCCAACATCATTCCAATCCTTGACTTTTCTATGTCCCAAACCGCCCTCCTTCTATGGTGTATAAACATCCTTCCAAGCTATGGCCACCCACTTTGTAGGGCCACCCCACACAAAGTGGACCATAAGGCTCTCCACTTCCTTCAATACCTTCCTCAGGATAAGAAAAGCTGAAGTCCAATAGATACTCATAGATACAAGCATGCTTTGCACCAACTCCACACAACCCGCGATCGATAGAAAATTCCTCTTCCACGTGCTTAATCGTTGTTGTACCTTGCTGATTAAACCCATGCAATGTTGTCTCCCTGTCCGTGAGGAGAAGAGTGGAAGGCCTAAGTATGTTACGAGAAAATCAGTTCTCTCCATACCTAAGTGTGAGCAAATCCATGTGCCATCGGTGGCTTCTCCTCCCATGAATAGTTGACACTTTGCTACATTCAGCGCTAGCCTGGAGGTAGCCGAAAACTCTGTGAGAATATGCTTGATCACCCTCGTGTTTGCTCTTGTAGGCACAGCAAAGACCATCACATCATACGCAAAGAGAAGATGGGAGATGTGTACATCTCCACACCTTGCTGGTTCTAGATTGCCCCTCTCTACCTCCTTTCTGAACATAGAGCTCAAGACCTCCATACAAAGTACAAAGAGGTAGGGGGCAGAAGGTTGCCTTGCCTCAGCCCATTCGTGGCACAAAACGGTCTAGAGTTTTAACCATTCATCATGTCAACAATGGATGCCCGAATAGAAGCAATTACGAGTTTACACCAATGGTCGTGGAAGCTGATTGACATCATATCATGCATATATTTGTGTCTTATATCCATTATCTTGAACCTAAACAATGCTACGTAATGAGTTTTATGTTTGAGTTTTAGGAATAAACAGGATTGAGGAGAAGATGCATAGAAGAACCTAGAAGCAAGGAAAAGGACTGAGTTGCAAGACTTGGGGACTGAGATGCAAGAGGGAAGGACCCGGATGTAAGCCCAAAGGACCAAGGAGAAAATCAAGAAACTCCACACCATCATGAGGAGTATTTTGGCAATTCGATTCGGTCCTGAGATCCAACAACCTACTCAGATGCATCAAACATGAAGAAATGAAGTCATACAATAACACATTAAATCCAGGCCAGATCCGAACAATATAGACCGCCAATTGGCGGTCGGTTTGGGTCCGGATCCACTAAGACTTTGGCGGGTCGTGTATTAGGGTGTATTTAGTCTATTTTTGGTATATGTTTAGTCCCATACCGGGGGATTGTCCCGGATTACCTTTTTCTATGGCTATAAATAGAACTCCTCCTCCTTTTGTATACACCAATTGCTTAGTGGCATTCTCTTTACTTGGAGTAAAAGCCTTGAAGCAAAAACTCAAGATGGAGAAGAATGCCACTTGTAATGTGAGTCATGTAAATAAAATAATTTTCCTTAGTTTCTTTCAATGTTGCTTCTTTCTTAGTTTAATGCTTGCATGCTTCTTTAGTTTTATGTCCTTTTAGCTTCTTTAATATTTCTTGCTTGCTTAGTTTAATTTCATTTCAGTAGAATGTTTCATTTTAATGTAGGTTGTAGTGTAATGATTAGTGAGTAGCTTCATCCCCATTTGGGGGTGGAGAAATATGTGATATGATCATGTGGTGTATTCGGTGTGTGTTATCTTAATCCCTTGAGTCTTATATGATTTCCATAACCATCTAATGGGATTTCACTCTTGTCTTTGACATGTTAATGCTCTTGAATGAAGCTTAGCTTATGCTTAAATTAGTGGACCTATTTTACGGGGAATGATAAGGTGAGGATATGGATGGAATTGATGAAGGAAACATGATTTGTAGTTGCATGTACTCTTGTTGCCTTTACCTTGGTTAATGTCTTGTATGTTTTAATGATTGTGTAAATCTTATTTCATGTGGAGGCATAGTGAGGGTTTGGTCTCTATATATGAGTTCATTTAGCTTCCTTCCAATTATTGTCTTGTATGTTTTAATGATATTGTGTTATCTTAATTCATGTTGAGGCAACGTTGGATGTAGTTTTATGATTTTCAGGCACTACATGTTTTGATGAGCATAATTGAACACACACACATACACATATCTTTATATTCACATTCTTTCTCTACCTCCTATGTGGTTTAGTTTTATTGCGTATTTCCCATTTCTTTTCACATTGTAGTGTAGTTTAGATCGTAACTCCTTTGTCTCCTTTCTTTCCCACTATCCTTCGAACAAACCAGAGTCGACACACCTCCCTGTGGATTGACCCGTATTTGCCACCGCTTCAATGTGGTCGTGCAGTTGCAGTTAATTAAAACATATCAATCAGAAGCCAAGTACTTCCTTGAGGAATTTCCATGATATAGAATCATATACTTTCCTAAGGTCCAGCTTGAAACACATCAGCCCACGTCCTCCTCCCAAGTGCATATTGAGCATATGTCGTGAGCTAGCAAAATGTTGTCACTGATTCCCCTTCCACTCACAAATGCACTTTGTGTTTCCCCCACCAATCTAGGGAGAATTACCTTCAATCGGTTTGCCAAATTCTTTGACATGAAGCGATACACCATATTTCAAAGAGAAATGGGTCTATAATCATAAACCGAGGCAGGCGTTGTCTTCTTCGGAATAATTGTGATTGATGTATAGTTGACTTGCTTCAAGAGATTCCCACTTCTCATGAAGGAGTCGACAGCTTTGACGAGGTCTCTCTTCACACATTCCCAAGAGGCTTTGAAAAAAACTGCATTAAAGCCATTCGGCCTTGGAGCCTTATCCACGTTTGAGTGCTTCACCACCTCTTCTAATTCCTTCATATCTAGTGGCTGGATAATTGCTCTCACCTCGTCCTCCACCACCTTTGGAAGAGATAACATCGAGTCAATAGGTTGTACCTGAAAACCACTAGAAAACAAATTAGAATAACACCTCCGAAAGGCCTCCCGGATAGACTCTTCATCCTCAATAACCACCCCTTCCTCACTCACTCTCCTCACATTATTGGTGGCTCTCCTCACTCTAAGGGAAGCATGGAAAAATCTGGAATTTCGGTCACCCTCTCATAGCCAACAAACCCTTGATTTCTGTCTCAATAAAGCATCCTCCTTGATCAATGCCCGGTCGAGGTCCTCCTTACATTGACCCTCACGTTGTAAGAGCTCCTCATCTCTCGGATTCTATTCCTTTTGTTTCCTCATTTCTGCAAGCCGAAGCTGAGCTTCGCCTACCTTTTGTTCCACATTTCCGAAAGTCTCCTCACTCCACCTCTTTAGTGCCTCCTTCGCCAGATTTAGCTTTGCCATCAATATGAACATGGGAGTGCCTTCTACCCTTGTGACCCATGCCTCCTTCACCACATCTTATCTCCTGTTCAGCCCAGAAATTCACAAACCTAAACATGTGCTTCTTTCTAGGTCCCTCATTCTCCGTAGCCATAATGAGCATCGAGTGGTCATTCAAATCCCTATCCCCCACGACCTAGAAAGAATCAGGAAAAGTTTCTAACCATGCATGGGACATTAAGATTCTATCAATCTGCGTATCGATGCATGCCTCCCCATGCAAAGAGTTGGACAAGTAAATTCACCTCCGGTAGACGGACCTCCACAAGTTTAAGCCGATCCACACAAGCATTGAACTCATCCATGGCCACCATGTGGAAACCCGTTCCTCCCCTCTTCTCACTAGCTCTTCTAATGCAATTGAAGTCTCCACAAACCAGCCAAGGCATCCAGTCTGCTGGAGTGGCTCGACCAAGGTCTTCCCAATGTGACCTCCGCTCCACGTGTCCATTTTCAGGTAGACCACTGTTATTGCTATGTTTCTTCCATTTCTCTTCTCCCTTCCCTCAAGCTGTAGCATTTGCGTGGTTTCATAAGTTACCCGAAGGTACACCTTAAGCTCATTCCACAACACAAGAGTTCTGCCAGAATTTATAATCAAGTTGTTGGATGCCCACTCATGCCCCCATATTGCTTTTCGAAATCAATCCTCCTTTTTAATCTTCACTTTATTTTCGACGAGGCACACGATGTCCACTTTGGCCTCCTTTATTCGTCCCCAAATTATGTGCACACGGCCGGGGAGATTTGCCCCTTGCACATTCTATTGAATTTTTGGCCTTAATCTATATTAATTTTGACGAATAATCAAACTCATCTTAATCAATCAACATAATCAATCAAAGTGAGCAAACACGATTACATGCATTGCACACATACTTGTATACTTGCAATCATCTTAATAGGTTGATCAAGACAATCAAGGAAATGAGCATTGGGACAAGGAAATCAAGACTCAAGACTTGTAATCAAACCTTTGGACCAAGACATGTAATCTTCTATTTATTGAGTCCATAAGGTTTAATGTAAACTTGAGTACTAGGATTCTGTCCTGTCATGATTCGGTCCTTTTTGTGTCTCTTCTTCTCAAACATGTTTATTCCTGAAACTTAAACATAAAACTCGTTATATAGCATTGCTTAAATTCAAAGTAGAGGATATAAAACATGAATATGTGCATGATATGATGTCAATCACTCCCAAATCCAACAAAGGTTGATGGATAGTCACGTCACCGATCACACATGAAATAGTAGGACAACCGGGGTCCTTGTATTTGACTTGCATGGGTTGTGTCAAGATTGAACTTACATTGGCTGCCAAAAAAGCCTTCTAGGGGGCATTTGTTCTCCTCTTTTATGTACGAAGATCCTTAAAGAACTTGGCATACGGTGGCATTCGTTGAACAACGTCCAATAATGGAATGTTCACCTTGACTTGCCCAAGTATCTCAACAATTCTGTCCACCGCTTATTGCGTTTCTTTGCCAACCTATCTGGGAATGGTGGCTTGGGGACAAAGCATCAACAACAGGAGTCGCAGGAATAATTTCCTTGCAAGACTTGTGACCCTCCTCGGGAGAGTCACACACCGGATCAGGCCCATGCATTTCCACATTGTTGTCGAAAACCCTTCCCGATCTCAAGCTATGTACAACATTTGCATGTTGGGAAGGGTTATCTTCTTCACTGTGTGCATTCTGCCTGGCCTGAGCAGGTTGCCCCTGGGGTTTAGCACAGGTTCACTTGGCAACTGACCTTTCTTACGTTCATTGAGCTGGTGAGCCAATTGGCTGATTTTCACTTCCATTGCTTTAATTGACGTGTTGTTGGCTTTAAGCATGGTTTGCATGCTCTGCATGAACTTTTGAAAGATTTGCTCTATGGTCAAAACTCGAGGGTCAAAAGACTATTGGGGTGGAGTCTGACTAGAATAACCCGAAGATGAGGCCTGAAGAGGTTGGTGAGTATGGGTATGAGACCTTTGATGTGGAGGTTGGTAGGTCGCCAATCGGCATGAAGGGTGATAAAGTGGGGGTTGGAGTTGAGCGTGTGAACTCTGATCGTGGCCCCAAGAGAAATTAAGGTCGTTTCACCATCCCGGGTTGTAGGAGTGACTGTACGGGTCGTTACAGGGCCGTTGTTGATAGATCGCATTTTCATGCTCAATATCGCTTAGAGTTTAAGCACATTCGAAGTCATTGTGTCTCGTAAGTCCACACCTACTACAAGCGGGAGTACCGACCTGAACTACAGGAGCTCTGTCAAACTTTAAACTCTCTATCCTACAGATGAGAGCAGTCATTTTCATCTCAGACGCGATAGTTGACTCGACTTGTTATGATCCAACTAGACTAGAAGACCTGACGGCTGGTGGCTCTCTTATGGTGTCCCACTTAGGGGTGGGTTCAGCCATTACTTCAAAAGTACATCATGCCTCATCATTGGGTTTCATTTCGAAATCACCTCGGCAAATCGACTACAACAATGTGCAGGTGTTGTAGTTGAGGCTCTCATAAATAATCTGGCATAGCTACCACAGCTCAAGTCCATGGTGAGGACACTGCAAGAGAGAGTCATTCAACCTCTCAAATAAAGCACGAAATGATTTGGTCTCAGTCCAACGCATTTCATGTATCTGGTAATGTAACTGTTGAGTCTTCCTTTGGGGGAAGAATCTATTTGAATTTACCAGAAGGCTGTACATCCATTTCTTCACATTATCCTTCAATGCAAAAGAAATTCTCTTTAACCGGACAGAACACTCATCAAGCTATTGAAGCTTGAACATAGAGCATACCTCCTCGAATTCATGTATATATATGGATCCTCCTCATTGGTTGTGAAGGTAGGAAGCATGCTCACATATTAAGGTTTTAATTCATAGTTGTTCCCGTGTGCAAGATAGCTACGCGGCCCAAATAGGATGGGTCCGCTCCCACAAAGTCATCGATCGATCCTGTCGAGCTAAGGGTGGTGGTACTCCCATAACTTGATCCCGACTGGGACTGTCGTCCTCCCGAGTCGGAGGAGTAGGAGATGGTCTATGTGGTGGTGGAAGTTGACCGAGGAACTCTATGTATGGAACCCGATCTCCTCCACCTCCAAGAGATGATGAGGCCTCGTGCTCCAAAGGAGCTCAAGGTGGAGAGGGACGATCACCTAGACCATCCATCTCAACAACAGGATCAACTCTCTCAAGTCGAGCACCCTCACCATGGTGAGTCCAACCTTGCATAAAAGTTCTCAACTCGACTCGACAAGCACACAGAAATAGTGGGTATAATCAGATGAGGAGTCTATTACATAGAATGGAGATGAGAAGAAGACTCAAAAGAAAAGGGAAGAATCCTTAGAGCTAGCGTGGTTGGGTGAGGATAGAAGCCTAATCTAGAAAACACGGCTCAAACAAGCTTAGGATGGCTATGGGTCCTTAGACTAGACGACACCTAACCATGATTCCCTACACTCCCGAACGCCTGACCTCCCTCACCCGAAGGTCAGAATGCCAAATGAGAAAGTCAAGACTCGGAGATCCCAAAAGTCTCAATGCAACTAAGCAAATAACGATGTTCAGGCCATGACATTGAGAATGGGATTGTCTCCTAACTGCACCCAAATCCTAGTGGCCAATGTCTACTTGATTTTAGATTAAGGCTTTTGATTGATTATGATTTTTGGGTCCAAGGAAAGGGTGATGAAATCTCTTACCTTATATTTCAAGGGACAACCCCCCTTAAGATGTTTTGATCCCAAACTAGCAATCAAACCCATCAATCAAACACCCCCATCACTTTTGTTGCAATGAAACCGTACCAACTAATGCATTAAAGCTAATGCATGAATGAGTGAAGAAGGTGTCGTACCTCTCACCAGCAATCGACTACAAGAAAGTATAGCAAAGGAAAGACAATATGCATGCATGGCCTATGTATGGTGCCTAACATAGATGGCTTTCATCTACTCTTTTGCTTTGAGTTTTGATGTCCCAGTTGTCTTGAAGAGGGGAATATGCATGTCAAATTAATTTATGACATCAAAATAGAGCATATATGAAGTGCTAATTGGTAGATATCAACTAGGAATTGAAAGTGGAAGCAACTGGTGAACAGGAAAACCAAATTCCTCACCAAATATGCCACTGGCAGATGCAAATCTACCCCAAGCGGATGGTATAGGGATTTTGGGCCCCAAACTTCTC
The DNA here is from genome assembly GCA_963682175.1 of Triglochin maritima. Taxonomy (NCBI): domain Eukaryota; kingdom Viridiplantae; phylum Streptophyta; class Magnoliopsida; order Alismatales; family Juncaginaceae; genus Triglochin; species Triglochin maritima. The sequence goes on along the minus strand of OY821781.1, from coordinate 25,600,934 downwards.
TTGAATGCTCCTTTATCTCTTTGGAGTTCTCTAATCCACTTGTTCCCCTGTCCAGTAACAAAATTAAAAAGAAAATGTAACAAAAACTCACGAAAATAGTGGAAACAACAACGAAGACTACCAACTCCTCGGCAACGGTGCAAAAAACTTGATTGATCCTTTTAATTTACCACAAGTGCACGACGTCACTGAGGAAGTGGCAAGTACGGGGCATACCACAAGGAGTTTTGCGCATTGTTGTTATCACCATGCTCGAATGGGAAGAGAAATAAATGGAGAGATTTTGGCTAAGATAACTAAACTAAAATAGAAGAAAACAATCTAACTAAACCCCTTGGAGTGGAGGCGCAATAGTGAGGTGTGTGTGCATGAGGGTGTCCAATTATTAAGCATATGTGTAAGAGTGTGTTTACAAGTAGAAGCTAGTGTGTAATCTAAGTGTGAAACACATACAATTACATGGTATACAGGACTATGATAGGTTAGTGATGCATTGCATACATTGCATCATATGTCTTTCATTTAGATTACTTTTACATCAATAAATGCTACTAAGGTATGTGTTTAGTCTTATTTACAGAATACAGGGACCTGAATGCAATTTACCCACATCCCGAGCATAAACGCGTGCAAAAGATTCATTTCTATCATAAAGACCAAGTTCAAGTTTATCGGGGTACAAATGGAAATGTATCCAAGCATAAAAGCATTCAAGTCCTAATTGCAAAAAGAACAAGGACATAAGCACAAAAGTAACCAGGGACTTAACTGCAAAAAGTCAAGGACCTAATTGCAAATCACGAGTAGCTTTTATTCTCTTGGAGAAAATATATAGAAAAATCAATGTATATCTCCAAATATGTGAAGGAATTAATCCGGAGTTCAAAAGAATGGAAAGAATCAATCCAGACGCGCAAAGAAGGATCAAATCATACCATAAACATTCAACCAAAATCCGGACAAAATCAGGCCAGATTGTGCGGCGTTTCCGCCGCACCACACATGCAATATGCGGCGTTTCCGCCGCCCAAGCTTCGATCCGTGTGCTCCAATTTCGTCCAGTCGTGTCTGGACACATGTACTTTCCAATATTATACCTAGATCCCTTGTAGCAACTATAAATAGACCCGAGAACGATGTTAGAATGGTCCTTAGTCTTTGGTGTTAGTTTTTATTTCTTAATCTTAGTTTTGTATTCTTCTTTTCATTAATAAAATTCTGTCTTTTATTTCTTGTTTTTACTTTTCTTTTGTAAGGTCTCAAGGACCCCTTCTTCCTCCCTCTATGAGTTTCTAACTCCTTCCAAAGGGTGGAGGTGACGGATTTAGGGTGAAGAGAAGACGAATAAATGTTATTATTTTAAGTTCGTATTAGTCTATTTTGATTACTTGAGTTTATGTTAAATCATTTATCATGTAATGCTTCATAACTAATATGATTTATTATAAGTTTCTGAATTCTCTAATCTAAACCTTAAATCTAATCCTCCACCCAACGGAATTCACTTCTTTGTTCTTGCTTTAGTTTTAATTGTTTTGTTTCTTGCTTTAAATAACTAAAACCCAAAAATCTCAAAACCAAACTTATTTCTTCTCTCTTTCTTTTCTCCAATCGAAATCACACTAATAACAAAATCTCTCCCTCCTTGTGTTCGACCCGTATTTGCCACGTCTTCATTGACACCGTGCACTTGCGGTATAAATTTAATTCTCATCAAGTTTTTGGCGCCGTTGCCGGGGAGGCGACGTAGATTTTGTTGTTTTTGTATTTCCGATTATATTCTGTTTATCGTGTGCGCGATCTAACTATTTGGATTTGCGTTTCAGGAGACAACAGAGCGCGCGGTGAAATCTGACCGCAATCTGAGCCATCTAGGCGGCGGAATCGCCGCACCACCAAGAGTATTTGCGGCGGAATCGCCGCACAACCTAGGGATCCGGTCTTCAAATTTTGAGGGCGTCGTCTGCATCTTCGGGTGGTCGTATTGAGCTACTGGAATCTCTGAGAGCAGGCGGTGAACCTGTCTGAGCATTGCGGAGGTAACTTTTCTTGCCTTTCTCGTAAAATCTGAATTGTTGCAAAGTTTCCTTTCGTAGAATTGCACGTGTTAGGGTTTAAAATTCCATAATTGGCAATATTTCAACTCTGACCTAAAATTCGCAAAATTAGAAAGACCTTAGTGCATGCATCATATAATGTTTTGTTTGCATTATTCTTGCTAAATTCTTGCAAATCAATTTCTGTTGAAGAGTGCTGGAAGCAAGGTACGTATCGCGGTTTTTAACGATTGCATTTAAGCATATAATTTAATTTGCATACAACCTTGCAATTGCCCCCATTAAGAAGACCATTGTTTGACTATCTTTGTTAGATCTAAGTTAAACTATCTTAAGGGCAACTCCGTAGGAAAAGATACGGTGGGGATTTCATCACCCTTCCGTGGCCCACAAATCACAATCCTAAAGTGTCACCCAAGCCGTACAATTTAAAAGCAATTAGACATTGGCCCCTAAGGACTCGGACTCAATTAAGGAGAAGAATTGGTTTGACTTGCTATGACCTGAAGCCGATCGAATTCAATTTGGTGTCTAGGAAGTGTTTTTGTGTTGACGAAAGTCTTCCAAGCGAAGTGGTTGTCTAATTGGCACCGACTCTGTCGGAAGCACCCCCACTAGCTATACACTACCTGGCCAATTTGGTTTGATTAGTGAGGGAGGTGAATCAAGCGAATCAATTCGACTCAACCAGTTAGGAGTCGTCTAGATTTAAGTGACACTAGGTCTAGGATTGTTTGAACCGTGCTTGTTCAGGAAATTTCTGGCCAACCCTTGAATTTACCTTTTAGAGTTAAGTTTCCCTTCTAGTCTGAGTCTTCTTTCCCTTCTCATCTTTACCTTTCTATTGTTTGTTTCCATTTTTATTATAAAAAAAACGAAAACTAAAAAAAAAATTTAATTAATTCTTGAAATTAAATTTGGAATTTAAATTTCGAATTTGAATTCAAAAATTGATTCAACCCGGTGCACTCAGATTTGGATTCGGGACTTGAGTAATCGACTCTCACAAGTTCATCTAGATTCCAGTCTGGAACTTAACCCCAATCCACCTGTTGCACCACCTCACCCGGATCCAATGGGTGAGAACGTAGTGGACCCGCCTGTTGCACAACCTATAACTCTGAGGGATCGATGCTATCCAGCGATGGCTGCTCAGCCATCGTGCATCGTTATGCCCACCATACCGGGTCGCGACTTCGAACTTAAGGCACAATACATGAGTATGTTGCCTAAGTTCACCTCTAGGGAAGATCCATATCTCTTCCTTAGAGAAGTTGAGGAAATCTGCTCTCTTATGCAATACCAGCATATCCCTGAAGAGGCAGTGCGTCTGAAATTTGTGCCTCTGGCACTAAAGGATGACGCTAAGAAATGGCTATATAGTCTAGCCGAAAGATCTATTAGGAGTTCAGCTGAATTTGTTCAAGTATTCCTGAAAAAATATTTCCCCAACCATAAGACTATGAGGATTAGGAATGAAATTGTTGCATTCGTTCAGTCTGAGAGCGAGCCGTTCTATTCCTATCTAGAAAGATTTAAGAGTGTTCTGACCCAATGCCCTCATCATGGAATTCCGAGATGGCAATTATGCCAAATTATTTATGAGGGATTGACACCCACATCTAGGGTTATGGTAGAATCCGTAAGCCAAGGGAACTTCATGTCGAAAAATGAAAATGATGTCTGGACTTTTCTTGAGGATTTAGCTGAAAACAGTATGCAATGGGACAATGCTAGAACACCTCTTAACCCGAGTATTGGATCTAGAATAGCAAGTCAACCCAGACCAGGTGTCTTAGCTGTAGATGCCAATATAGCGGCTGAAGCAAAACTAGCTACCCTTATGCGCAGAATGGAAAGTCTAGAGCTACAAGCCCAAACCCGAGTGAATCAAGCATCGTCTATCCCCTGCTCTAGATGTGGTCAGACTGGTCATGTAATGGAGGATTGTGCGGACTGGGAACAAGTTAATGTCATGTATAACCATGCTAGAAATGACCCCTACGCATCAACCTATAACTCTGGTTGGCGTAATAATTCCAATTTCTCATCAAACCAACAAGGTCAACCTCCTAGACAACAACCAAACCCGTATGTCCAAAATAATACATCTTCTGGGTTTAGTAACAATAACGATCATGAGGTTAGGTTGACAAGCTTGGAAAATTTGATGAAAACCTTTATACAAACAACCAACCAGACCTTCCAAAGGCTAGAGACACAAGTCAGTCAACTAGCACAAATAGTAGGTGAAAGAGAAAAGGGTCGGCTTCCAAGTCAACCTGAGGTAAACCCTAGATCTAATAATTCCTATCAATCCTATCAAGCACCTTCAGGAAATAACAACCCTAGACCGGTTCAAATGGTTAATGAAGAAGGATCGTTCCAACAAATAAATGCAGTAGTGTCATTACGGTCCGGAAGACAGATTGATAATAATGTGGTAAATCCTAGAACATCTAATCAATCGAGCCATCAAGCTACCACATATGACCTAACCATTGAACCCGACGTCCAATCTGAAACGCCCAACCCACCTACTCAACCTGAACCCATAGCTCAACCTGACCTGAGCGAGTCTATGTTCCTAAAGCCCCATTCCCCAATAGACTCAAAAAGAACTCAAGTGCACAAATAGAGAAAATCTCTGAAGTATTTAAGCAAGTTAAGGTGAACATTCCACTCTTAGATATGATTCAACAAATACCTGCTTATGCTAAATTCTTAAAAGATTTGTGCACTAAAAAGAGAAAAACGAACGTACCAAAGAAGGCATTCTTAACTGCAAACATAAGTTCTATATTTTCCAACACATCTCCTATAAAATATAAGGATCCTGGGTGTCCCACAATTTCATGTTCAATAGGAGATACTTTTATCAACAAAGCCCTTCTAGACCTTGGTGCTAGTGTTAACCTACTCCCGTACTCTGTCTACGAGCAACTCAACCTTGGTCCATTAAAACCCTCTAAGACAACCCTTCAATTTGCCGATTGCTCTACTAAGAAACCAAGAGGTATAGTCGAGGACGTTTTGATCAAGGTGGGTGACTTCATTTACCCAGTGGATTTTGTCGTACTAGATACCGCACCTGTTGTAGATCCTAAGAGACAAATCTCTGTAATACTAGGCAGACCCTTTTTAGCCACTTCTGAAGCATTGATAAACTGTCGAAATGGGCTCATGCAGTTATCTTTTGGGAACTTAAAAGCTGAATTTAATATCTTTCATATTGATAGTGAGCCAGAAATAACATGCAATCAAAGTGATGTTGTGATGAAATCACGTATCTATAATATTTCTGAATCGTCACAAAATCAAAAAGGAAGTAAGAGAAAAGGGAGGAATTCATCTACACACCCACCGTCACTCGAGCAAATAAGAGAACCAATTTATGTGAGGGGTGTGGAACCTGTAACCCAGGACGCTCATTGCAACATGAGGAACAATTCAACTGGATACATGATCCGCAACTAACTGATTTTAATCCGACATTGGCGGATCAGGTTGGTCTTATCCACCCTGAATTCTTCCATGAGCTTAAGTTATGCATTTTGCACGTTGGTGCACTCCAGGTCTGCTGGTTCAAGCCCGTTTGGTCTTAATTCTCCCAAATACTTCTCGAGATCATGATAATGAGGGATTTCTGCACCAGAAATGTTTTCTTTATGCTCAGGTCCCTTCGAGTTTCATTTGGTTCAATCTGAATTGCAGATGGGTCCTTGAGCATGACAAAAAGTCCAAGATGCTTTAATAAGGTCCTTTCTACTTGCATATTGGTCCTTTTTGGTTATATTCTCCTCTTTATTACCTAAAACCCGAAACACATCAAACAAACACTTAAGTAGCACAAAATTACGGTAAAATAAAGGATATATAGCATGAATGCAATGTGTGATATGCTACTAATCAAAAGGCCACCCTCCTTACGTTAAGTTAGTTGTTGAGTCATTTGACTTACTTGCATTTCCAGAGTTTACAAGAAATTCAAGCTAGACTTCATGAAATTTTAATCGTTTTGTATGAATGTTTGGAGGGTTTGTTCTTGTCTAGGGTCAATTCTGAGGCTCAAGTCAGAATTTTGGAATTTTTTGGGTTGGGTGTTCAAGGGTTGAGAATGAGTCCAATGGTTGGTTGTTGGGTGTTGGTATAAATTTGGGCATTCAAGAGGAGGATATTGTGGTGGGCATAATGTATGATGCTCATGATTTCTATGGTTTCCCCATGAATGTGTCATCCCTGGGTTATACACGAATGTGTATGGGTCATAATGAGTGATATGGGAAAAAGCATCATCATAATTAGGTTCCCAAGGAACATATGAACACTCCTCGAACACCTAACCACTTAAATCACTATGGTTGTCTTACGTGGCCTCTGGAATCACTAATGATCATACCATCTACCGTACGCATGAAAGAGGCTGAAGCTTCTTGTAATGCACAGTTTGTTCACAAACATATGATCCAACACAACTATATGGTGGTCTACCAATTGGTCCTCTCTCATATCACCCCAATCTAAAGACTGCTCAGCTACACAATTAAAATTGTCCCAACCCAATTGGGTGTTTGTTTAAACGTTTTAAATACCGCAAGTGCACGGTATCGGTGAAGATGCGGCAAGTACGTGTCAATCCACGGGGAGGTGAGTAGACTCTGGTTTATCCAAAATCAAGTGGCGAGAAAGGGGAAAGAGATTTGATTATGCTAAGCTAAACTACACTAAACTAGTAAGTAAGAAATGCAAAAGAAAGCAACTAAAGATTGGAAATCAGGAAGAGAAACCCCTAAAGGGTGGAGTGTGTGCACATATGAAGTGAAATAAGTGATGAATGATGTATGTAAGCATGTATGTGTGTGTCGTGTGTGTGTTTTCATGCATAGAAAGTTCCTAAAGATGTGGCAAAACCTATCAATCCATTCACACAACGTATCGGCAATTACTACTTGATTATCATAAGAGTAGGCTCAACGTGAGAATTGTCTAAAGATATGGCAAATCTCATCAGAAACTATAAACTCCTGTGAAGAACAAAGCAAAGCATGGGAGTGTAGGATCGTATGGGTCTCTAATTCTAATCACTTTTAAGCTAATTACCTACTGGTTTAACGATCAATGATATGCACAGCGGAATTTAAACAAATACAAGTAAAGAAAACCACAACGATGACACTGAATTTTATAGAGGTTCGGCCTCCCGCCTACTTCCTATCTTGCAAGCTCCGCTCGATCTCCCTCGAGCTCTGCTCCAACTTCACTATCAACCTCACTACGGGCCGAGATTATGCCTTTTACAAAACAAGCTCCACGAACACCCTCGTGTGCTTGACTTTTTTCTCTCACAATCCGAGAAGAACACTACGAGCTTTCACCGAAGTCCTTGCATCTTTAAAACTGAGACCTTGAGTGGAACACACTCTCTAACTTGAGCACAATTAGATTACGATGTGGAATTGATGCAAAGATGTGGAAGTTTATGCTTGGAGAGTAGGATTTAGGGAATGGGAGACTTGTGAGTTTCTCTTAGGTGTATTTGACATATAGAAGTGTAAGAGCTGTGTAATTGTGTCAAGGGAACACCTATTTATAAACTCCTAAGGTATTATAGCCGTTGGGGATGAATTGGGTAAAGATTGTGTAAGATACACGAAATAGAAACTGACAAGACCTAATTCTGAGCAAATTCGGTCAACCGGATCGGGCTGAACGGTGGACCGTTTGGCAATGTTGAGCTTGGTTTGGTCGAACGGTAAAAGAACGGTCGACCGCCAAAGGCTATAATCTAGGTACACTTTAAGAGATTGGTCAAACACCGAGATTGGTTCGGTCGACTGATTCAGAATAGGCACTTTGGGGTTCACAAACAAGATCATATTTGGTCGATCAAAACATGGTCCACGGTCGACCGAAAACCGACAGGCACTTTGGATTTGTCAAGGAACATAAGTTTGGTCAACCAAACAAGGTCCTCGGTCGACCGATACACTAAATGTATTAGGGGTATACGGAGATAATACGAATATGACCATTGGGTATAATACGAAAAAACAAACGGTCGAAAAATATGTTAACTCGGTCGACCGAAAAGGTCTAGACGGTCAACCGAACATGGGCAGTTAAACACTAACAGAATATATGATCACTAGGTCGACCGAACGGTCTGTTTCGGTCGACTGAATGTGGCCAGACTGTTCAGGTTTTTGGTTTAGTGTTTTCCGGTCTAAGTTTGGGTGTCTATTGAAGTCCAAATTATGTGAAATTTCGTGTGTGACTTCTATAAAGAACCTAGTGTGTGTTTGAGTAGTTTTTAGCTCAAGTATGCTCAATTACACCAAGTTCCTAAGACTCAAAGAAATACAAATTACATGTCTTCAAATGAGCTTGATTACATGTCTTGACTTGAGTTCCTTTCTTCCTTGAGTCTTGATTATCTGTAGAGGTTAGCACAGAACAATATAGATGCAATGCAACATGTGTGCTACTCTACATGATCACAATTAATATTAGGTTGATTAAATCATCAAAACATAGATTAAGGCCAAAAAGCCAACAATCTCCTTTTTTTTGATAATGGCAACCTATATCTTAATACTTGAAATGTTTAGATGTAAACTATGTATATAGATGCTCCCCCTATGGATGTGCATAGATTTTGTTCAATTTAAATCAAATTTCAAGTTACCCCCTTAATTATTTCTCCCCTTTGACATCCATCAAAAATTATAAGATATAAGCATTGAATTTAGGATGTCTTGTAATGAAGTTGCTCCCCCTAAATTTTGCACTTCATTACACTAAGAAAATGATATTCAATAAGCTCCCTCTATCAATATGAATATGATTTTTCGATTAAGTTCAATTCTACTTCTCCCTTATCAACATCAAGCAAATAATACATTGAAGCATGTGATGTATTCATTTCCCCTTGTTGACATCCATTTAGAAAATTTGACTCTAAAACATTGGATGTGATTCAAATTTAAAGATTTGCAATGAATGAATATATGATTTGTCAATTAAGCATATAAAGACGTAGACTAGAACCAATTGGTTGAAAAATTTAGAGGATAAGAATTATGCCCACTTGAAGCTTTGAATTGGTTCCAATCTCATTTGGTGATGCAACCGGCTTTGAATTTGACTCTTAAGCTTGCCCGGTCACCACAGATTTCCTCCTCAAGCACCTACAACTGTAGATTTAGGTACCCAAACAATTTTGGGTCCTTGAATGTTAGCTTTGGGAACCCAAACCATTTTGGTTTTAGGAGCCCACACACTTGAAGAACTATGCTTTACAACTAAGTGCTTCCATTTAAACTTGTATAAATTGCATGGTTTTTCAATTTTGCATTATATCCTGAACCATGTTTTTGCAAAGATTGCCTTTGACATCCTAATAGCATATTAAGCATCTTAGTTGCGTTTGTGAACTTTTCTAGATATTTTCTTAATTGCAAATTGCAAGCATGAAGATCTAATTGTTCAGCATCTACAGGTGTTGCTTTTAACTTATCAAGAGTTGATGCATTATCTTCAAGTCTAGCAAGCACCTCATTTTTCTCATGCATGATTGATTCAATTTGGCTTTGGATATCATTTATTAATTTTCTAGAACTTTTGTTCTTTTAACAAATGATCTCATATTGTTTAACTAAGTCATGGAATGAATTTTCAAGCTCATCATGTGTATATTTTCATCATTTGCACTAGAATTTGAGCTATCACTACAATAAGACTTAGTTGGGCATGATCTAATAGAATAAGAGTTAGAGTCTACCTCACTTTGATCATCTTCAATAGCCATGAAGCATGAGTTAGCCACCTCTCTTCTACTTTGCAAGGAAGATGGTGATGATGGTGGTGATGAAGAATCATCCCATGTAGCCTTGTGAGCTTCCTCCTTCCATTCTCTTCTCTTGCTCTTCTCCTTTGCTCTTCTCCTCTCCCTTCCCTCCTTTTTCTTCTCCCCTTCTCTTCTCACATTTTCTCTCTCCTCCTTCTCCTTTTCTTTTTCTCTTTTCTCACTTATTCTACCTCTTTTTTCATTCTTTTCTCCCATCCTTCTTGAGGTATTTGTAGAAGTCTTTGGCTAGGACTTCAATGTCCTAATCTTCTATACTCCTCATTGGTTACTCAAGATTTGCATGTAATGACAAGAAGGGTTTGTTCTTTGAAGCTTGCTTCTCCTTTCGATGGTTGATTTGAAGTTGATACGCCATCAAGTTTCCAATTAACTCCTTCATCTTGAGTTGGGAAAGGTCGTGTATTTCTTCAATTGTGACCACCTTATCTTCCCAATCGTTGCTTAGCGACCGGAGGAATTTCAGTGTCATCTCTCCTTCATTTAGTTTTATTCCAAGAACCAAAAGAGAGTTAGTAATATCGGTGAAGCGAGTGTTCATTTCGTTTATGTTTTCACCGATTTGCATAGAAAAAATCTCATATTTATGCATGAGGAGACTAATGCGGGTTTCCTTGGTTTTGCTATCCCCCTCAAGATGCATTTGCAATTTATGTCATATTTCATATGAACTTTCACAACCCCTAATTCTATTGTATTCACCCTCATTAAGGCCACAATGAAGAATGTTCATGATTTTTGAGTTCATCTCAATTTCTTTCATTTTGGGCCTAGTAAGTGAATCTAATTCATCTTCATTTGGGGGTGTGTATGGATTTTGAAGAAACATCCAATACTTAAGGTCATTTTAAATTAGGAAAATTTTCATCCTATTCTTCCAATAATCATAGTTTGACCCATTTAGCAAAGGAGGTCGAGTTGTGCATAAACCCTCTACATGATTAGATGTGCTAGACATTGCTAAAAATTACGGTTGAGTAATGAAATTTAGCTCACAAGGCTCTGATACCAAATGTGAGATCGTGAGGGTCTCCAATTCTAATCACTTTTAAGCTAATTACCTACTTGTTTAATGATCAAAAATATGCACAGCGGAATTTAAACAAATACAAGTAAGTAAAGCAAACCACAACGATGCCACCGGATTATTATAGAGGTTCGGCCTCCCGCCTACTTCCTCTCTTGTAAGCTCCGCTCGATCTCCCTCGAGCTCCGCTCACGTCTTCACTATCAACCTCGTTCCGGGCCGAGATTAAACCTTTTACAAAACAAGCTCCACGAACACCCTCGTGAGCTTGACTTTCTTCTCTCACAATCTGAGAGGAACACTTCGGCTTTCACCAAAGTCCTTGCTTCTTTACAACTGAGATCTTGAGTAGAACACACTCTCTAACTTGAGCACACTTAGCTTAGGATGTGGAATTGATGCTACGATGTGGAAGTTTAAGCTTGGAGAGTAGGATTTGGGGAATGGGAGACTTGGGAGTTTCTCTTAGGTGTATTTGACAAATAGAAGTGTAAGAGTTGTGTAATTGTGTCAAGGGAACACCTACTTATAAACTCCTAAGGTAATATAGCCGTTGGGGATGAATTGGGTAAACATTGTGTAAGATACACAAAACAGAAACTGACAAGACCCGATTCTGAGTAAGTTCGGTCGACCGGATCGAATTGGATGGTCGACCGTTTGGCAATGTTGAACTTGGTTCGGTCGACCACCAAAGGTTATAATCTAGGTACACTAATTGATCGGTCGAACACCGAGTTTGGTTCAGTCGACTGATTCACACCAGGAACTTTGGGGTTGACAAACAAAATCATATTTGGTCGACCGAAACATGATCCACGGTCGACCGAAAACCGATCGGCACTTTGGGTTTGTCAAGGAACATATGTTCGGTCGACCGAACAAGGTCCTCGGTCGACCGATAAACTAAATGTATTTGGGGTATACGAAGATAATACGAATATGACCGTTGGGTATAATACGAAAAAACAAACGGTCGGAAAATATGTTAACTCGGTCGACCAAAAAGGTCTAGACGGTCGACCGAACTTGGGTAGTTAAACACTAACAGAATATATGATCACTCGGTCGACCGAATGGTCTGTTTCGGTTGACCTAATGTGGGCAGACTATTCAAGTTTTGATTTAGTGTTTTCCGGTCTAAGTTTGGGTGGTCTATTGAAGTCCAAATTATGTGAAATTTCGTGTGTGACTTCTATAGAGAACCAAGTGTGTGTTTGAGTAGTTTTTAGGTCAAGTATGCTCAATTACACAAAGTTTCTAAGACTCAAAGAAATACAAATTACATGTCTTCTAATGAGCTTGATTACATGTCTTGACTTGAGTTCCTTTCTTCCTTGAGTCTTGATTATCTGTAGAGGTTAGCACAAAGCAATATATATGCAATGCAACATGTGTGCTACTCTACATGATCACAATTAATATTAGGTTGATTAAATCATCAAAACATAGATTAAGGCCAAAAAGCCAACAAACTCCCCTTTTTTGATAATGGCAACCTATATCTTAATACTTGAAATTTTTAGATGTAAACAATGCATATAGATGCTCCCCCTATGGATGTGCATAGATTTTGTTCAATTTAAATTTCAAGTTACCCCCTTAATTATTTCTCCCCTTTGACATCCATCAAAAAATTATAAGATATAAGCATTGAATTTAGGATGTCTTGTAATGAAGTTGCTCCCCCTAAATTTTGCACTTCATTACACTAAGAAAATGATATTTGATAAGCTCCCTCTATCAATATGAATATGAATTTTCGATTAAGTTCAATTCTACTTCTCCATTATCAACATCAAGCAAATATTACATTGAAGCATGTGATGTATTCATTTCCCCTTGTTGACATCCATTTAGAAAATTTGACTCTAAAACATTGGATGTGATTCAAATTTAAAGATTTGCAATGAATGAATTTATGATTTGTCAATTAAGCATATAAAGATGTAGACTAAAACGAATTGGTTGAAAAATTTAGAGGATAAGAATTATGCCCACTTGAAGCTTTGAATTGGTTCCAATCTCATTTGGTGATGCAACCGTCTTTGAATTTGACTCTTAAGCTTGCCCGGTCACCACCGATTTCCTCCTCAAGCACCTACAAGTGTAGATTTAGGTATCCAAACAATTTTGGGTCCTTGAATGTTAGCTTTGGGAACCCAAACCATTTTGGTTTTAGGAGCCCACACACTTGAAGAACTATGCTTTACAACTAAGTGCTTTACATTTAAACTTGTATAAAATGCATGGTTTTTCAATTTTGTATTATATCCTAAACCATGTTTTTGCCTTTAACTTCCTAATAGCATATTAAGCATCTTAGTTGCATTTGGGAACTTTTCTAGATCTTTTCTTAATTGTACATTGCAAGCATGAAGATATAATTGTTCAACATCTATTGGTGTTGCTTTTAACTTATCAAGAGTTGATGCATTATTTTCAAGTCTAGCAAGCAACTCATTTTTCTCATGCATGATTGATTAAATTTGGCTTTGGAGATCATTCATTAATTTTCTAGCACTTTTCTTTTTTTCACAAATGATCTCATATTGTTTAACTAAGTCATGGAATGAATTTTCCAGCTCTTCAAGTGTATACTTTCATCATTTGCACTAGAATTTGAGCTATCACTACAATAAGGATAGAATTTGAGATACCACTACAAAGGTTATAATCGAGGTACACTTAATTGATCGGTCGAACACCGAGATTGGTTCGGTTGACCGATTCACACCAGGCACTTTGGGGTTGACAAACAAAAACCTATTCGGTCGACCGAAACATGATCCACGGTCGACCGAAAACCGATAGGCACTTTGGGTTTGTCAAGGAACATAAGTTCGGTCGACCGATACACTAAATGTATTTATGGTATACGGAGATAATACGAATATGGCCATTGGGTATAATACGACAAAACAAACGGTCGGAAAATATGTTAACTCGGTAGACCGAAAATGCCTGGACGGTCGACCGAACTTGGGCAGTTAAACACTAACAGTATATATGATCACTCGGTCGACCGAACGGTCTGTTTCGGTCGACCGAATGTGGGCAGACTGTTCAGGTTTTGGTATAGTGTTTTTCGGTCTAAGTTTGGGTGTTCTATTGAAGTCCAAATTATGTGAAATTTCGTGTGTGACTTCTATAGAGAACTTAGTATGTGTTTGAGTAGTTTTTATCTCAAGTATGCTCAATTACACAAAGTTCCTAAGACTCAAAGAAATACATATTACATGTCCTCAAATGAACTTGATTACATGTCTTGACTTGATTTTCTTTCTTCCTTGAGTCTTGATCATCTCGAGAGGTTAGCACAAAACAATATATATGCAATGCAACATGTGTGCTACTCTACATGATCGCAATTAATATTAGGTTGATTAAATCATCAAAACATAGATTAAGGCCAAAAGGCCAATAGAGAGGTGTCTATATCATATGTCAAAACTCATCAAAACAAAGCTTCTTCAATCAATCAAGCAAGCAACCACAAATACAAACACTTAACTAACATGTAGCATGTTCAACAAGAAATTTCAGTCAATAAACATGTGAAAACTAAGCATGTGAAGTGTCTAACTCTTATGGCAAAACCCATCAAAAATCCCCCAACATGTACATGATTAAAATACCCCCAATGAACATAAAAACATGCAAGTTCACACAATCAAAAATTCATCAAATATCACAACATATATGTACATCATCTCCACCCCCGATGTGGGACTATTATGATAAGAGGGGAAAACATATTATGAACTACTCACTAATCATTAACCTAACTATTATGATAAGAGGTGAAAACCTATTAACTAATTCTACTAAGATTAATGAAACGAAATGAAGCTAAGCATGCAAGAAGATAAAAGAGACAACATTAAACCAACAAAAATTTCTTTTATTAAATGACTCACATTACAAGCAGCATCTCCCTACTTGAGTTTTTGCTTCAAGGCTTGACTCTAAGTAGAGGGATTGACCACTAAGCAATGGGTAGATTACAAGGGAGGAGTAAGAGTTCTATTTATAGGCACGAAAAAAGAAAACTGGGGATCATCCCTTGATGTGGGACTAATAAAACATTCCCAAAATAGACATAAACACATAACCCATATCGGGGCGAAACCGGGTCGGATTCTGAGAAAAACGGGACCACGAATTGGCAGTCTTGGACCGCTAAGTGGCGGTCACTTTTTCCCAGATCCGTCCCATTTTTGGATATCTACTTTAGTTCTTCAATTCTCAGATGGGGTGCACTCGGATCGGTTATTGGCGTTTAGTCCCGGATCTAATTGCCAAAATACTACTCATGATGGTGTGGAGTTTCTTGATTTGCAATTTGGTCTTTTTGGTTTACATCCGGGTCCTTATCTCTTGCATCTCAGTCCATAAGTCTTACAACTCAGTCCTTTTTCTTTCTTTTAGGTCCTTTTTCTGCATCTTCTCCTCAACCTTGTTTATTCCTGAAACTTAAACATAAAACTCGTTACGTAGCATTATTTAGATTAAAGATAATGGATATAAGACACAAATGTATGCATGATATGATGCCAATCCAATACCCCCACACCTAACTTTTGCTAATCCCGAGCAAAACAAAGAAATAGAAAAATGAAAGAAAGGAAAAAGAAAACGTAAAACAGGGAAATCCTAACTCACTTTCGTAGGAATCATGGTTGCACTTAGCATGTGCAACAAGACGTTAAACCTCCTTGTCGCCAAGGAGGAGGAGTGTTGTCTCCTTAGTGTTTTCCGCGGATATACCCACACAATCCGAACATAGATGCATTATTCAAGCTAGCAACATGACTCGATGGACTCATTTTCGTCGATCATCGAACACGGTAATTCTATGGGCCGACTCTATATATGTAATTAGTCCACACACCTAGCCTAAAGAACCATTCGTGCAAGTTAGTTAAAGACTTAAGTGACAGACATGGGCAACCATAAAATCCTTAAGTGATACAGAGTGTAAAGTCCATCAATGTTCTTATTTGTCTTCTTTTTTTCTTTTTCTTTCTTTTTCTTTATTTTTGGAGCATTGTGATTTACACTAGTTGGTGTTTGATTCTCCTAGGGTCTGGTTTTGTGCATCATTTTCTGTGAGGACTTACACTATCCCATACACCTTTCGCCAAATCTCCACATAGGGTGATCCCTACCACCCGTGTAACGGGAGTTCGGTCGATGCATCCCAAGTCAGATGACTCGAAAGTACCAGGCACTAAGTCCCCTCGGACCTAATTTCCCGAGTGATAGGAGCCGTGCGAGAAGAGAGAACACCACTTATTTATTATCTTCATGGGAACCAAATCCCCTACATTATGGTTTCACAACAAGATGTTAAGTGTCCCGACTATGACAAATTTCCTTATACTAACAGACACGAATTATTTGTCTCACTAGGTTCAGGGTGGACTTCTTTAATTGTTTGAGTACTATAACCCTATTATTACTCATCCCCCGAGGGAAGACCGGGGTGCATCTTTACGACTCGATAAGACCTAAAGCCGGTATACTAGATATCCTAATGCATCATGTTCAAGTCAATTCTGGGAGCTTCTCTTTTGATTGCCTCAAAATGGTTTTGCATACGTTAAACACATACACAAACTCCACAAAACATTTTCTTTCGCAAACACATCAGATTTTTGAAAGAACTGGAAAATGAAACCACAACGGTAAACAAAAGAAGACAAGTCACCCAAGGGTCATGGCAAGTAGATATATCCATATTAAATGTATCACACAAACATGACCCTAGCAAAGTAAACAAAAGGAGGCGAAAAAACAAAAGACACACAAAACTATGTACATACGTAAAGCAACCCCCCACACACACACTTCATGCGTTGTCCTCAATGAATGTGAGTATGATACTACATGGATTTTTGCATGAAAAAGAAAAGATCTCACCAACGTAAAGCGCAAACGGGAGTGCATGGTTATGTTGATGGACATAAACCCAAATTCTCCTCAAAACCTGTAAGATACTTAAAAAGGCTAAACAAAATACGTCAAACAAATGGGCCCCAAATACTCAAGGGTGGGGGTCACAACAACCAATGCTCACTTTTGGAGTCTTTTCTTTTCTTTTCTTTTGGTTATAAACAAGATATATATGATTGGCATCATTTCATGCTTATATTTGTAACTTATATCCATTATCTTTCACCTAAACAATGCTATGTAATGAGTTTTATGTTTAGTTTTCCGGAATAAATAGGTTTGAAGAGATGAAGCATAAAAGGACCCAAAAGCTGGGAAAAATGACTGAATTGTGAGATCTGGGGACTGAGATGCAAGGGAGAAGGACCTGAACGTAAAACCAAAGGACCAAAGAGCAAAATAAAAAACTCCACACCATCTTGGGGAGTATTTTGGCAATTAGATTCGGGTTAGAGCTCCAATAAACAAAGTAGATGCATCAAAGACCAACAAACGAATCCAGAAAAGCCCAGAATGAAATTTAGCCGGATCCAAATCTTATGGACCGCCAATTGGCGGTCTTGGACCGGTAATTGGCAGTCTGGATCCTTCGAAATCCGCTCAAATATCTCCAGCACATGTATTAGAGGATGTTTAGGCTATTTTTTGTATTTGTTTAGTCCCACATCGGGGGATTGTCCCGGATTGCCTTTTTCTTTGGCTATAAATAGAACTCTTCACCTTCTATTGTAAACACTCTATATATTAAGTGACTATTCTTCCTACTAGAACTGAGGTCTTGAAGCACACACTAAAGTAGGAGGATGCTACTTGAAATGTGAGTCACTTTAATAAAAGTTTCTTTATTATGTTGTTTGTTTTATGTTTCGTGTTTTACTTTGTTTAATTTCATTTCATTAGTTTTAGTAGCTTAGTTAATATGCTTTCCTTGCTTAGTGTAATAGTTAGTTTAATGTTTAGTGAGTAGTTCCATCCCCTTTGGGGGTGGAGTAGAAGTTCATACATGCAAATGAGAATGAAATGAATGCTTTATTTACAATGTGTTGATGAAACATGAATGTATGCTTGCTTGTTTAGGATAGAATTTATAACTTGATGAGTTTTGCCAAAATGATTAGACACCTCTCATGCTTGTTTAGGTTCTGAAATAAACAACTTGTATATGTAAATGTTAATCAACTAGGATGGTGAATGGATTGATAGGTTTTGCCATAACTTGGTGCTTAAAGAATGTGTTCAACACCCACCTCTTTGCATGTGTGCACTCACTCCACCCCTTAGGGGTTTCCCATTTCTAGATTCCAGCACTCTTTTTTCGCTCTTAGTTAGGTTTTAGTTAATCGTTTGTTCCTTTCTTTCGCATTTCGTACTTCGTAGTGTAGTGTAGCGTAGAGTAGGATAATCAAACTCTCTTCCATATTTTTGCCACTTGATTTCGTGCAAACGAGAGGCTGCTCACCTCCCTGAGGACGACCCGTATTGGCCACCACTTCAATGCGGCCGTGCACTTGCGGTTTAATTAAAATGTATCATCAATATACATCAACGAAGATATTCTCATAATCATTTGGTCAAGGAACATCAAATAAGAACATCGAGTCATGCAGACTAGACATTTGTCGTGATGGGCCCGCTTCACTGGTACTCTGAGGTATCAGGAGGGGTGAAAGATCAAAACTGAAAGGCTCAAACCCCTCATGATATTGGTTGGGTGTAGGCAATGTGAATGAGTGGAGTTATGTTGCCTCACTAGGGTTTAGTTGCTCGTCAAATAAAACCCGCCAACCAATAGGCAGATGCATCGGAATGACTTCCTCATGCTCATTCGTGAGATTTGACACACCTGTCGCACTAAGGATGGGGCTTCTCCCCAAGTCATCCAGCAAGGACCACCCAACCTTCTTTATTTTATCAATCATATTCTTGGTCGCAGGTGGGTCCTTATTGGAGTCAAGATAAAGCTCATGATACTCAACGGTCATGGGACATGGGGTAAAGACACATTCTAGAATGGGCATATGATGACGTGTTTCCCCATCACTAACTGTCCAACTGAATCATCCAACAAACACTACATTTGTATATTCATGTTTGATGTCAGCTCACTCTGTTGCATTACAAAGATAGGCAACAAGTTTTTGTTGGGAACATAAACATTTTCAACGGGCTGCATTGGTGTTGGGGGTGTTTGTTGATTTTATGGTGCTTTCTCTAATTGGCGGATGAGGTTCAGATTTAAAGGTTGGTCCAAGGGCTCCTGTTGCCTACCAGAGTTACACACATGAAACTCAACACTCATGTTACTGAATGAGAGCTTCATGAGATAATTTCTACATTTAATTATGGTGTTGGAGGTTGCCAAAAATGGGCTACCCAAAATCAAACGTATTTGAGAGTGAGTGTTCGCAACAGTGTTAGTATCAAGGATGTCAAAATCTACTGGAAATATAAAATCTCCAACTTTAATGAGCACGTCCTCAATAATCCCCTTTAAGACACGAATTGATCTATCTGCCAATTGGAGGGTGATCTTAGTTGGTTTCAATTCTCCCAAGTTTAACTGTTGATAAATAGAAAATGGGAGGAGGTTGACTGCTGATCCTAAATCAAGCAATACATTACTCACGTTAGTGTCCCATATCATACACTGAATAGTTCGACAACCACGGTCCTTGTACTTTGTGTATGTGGGATGGGACAAAAGTGAGCTCACACACGTAGCTAAGAATACTTTCTTAGGAACGTTGGTCTTCCTCTTGGTTATGCAGAGATCTTTAAACACTTTGGCATATTGAGGTATTAGTTGGATGACATCCAACAAAGGGATTTTAACCTTCACTTTTTTAAAGACCTCTAATATCTTATCCATTATGTCCCTCTGCTTTTTGGTTAACCTACTAGGATAGGGAGCTTTTAGCAGGTAGGTTTTCTGCGGTGCCTGAGAAGAAGGCGTTGGTGTATTACCCTCAGCCTCTTCCTCACCATCATTCCCACCGAAGGGGCTGCACATATGGTGGTGGTGGCAAGGAAATGTGATTGTCAACCTGCTTTCCATTCCTTAAGGTTACAATGGCATTGACATGGTGAACATGTTCCTCCACATCGTTCACTTGCCATCCCCGAGCTACCAAACTCTCATTTTGCATGTGTTGTTGCTGGTACATGCGGGGGTTAACCTCAGGCTGGCTTGGAAGAGTCCCTCTCTCTTTCTCTCTCACGTACAGAGTGAACCAATTTGCCCATCAGAAACTCTAGAGATTTCATTGTCTGCTGATTGGAAGTGAGAACTTGCCTTGTGGATGACATAAAGTTTTCATTGCATTCTCAAGTCCACGAGTCAAGTTCTCAAGCGAATTAAATCGGGTTTCCATGTTGTTATAATTTGGGAAACCCGATGGGTTGGTGATCTGGGCTTGGGGTGGCTGAAAAGATTGTGAATGCATGGGAGGTTGGTGTGGTATGTTAGGTGGTCTAGAGAAGTCTAAAGGACCACCCTGGATATTGTTTTGGTTCCATGAAAAGTTAGGGTGGTTCCTCCATCCAGGATTATATGATGATGAGTATGGGTCAATCCTGGATGTATCATAGATGGCATTGAGATGTTCCATCTCAGGAGGAATGGATACACACTCCCCTCCGACATGACCTATCCTACCACATGAATAATAGGGAACTGGACCAGATGCAGACAGATGTGACACATCTTGCTAGTTTTGGAGCCAATCAAATCCATACGGTGCATTAAGGCTGCCATGTATACCTCGGTAGCCGTAGTGGTATCGACAGCAAATACGGCACCCGATCTTGTCGAGTTTGCATTTGCGATCCTCGCTCCTATGCTAGATGATGATGGTTGTTCCCTCACACTTTTCCACTACATGGTTTTCTCAACGAGGTCTTCTAGGAAAGCTCATGCCTCCCTTTCATCCTTTCCTAAGTACTCTCCTAGACGCATGGCCTCAAGGAGCGTTTGAGATGGGATGTGAAGACCCTCGTAGACAATCTAACAAATGCACCAAACCTCGATGTCATGGTGAGGGCATGAGGATAGTAGCTCCTTGAACCTCTCTAAGTATGCATGGAATGATTTGGTCTCATGTTGATAGAACGAATTGATTTCGATCCTTAGTTTTTGAGTCTGATGATTAAGGAAATACTTCTTGAGGAATGCAAAATGAAATTCATCCCAAGTCCTAAAGGCACTCGCCTGGTTGTTGTACAACCACTTCTTGACATCATCCTTTAGTGCAAAGGGGAGAACCCTAAGATGGATGGAGTTTGTGCTAAGTTGTTGCAGCTTGATCATAGCACAAATCTCCTCAAATTTCCTGAGAAAGATATAGGGGTCACCTTGCCAGTGAAGTGAGGCATCATGGAGATAAATTGAGGCTTAACCTCAAAGTGGTTCACATTTGCCTCGTGCAATACAATATAAGAAGGTAGGGCAGTACAGCTCGGGTAGCATCAATCACGGAGGGGGATGGGAGCCTGGGGAACCAATTGATGAGGTTGTGGACCCCAACCTTCTAGATCAGAGGGTAGTGGGGGTCCAAAACCTGATTCACCCTCGTGTGGTTGACGACTGGTCATGGTCCCGATACTGTGTAGGACACAGGATGGGGATACGTTCGAAAGGTCAACAATCGAGGATAGATTGATGTCGGATCTCGTCAAACGACCCTCAGCGTCTCGTGACCACACTGACATGCACAAAGATTACACACCCACACGAGTCAGACAAAAAAGAAAGAAAACTTTTTTTTCTTCAAAACAAGTAAAGCATAATGTGCGTAGAGGAGAAGATGGAAGGACAAAGATGACAGGGAATGACT
Organism: Triglochin maritima; assembly: GCA_963682175.1. Classification (NCBI taxonomy): domain Eukaryota; kingdom Viridiplantae; phylum Streptophyta; class Magnoliopsida; order Alismatales; family Juncaginaceae; genus Triglochin; species Triglochin maritima. The sequence goes on along the minus strand of OY821781.1, from coordinate 25,579,196 downwards.
CAGGAGAGAAGGGAAGAAGTCCTTATGCTACGGCAGGTAGGTACTGGTAGAAGCACACAAGCAAGCAAAGCTCAAAAAATCTAAGGTCTCTATAGGTCCTTACTTACAGCTAGACGACACCTAACAGCGAGGTCACGCGGCCTCAACACGCCTCACCTCCCTACGACGAAGATCACAAAGCCCAGCAAGTAAGCCAAGATCCAGACATCTCGTCTCTCCTACTATCGACAGAGTGGGAGACGCCGATCAGGCCATGACGATCGTGACCGGATCACTCTCTTAATGTGACTGAGATCCGTAGGGGACAATGTCTATTGGATTTTAAAGTTAGGCTCTTGATTAGTGTGATTTTTGGGGCAAAGGAAAGGGTGATGAAATTCCCCACCTTATCTTTTATGGGACAGCCCCTCCTTAGTAATGTTTTGGAGTCCTAATCTAGAAATCAACTCCCCAAACAAATGCTCAACTCAAACTTGTTGCAATGCAATTCCTACTAACTAATGCATGGTCATAGCAAATGTATGAATGAGTGTAGGAGATGCATACCTCATGTCAGCGCTCAACAACTGAAAGTAAAGCTAAAACAAAAGACAAACTACGTGCCTAAGTCATGTATATGATGCATGACCTAAACAAGCAAGAATGACTAATCTTTTGCGTTGGATTTTAGGGTCCAAGTTGGTTAAAAGGGAATTTATTATTGATCTAGGGGAAAATTAAAAGTAAAAATATTCCAAATTGAACCCTAGACCTCTATATAGAAACCGTAAACAACCAGAAAAAAGAAGGGAGCCAACAGAGCTCACCGGGCCACCAGTTGACGGTCCACCATCGCTGATTGGCGGTCTGTTTGTCTTTGTTGGCTTCCAAACTTTTTTTAGTGCCTTCCCGTGCTCTTTAACGCCTCCAAAAACTATCAACAACTACACAAAAAGATTAAATCCACTCGAATCGTCCAAACCAAAGTCTGGACTGAGCACCTCCCCGGCAACGACGCCAAAAACTTGTTTAAACGTTTTAAATACCGTAAGTGCAGGACGTCGGTGAAGACGCGGCAAGTATGGGTCGATCCACGGGGAGGTGAGTAGCCTCTGGTTTATCTGAAATCAAGTGGTGAGAAAGGGGAAAAAGATTTGATTATGCTAAGTTAAACTACACTAAACTAGTAAGTAAGAAATGCGAAAGAAAACAACTAAAGATTGGAAATCAGGAAGAGAAACCCTAAGGGTTGAGTGTGTGCACATATGAAGTGAAATAAGTGATGAATGATTCATGTATGTGTGTGCGTCGTGTGTGTGTTTTCATGCATAGGAAGTGTCTAAAGATGTGGCAAAACCTATCAATCCATTCACACAATGTATCGACAATTACTACTTGATTATCATAAGAGTAGGCTCAGCATGAGAATTGTCTAAAGATACGGAAAAACTCATCAAAAACCATAAACTCGTGTGAAGAACAAAGCTAATCATGGGAGATGACTAAATCTTATGGCAAAACCCATCAAAACAAAGTTTCTTTAATCAATCAAGCAAGCAACCACAAATATAAACACTTAACTAACATGTAGCATATTCAACAGAAAATTTCAGTCAATAAACATGAGGAAACTAAACATGGGAAGTGTCTAAATCTTATGGCAAAACCCATCAAAAATCCCCCAACATATAGATGATTAAAATACCCCATGTGAACATAAAAACATGCAACTTTACACAATAAAAAATTCATCAAATATAACAACATATATGTACATCATCTCCACCCCCAAAGGGCGATGGAACTACTCACTAATCATTAACCTAACTATTATGTTAAGAGGGGAAAACATATTAACTAAGTCTACTAAGATTAATGAAATGAAATTAAGCTAAGCATGCAAGAAGATAAAAGAGACAACATTAAACTAACAAAAAAATCTTTTATTAAATGACTCACATTACAAGTAGCATCTCCCTACTTGAGTTTTTGCTTCATGGCTTGACTCTAAGTAGAGGGATTGGTCACTTAGCAAGGGATAGATTACAAGGGAAGAGGAAGAGTTCTATTTATTGGCGTGAAAATAGGAAACGGGGGACAATCCCCTGATGTGGGACGAATGAAACATTCCCAGAATAGACATAAACACATAACTATATCTGAGCTAAACCGGGTTGGATTCTGAGAAACACTGACCGCTAATTGGAGGTCTTGGATCGGTTATTGGAGTTTAGTTCTTCAATTCTTCAGATGCGGTGCACTCGGATCGGTTATTAGAGTTTTGTCGCGGATCTAATTGCCAAAATACTCCTCATGTTGGTGTGGAGTTTCTTGATTTGCTTATTGGTCCTTTTGGTTTACATCCGGGTCCTTCTCTCTTGCTTCTCAGTCCATAAGTCTTGCAACTCAGTCCTTTTTTTTGTTTTTAGGTCCTTTTTCTGCATCTTCTCCTCAAACCTGTTTCTTCCTGAAACTTAAACATAAAACTCATTGTGTAGCTTTTTTTAGGTTAAAGATAATAGATATAAGACACAAATGTAAGCATGATATGATGTCAATCAGTGTTTGTATGAGGCATCTCAGGATGCATGGGCTAGGTATACCAGGGAGAGTAGTCATGGTCGCAACAATGAAATGAATGATTACCTATGTAACCATCCATCTTGACAATAACAATCTCAAAACGACTACTCTCACCACCACAAGATCAAGCTCGAAAAAAAAGTACTCGACTCGACCCTAAAACACTAAGATAATGTGTAAAGAGGGGGAGATTAAACGATAGAAGTAGAGGAAAAGATTACTCGGGTAAGAAGAGAAGAAGCCTTAAGAGCTAGTGTAGGTAAGGATGGGGGTATAAGCCCAATCTAGTAAACACGTAGCAAACAAGCTTAGGCTGGTGTTGACACCAAAAATTTGTACCATTAAAAAATTCCATGAATTTGAGTTATGCAACATGAAACTACTTAATTTAGTCTAAGAATTAATCAAGACATCTACAAAATAAAAAAGGGGTTCAAACTATGTAACATGTGCGTTGTGTTTATATGACGTTGCTATCAATTCATACTTGGTCCAGGGGCTCATATTGGATTAGCATTGTCTTGAGGGGGCATAATGAAATATAAGCAAATCAAACGAAACATACATATGAATGTGTATGTGCATGGGAATTAATCCATCTCATCCTTACTCCATCTCACGTCAAACTAAACCAAACCCTCACGATCTCTTACACGTCAACCCCATCTCAACCTCCTCATTCCCATGATCTCATAACTACCACCCTTGATCTCTATGTGATCCCATATTATAAATACCTTTTAGATGTTTTGTTTTCAAGGTGACAACGGGAGATACACACAAACCTCATACAAACTCCATATACGCACCAAACCTACGTGACAAGAAGAGGGGGTGATACATACAAAAAAATACATGAGAGAAGAAGAGAGGGTGACGTGAGGAGAAGAAAAGTGTGACATGAAGTGGAGTTGTGGTTCATGCTAAACGGACAGCAATTCCGATGACTTTCGCGGCAACACGGGTGACCTCGGCATCTCCGGTGATTGCTCTTGTAAGCGATTCAACCTTGGCGATGTCATGCCGATGACCTCGGCGCAACTCCTGCTACAACTCCCACAACTTCAACGTTGATTCAACTCCGGTGACTCCGGCTCTGTCAGCTCCAACCAACAACGACACCTTCGACAACTCCGGACAACCAACATCGACAACAATTCGACCTTTCCGGATCACTCCAACGCATAAGTCCACAATATCGACAACTCCAACAACATTGCTCCACCAGCCGCGAGGACTTCGGAAATGACTCTGGCTTCATCAAGGCCTTCGTTGCAACTCCGGCGAATGCAACAACTGAGGTGATTATTTCGTCTAAAATAATAACAATAAAATTAAATTAAATGTGCATGGGTGGCTACCCCCTCAAGGATTCGTACCTGCTCGTGTACTTAACGACCGTTCCAGCCTCCTCCCTTTGGGAATCGTACCCAAATGGTCGCCCATTGGTCAAACAGCCACCTCCCTTTAGGAATCGTGTCCATTTGGCTTGGGAAAACACGTCATTCCGGCCTCCTCCTTTTAAGTAATCGTACCCGGATTAATGTTTATATTTTTGTCAAATTAAAAATGACATTGGAACGTTGCCAAAATTCATCTAGGAAATAACAATGAAACTCGAGCCAAACAAATACAACGGTTCTACGTTTAATACGAAAGTTAATAATAATAACAAAAACCACATCAAATTGGCCTATAATTGAAATTTTCGGATCAACACTCATGATTGGTCACTGTCGCAATATTATGGCTCCACATGAATCCAATATGAGCATTAAATAAAAGAAGTTAACTGACCCACGCAAGTTTGCAGAGTTGGAAATTTTGTGTACTCCCGAAACATGAATAATGGAGTGAAATAAAAATCCAATGTTGAAATCCAAGATTAATTTGATCTTGTTCATTCAACTATACGAGAAAAATAACATAAATGACTAAGATAACATGTGAATAGTGCATCCATGGGGTGTTGGAAAGATGATCGTGTTGAAATCTGAAAATGATTTGACTTCGATTTAAATCTTTAAACCTCATTAAACATAAATTAATGACGAAGGTGTGTGAAGATAGCTACGGCTTCAAAACCCAAATCAATGAATGGAAAGTGTGAAAAAAAGAAGAAACAAACAGGCACATGGTCTTCTTTATGTATACATGGAATGCATCAAAATAAAGAAAAAATCCAAAATATATTTAGATCGATTTCATTCAGATCGGTCCAAACGTATTGTGCAATGCAAGTGATGTTCTCACTTAGATGGAATACCACTGTGAAACTTCTATATCGGTTATGAATTATGCATAAACAAATGTAATTTTCAAATCCATGAAATCTCAAGGAAATGGATATATGAATCCATGCACCAACACTACGTGCATGACTATAAGACCACCATTAACAACGGCCGGGTAGTTTTCGGGCGCCCAGTTTTTTCTCTGAGCCACATCAGCTCCTCTCTCCGCCACGTCAGCACAAACCAACTTCCTACAAAATCCTTAACCATTATCCAATCCACTCAGTCACGCTACAGTATTGGTTGTCACGCCATTATTTTTATTCTCCTCTCTAAAAATCTTTCAACAATCAACAAAATATATTAATAATCATTATTGTAATTATTTAATATAATTAATTCATTCAATTTTAATTAACATTTAATGTATAAATAGGAAAATATTATTAAAATTTAGGAAGACATACTCCGTTAAGCAGTTCAACACTTGGTCGTAAGTTTCGTCATCGTATGTTCAAGATGATGAAGACTTTGAACTGGAAGACTTATCAGATGAAGACATTGTTCATAGATGAATGAGTGAGATTTCGTAGAACCAACCATGATGACTGCATTTATAGATGTGAGAAATAACGTTTACTCCGCACGTGACTGCACGAAACACAAGACGATGGCATCGATTCTTGGACTTGTCAAGCATCGAGGACCTACAGTGTGCGCGTGACTGCACGAAACACAAGACGATGGCATCGATTCTTGGACTTCTCAAGCATCGAGGACCTACAGTGCTTGTGTGACTGCACGAAACACAAGACGATGGAATCGATTCTTGGACTTCTCAAGCATCGAGGACCTAGAGTGCGCGCGTGACTACACAAAACACAAGACGATGACATCGATTCTTGGACTTCTTAAGCATCGAGGACCTACAGTATGCGCGTGACTACACGAAACACAAGACGATGGCATCGATTCTTGGACTTCTCAAGCATCGAGGACCTACAGTGTGCGCCTGACTACACGAAACACTAGACGATGCCATCGAATCTTGGACTTCTCAAGCATCGAGGAGCTACAGTGTGCGCGTGACTACACGAAACATAAGACGATGACCACTCGAATGTATATATACCCCAACCACCTTACTTCTCTACTCACCCCAATTCCTATCTTACTTCTTCCACCCTCATCTTACAATGTCTTCTTCAGAAGGCAATGGTTCACCAGAGTACCGACGATCTCGACGTCGTCCACCCCCAACCCAACAATTTTTCCAATATCAAAATGTCCCACAACCAGGATTCCACCCGTCCTTTCAAAACCAATTTACCCCACAACAAGGATTCCACCCGTCCTACCAAAACCAATTTTTCCCACACCACGGTTTCTACCCAGACCATCAATATCAACAATTCCAGCACAATCCACACCACCCGCCAACTCAGGAAGAAGGCCAAGCCCAATTCCCAATGGGTATGTATATTCACCTCCCAAGTGGAGAAAGTAGTGCAAATGTAAGACGCATTACACCTGATGTGAATGACGAAAATGTCGTTCAACCTCCAAGTCCTCAAGGAACACGCAAAACCATGACGAGCAGGTCGCAAAAATCGTGGTCCACACAAGAGAATGAGAGACTCGTCTCGGCTTACAGGGTTGTAAGTGGAGATGTTGTGGTTGGGACAAACCAAAAAATGAGGTCCTTCTGGAGAATTGTAGAGTGCCTTTTCAATGAATTAGTTGAACCATGTGCAGTAGAGCATAATGATGAGTCATTGAAGGGACGATGGCAGCGTACATCGCCGTGTGTGAACAAATGGGTCTGTTGCTTCGACCAGGCAGTGTGAAGGAAGAGAAGTGGTTTAAATGAGGACGATGTCATCAAGAAGCGCAAATCATCTACGAGCAAACACAGAACACAAAATTTCAGTACATTCATGTGTGGCTGATGTTGCGCAGGTACCCGAAATGGGAGTCTGTTGTGCTTGGAGTTACCACAGGAGACGTCGCCGCAAAAAGTCCGGAGAGTTTGAGTAGCGAGAAAAGAAAAGGCACTGACGATGATGAAATGGTGTTTGAACCATGTCCTCGTCTAGAATGTGTTAAAAGAGCAAAAAGAAGGGGAAACAACCAGTTCAAGCGCAACTCGATCCCGATATGTTAGAACTGGGAAAACAAATTGAATATAGCACAAAACTTAGAGAGGACATATACATGCGTTACGAAGAACGGGTAGAGAGGAAACGCATTGAAGTTGAGGCGAAGTTCCAAAGGGAACTCAACAACAAGAAGCTCGACGTGTTGTTCTCTCTGATGAAGAAGGAAAACAACGATGAGTTCGATAAACAAACACTTGCTGAACTCAAAGGGTGGGCTAAATCAAAAGGATTTTTGTTGGTGCTTTTGTTTTCATTTGGAGTTAGTGTGTGTTTCGTAGTTTATCAGTATTGTTGTAGTAGTATCTATTCAAATTTTGTATCCGCATGAGGACTGTATTTCGTATCCGTATTTCTGTTGTATTTCGTATCCATATTTGTATTGTATTTCATATCCGAAGTTTATGAGTTTTGTACAAGTATTTTGTGACTTAATTTATCTGAATTTCGTATATGATTTTTTAATTTTTAAATTTAACTATATCTTAAAAAATCAAAAACAATTTAATTAATCATAAAATAATTGTACAATTAAATTTCAAAACATATTTATTTAAATTACAATTTAACTAATCAATACATTAACCTATTTATATATAACTAATCTTTTTTCTTTTAAAACTAAAAACCCCAAAAAAATCACCCAATCCGGGGGGGGCACGTGGCCCCCCGGATCGGGCACCCGAGGGGATCCTCTCGGGATCTGCCCTCCCATTAAGGGAGGGCAAATCGGGCACCCGGTTTGGGAGCCCGATTTAGAGCACTCGTTAAGGGTGCTCTAAATACTTATGGCATTTTACGTGCTTGCCCCTAAATAGTTTAAAATGAAGGAAACAACTCCGAAGCATGTGATGAAAGAAAAGAAGTCTACTAGGATGGACAAAATTGCAAAAACAATCCACGATATGGAAAAGTCTGCCAAATCAACTCTAATTTTGACAAATATCAAACTAGTCCTCGAAATGGACAAGATTGTAATCCACCTCTACATGTGGATAAATTGTAACAATATATAAGTTGTACCATTAGATATGCAAGTCGGCCCTAAACTACAAATAGTCCCTTAAATGGACAAATTACAAACCCACCCCTAAATGTGGATAAATTGCAAATACAAACCTTTAAAATACGAAAAAAAAATTAAAATACAAACATTGAATACTTTAATAGTAGGCAATGATGCAGGCCAAGCTTGATCTGGGGTTCACTCTCTCTTTTCGTTGGAGTGGTCAAAAACTAAAATACGGACTACTTTAGTCGTAGGTGAGGATGCACACCAAGCATGATCTTGGGTTCCCTCTCCCTTACTGGCGATGGAGTCTTAATTTAACTAATCAAATAAACAAAACCAAATATATACAATACCTCCGGGTTACGAGGCTAAACTGACTAAAATCTAAAACATATATACACCTCCGGGTTATGAGGATAAACTGACCAAAACATTAATATATATGTACCAAAAGAATAATTATCTAAATCGAAAACATATGCACTGGGTTACAAGCCCAAACTGACCAAAACATTATGATATCCATATCAAAAGAATAATTGTCCTAAAAAGTTAAATATATACATAATCCCCTCCGGGATAGAAGGCTAGTCTGACCATAACGTTATGATATCTGTATCAAAAGAATAGTCGTCTAAATCAAATTATATACAAAATACCTCCTAGGTTATGAGGCTAAACTAATCCAACCCTTGACGATCTTAGTAACAAAATAAACTAAAGTCGTTAAACCCAAACCATATGTACATAATGTTCTCCTAAACAAGAGAATAATTTTTTTACAACATATCCTTCATATGAGACTAAGAGATATAAAATACCTCCTTGTTATGAGGCTAAACTAACTAAAATCTGGCAGTCTTCATCATAAAGACTAAGTCGATACAAAATAAAACATAAACATAATAAACTATTTACAAGATTCTTCTAAATGAGAGAATAAATTGTTTATAACGTCTCCTAAAGACGAGACTAAACATATATACTTATCCTCTTATGATGAGTTTAAACTCACTAATATCACGATAAAGTTGAAGTACCAAAAAATATATACAAATCCCCTCCTAGGTTACGAGGCTAAACTAACCATTTGTACGATATTCTAATATAAGAATTATCGTTGATAAATCAAATACATATACAACCCCTCCTAGTTATGAGGCTAAACTAACCATTTGGTGATATTCTAATATAGGAATCATCTTCTCCATAACCAAATATGTACATAATTCTCTCCTTGGTTATGAGGTTAAACTAATCTTTGTTCAGTGATCTCTCGTAATAGGAAACTCGAACAATAACATATTAACTTAAAATTACTTTGATACATAAGAGTATAAATCTCAACGATACAACGATCTCTTTCTATAAATAAAGGAACATATCATCAAATCACATATGAAACTCAACATACAAAATCCATCCTAAGTTATGAGGCTAAACTAACCGTTGAACGATATTACAACAAAAGCATTATCGTCAATATAACAACGTATGCATAAATTTACTCCATGTTATGAGGCTAAATTGACTAAATCTCGGTGATTATAAAAAAGACAAGCACCAAACCAACTCTAAGCAAACAAACTAAATTACTATACACGACGGTCCCCTTCAAATAAGGTAATGAATCGTCAAGTCACATATGGAATATATAAGTCAAATGATTGTCCTGGTTATGAAACTAAAGCTAACCACGGTTTAATAATCTCTCCTTATTAGATATAAACTTGTTGAATGATGAAAAATATGCTTAAATATCTTTGGACGAGAAGCTAAATTTGAAGGATTTCGTGCCCTATAGAATGTATATATTTTCGAAATTTTATAAACATATAGGATCGTAGTATTCATATTTTCTTCGATTTTCATATAGACATGTATTTCTTTATCCTAATTGTTTAACATGCATTAGAATAAACAAACAATTGCAAAGAGGATCATACCTAGAGGTTCTCTAAAACCTCTCGAAGATCCGGAGTCGCGTTGACGGTTGAATCACCTGGTGGATTGCCTCCGAGTATTCACCAAACTCTAAACGAGATTGGAGAGAGAAGAGCTAGCCTCTCAATCTCCAATAGGGTTTAGAATCTAATTACTAACCCCTCTTAAGTTCCCTTGAGAAGATGATCTCTTAAAAACTAAAACTAAACTTAAGAATTAAGGAAATTTCGTGGAGAATTATGGAGAGAGTTATTGCATGAGATAAACAATGAATTAATTTTGTGGTAATGAGATAAACTTGTATTTATAAGTTCTCTCCAAATTACCTATTCATGTGCAACCTCTTGCCCATGATTTCATGCAGACTTCCATCTAACCATCCATTATTTGCTAAAAAATAATCTCAGCCACGAATTAAATCAATTATGGACTAATTCCATGCATGATCTAATTAATTCTTAAATTTATTCTGCAGAAAACCGTCTGGACCGGTCGACCGTTTGGAGGTTCGGTCGACCGCTCGAACCAAGATTCGGTCGACCGTTCGATATTCGGCCAACCGCTCGCAACAATAAAATATTTCATCGTAATGTTCGGTCGACCGTGCCGAACAGACGAAAATTCCCTGTTATCGGTCGAGACGTGTCCGGTCGACCGTGCACGATCGGTCGACCGTTTACGGTTAACCGGTCGACCGTTTGTGCACTGTACTGCAGACTTGTCAAATTTCGGTTTAACCCCTACAAAATTTGACATTTTCGGGATTAGTATTAAATTCACAACTTATGTAACATATTATCTTATGTAATGATCACTCATTACACCCCATAATATTCACATCATATTTGAATTTAATTTAGATTCTAATTATGTTATTAATCACAACATAATTTTGATTTTGCATGTTCACCCCATGTGTCATATTTTGTACATGAAACTCGATACATCTTATGAGCTTAAAATCCCCATTTCTCGTTTCCCAGTTCTGTGGTGTGACCTATGGGAGGATCTAAATTAAGTTGGCAGTGATATTAAGAACTTAATATCACAAGCGGTATCTAGCTACACATTATAGCTCCCAATTAGTTAGATGTCTTAATTCCACTTGAATCAAAACCCGATCCATTTAGTGATGGAGTGCACCACTTGTGTCCGTCCCTTGCCTCATGATATTAAGAATACACACAAAGTAGTATTGTGTCATCTTTGTATTAGTATTCATTTCTTGATCTATTTAAGCTAGTTATAAATATGTGACTTAACTCAAATCACATTGTGCACATTATAACTTTGCTTTATCAAGGGGCCCAGTAATATCATCACTCAATTAAGAGGGGCAATGATAATCTTTTGACTAACTATCTTCTCCAACAAAAGTCATACTTGACCAACCAATGCCTTTACACTACACTTATCGATAGCTCAAGACACTAGTCTAATCAAGCAATTCTTAAGCGATCGGATATAAGTCTCATATCAAAGGACCAAGGACACAGTAAAATATTAATGACACAGAAACACATTTCTATAACATTTTACTTATTAGATCTATTCAGTATACAAAAGTAATATTTTTCTCTTTTGTCTACCCGTGTTGTCACTCACTTGTGGAGCTACAATGATCTTTGACCAACACGACAATCTTAACTTGGTAATTAATGTCCCATGTTAATCAGCATGATTGCGAATATCTTTTGTTTTATGTAAACCAATATCTTTTAGAGCTCTACGCTTAAGGACCAAGAGGCTCTTCCTAAACACTTCTAAAAGACGAATAACATAAACAATGAAAAAAATGATTTCTCATTCAATTCATAACAATTGACATTTAAAAGTAAACTTTTAAAACACATTCCCTTCAAAATTATCATAGCAAGATGGTTACTAATATGAAAAGAGTAAACCATCAAGCCCTGAAAACTGAAACCCATATTGTCGTAGCAATATGGTTCCTTAAAATATAAGAAGGAATAAGCTGTAAAGCTCCAACTCTAAATGAGACTCTATACAAATGTATCATCTCTGAAATGAACTCAACCACCATGTACATCAAGTTATTTGATATATGATAATAGTTTGTGAAATATGTATCATGCATTTTTCTTTTGTGCACCACATAAATGTGTCATCGTTCATGTATTCCTGATGTGTTCATTTTAAATACCGCAAGTGCACGGCATCGGTAAAGACGTGGCAAATACGGGTCGATCAACAGGAAGGTGTGTCGACTCTAGTTCATTCGAAGGAAAGTTGGAAAAGAGGGGATAAGAAGTTTGTTGAACGTTTTAATTAAACCGCAAGTGCACGGCCGCGATGAAGCGGTGGCAAGTACGGGTCGTCCTCAGGGAGGTGAGCAGCCTCTTGCTTGTATGAAATCAAGTGGCAAAAATAGGGGGGAGAAAGATGTTTATGCTACTCTACTCTATACTACGCTAAGAAGTAGGAAATGCGAAAGGAAGCGACAAACGATTAACCAAAACTAAACAAAGAACAAAAGAAGAATGCTGGAAATCAGAAGTGGAAGAACCCCTAAGGGGTGGAGTGAGTGCACACATGAGAAGAGGTGAGTGTTGAATGCATCTTTTAAGCACAAGCAAAGGTGGTGTTATTGTGCATAGGAAGTGTCTAAGTGTTATGGCAAAACCTATCACTCTAATCACCATCCTAGTTGATTAACATTTACATATGCAAGTTGTTTAATTCAGAACCTAAACAAGCATGAGAGATGTCTAATCATTTTGGCAAAACTCATCAAATTCTATCCTAAACAAGCAAACAAGCATACATGTATGTTTAATCAACTTATAGAAATAAAGCATTCAATCCATTCTCTACACATGTATGTACATGCACTCCACCCCCCAAAGGGGATGGAACTACTCACTAAACATTAAACTAATCATTGAAATAAGAAAGAAAGGCATATTTAACTAAGCTAGATTTAACAAGAGATGATTAAACTAAAGCATGCATAAGTAATAAAAGAAACAAACCATAAAAGAAGCATAACATAAAAGAGATTTTATTAATGGAAGACTCACAAGACTAGTAGCATCTCCCCTATTGAGTGTTTGCTTCAAGGCTTTCACTTCAATTAGGGAGAATAGCCACAAGCATGGAGTGCTTACAAATGGAGGTGAAGAGTTCTATTTATAGCCATGGAAAAAGGCAAATCGGGACAATCCCCCGATGTGGGACTAATCAACTACCAAATATAGAATAAACATGATCTAATCCATGTGCCCGCGAAGATTCAACCCATTTGCAGCTAAACGGACCGCTAATTGGCGGTCTGGGACCGCCAATTAGCGGTCTATCGGATTCCGATCGGTTTGGTATTCGGTCTGGGCTTTGCTTGATGGTAGTTCTTGTAGGGGATCCGGTTGGTGACTTTGTTGGAGCTCCGATACGCATAGAATTGCAAAAATACTCCCCATGATTGTGTGGAGTTTACTGTTTTGCTATTAGGTCCTTCTGTCTTGCGTTCAGGTCCTTTTGCTTTGCATCTTGGTCCCCAGGTCTCACAATTCAGTCCTTTTCCCAGCTTTTGGGTCCTTTTATGCTTCAACTCTTCAAACCTATTTATTCCTGAAAACTAAACACAAAACTCGTAACATAGCATTGTTTAGATGAAAGATAATGGATATAAGATGCAAATATGAGCATGAAATGATGCCAATCAAATACCCCCACACCTAACTTTTGCTAGTCCCGAGCAAAACAAAGAAAGGAAAAAGCACACGAGAAAACAAGAAATCCTAACTCACTTTCGTAGGAATCACGGTTGCACTTAGCACGTGCAACAAGCCGTTAAACCTCCTTGTCGCCAAGGAGGAGGAGTGGTGTCTCCTGAGGGTTTTCAGCGGATATACCCACAAAATCCGAACAAGATGCATTAATCAATCTAGCTACACGACTCGTTGGACTTATTTTGTCGATCATGGGACGCGGTAATACTACGGGTCGACTCTATATATGTAATCCGTCCACACACCTAGCCTAATGAGTTATTCGTGAAAGTTAGTCAAGGACTTAAGTGAAAGACATGGGCACCCTTAACTTCTGAATGTGATACAATGTGTAAAGTCCATTTTGGTTCTTATTTGTTTTTTTTTTTTTTTTTTTTTTTTTTTTTCTTTTTCTTTGGAGCATTTTATTGGTTGGTGTTTGATTCTCCCAGGGTCAGGTTTCGTGCATCATTGCCTATGAGGACTTACACTATCACGTACACCTTCCCCCAAATCTCCACATAGGGCGATCCCTACCACCCGTGTAACGGGAGTTCGGTCGGTGCATCCCAAGTCAGATGACTCGAAAGCACCAGGCACAAAGTCCCCTCAGACCTACTTTCCCGAGTGATAGGAGCCGTGCGAGAAGAGAGAACACCACTTATTCATTTATCTACATGGGAACCAAAACCCTTACACTTAAGTTTCACAAAAAGAGATTAAGAGCCCTTGACTACGACAAACTTCCTTATACTAACAGACACGAATTATTTGACTCACTAGGTTCAGGGTGGACTTCTTTAAATGTTTGAGTGCTGAAACCCTATGATTACACGCCCCCCGAGGGAAAACCGGGGTGCATCCTAACGACTCGATAAGACCTAAAGCCAGTAAACTAGAAATCCTAATGCATCAAGTTCAAGACAATTTTGGGAGCTTTCTTTTTACTTTGCCTCTCAACGGTTTTGCACATGCTAAACACACGCAAAACCCACAAAAACATTTTCTTTCGCAAACACATGAAGATTTTGAAAGAAATGTGAAAATTTTAAAGCATTAGGCAAGCAAAAGAAGACAAGTCACCCAAGGATCATGGCAAGCAGGTATATCAATGTTAAATGCGGCACACTAACATGACCCTATCAGTACAACCAAAAGAAAACTAAAAACAAACAAAAAGACACAAACTATGTACAAACGTGAAAACCCCCCCCCCCCCACACCTAATCCATGCATTGTCCTCAATGTATGGCAAAATGGTGCCAATGCATGGATAGGGTGAACCGGACTAATGACGACGGCCAGAAGTGCCTGAAGAGGCACCTCTCTCAAGAGCCGACAACTTCCTATAGATCTTCCGGTTTTGCTTGGCTAGGATGACATTCTGCTGCTCCACCGCCATCTCAGAAATGTCGGTGTTGAAGAGCGTTCCTGAGCTCATAGACGAGCTCGAGGAACTGGCTCTAACATCCTCCTCCATAAAGTCAGGCACCCACGCCTCTGAAAGGCAGTGGCGAAATGATGGGGTCATTTTGGCGACCTCGAGGTCGATGCCTTGGCGCCGCAGCAGGCGCTCAAATCGTGGGATGTCTAGCATGCCACACAATCTGGTAACCAGAGCCGGCAAACAGTGTATTTCTTTAAGCTTAGTATTCACCAACACGTCGAACAATGTTCGACAAATGCAGTGTGGTGAACCGTCCATCAGACTATACACTATTCGCAGACTAGGTGTGAAAAATGTAGAGGTCCGCTCTTGGCCCAACACATTTCTGCACACCCACCTGGCTACAATGTGCACATTGGAGTAGATGTGCACATTGGGTATTCCCCCATGTGATGATATCGGCTGCCCACGCCCAAGCATAGATCTATAAAAATTAATATCGTGGCTAGGCGCGATATCATCGACTAAGGGGATCCCAGTCGCGTCGGAGATTAACTGGGGTGTAACGGTGTGTTTCACCCCTCTGAGAGTGATACTAAACTCGGGTGGTCCGGTCTGGTCACACTCGAGTTTAGAAAAGAATTCATGTACAAGGGGCTCTACGTACATGCCTTCATCACCCTCATACAATAAATGGTGCCACCCTTTAGCTACGATTCGATCATAGAAGGGCTCTCCGAAATCACGAACTAGGGAGGCAAAGCTTAATTCTGGAATTAAATGACTGGCCATACCTGCACCTACCTTGGCGAGCTTTACCGGTGAAGCACACGATGGCGAAGGCGAACACGATGGCGAGGGAACACCGCACGCCGATCCCTGGATCACAACAGAATATACCCCAGATAGAACCCGAGAATACACAAAATCGCATCACCAGACGAAGGAAAAACAGAATCCGAGCCAGAAAGACCGCTGATTGGCGGTGAGAAGCCGCTGATTAGCGGTCTGTTCAGCGTTTCTGGTGGTGGGATTTTGGTGGAAGAAATTTCAGATCTGGGAGACGAAATCTCGCTAAGGCACAAATGGGGGAGACAAAGGGAAAACGCGTTAATAACAAGGGAGGGGAAAAATTTCAAAGTCCCCCCTCCAAATCTTCCTTTTGATCTTTTTTTGTCTTCACCTTCTTTTTTTTTTTTTTTTTTTTTTTTGTCTTTTTTTTTTTTTTTTTTTTTTCAACAAAACACAGATATTTACAAACACATGATGGGATGGGTCAAGTGACCACATCCGCGGGTGGTTCGTGCAAAGGCACGACTTCCACCTCGACCTCTGCCGTGGTTCCTTCCAAGTATGGTTTGAGGCGTTGTCCATTAACCTTGAACACGTCCCCATTCCTAGGATTTTGAATCTCAACCGCCCCATGAGGGGAGATGGTTAAAACAATGAAGGGACCTGACCAACGGCTCCGAAGTTTCCCCGGAAACAAGTGGAGGCGAGAATTATACAACAAGACCTTTTGTCCCACCTCGAATGTTTTGATTCGCACCAAGCGATCGTGAAAAATTTTAGTGCGGGACTTGCAGATCTTGGCATTCTCATAAGCTTCATTTCTCAACTCCTCCAACTCGTTGAGGTCTAACTTGCGATTGACACCGGAAACATCAAGACTCATGTTAAGATGTTTGATTGCCCATAATGCCCGGTGCTCAAGTTCTACCGGAAGATGGCAAGCTTTGCCATAAACTAGCCGGTAGGGGGACATGCCAAGGTCGGTTTTAAATGCAGTGCGGAAAGCCCACAATGCATCATTAAGCTTGACCGACCAATCTTTCCTTGAAGCGTTAACCGTTTTCTCAAGAATTTGTTTGAGTTGACGGTTGGAAATTTCCACCTGGCCACAGGTTTGAGGATGATAAGGTGTGGCCAACTTGTGTGTGATGGAGTATTTCCTCAGCACTGCCTCAAGGGATCGGTTCACAAAGTGTGTCCCCCGATCACTTATGATACAACGAGGTGTCCCAAACCTCGCGAAGATGTGTTCTTTAAGAAATTTGATCACAACCTTGCGATCGTTAGTGCGAGTGGGGATTGCTTCAACCCACTTTGACACATAATCGACCGCCACAAGGATGTAGGTGTGACCATGGGACACGGGGAAAGGACCCATGAAGTCAATTCCCCAAACATCAAAGATGTTAACCACTAAGATAGGATTGAGTGGCATCATATCTCGTCTACCAATGCGGCCCACACGTTGGCACCTATCGCATGCTTTGCAAAATGCAAAAGCGTCTTGGAACAACGTGGGCCAGTAAAAACCGCATTGGAGTACTTTGGCAGCGGTTTTCTTGGCACCGAAGTGCCCACCACATGCCTCCTTATGGCAAAAGGACAAGACACTCTGAATCTCGTCGTCAGGAATGCACCTCCTTATGATTTGATCAGCACAATACTTAAATAAGTATGGATCATCCCAATAGAAGTGCTTGACTAACGACTTGAATTTCGTTGTCTCACTGTGTCTCCAATGAGCCGGCACCTCCCCGGTTGCTAAATAGTTCACAATGTCAGCGAACCAGGGGGGTGAGGCTATTGCCATAAGGTTCTCATCAGGAAAAAACTCGTTCACCGGTGGATCCGGTGAAAGATCAATGGGGATGCGAGATAGGTGATCAGCCACGACATTCTCGCATCCCTTCTTATCCCGTATTTCAAGGTCAAATTCTTGTAACAACAAGATCCAACGCAAGAGACGGGGTTTCGCATCCTTTTTAGACAAAAGGTAGCGAAGAGCTGAGTGATCAGTGTAGATGATGACATGCGACCCTATGAGGTACTGGCGAAATTTTTCCAACGCAAATATGATCGCGAGGAACTCTTTCTCAGTAACGGAGTAGTTGAGCTGGGCGTCATTGAGAGTACGACTTGCATAATAGATCACATGAGGCAATTTGTCGACTTTCTGACCCAAAACCGCTCCTATCGCGTAATCAGAAGCATCACACATCAGCTCGAAAGGTAGAGTCCACACCGGTGCCTTAATAATAGGAGCGGAGGTCAACTCGCGCTTCAGAAACTCAAAAGCAGTCAGGCACTCAGGTGTGAACTCAAAGGAGGTTCCTTTAGCAAGCAAGCTCGTCAAAGGACGAGCTATCTTGCTGAAATCCTTAATAAATCGCCGGTAAAAACCGGCGTGTCCAAGGAATGAACGGATTTCTTTTACCGAGGTGGGTGGCGGAAGCTTAGAAATAAGCTCAATCTTTGCCCTATCCACCTCGATACCATCACGAGATACCACGTGACCCAACACAATGCCTTTTGTGACCATGAAATGACACTTTTCCCAATTAAGGGCTAAGTTCGTTTCCGAACACCTTTTGAGAACAAGGCTCAGGTGGTGCAAGCACTCATCAAAGGAGGTGCCATGAACCGAGAAATCATCCATGAAGATCTCAAGGAAGTTCTCGACCATATCGGAAAAGATACTTAACATGCAACGTTGGAATGTTGCAGGTGCATTGCATAGTCCAAAAGGCATCCGTCTATAAGCAAACGTCCCAAAAGGACAAGTGAACGTGGTCTTCTCCTGGTCTTCGGGGGCGACTGGGATTTGATTGTACCCCGAATAACCATCAAGGAAACAGTAATAGGCGTGCCCGGCGAGTCTCTCCAACATCTGGTCGATGAAAGGTAGAGGGAAGTGGTCCTTACGCGTGACCGCGTTCAACTTCCTATAGTCAATACAAACTCGCCACCCAGTTTGAAGTCGTGTGGGCACAAGCTCATTGTTGTCATTCTGGACAACAGTGATACCCGACTTCTTGGGCACAACCTGGACAGGACTTACCCAAGTACTGTCCGAAATGGGGAAAATGATGCCATGATCTAAACACTTGATGATCTCTTTCTTAACTACTTCTGTCATGGCTGGATTTAAACGCCTCTGTGGGTCGCGACGTGGTCGTGCCTCATCCTCCATAAAGATGTGGTGCTGCACGACGTCGGGACTTATACCTTTGATGTCCCTCAAGGACCACCCAATGGCTGATTTGTGCTCCTTTAGGACTTGAATCAAACGTTCTTCCTGATCACCAGTCAACGTCGATGAAACAATCACCGGAAATGACCTATTGGGGCCAAGAAAAACGTGTTTCAATTCCTTGGGGAGTTCTTTGAGCTCAGGCGCGGGTGGCCCCTCAAGGCGAGGCGTGATATCTAGCTCGAGATGTAAGATAGGAGGAGCTCGCATGTACTGAACAGCATGCACATCATTGCTCAACTCACCCCCGTCCTCTTCATGATCAGAGTTATCCATGAAGTGATCATTTAAATTCTCATGAATCAGGGGGTACTCTTCTTCCAATTCTTCTTCCAAGTCCCGGATAAGATTGACTTCCATGGGGTCCTCGAAAGATGCCGGCTGCCTAGCCATATTAAACACATGGAATGTCGCGGTCAAGTTCCCGAACGACAATTTCATGAGTCCAGTACGACAATTGATCAAGGCATTTGACGTCGCCAAAAAAGGTCTACCCAAAATCAATGGAATCTGAGAGTGGGTAGTCTTAATTGGTTCGGTCTCAAGGACGACGAAATCAACAGGAAATATGAAATCACCGACCTTGATTAGGACATCTTCAATGACCCCC
Organism: Triglochin maritima; assembly: GCA_963682175.1. NCBI lineage: Eukaryota > Viridiplantae > Streptophyta > Magnoliopsida > Alismatales > Juncaginaceae > Triglochin > Triglochin maritima. Next base: position 25,559,521 of record OY821781.1, on the reverse strand, counting down.
AACGGGACTTTGATCGAACGATCAGCCAACTGCAAAGTTGTTTTAGTAGGCTTGAGAGTGCCTAGGCTTAATCGTTGATACACAGAAGCGGGTAAGAGGTTAACCGCCGACCCTAGATCTAGCAACACATTACTAATGCGAGAATCCCCAATGATACATGAAATTGTTGGACTGCCCGGGTCCTTCAACTTCACATATGTTGGGTTCGAAATGATGGAACTCACATTAGCCGCCAAAAAGGCTTTGCTAGGGACATTGGTTTTCCTCTTAGTTGTACAGAGATCCTTCAGGAATTTTGCATAAGGAGGTATCTGTTGAATCATGTCTAACAAAGGGATGTTGACATTCACTTTCTTAAATATCTCCAGCATTTTATCCACACTGTCACTCTGTTTTTTAGACAACCTACTAGGATAAGGAGCTTTTGGTAGGTATGTCATGGGCGGAGCCGGAGAAGGAGGCGTTGGTGTATTACTCTCACCCTCGGCCTCTTTCTCACCATCATTCCCACACGGGGGCGGCCCAGATGGATTTTCTGGCAAGGATACGTGGTTGTTGACCTGCTTCCCATTTCTCAGGGTCACAATGGCATTAACATGGTTCACAGGTTCTTCCACGTAGTTCACTTGCCCCCCCTGTGGTCTTGAACTTGCATTTTGCATGTTCGAGTGCTGGTGAGCACGGGGGTTAGCCACAGGTTGGCTAGGCAGGCTCCCTCTCTCTCTCTCATGTACAGACTGAGCCAACTGACCCATCTGAAGCTCAAGAGATTTGATGGTCTGCTGATTCGAAGTGAGAACTTGACTCGTGGATGACATAAAGTTTTTTACAGAATTCTCAAGTCCACGAGTTAAATTCTCAAGCGAATTAAACCGGGTTTCCAAGTTGTTTGAGTTTGGGAAACCGGGTTGGTTAGTGTTTTGGCCTTGGGGTGGCTGATGAGACTGTGAATGCATGGGAGGATAGTGTGGTCGGTTAGGTGGTCGAGAAAAGTTTGAAGGACCACCTGAGGCATTGTTATGGGTCCATGAAAAATTAGGGTGGTTCCTCCATCCAGGGTTATATGATGATGAATATGGGTCATTCCTGGATCTATCATAGATGGCATTTACATGTTCCATCTCAGGAGGAATGGATGCACAATCACCCCCTATATGACCTATCCTACCACATAAATGACATGGAACTGAACCAGATGCAGACACATGAGATACATCGTGCTGGTTTTGGAGCTCAATCGAATCCATACGGCGCATTAAGGCCGCCATGCGTGCCTCGGTGGCCGTAGTGGTATCGATGGCAAATGCGGCACCCGATCTAGTCGAGTTTGCATTTGCGATCCTCGCTCCTATGCTAGATGATGCAGGTGGTTCCCTTACACTCTCCCATTGCATGGTTTTCTCAGCAAGGTCTTCTAGGAAAGCCCATGCCTCCCTTTCATCCTTTCCTAAGAACTCTCCTTGACACATGGACTCAAGGAGCGTTCGGGACGGGATGTGAAGACCCTCGTAGACAATCTGACACAGGCGCCACAACTCGATGCCATGGTGAGGGCATGAGGATAGTAGCTCCTTGAACCTCTCTAAGTATGCATGGAATGATTCGGTCTCATGTTGATAGAACGAATTGATTTCGTTCCTCAATTTTTGAGTCCGATGATTTGGAAAATACTTTTTGAGGAATGCAGACTGAAACTCATCCCAAGTCCTAAAGGAATTCGCCTGGTTGCTGTACAACCACTTCTTGGCATCATCCTTCAGCGCAAAGGGGACAAGCCTAAGATGGATGGAGTCTGTGCTAAGTTGTTGCAGTTTGAACATAGCACAGACCTCCTCAAATTCCCTGAGAAAGATATAGGGGTCACCTTTCCCAGTGAAGTGAGGGAGCATGGAAATAAACTGAGGCTTAACCTCAAAATGGTTCCCATTTGCCTCTGGCAATACGATGCATGAGGGTAGAGCTGTACGGCTCGGGTAGCATCGATCACGAAGAGGTATGGGAACGACAACTGGAAGAACAGGTGTAGCAGGCGGGTCCAGCAACTGCTCCTCCTCACGGAAATTAGCAGCCATTGAACCCGGACTGTGTGCAACACGAGAGGAGGAGGGTGTCGAGAAATCGACCACCGAAGCAGGGTTGACGACACGCCTCGTCAAACGACCACTCTCGTCTCGTGTCCACGAAAGCATGCACAAAGGTGCACACACACAAACCAAAACCTCTTTTTTTTTTTTTTTTTTTTTTTTTTTTTTTGAACAAAGAATGTACGTAGAAGAGAAGACTGGGGAACACAGGAGAGAAAGAATGACTCGGGAGAGAAGGGAAGAAGTCCTTATGCTACGGCGGATGGGTACAGGTAGAAGCACACAAGCAAACAAGGCTCAAGCAATCCTAAGGTCGCTATAGGTCCTTACAGCTAGACGACGCCTAACTGCGAGGTCACACGGCCTCAACACGCCTCACCTCCCTACAACGAGGACCACAAAGCCCAGCAAGTGAGCCAAGATCCGGGGATCTCGTCTCTCCTACTATCGACAAAGTGGGCAACGCCGATCAGGTCATGACGGTCGGGACCGGATCACTCTCCTAATGCGCCCGAAATCCTTAAGGCCAATGTCTACTTGATTTTAAAAATTAGGCTCTTTATTAGTGTGGTTTGTGGGGCGAAGGAAAGGGTGATGAAATCCCCCACCTTATCTTTTATGGGACAGCCCCTCCTTAGTAGCGTTTTGGAGTCCTAATCTAGCAATCAACTCTCCAAACAAACGCTCAACTCACACTTGTTGCAATGCACTTCCTACTAACTAATGCATGTTCATACGAAATGCATGAATGAGAGTAGAAGGTGCGTACCTCACGCCAGCTCTCAGCAACAGAAAATAAAGCTAAGATAAAAGACAATCTAAATGCTTAAGTCACATACATGGTGCATGACCTAAACAAGAATGAATGCCTAGTCTTTTGCTTTGAGTTTTAGGGTCCAAGTTGCTTAAGGGAAGTTGATTATTAATCTGGGAGCAATCTAAGAGTCAGAACATGCAAAATTGAGCCCCAGATTACTAATTCAAATAGAGAAATAACAGGGAGAAAAATGAGGATGAGCAGAGCTCACCTGACCGCTGATTAGCGGTCTCAGACCGCTGATTGGCGGTCTGAATTCCTCAGGTCACCTTGAAATTTCTCCAGACGTCCCCCAGGTGTATTCCCACTCTCCTGAAACAAAAACAAACTACAAAACACAAATCAAATCCACTCGAATCGTCCAAACAAGAGTCTGGACTGGCACCTCCCCGGCAACGGCGCCAAAAACTTGTTGAACGTTTTAATTAAACCGCAAGTGCACGGCCGCGATGAAGCGGTGGCAAGTACGGGTCGTCCTCAGGGAGGTGAGCAGCCTCTTGCTTGTATGAAATCAAGTGGCAAAAATAGGGGGGAGAAAGATGTTTATGCTACTCTACTCTATACTACGCTAAGAAGTAGGAAATGCGAAAGGAAGCGACAAACGATTAACCAAAACTAAACAAAGAACAAAAGAAGAATGCTGGAAATCAGAAGTGGAAGAACCCCTAAGGGGTGGAGTGAGTGCACACATGAGAAGAGGTGAGTGTTGAATGCATCTTTTAAGCACAAGCAAAGGTGGTGTTATTGTGCATAGGAAGTGTCTAAGTGTTATGGCAAAACCTATCACTCTAATCACCATCCTAGTTGATTAACATTTACATATGCAAGTTGTTTAATTCAGAACCTAAACAAGCATGAGAGATGTCTAATCATTTTGGCAAAACTCATCAAATTCTATCCTAAACAAGCAAACAAGCATACATGTATGTTTAATCAACTTATAGAAATAAAGCATTCAATCCATTCTCTACACATGTATGTACATGCACTCCACCCCCCAAAGGGGATGGAACTACTCACTAAACATTAAACTAATCATTGAAATAAGAAAGAAAGGCATATTTAACTAAGCTAGATTTAACAAGAGATGATTAAACTAAAGCATGCATAAGTAATAAAAGAAACAAACCATAAAAGAAGCATAACATAAAAGAGATTTTATTAATGGAAGACTCACAAGACTAGTAGCATCTCCCCTATTGAGTGTTTGCTTCAAGGCTTTCACTTCAATTAGGGAGAATAGCCACAAGCATGGAGTGCTTACAAATGGAGGTGAAGAGTTCTATTTATAGCCATGGAAAAAGGCAAATCGGGACAATCCCCCGATGTGGGACTAATCAACTACCAAATATAGAATAAACATGATCTAATCCATGTGCCCGCGAAGATTCAACCCATTTGCAGCTAAACGGACCGCTAATTGGCGGTCTGGGACCGCCAATTAGCGGTCTATCGGATTCCGATCGGTTTGGTATTCGGTCTGGGCTTTGCTTGATGGTAGTTCTTGTAGGGGATCCGGTTGGTGACTTTGTTGGAGCTCCGATACGCATAGAATTGCAAAAATACTCCCCATGATTGTGTGGAGTTTACTGTTTTGCTATTAGGTCCTTCTGTCTTGCGTTCAGGTCCTTTTGCTTTGCATCTTGGTCCCCAGGTCTCACAATTCAGTCCTTTTCCCAGCTTTTGGGTCCTTTTATGCTTCAACTCTTCAAACCTATTTATTCCTGAAAACTAAACACAAAACTCGTAACATAGCATTGTTTAGATGAAAGATAATGGATATAAGATGCAAATATGAGCATGAAATGATGCCAATCAAAGTTGATTACGCTAAACTAGACTAAACTAAACTAGTAAGCATAAAGAAGGAAATGAAAGCACGCAACAATAAAACTAAACTAACTAAGACAACAAGCTGGAGTTCAGGAATGGAAAGGGGTGGAGTGTGTGCACATATGAAGTGAAATACGTGATGAATGACACATGTAAGGATGTATGTGTGTGTGTGTGTGTGTGTCATGTGTGTGTCTTCATTCATAGGAAGTGTCTAAAGATTTGGCAAAACCTATCAATCCATTCAAACAACGTATCGGCAATTACTACTTGATTAGCATAAGACTAGGCTCAACATGAGAAGTGTCTAAAGATATGGCAAGACTCATCAAAAACCATGAACTTGTGTGAAAAACAAAGCTAAGCATGGGAGGTGTCTAAATATTATGGCACAACCCATGAAAACAAACTTTCTTCAATCAAGCAAGCAAGCAAACACAAATACAAACACATAACTAACATGTAACATATTCAACAGAAATTTGAGTCAATAAACAAAAGTAAACTAAGCATGGGAAGTGTCTAAATCTTATGGCAAACCCCATCAAAAATCGCCCAACATGTAGATGATTAAAATGCCCTCGAGAACATATAAACATGCAAGTCCACAAAATCAAAATATCATCAAACATCCAAACTTCACAAGATATATGTACATCATCTCCACCCCCAAAGGGGGATGGAACTACTCACTACTCGTTAAGAAAAGAAGGCAAAATGAAATTAAACAAGGCATGCAAGAATTAAAAGAGAAGACAAAAACAAACTAAGAAAAAATATTTTATTTACATGACTCACATTAGAAGTAGTTGTCTTCTCCACTTGAGTTTTGTCCCATGGCTTACACTAAGTAGAGAGAATGCCACCAAACAATGGGTAAATACAAAGGAGAAAGAGGAGTTCTATTTATAGGCATGAAAAAAGGTAACCGGGGACAATCCCCTGGTATGGGACTAAAATCATACCATAAATGTGTTACTTTTTTAGCCTTAATCTATATTGATTTTGATGATTAATTAAACTAATCTTAATCAATCAATCTAATCAATCAAAGTGAGCAAACATGATTACATGCATTGCATATATATTTGTATACTTGCAATCATCTTAATTGGTTGATCAAGACAATCAAGGAAATGAGCATTGAGACAAGGACATCAAGACTCAAGACTTTTAATCAAAGCTTTGGATCAAGACATGTAACTTTATATTTATTGAGTCCATAAGGTTTTATGTAAACTTGAGCACTAGGATTTTGTCCCATCATTCCTCGGTAAACCGAACCTATTTCGGTTAACCGAATCATACCAAGTTCGGTCCACCGAACACCTATCGGATAGCCGAATTCTTCCCACCAGTAAAACTTAGGTGTTCTCTGGAATTGCCGCAATGGAAGACCGAACTACCTTCGATCGACCGAATAGCCCTGGACCGGTTTTGGGCTTTGCTCCAACGGTCGCATTCAATCGAGTCCCTAGAGCCCAATTAACTTGACCTACTTTGGACGACCGCACACACTTTGGTCTACCCAATCCTTATTGGCTTTAGGAGCCCAACGGCTATTTTACACATGGCACTTAACCGTTATCGATAAACCAATTTCCCATACAATGTCAGCGCAATACCCGTGCTACTTCGGTCTACCGAAGTATACACGGTCCACCGAACTTGACATAATTAGAGCCCAATCAATTCTATTGTCGACCTTGGAACGGTGAACCGAATTTAATTAGGGCTAAATAGATAAAAGATACTGGAGGTTGGTGAACGGTGATCCGATACATATCAGTCATACGAGTTCTTTGTTCAGACAAATTCTTCGGACTACCGTTTAGATAACGGTCCACCGAATCTGTCTCGATTTCTGTCCGAGCCTAAGTCACATCTTGCATTCCTATTGGTCCATTCCCCACCAACTCCCAAACGGCTATATGAGCTTGAAGGCTTATAAATAGGACCTCATTTGGCTGCTTTGGACATCTTGAACACTTCCTATCTATCGAATACTCAAAGCCAAATCCTCTCCATCTTCAAGCTCTCAATCCACAACACTCAAGCCTAAACTTCACCACTTGCATATCCAATTCAATATCATATCCAAGTGTGATCAAGTATAGAGTGTTAGTTAGATTGTGATTCCAATTCCTCATTCAAGAATCACCAAGTTGTAAAGCTTCGAGGAAGCTCCCTCTCGGGTTGTGAGAGGAGACACGAGCGAGGCGAGGTTGTTCGCGAGGCGAGGTGTTGTAAACGGCGTTGGTCTTGGCCCGGAACGGAGATCGGTTAGTGGAACCGTAAGCGAGGCTCGGGGGATAGAGTGAGGCTTGCGAGGATGACTAGGACCCGGGTGTGGGTGTCGAACCTCTCTAAACTCCGGCGTCGTCATTTTTGTGGTTTGCAATTGTCTATTCCTTAATCCTTCGATTATTATTTTTAATTCCGCATTTTTCCATCGATTAGAGGGCCATAGATCCTAACAATTGGTATCAGAGCATTAGGTTGCTAATTTCATTTACATAATCGTAATTTAGCATGGCATCTAGTTCTAATCATTGTGAAGCATTATCTACATCTAAGCCACCTTTGTTTAATGTGTTAAACTATGACTATTGGAAGAAAAGAATGAGTATATTTGCAATCAAATGATTTGAAATATTGGACATTCATATTAAACTCATACACACCTCCTAATGATGATCAAATTGTATCCTTAACAAAAACCAAAATTAAGGAAGCGGAGATGAATTCCCGCATTATGAATATCTTGTATTGTGGGTTAAATGAAGGGGAATACAATAGGGTAAGAGGTTGTGAATGTGCTTATGATATTTGGCATACACTAGCAATGCATCATGAGGGTTCAACTAGATTGAAAGAAACTAGGATTAATTGCTCATGCATAAATATGAATTATTTCGTATGCAATCCGGTGAAAACATAAGCGAGATGCACACTCGCTTCACCGAGATTATTAACTCTCTTAAAGCACTTGGCAAGGACTTTAGCAATGGAGAAATGACTCGAAAGATTCTCCGGTCACTCACCGACGATTGGGAGGAGAAGACGACCGCAATCGAAGAAGCACAAGATCTCACCAAATTATCGGTCGAGGAGCTAATGGGTAGTCTCATGACATATGAGATACAAATGAAAGACCGCAAGGAGAAGGGAGTCAAGAAATCTTTGGGGCTACATGCCGTCGCCAATTCAATCAAAGGATATAGTGACATCGAGGAACAATTGGCGACACATCAATTTAAAGAGTTTCTCAAAGAAGAGAAAGAAAGGAGAAAAGAGAAGAAGAAGAAGAAGAAGAAGAAAGCTCTCAAAGCTACTTGGGACACTTCATCATCTTCATCAATTGAAGGCGAATTCGCCTCGATGTGCTTCATGGCAATAGAAGATGACGAAAGTGAGGTATCGTCTTGCTCTAGTCGTGATTTAATTGATTCAAATAATTCAAATGCATAGAATGAACTTCAATGTGAATTCAATGAATTACTTTAAATTTTAGAGAAAATTTGTCAAAAGAATTTGTAAGGTGTGGAATTCCATCATGAATTCTTGAGAGGTATTCGCAACACCAATATATAATATAAAAGAACAAAAAACCCACGTTAAACAGCTGGCTATGGGTTTTTAGACTCACGCTTAACCACGACTCTCCACAATCCCGAATGCCTCACCTCCCTCGGCCGAAGCTCATAACGATGTCTCAAGAGAGTCAGAACCCAAAGGTCCCAAAAATGCCAAATAGTTAAGCAAACAACAACGTTCAAGCCATGACGTCGAGAATAAGTTAGTCTCTTAATTGCACCCGAATCCTAGGACTCAATGTCTACTTGATTTTAGATTAAGGTTTTTGATTAGTGTGATTTTTGGGGAGAAGGAAGGGGTGATGAAATCCCCCACCTTATCTTTCACTAGGACAACCCCCTTAGGGTAGTTTGATCCCTAAACTAGTAATCAAACTCTCCAATCAAGCACTCACCTCACTCTTGTTCCAGTGCAAACCTACGAAGTAATACATGCAAGCTAAAGCATGAATGAGTGATGCAAGCAATCGACAATAGAAAATGTAAAGAAAAGAAAAGAGGAATGTGTGCCAAGTCTACAAATGATGTATGATCCAATACCAAGTGGGAGATATGACAGAAATAAGGTTCTTTACTGATCCATGGTGTAGGCAGCCTTTGTTCTCCTCACCGGGGGGAGAGCACCTTCAATATGATATGGGAGTTCCAAAGGATACTTTGGTATGATATTTTATCCACGAGGGTGCATGGCTACTTCCTGAGTCGAGGTCCTTAGAGATGGAGGTGTTGTGGCCTAGAATTCTACCAATTAACATACATGGAGGACGAGACACCCCTATCAGGGTTGGAGCAAAGAGAGAGCTATTTTCAGTCAAGGAAGCATGGACTTGGGTGGTACCTAGGCAAAGGCAAGTGGGCTGGTCAGACATGGTGTGGCACAAATACCACATCCTGAAACATACCTTTACACTTTGGAGAGCCTTGCGAGGGCGGTTGTTGACATAAGCATTCATGCGAGCTCAGAGCGCAACTCATGACCCCATTTGTGCACTATACGAGGAGAGGGACGAGGATATGTCTCACCTCTTCTGGGAATGTAGCTTCTCCAGGCAAATATGGTTACGAATGCTACGGATACTAAAGCTGGATACGAGAATGGGAAGAACACTTGACATGGAGGTGGATAGGCTGAAGGCCATTCGGAGAAGCATAGCACAACGGAGCACCATTCGACTAGCTCTTGCTGGAACCATCTATGACTATTGGCAAGAGAGGAATAGGCAGATATTTGACAATGAGAAGCGCCAACCCAAAGACGTGGGCATCACCATCAAGGAGGCAGTGCGAGCGATGGGCACAAGAATTTAGGAAATTCGAGAGGACCCCGAGGCTTTGAGATTGTATGAGATTAGTTGGACCTAGTTGTGACGCTTGTAGGTGGTCATGAGTATATGGTAGCTTAGAGTAGATTCTAGTTATGTACTTAGCATAACTCGAGGGTTGTAATAGACACATTTTTGTAGGTTGTAAATGTTTTACATACATCAATACTAGAGGCTCTTGGTCCTTAACCGTAGAGCTCTAAAAGATAATGGCTTACATAAATCAAAAGTAATTCACAATCATGCTGATTAACATGGGACATTGATTACCAAGATAAGATTGTCGTGTTGGTTAAAGGATATTGTAGCTCAACAAGTATTTAACAACATGTAGTATATGAAATAGAAAACTTTTTCTTTCATATATTGAATAGACCTAACAAATGAAACATTATGAAATTGTGTTTGTGTCATTAATATTTCATTGTGTCTTTGAATCCTAAGATATGAGACCTATATCTTTTCACATGAGAAGTGTATAATTTGATTATTATCAAAAGCTATCATTGAGTATAGTGATAAAGATAATAGTTGGTTGTACATGACTTGTGCCAGAAAGGATAATATGTCAAAAGATTATCATTGCCCCTCTTGACTTGAGTGATGATATTGTTGGTTACTTTGATAAAGCAAAGTTATAATGTGTACAATGTAACTTATGTATAGTTACATATTTATAATTTGCTTGATAGATCAAAAAATGAATATATAATACAAAGATAACGTATTTCTACTTTGTATAATATTCTTAATATAAGGAGGCAATGGATAGACACAAGTGATATTACTTATATCGCCAAATGGATCGTGTTCTGTTCGAGTGAACAAAACAACATTGTTATTTGGGTAACGATAATGTGTAGCTAGATACCGCTTATAGTTTGTGATATAAAATATTTTATATCATTGCAAACATAACTTAGATCCTACTATAGGTCACACCACAAAACTGGGGAACAAAAAATATAATTGTGTATTTTATATGATGTATTAAAATTCAGATGATATGGAATTAAATACATATGGTAAAATGACAAAATTAATATGTCGTGAAAACGACATGGTTAAAATAATAAATAAATTCGTACGAGATATGGGGTATAATGTTTTAACATTATATATGATAATTTCTTACATTATATAATGTGATCCGCAACATTATAACATATGAATTTGTTAAAACCCCAAAGACCAAATTTTGTTGGATATTAATCCAAAATTTGGTAATGTCAAAAATAGTGAAAAATGATCTGACCATTTGCCCACATTTTTGCTGATTAATAGTTGGATTTAATCCACCTTGGTAAAAGGTAGTTAAGGGATGATTGATTGATTTGTTTTATATTAAACCGTAAGTGCACGGCCGCGTTGAAGCGGTGGTAAATACGGGTCGATCCACGGGGAGGTGTGTCGACTTTTGGTTTGTTCGAAGGCGAGTGGGAAAGAAAGGAGAGAAAGATTGATTACACTAAACTACACTAATCTAAACTTGGAAACTAGAAAGCATGAAATGAAATGACAAAACAAACTAAACTAAGCAACTAATGAAAGGATATAAAACTCAGGAATGGAAAACCCCTAAGGGGTGGAGTGTGTGTGTGCACATGAAATAAGTGTGGTGAATGGATACAATAAGCTCTAGTGTGGTTAGTGTTTGTTAATGCATAAGACGTACCTCGTGTCAAGACCTATCATTTACAACACTAACCTAGGTGATTAATATGAGCAATGCAAGATTGTTATTAAGAACATAACGAACATGTAGTGTACCTTTAACTATGGCAGAAACCATCAAGTAAAGTTCTTATTAATTCATGCAAGCATACTAATATCTCTCACAAACAATAATATCTAGCATTCATACCACCTACATAACATGTACATACATTTACTCCACCCTCAAAGGGGATGGAACTACTCACTAATCATTACACTACCTACATTAACAAAATGAAACATTATACTGAAAGGAAATTTAACTAAGCAAGAAAGGAGGATTAAAGAAGCTTAAAAGGAAAGGAAAGACTAAACAAGCATGCACAAATTAAAAGACAAGATTAAAAGAAACTAGAACAATTATTTTATTAACAATGACTCACATTGAAGGTAGCATTCTTCTCCACCTTGAGTTTTGCTTCAAGGTAATACGCGACCCACCAAAATCTTAGCGGATTTGGGCCAAATCAGACTGCCAATTAGCGGTCTATATGGTCCGGATCACGCTGGATTTTATTCTGGGCTTTTCTAGATGTCTTTGTTGGTCTTTGATGCATCTACTTCACTTGTTGGAGCTCCGACCCGAATAGAATTGCCAAAATACTCCCCATGATGGTGTGGAGCTTTCTGTTTTGCTCTTTGGTCCTTCCGTCTTACGTTTAGGTCCTTCTCCCTTGCATCTTAGTCCCCAGGTCTCACGATTAAGTCCTTTTTCCCTACTTTTGGGTCCTTTTATGCTTCATCTCTTCAATCCTTTTTATTTCTGAAATTCAAACATAAAACTCATCACGTAGCATTGCTTAGGTGTAAGATAATGGATATAAGATACAAATATAAGCATGAAATGATGTCAATCAAATACCCCCACACCTATGTTTTTGCTAGTCCTGAGCAAAACAAAGAAAGAGAAAGCAAGCGAGAAACAAGAAATTCTAACTCACTTTCGTAGGAATCACGGTTGCACTTAGCACGTGCAAGAAGCCGTTAAACCTCCTTATTGCCAAGGAGAAGGAGTGTTGTCTCCAGAGGGTTTTCAGCGGATATACCCACAAAATCCGAACAAGATGCATTATTCAATCTAGACACTCGACTCGTTGGACAAATTTTGTCGATCATTGCAGGCAGTAATCCTACGGGCCGACTCTATATAGGTAATTAGTCCACACACCTAGCCTAATGAATCATTCGTGCAAGTTAAATAAGGAATTAAGTGAAAGACATGGACAACCTCGACATCCTCAAGTGATACAAAGTGTAAGGTCCATTAAGGTTCTTATTTGCATTACCATTTTTTTCCTTTTTTCATTTCTCAATTATTTTCTTTTCTTTTTATTAGTTGGAGCTTCATTCTCCCAGGGTCAAGTTTCGTGTATCATTGCCCATGAGGACTTACACTATCACGTACACATTTCCCCAAATCTCCACATAGGGCAATCCCTACCACCCGTGTAACGGGAGTTCGGTCGGTGCATCCCAAGTCAGATGACTCGAAAGTACCAGACACAAGTCCCCTCAGACCTACTTTCCCGAGTGATAGGATCTGTGCGAGAAGAGAGAACACCTACTCACTTATTTGTTATCTACAGATGAACCAAAACCCCTACACTTAATGTCTCACAACAAGATTTACCTTCTAATTTCGTTGTGTTGTTACCATAATTCAGGTAGTGATCTGGGACTTGATTTAGCATGTTTTGACTTATAGTTTGTTTCCATATCAATAATCAAACCTCCTTTAAGCAACTTGGACCCTAAAACCCAAAGCAAAAGATTAGGCATTCTTTCTTGTTTAGGTCATGCATCATGTATGTGACTTAGGCATTTAGATTGTCTTTTATTTTAGCTTTATTTTCAATTGCTGAGTGCTGACGTAAGGTACGCACCTTCTACTCTCATTCATGCATCTCTTATGAACATGCATTAGTTAGTAGGAAGTGCATTGAAACAAGTGTGAGTTGAGCATTTTTTTTGGAGAGTTGATTGTTAGATTAAGACACCAAAACACTACTAAGGAGGGGTTGTCCCATATAAGATAAGGTGGGGATTTCATCACCCTTTCCTTCGCCCCACAAACCACACTAATCAAGAGCCTAATTTTTAAAATCAAGTAGATATTGGCCCTAAGGATTTCGGGTGCATTAGGATAGTGATCTGGTCCCGACCGTCATGACCTGATCGGCGTTGCCCACTTTGTTGATAGTAGGAGAGACGAGATCTCCGCATCTTGGCTCACTTTCTGGGCTTTGTGGTCCTCGTCGTAGGGAGGTGAGGCGTGTTGAGGCCGTGTGACCTCGCAGTTAGGTGTCGTTTAGCTGTAAGGACCTATAGCGACCTTAGGATTGCTCGAGCCTTGTTTGCTTGTGTGCTTCTCTACCTGTACCCATCCGCCGTAGCAGAAGGACTTCTTCCCTTCTCTCCTGAGTCATTCTTTCTCTCCTGTTTCCCCCCGTCTTCTCCTCTACGCACATTCTTTGTAAAAGAAAAGTTTTGGTGTGTGTGCACCTTTGTGCATGCTTTCGTGGACACAAGACGATAGTGGTCGCTTGACGAGGCGCGTTGTCAACCTCCTCCCATTTTCTGTTTATCAACAGTTAAATTTGGGAGAATTGAAATCAACTAAGATCACCCTCCAATTCGCGGATAGATCCATTCGTATTCCAAAGGGGATTATCGAGGACATGCTTATCAAAGTTGGAGATTTATATTTCCAGTCGATTTTGTTGTCCTCAATACCAATCCTGTTGCGAACACTCACTCTCAAATACCTTTGATTTTAGGTAGACCATTTCTGGCAACTTCCAACGCCTTAATCAATTGTAGAAATGGTCTCATGAATCTCTCATTCGGTGATATGAGTGCCGAGTTTCGTGTGTTCAACTCTGGTAGGCAACAGGAGCCCATGGATCAACCTTTAAATCTAAATCTCATCCGGCAATTGGAGAAAGCACCACAAAATCAACGAACACCACTAACACCAATGCAACCCATTGAGAATGTTTGTGGGTCCAGCGAAAACTCATTGCCTGTCTTTGCAATTCAACAGAGTGAGCTGACATCAAACATAAATGTCCAAAAGGAGTGTTCGTTGCATGATTCAGTTGAGAGTACTAGTAGAAGTGAGACACCTCATCATATGCCAATACCAGAAGGTGTCTCTACCTCATGTCCCATGGCCATTGAGCCATTTGAGCTTTATATTGACTCCAACAAGGACCCACCTATGACCGAGCTTATGCTTGATGATCTAAATGATGGTGGGAGGTCCCTGTTGGATAACTTGGGGAGAAGCCCCATTCTTAGTGATGCATGTCTGCTGCATCCATCGAATGAGCTTGAGGAACTCATTCTGATGCACCCACCTATTGGTTGGAGGGTTTTGTTTGATGAGCAACTAAACCTTAGTGAGGCAACACAACTTCATTCATTCAAGTTGCCCACACCCAACCAATATCATGAGGGGTTCGAGCCTTTCAGCTTTGACCTTTCACCCCTCATGACACCTCAGAGTACCGGTGAAGTTTGCCCATCTCGGCAAGTCTCTGGTCCTCATGACTTGATGTTCTCATTTGATGTTCCTTGACCAAATGATTATGAGAATATCGTTGTTGCTGTATAAATCATGTAAAAAAAAGAACAAAAAAAAAGTGTGTAATAAAAGACTCCATGAGCGAGCATTGATTGTTGTGGGCCCCAACCCTTGTGTACTTGGGCCCCATTTCTTCACGTATTTGTCTCCCTTCTTCAGTATCTCACAGGTTTTGACGGAATTCAGGTTTGTCTCCATCAACATAACCACGAACTTCCTTTTGCGATTTATGTTGGTGAGATATTTCATTTTTCATGCATAAATCCATGTAGTATCTTGTTCACATTCATTGAGGACAATGCATGAAGTAGGTGTAGGGGGGTGCTTTACGTGTGTACATAATCGAGTCTTTTCTTTTGATTTTTGTTTTCTTTTGTGTGCATTGTTAGGGTCATGTTAGTGTGCCGCATTTAATATCGATATATCTGCTTGCCATGATCCTTGGGTGTGTTCTTTTGCTTGCCTAGTGCTTTAAAGTTTTCACATTTCTTTCAAATTCTTCATGTGTTTGCGAAAGAAATGTGATATGTAGGTTTTGTGTGTGTTTAGCATGTGCAAAACCGTTGAGAGGAAAAGTAAAAAAGAAAGCTCCCATAATTGTCTTGAACTTGATGCACTTAGGATTTCTAGTTTACTGGCTTTAGGTCTTATCGAGTCGTTAGGATGCACCCCGGTTATCCCTCGGGGGGCGTGTAATCATAGGGTTTCAGCACTCAAACATTTAAAGAAGTCCACCCTGAACCTAGTGAGTCAAATAATTTGTGTCTATTAGTATAAGGAAGTTTGTCGTAGTCAAGGTCCTTAATCTCTTTTTGTGAAACTTAAGTGTAGGGGTTTTGGTTCCCATGTAGATAAATAAATAAGTGGTGTTCTCTCTTCTCGCACGGCTCCTATCACTCGGGAAAGTAGGTTTTAGGGGACTTTGTGCCTGGTGCTTTCGAGTCATCTGACTTGGGATGCACCGACCGAACTCCCGTTACACGGGTGGTAGGGATCGCCCTATGTGGAGATTTGGGGGAAGGTGTACATGATAGTGTAAGTCCTCATAGGCAATAATGCATGAAACCTGACCCTGGGAGAATCAAACACCAACCAATAAACTGCTCCAAAGAAAAAGAAAAAAAAAGTGTCAAATAAGAACCAAAATGGACTTTACACATTGTATCGCATTCAGAAGTTAAGGTTGCTCATGTCTTTCACTTAAGTCCTTAACTAACTTTCACGAATAATTCATTAGGCTAGGTGTGTGGACCGATTATATATATAGAGTCGACCCGTGGTATTACCGCGTCCCATGATCGACAAAATAAGTCCAACGAGTCATGTAGCTAGATTGATTAATGCATCTTTGTTCGGATTTTGTGGGTGTAACCGCTGAAAACCCTCAGGAGACAACACTTCTCCTCCTTGGCGACAAGGAGGTTTAACGGCTTGTTGCACGTGCTAAGTGCAACCGTGATTCCTACGAAAGTGAGTTAGGATTTCTTGTTTTTCTCGTATGCTTTTTCCTTTCTTTGTTTTGCTCGGGACTTGCAAAAGTTAGTATTGGGGGTATTTGATTGACATCATTTCATGCTCATATTTGCATCTTATATCCATTATCTTTCACCTAAACAATGCTATGTTACGAGTTTTATGTTTGAATTTCAGAAATAAATAGGTTTGAAGAGATGAAGCATAAAAGGACCCAAAAGCTGGGAAAAAGGACTGAATTGTGAAATCTGGGGACTAAGATGCAAGGGAGAAGGACCTGAACGTAAGACCAAAGGACCAAAGAGCAAAACAGAAAACTCCACACCATCTTGGAGAGTATTTTGGCAATTCTATCTGGGTCGGAGCTCCAACAAGTCAAGAAATCGCATCCAAGACAAACAATACCAGCAAGAAAAGCCCACAACAAATTCCAACCCGGTCCAAAGTTTATAGACCGCTAATTGGCGGTCTAGATCACTCTGGATCCGCCCAAATTTCTCCAGCACGTGTATTGGAGGATGTTTAGGCTATTTTTGGTATCTGTTTAGTCCCATATTGGGGAATTGTCCCGGAGTGCCTTTTTCTATGGCTATAAATAGAACTCTTCACCTTCTAATGTAATGACTTCACATTTTGAGTGGCTATTCTTCCTACTAGAATTGAGGCCTTGAAGCACACACTAAAGTAGGAGGATGCTACTTGAATTGTGAGTCATTTTAATAAAAGTTTCTTTATTATGTCGTTTGTTTTATGTTTTCTTGTTTTACTTTGTTTAATTTCATTTCATTAGTTTTAGTAGCTTAGTTAATATGCTTTCCTTGCTTAGTTTAATCATTAATCTAATGTGTAGTGAGTAGTTCCATGCCCTTTGGGGGTGGAGTAGATGTTCATACATGCAAATGAGAATGGAATGAATGCTTTATTTACAATGTGTTGATAAAACATGAATGTATGCTTGCTTGTTTAGGATAGAATTTATAACTTGATGAGTTTTGTCAAAATGATTAGACACCTCTCATGCTTGTTTAGGTTCTGAAATAAACAACTTGTATTTGTAAATGTTAATCAACTAGGTTGGTGAATGGATTGATAGGTTTTGCCATAACATTTAGACACTTCCTATGCATGATAACACCACCTTTATTTGTGCACTCACTCCACCCCTTAGGGATTTTTCCACTTCTGAATTCCAACACTCTTCTTTCGTTCTTAGTTAAGTTTTAGTTAATCGTTTGTTGTTTTATTTCGTATTTCATACTTCGTAGTGTAGTGTAGCGTAGAGTAGGATAATCAAACTTTCTTCCATATTTTTGCCACTTGATTTCGTGCAAACGAGAGACTGCTCACCTCCCTGAGGACGACCCGTATTTGCCACCGCTTCAACGCGGCCGTGCACTTGTGGTTTAAATTAAAACGTTCAACAACCTGTGAGATGTTAAAGAAAGGATACAAATACGTGAAAGAAATGGAGCCCAAATACACAAGGGTTGGTGCCCACAACAATGATGCTCACTGAATGAGTCTTTTATTGTACTTTTTTTTCTTTTCTTTTTTTTTCTTTTTTTTTTTTTTTTTTTTTTTAATTTTTTTATAACTATGTACAAACATAAGTTCCCATCTTCATTTGTCAAAAGACATCAAATGGGAACCTCAAGAGGGGGTCAATGCACTTGGAAAGGGAACATGACATCACGCGGGGCCAGAATACTCATGCGTGGTCCCCCTTCACAAAGAGCACAAGATGAAATGAGAGGTTCATGAATTGGACGCAAAGGCATCTCATTAAAAGGATCAAACTGAAAGTGCTTGAACCTCTCAAGTGTTTGGGAAATAAGGGGCAATGGAAGAAGAGTTTCTCCCGTTGCGCTGTTGAAGTTATGATCGTCAATCCAAACTTTCCAACCAACAGGCTGGTGCGTCGGAACGAGGTCAAGAACCTCGTTAGGCATGTCCGACACACCAGGCGAACAAAAAGTGGGTCTCATACCCAAGGTATCCTCCAAGGAACTCCTAATACCCTCATGAGCAATGTAGTTGTTTGATGTTCCATCATTTCCAAGATGATCAGGAACAATAGTGAGAGGCAAACTCTCATCAGGTTGTTTGAAATTGACTGTACTAGGGAGCTCTTGCTCCACCAGAGGTGAGTACTTAAGAGGCACATGAAGATCAAGTGTCTCAAGGGCCACGGGACAAAAAGATAAGGCACAATCCTGTGCCGACTCATAATGAAGTTGGTACATGTTATTTTTAATTTGAATCGAATCCTCCACTTGGTGATCGTGAATTGAAACCCCAAGTCCCTCAGACTGACTAGGAGTTTGACTTTGAAAGATTATGCTTTGAATTTGTGGATGTGGTGGTGGTTCGATATCAAAAGATGAATCCTCATGTTGACCATAAAAGTTACTCTCCTCACGTTCACGGAATTGCTGCGACATTTGACTCACTTGCAGTGCCATATTTTGTATGGACTATTGAGTGGTTTCAATGAACGTAAGGAAAGTTTGTCTCAAGGAATCAGGTATGCGGTCAACTTTGAGGTCCAAGTCCGTATTAAAGAAAATTTGGGGTTGGGTGTTGATGGGCTGAGAATGAGTCCAATGATTTGGAGTGGGTGTTGGTAGACTTCTTGGTATTCGGGAGGAGGTTACTGGGGTGGAAAAAAATTTGAATACGAATTGTCTCCCCACGAATCCATCCCTCTCGGGTTGTACGCGGATGCGTAATGGTCATAATGAGCATTTTGGGAAAATGTGTGCTCATACTCAGGCTCAGGGGAAACATAAGGACATTCCCCGATAACATGACCACTCAACCCACAACAATCACATGGTACGGCTACTGGAGCCACCGGTGCACCCATGTCATCTACCACATGCATGAAAGAGGCCAAAGGTTCTTATAATGTCTCAGTTTGATGACCAACATATGATCCGACGTAACTAGATGGTGGTCTAGTAGTCGGTGCCTCTCTCATATTACCCCAATATGAAGAATGCTCAGTCACACAATTAAGATTATCCCAACCATACGGGGTGGTTGTCTGAGGTAACCCAGGATGCATGGGTCGGGAGTACCAGGGAGAATTTTCCTGGTCCCAACAATGATATGGATGGTCACCCATGTAACCATCCATCTCAACAAAAACTCTCGAGTTGACCACTCTCACTACCACGACGCTAAGCTCGCAAAATGTGCTCGACTCGACCCTAAAACGCTAACAGAGAGTGTAAAGGGGAGGAGACTATGTAGGATTTCATGTTTAATTATACATATATATTTTTCGAATTTTCATGTATAATAAGGATCAATTACAATTTTCTTCGATTTATTTCATGCATGCATCGGTTTGTTTTAACAACTAGTTTCAAAACTCATTAAAAATAACACAAAGGGACTCCGAAATTCATACCTAGAAGTTCTCAAAAACTTCTCGAAGATTCGGAGACGTTGAGGATGCTTGTTGCTGCGCCGGATGCCTCCGAGATTTCACCAAACTCTAAACAAGATTGGAGAGAGAAGAGCTAGCCTCTCAATCTCCAATAGGGTTTAGAATCTAATTACTAACCCCTCTTTAGTTCCCTTGAGAAGATGATCTCTTAAAAACTAAAACTAAACTTAAGAATTAAGGGAATTTCGTGGAGAATTATGGAGAGAGTTTTTGCATGAGAAAAACAATGAATTAATTAAGGAGGTAATGAGATAAACTTGTATTTATAAGTTCTCTCCAAATTACCTATTCATGTGCAACCTCTTGCCCATGATTTCATGCAAACTTCCATCTAACCATCCATTATTTAATAATAAATAATCTTAGCCACGAATTAAATCAATTATGGACCCATTCCATGCATGATCTAATTAATTCTTAAATTAATTCTGCATTAACCGTCTGGACAGGTCGACCGTTTGGAGGTTCGGTCGACCGCTCGAACCTGGTTTCGGTCGACCGTTCAATACCTCGGTCGACCGTTCGTAACTGGAATTATTCCATCGCAATGTTCGGACGACCGTTCGAACAGATGAAAATTCCCTGTTATCGGTCGAGACACATCCGGTCGACCGTGCCTGATCGGTCGACCGTTTACTGCTAACCGGTCGACCGTTTGAGCATTGTTCTGCAGACTTGTCAAATTTCGGTTTAACCCCTACAAAATTTGACATTTCGGGATTAGTAGAAAATTCACAACTTATGTAACATATTATCCTATGCAATGATCAATCATTACACCCCATAATATTTACATCACATATGAATTTAATTTAGATTCTGATTATGTTATTAATCACAACATAATTTTGATTTTGTTTGTTCACCCCATGTGTCATATTTTCTACATGAAACCCGACACATCTTATGAACTCAAAATCCCCATTTCTTGTTTCCCAGTTTTGTGGTGTGACCTATGGGAGGATCTAAACTAAGTTCGCATTGATATTAAGAACTTAATATCACAAGCTATAAGCGGTATCTAGCTACACATTATAGCTCCCAATTAGTTAGATGTCTTAATTCCACTTGAACCAAAACCCGATCCATTTAGTGATGGAGTGCACCACTTGTGTCCGTCCCTTGCCTCATGATATTAAGAATACACACAAAGTAGTTTTGTGTCATCTTTGTATTAGTATTCATTTCTTGATCTCTTTAAGCTAGTTATAAATATGTGACTTAACTCAAATCACATTGTGCACATTATAACTTTGCTTTATCAAAGGGCCCACTAATATCATCACTTAATTAAGAGGGGCAATGATAATCTTTTGACTAACTATCTTCTCCAACGAAAGTTATACTTAACCAACTAATGCCTTTACACTACACTTATCGATAGCTCAAGACACTAGTCTAATTAAAAACTCCTTAAGCGATCGGATATAAGTCTCATATCAAAGGACCAAGGACACAGTAAAATATTAATGACACAGAAACACATTCCTATAATATTTTACTTGTTAGGTCAATTCAGCATACAAAAGTACTATTTTCCTCTTTTGTGTACCCGTGTTGTCACTCACTTGTAGAGCTACAACGATCTATGACCAACACGACAATCTTAACTCGGTAATAAATGTCCCATGTTTATTACCATGATTGCGAATATCTTTTGTTTTATGTAAACCATTATCTTTTAGAGCTCTACGGTTAAGGACCAAGAGCCTCTTCCTTAACACTTCCAAAAGACGAATAACATAAACAAGGAACAAAACGATTTTTCATTCAATTCATAATAATTGACATTTAAAAGTAAAACTTTTAGAACACATTCCCTTCAGACTATAACTTAGAAGAAGGTGAGAAGAAAATGACTCAGAGTAGAAGGGAAGAATCCTAGAGCTAGCGTGGGTAATGGGATCAGGTAGAAGCCTAACTAACAAGCACGGCTCAAACAATGTAATGCAATGGGTCCTTAGGCTAGACGAAGCCTAACTTCGAGGTCACTAGCCTCGACACGCCTCACCTCCCTACAACGAAGACCATAATGCCCAGCAAGTGATACCAGATCCGAAGATCCAGTACCTCCTACTATCGACAAGGTAGGCAACGCCGATGAGGCCATCACGGTCTCAACTAGATTACTCTCCTAGTATTCTTGTTAAGGCTTGATTAAGAGTGATTTTTGGGGCGAAGGAAATGGTGATGAAATCCCCCACCTTATCTTTTACAGGACAACCCCTCCTTAGTGGCGTTTTGATCCTAAATCTAGCAATCAACGCTCCAATCAAACGATCAACTCACTCTTGTCCTGATGCAATTCCTACTAACTAATGCATGGGCGTACAAGATGCATGAATGAGTGTAGGAAATACGTACCTCAGGCCAGCACTCAACAACTGAAGATAAAGCTAAAAGAAAAGACGACTACATGCCTATGTCAAGTACATGATGCGTGACCTAAACAATGAAGAATGTCTAGTCTTTTGTTTTGGATTTTAAGGCCAAGTTGATTAATGGGGATTGGTTTAATGATCTGGGAGCAACCAAGAAGTCACAGCATGCAAAATAGTGCTCCTAGATAACTAAAGTGAAAGTATAAACTACCATAAGAAAATTGAGAGCCAAAAACACACACCAGACCGCCAATTGGCGGTCCAAGACTGCTGATTGGCAGTCCTTGTTGAAGTTCTTGTGCTCCAACTTGTCCAGTGCCTCCCCGTGATCTTTAGGATCCCTGAAACTAAGCAAAACTGAAAACAAAAAATTAAAAACCACTCAAGTCGTCCAAACCAAGGTCTGGACAGAGCACCTCCCTGGCAACGGCGCCAAAAACTTGATTGATTTGTTTTATATTAAACCGCAAGTGCACGGCCGCGTTGAGGCGGTGGCAAATACAGGTCGATCCATAGGGAGGTGTGTCGACTTTTGGTTTGTTCGAAGGCGAGTGGTAAAGAAAGGAGAGAAAGATTGATTACACTAAACTACACTAATCTAAAGTAGGAAACTAGAAAGCATGAAATGAAATGACAAAACAAACTAAACTAAGCAACTAATGAAAGGATATAAAACTCAGGAATGGAAAACCCCTAAGGGGTGGAGTGTGTGTGTGCACATGAAATAAGTGTGGTGAATGCATACAATAAGCTCAAGTGTGGTTAGTGTTTGATAATGCATAAGAAGTACCTCACGGCAACACCTATCATTTACAACACTAACCAAGGTGATTAATATGAGCAATGCAAGGTTGTTATTAAGAACATAACAAACATGGAGTGTACCTAACTATGGCAGAAACCATCAAGTAAAGTTCTTATTAATTCAAGCAAGCATACTAATATCTCTCACAAACAATAATATCTATCATTCATACCACCCACATAACATGTACATACATTTACTCCACCCCCAAAGGGGATGGAACTACTCACTAATCATTACACTACCTACATTAACAAAATGAAACATTATACTGAAAGGAAATTTCACTAAGCAAGAAAGGAGCATTAAAGAAGCTTAAAAGGAAAGGAAAGACTAAACAAGCATGCACAAATTAAAAGACAACTAGAACAATTATTTTATTAACAATGACTCACATTGAAGGTAGCATTCTCCTCAACCTTTAGTTTCGCTTCAAGGCTTACTCCTTGTTAGAGAGAATTCCACCAAGAAATGGGTAGTTACAATGGAAGGTGAAGAGTTCTATATATAGCCATAGAAAAAGGTAATCCGGGACAATTCCCAGATGTGGGACTAAACAAATACCAGAAATAGAATAAACACACTCTAATACACATGCCCGCCAAAGATTAATGGATCCGGAGCTAAACAGACCGCCAATTGGCGGTCTATTGGTTCTGGATCGGTCTGGAATTTGTTGTGGTCTTTTCTGGATATCTTTGTTGGTCTTTGATGCATATACTTTGTTTATTGGAGCTCCGAATCGAATTGCCAAAATACTCCCCATGATGGTGTGGAGTTTTCTGTTTTGCTCTTTGGTCCTTCGGTCTTACGTTCAGGTCCTTCTTCCTTGCATCTTAGTCCCCAGATCTCACAATTAAGTCATTTTTCCCTGCTTTTGGGTCCTTTCATGCTTCATCTCTTCAAACCTATTTATTTCTGAAATTCAAACATAAAACTCGTCACGTAGCATTGCTTAGGTGTAAGATAATGGATATAAGATACAAATATAAGCATGAAATGATGTCAATCAATGATGATGTGGCAAAATAAACAAAAGATCATGTGCAAAGTGGTTTGCACGTGATGTAGTTTAGTGGAGACATAAACAAGAGATCATGGACAAAGTGGTTTGCACATGATGTGGTTTAATGGAGAGATTAACAATGGATTATGTGTATGTGGTTTGCACATGATGTGAGTTAGAGGAAACCCTTTAAATAGGTTCATGCTCCCTTCCTTTTTTACACTAATGCAAAATTCTTCTCTCTCCAATTTTCTCAATCATTCCATTTGAAATTCTCTTAGTTTTAATTGTGTGCTAGAGATTAATTTCTTTAGAGCATAGAAAGGGTATTAGCTAGATTCTAACCTCGTATTAGAAATTGATTGACTAGCCTCGATCTCTCTAATCTTGTTTAGAGTTTGGTGAACACTTGGAGGTAATTCTGAGGCGATGTTCAACTCGACTTCCGATTGGAAAAAAGGATTTGATAATCCCCTAGGTATGACCCAATATAAGTATTTCAATATTAATTAGTATATTATATATATTGAAATACAATTAGAAATTTGTACATAAAATTGTTGAAAAATATTGAAATCGATCCTAATTGCTTGAAAAAAATTCAAAAAAAATACACAAGTATAAGGCACGAAATCTCACATTAAGTTCACGGGAGGCAAAATAGTAGGGTAGAAAATAAGAAAAACTGCCACTAAAAAATGAAAGAAATATCACGCACTAGGTCCACCACTGGCGAATGAAACGGCTCCTCTAGTTTTGTGGTTTGTCCTCAGAGCTCTCCTGCTCATTTATATCCATGTGCATCTTGTTGCCTTTTTGGCCTTAATCTATATTAATTTTGATGATTAATCAAACTAATCTTAATCAATCAACCTAATCAATCAAAATAAGCAAACACGATTACTAGCATTGCATACATACTTATATACTTGCAATCATCTTAATAGGTTGATCAAGACAATCAAGGAAATGAGCATTGGGACAAAGACATCAAGACTCAAGACTTGTAATCAATGCTTTTGACCAAGACATGTAATTTTGTATTTATTGAGTCCATAAGGTTCAAAGTAAACTTGAGTACTAGGATTCTGTCCCGTCAAGATTCGGTAAATCGAACCCCAGACGGTCAACTGAAACCTTCTAGTTCGGTCCACCGAACACCTATCGGTTACCTGAATTCTTCCCACCAGTAAAACTTAGCTCTTATCTGTAATTGCCCCGACGGAAGATCAAACCACCTTCGGTCAACCGAATATCCCTCGACCGGTTTTGTACTTTTCTCAAAAGGTCTCTTTTGAATCAAGTCCCTAGGGCCCAGTTGATTTGTCCTAATTCGGACGACCTAATACCTATCGGTCAACTGAGTCCTTCTTGGTTTTAGGCGCCCAATGACTATTTACACGTGGCACTGGACCGTTATAAATAGGACCCTATTTGTTGGTTTTGAGACTCTTTAACACTCCTTATCTATCCCATACTCAAAGTCAATTCCTCTTCACCTTCAAGCTCTCAATCCTCAACACTCAGGCCAAAACTTCACCACTTGCATATTTAATTCCATATCAATATCCAAATGTGCTCAAGTATAGAGAGTTAGATTGTGATTCCATCTCCATATTCAAGAATCACCAAAAAGTTGTAAATCTTCGAGGAAGCTCCCTCTCTGGTTGTGAGAGGAGACACGAGCGAGGCGAGGTTGTTCACGAGGCTCGGTGGTTGTAAACGGCATTGATCTCGGCCTGGAACGGAGATCGGTTAGTTGAACCATCAGTAGGGGTGTAGGCGGGGCGGGGCGTGTTTTTGATCCACCGCTACCGCCCCACCTAACTTAAGTGGGTATGCGGGGTGGGGCGGGGCGAGTCAAAAATTAAAAAAAACGTTACCCGCCCCGCCTAAGGTTGGACTAGGTGGGGGGGGGGGTTATGCGGGGTTTTTTTTCTAAGAAAAATAAAAGAACATCAAAGCTTGAGAAATATTAATCACTCATTGCATGTTTTGGAAAATTGGATGTGTGGTGAGTGAAAAATTAGACGTTTGGTGAGTGTTGAATAGTGACTTAGTACGGTGGGTGGATTAATGGTTATGGGTAATATTGAAACATTAAAATGATTTTGGTATATAAAAATTTAATAATATATTTGATTAGATAGGTTGCGGGTTATGCAGGGCGGGTTACGTGGGTGGCAGGTTAGCGGGTTGGTAGGTAACATTGTTTTGTCCGCTACCCGTACTAGGCGGGGCGGGTTGCGGATAAATCCTACCCATTTACAACCCTAACTATAAGCGAGGCTCGGGGGATCGAGCGAGGCTTGTGAGGAGGACTAGGACCCAGGTGTGGGTGCCGAACTTCTCTAAACTCTAGTGTCGTTGATTTTGTGGTTTGCATTGTCTCTTCCCTTAATCCTTCGATTAGTAGTTTTAATTCCGCATTTATCTAGTGATTAGAGGGTCATAGATCCTAACACATCCTTATCCCCAACATACACTTTCAAAAAAAACAAAAACACACCGAAATGGTAAACACAAAAATGAAACTCACTCCCGGCAACGGTGCCAAAAACGTGTTGGGAAATTTAGTTCAAAACCACAAGTGCGCGGCCACGTTGAAGAAGTGGCAAGTACGGGTCGTGTCCACGAAAAGTGCGTGTGGGTTGTCATCCACCATTCTCGAGTGAGGGAAGAAAATGAAGATTGAGTGTATCTAAACTAACTAACTAATATGACGCAAATCAGCTAAAGAAATCCTTATATGACTAGTCATGTAGGATGTGGGGAATGCATGCAAAAGTGTAGATTTGTGATACATGTGTGTACAATCAAGTGCAAATGACATGCATTACATGAAAATATTATAATGCCACAATCCTTAGTTTGTCTCTACATGCATTATGATTTCTCAATCATCAAAACAAACAAAACACTACTCAAGATAAGGACAAAGACAATCACATGATTAGATGTCAATCTTCTCTCTATAATGACATGAAGAATATAGAAATCCATAATGACCACAACCTCAACTATGTCTCCACATGAATGAATATTTAACATCGTTAAAGATAAGGCCAACAAGGCCACATGCTTTCACATGTCATTCTTATCTCTTTATCCACTCCAATCTTATCCTCACCTCATCATTCCCCGTAAAGTGGGCCAACTAGCTGAAGCATATTCTAAGCATCCATTAGGATCATTAACACATCAAAGGCAAGAGTGGGAAACCCATCAAAATGGTCATGGAAATCATTTGAAGCTCCTAGATCAAGATTAAACACATCAATCTCACAACATTCACACTTCACATCATTCTCCACCCCCAATGGGAATGGATTACTCACTAATCATCATGTAAACAAAGAAAATAACAAAATAAAAACAACACATGAATAACTAAAGAAACCTAGATCTAACCAAATAAATGGAATAAATATTGCATCAAATGAAAGATAAGACCATAAAGAACAAGAAACTAAAACTTGATTAAGAAAGAAAGATTACAAAAGGTGTTTGTCTTCTACTACATAACACTACTGAGCAAGAAATAAAACATACTTTACTAAACAAAAATAAAGCTAACCTAATGAGGAGAGGAAGGAAGAAGAGGGTGAAGGTAGGAGAAACATTGCTATTTATAGAAGAAAGAGAGGTGTAGATGAATCTAGGAGCAATCCGACGGTTGTAAATCAGATCTAGATGTTGCGTATTGCTCTGACCCGATAACCCGACCAGCTGGAGAAATCCGAGGGCCAATCGATTAATCGAATTCTCCAGTGGCGGATTTTAATCGACAACGGACCAGTCGGAACTAGTCTTCGACCGGATTTTATTATTTTTTAAAAATATTTATTTTTTGTTAGTAAAATATATTGTTTTGGAGTGATTTATTATTTGATCATGTGAGATTATGTCGAAATGTTAATTTTTTGTACTTTAAGACTAATTTAGGAATAATTTGGTGATAAAAAACATAACATTGCATCAAATTCCCAATGTAAACATATAAAGCATATAAACAAAATTAAAAACGTAAAAACCATGTTTGCACCATACTTGACCCGGATTTTGAAAATCACCAGACCAGACCAACAAGTTCGAACCAGTTTATGTACGCCCCTAATCCTCACCAAAATGAGGAACAAAGTGGGCATCTCGAAGACAAAATTCCTTCTATGGCAAGCATTTGGTTATGCTCAACGCATTAATCACATGTTGAACGTTTTATTTAAACCGCAAGTGCACAGCCGCGTTGAAGCGGTGGCAAATACGGGTCGTCCTTAGGGAGGTGAGCAACCTCACATTTGCACAAAATCAAGTGGCAAAAATATGGAGAAGAGAGTTGTTTATGCTACTCTACGCTACACTACACTACGAAATACGAAATGCGAAAGAAAGCAACAAACGAAACTTAACTAAGAACAAAAGAAGAGTACTGGAATTCAAAAGTGGAAGAACCCCTAAGGGGTGGAGTGAGTGCACACATGCAAAGAGGTGGGTGTTGAATACATTCTGTAAGCACAAATGAAGGTGGTGTTATCATGCATAGGAAGTGTCTAAATGTTATGGCAAAACCTATCAATCTATTCACCAACCTAGTTGATTAACATTTACATATAGAAGTTGTTTATTTCAGAACCTAAACAAGCATGAGAGGTGTCTAATCATTTTGGCAAAACTCATCAAGTTATAAATTCGATCCTAAACAAGCAAGCATACATTCATGTTTTATCAACACATTGGAAATAAAGCATTCATTCCATTCTCTAATGCATGTATGAACATCTACTCCACCCCTCAAAGGGGATGGAACTACTCACTACACATTACACTAATTATTAAACTAAGCAAGGAAAGCATATTAACTAAGCTACTAAAACTAATGAAAATAAATTAAAGAAAGTAAAGCAAGAAATATGAAACAAACAACATAATAAAGAAACTTTTATTAACAAATGACTCACATTTCAAGTAGCATCCTCCTACTTTAGTGTGTGTTTCAAGTCCTCACTTCTAGTAGGAAGAATAACCACTTAAAATATGAAGTCATTACATTTGAAGGTGAAGAGTTCTATTTATAGCCATAGAAAAAGGCACTCCGGGACAATCCCCCGATGTGGAACTAAACAGATACCAAAAATAGCCTAAACAAACACTAATACATATGCTCCAGAAAAATCAGCGGATCCAGGAAGATCCGGACCGCCAATTGGCGGTCTACAGGATCCAGATCGCGCTCAGATTTGTTGTGGGCTTTTCTTGGTATATTTGTTGGTCTTGGATGCATTTACTTGGCTTGTTGGAGCTCCGACCCAAATCGAATTGCTAAACTACTCCCCATGATGGTGTGGAGTATTCTGTTTTGCTCTTAGGTCCTTCGGTCTTACGTTCAGGTCCTTCTCCCTTGCATCTCAGCCCCCATATCTCACAATTCAGTCCTTTTTCCCTGCTTTTGGTCCTTTTATGCTTCATCTCTTCAAACCTATTTATTCCTGAAAACTAAACATAAAACTCCTTACATAGCATTGTTTAGGTGAAAGATAGTGGATATAAGATACAAATATAAGCATGAAATGATGTCAATCAAATACCCCCACACCTAACTTTTGCTAGTCCCCGAGCAAAACAAAGAAAGAGAAAAGCATACGAAAAACAAGATATCCTAACTCACTTTCGTAGGAATCACGGTTGCACTTAGCACGTGCAACAAGCCGTTAAACCTCCTTGTTGCCAAGGAGGAGTGTTGCCTCCTGAGGGTTTTCAGCGGATATACTCACAAAATCCGAACAAGATGCATTAATCAATCTAGCTACACGACTCCTTGGACTTATTTTGTCGATCATGGGACGCGGTAATGCTACGGGTCGACTCTATATATGTAATCGGTCCACACACCTAGCCTAATGAGTTATTCGTGAGAGTTAGTTAAGGACTTAAGTGAAAGACATGGGCAACCTTAACTTCTGAATGTGATACAATGTGTAAAGTCCATTTTGGATCTTATTTGACTCATTTTTCTTTTTCTTTTTCTTTTTCTCTTTTTTTTCTTTTTTCTTTGGAGCAGTTTATTGGTTGGTGTTTGATTCTCCCAGGGTCAGGTTTCGTGCATCATTGCCTATGAGGACTTACATTATCACGTACACCTTCCCCCAAATCTCCACATAGGGCGATCCCTACCACCCGTGTAACGGGAGTTCGGTCGGTGCATCCAAAGTCAGATGACTCGAAAGCACCAGGCACAAAGTCCCCTCAGACCTACTTTCCCGAGTGATAAGAGTCGTGCGAGAAGAGAGAACACCACTTATTTACTTATCTACATGGGAACCAAAACCCCTACACTTAAGTTTCACAAAAAGAGATTAAGGGCCCTTAACTACGACAAACTTCCTTGTACTAACATACACGAATTATTTGACTCACAAGGTTCAGGGTGGACTTCTTTAAATGTTTGAGTGCTGAAACCCTATGATTACACGCCCCCCGAGGGAAAACCACAAACATTCTCAATGGGTTGTATTGGTGTTAGGGGTGTTCGTTGATTTTGCGGTGCTTTCTCTAATTGGAGGATGAGATTGAGATTTAAAGGTTCATCCATGGGGTCCTGTTGCCTACCAGAGTTGAACACATGAAACTCGGCACTCATGCTACCGAATAGAGCTTCATGAGACCATTTCTACAATTAATTAAGGCGTTGGAAGTTTCCAGAAATGGTCTACCCAAAATCAATGGTATTTGAGAGTGGGTGTTCGCAACAGGATTGGTATCGAGGACAACAAAATCGACTGGAAATATAAAATCTCCAACTTTGATAAGCACATCCTCGATAATCCCCTTTGGAATGCGAATGGATCTATCTGCCAATTGGAGGGTGATCTTAGTTGGTTTCAATTCTCCCAAATTTAACTGTTAATAAACAGAAAATAGGAGGAGGTTGACCGTTGATCGTTTGCACGAAATACGGGTCATCCTCATGGAGGTGAGCAGCCTCTCATTTGCACGAAATCAAGTGGCAAAAATATGGAAAAGAGAGTTGTTTATGCTACTCTACGCTACACTACACTACGAAATACGAAATGCGAAAGAAAGCAACAAACGAAACTTAACTAAGAACAAAAGAAGAGTGCTGGAATTCAAAAGTGGAAGAACCCCTAAGGGGTGGAGTGAGTGCACACATGCAAAGAGGTGGG
The DNA here is from genome assembly GCA_963682175.1 of Triglochin maritima. Lineage (NCBI taxonomy): Eukaryota > Viridiplantae > Streptophyta > Magnoliopsida > Alismatales > Juncaginaceae > Triglochin > Triglochin maritima. The sequence continues at coordinate 25,528,267 of OY821781.1, read as the reverse complement.
TGTTGAACACATTCTTTAAGCACAATGAAGGTGGTGTTATCATGCATAGGAAGTGTCTAAATGTTATGGCAAAACCTATCAATCTATTCACCAACCTAGTTGATTAACATTTACATATACAAGTTGTTTATTTCAGAACCTATAGAAGCATGAGAGGTGCCTAATCATTTTGGCAAAACTCATCAAGTTATAAATTCTATCCTAAACAAGCAGGCATACATTCATGTTTTATCAACACATTGGAAATAAAGCATTCATTCCATTCTCCAATGCATGTATGAACATCTACTCCACCCCCTCAAGGGGATGGAACTACTCACTACACATTACACTAATTATTAAACTAAGCAAGGAAAGCATATTAACTAAGCTACTAAAACTAATGAAAAGAAATTAACCAAAGTAAAGCAAGAAATATGAAACAAACAACATAATAAAGAAACTTTTATTAACAAATGACTCACATTTCTAGTAGCATCCTCATACTTTAGTGTGTGCTTCAAGGCCTCACTTCTAGTTGGAAGAATAGTCACTCAAAATATGGAGTGATTACAATAGAAGGTGAAGAGTTCTATTTATAGCCAAAGAAAAAGACAATCCGGGACAATCCCCCGATGTGGGACTAAACAAATACCAGAAATGGATTTGGGCCAAAACAGACCGCCCATTAGCGTTCTTGGACCGCTAATTGGCGGTCTATATGGTTCGGATCTCGCTATGTTTTCTTCTGGGGTTTTCTGGATGTCTTTGGTGATCTTTGATGCATCTACTTTGCTTGCTGGAGCTCCGACCCGAATAGAATAGCCAAAATACTCCTCATGATGGTGTGGACTAGATTGACACTCAATCCGACCCAAATTCCAACCATATCTGACCTCCGTTTCGATCCAAACTTTCACGTAAATATAGGTTTAGGAGTGTATTAGGGATACAATAAAAAAAATTAGGAAAAAAATGTCGAATGTGTGTTAAATAATGAGTTTTTGAAGTTCATGGGGGCAAAGTGTTACAAAATTAAAGTTCAGAAGAGGTTACTGTTAACTTTGAAATTTCAGAGGGACAAAGTGATACTAGAACATAGTTCAGAGGGACAAACTGTAATTAACCCTTTTGTTTATAGACTCTTATAAGTCAAGATGTGCATTGTGTGGAGTCAAAGATTTGCACGAGATCAGGTTTTAGGAGATGTCAGAATGTTTGGAGAATATAAAAGAGAATCCATCAGCACCTCAGGATTTGTCTTTAGACATAGAAAAGACAACACTTTTTATTTCTTGTTATGTGAATGGAAGATCTAACGCACCTACGTTAGAAATGGTTTTGGTAAAAATCATGTTCCACTGAAGATCTAGATTACAGAGATGAGAAGTATTTGCACATTTCATTTTGAAAGGTGATTGATGATGTAGTTATTTTCTATTTTAGGCGAAGGGATATCAAGGTTTTCTTTTACCTATGACAGCTCGCAATTTTGTGGAAACTTTGTGTTATTGTCTCCTTCCTTCAACCATTTTATGTAGTGTGTTGCTTGCAATAAATTTCTTGGTCTAAACGGGTATTTCAGTGTTCTCCTTTGAGCACTACCAGTCTAGAGAGCTCAGATTCAGAGATGGTGTTTGCGTCATATTTTATTCCAGGGAGACCATCTCAGTAACAATGTCTGCTATACGTAGGAAGGGGGTAAGGTTTGTTGGATTTTTTTCCAAATTATAATTTTCTTTTTAAGAATTTTAATTTCCTATCTAAAGAAATAATGGAGTTTTGCATATTGACGTTGGGATTTTGCCAAAAGGAATTGATAAAATTTTCGAAGTCTTAATTGTTTTATTAGACATGCTTCTAGCCTAAAAGATTGCCCCCATTTAATCTCATTCAAGTCTAGTATAATGTGGTTGTGATCTAAATTATTTTTTAGAAGCCCATGGCAGAAGGACAGAGGGAATTTTTCTTCCCAATCTTCAGAGAAGAGAAACGATGAAGCTTAACCATGGTTAGGGTTTTTCCGTTTATTGCTCCAAGTATATTCATAATTATTTGGGCCCAAATCGAGAATGTTGAAATCATTTATGGACTTATTGAAGACATCAGCTATGTTTGGGGTTTCCATCTAATTGCGATTCCACCTAAGGGGGAAAATTCAGATTTATCTTGTTTTGAACCATTTAGGGATTTCAAGGTGTTATAACAAAAGTTTTCCAATTTCGTTTGTTGTATTATAGCTATGTCGATGTTGTTAGATCTAATTAGGTTCCGTAGCGATCTTTTTTTGGCTGCGGTGTCAAGACCTGGAATGTTCCCGGACAAATTTCTCAAGCTCGCTTTAGACGTCATTTTTATTGAATAAAAAATAGGTACATATCTAAATAGAACATGTTAGTTTTTGACCAGATAATGATAATAGATAATCGGAGCATAAGACAATAAAATTAGTTAAGCAAGCCACAAGATTGTCCCACACCAACAGACTCGGTTGAGAGAAATGGGACTGGTTCAAAATAAATAACACAACACACAAAGCATAATGCCCTATCAGCACAGAACAGACCACTAACAAGGATGATATTTGGGCACTAGAGATGGAAGGGTAGGCTTCTAATGTTGATCTACACTCCAAGATTTAATCTAGTTTTTTCGGCACCAAATCTTCGCGACCACCTTTCAACGGTACAAGAAGATCCTCTACTTGTCGAGATGGCTCTAGTGTTAGCAAACTATGATTTAGTCTACAGGTTCGGATTAACCTTTGGTGGAGAGAACCTGTGGCAGCGGAAGAAGAATCCACGATCACCTCACGGAGTCTTCTTGAGCACCGGCCGGTCTTCTACTCTCTTGGAGAAGAAGAACAAATCCACAACCCAAGAGTCCTACTTGGTGGAAGGGACGGATTTGAGGGAGAGGGAGGTGGCGGCTAGGTTAGGGTGGAGGCTAGGTTTTGCACATGAGATCAATCTCTCCAATGGGAGGCTCCCCTCCTTATATAGATGGCTCCACCCTAAACCCTAAATGTGTAGTCCAATAGGGACGCGCCATGTGTCAGTGCTTTGGGCAAATATCTTATTAATCCTAGATTAATCCGCAAGCACGCGGTCCTCCTCCAGCTCTAGGTGTTTTGTGGCCTGGTGAAATGTCCTGATGTCATCAGCATGAGTCAGATGGACCTTCATATGCTCCCAACTCTTCGAAGGCAATGATCTGATGAGAGCAGACACTTGCTCCTCATCGGTCTAAGCACGACCGGCAGCACTCAGTTCGCTTATCATGTTTGACATTGCGGTAATATGCTGCCTTATTGTGTGACCTTGGCGCATTTTATACCCATCAAACATGAGCCCAAGCTGGCGGGCCCTTGTGACGGAGGTCACTCTGTACTGAAACTTCACAGCTTCCCACAAGGCCTTTGCAGTTCGCAATTTTTCGAACCGCAGTAACAGATCATCTCGCATCGAACTCAGAATTGTAATGAGAGCAATACGGTCTTTCTTTTTCCATGCATTATAGACATCCATATTTCTGCGATGCTGCGCAGTGTTCCCCTCCTCGGGGGGAGACATAGTTTGGGTTATATTTTCTAACATGTCCTGATCCTCTAAGAGATACTCAATTTTACGATGCCACAGATCGTAATTTCTTTCATTGAGTTTATCTCCTCGAGTCAGATCAGCGACAATGCTTTTGGAAGCAGCCATAAAAATCTAGAACGAAAAACACATAGTGATACATGAGTTCTAGCATAAAATACAACGAGCTACAATAGTCATAAAAATAAACTGACTTAATAGCTATAGCATTCAGACCAAAGGAAAACATAAAACATTCGATCAAATCCTCATGCAATAGTTAATAAAGCCATTTTACTAAGCTAGATATTGAGCTCCATCATGATTTAATGACCCCTAAAAAAAGTTTAAATCATGGCAAATCAGCAAATAAAGAAAGTATTGCCGCCGGTTGCAAGGTGGTTTACACAAAACACTTCTACATTGCAACTGCCACTAGGCATGTAGGTTCCAAAAAAATGTTTCCTTCAAAAAAAATCAATCAAGATCACACAGAAATCGATTGCTACATTACTTCCATATCAAGCTAAGGATCCCCCATAGGGAATTACCCACTTAGACGGGAACCTGCATGAGCCTTATAGCAATAATATCGCAATAATAAAAATAAAGGAGCCCCTCGTCTCCTTAGGACAATAAACAGTCCACAGTCCATAATTATTACAATCCATAAATATTACAGTCCATAAATATTAGCACAATGGAAATGAATGAATGAAATTACGCTCAACTCTCAATAAGGCAGTAAATAAAATCAGCAACCATTCATTCCATACAAGCACAATCTTTCCATACGTTAGCACAATCCGACGTATAAAAAACTACCATAAAGTGTGCACCTCTTTCAAACAAGAAGGAAGTTATGCATAAGGAAACAATGCATGTATGGTGCACGAATATTGGCAAAAAACGTGTTAGGTAATAACAACCAATCTCCACAATAATCATTCTCAAAAACAGAATTTTCTTCTTCTTTCCCTAATCAATATAAGCATGATAGCATAAAAAATTATCCTACTTTGATTAGGAAAGAAAAAATCTGAAATTCTATGGTGGAGAGCAACACATATTTGTGCATCAAAGGAAAGCATTCAAAAAATACTTTTAAGGCAATAAAACTCCAGCCCATAAAATCCTCTCAAAAATTTCAGAATTTGCCAATCTTTCCTTAATGAATATAACCATGCAATCAACAATAATTATGCTACTTGTATTGGAAAGAAAAATTCGAAATTCTTTGGTGGAGGGCAACACATATATGCACATTTGATGAAAAGGAAATATTTCAAATGAAATGCATGCAATCATTCCAAAAGAAACACATAGCCGAATGTTAGCAACAAACATGTACATAATTCGGCAATCATCTAGATGCATGCATATATGATCGAAAATTGCACACACATGAATAAGGCAACAACCTTCTATCCTTAGATGCATAAACAAGAGTTTTGAAAGTCAAATATAATACATAATCCGAAATATGTGATCACATCATGAGATATATGCAATATCCAACTCTTGTAACAAAAATCATCATCTTTCTCTTAAACATACATGCGCATAAAATCAGAGAAAAATAAAATCTAGCCGCATGCTTGAATGATGGAATATACATTATGCGCAATAATCATAGATGAACATGAAACCCTAGGCACATGCATATCAAGAAAACTACATTATGCGCGAGAATGAAGCATCCATATTCAACTCTTGATGCATACTTAAAGATAAAACAAATATTATGCGCAAAAAAAATGAATCATGTAATACTAATCGCATGTATAAGATGAATCAAAAGGCCATGCGCTAAGGTGAGGAAAATGTGCCATCAAACCCTAGACGCATGAATGGAGAGAAAGAAAAAAAACATATGTATCCAATTATTTTCTTTCTAAGAATCACCGAAATTATCTCAACTCAAATGAAATAAAGAAAGGTGCTCAAAAAACCAAAAACTCGAAGGTGACCAGGATGGCTCTGGTACCAATGTTAGCAAACTACGATTTAGTCTACAGGTTCGGATTTACCTTTGGTGGAGAGAACCTGTGGCAGCGGAAAAAGAATCGACGATCATCTCACGGAGTCTTCTTGAGCACCGGTCGGTCTTCTACTCTCTTGGAGAAGATGAACAAATCCACAACCCAAGAGTCCTACTTGGTGGAAGGGACGGATTTGAGGGAGAGGGAGGTGGCAGCTAGGTTAGGGTGGAGGCTAGGGTTTTGCAAATGAGATCAATCTCTCCAATGGGAGGCTCCCCTCCTTATATAGATGGCTCCACTCTAAACCCTAAATGTGTAGTCCAATAGGGACGCGCCATGTGTCAGTGCTTTGGGCAAATATCTTATTAATCCTAGATTAATCCAATATCTAGTATTTTGCTTCGCTTTCTTGCTATTGGATTGTATTTTGCTGGCTTCACACTTAAAGTGGCTAAGGGTATGGTTCTCCTTTTTGAGAGGGGGCACATTTTGTATCACTTGTAAGAATAACATTGGCTAATCTGGAGATTTGTCTTGGGGTTACAAGTCATGTTGGACTTTCACCTACAAGCTAGCTTATGGGTATTGATACCCAACCCCACTTGTTTCTTGTTTTAACATGACGTTAGGGGTGTTTTGGTTCTTAGCAAACCCTCATTGGCAATCCGACATTTTAAAAAAAGACAAATCGATTATAATAAACGTTATTTGTCATAAAATATCTTGAAAAGTACTAATCACATTTCTTTAATTGGTAGTTTGTTGAACATTTTTCTTCTATTTTGATGTCATTCAATTTGTAAATTATCAAATCGATTATCTTCTAATTATTTTATTCACTAAGTACTTTGTAGAAAACTATGGATCGAGTTTAAGGAAGAAGAAGAAAGTTTATTTAATGTTTTTTATTCTTACAAAAAAAAACTTGATTACATTTTAATTGTTTGTGTATATATATGTTGTATTATTTCCGTTGGGTTCGTTGTATGCGAAGGGATGCATAATGAATGTTGTTGGTGTCCGGGTAGGTGCATAATAAATGTTGTTCTAGTCGTTGTAATTTTCAATACGCCCCCTCAAGTTGGGTCCAGAAATAGGTTGAAGATACCCAACTTGGAAAGGATGGATTTTGCTTGTTGTTGAACGTTTTATATTAAACCGCAAGTGCACGACCACGATGAAGCAGTGGCAAGTACGGGTCGTCCTCAGGGAGGTGAGCAGCCTCTTGTTTATCAGAAATCAAGTGGCAAAAATTGGGGGAGAAAGATTGATTATGCTACTCTACACTAAACTACGCTAAGAAGTATGAAATGCGAACGAAAGCAACAAACAATGAAATGATAACTAAGCTAAGAACAAAAGAAGAATGCTGGAATACAGAAATGGGAAAACCCCAAGGGGTGGAGTGAGTGCACACAAGCAAAGAGGTGGGTGTTGAACACATTCTTTAAGCACAAATAGGAAGTGTCTAAATGTTGTGGCAAAACCTATCAATCTATTCACCAACCTAGTTGATTAACATTTACATATGCAAGATGTTTATTTCAGAACCTAAACAAGCATGAGAGGTGTCTAATCATTTTGGCAAAACTCATCAAGTTATAAATTCTATCCTAAACAAGCAAGCATACATTCATGTTTTATCAACACATTGGAAATAAAGCATTCAATCCATTCTCATTTGCATGTATGTACATCTACTCCACCCCCCAAAGGGGATGGAACTACTCACTAAACATTACACTAATTATTAAACTAAACAGAGAAAGCATATTAACTAAGCTAATAAAACTAATGAAATGAGATTAAGCAAAGCAAAACAAGAAACATAAAACAAACAACATAATAAAGAAAACTTTTATTAACAAATGACTCACATTTCAAGTAGCATCCTCCGACTTTAGTGTGTGCTTCAAGTCCTCACTTCTAGTAGGAAGAATAGCCACTTAAAATATGGAGTGATTACAATAGAAGGTGAAGAGTTCTATTTATAGCCATAGAAAAAGGCAATCCGGGACAATCCCTCGATGTGGGACTAAACAAATACCAAAAATGGCCTAAACATCCTCTAATACATGTTCTAGAGAACTAAACATAAAACTCGTAACATAGCATTGTTTAGGTGAAAGATAATGGATATAAGATGCAAATATGAGCATGAAATGATGTCAATCACTTGTGGTTGATCGAGAGCCTTGGTGAAGATATCGGCGAGTTGATCTTTGCTGGGAACGTAGGGAACTTTGATTTCGTGGGCCTGAATTTTCTCATGGATGAAGTGATAGTCAACTTCAATGTGCTTGGTTCTTTCATGAAATACCGGATTTCGAGCTTTGTGTCGAGCTGCATTGTTATCACAGAACATCTTCATAGGGAGATGGTAAGGTTGTCCCATGTCGAGAAGTAGTTGTCTAAGCCAGATGAGCTCACTAGTAGTGGATGCCATGGCCCGGTATTCAGCCTCGGCACTGGATCTGACAACAACAGTTTGTTTTTTGCTTCGCCAGGCTACCAGGTTTCCTCCAACAAATGTGTAGAAACCTGTAGTTGATTTCCGATCGTGGCTTCCAGCCCAATCTGCATTAGAAAAACCAGTTATCGAGTTAGAATTGTTGTTTTTCATCCATATCCCTTGCCCTGGAGTTTTCTTAATATATCTAAGTATCCTAGTGATTATATCTAAGTGAGGAGTCTGAGGTGAATGCATGAATTGGCTGATGATGCTAACAGCATAGGTTATGTCGAGTCTTGTTACAGTGAGGTATATGAGTTTCCCGACAAGCCTTTGATATTGTTGAATATCTTTTATGGGTTCTCCTTCAGTAGTGTTTATTTTTAGTTTAGTTTCTATGGGTGTATTTGCTGGTTTAGCTCCAAGTTTTCCGGTTTCTTTTAAGAGGTCGAGGGCATATTTTCTTTGTGAGAGAAAGAGTCCCTTTTTTGAAAGCGCAATTTCTATTCCTAGAAAATATTTTAAACGTCCTAGGTCTTTAATATCAAATTTTGCTTGTAAGTATTGTTTTATTTTGGTGATTTCATACCTATTGTTTCCAGTGATTATGATATCATCTACATATACTAGGATTATGGTAGTGGTGGTCTGATGATGTTTGGTAAACATAGATGCATCAGCGGAAGATTTTTTGAAACCATAAGAAATAAGGCAATGACTGAGTTTGGCATACCAAGCGCGAGGAGATTGTTTTAACTCGTAGATTGCTTTGTTGAGTTTGCAAACCTGGTTTGTTGAGGTGTACCCGGGTGGAGAAGTCATATATACTTTTTTACATCCATTTGATAGAGTTCCCAATTTCTATTTACGGTGATGGAGAGTAGAACACGAACTGTGTTCATTTTGGCTACTGAGGCAAAGGTTTCTAGGTAGTTTAGGCCATAGGTTTGTGTGTATCCTTTTGTTACTAGTCATGCTTTATATCTCTCTATTGTTCCATCACTATTGTATTTGATTTTATATACCCATTTGCATCCTACGGGTTCAATCCCCTTTCGGATTGAGGTTAAGATCTAGGTATTATTTGTCTCTAAGGCTTGGATTTCTTCTTTCATGGCGTTGCACCATTTTGTATCTCTTATGGCCTCATTGTAGTTTGTTGGTTCTATGTGAGTATCTATAGTCCCTAGAAATGCTTTGTGATGTGATTTTAATTGTTGATATGATAGGTATTCCAGGATAGGGTAGGTGACGTGAGAGGTGATATAGTTGTGCATGTATTTTGGTGGACGGGTCGGTCGGGTTGATCTCCTTAAAATGTTTTCTTCTTCGCCGTCAGTTGGTGCTTCATTGTTTTCTTCTTGAAGATCAGGTGTCCTCATGGTGATTTCTGGATCGCAGTTGATGGGTATCGGAGTGTCGTCGGAGTTTGGTGATGCTGGATGTCCGTTGTCTTCAGTTTCAGAGCCGAAAAAAGAGCTATTTTCTACAAACTGTACATCCCGAGAAATATACAATTTACAATCTTTGGGGTCATAACATTTGTACCCCTTTTTTTTAAAAGAATATCCTAAGAAAATACATTTATTTGAATTGGAATCAAACTTGTCGTTTCTTTTCCTGTGGACAAAAACAATACATCCAAAAATTCGTAAGTGATCAAATCGACTTTTTCGACCAGTCAGAATTTCTAAAGGTTGTTTGTTTTGGAGGCGAGGACTTGGTAGTCAGTTAATAAGATATGCAGCGGTTAAAATAGCATCGGACCAAAACATTTTTGGAACGTGATTTTGAAAAAGTAGGGAGCGTGTTACATTTAAGAGGTGACGATTTTTTCTTTCTGCTACACCGTTTTGTTGTGGTGTGTTGACACACGTAGTTTGATGAAAAATGTCTTTTAGTTTTAGAAAATTTTGAAAAACCTTACTGGTGTACTGAGATCCGTTGTCGGACCTTAAGATTTTAATTTTCAAATCAGACATGTTTTCCACAAATCTTGTAAAAGTACAAAAAATATCAAAAACTTCAGATTTTGATTTTAATAAGTAAATCCATGTAGCATTAGAAAAATCGTCAATAAAAGTGATAAAATATTTGAAGCCATTATAAGATTCGGTTAGGGCTGGTCCCCAGATATCGGAGTGTATTAGTTCTAATGGGTGTCTTGTTTTGATAGATGATAAATGAAATGGCAATCGAGTTTGTTTTGAAAAACTGCATACATCACACAAAAAATCTGTTCTAATAGACGGAAAAAGCGATTTTAAAACTGAATGTGATGGATGTCCCATTCTTTTATGCCATAACTCATGTTTGGATAAATTTCCAACATGTAATGTCTGTATGTTTTGATCTAGAATATAAAGATTATTAACGAGTCGACCGCTACCAATCATCTTCCCGGAGATACGATCGTGAAATACAACATCAACAGGTGAGAAGATAATATTACAATTCAGTTCTTTCGTGCGATGAGTTTCTCCCATCCCCTCCTCTTCTGTCGTTGTCTTTTGGTGGTCGGACATGCGGATGGAGAAACCAGCTGTTGTTTTTGTTGTGTCCGGTTTTTTTCAGTTTTCGCAGTGCTCGTCCTTCCGATTTCCATACCGTTTTTTGTTGTTTTGATGTTGTTTTTGTGATTTTCCAGTAAAGAATGCTTGATTTTCGGCTTCTGTTGTTGATTGGTTTTGCAAAGGAGTGGTGGTCCTTCGTCGCGATTCTTCGCAAAGGATCATCGCGATGACTGAGGCAAGCGGCGGTAGTTCAGGGGCCATGAGGACCTGACTTCTGATGTTTTCGAAAGATGGGTCTAGACCTACCAGAAACTGGTAGATCTGGTCTTGTTCAGTCCTTTTTTTCTGAGTGTCCGTGCGTCGGTTGTTCGTGGTTCATAGATTCCCAACTCGTCCCATGCCTTTCTAAGAGTACCGAGGTACTCAGTGACGTTTTTGTGGTTCCGACGGGACTGCGCAATGTCTTGTTTGAGTCTGAAGATGTGCACGAAGTCTTGCGCCTTCCCGTAATGCTCTTGGACTGCATCCCAGAGTTCTTTTGCGCTGTCTTTGTAGAGGAAGATCTCCCCTATCTGTGGTTGCATGGACGCGATTATCCATGACATGACCAGGTGGTCGGAGGTCTGCCACTTCCTGCTTTGCCTCCGTTTTTTGTTCCTCCGGTCTTTTTGCAGTTTCGGTGTTGTGGCCGATTTTCCCCCTGCCGCTGAGGGAGAGGGAGACCGCCCGCGCCCAGGACAGGTAATTTGTCCCGTTGAGTAGTGTTGATACGAGACGGGAGGGGTTTTCGTGGTGGTTTCCCGACATGGTTTTGGTGGTTTTGTTTTTGTGTGTGGTTTTTTGAGGGTTTGGATGTGGTTTTGCGCCTTCAACCCCCTCAGTGAGGTGAAGATCGGTGATGATTCTTTGGGGGATCTGAGATCGAGTCAATGCTCTGATACCATGTAGAAAACTATGGATCGAGTTTAAGGAAGAAGAAGAAAGTTTATTGACTGTTTTTTATTCTTACAAAAAAAACTTGATTACATTTTAATTGCTTGTGTATATATATGTTGTATTATTTCCGTTGGGTTCGTTGTATGCGAAGGGATGCATAATGAATGTTGTTGGTGTCCGAGAAGGTGCATAATAAATGTTGTTCTAGCCATTGTAATCTTCAATATACTTAGTAGTTCCATGATATGTTTGAGAGGTATGCCATACACATTACGTCAATGAGTTAACAGCGCTCGCGTTACTACAACTCCATTTGTAGGTCTGGCAATCGTATCGTATATTTTCGTGTCGTGTTATTTACATGTATTAGTCAATTTGACCATACACGAACACGACACAAAAATATTTCATGTACCAAGACAACGTACGCAAACACGACCCGAATCATTTTGTGTAAACACGAAATAACACGAACATATACGAAAATTTAATTAATTTCAGAAATCGAATCACAATTTCAACTACTAAACCAAAAGTTTTATATTAACCCAACAACTTCTGCAAATGAAAGTCTCGTATCTTGTAAATCCTTTTATAGCCATGGCATAGGAGGTGATGGCGGCATTAGTCAATGTGGGAGTAAAAAGGTTGCACATTCTACAATTGCGTGAAAAGCAAACATGTTAGACAAAAACATAAGACAAGCATTAATTCTTGGTTGCCTTATTGTTTTGCTTCACCGATGGTTTGTTGCCTTGTCACACCACTCAGCTACAGCAACTAATCTATTCATATTCCTACTAACATAATATAAGTATATCATGTGTTTTTGTGTTTGTACAAGTAAACATGATAACGACACGAAATCATTTCAGTTACCCAAAATCCGGCATGAACACAACACAAAAATTTAAAACCTAAACATGAATTTTTCATGTCGTGTTCCGTGTCAGACACAGGGAAAGCAAGTTTAAGGAATCAACCTCAAACAAAGGAAAAATAATATCAAATTGTTACGACCTTAAATCGGGATCGCCAATGCCACCGGAGTAGCAGTCAACCACCCAAGCGAACAACGAATTAGTTGAATGGCCAGCCATATCAAGTCTAATCGGTCCCCTGCCCATTTCACCACCCACCAAAGGTAGCTTCAAAATCACACTTTAACCTTATTATTATCTTCCAATTACCTTCAAAATCTACGCATCCAAACTCTAGATGAGTCCGGCGACATCATTTCCACCATCGACGACCACCACAAGTGGCCCCTTACCACCTCCAAGGCTCCAACACTTGATAAGCTTTCGAGCACCTATTTTCATCTTATGTGCCAAAAATTTGACTTGAAGAAGTTAGAAATGAATTAGATGTGGTAGAAATCCCTAACGGCTGAATGTACATTAACATTTGGAAGTATTGTTTTCACTAAACTTATGATTGTGTATTATGTGGATAAACAACAAAAGACGTATTTGCAAGGTGGAAAACAAGCACACCAAACATGTGAACAAGGACAGAACCACAACAAACAAGCTCAAATCTGTAATAGTTTTATCAAGTTGTTGAAATGACAGAACAATCCTCATCACTCGAAGAGGAATTCGGATGATTTCTCCAAATTGTATTGGACCCAATCCGGTTTGTACATCCTACAAGAAAAGGCAATTTCATTTCGTTTTAATCACGAGTGCAAAAACGTGAAGGAAAAACAAAACTATTGTGGTTTGGTTGAAGTCTTTTTTTCTTTTTAAAAGACGACTAATGGCAACATACTGTTGTTGTGGCATTCAACTCCGACGCACTTGTATTCAACTCCAACGCACCTGAAACCAGGTCACATTAACAAGTAACATATACCTGATAGAAAAGTACAGACTAAGTAAATATATCGCATAGTGATGAAACCTGAAATAGGTACCACCAATTTTGCAAAAAAAAAACTATACTGACTGATAAAAACACAAACCTTGAGTTTTAAGGTTCAACATTCATCTTTTAATTAGCCGAAGTAAGAACAGCATTGGGTACACAATTACAGCAGAAGCCTGGAAGTAAACCAAATAAACATAATCATCAAGTCATGGATTGTAGGAATATTGCAGTTAAAAAAGGTGACATTGCATTACCAAGAAAAATATAATCTCCTTGTTAGCAAAATGTGCAGTACATTCATTGCATTCCAATGCCTCTTTGATGGTATACTGAAGCTGCAAGGGGCAGAAAAGTAATTTCCAATGTTTAGGTGATGTTATACGATGTTGATTTGGAAATTGTTACCTAAAAAAGTCCAACGGCCAGTAAAAATTTGTTAGTAGTACTTCGAATTTAAGATAATTACTACTGTTTCATTGAAGGTCAAACCACAAATTCATGGTTAAATAAAGAAAAGTAATTCAGTTGGTATCGCAGAGAGTTGACAATTAAAACTCCAATTGTAGAAAATAATGCTAGCTGCACATGTTAGAGGGGAAAAATCATATAGCAGTGAAACTGTATCTTTACTAAATAAGACAAAATTCCACTCAACGTTGTGTAAGCGTTATGATATATCTGGAATTCACTCCTGTAACTTTAACCCAGAATATTAAATTATCTTTTCTAATCATAGCGCTGTTGAATTGAATATCTTATTGCAATTGTTCTCATAAAGAGTAAATTGATAAGAATAAAACAAAGAAATTATGTAGAGCATACGATCGAATGGTTTTGTCTTGCTTATGGTAAAAATTAAACACGTCAAATCTCAAGTCACACTTCTATAATAGTACAAAATCATTTGTAAAACATATTTTGCATTAATATATTTATCGGGATTTTGAAATAAACCTAATACGTCCTATACCCATACCTCTTTAAAAAAGAGAATAATACCCGAAAGATTTTGTGCGGCGTTCCTTCAAGAAAAAAAGATTTCCTCCAACATTTTCCTTTCCGAAAATGCTCCTAAAATCATCTTAACTGTTTATCATCGCTAAACTTTACACCCTTGTTCCATTATTCTCTCCAAAACATCCAAATCGTAGAACCCTACCGAACCCAAAACCCTACCACAGGCGAAGGAGGTAAATGGAAACCAGAAACCAAGATACAGCATTCCTCCTTCCTATCATCATGCATGATACCCCCAGCCAGTTGTAACTCCTCTTTGGTGGAAGCGCAAGCTCCAATCAACATTCCTGTTGACTTGATATCACTTTCTAAACCCAAAATTCCATTCTTCATCCTCTGAGTCAATGCTCTGCTTGCCGACCAGGATTGTGCGTTTTTTTTACATTCTTCTTTGAATTATTTCATATTTGGTGTTTTAGGATGAGGTTTGGGTTTGCGGTGTGATGGACTTCCCAAAGGTTTGTGGAAGGTTTTGGGTCTTAGGTTTGATGTGTTTAGGTTGGACTGAGTCACCTCGACTGTGATTGTCGCAGTCAAAAGGAAAGCTCAGCAAATCCCTTATCTGGTAAAGTTATTTGCTTTATGTTTGTTTTGAATATTCCGTGCTTATGGTGGTGAGTTGATTGGAATTTAGAGTCTCATGTGTGGCTGATTTTATTAGAAGACTTATTATATGGGATGGCTCAGAGATTTAGGATTCATATTCTTGTCCGTTTGTATGATTTTGATATAATCATACAAATTAAGCCCCCTCACATTTCTCAAAACCCGACCGCATCAACATCAACATCACCCCAGGCGATGTAGGGGGGATCAGGTGTACGCAACCCTACCATTGTAAATCAGTGAGGTTGTTTCCAATCGACCCGATGATGCGAAGTGCAACTGACCATCTGCAATTTCACAATAGATAAGAACTGCAGATCATTTAAAGTGTCATTTGATATAGTCCATGATGCTCCAAATGCCAAAAAGCAACATAATCTTTGACACAATGGAAATGAACATATTTCTCAAAACCCGATCGACAAACGAAAAATCCAACTGTTGGATTGATCTTATAATGCCTTCACTTATTAGGGATGAAATGGGTAGCATGGTTGTGAGATTTTGTCTGAATGGTTTCTCACTAGGGTGGGGTGATTGGAGTTCTTAGTCATAACAAAATTGTAGTTATGTAAAAACTAGCAGCACAAAAAGAAAGAGTACAAAATTTGTAAAAAATAATTCATAGAGGTGACATCCTAGACTTCAGCTGTCGATTGCTTCATATGAGTTTCTTTGCACACGCTTTTGGATGTGTCATGGTATTTCATAAAACGGAAAAGATAATGGCTATTGTTCTAGTGACTGACAAGAAGTACACTACTTTTCTAGAACTCTAATTCATTTGAACTGCTACCGGTTTACAAGAAAGTCATTTCAGTAATAGTTTGAACTGCTAGATAGGAACGGATGAAGGTAGTTTACACTAGAGCTGTGGAAGTTATTTATTTCAATATTATTTTCCAAATTCTAATTTTTCCTGACGGTTTACTGCAAAGAGTAATATAAATCGCTCTAACACACTTTTGAAGAAGTTAGAGAATGTCCTTTTAGCCCACTGCTCGTATCCTCACTTGATAATGTTCTACAAATCAGTCCCAAGCAAGGAACAAATGCGGGGTCGTTTTGTGCTTCCGTACAAATACTTATTAAAAAATCAAGGCAAATATGCATGTGTAAAAGGATAGATCGTCACCTATGGTAACCACAAAACTAAAAAGAAAGTCAAACTTACTAAAAATCATATCTATCTATATAGAGGGAACAAAACAATACTTAACTGGGTTCTTTTAAAAGGAGCTATGCATAAGTCCTAAACTCTCAATCAAAGATCACCTGATTATTATAAGTATCACCACATTTACATGTTTAGATGTTCTGTATAACCTAGGACTTCAACAAGCTGTGTAAAATTTGCATAAAAATGAACACTAGTCACCTTATGTCAAGAGTACAAAAGTGGACTCATCTGTCAAAAATAAGGTGCAAGAAGATTTATTTTTCGTGATCGTTTAATATGAAAATTGTTTGTAAATATGCATTGGTGGAAACTGCCAAACTAATTGCTGCAGGTATACAGCGATGTAACTAACTAACCTGATGGTGATTTTCTTGAATTAGCAGCATAAATCTTTTGAATTTCATTTGTACTCTGCATAGGTAAGACTTCAAAGTAGATCTATTGCCCTTGGAGAAGCATGAGCAAATCTTATTCTTTGCTTTTGGAAGATGACGTGTCAGG
Organism: Triglochin maritima; assembly: GCA_963682175.1. Taxonomy (NCBI): domain Eukaryota; kingdom Viridiplantae; phylum Streptophyta; class Magnoliopsida; order Alismatales; family Juncaginaceae; genus Triglochin; species Triglochin maritima. The sequence continues at coordinate 25,511,651 of OY821781.1, read as the reverse complement.
AAGTCTCTGGCAGACTAAGAGGCTAGTAATAGGTTAAAACTAAATTTCAAAACTAGAAAATTGTGTAATAATTGAACAAATAATCCATGTTGCCATATAAGATGGTTCTCCAATATGAGACCCGTATAATTATTTATGCATATATAAACTAAATTTATATTACCTTTAGTAGGCTACAACCAGATCCCCTTATCCGCTTGACCTTAGAAAACCTCATCTAATTAAAAAATGCAGAGAATTGGCTATGAAATATTTTAAAATTTAAAAGAAATAGCCAAATCAACTAACCATACCTTTGTTTGCTGAAGAGCTTGCTCAGTTTGACGAATTTGGATCCATTGCTCTACAACGACACCCTCTACCTGAAGTTGGTATCAAGAGATGATTAGAAAACTTTTCAATGGATGTAGAAAAAGATAATGAATATGACTATCTAAGAAAAGAAGGTTGTAATTGAAGGGAATGTGTTCTAAAAGTTTTACTTTTAAATGTCAATTATTATGAATTGAATGAGAAATCGTTTTGTTCCTTGTTTATGTTATTCGTCCTTTAGAAGTGTTAAGGAAGAGGTTCTTGGTCCTTAACCGTAGAGCTCTAAAAGATATTGGTTTACATAAAACAAAATATATTCGCAATCATGGTAATTAACATGGGACATTAATTACCGAGTTAATATTGTCGTGTTGGTTATAGATCATTGTAGCTCTACAAGTGAGTGACGACACGGGTATGCAAAAGAGAAAAATATTACTTTTGTATACTGAATAAACCAAATAAGTAAAATATTATAGAAATGTGTTTCTGTGTCATTAATATTTTACTGTGTCCTTCGTCCTTTGATATGAGACTTATATCCGATCACTTAAGAAATACCTTATTAGGCTAGTGTCTTGAGCTATCGATAAGTGTAGTGTAAAGACATTGGTTGGTTAAGTATGACTTTTGTTGGAGAAGATAATTAGTCAAAAGATTATCATTGCCCTCTTAATTGAGTAATGATATTAATGGGCCTCTTGATAAAGCAAAGTTATAATGTGCACAATGTGATTTGAGTTAAGTCACATATTTATAACTAGCTTAAAGAGATCAAGAAATGAATACTAATACAAAGATGACACAATACTAATTTGTGTGTATTCTTAATATCATGAGGCAAAAGACGGACACAAGTGGTGCACTCCATCACTAATTGGATCGGGTTTTGGTTCGAGCTGAATTAAGACATCTAGCTAATTGGGAACTATAATGTGTAGCTAGATACCGCTTATAGTTTGTGATGTTAAGCTATTAATATCACTGTAAATTTAGCTTAGATCCTCCAATAGGTCACACCATGAAACTGGGAAACAAGGTGATTTTATGTTCATACGATGTATCGAGTTTCGTATACATGTGGTGAATCGATAAAATCATTATGTCATGAAAATGACATATTTAGAATCATGAATTTATATATGAGATGTAAATATATCATGGGGTGTGATTGTTTGATATTACGTATGATGATATATTGCATAGGATATATAAATTAGCTATAACCCCAAAGATCGAATTTTGTTGGAAATTAATCCAAAATTCGATAAGGCAAATTAATTAATTAAATTTGCTAAAACCCCAAATACAAATTTTGTTGGGAATTAAACCAAAATTCGATAAAGGCAAATTAATTAAATTTCCTAAAACAAAAAAAACGAATTTTGTTGGGAATTAATCCAAAATTCGATAAATGCAAATTAATTAAGGAATTATTGATCATGGTTTTGACTTGGTCAATTATGATTATATTTGGATGTGGATTAATAAATTTAATATAAGGAATTGGTCTTAAGAGAGAAAAACATGGAAGAATGGGTCAATGCATGGCCCATGATGTGGAAATTAAAGGAGCCTATAAATAGGCCTAATTTCCTTCATTAAAAAAAATATATGCAAAATTCTCTCTCTCTAACCACCCCAATTAATCCATCCGAAATTCCTTAGTTAATTTAAGTTTTTGAAGAGTAAAATCTCAGGAAAGAAAAAATGGGTTATTAGCTAGATTCTAAACCCGTCTGGAGATTGATTGGCTAGCTCCTTTCTTTCCAACCTTGTTTAGAGTTTGGTGAACACTCGGAGGCAATCCACCGGGCGATTCGACCGGCAACGCGACTCCGGATCTTCAAAAGGTTTTAGAGAACCTTTAGGTATGATTCTCTTTGCAATTGTTTGTTTGTTCTAATGCATGTTAAATAATTAGGACAAACAAATGCATGTCTATATGAAAATCGAAGAAAATATGAATGTTTCGATCCTATATGTTTATAAAATTTCGAAAATATATACATACTATGGGGCACGAAATCCAACAGTAATACGATACAGCACGTTTCTGTTAATTTAACAAATAAAGGCCAACTCACAAAATCCATATCTATCCCCCCTTAAAGATGAGAATGATTCACCATTTACCCCTTTTGTTCCTTTCTTCGCATTCCAATATTACCCCTATAAATTCAGAAATCCCCGTTTGTGCATCTCCTCGCAAACCAAACCCTAAAGGCTCATCAAACAACCCCGAGAATCCCCCCACCGTCTTTTGCATTAATAACTCCAAAATGATATTTTATTCTTTTCTTCCATATATGTTTTGTTCCGTTTTTTCTTTACATTACGCTGACTTTGATCTGATTAAGCTTCGAATTTTATAAGTAACTCTACTCACCTTGCATTAGTGCATATAAGAACCAATAAGCACGATTAGAAGAACAATTTGATGGAGGGTTAGGAGGGGATTGATTGTCTTTTTCTATTTTTGGTTGAAAATCGTTTCATCACCTTATTTTATATTTGTTACAAGAAAAATGTTATATGAATTTTATCACACCACACATTCTTTATATATTGATTTTACATTCCTCGTATTCTTTAAAAGGTTTAATTTCTAATGTACAACTTGCTTGTACTTTTTTTATCCTCATGCTAATATGTCGTGAGATGGCATATGACCATTACGTTTTTGGTTATGTTATAGGGTTTTTGGATCATGATGGGGTAATTCTAAATTGCTATATTTAATGATAATGTTTATTACCTTTAAAAAAAATTACTAATGCTTATTTACCATTTCTCAAAAAAATGCAAATATATCGGGGTCAAAAGCTCTTAAAAAGCATGCTTCATTCGATTTGCCAATGGACAATTGCAGATGATACTTAAATAAAACTGACCAATATCACAAACATTAGTTCTAAATTTCTAAATGAATTTATTTTTTCTATGATGTTTATTACCTGCTTAGAAATATTGGACATATATAATGAAATATACTGTGTATACACGTGCCTTTAGCTATGGCTGTGGTAGTTGAAGAGTGCAGGAGCAGCAATTTGACAGAGGCATCTACCACATCTTATTATTTCTTTTCAATTTCTAGTTGCTTCTCCAAGTTGTAATGGTATTGTAGGAATCTCTATAGACTTTAATGAAATGGATACTTCTATATTTCCTCCATCTTTTTGGAAAACTTTTTTTTTATTAAACGAAGTGTCGTAACTAACCTCTTGCACTTGAGTTGCCAAAGCTTTTACTTTTTCCTCAGTAGCATGCACTTTTGATTCTAATATATGAATCTCAAAGTTGTTCTTTCTCGATTCAGCCCATAGTACTTGTACCTACCGTAATTAGACATTTTCAAATCAGCTATTACTATTACATGTAGCTCTGAATATTGAATCACGTGACTTTTTGCAACTTTCTGCACAAAATAGTTATATAACAGAAAGGGAACCTTATCTTCCATCTCTTTCACTTTCTCCTGCAAGTAGGATGATTGATCTGGCGGTTTCTGCAAATAGACATTATATGTGAGCTGAAGGCAGTGACTATTATTGTAATTCAGGATTAAAAATCATAAAAGCATTTCTTTTAACTTTAAAATAACATGTAATCCTTCAAAACGTATATACATAAAACTCAAACACACTATTCAGCAAATAACTATGGTTGACAAAAATCATCCTCTGAAGTATAGAACGGAAAACTTCAAGCTAGTATCTACAACACACTGAAGCTCCACCGGATTGATACAAGGAGGAAGATCAAAAGGTATGAGAAGGCCTAGTAAGTTGAAGGAATAACTAAATTACAGCTTGCATATTTCATATTTGCATCTTAGAACTTTTTATCATCATATATGAGGAAATGTTGGTAGAAGTAGAAATAAAAGTCAGAATCGAGATCAACTCCAATATATTTCAGAGAACAAATCCTGGCGAAAAATTGATTACATCGTAAAAACAGCTTAAGAAACAACCATGTCACCTTTAGCAATCATAATTTGGTTAATAAGGCATAACACACCCATCAATTCTATATGGTATAAGTACTAAGTACATCAAGATAAATAAATGAAATTAAGTATCTAAATGCACACTATATAGATTAAAAAAATAACCTCAATATTATGTAGAGATTCTTGTAGAGCTTGAATCTTGAGTTCCATCTCCCCGATTACCAAACCATTTTTTTCCAAATGTGATATTTTGGAATTTAAGATGTTTGTATTGTGCTCAAGCAGAGACCCTGCAAGAAATTGCCATTACCTTGGTGATCATTACAGGAAAGAGGAACAAAATCATGTTTTTAGCAAATCCACCTTGGCAACATGGCAAAATATGCACGAGTAATGTTAGTGTCTTAAAGTTAAAGGTCAGAGATACGTATGACTTCCACAATATGAAAAACTAGGGGTTTATCTTTAACTTATATATCTGACATCCACAGCCCGATTTAGAGTATTCTAGACCAATGTTGCGACGGTAACTACATCTTCGATTATTAGGCTCTAAAATGCATCATATATTTTCATAGGTAATAGGAAGATTGTGTAAGATCCCTTCAACTCCAATAGATGCTATGTCATACGAGTTTACAAAAAATCCTACAAAGTTAATCCTTGGGATATCCTTCCTTGTGTCAAAGATTAAGTTATTTTTTGGCATTTGGAGCATCATGGACTATATCAAATAGTTATCTAAGCAAATTGTGAAATCATAGATGGTCAATTGCACTTCGCATCATTGGGTCAATTGGAAACAACCGCATTGTTTTACAATAATAGGGTTGCGTACACCCGACCCCCTTACCTCGCCTAGTTGGGAGCCTCTTTGGAGGCACTGTGGAAATGTTGTTGAGGTTGTAAATGATTTATAACTATCCCACTATAAAAAACAAATATATAAACCCACTCAGACAACGACAATGATTCCTTGGTAATTGTAAGTGGTGAAGAATGAATGCAAATTGACATGCTTAAATATCCATAACCATAAGTGCAGATAGAGGAATCATTTTCACATACAATAATAAGCAACTACCGCATTTGTCCACCCTTTTTTATTGGTTTTGTCCACCCATAAAACAAACTTGTATTCTACATATGAACAAGTGAAATCGCAAAAAATTACCCTTCCATGTAATTACATTGTTAAAACAAAATTTAGGAACATAATAAGACAACATGAAATGGTAGCTAATTGATGTGTAAGAATGTGACAGAAGGAAAATTTAATAGCTACTTTGATGCCAGTAAATAAAAATAGGGTGTACGTTCTAATATTGGATGGACTTCATTATCAATGTTTGTTCTTTTTTTTTACCTGGTAAATGGTAATTACCAGCAATATAATGAAATAAACTTGTACTAGACCTATCTAGTTTAGATACTAGTGAAGAAAACAAACCCGGTCTAGGGTCTTCAAAAAGATTTGGGGCCTAATCGGATAGCAGGATTGAAGTAAACTAGCATTTGTAATTTTCACAAATACCAAAAAGAGACGGAAAGAAATGGAGTATGTAACATCCCGTACCCCAACCCACACCGAGCCCAAGTCCGCAAACATAAGTCCATTGTCCCACCACATCCACCTAGGTAGCCACAAAACTTAAGTTAGTTGGTGTTGCGGTAGTAGACTCATATCTATATAACTCACCCCAACAATCTCTTGATATGCAATGTGGGACTATTATCGAGTCTTACATCCTTCCCACTTAAAAACATGATGTTCTCGTCGTGATCAAACCAAATTCAATAAACCAAGCATTGTGGTAGTAGATCATGTTTATATAACCCACCCTAACAATCTCTTATAGGCGATGTGTGACTATTATGGGATGTTATAGAGTACCTTAAAATGTTTTCCAAATCCAAAGTATGTTTTTAATTGAAATTGTTAGAACCGACAAAGAACACCACTTAGAAAATAATAGTTAAAAAAAACAAGTTTTTCCCCCTTTTATAAAGAACAATCGTTTGAAATTTAAAAAAAAATCAAGGGAAAAATGAGAGATTTGGTACCATGACCATCAGAGAGTTAGTTTGTTCTCGTGTCCAAACCAATTTCCACAATACATCAAAAGAATTGTTTACACAGTTAACAAAGTTCAGGTATAGCCTAGGCGACTGCCAGTCGCCTAGGCGTTTAAGCAAACGATTTTTTAATTTCTTTTTGTTTTAATTTTAAAAATTAGGAAAAAAACTTGAAAAAATAAGAAAACTACAAATAAAATATATACTTTTTTTAACATGTTTAGCCATAAAATAACTTAATTCACCAACCCACTAGGAATTGATAGGAATGGAAGAGAAGTAGGGTAATGGGTAACAAAGAAAAAGAAAAAGAAGAGAAAAATGAACAGCCAAAATTGCATCACACTAAAACCCTAAAATCACTTAGTATATAAGCTTCTCTCCCCCTCCCCCAAACCCTAACCCAGCCACCCTCTCTCCCACAAACCCTACCCCAACCACCCTCTCTCTCCCGCTACAGTAACAACCGGCAACCAGCAACTTCCACATGGCAGCAACATCACCACTCCAGCAACCAGCCACTGCTGTGCACAGCAGCACAACACATGGTCGCCTAGGTGACCATGTGCGGCCACCTATACCGCACACCACTGTGTGCGGTGTGCGGGTGGTCGCATATTCGCCTAGCTGACCGCCCGGCTGAACACTAACAGTTAAGGTTAAAAGGGAATCTACTTGGCAAGGCTATTTACAAATTTCTACTTTTTCTATCTATCATAGTACAGGACAAAAACAAGTTATGTTGAAAGCATTTTCTTTGAAATAAGTAGATTTACAAGGTCCAAAATACAAACTTGAGGTCTACATTGTAACATTTTGAAATCTAGTAACAACAACAGAGTCTTTAATCCCAAATTAGTTGGGGTAGGTAGAAATGAATTCAAAAGATAAGTTTCATTTCCATAAGAGTAGTTGAGGTTTTGTTGGTTCGCAACACCTATTGCAACCCTCCTCCTTTATCCTGGCTTGAGACTAGCTATGTAAAACAGCTATATAAAACCAATAACAATTTTCAAAATGAAACTGATATAGTGCTCTCTCTAGAAACAGGCTTATATGAGAATATGACTTTTGTTCTTGTATATACATAATTATGCGACCACAAGCACATACTTGAGTTTTTGAGTGGTAGTGCAGTCACATGGTTGAAAGACATCCACCATAACATGCAGAGTACGTGCTGCCAAGCAGCATATATAGGTTACATAACATGTGCTATTAATGTGTAAATATTATGAAGAAACAATAAATTGAAAGGAAGTAATGAATGAAGGAATGTGTAAATAAAGTTAATATAAACTCCTGACAGCAAGACCATCAGAACCATTACTCGCTACCAGCTTATAATAGAAATAGGCAATTCAAAAGCGGACTCCAATTTATTGAAATAGAGATAGACAGACTGGGTCACATGCTGGAACCATGTTTTAGAATGAGTTTCATTTTCTAACCTAACGTGATTAGTTTGAGATTAAAGGTTTTGTTGTTGTCACAGAAACAGATGTTAGGTACATTTGGCATCACCCACATTAAATGTTGCATTCCTGAAGGAATGAGAAGCACTTTCTTGACCTCTATTTTTTCCCCAAAAGGACATACTCTAAAGAATTTGATTCGTACCTGTTGCTTGTTTGATATTGCGATGATGTTTTTTCTTGTTTCTTATTTTTTCCCGAAAGGACACAATGTTTTGCCAAACGTTATTGGTTCAGTTTCTGATTAATGCAGTTAATATTATGAAGAAATAATTGAACATGAGTATAGGAAGGAAATAGCAAAAGCATAAATAAAGCTAATGTAAACTCCTAATGGTCAAGACCATAAGAACCAATACTCAACAATTTGCTTGATTGGAACATGAAATCTAAGAGAAAATTCATTTTTTTTAAATAAAATACATGTACTGCTACATTTGGTATCGCACAACTAAAAGTTGGATAAAATGAGAAGCTTCTTTCTTGACCTCCGTAGTTTACCAGAAGACACACTGAAGCGCCAAGATTCTACTTGTTTCATGTTTGGCATTGTTTTGATTTAAGCACATCTTAAGGATGTAACTATTCACAGGAACACAAAATGGAAGTAGAGAAGTAAAGTTCAGAAGTGACTTCTAAGTAACTAGTTTGCACGAACTTCTACAACATGTAACTTTTGTACATAGCATGATCTCCATCGATTCTTCACTAAATCCATGAGAAAACAAGTGCAACTTGAAAAACAATACAAAAGCCTTGACTTACTCTACTTCCAGCTTCGAAATTAGATTTAAAATAAAAAATTTGCTGATTTGTTTTCTAAAATAAATATTTTGATTAACCCATTTTTTAAACAAATGTTGCTAGAACCATCTAACCCCCTCCCAATTTATCAAGTTCATTTCTGATATGCGTGGAAGAAGATGGTGTCAAAGCGAACTGTGGTTCTTCCAGGGTTAATCTTACATTATTAGTTAGTGAAGTCTGGAACTTGTGTTCCTGACTTTGTTCATTTCGCTACTGGTCGATCCATTTCTTCAATCTAGATTCTAGAACACATATCAACTCACGAACTCCATATCTGTCTCCAAATTACTGACACCCTAAATTCCAAAGGGAAGAAGATGAGCTAAAATCAAACTAACATGAACTAAATCAACTAAGTTCAGAAAAAGTAGTAAACCACATTATTTCCTGCACTCTTAACTAAAAATAACTTCAAAATGAATATTTGATAAAGCCAATTTCTTCAAACCCCAAAGCCAAAAACTCACATTAATCAAGCATGAATTGTCAAAAACCAGAATACCTAAACTAACATAAAACCTAAACAATCTCCTCCACTGCCAACTGAAAACCAACTCCAAATTCAACATTCTCTCCAACTTCCATTCCTCGATCTAACGAAGACACAAACAAAAATATAAGCACGAATTACCCAATTGGGCGACCTTGAGCTTGAGCCGCTCCGCCTCCCCATTCCTCCCCGACCCCGCCGACAGCGCGGAGATCGATAAGCAGAGAACGGAGACGAGAAAGACGTACGTCCGGACGCGGCGGAGGAGGGGAAGGGTGAGGAGGAAGTGAGGGAGGATGTGGAGAGTTTTGGGGAGAAGAGCCATTGAGGGTATTGGAATGAGGAGGCAGGTCAGACGGGGAGGAGAAGCGAGGGAATAATCGGGTGGGTCGGGTCGTGGAGATCTGATTGGTGTTGGGTTCGAGAGTGTAATTGGATCGGATAATCCGGTCCAGTTCGCGAAGTGCGGTAAGGTAAATAAACGAAATACTTGACAACATCATTGTTTGTTTTACGTCAAGGTTTTTTAAGGATAATTTGCTTGGGTGCACCTCTGGCATGGTGGTGTAATTGAGTAGCATTAACTAGTGATGTTTGGACCGGTTTAAATAATCATTTCTTTTTTACCTATTTTGCATCCACACATTATCAATGTTATATTTGATCATATTAAAAATATCATAGAACTAACGAGGTGATTGATGGACATGAAAAACATGCATTAGAACTTGCTAGTCTAAAAGCAACACTTATTGATGTTGAACAACTAGATCTTAAGACATGTAATGAACAATTAAGAAAAGATCTAGAAAAGTTCACAAATGAAACTAAGATGTTTGACATGCTTCTAGGTGGTCAAAGATAATCACTTGACAAACATGGTTTAGGTTATAATGCTTCACATGTAAAAAATCATGTGTGTTATATTACTTTAAATGGCTAGCATTTGTTTATGAAGCATAATTTTTTAAGTGTATGGCCCCCAAAGACCAAGATGATTTGAGTGCCAAAAACTAACATTCAAGAACCTAAAGTTGTTTGGGTACCAAAATTTACGCTTGTAGGTACTTAGAAGATGAGAAATCGGTAGTGACCGGTCAAAGCTTGCAACGTCGAATTTCAAGTCGTTTTGTACTATCAAAAGGAGAATTGTAACCACAACTGAGGATTACTAAGTTGAGTAACATTTTTAATCCTCCTAAGCATATAGAATTGGTTCTAATAGGACATGAATGCCTAATTGTCATATATTTTGTATCATATGATTGATCAATTAGGAAGAAGCTTAATGTATATCATTAAGGGGGAGTAAAATAAAAATCAAGCCTAATTGATAGACCTATTCATATTGATAAAATGAGCTTATTGTATATCTTTATCTAGAGAGTGTAATGAATTGCAAATTTAAGGGGAAGCAAATTCATTAATTACATTAGAATGGAACTAAGAGATTAGACATCTCATGATCACATTTTTAACATTTGATTGATGTCAAATGGGGAGAAGAAACCTTGAAATTGAAATAATTGAACAAAAATTATGCACGTTCATAGAGAGAGCATCATATATGCATAGTTTCTAAATTTAAATTTCAAGTATTAAGATATAGATTGTCATCATCAAGGGAGATTGTTGACTTTTTAGCCTCAATCCGTGTTTTGATTATTTAACTAACTTAATCTTAATCACAATCAAATGTAGTAAAGAAATCAGAGTGAAGCACATTCACGAGGACCTTTCACGACGGGAGCACGACTCAGATCCCAAGCACACATCATTCATAGAATATCAATTGTATTGTGCTAACATCTACAAATGATCAAGACTCAAGGAAGAATGGAATAAAGTCAAGACATGTAATCAAACAAATTGAAGACATGTAATTTTCCTTTATTTGAGTATTAGGAACTTATGTGAACATGAGCATACAAGAGTTAAAATATATTCACATACACACTAGGTTCCTTGTAGAAGTCACACACAATTTTTCAGATCAATTGAACTTCAATAGGTTACCCAAACTTAAGTAGGAAAATCACTTAATCTAAACCTCTACGTGTCTGTGCAGAACGGTCGACCGAAACGAGTTTTCCGTTCGATCGTTTCTACAAGTTGATGGTTTATCAAATAGTGATTTTACCTAGCTCTACCGGTCGACATTTTCTGACTTTCCAGTCAACCCGTTTACCCGTATTTTCTAAATCATGAGAATTAAATTTATACCGCAAGTGCACGGCGTCAATGAAGACGTGGCAAATACGGGTCGAACACAAGGAGGGAGAGATTTGTTATTAATGTGATTTCGATTGGGGGAAAGAAGGAGAGAAGAAATAAGTTGGTTTTGAGATTTTTGATTTTTAATTATCTAAAGCAAGAAACAAGAATAATTAAAACTAAAACAAGAACAAAGAGGTGAATTCCGTTGGGTGGAGGTTTAGATTTAAGGTTTAGATTAGAGAATTCAGAAACTTATAATAAATCATATTAGTTATGAAGCATTACATGATAAATGATTTAACATAAACTCAAGTAATCAAAATAGACTAATACGAACTTAAAATAATAACATTTATTCATCTTCTCTTCACCCTAAATCCGTCACCTCCACCATTTGGAAAGAGTTAGAAACTCATGGAGGGAGGAAGAAGGGGTCCTTGAGACATTACAAAAGAAAACTAAAAGTAAGAAATAAAAGACAGAATTTTATTAATGAAAAGAAGAATACAAAACTAAGATTAAGAATAAAAACTACAACCAAAGACTCAGGACCCTTCTAACATCGTTCTCGGGTCTATTTATAGTTGCTACAAGGGATCTAGGTATAATATTGGAAAGTACACGTGTCCAGACACGACTGGACAAAATTGGAGCACACAGATCGCTGAGGGGGCGGCGTTTCCGCCGCACAATGTATGTGATATGCGGCGATTTCGCCGCACAATCTTCTCTGATTTAATCCGGATTTTTGTTGGTAGTTTATAGTATGATTTGATCCTCATTTGCGCGTCTGGATGATTTCTTTCCATTCTTTTGAGCTCCGGATTAATTCCTTTATATGTTTGGAGATTTACATTGATTTTTCTTTAGATTTTCTCCAAGATAATATTTTGGTGCTTTAATTGCAATTAGGTCCTTGACTTTTTGCAATTAAGTCCCCGACTACTTTTGTGCTTAAGTCCTTGTTCTTTTTGCAATTAGGACTTGAATGCTTTTATGCTTGGATACATTTCCATTCGTAACCCGATAATCTTGAACCTGGTCTTTATGATAGAAATGAGTCTTTTGCACGCGTTTATGCTCGGGATGTGGGTAAATTGCATTCAGGTCCCTGTATTCTGTAAATAAGACTAAACACATATCTTAGTAGCATTTATTGATGTAAAAGTAATCTAAATGAAAGACATATGATGCAATGTAAGCAATGCATCACTAAACGACCGTTATACCTGTCGTATTCTCTCAACGATCGTATTCGTATTTTCTCAAATACCTTCAAATACATTTGGCCACCAGTCGAACGATGCCTTCACAGCGGTCGACCTGTGCACCAAAAGTGCCTGTTATTTTTGGTCAAACGAACTTTCTTCTTGTGTTCGACCGATTAACCTTTGACTTGGCCAAAACCATCTTAACGGTAGACCATCCCCAGATTTAGTATGACCGTTAACTTAAGTTGTAGCCATTTGGTTTGACCGTAGTTTAAGTTGGTTCGAACATTTCCTTGATTTCATGGAAACAGTCGACCATTAATCCTGAGTCGATCGACCGATTTAGGACAAATTTGATAAATTTAGATTTCTATTTTGTGTATCTTACTTACACAAACTTCAACCAAATCTTCCCCGATGGCTATAAACATTTAGGAGCTTATAAATAGAGGTTCACACACCTTATTTAGACAACTCTCCTACAACAAACTTACACATACACTAGAGAGAAATCCTCCACTCCTGGAATCCCAAATGCTACACTCAAGAGCCAAAACTTCCACACCTTTGATCAATTCTTAATCATACTCAAAGTGTGCTCAAGTTAGAGAGTGTTTGATCCACTCACAATTGTTGTCAAAGAAGCAAAGGTTTAGTAGACCAAAACTTCCCTTACAACGGGAATTCTGCTTCAACAGGTCGACCAGTAGACCATCTGGTTCAACCGGTCGACTGATAAACCATCTGGTTCAATCGGTTATTAGCAGACTTGAAATTCCCTTCCCAAACGGTTGACCAATGGCCTTGTGGTTCGACCGATTCTTAATAGGAGTTTTTCCTATCTTATATCGGTCGACTGATTACCTTTCCCGTTCGACCGTTTCATCTTGTCAACCGATATAACTCAATTTGACTGACTCAAACTTTCATTTCTCCAATTATATATTGACAAGTGTCCTGGTTAGAGTGAGAACCGGTCGACCGAACGTCACGTTTTGTTCGATCGTTTGCTTTCCGGATTTGTCTTTAATATAACCATTATACTTGTCGTATTCATATACTCACCTAACCACTCTTTTGGATTTTGATCAATTGGTCAAACTATGCCACGCCAGCAGTCAACTGGTTCAAGAAAGAGCCTAACTCCTAAACACCCTGTAACTATTCGGTCAGACGAATTCTACTTTTTGTTTGACCGTTATCATTTTTACTTAGTTTTATTTTGACCAAAATCCCCAAACGGTCGACCGAACTCTTCATCAGTTCGACCAATCACTTAAGTTCTAGCCAAGTTGGTTCGACTGGTCTGCACCTCAGTTCGAACATCTTCTTATTTATAAGAAAACGATCGACCAAAATACCCGATCTGGTTAACCAAAATACCTGATCCGGTCAACTATTTGTGCCCAGATTTGTGTCATGTTATTTGTTGTCTTGTGTATCTTACACAACTCTTTACCAAATTAATCCCAAAGGCTAGATTATGTTTGGAGCTTATAAATAGAGCTTAGAACAACCTTTCAAGCCTACCAATCATTTCTCTAAGCTCACTTACTCTTACTACTCTCAATTTTCTCTAAACATCCTTTGTGCTCACATCTTTCCACTTAAATCAATTCATTGCCCTCATCATTCATTCAAGTGCTCAAGATTAGGTTACTCAAGTTTTCCTACAAAGTGTTGTACTAGCTTCTAGAGTGAAGCTCTTCTCGGATTGAGAGAAGGTGGTCCAGGCTAGACGAAGTTATTCGCAAAGTTTGAAGTGTAAAAGCTTGATCTCGGTCCGGAACGGAGATCGGATTAGTGGAGGACGCGAAGTTGCTCGAGGATGAGCAATTCATAAGAGAGGATTATGATCCGGTGGTTGGATCCAAACCTTTATACATCTGGTGTTGTAGTTTGCATATCTCTCATTTACTTTTATCGTTCTAGCTTTAAAATTGATTAACCTTTTTAATAAAACGTAATTAGTCTATTTACCGCCCCTTTAGACTAATATTGTGGCCCATTAGATCCTACACACATCTTTCACCAATGGGGCCCACTCTGTTATAACATTGTAACTGCACTATCAGGAATTTTACAATTTACACACTATAAATTTAAAAATGTCATTAATGTTAAATAAAAAACAAATAAAAAACAGAAAACCTCTCTCCCTTTCTCTATCCTCTCTCTCGTCTCTCTTCTCCCCACTTCTCTCCTCTCTCTCTTCGATACTCTCACTAGTCTCTCTCCTCTCTCTCATTCTCTCTCTTCTCTCTTTCCCCTCTTCAAATCTCTCTCTAGTCTCTCTTCTCCCCACTTTTCTCCTCTCTCTCAAGTTCTCTCTCCAAATTGTGATCCAACCGAGAAAAGAGAGGAGAAAAGTGAGACTTGAGAGAGAGAGAGAGAGAGAGACTTGAAGATAAATTGGAGAGAGATAACGAAAGATAGATGAGAGAGAAAAGGAGAGAGAGGAGAGAGTAAGGGAGAGAGGTTTATTTATTTATTTAAGATTAAGGATATTTTTTAATTTATAGGGTGTAAATTGCAAAATACCTAATGGTGTAGTTACGGTGTTATAACGGAGTATGCCTCGTTGATGGCATAAGTATACCCAAATAAATGACATGGACATAAATCAAACTAGCACTAATGTCAACCAAATAAGTTTAATACAACCAAATATCTATCCTAAGTGACCTCTCAATCTCTTTTTCTTTTTAGGACGTGCCTGAGCACGTACTCTCCCCCGATCGTGTCCCCCTCCTTGTGCTGCATTTTCTGTATGTTCCGTATCTTGAGTCAGACCACCTCCATCATCTTGTGTGTGTGGATTAGTAGTATCATCTTCTTCAACGACGCGATCAAGACTCAACCATAGTGTAGGTTCTTTAGCACCAAAACACACAAGCCAAGCCTTCATTTTTTCCTTCAACTTTGCAGTCAGTTAAGAGCCTGTCTTGTGATCTTTGATCGCCTCGTAGATTTTATGGAGTTCTTCGTGGATCTCGTAAGCTCTGTGCACCTACAAACAATTAGTCGTTAAACAAACACTAAACACATAATTTAAAAACTTCGTAATTATTTAATTAAAAGTTTAGATATTACCATCCCCTGCTCTCTACCCGCTCGGGGTCTGTACACGTTACGCTTCAGAGAGAAATTGTGGTGAACAATCCAACGTACCGTGATGTTCCAGTTCCATTCCATATACAGCTGTGTGCTCTCTTCAGGAGTGACACCTAGGAGTGATCGCTCAAACTGTAAATGATCTCTTCTATGAGACCAATATTGGATGAATCTGTGATTTTCCACCAACCAATTAACGTCTGCTCTCCCCTGAGCCGATTTGACTTCATGTCTCTCCATCGGCTCTGGAATGTGTCGTTGTAGACCGAACTGCCTCATGACTCGGTCTGGACACTGCATAACCACCTCTCCAAAATGTATAACCCATGTACGACTCGTCCAAATCTTGGAACCTTCTGTACATAGTGGTTGTAACTGACTAAGATCCAAATGTGCACAAGGATCCCAGGTCACCTGATCGATCTCCTGCACGTCGAGCCCATTCCGATAAAAATCAAGTGTCGTCGTCTTACCACTACCCTTGAATATTCTTGGTCGTCTCCAAAGGGCACCTAATGGTGCTCTGTCGTCCTCCTAGTACAGTATGATCTGCTCTTCAAAGGTCTCGCAATGTGGAAATATTCCCAGCACCACAATTGCAGAATCCTAAGAAATCCACACAGATGTTTGGTCGTGATCAATGAAGCTTCGTCCAAAGTGTGATATAAGTGGGCCAGAGCCGCACTACCCTAACTATACTCTGATGCGACAGCCAAATCTCTGAGAAAAGAAAGGTACTTCAAGTAAACCATTGTGCCGCTCTTATCAGCCAAAATACTACATCCCAGCTGGAATAGAATAAAGTTGTATCGTGTAACCGTGACCTCATCAACATCAAAAGGAAACTCCTGAAACTATGTTTGCAACCAACCCAGAGTTATCGAACGCTTACCGCCCAAGCCATTTGGACACTGACCCAATAAATCCATGCAGACATCTGACCAATCGTAATCTTGAGACTCACATACTGGCAAACCATCTACCCGCAAGCCCGTAATCAAGGAAATGTCACGCAAGGTGCAAGTGATCTCACCATGTCGCAGGTGAAAGGAATGAGTCTCTGGTCTCCAATGCTCCACCATCGCCTCCAACAAGGTATGGTCTAGCTGTAGTCGGCCTAACCGAGTGACTGTGTCGAAGCCTGCCAGATCTAGCAGAAACCACATTCTCTCATCAGTGACCTGCGAAGCGTTGAGCTTAGATCCATGCTCAATGCTTTTAACTCCTCCGACAAATTTGACAAGCTATTTTTTATGGTCATTGGCTTCAACTTGGTACATCAACTGGTGGTACCGAGTTACCGTATGAGATCTAGCCAGATTGATGTTTGCCGTCAACATGGTGTGGTCTGTAGGTACATATATTTCATTCCACGACTCAGCGACGTCCCTTCTTTTGACAAAGAATTTGTTCTAACGGAGAAATGTCATCAAAATCAATTTCATAACATCATATGTAATATCACAATCAACAAAATTTTGGGAAAATAATTTAAAAGAAGTCAAATATTAACTTTTAACAACAATAAATAGAATTTCTATCACAATAATCAAACTTAAATTCCACATTTTTTAGGATTACCACTGTAACCTTCCATCAACAAAAACTAAATCAATAATCTACGAAGAAGCAAGAAAAAAATAGTTTGACATAAAAACCCGAAATCGGTGTCGGGTTTGCACCTAAACGGGTTCCTAAACCAACAAAAACACTACAACCATACCTAAAACAACAATGTATACCTTCCTAATACATAAAATAGGGAGAAAAACGGTAGAAAACGAAGAAAAATCGAAACCCTAACATCAAAATCGTGAGAACTCGGCATGGGGGAGAGGGGGCATCAGGCTGCTTTTATAACCAGACAAAACTCGGTGTTGGTAACGCCGAGTTCACTTCTTTTAAAGTGAACTCAGAGTTTAGGATGTCGAGTTCTGCCTTTAGAAGAAGGCATCCTAGACACCGTGTTCGCTTAAAAAATCTGGCTCCCTTAACCGCCCACACACTATCTCTCCTTTGAAATGGGAAAATGAATAAATATTAAATTTGAACTCGGCACTGGTGCTGCCGAGTTCTCTTGAGTAGAACTCGGCAACACCAGTGCCGAGTTCTATAAAATAAAACTTGGCACTAGTGTTGCCGAGTTCTACTAATTCAAACTCGACAACTTCACTGTCGAGTTTGATTTGACACAAATTTGTACAAGTGTTTGGAGTCGACATCTGTGTACTCGTTTTCCCTATACAGAACTCGTCGTTGCCAACACTAAGTTCTATAAAGATTTTTTTCTGCAAAACTTGACGTCTGAGACGTTGAAATCTGTACACTAAAAACAAGATCTGTCGCCGTCACGTGTCACAACGTGGTTGTAACGGGTATAGTGTGAAAAATATTTACAAAGAATGTTATTTTGGAAAATTTTAAAAAAAAATTATATTGAAATTTTTTCCTTAATGTTACTCAACCTTCTCAACAAATTGTTTTGGAATTTTTCCCTCTCAAATCGCTCATAATGTGTAATTTTAAGTAGCAAAATTTATTTGACAATGTCGTTAAAATTCAAACGAAAATTTAGGGAAGGAAATTTTGGTTCCTTATCTCTTAAGGGCCATTTAATCCCTCCATTCTTTTCATTTTTCAGGTCATTGTGCACAGCAATCACTTTATCTACCTGTGTTGTCGCATTGAACCGCATAGTTCATTTTTATGTTTGCCTTTACCCTCGTAAGACTATAGCAAGCAGGAATTCCTTTATGTTTGGATTACTAATGTAACATAATTTTTTACATGTTTGCTTTTAGTTATCCCTAAATTACATATGTTTTTCGTTATTTTTCATTTGGGATTGTCTTTTTCATTTATGATTTGCACCTTCATATACTTCATCAGATGTTCTTCTACTTTGTTTTTCAATCCCCACCAACTATTATGTACTTCATCTAATGACTATTATAGGTTTTCATAAAGTATGCTTGGTATCTATGAACCCACGAGAGAGGATGTTTGCATTTGACCTCATTGCAACGCTAGCTTAATCATGTGGGCATTGGGATGCATTTTGTCGGGACTAAGTAAGAACTGAGTTGTGGATGCATGTTTAGGGAGACATGGATGTCCTTGTTTGTGACTGGACCATAATCATTTTTTATGTTTACGAGATAAATGTTCCCACATGTGCCATGATGTGTTTGGATTACGACATAACAAGCAGGAATTCCTTTGTGTTTGGATTACTAATGTTCCATCATTTTTTCACGTTTGCTTTTAGTTATCCCTAAATTACATATGTTTTCGTTATTTTTCATTTGGGATTTTGTCTTTTTGCAGATTTGCACCTTCGTATACTTTATTAATTGTTCTTCAGCCTGGTTTTTCAAGCCCCAGCACCTATTATGTACTTCATTCAATGACTATTAGAGTTGTTCATAAAGTATGCTTGCTATCTATGAACCCACGAGAAAGAATTTTTCGGCTTTAAGAACTGAGTTGTGGATGCGAGATCATGTTTTGGGAGACATGGATGTCCCTGTTTGTACTGGATTATAAATCATCTTGTTTATGCTTACGAGATAAATATGCCCACGTGTGCTATAATGTGCATCATTGATTTTGCTTCCCGTTTTGCATACTATAAAATTTGCTCACTGTTGGTTATTACGTTGGTTTTCTTGACTTATTACGTCGTGTTGTACCAGCCCCATTGACCGATGTGATAAGGAGGGGCGTGATAAGGGAGGGTTTTTCTATCGGTCCAAAAATCGACGTGATATGTAGATCTACCACGTCGTTTTTAGGTATAAAGGTCTACAACGGCGTTTTAGGAAAACCAATGTAGAAGGTCTCAATAGAACCAAAAAAAATATTTTTATATATTTGGAACCAAAAAGCTCAATCGCTACATCACAATGTATTACACCATAACTACAATTACAATAACAAATTAATCGAACAAAACCATTTTTCATTCGGAATATTTATCAATTACATAATTTATCCAAGATTAGTGCCCGGCAAGATATAATGATAACTCATCACATCAGTACATCAATAAGAAATTCTAACAAGTTGTCCTTTTACTTAAAAATAAGAAAACAATTAGAAAGCAAATGTAACTTATGGGTCATAATGAGCGCTTTGCGGAAAAACATCATATTCGGGTTCAAAAGGAACATACGAACACTCATTGAACACCAGACCATTTAAACCACTCTGGTTATCTAATGTGGCTTCTGGAACCACCGATCCAGTCATGTCCTCTACTGCACGCATAAAAGAGGCCAAACTTTCTTGTAATGACTTAGTTTGTTAACCAACATATGATCCAACGTAACTAGATG
Organism: Triglochin maritima; assembly: GCA_963682175.1. Classification (NCBI taxonomy): domain Eukaryota; kingdom Viridiplantae; phylum Streptophyta; class Magnoliopsida; order Alismatales; family Juncaginaceae; genus Triglochin; species Triglochin maritima. The sequence goes on along the minus strand of OY821781.1, from coordinate 25,491,654 downwards.
GTCTAGTAGTTGGTGTCTCTCTCATATCACCCAATCTAAAGATTGCTCAGCTATATAATTAAAAGGGTTAATTACAGTTTGACCCCCTGAACTATGCCTTGGTATCACTTTGCCCCCCTGAACTTTCAAAGTTAACAGTTACCTCCCCTGAACTTTAATTTTGTAACACTTTGTCCCCCTGAACTTCAAAAACTCATTATTTAACACACATTCGACGTTTTTTTCCTAATTGTTTTTGTTGTATCCCTAATACACTCTTAAACCTATATTTACGTGAAAGTTTGGATCGAAACGGTGGTCTGATTGAGTGTCAAATCGACCGAAATTCCAACCATATCCGACCTCCATTTCGATCGAAACTTTCACGTAAATATAGGTTTAAGAGTGTATTAGGGATACAACAAATAAAATTAGGAAAAAAACGTCGAATGTGTGTTAAATAATGAGTTTTTGAAGTTCAGGGGGACAAAGTGTTACAAAATTAAAGTTCAGGGGAGGTAACTGTTAACTTTGAAAGTTCAGGGGGGCAAAGTGATACCAAGGCATAGTTCAGGGGGTCAAACTGTAATTAACCCTAATTAAAATTGTCCCAACCCTGTTGGGTGTTTGTCCGAGGCACCCCAGGATGCATGGGTTGGGTATACCAGGGAGAGTAGTCATGGTCCCAACAATGAAATGAATGATCGCCCATGTTGAAAGGAATGTGTTCTAAAAGTTTTACTTTTATATGTCAATTATTATGAATTGGATGTGCAAACATTTTGTTCCTTGATTATGGTATTCTTATTTTGGAAGTGTTAAGGAAGAGGCGTTTGGTCCTTAACCGTAGAGCTCTAAAAGATAATGGTTTACTTAAATCAAAAGTTATTCACAATCATGGTAATTAACATTGAACATTAATCACCGAGATAAGATTGTCGTGTTGGTCATCGATTGTTGTAGCTCTACAAATAATTGGCGACACGAGTATATAAAAGAGGAAAAAATTACTTATATATATTGAATAGACCTAACAAGTAAAACATTATGAAATTGTGTTTCGTGTCATTAATATTTTACTGTGTCTTGGATCATAAGATATGAGACTTATATCTTTTCACTCAAGAAGTGCTTAATTTGATTATTGTCAAAAACTATCAATGAGTATAGTGATAAAGACAATAGTTGGTTGAACATGACTTGTGCTGGAAAAGATAGTTAGTCAAACGATTATCGTTGCCCCTCTTAATTGAGTGATGATATTAGTGGGCCCCTTGATAAAGCAAAATTATAACGTGCACAATGTAACTTGAGTTAAGTTACATAGTTATAATTAGCTTAAAGAGATCAAAAAATAAATATAATACAAAAGTGACACATTTCTACTTTGTATATATTCTTAATATCATGACGCAAGGGACGGACACAAGTGATGCACTTACATCACTAAATGTATCGTGTTTAGTTCAAGTGGAACAAAGACATCTATGCTAATTGGGTAACTATAATGTGTATCTAGATACCGCTAATAGTTTGAGATATTAAGTGTTTAATATTGCTGTCACTTTGGCTTAGATCCTCCTATAGGTCACACCACAAAACTAGGAAACAAGAAGTTTGATTTTGAGTTCATATGATGTGTCGGGTTTCATGTGAAAAAGAGACACATGTGGTGAACGAATAAAATCAATATGTCATGAGAATTGACATAATTAGAATCATAATAAATTCATATGAGGTGTGTATATTATGGGGTGTAATAATTTATTGTTACATAAGATAATATATTACGGGGAACGGGTAAACACAATTTGGTTGACCGAAATTGTCTGGAGTGCCTGGACAATTGGGTTCGGTTAACCAAGCGTGAACGGTCAACCGAGAAATAATATTTCGGTAGACGGAAGGTGACATGGTCGTCCAATGAATGCTCGCCAAGAGAAATTTTTGGTGGGTCAACGGTCGACCGAGCAAGACACGGATAGTCCGAATTTTTCCAGAGAATTTTTCTCATGCGTATTCCGTCGACCGTCTATCTCACGGTCCACCGAACATGTGTTGTAACCAAATGGTTCGGTTATTCTCGGTTAACCGAACAATACGATTTTTGCCTGAATTATTAAGAGAATAATTAGATCATGGGTTAGATTAATTCTAGATTTAATCAAACGTTTTTATGGGTGCTTATGTGGCAATTTGACATTAATTTTAGGAGAGAATAAGCAAGAGATCATGACTAAAGAATAGTTCTTGATGAAGATGTTTTGGGAGCCTATAAAAGGACCCCTCATCCTACTTGTTTAAGTTAATGCAAAAATTCTTTCTTTCATTAATCTCTCCCTTAATCACCACAAAAATCTCTTAATAGTTTTAAGTTTTGGAGATACAAATATCAGGAGCTTAAAGATGGGTTATTAGCTAGATTCTAAGCCTAATTAGAGATTGATTGGCTAGCTCCTTTCTCTCTAATCTTGTTTAGAGTTTGGCAGACGATTTAACGGGAAACGCGATTCCGGATCTTCGAAAGGTTTTAGAGAACCTTTGGGTATGATTCTCTATTTGTGATTTATTTTAATATATGTAAGATTGCATGATATTAGAATAAACACAAAGTAATGTACATAAAATTGTTGAAAGTATGAAATCGAAATTGTATGTTGTGTTATTTTTTTTAAAATATATACATACAAGGGGACACGAAATCCTACAGTGGTATCAGAGCATTTAGTTCATTTTTTCAATGATTAGACTATATAATTAATTTTAGTTTACCATCTACAATCGAAACAATTCATGTTCTGTCTTTTTCGAGTTTTCCGATAGTTTTGTTGATTTAATTCTAATTGATTCTTTTGATAGTTTTAAATGTTTTGAAACAGATCATGCGAATGTTAGAATTGAAATTTAGACTTATGTCTAATTTATAGAATTTTCGTTTTTAATTAAATGATTATTTTATAAGGAATCGACAAAACGAAGAAGGTATATGTTTATCTTTGTTTAAAAAAATTATTTTTGGAAATTGGATAAACAACGGTTCAAATGTTTTGTAATTTGAACTATGGATGGATAAAATCATATTAAAGGATTTCAAATGGTTTTAGAATTGTTTGATTTAGAGATGCATGATAAACTAAATCGAGTAATTTATAGTATATGTACATGCGTTGCTCGAGTTCTCTTATGCAGGGATATGTTAGTCTGTATGTACCGATGAAGCCATGTGTGAATGAATGAATGAATGTGTATATTGTTATTATTCAATCATAGGGGCTTATGTATATGTGAAAGCTAAATTTCTATGTATATGCATGCATATGAGAGAGTTTTTACATAGGACTTGCACAAGACAATTTTTCAAATTGAGAGATGCATGTTTATATTTTTGCAATATCAACATCCATGGTGCAAGAGGAAGACGCTGAAGAAGCGCAAGGATCAAGGACGCGGGAACATATAAACTCACACAATGTGTGTGTGAATGAATTTATTTATGTTTGTGTGCTTGACATGTTTGTTGCTGTATGGATGAATGTCAGGATGTGTATAGATGATAAATATGCATGATCACCTAAATTCTAAAATCACATGTAAATGTTTAAATTGCCCAACCAAAAATTAAGAGTATTTTTCTTTCTTATTTCATCCACTAGCAGCTATCAATCGAGGGATATTCTGCTCGCCCTTAGCGGGAGATAACTTCCTCCATCTTTGGGAATATTGGGAGATATAAGGATTATTGTGCCATGAATAGATGTACGAGGTGCGATTCACCCTTAGTGGACACCGAGTACATTTGTTTGTGAATACAATGGATAAACATATCTCACATCAAATGAAATAAGTTTTCTTAACAAGACCCGGAACCCTAGCTCGGTTTGGAGAAAGAGAGTTTTTCTTACGAGGATTGGTCAAATTCCCTCTTAATTAAAACGACAAGAATCATAAGAGTTTGAAAATGCAAATGTTGTGATATTTCGAAATGGTTATGATTAGAAAAATATTTTCTTACCTTGATTTTATAATATATCTGATAGCCCTTAGCTAGTTTTTATTATAATTGATAGGATCTTGAATTGATGCATTTATGGACAATTTTTTTATATTACGGTATTGATTTTTAAAACATAAAATATACATTAAATCCCATATAATTTATTTTGTAGAAATGTCGAATATTCAACCTATTGTGCGATATCTGATTGAAAAACATCATTTGGCAAATGATGACTCAAACTTCATAAGCTGGCAACTCAAACTCAATATCGTGTTGAAGTTTGAGAAACTATCTCATATTTTGGATGATGAAATCCCAAAATTAAATGAGAAGGCAACCGATAGCGAGAGAGAGGCAAAAACCAAGTGGGAAGAGCAAGAGAACCAGGTTCACGATCTAATGTTGGCCTCCATGGGTGACTCGCTTCAAGCGAAATACTTGGATTCAAAACCCAAGAAGACCATGGAAGCTTTAACAAAGATGTTCATGGATAGTGCTAGAAAAGAGTGCTATAAGACCACCATCGCACTCACAACGTGCCACATGGCGGAGGGAACATCTGTATATCTGCATTTTCTCATGATGCAAGGATACCTTGAGAAGTTGTCGAAACTCTCTTCCCCGATGCCATTGTGGAAGATTTGATTCTTGGCTCTCTAGCCCCGTCCTACAAGGACTTCATTATGCACTATCATGTGCGTGAGAAAGGGGTGAGTCTTGAGGAACTTCACAACGCTCTCAAAACGGCTGAAGTTGATATGGGCAAGGGTCGGGACAAACACGTCCTAGCCGTCCATGAGAGGAGCAAGAAGATCACCAAAGGTAAAGGCAAATTCACCAAAAATACGTCAATCAAGAGCAAGGGAGTAGGAGGTGCTCGTGTGAGTGCCTTGAGGGGGAATTCTTTGAAATCTCCGACTCCCAACACGGAGTGCTTTCACTACGGTAAAAAGGGACACATCCAGCCAAATTTCCCCAAGTACAAGGAAGACCTTGACAATGGAGTGATTGAACGTAAGCGCCCCCAAAAGGCCAAAGGTATATTTGTTATTGAGATAAATTTAGCCACCTCTGTCCATGATTGGGTAATTGATACCAGATCTTGTGCTCACATAATTTCTAATGTGCAGCTACTAAAGGATAGGAAGGAACTCGTGAAGAACGAGATGATTTTGAAGGTCGGAAATGGTGCTAGCGTTGCTGCGATTGCACAAGGTTCTGTGGAGCTTCAATTATCAAGTGGTTTAAATTTATGTTTGAAGAACTATTTATTATGTGCCTTTGATTAGCAAGAATATTATTTCTGTATCATGTTTGGATATGGATAATGTAAATATAAATATTTCAAATTCTTGCTTGTCTATATCGAAGAATGGTATTTTCTATGCAAATACATTTGTAAGGAATGGTCTCTATTTGGTTGAATTGAATAATAAATAAATCTTAAACATCAATAACAAAAGACTTAAAACTACTCACGTGAATGATACACTCTTGTGGCACTATCGTCTTGGTCACATAAATAAAAAACACATCAAGAAATTGCAAGAAACTAACCTTCATAGTCAACTTGATTTTAAATCATTGGAGACGTGCGAACCTTGCCTAATGGGCAAAATGACCAAGAGTCCTTTCAAGAAGAAAGGACCGAGAGTGAATGACTTGTTGGATTTCATACATTCTGATGTATGTGGTCCGATGAGTACTAGTGCAAGAGACGGTTTCAGGTATTTCATTACGTTCACGGATGACTATAGTCGTTATGGCTATATTTATCTAATGAGAAACAAAAGTGAGTCCTTTGACAAGTTCAAGGAATTGAAGAATGAAGTAGAGAACCAACTCAACAAGAAAATCAAGTCTCTACGAACGGATCGTGGAGGTGAGTACTTAAGTTCTGAATTTAACTCATTCCTAAAGGAGTGTGGTATTGTACCACAGCTCACCCCTCCTGATACACCTCAGTGGAATGGGGTGTCTGAAAGGAGGAATAGGATATTACTCGACATGGTTCGATTAATGATGAGTCAAGCTGAATTGCCGCTTTACTTTTGGAGTTATGCACTAGAAGCTGCGGCTTACACACTAAATAACGTTCCATCCAAATCCGTAGAGAAAACACCTTATGAGCTACGGAGTGGTAAAACACCTAAGCTCAATTTTCTCAAGATTTGGGGTTGTGAGACCTACGTCAAGAGATTGTTCGACCAAACTTCAACCAAAAGCGGATAAGTGCTTCTTTATAGGTTATCCTCGTGAGACAAGAGGATACTACTTTTGACATATAACCTCCAATATAGTGATTGTAGAGAGGGATACCGTATTTCTAGAAAAGGAATTTTTGGAAAGAATAAAAAGTAGTGGGAGTAGAGTTGTGCTTGTGGAGACTCAAGATATTCTACAAGATCATGATATGAATGGTGGCATTCAAAATCATGAAGGCCCAACCGAGGTTCTTTTGGTTAGTGGGAGCGTGAGTGAGAGACCCTCGCAAGAAATTGTGAGAGAAACTCAATCTTCCCCACCTAGTGTACATTCGAGAATCGAACACGAACCAATTCCGCAAGAAATTGTGGAAGAAGTTCGAGAAGTACACGTAGAACCAAAAGAACTTAGAAGGTCAACGAGGGAAAGGAAGAAACCCGATATGTATTTGGAACTTCATGAGATCGTGGTACTAGATATCGATGATCCCTCGACCTTTCAAGAAGCAATGGAAAGAAAGGACTTTAAACTATGGTTTAAGGCCATGGAATCCGAAATAGAATCCATGTATGATAATCAAGTGTGGAACTTGGTTGACCTTCCTCAAGGGAAAAATGTTATTCAAAATAAATGATTTTCAAGAGGAAGATAGACATGGATGGGAACTTGATAACCTACAAAGCGAGGCTTGTAGCAAAAAGTTTCACTCAAGTTCAAGGAATCGAATATGATGAAACTTTTTCACCGGTTGCCATATTCAAGTATATTCGGATTATGCTCGCTATTGCCGCATTTCATGATTATGAGATATGGCAAATGGATGTCAAAACAGCATTCCTTAATGGGAACTTGGAGGAGGATGTGTACATGCTACAACCTTAAGGTTTTGAAGATCCAAAGAATAGCGAGAAAGTATGCAAGCTTCAAAGATCCATTTATGAATTGAAGCAAGAATCAAGGAGTTGGAACAAGCACTTTGACGAAGAAGTAAAAAAAATTCACTTCGTCCAAAGTAAGGAAGAGCCTTGTATATACAAGAAGGTTAGTGGGAGCCACAATGTTCTTGATCTTATATATCGATGACATACTCCTCATGGGAAATCATATACCTTTGCTTGAGCAAACGAGAAGTTCATTGAAATCTGCATTTTCGATGAAAGATATGGGTGAGGCTCAATACATCTTGGGAATCAAGATATATAGAGAGATCTCGTAGAATCATTGGCCTAAGTCAACGTACATACATTGACAAGGTCTTGGAAAGGTTCAACATGAACAACTCCAAAAAGGGAATGTGCCAATGAGTATGGGTGTGCAACTGAAGAAGTCTCAACGTGTTGAATCACGTAAAGACTTGGAGTACATGAAAGATATCCATTATACTTCGGCAATATGATCTATCATGTACGCGATGACTTGCACAAGACCCGATGTCTCGTATGCTCTAAGCGTGACAAGTCGTCACCAATCCAACGCAGGTCTTGAACATTGGACTGCGGTGAAAAATATTCTGAGGTACCTTAACCGGACCAAAGATAAGTTTCTTGTTTATGGAGGACAAAGGGAGTTAATTGCTGAGGGTTATTCGGATGCGAGTTTCATGAGTGATCCCGACGATAGAAGGTCGCAATCAGGATACGTCTACCTTCTAAATGGTGGAGCTGTGAGTTGGCGTAGTTGGAAGCAAAGCACTACGACCGACTCAACCACCGCTTCCGAAGTAATGGCTATCGCTGAAGCGAGCAAGGAAGGAGTGTGGATTAAGAAGTTCCTTGAAGAGCTTGGAGTAGTTCCCTCGAGCGAGGGACCAATAGAGCTATGTTGCGATAATAGTGCATCTATCTCGCAAATTAAGGATTCCAAATCACACCACAAGGTGAAGTACATGGATCGTAAGTACTTTGTCACACGTGACTTCATCGACGAGGGCAAAATAAATCTGTTATGGGTGAACAAAAACAACAACACAGCTGATCCATTCACCAAACCCTTATCCCAAACCAAAGGCGAAATGCATTTTGAGTCCATGGGTCCGAGGAACCATGTTGATTGGCTTGATGAGTGATTAGAGAGGGTTACCCTAGTTATTATTGTTTTAGACATTGGGAATGTATGTGAGAGAAAACTTTGATAACAAGTGGGAGATTGAAAGGAATGTGTTCTAAAAGTTTTACTTTTATATGTCAATTATTATGAATTGGATGTGCAAACATTTTGTTCCTTGATTATGGTATTTGTCTTTTGGAAGTGTTAAGGAAGATGCGCTTGGTCCTTAACCGTAGAGCTCTAAAAGATAATGGTTTACAGAAATCAAAAGTTATTCACAATCATGGTAATTAACATGGAACATTAATCACTGAGATACGATTGTCGTGTTGGTCATCGATTGTTGTAGCTCTACAAATAATTGACGACACGAGTATATAAAAGAGGAAAAGATTACTTATATATATTGAATAGACCTAACAAGTAAAACATTATGGAATTTTGTTTCGTGTCATTAATGTTTTACTGTGTCTTGGATCCTAAGATATGAGACTTATATCTTTTCACTCAAGAAGTGCTTAATTTGATTATTGTCAAAAGCTATCAATGAGTATAGTGATAAAGGCAATAGTTGGTTGAACATGACTTGTGCTGGAAAAGATAGCTAGTCAAACGATTATCGTTGCCCCTCTTAATTGAGTGATGATATTAGTGGGTCCCTTGATAAAACAAAATTATAATGTGCACAATATAACTTAAGTTAAGTTACATAGTTATAATTAGCTTAAAGAGATCAAGAAATGAATATAATACAAAGGTGAAACATTTCTACTTTGTATATATTCTTAGTATCATGTGGCAAGGGACGGACACAAGTGGTGCACTTACATCACTAAATGGATCATATTTAGTTCAAGTGGAACAAAGACATCTATGCTAATTTGGTAACTATAATGTGTAGCTAGATACCGCTTATAGTTTGAGATTTTAAGTGTTTAATATCGCTGCCAATTTTGCTTAGATCCTCCTATAGGTCACACCACAAAACTGGGAAACAAGAAGCTTGATTTTGAGTTCATATGATGTGTCGGGTTTCGTGTGAAAATAGGACACATGTGGTGAATGAATAAAATCAATATGTCATGAGAATTGACATAATTAGAATCATAATAAATTCATATGAGGTGTGTATATTATGTGGTGTAATAATTTAATGTTACATAGGATAATATATTACATATGATATGAATTTGCTAAAAACCCCAAAAGATCAAATTTTGTTGGAAATAAATCCAAAATTTGACAAAGGAAAAATCGGGGTCAAACACGGTGAACCGTTTACGATTCCGTCGACCGAGGTGTCTTTGGAACGGTCAACCGGACGGGGAACGGATAAACACAATTGGTTGACCGAAATTGTCTGGAGTGCCTGGACAATTGGGTTTGGTTAACCGAGCGTGAACGGTCAACCAAGAAAGAATATTTTGGTAGACTGAAGGTGACAAGGTCGTCCGATGAATGCTCGCCACGAGAAATTTTTGGTGGCTCAACGGTCTACTGAGCAAGACGCGGATCGTCCGAATTTTTCCAGACAATTTTTCTCATGCATATTCGGTCGACCATCTATCTCACGGTCCACCGAACATGTGTTGTAACCGAATGGTTCGGTTAACCGAGAAAAATTCTCGGTCAACCGAACATTGCGATTTTTGCCTGAATTATTAAGAGAATAATTAGATCATGGGTTAGATTAATTCTAGATTTAATCAAACGTTTTTATGGGTGCTTATGTGGCAATTTGACATTAATTTTAGGAGAGAATAAGCAAGAGATCATGACTAAAGAATAGTTCTTGATGAAGATGTTTTGGGAGCCTATAAAAGGACCCCTCATCCTACTTGTTTAAGTTAATGCGAAAATTCTTTCTTTCATTAATCTCTCCCTTAATCACCACGAAAATCTCTTAATAGTTTTAAGTTTTAGAGATACAAATCTCAGGAGCTTAAAGATGGGTTATTAGCTAGATTCTAAACCTAATTAGAGATTGATTGACTAGCTCCTTTCTCTCTAATCTTGTTTAGAGTTTGGTGAACACTTGGGGGCGAAACGACGGGCGATTCAAAGGGAAATGCGACTCCGGATCTTCGAAAGGTTTTAGAGAACCTTTGGGCATGATTCTCTCTTTGTGATTTATTTTAATATATGTAAGATTGCATGATATTAGAATAAACACAAAGAAATGTACAAAAAATTGTTGAAAGTATGAAATCGATCTTGTATGTTGTATTAAATTTTTTAAAATATATACGTACATGGGGACACAAAATCCTACACATGTAACCATCCATCTCGACAATACTACTCTCAAATCGACTACTCTCACAACCATGAGATCAAGCTCGCATAAAAGTGCTCGACTTGACCCTAAACACTAAGAGAAAGTGTAGTAGAGGAGGAGGCTAACCGATAGAAGTAGAGGAGAAGATGACTCAGGTGAGAGGAGAAGAAGCCTTAAAATCTAGCGTGGGTAGTGGGTTCGGGTAGAAGCCTAAACTAGCAAAGTCGGCTTAAGCAAACCGAAGGTTGACTATTGGTCCTTAGGCTAGACGACGCATAATCACGACTCCCCACACTCCCGAATGCCTCACCTCCCCTGACTGCAGGTCACAAAAGCCAATGAGAAAGTCAAGACCTGGAGGTCCCAAAAGTCCCAATGCAACTAAGAAAACAACGACGTTCAGGCCATGACGTCGAGAATGAGATTGTCTCCTAAGTGCGCCCGAAGTCCTTAAGGCCGATGTCTACTTGATTTTAATTAGAGCTTTAGATTAGGTTGATTTTTGGGGTGAAGGTAGGGGTGATGAAATCCCCCACCTTATCTTGTCTGGGTAGCCATTCCTTAGTGGCATTTTGAGTCTTAATCTAGCAATCAACTCTCCAAACAAACGCTTACCTCACACTTGTCCCGATGCACCTTACTAACTAATGCATACTTTACCAATACATGGAAAGGAGAAGAGTGCACGTACCACACACCAGTAATCGACAACAACAAAAATGTAAAGAAAAGAAGAATGCGTTCAAGGTCTACAAAATGCATGACCTAGACGACAATCAATCTAATCTTTTGTTTTGAGTTTTAGAGGGCAAGTTGTCTTAAAGGTGATTCATACACATTTAATGGGTTTAGACATGAGTATCTAGCATGTATTGAGTCCACAAGAAGCAAAATAGTAGGGAAGAACAAAAGAAAACCACAACTGAAAAATGAAAGATATATCGCGCACCTGGTCCACCACTACCTGATTAAAATCCACTACTGACAGATGAATCTGCTTTGTTGGTGTTGTGGTTTTTCCTGAGTGCTCCTTTGGTCATTTGTATCCCCTGGGAACCCTGATCCCCAACATCCACTTCCGAACATAAAACAACAAAAAAACGAAACAAAAAAATCACAAAAATGGTAAACGCGACAACAAAACTCACTCCGTGGCAATGATACCAAAAACTTGATTGGGAAATTAAAGTTCAAAACTGCAAGTGCAGGGCTACGTTGAAGCGGTGGCAAGTACGAGTTGTGTCCACGAGGAGCGAGTACGGGGCGTCGTTGACCATTCTAGAGTGGGGGAAGAAAATGAAGAGTGAGTTAGTGTATCTACACTAAATTATGCTAATTACAATTTGTAAAATAAGTGAGACTAATCCCATAGGAGGTGTAGAATGCGTGCAACAATGTAGATGTGTGACGTGTGTGTGTACAATTCTGCTCTCATGACATGAATTAATATGGATATTTATAATGGCCATTATCCGAAGTGTGTTTCCACATGGATTAAGATTTATCACCATCATTAAAACATACAAAACACATGCTCATATGTCAATCTTATCTCTTTATCTACTCTAATCTTATCCTCTGCTAATCATTCCCCATAAAGTAGGCTCACTACCAAAACATGTGGTAAGCATCCATTAAGACCATTAACACATCAAAGGTAAGAGTGAGAAACTCATCCAAGATTAAGAGTAAAACACACACAAATCTAACAACATTCACACTTCACATCATCCTTCACCCCCCAATGGGGATGGACTACTCACTAATCATATCCATAATAAAGAAAGGAACAAAAGAAAAACAACACATGAATAAATAAGGGAAACTAAATATAACCAAAGAAATGTAATAAAAAATGCATCAAATGAAAACAATAATATAAAGAACATGAAACTAAAACTCGATTAAGAAAGAAAGATTACAAGATAATTTTTCTCTTCTCCTCCGCTACACTATTATGCAAGAAATAAAACCTACTACTAAGCAAGAATCAAAACCTACTCTAAGAAACAAATAAAACCTACTCTAATGGGGGAAGAAGGAAGGAGAAGAAAAAGGTAGGAGAAACATTGCTATTTATAGAAGAAAGAAATGTGTAGATGAATATGGGAGCAATTCGATGGCTGTAAATCAGATCTGGATGTTGCGTATTGCTCTGACTTGACAACCTGACCCGCTGGAGAAATCCGAGGGCCAACCGATCAACTGGATCCGCAAGTGGCGGATTTTAATCCATCATTGGTGGATCATTTGTGTCTGATCGCCTCTTATTTTTTACAATGATTTTAGTTAACATATTGAACATGTGGGGTGAACCCACAGTTGTTGGTTCAAGCATGTTTGGTTTTAATTGTTGATTTACTCCTTAGGTTCAGGGGCTTATTGGCTTTTGCAACAAACACATTTTTCTTTACACTTTGGTCCCTCTGGGTCTTCACCTGGGTCCTTCCTAAATTGCATATGAGTCCTTGAGCATGACAAACAAGTCCAAGATGCCTCAATAAGGTCATTTCATTTTGCATTTCAGTCGTTTTCTTTTCCATTTTCTTCTTTATTACCTAAAACCTGAAACACATAAACAAAATACTTGACTAATACAAAATTAGGATAAAATAAAGGATATATATATAGTATGAATGCAATGTATGATATACTACTAATCAAATACCCCTACACGTATCTTTTGCTAGTTCCGAGCAAAACAAAGAAAGAGACAATATGAAAGAAAGGAAAAACATACGAAAAATAAAAATCCTAACTCACTTTTGTAGGAATCACAGTTGCACTTAACACGTGCAACAAGCCGTTAAACTTCCTGGTCGCCAAGGAGGAGGAGTGGTGTCTTCTTAGGCTTTTCAGCGGATGAACCCACAAAATCCGAACAGTGATGCATTATTCAACCTAGCAATATAACTCGATGGACCTACGTTTGTCAATCCTTTGACACGGTAATCCTACGGGTCGATACAAAATATGTATCATGTTCACACACCTAGCCATGAGAGCCATTCGTGCAAGTTAATTGAGGACTTAAGTCAATGACATGGGCAACATTAACATCCTTAAGTGATACATTGTATAATGTCAATTAAGGTTCTTATTTGTATTCTTTTCTTTTCATCCTTTTATCATTTTTTTCTTTTTGGAGAATATGGAGTTAAAACTTGTTTGTGCTTAATTCTCCTAGGGGCCTGGTTTCATGCATCATTGCATATGAGGACTTACACTATCATGTACACCTACCCTAGATCTCCACCTATGTTGATCCCTACTACCCATGTAACGAGAGTTCGGTCGGTGCATCCCAAGTCAGATGACTCGAAAGCAACAAGTATTAAGTTCCACTTGGAATTAATTTCCCAAGTGATAGGAGCCGTGCAAGAAGAGACAATGACATACTAAATTATTTCTTATCTACATATGAACCAAAACTCCTATATTTAAGGTCTCATAACAGGAGTTTAAGGGTCTCTAACTACAACAAACTTACTTATACTAACATGCACAAATTACTTCAAAAGGAGACTCACTAGATTCAGGGTGGACTTATTTATTTGTTTGAGTACTCAAACCCTATCATTACTCTCCTCCTGAGGTAAAATGAGGGTGCATCCTTATGACTAGATGAAACCTAAAGTCGGTGTACTAGATATCATAATGCATCATGTTCAAGTCGATTTTGGGATCTTCCACTTTACTTTTTCTCTCAACGATTTTGCAAATGCTAAACACACGCAAAACCCTCACAACATTTTCTTTCACAAACACATGAAGATTTTGAAAGAAATAGAAAAATTAAAGCACTTGGCAAGCAAAAGAAGGCAAGTCACCCAAGGATCATGATATAACAAGATATATCAATGTAAAATGCAACACACCCTAACAATACAAATAAAAAACAAAAAGGAAAGGAGAAAAAAGACTCGACTATGTACACATGTAAAACACCCCTACACTTACTTCATGGATTGTCCTCAATGAATGTGAGTGTTACTACTGCATGAACAAGAAAAATCTCACTATCATGAAGCACAAACGGAACATCATGGTTATGTTGATGGACATAAACCCGAAATCCACAAAACCTGTGAGATACCTAAGAAGGGAATACATGTACGTTAACAAATGTAGCCCAAAACCTCAAGGAGTGGGACCTATGACAATAAATGTGTTTTTTAGTTTTTTTTATAATATAACTATATACAAAAAAAGTTATCATCGTCCTTTGTTAAGTAACAACGAAAGGGAACCTCATAATGGATTAATGTACATGGAATGGGAACATGACGCCACGTGAGGCCAAAATACTCATGAGTGCCCCCCCTCACAAAGTGTACCAGATATCGAGAGAGGTTCATGAATTGAACACAAAGACATTTGATTCAAAGGACAAAACTAAAAGAACTAGAAACTCTCAAGAGTTTGGCAACAATTGCTCAATGGAAGAAGAGTTTCCCTCGTTGTAGCATTAAAATCATGATCACTAATCCAAACTCTCTAACCAATATTATGGTGTGTTGGAACGTGGTCAAGAACCTTGTTATGCTTATCCGACACACCAAGCAAATAGAAAGTGGGTCTTTCACCCAAGATATCCTTTAAGGACATCTCAATACCCTCATCAGTTCTTATGAAGATAGGAGTATTAGCAATATGTTGCTCCACCAAAGGTGTGTCCTTGAGAGGTATGACATTACGATCATGTGGCTCAAGGGCCACATGACATAAAGATAAGGCACAATCTCGTGCCAACTCAAAATCAAGCTGGTCCATGCTATTTTTAATTGGATCGAATCCTCCACAAGTGACCGTGAATTGAAACCCAAGTACCTCAGACTGACTAGGAGTTTGACTTTGAAAGATTGTGCTTTGAATTTGTGGATGTGGTGGTGGTTCGATATTAGAAAATGAATCCTTGTGTTGACAAGAATGGCCACTCTCCTTACGTTCACTTAATTATTGTGTCATTTGACTTACTTGCATTTCCAGAGTTTGCAAGGAATTCAAGTTGGACTTCATCAAATTTTGAGTGGTTTGCGTGAACATTTGGAGGGTTTGTTCTGAGAAATCAAGTATGGGATCAATTGTGAGGCTCAAGTCAGAATTTTGGAAATTTTTGGGTTGGGTAATGATGGGCTGAGAATGAGTCCAATGATTGGTAGTTGGGTGTTAGTAGAGTTCTGGGTATTCGGGAGGAGGATACTTAGGTGAGCATTGTTGGCTTTTTGGCCCTTTAATCTTAATTTTGATGGTTAACAAACTAATATTATGCATAACTTCAATTACAACATCACACACATCATATTGTCAAATTGCATAGATATTGCGTATTCCTAACAATGTAGGTGATCAAACCAAGGGACTAATCAACTACAAGATCAAGGATCAAGACATGTAATCAAAGCTCAAGGATTTCATATGTAATTTTCCATTTATTTGAGTTATAGGATCAAATGTACACTTGATGCACAAAAGGATAAACCCATCGGTCTCGGTCGACCGTGTCCTTATCGGTATACCGACCCAGGTTCCCCATGGATAACCGAGTGTCTCTCGGTGAACCGTTCCCTATAGAGTCAGTAACCACCTGATCTCCTGGAACCCTTGTTTCGGTGTACCGAACCTTATTCGGTCAACCGTCTCCTTAGAGTCAGTAAAAACATGATCTCCTAGAATCCTTGTTTCGGTGTACCGAACGTGATTCAGTCAACCGTCTCCTTAGAATCAGTAGAAAACTTGATCTCCTGGAATCATTGTTTCGGAGTACTGAACCGTACTCCAGTCGACCGTGTCCCTATTCCCAGTAGTTTCGAAACTTCTCTAGACATCTCTATTTGGTATTCCGAAGCGAGATCGGTCATCCGAACTTCCATGTGTCTTTAGGCCTAAACCGACTTCATCTTATTGGCCCACGTGGCACAACTAACTCCACCGGACTTATATTTTGTCGTTTAGCCACATCCTTTGAAATATCCATACCGGTCTACCGATGGCTCTTTGGATTACCGAAGTGTTGTTATATGTAAGATCATAACGGCTATTTTTCCACGTAATATTTCGACCATTATCGATAAACCAATTTCCCATACAATGTCAGCCGAAAACCCGTACATGTATCGGTCAACCGAACATGCCACGGTCTACCGAACATGATCACCAAATTGCACCAAATCTTTACTGTCCACTCTTGAACGGTGCACCGAAGTGGTCTCGGTCAACCAAAGTTAATTATCCGATATTAGGAAAAAGTTACTGGAAGTTGGTGAGGGGTTCGAGTCTTTCAGTTTTGACCTTTCACCCCTCATGATACCTTAGAGTACCAAAGAAGCAAGGCCATCACGACATATCTCTGGTCTGCATGACTTGTTGTTCTCATTCAATGTTCACTGACCAAATGATTATGAGAATATATTTGTTGATATAAATATCTTATTTATAGCAAGTGAGCATTGGTTGTTGTTGGTTCCAACTCTAGTGTATTTGGGCCCCATTTGTTTCACGTATTTGCCTCCATTCTTAAGTATCTCATAGGTTTTGAGGAGAATTTGGATTTATGTCCACCAACATAAGCATGCACTCCCGTTTATGCTTCACGTTGGTGAGATCTTTTTTTTATGCATAAATCCATGAAGTATCATACGCCATTCATTGAGGACAATTCATGAAGTAAGTGTGTGTGTGGGGGGGGGGGTGTTTTACGTGTGTGTATAGTCGAGTTTTTTCATTTATTTTCTTTTGTTTTCTTTTGTTTGCATTGTTAGGGATATGATGGTTTGCTGCAATTTACATTGATATATCTTCTATACCATGATCCTTGGGTGACTTACTTTCTTTTGCTTGCCTAGCGCTTTAAATTTTCCATTTCTTTCAAAATCTTTATGTGTTTGTGAAAGAAAAATATTTTGTGGGTTTTACGTGTGTTTAGTATGTGCAAAACCGTTGAGAGGTAAAGTAAAAGAAGCTCCCAAAATAGACTTAAACATGATGCATTAGGATATATAGTACATCAGCTTAATGTCTTATCTAGTCGTAAGAATGCACTCCAGTTTTCTCTCAGAGGGAGAGTAATCATAGGGTTTCAATACTGAAATAAATAAAGAAGTCCATTCTGAACCAAGTGAGTTAAATAATTTGTGTCTGTTAGTACAAAAAAGTTTGTTGTAGTCAGGGACCCTTAAACTCCTGTTGTGAAACCTTAACTGTAGGGGTTTTGGTTCATGTGTAGATAAGAAATAAGTGAGTAGGGTGTTCTCTCTTCTCGCATGGCTCCTATCACTCAGGAAATTAGGTCCGAGGGGACTTAGTGTCTGGTGCTTTCGAGTCATCTGACTTGGGATGCTTCGACCGAACTCCTGTTGCACGGGTGGTAGGGATCGCCTTATGTGGATATTTAGGGGAAGGTGTATGTGATAATGTAAGTCCTCATAGGTAATGATGCACAAAACCTTAACCTGGGAGAATTAAACATGAAGTAGTAAAAAAAATGAAATGAAAAACTCAAGAAGGCTATTTATAGACTCAGGCAAGTTTGTAGAGCTTGGTATGAGAGGTTGAAGAACTTCTTGATTGATAAAAGTTTCTCAACGGGTAAAGTGGATACGACTCTATTTGTAAAATCTCATAATCATGATTTATTGGTGGTACAAATCTATGTGAACGATATTGTCTTTGGTGCAAGTAACCCTTGTCTTTGTGAGGAATTCTCTAAGTCTATTCAGGGCGAGTTCGAGATGAGATTAATTGGTGAATTAAATTTGTTCCTCGGACTCCAAATCAGGAAAACTCAAGATGGGAACTTCATAAACTAAGCAAAGTACACAAAAGAACTTCTTAAGTGCTTTGGTTTTGAAGATAGCAAGCCCTACAAGACTCCCATGAGCACTAGCGTAAAACTCAACAAAGATGAAAATGGCAAGGATGTGGTGGACTTCAAGAAATATCAAGGTATGATCAGGTCTCTACTTTATCTTACTGCTAGTCACCCCGATATTATGTTTGTTGTATGTTTATGCACTCACTTTCAAGGATGTCCTAAAGAATCTCACTTAAATGTTTTCAAAAGGATTTTCTGATATCTTAAAGGTTCTCAATATTTTGGTATGCTTTATCCCCAAACTAGGGCTTTCGATCTTATTTCTTATAGTGATGTCGACTATGCCGGTTGTATATTAGATCACAAAAGTACTAGTGACACTTGCCAATTTTTGGGAAAATCTTTTGTCTCTTGGTTTAGTAAGAAACAAAATAGTGTTGCAATATCGACAACCGAGGCCAAATATATCGCCGCAGGTTGTGCATGTGGACAAGTCTTATGGATGAGGGGAACCCTCAAAGATTTAAAACTTGAGTTGCAAACTACTCTTGTTCTTTGTGATAGTACAATTGCTATAAATCTTTGGAAAATCTAATTTTGCATTAAAAAACCAAACATATCAAAGTAAGACATCATTTCCTTAGAGATCATGCAATTATAGAAGACGTCAAACTGTATTTGTTCCTACAAATGATCAATTAGCAGATATCTTCACAAAACCTTTAAATGTTGATCAATTCAATCATATAAGACTCAATCTAGGCATGTGCACTTAAATGATATATAACTATGTCATATTATGGCATACTTTCAAAAATTGCATGTTGTTTGAGTTATGCCTTATGTTTTCCATTTGAGTGGGTGTTAGGATTGTGTTTTGTCTGAAGTTTTCATTTCTGGCTCTTTTCGCTCGACCGGAATAGGCTTTCCGTTCGACCGGTTTGGCTCTGCTCGATTTAATCCTAAAGTTCACTTAAGTGGTCGGTAGAACCCTTTGTCCCTGGTCGACTGTTGTAGCTCGGCCGTTGTATCCCTTGTTTGACCATTAATTCCAGGCTTCTTCCCTTCTCTTGAGTTGTTCGACCGCCTCGTTTGTTCATTCAACCGATTTTTTGGCACTTTTTGCCTCTTCATTCGGTCGACCGTTTCCTTGTTTTGTTCAACCGAATTTAACAGGCATTTTGTGTCTCTTCATTCGGTCGACCATTGACTCATTTTGTTCGACCGTAATTAACAGTCATTTTTGTGCCCCTTCATTGGGTCGACCGTTGACCTATTTTGTTTGACCTAACATAACAGGCAATTGTTGCCTCTCTTATTGGTATGAACGTTGTGCTTACCCGGTCGAACCTTTTCTCAAATCGACGCGATTTGGCCCCAAATTTCAACTTCCGGTCAACCGATTATACCTGACCGGTCAACCGTTGCTCACTATTTGCTGCTTGAAAGGTAAAATTGCACCTCTCTTTTTGACTTTCCGCTCTTTCATCTTTTACCCGAACTGCCACCCCTCTCACTTTTCGACCGATTTCCTCTTCGTCCGACCGGTGGGTGCTATTTTTGAAGCCATTTTTCGCTCCACCTCATCCTCCTCTACTCATTCCACTATACATTTCTTCATCCTCTCTATCCTTCCTCATGTCTAGTTGAAAGAAGTTGTGTTGTCGCAAGAAACAACCCGAACCGGATGTGGTTACCACTGAACGCCGCAAGAAGAAGATGCAAGATCAGACTCCCACCGCCCCAAATGTTCGCCATCTGCCCGCACCTCCGTCAAATCCATTCTTCCATATTGACGATGATGCCCAAGCCGTTTGGGAGAAATGTTTTGCGGGCGCTCCTTTTATTCCATGTTGGACAGTTATGGTATCAGATTTCTTTGAATTTTCTTTAAGAGATCTTCTTAATGCAAGTAAGCTCACACTTAGCCTAACAAAAATTGCATCCAAACCCAACTACCCATTCTCTGTACAACAATCTTATTGCAACTTGAGAAAAAAAATCCTAATCACCATATCTTTGAAACCATGATTAATAGGGTAAAATATGAGATTGTTCCTGGCATGATTGCCACGACTTTAGGTCTAGACTATTCTGGAGTTCACTTATATATAGACCACTCATATGTCGTGATAAAAAACACCACTGTTTTTGACATGATACCATTTTTGTTACGTTTTTGTTAAAGATATTATAGCAAGAATATATAGAAGTTGTGTTGAAACATGTGTCTACAGATCGAATGGTACACTGACTAAGGCAATAACTAAGGATTCATTTGTCTGTCATGTGAAGTCCTTAGGCTTACGCAGACTCTGATGTATTCACATGTTTGACTTCTTTATATATTGATTGAGTTTTATATTATTGTGTACTTTATGGTTGTTTGTTATTCTAACATAAAACTGATTATGTCAATAGGCTTAAAGAATGACCGACTCACATGAGCATTCGCCTCTGGCGTTTAGGTTGTGAGCAGAGATGAAATAGACTATGAATTATCTTTTGTGAATGATTGAGGTCCGTTCATAGTCAAGTAGTCACCTTGATTTGGTAATTGCTATTCTTTATGCTGGAGAGAATTGACATGAATGATCGCACGATTCATGTAACCTATAGGAGCCAAGGAAGCACTTTATGTGGTGCTAGATAGCTATCGTGTAAGGCTTTAACGGTGACAATAGGGATGCTCGGGTTACGCATAGAGGCGGTGCAACTAGACTAATACATGTACTGTGTTTTTGTAGAGAGACTTATATTTTGTTTTTTTCGGAATGCTACATCGTAGCAAGTAAATCATACTCCATTTGCTTAGTGACCATTTGGAAGTGGAAGGATGGATCCTTGTTCTTCATTGTGTGAGTCCAAGATTCAATTTTCATTAGTTGCATTTGTATAACCTTCGGCGACATCAAAGCAAGGAGTTATTGTGGCTACTTTGGGATGTTACTTTGTAACCAATATAGTGATGCTTCCCTGCGTCACTATAGTCCAAAGGTGCATTTTTGAGAAAGGAGTCAACTTTGAGTGTTGTGATGGTCTGGGGCGAAGGGAAATGTATGATTCAATTGCACTGAGAGTGCTTACTGAGCTCAATTGTATTGGTTACAACGGTAAGTACTTTAAGGATAGGAAGATGATCTCTTCGAGGGATCGAGATAACTTCAGTCTAGTGAGTCTTAGTAAACATGGGGAGTTGTGATATACAATAACTACTTGATTTGTGTGTTCTTTGAGGTGATGCTATCATTCTCGCGTTTTAGTAAGGTTTGTAGTTTGGGGCTCCTGATCACCGGTATATCGCCGGTCGCACAATCCATTTGTTGTATGATTATTGTGTGCAAGTGTTTGGGACATTAATGCATGTTCATGTATTTGGGATACGTGATAGGAAAATGAGAGGTGTGCATTTCATGATTATGAAATATGGCAAATGGATGTCAAAACGGCGTTCCTTAATGGAAACTTGGAGGAGGATGTGTACATGGTACAACCTCAAGGTTTTGAAGATCCCAAGAATAGCGAGAAGGTATGCAGGCTTCAAAGATGCATTTATGGATTGAAGCAAGCATCAAGCAGTTGGAACAAACTCTTTGACGAGGAAGTGAAGAAGCTTCACTTCATTCAAAGTAAGGAAGAACCTTGTATATACAAGAAGGTTAGTGGGAGCCATGTAGTATTCCTAATCTTATATGTCGATGACATATTGCTCAAAGGTAATCATATTCCTTTGCTTGAGCGAACGAGAAGTTCACTGAAATCTGCATTTTCAATGAAAGATATGGGTGAGGCTCAATACATCTTGGGAATCAAGATATATAGAGATAGATCCCGTAGACTCATTGGCCTAAGTCAACGTACATACATTGACAAGGTCTTGGAAAGGTTCAAGATGAACAACTCCAAAAAGGGCAGTGTGCCAATGAGTATGGGTGTGCAACTCAAGAAGTCTCAACGTGCTGAATCACGTAAAGACTTGGAGTACATGACAGATATCCCCTTATGCTTCGGCAATTGGGTCAATCATGTACGCGATGACTTGCACACGACCCGATGTCTCATATGCTCTAAGCGTGACAAGTCGTCACCAATCCAACGCAGGTCCTTAGCATTGGACTGCGGTCAAGAATATCCTGAAGTACCTTAACCGGACTAAGGATAAGATTCTTGTTTATGGAGGACAAAGGGAATTGATAGCCGAGGGTTACTCGGATGCGAGTTTCATGAGTGATCCAGACGATAGAAGGTCGCAATCAGGATACGTCTTCCTTCTGAATGGTGGAGCTGTGAGTTGGCGTAGTTGGAAGCAAAGCACTACGGCCGACTCAACCACTGCTTCCGAAGTAATGGTTGTCGCGGAAGCGAGCAAGGAAGGAGTGTGGATTAAGAAGTTCCTTGAAGAGCTTGGAGTAGTTCCCTCGAGCGAGGGACCAGTAGAGCTATTTTGCGATAATAGTGCATATATCTCGCAAATCAAGGATCCCAAATCACACCACAAAGTGAAGTACATGGATCTTAAGTACTTCGTGACACGTGACCTCATCGACGAAGGCAAAATAAATCTTTTATGGGTGGACACGAACAACAACACAGCTGATCCATTCACAAAACCTTTATCCCAAGCCAAGGGCGAAATGCATTTCGAGTCCATGGGATTGAGGAACCATGTAGATTGGCTTGATGATTGATATGTATTGGGGTTTACCCTAGTTATTATTGTTTTATACATTGAGTATGTATGTGAAAGAAAACTTTAATAACAAGTGGGAGATTGAAGGGAATGTGTTCCAAAAGTTTTACTTTTAAATGTCAATTGTTATGAATTGAATGAGAAATCATTTTGTTCCTTGTTTATGTTATTCGTCTTTTAGAAGTGTTAAGGAAGATGCTCTTGGTCCTTAACCGTAGAGCTCTAAAAGATATTGGTTTACATAAAACAAAAGATATTTGCAATCATGGTAATTAACATCGGACATTAATTACTGAGTTAAGATTGTCGTGTTGGTCATAGATCATTGTAGCTCTACAAGTGAGTGACAACACGGGTAAACAAAAGAGGAAAATATTACTTTTGTATACTGAATAGACCTAATAAGTAAAATATTATAGGAATGTGTTTCTGTGTCATTAATATTTTACTGTGTCCTTGGTCCTTTGATATGAGACTTATATCCGATCACTTAAGAAATGCTTGATTGGACTAGTGTCTTAAGCTATCGATAAGTGTAGTGTAAAGGCATTGGTTGGTTAAGTATGACTTTTGTTGGAGAAGATAGTTAGTAAAAAGATTATCATTGCCCCTCTTGAGACAATGCTTAAGTCTCGGGACTTTTGAATTTTGGCATTTTCATACACATCATTGCGTAGCTCTGCCAGTTCCACAATGTCGAGTTTATGTTGCACCCTTGCTTGATCAAGATCCATATTCAGGTTCTTAATCGCCCAGAAAGCACGATGCTCAAGCTCGACGGATAGGTGACAAGCCTTGTCGTACACTACCCGAAATGGGGACATACGCAAATTGGTCTTATATGCGGTGCGGAAAGCCCACAACACATCATTAAACTTAGTCGGCCAATCCTTCCTCGACGAACTAACCGTTTTCACAAGGATTTGCTTTAATTGATGGTTAGAGACCTTGACCTGCCCACTAGTTTGTGGATGATATGAGTTCGCAAGCTTGTGGGTGATCAAGTACTTCCTCATAAGTGCTTCAAAGGAGTGACTACAAAAGTGGGTACCCCTACACTGATTATGGTACGAGGAGTACCAAATCACGTAAAAATGTCATTTATGAATTTGGTGACCATCTTGTTGTCATTGGTCTTTGTGGGGATAACCTCTACCCACTTAGACACATAGTCAACGACCACCAGAATGTAAACATTCCTGAACGAATTCGGGAAAGGACCCATAAAGTCGATGCCCCACACATCGAAGATGTTGACGACAAGGACATTTTGCAAAGGCATCATATCACGTCGACTAATCCTGCAAAGGCGCTGGCACCTATCCCATTGCTTACGAAATTTGAAAACATCTTTGAATTGAGAAGGTCAGTAGAATCTAGATTGGAGCCCCTTGGCGGCAGTTTTCTTTGCTTCAAAGTGTCCTCCACATGCCTCAGAGTGGCAAAATTGGAGCACACTTTGGAACTCGCCATTTGGAATGCACCGCCTGAAAATTTGGTCAGAGCAGTATTTGAATAAGAAGGGGTCATCCCAGTGAAAGAATGTGACATAAGATCTAAATTGGGTTTGGTTAGATTTTGACCAACCCACAGGAAGTTGCTCGGTCACGATGTCGGCAAACCAAGGGTTATCTTCGATCATGAACAATTCCTCATCAAGAAATTTGTCATTAATAATTTGGTCATGTGGGTTGGTCGTCTCAGGACGAGACAGGTGGTCCGCTACAACATTTTCACACCTTTTTTGTCCTCAATCTCGAGATCAAATTCTTGTAACAATAAGATCCATCTTAAGAGTCGAGATTTTGCATCTTTCTTCGCCATGAGGTGCTTGATGGCTGTGTGATCAGAATAGATAATCATGTGGGAGTCAATCGAGTACGACCGGAATTTCTCCAAAGTGAATATGATCGCTAAGAATTCTTTATCGGTCACAACATAGTTCAATTGGGCATCAGTGAGTGTTCTATTGGCATAGTAGATCACATGAGGTAATTTGTCCAATCATTGCCCAAGCACTGCTCCCACAGTGAAGTCAGATGCATCACACATTAACTTGAAGGGTTCAGTCCACATCGATGCCTTAATTATGGGAGCTGAAGTCAACTCTTTCTTCAAGGTCAAAAAAGCATGGTGGCAATCCGGTGTGAACTCAAAAATGGCATCCTTAACCAACAAGGCGGTGACAGGTCGAGCAATTTTTCTAAAATCCCGAATGAACCACTGATAGAATCTTGTATGCCCCAAAAAGGCACAGATATCCTTCACATTACGTGGCGGTGGGAGATTAGCAATAAGACCCATTTTGGCGGGATCGATCTCAATTCCCCTACTTGAGACCACATGTCCAAGTACAATCCCTTGCTTCACCATGAAGTGACATTTCCCCCAATTGCGAGCGAGGTTCTTATCACGGCATATCTTGTGGACAAGGCTCAAGTGACGAAGGCACTCATCAAAGGAAGCGCCAAATATGGAAAAGTTGTCCATGAAAATCTCAAGGAAACGCTTTACCATATCGGAGAAGATGTTGATCATACACCTTTGGAATGTTGCCGGCGCATTACATAACCCAAAAGGCATGCGACAGTAGGCAAACATGACAAAGGAACAAGTAAATGTGGTTTTCTCTTGATCCTCGGGGGCGATGGGAATTTCGTTGTAGCCGGAGTATCCATCAAGAAAACAATAATACTCATGTCCGGCCAACCTTTCCAACATCTGATAAATGAATGGCAATGAGAAATGATCTTTCCACGTTGCCGCATTGAGCTTGCCATAATCAACGCAAACTTGCCAGCCAGTTTGCAGGCGTGTTGTTATAAGCTCATTACGCTCATTCTCAACAACCATAACATTTGCAGGCGTGTTGTTATAAGCTCATTATGCTCATTCTCAACAACCGTCACACCTGACTTCTTGGGAACCACATTGACAAGAGTCACCCACGAACTATCAGAAATAGGATAGATTATATCATGATCCAAGCACTTAAGAACCTCTTTTCGGGCAGCTTCTTTTAGCACATGATTCAATCTTCGTTGTGGGTCCCGGCGGGGCCTAGAATCCTCTTTCATGTGGATCCGATGCTGAACAATATCAGGGCTAATTCCCTTGATGTCCTTCAAAGACTACCCGTTAGCCTCTTTGTTTTCAAAGAGCACTTTTTTTAGGACAGCCTCTTGATATTTTGCAAGATCAGAAGCAATAATGAGTAGTAAGGTCTCATTATCCCCTAAAAAGATGTATTTAAGGTTTTCTGGGAGCAATTTAAGCTCGAACGGAGGTGAGTTCTTATTGTGTTAAAAGTTAATTTCAAGTGGCTCAAGGGCCACATTGTAAGAGGAGCAAGCACCGAGATGTGCCTCCTCATTCAGAAGTTCACAGGCAGATTCCTCAAAATCATCTTCACTCACAACCTGGTCATTAGGCACCTCAATAATATGTCGATGTGAGTTGAACACCAATGACTTGACCTCATCTGTGTCCTAAATGAAAATTGGCTCCGATAGTGTCGTCGAAAAGCTGGGTTGCTTACCAAGAGTAAAGATGTTGAAATCCGTCGTGAGGTTTCCAAAAGACAACCTCAACAAGCCATTGAGACAATTGATCAAAGCATTAGATGTCGCAAGAAATGACCTCCCAAGGATCACTACAATTTTTCCTTATTGGTTGGACACTGGTTCAGTATCCAAGATGATTAAATAAAATGGGAATACGAACTCACCCACTTTAATAAGGACATCCTCCACACTTCCTCGTGGAATCTTGATGGATCTGTCAGCCAATGGGAGGGTTGTCCTCATTGGCTTAAGATCGCCTATTCCAATAGAGCTTGAGGAATTGTCACGTTACCGAACATCCAGGAAACAGTTGGTCAACCGGGGTCCTTGTATTTGACTTGCATGGGTTGTGTCAATATTGAGCACACATTGGCGGCCATAAATGCCTTTTTGGGAACATTTGTTCTCCTATTAACGGTACAAAAGTCCTTAAGGAACTTAGCATACGGTGGCATTTGCTGAACAACGTCCAACAACGGAATGTTCACCTTGACTTGCCTATGTACCTCAATGATTTTGTCCCAATGCTCATTGCATTTTTAGTCAACCTATGAGGCAACGGTGCCTTGGGGACATAACTGTCATGAAGAGGAGTATCAAAATTGGGTTCCTTGAAAGACTCAAGACCCTCCTCGGAAGAGTCACCAACATGGTTGGATTTAGGCATTTCCACATTGTTGTCAACAACCCTTCCCGATCTTAAGGTATGGACAACATTTGCATGTTGGGAAGTGTCATTTTCAATATTGTTCACATTCTGCCTAGCCTGAGCAGGTTGACCCTTGGGATTTACCACAGGTTTACTCGGTAATTGACCCTTCTCACGTTCATGGAACTGATGAGCCAACTGGCTAACTTGCATTTCCAAAGCTTTAACTGTATTTTGCATGCTCTGCATGAATGCTTGAAGGGTCAGATCACTAGAGGGGTCCTTTGGGTCAACTCGTTAGGGTTGTGGAGCTTGGTTAGAATAACCCGATGATGAGGCCTGAGGAGGTTGGTAATTATGGTGTTGAGACCTTTGATGTGGGGATTGGTAGGTCACCGATGGGCATGGAGGTTGAAGTTGAGCGTGCGAGTTCTGACCATGACCCCCAACGAAAGTTAGGATGGTTACGCCATCCAGGGTTGTAGAAGTGACTGTACAGGTCATTACGGGGCCTTTGTTGATACATCGCATTTGGATGCTCAGTATCCCTTAGAGTGTAAGCACATTCCAAGTCATCATATCCCATAAGTCCACACCTACTACACGCGGGAGTAGCGACCTGAGCTATAGGAGGTCGGTCCAACTCTAAATTCTCAATCCTACGCATGAGAGCAGCCAATTTCACATCAGACACGATAGTTGACTCAAATTGATATGATCCAGCTCGACCTGAAGACCTGGCGGCTGGTGGCTCTCTCATGGTGTCCCACTCAAAGGTACGTTCAGCCATTAATTCAAAAGTGTCCCAAGCCTCGTTGATGGGCTTCATTTGGAAATCACCCTGACACATTGACTCCAACAATGTGTGGGTGTTGTAGTTGAGGCCCTCATAAACAATCTGGTACAGTTGCCAAAACTCAAGTCCATGATGAGGGCACTGCTGGAGAAGGTCTTTGAACCTCTCAAAGAACGCATGAAATGATTCAGTCTCAGTTTGATACATTTGATGTATCTGGTGCCGTATCTGTTGAGTTTTCCTTTGAGGGAAAAATCTCTTCAGAAAAATGGTCACAAAGTCATCCCAAGACCGAATAAAGCTCATCGGGAGGCTGTACATCTATTTCTTTGCGTTATCCTTCAACGCGAAAGAAATCATCCTCAATCGGACTGAATCCTCGTCAAGCTGTTGAAACTTGAACATGGAGCATACCTCCTCGAATTCACGTATAAAAATATATGGATCTTCCTTATTGGCAGTGAGGGAAGGAAGCATGCTCACATATTGAGGTTTCAGCTCATAGTTGTTCTCGCGAGCCGGCGGGGGAACTATGCACGGAGGTTGCGCGGCCCGAACAGGATGGGTCCGCTCCCAAAAAGTCATCGACCTAGCCTGTTGAGCTAAAGGTGGTGGTGCACCCAGAGCTCGATCCTGACTGAGATACTCTTCCTCTAGAGTCGGTGGAGGAGGAGGTCTACGTGGTGGTGGGAGTGAATTGAGGTAATCCATGTATGGAACCCAATGTCTCCCATCTCTATGAGATGACTCGGCCTCATGCTCCAAAGGAGCATGAGGCGGTGATGGCCAATCACCTACACCGTCCATCTCAGAAAAATGTACTCTCTCAAGTTGAGCGCTCTCACCAAAACGAGTCCAACCTCGTACAAAATGCTCAACTCGACTCTAAAACCACACACAACAGAAGGTGTAAACAGAGAAGGAGACTACTCGTAGAATATAGAGGAGGAGATGGCTCAGATGAGGAGGAAGAATCCCTAGATCTAGTGTGGGTAGTGGGAGAAGGTAGAAGCCTATCTAGCAAACAAGGCTCACACAACCTAAGGTCACTATAGGTCCTTACAGCTAGACGACACCTAACTGCAAGGTCACACGGCCTCAACATGCCTAACCTCCCTACAACGAAGACCACGAAGCCTAGCAAGTGAGACAACATCCAGGGATCTCGTCTCTCCTACTATCAATAAAGTGGGCAATGCCGATCAGGTCATGACGGTCTCAACTCGATCACTCTCCTAGTGCGTCCAAAATCCTTAGGCAAAACGACGCCTAACTTTGAGATCACTAGTCTCGACATGCCTCGCCTGCCTACAATGAAGACCACAATGCCCAGCAAGTGATACCAGATCCGGAGATCCAATACCTCTTACTATCGACACGGCAGGCAACGCCAACGGTCTCAACTCGATCACTCTCCTAGTGCATCTGAAATCCTTTAGGCCAATGTCTACTTGCTTTTAGAGATTAGGCTTTGATTAGTGTGATTTTTTCGGGCTAAGAAAAGGGTGATGAAATACCCCACCTTATCTTGTATGGGACAACCCCTCCTTTGTAGCATTGTGGAGTTCTAATCTAGAAATCAAGTCTCCAAACAAACTGCCAACTCACACTTGTTTCAATGCAATTCCTACTAACTAATGCATGATCATACAAAATGCAGGAATGAGGATAGAAAGTGAGAACCTCATACCAGCACTCAACAATGGAAAGTAAAGCTAAAACAAAAGACAAACTACGTTCGTAAGTCAAGTATATGATGCATAACCTAAACAAGCAAGAATGCCTAATATTTTGCTTTGGATTTTAGTGGCCAAGTGGATTAAAGGGAATTTATTGTTAATCTGGGGGAAAACTACAAGTCAAAATATACCAAATTGAGCCCCAGAACACACTAGTCAATGTACAACCCACTCGAAAAAATTAGGGGGAAATTGAGCTCACCAGGCCGTCAGTTGGCGATCCACCACCGCTGATTGGCGGACTGTTCACTTTATTTCACCTCCAAACATCTCCTGGTTATGCCTTGATCTTTAAAGACTCCTGAAACAAAACAAAACTACAAAAAAACGTAAAATCACTCGAATCGTCCAAACCAAAGTCTGGACAGAGCACCTCCCCAGTAATGGTGCCAAAAATTGATTGAAATTAAGTTTAACCGCAAGTGCACGACGTCGGTGAAGATACTGCAAGTCCAGGTCGTGTCCATGAGGAGGTGTGTCAACTTTGGTTTGTTCTAAGGCAAGTGGGAAAAGAGGGAGAGTAAATTGATTACACTAAACTAGACTAAACTATACTACACTACACTACTACGAAACAACAATGAAGATGAAAGCAGGAGACTAAGTAAAACTAAACTAAGTGACTAAAATAAGCAAGCTGGAAATCAGGAATGGAAAACCTGTAAGGGGTGGAGTGTGTGTACACATGAAATAAGAGGTGATGAATGCATTCAATAGAGCACAAGTGTAGGTAGTTTTGCTACGCATAAGAAGTACCTCATGGCAAGACCTATAATCCAAATCACTAACCTAAGTTAAGAACCTAAAAAAACATGAGCATGAAAAAGTTTGTTATTAAGAACCTAAAAAAACATGGAATGTACCTAAAGATTATGGCAGAAACCATGAAGTTAAGTATTCTCTTTAATTCAAACAAGCATACTAACATTTCTCACATACAACAATATTTAACATTCATTCCATTCTACATGACATGTATAAACATCAACTCCACCCCCAAAGGGGGATGGAACTACTCACACATTATTAATATAACATTCATATTAAGTAAAGAAAACATGCTAATTAATTCTAGAAAGATTAAGACAAACGATATTAACTAAGTACGCAAAGAACTTAAAGAAACAACAATTAACTAACAAAACATTTTTATTGCTCACTCACATCACAAGTAGCCTCTCTCCACCAGAGTTTTGCTCCACGGCTTTACTCCTAGTAGAGAGGATGGCCACCAAGAGAGGAGATGTATTACAAAGGAGGAGGAAGAGTTCTATTTCTAGTCATAGAAAGAGGTAACTCGGGACAATCCCCCGGTATGGGACTAAACGCATACTATAAATGGACATAAAACAATATAATCCATGACCCGACAAAACCATGAATCGTTTGAACCAATTTGGACCACCAATTTCCAATCTAGGACAGCCAAGTGGCGGTCTGAAAAGGTTGGATCGAGTCTGGATTTTGGTGGGTCGTTTCTGGCTTGATTTCTTGATGTTAGATGAACCCTATTTGGTTGTTGATGTTTGGGCCCAGATCTAATTGCTAAAATACTCCTCATGATGGTGTGGGGCTTCTTGATTTGCTCATTGATTCTTTTGGTTTACATCCGGGTCCTTCTCTCTTGCATCTCAGTCTATAAGTCCTGCAATTCAATCATTTCCCTTGCTTTTAAGTCCTTTTTGAGTCTCTTCTTCCCAAACCTATTTATTCCAGAAACTTAAACATAAAACTCATTATGTAGCGTTACCTAGGCTAAAAATAAAGGATATAAGACACAAATATATGCATGATATGATGTTAATCAACATGTTTTGATCAGCACATTTGAACATACACATACACATATTTTCGTACTCGCTTTCGCTCTCTACCCCCTAAGGGGTTTAGCTTTTATTGTGTTGTTTTCCGATTTCCTATGCGTCATAGTTGAATTTCGATCACATCTCTCTCTTCTTCTCCCCCACTCGAGCATTGTGAATCCGACTCACACGCATTCCCTATGGACCGACCCGTACTTGCCACTGCTTCAACGTGGCCATGCACTTTTTGGTTTTTTAACCATTCAATCAAGTTTTTGGCAGTGTTGCCGGGGAGTGACGTTTTCGTAGGTGAGTTCACCATATTGGTGGGGTTTTTCCTTTGTTTTTCCATTTTATTTTATCTTTTGATTACTGGAAGGGGCTAAAAGTGCACAGAAGGACCTAACTGAGCATAGAAGGAATCTGGTGAAGTCTGGGGACTCGAGTCTATTTCAATTGGAGTTTCCTTTTCCCATTTCTAGTTGTTTCCTATCACTGTTGATGTCATGCATGCTTTGTTTTACTGTAAAAAATTAATTTGGCTTGCATGACCCATTGTCAAGACAACTTTGACCATAAAACTCAAAGCAAAAGATTAGACTTGTTGTCATCTAGGTCGTGCATCATTTGTAGACCTTGCACGCATTTGCCTTTTCTTTTCTTTACATTCTTATTTTCGATTGTTGGTGTAAGGTACGTGCACCCAATCTCTCATTCATGCATGTTTAGATCATGCATTAGTTAGTAAGGTGCATTGTAACAAGAGTGAGGTGAGTGTTTGTTTGGTGAGTTGCTTGCTAGCCTAAGATTTTAAAACATCTTTAAGGGGGACCCACCTATAGTCTTAAAGATAAGGTGGGGGATTTCATCACCCCTCCCTTAGACCCACAAACCACACACAAGTGAAGCCTTAATCTAAAATAAACTAAACTAAGAAGTGTGTGTACACATGAAACAACAAGGAAGATGAAAGCACGAGACTAAGTAAAACTAAACTAAGTGACTAAAATAAGCAAGCTAGAAATCAGGAATGGAAAACCCCTAAGGGGTGGAGTGTGTGTACACATGAAATGAGAGGTGATGAATGCATTCAATAGAGCACAAGTGTAGTAGTGTTGCTACGCATAAGAAGTACCTCATGACAAGACCTATCATCCAAATCACTAACCTAAGTGATTAATATGAGCATGAACTAGTTTGTTATTAAGAACCTAAACAAGCATGGAATGTACCTAAAGATTATGGTCGAAACCATCAAGTTAAATATTCTCTTTACTTCAAACAAGCATACTTACATTTCTCACATACAACAATATTTAGCATTCATTCCATTCTACATGACATGTATAAACATCAACTCCACCCCTAAAGGGGGATGAAACTACTCACACATTACTAAGCTAGCATTCATATTAAGGAAAGAAAATATGCTAATTAATTCTACGAAGATTAAAATAACAAAATTAACTAAGCATGCCCGAACTAAAGGAAACAACAATTAACTAACAAAACATCTTTTATTGCTCACTCACATTTACAAGTAGCCTCTTGATTGACATCATTTCATGCTCATATTTGTATCTTATATCCATTATCTTACACCTAAGCAATGCTACGTGACGAGTTTTATGTTTAGTTTTCAGGAATAAAGAGGTTTGAAGAGAAGAGCCATGAAAGGACCCAAAAGCAAGAAAAAGGACTTAATTGTGAGACTTAAGGACTGAGATGCAAGGGAGAAGGACCTGATCGTAAGACTGAAGGACCTAAGAGCAAAACAGGAAACTCCACACCATCATGGGGAGTATTTTGGCAATTCGATTCGGGTCGGAGCTCCAACAAGCAAAGTAGATGCATCCAAGACCAACATATCCATCAAGAAAAGCCCACAACCAAAACCAACGAGATCTGGATCATATAGACCGCCAATTGGCGGTCTTGGACCGCTAATTGGCGGCCCATATTGCTCTGAATCCGCTAAGATTTGTGGAGCACGTGTATTAGTGTATTCTTAGTCTATTTGTGGTATTCGTTTAGTCCCACTTCAGGGGATTGTCCCGGATTAGCTTTTTCCATGCCTATAAATAGAACTCTTCACCTTCTATTGTAATCGCCCATTGCTTGGTGGCATTCTCTCTACTAAGGAGTGAGCCTTGAAGCAAAAACTCAAGGTGGAGAAGAATGCTACCTTCAATGTGAGTCATTTGTTAATAAAATAATTCTTCTAGTTTCTTTTAATCTTGTCTTTTAATTTGTGCATGCTTGTTTAGTCTTTCCTTTCCTTTTACGCTTCTTTAATATATCTTGCTTTCTTAGGGTAATTTCATTTCAGTATAATGATTCATTTTATTAGAGTAGTTAGTTTAAATATGTGTGAGTAGATCCATCCCCATTTGGGGGTGGAGAAATATGTGATATAATCATGTAGTGTATTAAGTGTGTGTTGTCTTTATCCCTTGAGCATTATATGATTTCCATAACCATCTAAAGGTTTTTCACTCTTATCTTTCATATGCTAATGCTCTTGAATGAAGCTTAGCTTATGCTTTGATTAGTGGACCTATTTTATGGGGAATGATAAGGTTAGGATATGGATGAAGTTAATATCGGAAACACAATTTGTAGTGTATGTGCTCTTGTTTCCTTTACCTTAGCTAATGTCTTGTATGTTTTAATGATGTAGTCTTATCTTAATTCATGTGGAGGCATAGTAGGGTCTAGTCTTTATACTTGAGTTCATTTAGCTTCATTCCAATTATTGTCTTGTATGTTTGAATGATGTAGTCTTATCTTAATTCATGTGGAGGCAAAGTTGGATGTAGTTTTATGATTTCATGCACTACATGTTGTGAGGAGCTTAATTGAACACACACACACACACACATCTTTATATTCACATTATTTCTCTACCCCCTATGGGGTTTAGTTTTATTGCTTATCTTTCATTTCCTTTTGTATCTTAGTGTAGTTTAGTGTAATCAACCTTTCTCTCCCTTCTTTTACCACTCGCCTTCGAACAAACCAATTGTCGACACACCTCCCAGTGAACGACCCGTATTTGCCACCGCTTCAACGTGGCCGTGCACTTGCGGTTTAAATAAAACGATCAATCACCTCTCTCCACCACAGGCTTTACTCCTAGTAGAGAGGATGGTCACCAAGAGAGGAGATGTCTTACAAAGGAGGAGGAAGAGTTCTATTTATAGCCATGAAAAAGGTAACCGGGGACAATCCCCTAGTACGGGGCTAAGCGCATACCAAATATAACATAAAAGACCTTAATACACATCCGATAGAAGACCGGTGGGATCCAGAGCTAAAAGGAGCACCAATTAGCAGTTTGGGACCGCCAATTGGCGGTCTGGCTCTCCTGGATCCGACCCAGTTTCGTCTGAATTCTTTGTAGATTTGTTTCTTCTTCTGTAGTGTACCCTAATTGGTTGTGTGAGTTGCGACCCGAATCCAATTGCCAAAATACTCCTCATGAAGATGTGGTGTGCTTGATTTTGCTAATTAGTCCTTTTTGGTTTACATCCGGGTCCTTCTCTCTTGCATCTTAGTCCATAAGTCTTGCAAGTTAGTCACTTTCCTTGCCTTTAAGTCTTTTTTGAATCTCTTCTTCTCAAACATGTTTATCAACATAAACATAAAACTCGTTACGTAGCATTGCTTAGGCTAAAAATAAAAGATATAAGATACAAATATTGGCATCATATCATGTCAATCAACATGTTTTGATGAGCACATTTGAACACACACGTTCACATATTTTCATATTCACTTTCTCTCTGTACCCTATAAGGGGGTTTAGCTTTTATTGTGTCGTTTTCTGATTTCCTATGCGTCGTAGTTTAATTTTGATCACATCTCTCTCTTCTTCTCCCCCAGTCCAGTATCGTGAATCCGACTCAAACGTGCTCCCTGTGGGCCGACCCATACCTACCACCGCTTCAACGCGGTCGTGCACTTAAGGTATTTTTAACTGATTCAATCAACCACCTTGTGCCAAGGTTCTCGAGGATTTATCTGGTGAGAAACCAATGTGGGTTAAGAACCAACCACCTGATACCTACACTTTAAACAACCAGATAGAGAGTCGCCTCTCCTTTATGCCTCTTATCTTTCTCATTCGCATGAGGCGTCAAATGACCACAATGCATATGAGGGTGTCAGGTGGTCAAGCAATTCTGTTTCTGGACTTTGCCATCTAGGCAATATGTCTAGGGTGTCACTTTGTGTGGATGAAATGATCTCAGTGCACCCAACTGTCCGTTTGTGGGTATATGTTGATGACCCACAGCTTTGTCGCGGAATGGAAACTTATTTGATTCAATTTCCTTTCACATACCATGGTTTTGAGAGGCATGAACGACCATCCTTGGTTCATAATCCTCTCAACAATCCTCCTATTTCTTATGATGCGAGCCCATGCAGGTGCATTTCGGGCTCGAGAGATGGCGAGTTCCCATTTGATGTCCCATGACAAATGAAGATGGGAGCTCATTTTTGCACAAAGTTATATCTGAAAAAAACAAAAAAACTCCACAAGTGAGCACTGATTGTTGTGGGCCCGACCCTTGTGTATTTGGGCCACATTTCTTTCACGTATTTGTCTCCCTTCTTATGTATCTCACAGATTTTCGGGAATTCGAGTATATATCCTTCCACATAACCTTGAACTTCCTTTTACACTTCACGTTGGTGAGATGTTTTATTTTTCTTGCATGAATCCATGTAGTATCATTCTCATATTCATTGAGAGCAATTTATGAAGTAAGTGTGTGTGTGTGGGGGGGTATTTTACGTGTGTACATAGTCTAGTCTTTTACCTTTTTCTTTTGTTTTCTTTTGTTTGCATTGTTAGGGTCATGTTAGTGTGCTGCATTTAATATCGACATATCTGCTATACCATGATCCTTGAGTGACTTGCCTTCTTTTGCTTGCCTGGTGCTTTAAATTTTTCCATTTCTTTCAAAATCTTCATGTGTTTGTGAAAGAAAAAGTTTTGTGGGTTTTGTGTGTGTTTAGCATGTACAAAACCGTTGAGAGGCAAAGTAAAAAGAAGCTCCCAAGATTGACTTGAACATGATGCATTAGGATATCTAGTATACTGGGTTTAAGCCTTATCTAGTCGTTAGGATGCACCTCAGTTTTCCCTTGGGAGAGAGAAATCATAGGGTTTCGGTACTCAAATAAACAAAGAAGTTCACCCTTAACCTAGTGAGTCAAATAATTCGTGTTTGTTGCTATAAGGAAGTTTGTCGTAGTGAGGGACCTCTAAACTCCAATTGTTAAACCTTAAGTGTAGGGGTTTTGGTTCATGTGTAGATAAGAAATAAGTGAGTAGTTGTTCTCTCTTCTCGCACGGCTCCTATCACTCGGGAAATTACGTTCGAGGGGACTTAATGTTCGGTGCTTTCGAGTCTTCTGACTTGGGATGCACAGACCGAACTCCCGTTACACGGGTGGTATGAATCACCCTATGTGGAGATTTGGGGAAGGTGTATGTCATAGTGTAAGTCCTCATAGGCAATGATGCACAAAATCTAACCCTGGGAGAACACCAACTAGTATTACAAAAAATATGGCAATACAAATAAGAACCTTAATGGACTTTACACTTGGTATC
Organism: Triglochin maritima; assembly: GCA_963682175.1. Lineage (NCBI taxonomy): Eukaryota > Viridiplantae > Streptophyta > Magnoliopsida > Alismatales > Juncaginaceae > Triglochin > Triglochin maritima. Next base: position 25,454,471 of record OY821781.1, on the reverse strand, counting down.
ACTTTAGGATGTTAAGGTTTCTCATGTCTTCTACTTAAGTCCTTAATTAACTCGCATGAATGGTTCATTAGGCTAGGTGTGTGGACTGGATACATATAGAGAGTTGGCCCGTAGGATTATCATGTCCAATGATCGATAAAAATAGATCCAACGAGTTGAGTTGCTAGGTTGAATAGTGTATCAATGTTCGGATTTTATGGGTATATCCGTTGAAAACCCTCATGAGACACCACTCCTCCTCCTTGGCAACAAGAAGGTTTAACGACTTGTTGCACGTGCTAAGTGCAACCGTGATTCCTACGAAAGTGAGTTAGGATTTCCCCATTTTTCGTATGTTTTCCTTTCTTTCATTTTTCTCTTTCTTTGTTTTGCTCGGGACTAGAAAAAGCTATGTGTTGGGGTATTTGATTAGTAGCATATCATGCATCATATTCATGCTATATATCATTGATTTTACACCAATATTGTGATACTCGAGTATTTATTGAAGTATTTCAGGAGTTAGGTAATAAAGAAGAGGAAGGGAGCAAAAAAGACGTAAATGTAATAAGAATGGACATAATTGAAGATGTCTGGTCTCATTTGTAATGCGTAAGGACTTGATCGCAAATCAGGAAGGACCCAAGTGAAAACCTGGAGGGACCTGATGGTAAAAAACAAAATGTTGTGCCATATGACTTGAATCAGATCAGTATTTCTCCAATTAAAACCAAATTGGGTTGAGAATATATATCAGAGCTTCACCACATGTGTCATTCAAAGAAATACAACATCAGCCAAAATTTCAACCTGATCGGACCTACTTGATCTGCCACTAGCGGATCAAAATGGTTCACAGGTTCTCAAAGTTTGGTCAAGGGTCGGATATTCAAGTCAGAGCATTCCAGGACCATCAGATGTGATTTAGAGCCGTTCGATTATTTCCAAATGAATCCTAACCATGTATTTGTCTATATATACCATTGTAATCCCCCCTGTGCCACTTCTTCTTGCTTCTCCATTTGTTTAGGTTTATTTTGCTACTAACTGGTGTAAGAGGAGAAGAAGGAGAAACTTTGTAATCTTTTCTTTTCAATGAAGTGTTAGTGTTGTTCTTTAATTACATGCCTTTCCTTTGATGCAATTTCTTTTATGTTGTTGTTTGCTTAATCTTGTTTTCTTTCATTTCCATTATTGGTTTTTGTTCTTATCACGCTTTCTTTAGTTTAGAGATGAGTAGAGAGTAGTCCATCACCATTTCCGGGGTGGAGAGGAAGGTGATGTTATTATGTAATGTATTAGGTGTGTGTGTGTTAATCTTAATCTTTTGAACCTTACATTATTTTCATAACCATCCAATGGGATTTCACTCTTATCTTTGATGTGCTAATGCACATGAGTAATGCTTAGCACATGCTTAGATTAGTGGGCTTATTTTATGGGAAATGATGAGGTTAGGATAAGGATGGAGTGGAAGAAGGAAACAAGACATGTGCTTGCATGTGCTCATGTTGGTTTTATCCTAATTAATGTCTTGTATGTTTTAATGATTGTGATAAATCTTATTTCATGTGCAGACATAGTTGGATTTGAGTCATGATGCATGTGAACATATTAGCTTCATTCCAATTATTGTCTTGTATGTTTTAATGATAAGATTTTATCTTATTTCTTGTGGAGGCAAAGTTGGAGTTGAGTTTTATGGATTTCAACTATGACATGTTTTGCTGAGCACATTTTAACACATACACATATTTCCGTATTTGCTTTCTCTTTCTACCCCCTAAGGGGTTTAGTTTTTATTGTGTTGTTTTCTGATTTCCAACGCATTGTAGTGTAATTTCGGTCGCATCTCTCTCTCGCTTCTTCTCCCCCACTCGAGTATCGTCAATCCGACTCGTGCATACTCCATGTGGACTGACCCATACTTGCCACCTCTTCAACACGGCTGTGCACTTGCAGTATTTTAACTGATTCAATCAATGTACAACCTACGTAGTCTTTGGATCAATGGGAAATACCTTAGCACCTCAATCGGAATTGTTTTCCGTATTACACCTTCTTCGTCTACTACTTGTGACAATCTCGACGACCCACATTGGTCACAAATGTCTTTCTTTGCATCTTCATTCCAGTACAACATGCAAACTTTAGGACAAGCATCAATCTTCTTACAACTGAGTCATAACCCTTTCACGACTTTCTTAGCTTCATAATATGACGGCGGGATATTTCTGCCACAATCTTTAATAGTTTCTCGAAGTAAAGAAAGAAGTATAGAGAAAGGCTTATTGGTCTAACTTTCAAGTTTGTCAAATGAACAAATGAACCAACAACGACAACTTCGTGAACTTCTTACATCCTCCATACAACGGTTCTTCAACTTCTTTCACAAGTTCCGACAGACGATCTGGGTCACCAACAACTTCAGCTTCTTCCATTTCATATTCGTCATCCACAACATCTTCATGAATACTACCATCATCTTTTGCATTAACTTCTTCACGTCCAACATCTCTGTAAATGTCTTGCAACATTCCTTGCTTGTTGTCAACAAAATTTGAAGTTAAAGTACATCGAATAACTGAAATTTCCTATTCCTTCTGATGTAATGCTTATCCATGTCCCACAAGACTCCAAGTAGTTTTTCACCATGACGTACCCACGTAGAATAATCCGGCATAAAACCTTTCAAGAGAACATGCTCATGAATTTGGGGTCGTTTAAGAAGTGCCTGATTTTTTGCATTTCTTGCATGGGCAAGGGATAAGACCACCCAATTTTTCCAATTTTGCAGTTCCAATTTCAAGAACTCATCCAACCCTTTTACTTATTCAAGTGTGAATCTATTATCAATCTGTAACCAAGATTTGTCTGGTAGAATTGACATCCTATAAAAATCACACCAAAAACCAATTATATCAAAATATCAAAATTTTCAACAATTAATTATTATTTTTAAATTTGGGCAGAATCTCCACTAAAATTGTAAATATGTAACATTTTTCAATATGCATTATAACCACAATCCCAGTCGATCTTAATAATTCATAACCTAACATTATTATACTATGCAAACATTCTACCAAATATCAATCTCTAAACAACCAAATATTTGCAAATTTCGAATTCCAATCTCAAATTCCAACAGGAATACCACTTTGATTCTTTGAAATTTCATAAAGCCATCCCAAGTTGCATTTTGAGAATCTAATAAAGATCAAGTACAAAAGGCTAACATACTTTGTGATTCATCCCTTGTAACCAAAAACTAATACGATTTATGAGTTGATTTACAATTACCAAAAACAATAAAACAAATTTCACACCATCCACCCCAAGTGGTTCCTTCCTTCTAAATTTCTAATTACCCTCCCATTACATGTTCCTTAAATCCTTATAATTATTCACACATGATTAAAAGACAAATGCATAGGTCACACACATCTAAACATCTTAAAAACTCACAAGTGCCCAATGCATCCCTACTTTTCTCCACTCCATTTTCTTTTAAAATCACCTCCATTCCACCTCACTATATAAACCCCATATTGGTGAGTATCATTTGTGAGTGCCAAAGCAAATTAAACCAACAAGACATGAAACCTCTCATGAATCTCATAGAGTTTATAACCACAACCTCCCTAGCCAACCAAACCAGCCATCCATCTACCAATTTAAACCAACAAGACATTAAACCTTATCAAGATACCCAATCAACCACATACCACAGACTAACTAAATATCAATCCATATCGACCAAACCACGTCACTATCGTAGAGAGTGTAACAAATGAGAGGACTTAAAAAACATATAGTTCCACATAAACTTCAGTTATCATGTGTCAATGAGATTTGTGATTCATTGAAGATAATATATATTTTCAAGGAATAAAAGTGATATTTAAAGAACATTAGGCTAAAGTGCATGGACCAACAATAAGAAGATATATGAATATATGTGAACGAACGTGTAGAATAAACATGGCAAAATAAAATTAGAATTTACTATGATATGTTGTGAAATTCATAAACTAACAATTAAGAAAAGGCTTGAAAACTCATTCACACATTTTATCAAACCTTTGGTGAGCAAATAAATGGGTAGCATGTCTCCAAGCATATGATATATAATCGAAATAAACTCCATGCTCTGAAATTTTAAGCATAAACCTTCTTATACCACCTTAATTAACATATCCATTGTCTGTCATGGTTGAGAAGCATACCACCTTCTTATACCACCTTCTTATACCACCTTAATTAACATATCCATTGAAATTATCATGGTATAAGAAGGTTTATGCTTCTTAAATTATATCAAAAATTGTATAACCTTCTCAACCATGATCTTCATAAAAAGATCATGCTATCAAATCAGCCGTTCTCTTTACACCAACTCATTTCTTACATTTTACCAAAACTAAATAAATTTTTATGTCACATTTATATAATTATATGTATAAATTATTACTAAAATTCGACACTAATTTTTTTTCATTTTCAAGTTTACAAAAATAATTGTTAGAAAGGATTAAATTTCTTTAGAAATTTAATCTAACAAGATCTATTCTTCTAGTCATCTATGCAGTATAGTTTTATGATATAATTTTGTAACATATTGTCATGGTTTCTTAAGACATTCTTATAGATTAATTTTTAAATTATGATTTAGTGTTTTTCTTAAACAAATTATAATTATGGATGGAAGAGGGTAATTGAGGGAAAATATTTCCCTTTTCCATGGATTCCACAAACACATCGAAAATTCCAACCTAAGATGACATTTCGTTTGTATTTTTTGCGACAATTTTTACTTGAATCACATAAATTTCACTGGATATTCTTGTGTGACTTGTTAATTCTATTTATTCCATTTCTCTTCATTCATGAAATTAAGATGTCAACATGTTAGTGCGACCAAAATGAAAGTTGTGTTGATAGTAAAAGACAACTAACATTCCCAAAGTACAATTTCAATTAATTTAAATCATCATGTTACATATATCCGACAACAAAAAACAGAAAGATGACAACAACAACTTGTGGAAAAGAACAATACTGAATTCCCTGTCCAAGAGCCCATGTCTTGATTATCTTCATCAAAAGGGGCTCAGTAGATTTGTTTGCAGGACAAAGGTTTTGAACAAACTGTTCCAGCAAACCAATCGAATTAACGCATATTGGTTTTATAGCAAACCAATCTAACATCAAAAGAGTTTTCTAGCAAACCATACTAACACCAAATCCATTGGAAGTGAGTGCTCCAACGATATATCTATAGGATTTCGTGTCCATATGTATGTATATATTTTTAAATTTTTTAATACAACATACAAGATCGATTTTCATATTTTCAACAATTTCTATGTACATTACTTTGTGTTTATTCTAATAACATGCAACCCTACATTTATTAAAATAAATTACAAAGCTAGAATCATACCTAAAGGTTCTCTAAAACCTTTTTGAAGATCCGGAGTCGCGTTGCCCGTTGAATCGTCCACGGATTTGCCTCCGAGTGTTCACCAAACTCTAAACAAGATTAGAGAGATATGAGCTAGCCAATCAATCGCTAATAAGACTTAGAATCTCGCTAATAACCCCTCTTAGAGCTCTTGAGATTTCTATCTCATAAACTCAAAATTACTAAGATAATTTCATGGTGATTAGAGGAGAGATTGATGAGAGAAAGATTTTTGCATTAGTCTTAAACAAGTAGGAGTAGGGGTCCTTTTATAGTCTCCCAAAACATCCTTATGAAGAGCTATTCTTTAGCCATGATCTCTTGCTTATTCTGTCCTAAAATTAATCTCTAATTTCCACTTAAGCACCCACAAAAAACGTTTTAATTAAATCTGGAATTAATCCACCCATGATTTAATAAATCTCTTAATAATTCAGGCATAATCGTTCTGTTCGGTGGACCGAGTATAAATCGGTCAACCTAACCGTTCGGTTATAACACGTGTTCGGTGCAGCGTGGGCTAGACGATCGACCGATCAAGCATGAGAAAAATTCCCTTGAAATATTCGGACGAACCATGCCTTTTACTCGGTCTACCGTTGACCTACGAGAATTTCTTCTGGGATATAGTCTTCCGATTAAACTGCACACTCGGTTAACCGAACCAGATTGTCCAAGCACTCCAGACAATTTCGGTCAACCAACCAGGCTTACCCGTTCCCTATTCGGTTAACTGATCCGAAGATACCCCCGTCGACCGAACCATGAACGGTTCACCGTGTTTGACCTTTTGGGTTTATTTTGCCTTTGTCAAATTTTGGATTTATTTCCAACAAAATTTGATCTTTTGGGGGTTTTTAGCAAATTCACATATTATGTAATATATTATCCTATGTAATATTAAATTATTACACCCCATAATATATACACCTCTTATGAATTTATTATGATTCTAATTATGTCAATTCTCATGACATATTGATTTTATTCATTCACCACATCATATGAACTTAAAATCAAGCCTCTTGTTTCCCAGTTTTGTGGTGTGACCTATAGGAGGATCTAAGCCAAATTGACAGTGATATTAAACACTTTATATCTCAAACTATAAGCGGTATCTAGCTACACATTATAGTTACCCAATTAGCATAGATGTCTTTGTTCCACCCAAACCAAAACACGATCCATTTAGTGATGTAAGTGCACCACTTGTGTCCATCTCTTGCCTCATGATATTAAGAATATATACAAAGTAGAAATGTGTCATCTTTGTATTATATTCATTTCTTGATCTCTCTAAGCTAATTATAACTATGTAACTTAACTCAAGTTACATTGTGCACATTATAATTTTGCTTTATCAAGGGGCTCACTAATATCATCACTCAATTAAGAGGGGCAATAACAATCGTTTGACTAGCTATCTTTTCCAGCACAAGTCATGCTCAACCAACTATTGTCTTTATCACTACACTCATTGATAGCTTTTGACAATAATCAAATTAAGCGCTTCTTGAGTGAAAAGATATAAGTCTCATATCTTAGGATCCAAGACACAGTAAAAACATTAATGACACGAAACACAATTCCATAATGTTTTACTTGTTAGGTCAATATATAAAAGTAATCTTTTCCTCTTTTATATACTCGTGTCGTCAATTATTTGTAGAGCTACAACAATCGATGACCAACACGACAATCTTATCTCGGTAATTAATGTTCCATGTTAATTACCATGATTGTGAATAACTTTTGATTTATGTAAACCATTATCTTTTAGAGCTCTACAGTTAAGGACCAAACGCCTCTTCCTTAACACTTCCAAAAGACGAATACCATAATCAAGGAACAAAATGTTTGCACATTCAATTCATAATAATTGACATATAAAAGTAAAACTTTTAGAACACATTCCTTTCAATCTCCCACTTGTTATCAAAGTTTTCTCTCACATACATTCTCAATGTATAAAACAATAATAACTAGGGTAACCCTCTCTAATCACTCATCAAGCCAATCCACATGGTTCCTCAGACCCATGGACTCGAAATGCATTTTGCCCTTGGCTTGGGATAAGGGTTTGGTGAATGGATCAACTGTGTTGCTGTTTGTGTCCACCCATAACAGATTTATTTTGCCCTCGTCAATGAAGTCACGTGTGACAAAGTACTTACGATCCATGTACTTCACTTTGTGGTGTGATTTGGGATCCTTGATTTACGAGATAGATGCACTATTATCGCAAAATAGCTCTACTGGTCCCTCGCTCGAGGGAACTACTCCAAGATCTTCAAGGAACTTCTTAATCCACACTCCTTCCTTGCTCTCTTCAACGTCAGCCATTACTTCGGAAGCGGTGGTTGAGTCGGCCGTAGTGCTTTGCTTCCAACTATGCCAACTCACGACTCCACCATTTAGAAGGTAGACGTATCCTGATTGCGACCTTCTATCGTTTGGATCACTCATGAGACTCGCATCCGAATAGCTGTCGGCTATTAATTCCCTTTGTCCTTCATAAACAAGAAACTTATCTTTGGTCCAGTTAAGATACCTCAGAATATTGTTGACCGCAGTCCAATGCTCAGGACCTGCGTTGGATTGGTGACGACTTGTCATGCTTAGAGCATACGAGACATCGGGTCTTGTGCAGGTCATCGCGTACATGATCGATCCTATTACCGAAGCATAAGGGGATATCTGTCATGTACTCCAAGTCTTTATGTGATTCAGCACGTTGAGACTTCTTGAGTTGCACACCCATACTCATTGGCACACTGCCCTTTTTGGAGTTATTCATGCTGAACCTTTCCAAGACCTTGTCAATGTATGTACGTTGACTTAGGCCAATGAGTCTACGGGATCTATCTCTATATATCATGATTCCCAAGATGTATTGAGCCTCACCCATATCTTACATCGAAAATGCAGATTTCAATGAATTTCTCGTTTGCTCAAGCAAAGGTATATGATTTCCCATGAGGAGTATATGATTTCAATGAATTTCTCGTTTGCCAAGAATCAAATCTTCTGCAATGTCATCGGGCATCGGGGAAGAGAGCTTCGACAACTTCTCAAGGTATCCTTGCATCGTGAGAAATGCATGGATACCGATGTTCCCTCCGCCATGTGGCACCTTGTGAGTGCTATGGTGGTCTTATAGCGCTCTTTTCTAGCACTATCCATGAACATCTTTGTTAAAGCTTCCATGGTCTTCTTGGGTTTTGAATCCAAGTATTTCGCTTGAAGCGATTCACCCATAGAGGCTAACATTAGACCGTGAACTTGGTTCTCTTGGTCTTCCCACTTGGCTTTTGCCTCTCTCTCGCTATCGGTTGGCTTCTCATTTAATTTTGGGATTTCACCATCCAAAATATGAGATAGTTTCTCAAACTTCAACACGATATTGAGCTTGAGTTTCTAATCATGACCATTTCGAAATATCGCAACATTTGCATTTTCAAACTCTTATGACTCTTGTCTTTTTAATTAATAGGGAATTTGACCGATCCTCATAAGAAAAACTCTCTTTCTCAAAACCGAGCTAGGGCTCCGGGTCTTGTTAAGAAAACTTATTTCATTTGATACGAGATACGTTTATCCATTGTATTCACAAACAAATATACTCGGTGTTCACTAAGGTTGAATCACACCTCGTACATCTATTCGTGGCACAACAATAGACAACCTTATATCTCGCACTATTCCCAAAGATGGAGGAAGCTATCTCCCGCTAAGGGCGAGCAGAATATCCCTCGATTGATGGCTGCTAGTGGATGAAATAAGAAAGAAAGGTACTCTTAATTTTTGGTTGGACAATTTAAACATTAATATGTGATTTTAGAATTTAGGTGATCAGGCATATTTATCATCTACACATATCCTAACATTCATCCATGCAATCACATATATATCAAGCACACAAACATAAATAAATCCATTCACAAACACATTGTGTGAGTTTATATGTTCCCGCGTCCTTGATCCTCGATCATTGCGCTTCTTCAGCGTCTTCCTCTTGCACCATGGATGTTGATATTGCAAAAATATAAACATGCATCTCTCAATTTTGAAAATTGTCTAGTGCAAGTCCTATGTAAAAATCCTCTCATATGCATGCATATACATCAAAATAGAAATTTGGCTTTTACATATACATTAGCCCCTGTGATTGAATAATAATAACATACACATTCATTCATTCATTCATTCACACATGGCTTCATCGGAACATATAAACTCACATATCCCTGCATAAGAGAACTCGTGCATCGCATGTACATATACTATATATTACTCGATTTAGTTTATATTAAATCATTTGAAATCCATAAAAAATGATTTTATGCATCCATAGTTCAAAACATAAAATATTTGAACCGTTGTTTATCAAATTTCCAAAAATAAAATTTAAAGAAAGATAAACAAATGCCTTTTTCCGTTTTGTTGATTCGTTATAAAATAATCATTTAATTAAAAACGAAAATTCTATAAATTAGACATAAGTCTAAATTTTTATTCTAACATTCACATGATGTGTTTCAAAACATTTAAAACTATCAAAAGAATCAATTAGAATTAAATCAACAAAACTATCGGAAAACTCGAAAAAGACATAGAACATGAATTGTTTCGATTGTAGATGGTAAACTAAAATTAATTCTATTGTCTAATTATTGAAAATATGAACTAAAAGCTCTGATACCACTATAGTATTTCGTGTCCCTATGTATGTATATATTTTTTAAAAATTTAATACAACATACAAGATCGATTTTCATATTTTCAAGAAATTTCCACAATCACATAAATTTCACTGGATATTCTTGTGTGACTTGTTAATTCTATTTATTCCATTTCTCTTCATTCATGAAATTAAGATGTCAACATGTTAGTGCGACCAAAATGAAAGTTGTGTTGATAGTAAAAGACAACTAACATTCCAAAAGTACAATTTCAATTAATTTAAATCATCATGTTACATATATCCGACAACAAAAAACAGAAAGATGACAACAACAACTTGTGGAAAAGAACAATACTGAATTCCCTGTCCAAGAGCCCATGTCTTGATTATCTTCATCAAAAGGGGCTCAGTAGATTTGTTTGCAGGACAAAGGTTTTGAACAAACTGTTCCAGCAAACCAATCGAATTAACGCATATTGGTTTTATAGCAAACCAATCTAACATCAAAAGAGTTTTCTAGCAAACCATACTAACACCAAATCCATTGGAAGTGAGTGCTCCAACGATATATCTGTAGGATTTCGTGTCCATATGTATGTATATATTTTTAAATTTTTTAATACAACATACAAGATCGATTTTCATATTTTCAACAATTTCTATGTACATTACTTTGTCTTTATTCTAATAACATGCAACCCTACATTTATTAAAATAAATTACAAAGCTAGAATCATACCTAAAGGTTCTCTAAAACCTTTTTGAAGATCCGGAGTCGCGTTGCCCGTTGAATCGTCCACGGATTTGCCTCCGAGTGTTCACCAAACTCTAAACAAGATTAGAGAGAAATGAGCTAGCCAATCAATCGCTAATAAGGCTTAGAATCTCGCTAATAACCCCTCTTTGAGCTCTTGAGATTTCTATCTCATAAACTCAAAATTACTAAGAGAATTTCATGGTGATTAGAGGAGAGATTGATGAGAGAAAGATTTTTGCATTAGTCTTAAACAAGTAGGAGTAGGGGTCCTTTTATAGTCTCCCAAAACATCCTTATGAAGAGCTATTCTTTAGCCATGATCTCTTGCTTATTCTGTCCTAAAATTAATCTCTAATTTCCACTTAAGCACCCACAAAAAACGTTTTAATTAAATCTGGAATTAATCCACCCATGATTTAATAAATCTCTTAATAATTCAGGCAGAATCGTTCTGTTCGGTGGACCGAGTATAACTCGGTCAACCTAACCGTTCGGTTATAACACGTGTTCGGTGCACCGTGGGCTAGACGATCGACCGATCAAGCATGAGAAAAATTCCCTTGAAATATTCGGACGAACCACGTCTTTTACTCGGTCTACCGTTGACCTACGAGAATTTCTTCTGGGATATAGTCTACGGATGACTGTGTCACCTTCGGTCTACCGAAAAATACTACTTCTCGGTTGACCGTACACACTCGGTTAACCAAACCCGATTGTCCAAGCACTCCAGACAATTTCGGTCAACCAATCGCGCTTACCCGTTTCCTATTCGGTTAACCGATCCGAAGATACCCCCGTCGACCAAACCATGAACGGTTCACCGTGTTTGACCTTTTGGGTTTATTTTGCCTTTGTCAAATTTTGGATTTATTTCCAACAAAATTTGATCTTTTGGGGTTTTTAGCAAATTCACATATTATGTAATATATTATCCTATGTAATATTAAATTATTACACCCAATAATATATACACCTCATATGAATTTATTATGATTCTAATTATGTCAATTCTCATGACATTGATTTTATTCATTCACCACATGTCTCATATTTTCACATGAAACCCGACACATCATATGAACTTCAAATCAAGCCTTTTGTTTCCCAGTTTTGTGGTGTGACCTATAGGAGGATCTAAGCCAAATTGACAGTGATATTTAACACTTCATATCTCAAACTATAAGCGGCATCTAGCTACACATTATAGTTACCCAATCAGCATAGATGTCTTTGTTCCACCCGAACCAAAACACGATCGATTTAGTGATGTAAGTGCACCACTTGTGTCCGTCCCTTGCCTCATGATATTAAGAATATATACAAAGTAGAAATGTGTCATCTTTGTGTTATATTCATTTCTTGATCTCTCTAAGCTAATTATAACTATGTAACTTAACTCAAGTTACATTGTGCACATTATAATTTTGCTTTATCATGGGGCTCACTAATATCATCACTCAATTAAGAGGGGCAATAATAATCGTTTGACTAGTTATCTTTTCCAGCACAAGTCATGCTCAACCAACTATTGTCTTTATCACTACACTCATTGATAGCTTTTGACAATAATCAAATTAAGCACTTCTTGAGTGAAAAGATATAAGTCTCATATCTTAGGATCCAAGACACAGTAAAAACATTAATGACACGAAACACAATTCCATAATGTTTTACTTGTTAGGTCTATTCAATATATAAAAGTAATCTTTTCCTCTTTTATATACTCGTGTCGTCAATTATTTGTAGAGCTACAACAATCGATGACCAACACGACAATCTTATCTCGGTAATTAATGTTCCATGTTAATTACCATGATTGTGAATAACTTTTGATTTATGTAAACCATTATCTTTTAGAGCTCTACAGTTAAGGACCAAACACCTCTTCCTTAACACTTCCAAAAGACGAATACCATAATCAAGGAACAAAATGTTTGCACATTCAATTCATAATAATTGACACATAAAAGTAAAACTTTTAGAACACATTCCTTTCAATCTCCCATGCAAACATACCAGATAACACCGTTAAACTCTACATTTGTCAGCTTCTCACCAACACCGGGTGGATTATGTGTACCAAGGGTCCTCCAATTATGTAATCCTCATCATCGTTGGTGTAGATCATTGTAGCGTTGGAAGGTCAGTTTTTGATGATGGAAATAAACAGAAACGGTACTGGATGTGGGAGTAAGAAGGAAATACCAAAATATGACCAATGAAGGGAGGAATTTAGAGACCCCATAAGACTGTACTGAGAGGTCACATCCAATCACATTAATATGTCCTCACGTGATATGTCAGTTTTATATGTCTTTCGTGCGACCTTCTATTTCTTGGATTTTTACGACATTTTGGTTAATTGGATTTAAAGCACGAAGTTGTCCTTTAAAGGGCATTTTTGTTTTAAAGGATGGGTATGTCCTGTATAGGATTGATGTGAACTTTAAATCATGAGTTTGTCCTTAAAACTCGAAAGTGTCCTTAAACGACAAGCATGCCCTCAAAAGAACATGTGTGTCCTTTAAAACACGATGCTCACCTTTAAACGTCAAGTTTCTCATATAAACCTCAAGTCTGCCCTTTAAAGCACAAGTTTGTTGCTTAATGACAGAGTTTTGAGGTCGAGATGTGTTCAATCGTCAATGTACCACGTTTTGATGAACCGAAATTGGCTCGGTCGACCGATACCTGTGAGGTTTAATTTGCTTCCAGTTTCGGGCCTCAAACGTTGGCAAGGAAAAGGAAGTGTGCATGGATTCCAAATTGCCAAAGAATACACTGAAATTCTATTCTTTTAAAGGACGATTATATCCCTTAAAGGACACTAAGATCCATTCCCAAGGAAAGGTGAATATTGCCTCCCATTTATATCACCGAGATGAGATGACTTTCTAGGGTAAGATCTATGAATTAAACACAATACAACATATTATGTTGTACGACGTGTAATCAAAGGTTGTGTCCTATCATAACGACACCCAAAGATGATATGCTTTAATGGTTTGACAGTAATTGAGAACCCAAATCCATAAGATTTGCTATCATTTATTTTTTTGTTTTTTTCCTTTTCTCAACATTTGTGGTCGGAAAGACCGAACCCATTTCGGTCCACCGAAACCCCTAAATAGAATCACATGTTCGGACAACCGAAATGCATTCGGTCAATATAAGACAAATGTTGGGAAATATTGTGCTTGGATGGTCAATTTAAGAAAAACTAGATAGGATTATACAACAAAAAGTTAAAAAATATTAGGGAATTTTTAGTGAAGCAAGAAACTCAGGAATGTGGATTGGAAAAATTCTACATGACGAAGTTTTTAGTGAAAGGTTGTAACATAATTAATGAACGGATGTTTGAAATAGAATTAATGGAGAAACAAGATTAGCACTATAAAGATAAAATAGTACATCACCACTAATTGTACTTTTGCGAGCGTGAATAGTTGAATACGACTATTAATGCACGATTGCTACATGTAGTTCACACAAGTAAACACTAAGTGAGTAGTCAATTGAAATGCAATTATGCAACACAATAAAGGAAACACGATTACATCAATTTTTCATGCAACAATCACATAGTCAATCAGGAAGTCAATAAACCATAAAATGAAACATTGGAGGGAGTAATACGTTTGATAAGAGATTTAATTTTGTGGCTATATGATGAATATATTCCTCTACATGTCTTGACATATAATTAGTTTTCTCGAGGGAGGCTCTCTTAACTTATAGATTCAGTTTGACTACGTGGATGGGGGTTGTTTGTGCACTCTTGGGAATCCATCCCCACTCTTCCTTTTTCTTTCTTAATGATTGAGGTTGGAAAGCAATGGTAAATAGAAGACCAAACACATGTCGGTGTACTGAAAGATCAAATATGCTAGTTGTCTTGTTCATATTGCGAAGGAAATCCATGATCTCTTTTTGAGAATTGATGAACGCTTAGCGATAATCTCCAACCACATGGATTTGGTTGTTAAATTTGTTAAGCGAATTTGATGTCATTAATTGGAAAGAATGGAAATCATCAGTGAGCTCTTCTATTCCTTGGTAGTTGTGAGGCACTAGCCTACAAACTTCTTGGATCTCATGGCAATTCCTGTCCATACTCCTCTCGAGCCGATAAGCCCACGAGGGTTTATTCCATTGAGCATCCGAATTGGATGGCCATTCGGAGTGATTGTAGCGGCGAGGACCACGAGCCAATTTTGGATCCCATCTTGGGTCAATTACGGGTTCGGTTAAAGTGGCATACAAAGATTGAGCGTCAGTCATTTCTTCGTCGTTCAGAGATTGGTCATCATTGTTGGAGTCTTCTTCTTCTTTTTTGGGAGGTGCTTCACCAGTGGCTTTTTGCTCCTTCATTTTCATCCATTTGAGTGTGTATTTGTCGAGAGCCTACTTTGAAGTGTTATCCAATGAGGGAGATGATCATCGAAAAAGTAAGAAAATTAAGCCTTCGGCGAGAGACATAACACATGTGATTAATGATGAAGAGAAGCCAATTTGTGCGAGACCCGATGCAAAGATTGACTGAGTTCATCTTGATAACCTTTGCAAATGAAAAGTTTGTAGTAAATTAATCGGCAATGGAGTTCACCAATGATTGACAGAGAGCATTTGTTCTAGTGGCACATTGGTTTCGTAACATCGATGAATTGATCAATGGAGCCACAAACCTCCTTTCAGGCCAAGTCGTAGATGTCATCTTTGATGCTTGGAAAACTGGTGATCTTCCGAAGTAGTGAGGCGGTGAGAGTGAAACAAACACCGTTGATTTTGGATGTGAGGGCCTTTCGAGTGCCATCTTGAGTGGTGATTTATACAAGGTTGGCATAACATTGCCTGCAATATTCTGAGTAAAATTTCACTAGAAGCTTCTCTTGAAAGAAGTCACTCAGATGATCTTTGGCGAGAAATGTTGAGAGGTAGATTTCCTTGAGATCTTTGATTTCAATCTTCCACTCTTGAATAGGGTTGACACTGCTAATCGATATGAAGTGTCACTCTGCCTTTTGGTGGATTAAGATGTAGGATGGTGAGTAAGGGAAGAGCTCTTCAGGAATTTCTTCTGCCAGTGTTGTCGAGGTAGATGGGATGTCAGGATTAAGATGACTTTTCTTCACCGAATGGACCAACTTCTTGCCTTTCTTCCCGGTCGATTTCTTAGTTGGGTCCGCTACTTTCGTTGAGACAATAACCTTCTTAGGAGCCATCAAAAAATAGTGAAGATAGTAGGGATTGGAAGAATTTGACTAGAAGAAAGAGATTATAATGTTTGTAGAAAAGATGAAAGAAAAAAAGGAGTGAATAGGAGCTTGTTATATAGAAAACATCAAGGGAGAATTGGGAAATTCATGTCCAACGATCATCTATTAATGGAGTGGATGACCATTGGGGAGCTCTAACGTCTAAATTCTGTAATACTTTGATCGACACAATTGGTTCGGTCCTTCGAAATGTGTGGATAGTGAATTCCAAATTCACATATGAAATTTTGTAATGGTTGTCAGTGGAGGGGGTTGTTTCACTTGTTTATGCACTCCTGGGAATCCATGCCCAAATTTCATTTTCCTTTCTCAATGTTTGAGGTCGGAGAGCAACGAAAACCCATCGTATGTGGTCGCCTGAACCCATTTTGGTCCCCCAAAACCCCTAACAAGAATCACAAGTTTGGACATCCAAAACGCATTTGGTAAATATAAGACATTTTTTTGGTAAATATTCTGCTAGAATGGTCAATGTAAGACAAGAGGATTAGATGCAACAAGAAGTTAAATAATAGTATGGTTTTTTAGCAAAGGAAGAAATTAAGGAATATGCATTGGAAAAATTATACACGATTAAGTTTTAGTGTATGGGTGTAACACAATTTATAAACAAATGTTTCTTATAGATGTAATGGACAAACATGATTAACACTATAAAGATACATATGTCCTTTAAAGCACATGAGTCTGTTCCTTAAAACTCAAAAGGATCCTTAACGCACATGCCTGGAACTAATACAAATAGATGTTTGCAAGAGGAATGATACATGAACACTACTTGTCACCTGTAACATCCTCAAACAACGGAAGAATTTTAAAATTTTATAACATACAATCAAACAGAGGATATTACTCAAATACAAGGAAACAGGTGCACCAACATATAATATATATATATATATATATATATATATATATATATATATATATATATATATATATATATATATATATCTGAGTATTTCAAAACTGTGATTACATCAAAATGGCTATACAACAAATACAAGTGGATCTAGTAGCGGCGCTCCTCTCCTCGGTCACCACCCCCTAACGCCGATCACAGCCTGAAAAGTAAACATTCAACAATGCTTGGGTTTCCAGAAGGAAACCTTGTATGCCAAACTCTACAATGCATGAAACTGAAACCCTCTAGCATGCAATTCTATCAAGAAAGAAAAGCACAAACAACAAAGCGGGGCTCCAGGGCTTTTTCACCCAACCACAGCACACACAACTGCTATGGGGCTCCAAGGCTTTTTCACCCAACCACCGCAACATTCAACGTCGTCAAGCTGGGCTCCAGGCCATGACACAACCAGGGCTCCAACGCTTTTTCACCCAACCCAAACGTCTAAGGGCTCTAGGGCTTTTTCACCCAACCCTTATCACACGGTCCATGCTTAGGCTCCAGGGATCTTTCACCCAACCTGAACGCACTACGGAGCTCCAGGGCTTTTTCACCCAACCCCGCACAGACTAGCTGTGCTCCAGTGCTTTTTCACCCAACCGCAACTCTCACAACAGTTATGGGGCTCCAGGGCTCTTTCACCTAACCACCGCAATACCCATGCTCACTAGCACACTTGTCGTAAAAACATCGGCACCACAACTTGCCTCACACATACGACTACAACAACTACACCTCCAATGTGCAAAACTAGACACAAACGATCGACCGAACCAAGAGTCCCGGTCGATCGAATCTCACTAAAATAGGGCACTTGCCTTGATCGACACTCCATCGGTCGAACATTTCCCACCAACAACACACATTCGGTTGAACCAAAGTCAGGGACCGGTCGACCGTTTTGAAAGTCGCCTCCCAGGTTCAACGAACATAACGACCAATCGGTCGAACGGCAAAGGGGACCCATTCGACTGAAACCCACCAGTGAAATCCATCATCGCTCAACAACAACACCAGTCGAACCTCCAAGCACTCTCGGTCAACCAATTTCCACCAGTAAAATCCACCATGCGTCCAAACAACACCGGTCGACCGAACCACCATCGGTCGAACCCAACCACTATTCAACTTAGGTCATCGGTCGGACGAGTCAAACATGTGGTCGACTCTTTGGATGGTCAACGCCCCAACCGACCTACAATAGTGCACACGGTCGAACGGCAAAGGGGCACCGTTCGACCGAAACCAACCAGGCTTGCCTCAAATGCACAACCGGTTGACTGCCCAAGGGCATCGTTCGACTGGTGTGAGGCAGAAACCCTATTTCTCATTAGGAACGTTCGACCGTTTGCACCAACCAGTCGACGAGCCTTTCGGCCTATCAACGACTTCCAAATACTCACACAACAAAAGTGAGCTACAACTACAAGTTTGACATACCGTGAAGGTTTGAAGAAACCTTCTAAGAACCTCGATGATGCTTCCACGAGCACTTGTCCCCAAAATACGATCCACCGTCGAACGCTCGCTCAATCAACGATCGCAGCTCCTCGTTGTTTCACAGCCACACCTCCACCTCCGTCAATCTCCACATCGACCACAACAACTAAAAACGAGGTAGGTTAAGAGAGAGAAAGAAGAAGAACCAAAAGAGAAGAGTTGGTTGAGAAACCGACTCACCACGCGACCCGACCAACACTCGCCGATCCTCACTTCTCCTCGCCGGAGAACACCTCCACGTCGAAGCACAAACTGAGGGAGAGAGAGAGTGACGTGAGAGAGAAATGAGAGAGACGTGAGAGAGAGCTCTACCTTTATGTACCTTCCATCAATTCATCTCAACCATCCATCCAACTCCACTCCATCTCAGCCGTCCAAACTCATCGCCTCCTAAACACCACCTAATCAACAATTAAACCCAATTAGGATTAGGATTTCACATCACCACTCACCAGCCACGTCAACCAATTTTCAGGATTTTTTAAAGCAATTCAAAATTTGTCCACCGAGAGAGTGGGAAACAGTTGGTTGATTAGTAGCATATGCATCATATTCATGCTATATATCCTTAATTTTGCCCCAATATTATGTTACTCCAGTGTTTGTTATTATATTTCAAGTATTAGGTAATAAAGAAGAGAAATGAAGAGAATGACTAAAACGTCAGAAGAAATGACTTAAATGAAGCAAAATGGACCTCTCGATCATACACAATGACCCATCCACAAGAGGGAAGGACCTGGACGTAAGCCGAGAGGGACCAAATAGCAAACTGAGAAACTCCACACCATCATGAGGAGTATTTTGGTAATTAGATTCGGGCCCAGGCTCCAATAACGAGTGCACCCACGTGAAGAAGTGAAGCACTAAAGACAATATCCGAAAATGGGTCTGATTCGACAAAAAGTGACAACCAATTAGCGCTCCTTTATTTTCAGAATCTGACCTGGTTTCACGTGGATATGGGTTATGTGTTTATGTCTGTTCTGGGAATGTTTTATTAGTCCTAGACCACATAATTGTTACGAGTTGCCTTTTTCATGTCTATAAATAGAACTCTTCTTCCTCCTTTGTAAAGAACTCCTTGCTTGGTGGTCATTGCCTCTAGTGAGACTAAAGCCTTGGAGCAAACTCAAGTGGAGAGATGCTACTTGTAATGTGAGACATAAATAAAAGAAATCTTCATTTGTTCCATGTTGCCTCTTATAATTCTTGCTTGCTTAGCTTAATTTTATTTTATTAATCATAGTAGAATTAGTTTGAATGTTTTCTCTTCTAAATATATATGTTATCCTAATGAGTAGTGAGTAGTTTCATACCCCTTTGGGGTTGGAGATAATGCACATTTATGTTTTGAAGTTTTGACGTTTGATGAATCTTGATTGTGTAGACTTGAATGTTTATATGTTCATCAGGTTTGTTTTAGTCATCCACATGTTGGGGAATTTTCGATGGGTTTTGCCAAATATTTCAGACACTACCCATGCTTGGTTTCCTCATGTTTATTGGCTGAAATTTTCTGTTGGATATGCTACATGTTAGTCGTGTGTTTGTATTAGTGTTTGCTTGCTTGATTGATTGAAGAAACTTTGTTTTGATGGATTTTTGCATGAAATTCAGACACCTCCCGTGCTTAGCTTTGTTCTTTACATGAGTTTCTGGTTTTTGATGAGTTTTGCCATAATTTTAGAGACTTCTCATGCTTAGCCTCGTCTTATGATAATCAAGTAGTCATTGGTAATATGTTTTGCGAATGGAATGATAGGTGTTGTCATAACTTTAGACACTTCCTATGCATGAAGACACACACATGACACACATACACATACATGCTTACATGCGTCATTCATCACTTCTCTCACCTTATGTGCACACACTCCACCTTTTAGGGCTTCATCCATATTTCGTTCCACATCGTTTGCTGAATTTCTTTCCTTTCCATTTGCAATGTAATCTAGTTTGTTTTGCATTCTTAGTATAATCGTCTTTTCAATCATAGCATAAAAATATCTTCCTCCACTGTTATTTCCCATTTGATTTCGCTCACTCAAATGCTGGTAATGCTCCCTGCGGATTGACCCGTACTTTCCCTATCTTCACCGACGGTCGTGCACTTGTAGTTAATTAGTAAAACGTTTAACATTGGTTTCCAAAAAAGTGGTGAAAATTCTTTAAATAACAACAATAATGGGTAAAACCTCAACTTTTCAAGAAACTGCATTTTTCAAACAAACCGTAAATCTTCCTCTGATACACCGAGTCACCGACCCCAACAAAAAACCAAAACCAAAGAAATGGTATCAAACATGGAAGTCCCAAACATGGAGGTCCAAAACATGGATGTCCCGAGTACTAGCGGTAGAAAGCAGGTGAGGTGGTCGTCGTGAAAACACCGTTGTCATTTTCATTGGTCTAGGGTTTTCTTGATTTTATTTAAATCCAGTTTTACGACCACCAGGGTGTGGTTGTGTTATGTTTGTCGGGGGTTTGTCCTTTAAATAGTGGATAGTGTCTTTCCACAACTAGGGTCTATCGTTTTAGGGGGTTTGTGCAATTAGAATCCAATGGAAAAAAATGTTTTCCTTTTGACTCACTATTTTCCCTATCATGGAAAAGTGAAAATTTTCCCTTGGATTCCCTATTATAAAAACATTTCCCCCAACGAACTTTCTCACCTCCCCCCAAGGAAACCAAAGGAAAATCCCCAAGTGACCCTCCTCTCCCCGGCCACCACCGGTGAGATGGTCCTCTCTGGCGACGTTGTCACCCTCTCAGACCCCCACCCCCCCCCCCCCCCCCCGCACCACCCTGTCCGAACCTTTCCACCCTTACCTCATTACCTTCAGCGATGCCTCCTCTCCAACCCTCTCAACCCCCTAAGCCCACCCTCTCTAGCCCTACCTCATCCCCTCTGACCACCTCTGGTGACTTCTCCTCCATTTTGTATAAACCTTTGTTTATCTACAACTTTGTAAAGCATTGTATTTAGGCTATTACAGATTGATGATTTGTTGGTTGCGGTATGTCTATATTCTTGAACTATTAAGAAGTGTACTGATATTTTTCATGTGAAGAAGGTTGAATACGCATGTGACATATTACATACCTAAACTTCCACTTAATAAAAGTATTTATATTGATGGGTTTAATATGTTCCTCTGGAGTTAATTTTTCTGTGTTCCCTTTTGGCATAATACCCCAAGATAGCTCTCCTGAAAAACTATTAGTATATTAACCAATATATGTTAATCTGCCTTTTCTAGTATATCTGGGCATCATGTCATTCCTTAAATCCTATTGTTTGGTACTTCCATTTTGAATCTGGGTTGGTGCAGAAACTTTCTTAATCACCTTCGCTGCTTCCAGAAAAAATATAGAAAATTTTGATTGACAAATTGCAATGAGATCTCAACCAACTCTTACCTGCGTTGTAGTATTTGTAAAACCATCACCTTCGACCACTAAAATAGGCATTTCATATGTTCTTTCTATACTTGTGTTCATATGCTCATTTCATCACAACAAAAAATAGCATGTCTAGTTTGATAGAAAACTGTAAAGTTTACCATATATTGTCTAAAAATTATATTCTTTGTTCTTGCTCTCTCTCAATGTGATTCACTATAACAAAAATAAATTATATTTGGTGGTTCCCACTTCTGATTCCATGTATGATTCAAAATCAAGAAATCTCTTTTTGTCCATTTGTTTGATTTAGTATATAATTATCTTATTTTCATTTGTCATTTCAGTTTCGCAGAATGATGCTAACTCCTCTCGTTTATCGACATTGCAGGCGAGAGAAAGAGAACTCTTCTTGAAGGAGCAACTATTAATTTTTTATTGAATTGTACTTTTAATTTTGGTTACATTTGACTGGATTAAAACATTATCCTTAATTATTTATGTTAGTGTTCTTACATTGTTTTTTTTTTGGTTTACTGTTCATTTATGTCCTTTATTATTTGTAAATACTGATAGCAAAACTGCATTGTTTTTACATTTTATGGTAAATTTCAGTGATATGCACAAACAACAGAATTTGAATTCCATGAAATTCTAGTTACAGACACAAACAACAGAATTTAGTCAAGCAAAGTTTAAATTCCGTTGGATTATGCTTTCCTTTGACTCCTAGAATCAACTTTCCACCAGTTTCTTGTGCACAAACATCCCCTTATTAGGGTCTGGTATGTCCTTTTAAGCCCTTTAATGTTAATGAATGAAAATATTTACATTGCAGATTTTCAAATAATTTCAACCGTCGAAGTTTACGTGGGCGTCATTCAAGGAGATTCCACACCAACAGGCGATATTCTAGAAGACATTGTTTGCTCCATTCGTGAGTATGCAAAGAATCATTGTAGACAATGACATTCTTGATTCCATGATTGAAATTTTGAGGTGAGAGAAGGTGAGTTCAGGTTTGGGAATAAACTTTTGAATTTCAACACCACCCATGTGGCATTCAGATTAGGAATGGAAAAGGGAGGAATATCAGTCGACATGAGTAAAAGAAAATCGATCAAACGAGCTGGTCGAAGGCAGGAGAAGAAAGAATTAAAGAAACAATTGATGGAGAATACATTAAATATTTGTCTTCTTTTTACTACATTCCTATTTTGCAAAGAGTTATTTGCTTGGGTGTACTTGCAAAATTGTATTATTGGATCTGTGCACTTGAGTTTTTGGATTTTACGTGGGTGCACTTGCATAAAAATCATATTGGTTTTTGTACTCCAAATTGACGGTGCCAAAAGTCATGGCTTCCTTCTAGCAACATATCACCACACCGATGACCCTCTCAGTGAATACCTCGATGACGAAGGAGATTTTGCGGTGGTGACGACCAACTGACAAATGAAAGATCGCGTAGAACGAGTTGGAGGAGTCAGGGAGGCAGTTGTAATTAAGGGAAGTTTGAGTCCATGAGGGGTTTTTGGTGCAAGGAGGAGCTTGGAAACACTAATATAACGGAGAGATAACGATATCTTGGAACACTAACCTGATTGAGTGGAACGCCTTAAATTTGGAGTGCACAAAACCAATATGGTTTTTATGCAAGTGCACTAAAGTAACATTTGAAAACTCAAGTGCACAAATCCAATATCACCACTTTGCAAGTGCACCCAAACAAATAACCCTTTTGCAAATGCACAAATAGAGCGAAAGAATGGTACATGTCTTCTATTGAAAGAATGGAAGACATGAGAAAGTATGTCTCGGCAGAGGTGGTTTTTGATTACCTAGATACTTGCATAAAAAAGGCAGTGATAAACTTAAGAGAAGGAAATCTGCAAGCAACCTTACCCCAAAACAGAGGAATGCTGATGGATAAGTAGCTATACTTTAGGTGAAAAAAAATCTGATTTGAAAATTTCCAAAATATTTTATGTTTTTAAGTGATTTTGGTGACACCAAATATCATTATATTGTTGTAGGTATGGCTATTTCAGAAGTTAACAATTGAGAATTCATCACCACACATTCCAAGAGTCAATATATGGAGTTCTTTGCTTGGGTCAGGGAAGATGCTTAAAACAATGGAAATGCATGACATTACCAACCAAAAAATAGTCACTGGACAAGTAGAAATCAGACACTTAGAAGAGTTAGAACAACCTGAATATGTACAAACAGGTTGACCCTTGCACCACCAGCGAGGAAAGGACTGACAACTTTCAACGAGACAGAGCCTCAATGGATAACTGTTGGAGCCCACGAAATCCCAAGAGATCCACTACAAGAGGAGGTGGACTACACGGAATTGAAATCAAGGTGGTTGAAGGCAGAGCAGACCAACAAAGCGCTCAATCTAAAATTGGGTGAAAAGGCAAAAGAAATACAATTACGGAAAGATGGAGCAATGAAGAACACAAAAGAAATACAATTTTGGAAAGATAGAGCAATCGAGAACGCAAAACTTCTTCCCAGAGTGTACCCAACACTAACCAATAGATTCACCCTTCTCCAATAGGGGAAAGAAACGAAGAACTTGGGGATGAGAGCTTAAGAACACCTATTGAAGGTGTCTCAACATCCAGTTTGATGACACATAATTCTACAACAATGTAATGGTATGTTCTTCTAAACATGACCAAGTCCTTTAAAGGACACATACTCATAGTGTCCTTTAAATTCGTACTGTGATTTAAGCTTGTAATGTCCTTTAAAAACAAAGTCCGTCCTTTAAAGTATTTTTCGGTCATTTAAAATAAGAAAGTGTACTCAAATAGCAATCTCGTCTTCTAAAGAATATATGTGTCCTTTAAAGGACACATATGTCTTTTATATTAATAGTGTTATTTAAGCTCTTAGTGTCCTTTACATGTTTTGTCCTTTAAATTATTATTGTCCACATAAATTCAATTTGTCCTTTAAAAATAATTGTTGTCCTCAAAAGCACACTTATGTCCTTTTACCCATGACTGTGGTAGCAATCATCTTACGTGATATTTAAGAGAACAAAATGATGAATCTATCCTTCTTTGGTGGAGAGGAAGAAGCAAGGAGTAAGGATGAGGAAGAGAAAGAGAAGGATGTAGAGGAAAGGCGCAAGCAATTAGAGGAATAAAGGAGAAAGGAAGAAGTGGAGAAGAAAAAGGATGAAGCAGAAAGAAATAAAGAAAGAAAGAAGAAATTAAAAAAATAAAAGAGGGAAAAAGAAAAAAGATGAGGAAAAACATATTGAAGAAGAGAAGAAGAAGAAGAAGAAGTAGAAAGGAAGAAGTGGAGAAGAAAATGAAAGAGGATGAAGAAGAAAGAAAGAGAAAAGAAGAAGAAAGGAAAAAGAAAAGGATGAAGAAAAAGAAGAAGAAAGAAAGAAAAAGAGGAAAAAAGAAGAGGAAGAACATATGGAAGAAGAGAAGTAGAAAAAAGAAAGAAAGAGAATAATAACAATAATAATAATAAGAGGTAGAAAGAAGAAAAAAGAAGAGGATGTAAGAAGAAGAGAAAAGGAAGAAAAGAAAAAGAAGAAAATGAGAACATGGAATGGGGGATCCAAAAAGCAAGAAAAAAATCCCTTGAAAAAAGAACACGAGAAGAGAAAAAAATGTGGGAAGAAAGAAGAAGACTAAAAAGTTTGAACAAGAGAAAAGAGGTTCAAAAGAAGAACCTCACAGGAAAGAAAAGAGAGAGAGAAGAAATCACAAAAGAGATAATTGTGTTGAAGAGGCTGAAATATGATGGAAATTAAATATCAGACAAACAAGAAGTGAATTCTCAACAAAAATCTGGCTAGCCAACTGACGCACACAAAAACGGACATATACTAAAAAGGGAAATTATCCATATATGAACGGATCCGCAGTAACGGATTTCGATCCACCATTGGTGGATAATTTTGTCGGATTCCCCAAATTTCTCCAGCGGCTTAAGTTAATCATTTACACGTAGGGTGCACCGGAATGTTGGTTTGAACCCGTTTGGTTTTAATTGTTGAATTACTCCTCAGGTTCACAAGATTATGGATTTTTACAACCATATATTTTCTGTATGATCGGGTCCCTCTAGATTTTCACCTAGGTCCTTCATGACTTGTAATATGGTCCTTGAGCATTACAAACATGTCCAGAAGGCTTCCAAATTAGTCATTTCTTCTTGCATTTATGTCTTTTTTGCTTCCTTTCTCTTCTTTATCACCTAAACCTTAAAATGTATGAAACAAATACCCGGGTACCACAAATATGGGGTGAAATAAAGGATATATAGCATGAATGAGTAATATGATATGCTACCAATCAGTGTCCATGAACAAGCAACGGTCATAATGGTAGAATTCTGGAGATCTTACATAAACATTGACTGGAAATTATCCAATGAGAGGGAAAAGTACCAACACCAAGCACACAATAGCAACGATTGTGGACTATACATCTTTCATTGGATAAAATGCTTAATGTTATATGTACATCTGAAATTGATAGCAAATATCTACACTCAGTCATAGGCGAGATGACATTGTATTAGCTTATGGACTCCAGCTTCATAAGCCAATTTTTTATAGCAAAAAATTGATGTGGAATATTGTTAACTGTAATCATATGCATTTTTTATATTTTCAATTGTAATTGTATAAAATTTGTATACAACTCTTGAAATTGTAAGTGTTTGAAAATTTTAAATTTAGGCAATAGTCTGCTCTGTTCTTTAAAACTCGAAAGGATCATTTAATCCTCTAGCTTGTGCTTGAAAAGAGAACTTATATCCTTTAAAGGACACATAGGTCCTTTAACACACTTGTTTGTTCTTTATCTCGAAAGGGTCCTTAAACCCCAAGGACGGCCTTTAGAGGGCACGAGTCCAAGTCTTCTGCTAAAAGAACACTTGTGTCCTTTAAAGAATAGGTATGTCCGTTACAGGTTTGGTTTGTCCTTTAAAGCACGCTATCCTTGAAACTCATAAGACAACTCAATTTTTTCTGCCTCGAAATAAGTTGTCCTTTCAAGGACAAGTATGTCCTTGAAAGCACTTGTCCATTCTCTAAACTCAAAAATGTCCTTTCCTCTTAAAGGACACTTATGTCCCTTAAAGGATAGGTATGTCCGTTAAAGGATGAGTCCTTTAAAGGATGAGTTTGTTAAAGGATTGGTTTGTCCTTTGTAGGACACTTATGTCATTTAACAAACACTTATGTCCTTTAAAGGGCACAACTAAAAGGGACATGTCACGTCGAATTATAGACTTACAACCGATGTGTTATTTTTTAAAATTGATCTCTGGGCAAATATATGTTTTCTTATAAATTTCTCAATTAATCTCCTGCAATTCAAAACCTAGTTGCACAACATTCACTTTAATTTCTGCCATAACAAATAGCAAATTCAAACAACATCAAATTTAACAATAGCAAATCTAATGAACAACAACCATTAATATAACAAGAGCTAGCAAATGTATCATGTCATTATATACCAAGTGTAAGGTCAAAAGAAAATGTATCATCGGAAGTGGGTATTCACCTAAACAACAAAAAAAGAAATAATCCAATGTACATTGTAAGAAGGGTCAGTTCATAAACACAATTACCTCGTGAGTTCTTAACATAAACTAATAAAATAATAGGTTACCTTTAATATTCTTTTTTGTTTTTTGTTATCCGGATCTTCGATCCATATTGCT
Source organism: Triglochin maritima (assembly GCA_963682175.1). Lineage (NCBI taxonomy): Eukaryota > Viridiplantae > Streptophyta > Magnoliopsida > Alismatales > Juncaginaceae > Triglochin > Triglochin maritima. The sequence goes on along the minus strand of OY821781.1, from coordinate 25,426,772 downwards.
TCACGATGATTCTCCCAAATAATAAGTTACCAACGCTTCTATCATCATTAACTGACATCAATTCAGGAACTTGTATTGAGAATGGTCGCATTTCTTCAATATTATTGACATCTTCTTGAGAAATAATATGTTATTTTCCTTCTAAAACGACCGATCATTCATTATCACAGGGGTCTACTACATGAAAAATATGTTTTTCTGAGATTAGAAAATAAAAGGTTCTTTCCTGAAACCTGGTTAGTTAAGGTTCACCAAGGGAAATCCCAACTCATCCACCCAAAGGTTGTTGTTATTGTCTACCTACTTGAACTTAAATATTGTCACACTGAATTTGGTGAAGTTCAACATCCACATATCTTGCACTTGATTGTAGTATGACGTCTTTGCATATATAGGATTTTATCTTTTGAACTAGAGATATGCAAAGCTTCAGTAACTAAATTAACCGTATTGTTTTGCATTGTGCTTTTGTCATCTTCCATTTTGGTATAGGAGTATCCATTAACATCGTAACCACTATAAGATGTGACAATGGGATTAGGCCTACAGGCGAACCACTTCAAACTCCCAAAAACATTAAGGCTATACACCATTTTCTTGAACCAATCAAACAAAGTTTTGTTTTGGGCATTAACTATTGTTGATCATTCAATATAGGATATTTTTTCGTCATTACAGACATGTGCTCTCCCAGAAATGGCTGAATTTTGTCGGAATTGCACAACACATAAAATTATGCCTTAAAGAGACCCTCGCCCTTTGGACTTATCAACTTTTCTCCATATGTACCTTTACCTCCAACCCTATCTTCGTGACAATTCTTAGGAGATCCAACACTTTTTGTATGAGTCAGGTACTCATTACACAACTCAATTGTCCTATTGTTACAATAACCTCCTGGGCTATGTAGTCATCCACAATGCTGGCATCAAACCTCCGTCGGTTGTTACATTAACCCTTCAACACACCCATGTACCACTCGAAAGGATTTATCAACCTTAGAAATACTAGTCTAGCTAATTTAATTTCTCGGACTATATGAACCACCAAATGCACCATGATGTCAAAAAATGGAGGGAAGAACAACTCCAACTGACATATTGCAATAACCACTTCAGGCTGCAACTTATCCAAGTAGTTCGGATTAAGTACTTTGCTGCAAATATTGTTAAAGAATAAATAAAGTTTGGTAATTACCTATTTGACATGTTTTTAGCAATATCGATCTAATAGAAACATGCAGAAGTTGTTGTGTCAATACATAAGAATCATGAGATTCCAAACTAAGTAGTTTCAAATCTTTCATCGAAACCAGACTACTAATATTTGAAGAATACCCCTACGACACTTTGACAGCGTATAGACTTTAATTAACACAAAGTTATTTTCTTTTTTCTAGACAATGTGTAACAAGTTGATGATAAAAACTTACTGGTCCCATTATTCTATGGTACTAGTGTGCTCGTATACCAGTTCTACTGTATCAAGTTTGGCATTATAACAACCTTTAGTCTTAGCAGATACGTTTACAAGTGTTCTCAGTAAACTATCACAAATATTTTTTTCTACATGCATGACATCAATACATTGTCTAACTTCTAAAGTTTGCCAGTAAGGTAGGTCAAAAAAATGACTTTCTTTTTCCAACTACTCTTACCATTTCCACGGCTGTAAGGCTTGCCAAATTCACATTTAATGTTCTTCGCACGTTTATATACTCGTCTGGCACTAAGTACTTTAGGTCCTTCGTTATATTCATGCTTTCCATTGAATGTCCTCTTCAATCTACAGTACGGATAATTTATATGAAGGAATCTCTGATGACCAACATGCACTAGCTGCAAGGAACATGTTTTCTCTTCACAACATGGACATTCTTTGTGGCCTTTCACAAAATATCCCGACCGATTACCATATGAGGGAAATTCATTTATTGTGCAGAAGATCATCGCATACATGGTAAATGACTGTTGTTGATGGGCATCCCACATTTCCTCACCATCCTCCCACAATTTCTTTAGGTCATCAATTAAGGGTCTCAAGTACACATCGATGACATTTCCCAATTGTTTGGACACGAAATCATTAATGACAACATTATGTATCTACGTTTGCTTAACCATGGTGGGAGATTGTAAATAGCAAGCAAAACAAGCCATAAGGATTCATTCAACAGTACACAGTCCAAGTCTCAAGTTTCATTCCTCACCAAATTACAGGAAGTCAAAATTAAGTTTCTTCTACTAGGGAGAATCTGTATGATGCCAACGCAACTGATCATTCATTGTCTCTCGATCTACATGCAGGTTCTTTGAGTCCTCAGAACATGCAAAGAAATGCTTCAACCTTCGAATTATGGGAAGATACCACAACACCTTCTTCTTTGGATCATATCCTCTACCCGGTCATCATAATCACCTTCTTCTTTGGTGCTTATGTCATTTTCACTGTGTCATATCCAACGAGTATATCCTTCGTCAAAACCTTTCTCGAACAAATGAGCTTTTATCCATTTTATATCTCATAAGAACATGTTATAACAACTCCTACATCCACATAAGATGTTTCTCTCATTTCTAGCATCTGCATTCTTCAGGGCAAATTTTAGAAATTCACCAACCCTTGCCTCGTACTCACCACTCAATCTACTAGCAAAAATCCATTTTTGATCCATAATTTTCTACACATCAAGATGAACAATCTTAATGTAGAGATATAAATAAATTTTTGATTCTTAGTCCTCTAAAAGTTCAACTACCAATAAACAATCCAACATCAATAGAACAACACATTCAAGTCCATAAAATATCATTCCATTATAAATTTTAAACAACAAAACTTTAATATATGCTCTCTGGGCACTAATTAAAATGAGTCCTTTTAATTAGAGTAATTAAATTATGTTTGCAAATGGAAGCATTGATCGCACATTCATGAGCAAGTGCTGGATTTAAATGATGGTCGGGATTGGTCTGTCGGGCCTGGTCAGGCAGGGGTGATCGGTACAGGCTGGTCTATTTGAACGGGCCGATCGGTCGGGTGGAGCTCACAAGGGGGATGGGGTTGGGGAAAGAAAATGGGGGTTTGCCAAGCTCGTAATTTGGTTTTTCAGTTTGATTTTGTGTTGAATATTAAATAAGACTACACATTACAATTTACTAAAAACTTTTAGAGTTTACCACGGTAGTGAAGTTAAGAAACAATGTGATTAAGCCCTATATGGACGTAACGTGCAATAACTGAACGGCCAAACACAATTCGGTCCACCGAAATCGCTAACTAGAATCACCAGTTTGGACAATCGAAATGCATTCGGCCATTATAAGACAAATGCTTGAAAAATAGTGTTACGATGGCCAATATACACCACCGATTTTCGGTGAACATATTACGACTGACGTCGTAAAGTGAACATTCACGTCGGCCATAAACCGTCCCCTGCGATTGGTAAAAAATCACGTCGGTGCATGTCGAATATATTACAGTCGACGTGGTTATGCAAACATTCATGTCGATCATAAAATGTCCGACATGATAAGTCTAACATCATGTCTGTTTTTTGGCTGTCGACATGGTACACGTAATACCACGTCAGATTCTCAAAATCCGACGTAATCAGGGCGACATAGTAACCGTATTTTCCAACAACACGTTTGGTTTTTTGTTGTTCTTAGGCTTTGATGCTCTTATAACAATAAGATCTAATTGCATGCTTAAAGTTAATATTTATTAGTGTTGTGTAGTTACGAATAATTATATCCATGATGTATGTGGCGGATTAGATGGATGCATACCTAGATCTACTTGTTCACTTGTTTTATTCCTATGATATTTCATATTTCAACACTCGCACTAAAGTCATGTTTATGGTAGATTTGCATATTTGTTGGTTAATTTAAAGGGTGATCTGACACACTAGTGCCTAACAGGCTACACTAATTGCTGGTCCCTTCCTTGTTAATTTTGAAGATTACAACTTTGTGCTTAAAGTTTAACTACAGAGTCACTCCATATCTATCATACCTTGATAAACACTCTGCACACTCTAGGGTCTCATCCATATATAGTTGCATTTTCTGGGTGATTGGGTAGTGATAAGTTTAGTGTAATCCCTAGTGCAGTTAGTTTTATAACGAAGTTTAGTTTTGTGCAAATCAATTACTCTCCCTCCTTAAAATGATGATTTAAGGCCCACCTAATTCGAAAAAGGACAACCCGTGTTTGCTGCTTATTAACAGGCCACTGTGCACTTGTGCTTCATAAATGTAAAACTCAACCAAATTTGGAATAGTTGGAAGTGTAGGTACACTTGAAATTTCAAAATCAAAGCTTTTGAATGATCCTCAACATCAAAGTTGGTCTCTTTTTTATCGTTAATTGGGGAAACTCTTCGCTCTCGTGCCACTTTGTGACCAGAGAGGGAGGCTAAAACATCGAGGTGCCTATATACCCCTCTAATAGAGTACCTACTTTGGGCTTGAAGTTTAACTATAGAGTCACTCCATATCTATCATAGCTTCATACTCACTCTGCACACTCCGGGACTGGGACTCGTACCCAAGACATGAGGGTCGTACCCCCCCATGTCCCTGGCCAACTCCACTATGCCCGTGGGCAAAATTGGATATTGTTGAGCACCTTTTGGCGCTCCCATTTCTTTATGAAGGAAAGCCGGAAGCATTTAAACCTGACTAGCTAATTCGATAGATTGAGAAGTTTTAGTTGTCCTTTCTATTATATTCTATGTAATTGATATGTAACTCTAGTACAAACCATTATCCTCTTCAAATGTCGGGAATTTACGTGGTTACATTAGTCATCTTAAATAAGCCAATCTAAAGTTTAAAAGGAAACCCTTAGGATGTCCAATTGGCAACATTGACACCTTGATTGTTGTATTCCACAATGATTGTGAGTTTGTGGGTCATTTGTTTAGACAAATATGTGCGTTTTATGTACGGAACCTTGTATGGGCCAAGAATAACTCATCCACGTGGAACTGTTGAGTGCGTGAGTGGATAATTATGTAAAAGTTCTTTAAAGCAAGCTGAAACTGTAACATCCCAAAACAACGGAAAATTTAAAATTTATCATCAAGATAACAGAGACCAATAATCAAAAAACGAGAATATTACTTCTCATAAAAACATCCAAGCGGTGCACCATATTACATCAGAGTTTGTCAAAAAGCTACATAATTACATCAGATATAACAAAAGGAGATACAAGTAATCATGTCGACCTCAGTGGTCCGAACGAGAGGGTCTGATCCCAAAATGCGTGCACCCGCTGTCACCACCCAACTGGACCGACTGCGGTCCTGAAATAAAATATGCAACAACAATGCCTGAGTTTCCATAAGGAAACCCCGTATGCCAAACCCACCTATATGCATGCAGTAGTACAAATAAACCTATCATACTAGTAGCATGTCATGTCATCAACAGTAAGAAAAACAGTTCCCCTGAAGGGTAGAACGGGACATCAGTCCGACAATCTTCATCGGGTCTCCCTCGGAGACCTACCGTAGGCACATACGGTCTAACGGAACAAGACGTGACGCTCCCCACACGCAGCTATAGTAAACATGGGGTTCGGCAAGGAGCATTCGCCTGGTCCGCGCCATAAGAAACAAATATGTAACTTCGTTGCCGAAACCAGTCCAACGGAGTCGTCGCTTGGTTGGTCCATCAATCATCATCTTAGTAGGTGCCCAGCTGAGGAAAACATAGTCGGAACAGCAACGGTCCATAAACCATCATAGCCGGAACAACATCGGCCCACAAACATCATACATCATAGCTGGAACAACATCGGCGCATCATCGCCGGAACAACATCGGCGGCATTACCGGTACAACATCGATGGTCCAACATACGTCCGGCACAGCATCGGACGGGTCCGGACCGAAGTCCGCTGGGTCATCAGGCTCTACAAGCCGCACATCATACATTCAGATCCATGATCCCTCAGGTCTGCTACTCTACTATGAGTCCATCAATCCATCACATCAAGTCACGATCCATACACGGAGGTGACACGTCCCGAACACCCACACCCTTCCACACGGCGGTCCCTGGGCAAGCACACGTAACGTGCTCGTCGTCACCTACCGGCTCACACACTAGGCGAGGACACAAGTTTCCGTGGACAGAGTTGGCATCACAAAAGGACCGGGAATTCAGTTCTATGCACAAACGGTCGACCAAAAAAGGCAATCCGGTCGACCGTTCCCATAAGGTTCGGTCGACCGAAAGTCTGCAACGGTCGAACTCCCTGCGCAAACCTAAGTCCCAAAGGTCGAACAAGAGTCTAAAACCGTTCGACCGATACGGGGTCAAAATCCAAAGTCTGGTCAACATCAATGAATACTAACGGTTGACCGACTCAGGGGTCCCGGTCGACCGAAAACTACCAGGGCAACCTAGCAGTTATAAGTCATATATCGGTCGAACACATACCACACAACGGTCGAACAATCATGCATAATAATCAAGTACACTTAAGTTCAGGTCCAACGAAAACATGGAACCGGTTGACCGAAAACCAACAGGCAACCCCGATCCACCAGCACAATGCACTACCGGTCGACCGCCACAAGGCAGCGTCCGATCGGTGTTGGTTAAATTCGGGCAAAAATGCATTACATCGGTCGACCGCCCGAAGGAACCGATCTACCGTTGGTCGTCTGCAACTTGCACCAGCCAAGGATTTACGCCATACACGTCGCCGGTGAGGTCAACCCCCCCCCCCCCCCCCCCCCCCAAACCGACCAACACTTCACCCACACGTGGCTGAGCAACCAAAACACACTAATAAGTCAGCATACCTTCTAAGAAGACGAAACTCACTAGAGCTTCGCTCGCGCAACGTCGCCTCCGGAACCTCCTCGCTCGCCAAGCACGTCTCACGCCTCCTAGTCACGCTCGCCTACTCCACCGGAGTCACCGCCTCCAACACTGCTCGCTGGAAAAGAGAGAAGAATGTGAGGAATGTGGGGGAAGAAATGGAATGGGGAAGAAGAAGAGGATGGACGTTGGTTTCATTCCTTAAAAACTCAACCCATCAACCCAAGCCATACCCAACACCATCACAAGCACACCACACCATCCCTCCCCTCACCTCGTTACATCACAGCCATACCCCTCCATGCAGCCATCTTGTCACCACCTCTCTCCACTTAACCTCTAATTAAACCCTAAATGGGTTAAGTATATTACAGAAACATTACCCACCTACTACGGTGACTATCACTTGGTAGCTCTATGAACTTGAATTAGCTTTTATCAGATGTTGATTATCAACATCCTGAGTTAAATGCTGAAATTTAATTAAAAATATAAGGCACTTCAAAAAAATACCATACACCTCTTTTGTTTGTTTTTCCAACAAAATGAGTCTCTTTCATGATAGTACATTATCTCAACAGGCATGCAATTAAAAAAAGGCATACGAGCAAAACTAATGTCTCTAAAAGAGTAAAAATCGTCGAATTGGTGTGGCGAATCTTCGCAAACAGAAGGTATTTCTGTTGATCAAGAGGAGGCTGCAGGTGTAACGTCCCCGAAAACAACGGAAAATTTAAACAATAATAAAGACCGTCAATGGTCAACACTGGGCACGTCACGGGAAACAAACCAACATATATAATATAAATATGATCCACGTGGAAGTCAAATATACAAACTGACTGTGATTACAGAAGGTGGTATTTTTGATATACCTTGCCTTTGCAACTCTACAAGAACACTATCAACCGATGGAGGTTTTAGTCGGAGAGGAAGAGGCAACCATGGTTTCGCAAGAACTTCGCTTATAGCCGCGTCAACGATCTCGCCTGACTGAAATTAAAAATTGATATATGTAAAATGAGAAACTTCTACTTTTATCAATATAACATGTCTCTGGTATTGTAATTGATTGATGAAATCAAGAAAGTCTCTAGAATTACTATGTAATCAAAAGTAGTACTTAATTTAAACCTATCAAAGTTTCAGAAGTCGTATTGCTGTCGTGCCTGCAAGACTGCAAGTGCACATGTCTCACCTTCCAAACTCTTGTGAACTACAAAAGGGTGAACATTAAACGACAAGAATCCCAAGTACAAGCTTGGACAAACCATTTGTGTAGTTATGCATTGTTTAGTAATAAAAATAGGAAAATGTTTTATGAACGCAGCGCGTCAGGGACGCGCTCTACGTGGACATCCATGTCAGCCCTTATGTGGCCAAAGCATGAATGTTTTTTTGTTTTTTCTTCCTGATTTCCACTCAAATCACATTAAATGTGTTTCAACTCAGCACGTTCTCTCTCTCCACCCAAATACAAATATGATGACACTCTTTCTTTCTTCTTCATTCTTTCTCTCCAGAATAAATCAGCATTTCTAGCAAGATATTATGTCGAAGAAGCGTCTGATGCCAACTCCCAGGATTCTTCACAACGTAAGCAGCGTGAATGGGACGGTGCGAAGACTTCCCGATGTTCTTGTCAGCGTTAGCATCGTGAATGTGACGATCCGGTGGTGAAGACTTCGCACCACAACATCTTTGCTGCATTGTTGGAGTGCCCATGATAGAAAAAGAAGGAAGAAGAAAGAAAGAGTGTCATCGACGGTCCCATTCACGCTGCTTACGTTGTGAAGAACCCTGGGAGTCGGCATCAGACGCTTCTTCGAAATAATATCTTGCTCGAAATGGTGATTTATTCCGGAGAGAGGTACAACGCTCCGTGGTGAAGACTTACGTCTGTTCGGTTTATGTCGTACATCTCTCCGTAATAAATCACCATTTCGAGTAAGATATTACGTCGAAGAAGCGTCTGATGTCGACTCCCAAGGTTCTTCACAACGTAAGCAGCGTGAATGAGACGATCATGTTTAAGTCTTACATCTTCTTTCCGATTTACTGGGAAAATATATATTATCTTTGTAATTTGTGTGTGTTTGTATTGTTTGTTTGTGTGTGATTTACTGGGAGAAGATATATTATTTTTGTAATTTTTGTGTGTTTGTGTTTGTGATTGTATTGTTTGTTTGTCTTTGTGCTCTCATTGTATCTTATTGTGTAATAGTTATCATCAATATGTATCATCAATATCTCATTGTGCTCTCATTGTATCTACATAAACAGGACAAACTTTCTACATAAACTGGACAAACATTCTACATAAACAGGACAAACTTTCTACATAAACAGTACAAACTTTCTACATAAACTGGACAAACATTCTACATAAACAAGACAAACTTTCTACATAAACAGGACAAACTTTCTACATAAACAGGACAAAACAGGACAAACTTTCTACATAAACAGGACAAAACAGGACAAACTTTCTACACAAACAGGACAAACTTTCTACATAAACAGGACAAACATTCTACATAAACAGGACAAAACAGGACAAACTTTATACATAAACAAGACAAACTTTCTACATAAACAAGACAAAACAGGACAAACTTTATACATAAACAAGACAAACTTTCTACATAAACAGGACAAACTTTCTACATAAACAGGATAAAGCATGACAAACTTTCTACATAAACAGGACAAAACAGGACAAACTTTCTACATAAACAGGACACACTTTCTTCCTAAACCGGACATGAACTACACTTATTCCGGACAGCAAATACACTTATTCCGGACAACAAATACACTTTTTCCGGACTGCAAATACACTTATTCCGGACAGCAAATACACTTATTCCGGACAAACTTTATGTTCCGTTTCTGGACACACTTTATTCTTAAACCGGACAACAAATACATTTATTCCGGACAACAAATACACTTATTCCGGACTGCGAATACACTTATTCCGGACAGCAAATACACTTATTCCGGACAAACTTTATGTTCCGTTTCTGGACACACTTTATTCTTAAACCGGACAACAAATACACTTATTCCGGACTGCAAATACACTTATTCCGGACAGCAAATACACTTATTCCGGACAAACTTTATGTTCCGTTTCTGGACACACTTTATTCTTAAACCGGACAACAAATACAGTTATTCCGGACAGCAAATACACTTATTCCGGACAAACTTTATGTTCCGTTTCTGGACACACTTTATTCTTAAACCGGACAACAAATACACTTATTCCGGACAACAAATACACTTATTCCGGACAACAAATACACTTATTCCGGACAGCAAAATACACTTATTCCGGACAAACTTTATGTTCCGTTTCTGGACACACTTTATTCTTAAACCGGACAACAAATACACTTATTCCGGACAACAAATACACTTATTCCGGACTGCAAATACAGTTATTCCGGACAGCAAATACACTTAATCCGGACAAACTTTATGTTCCGTTTCTGGACACACTTTATTCTTAAACCGGACAACAAATACACTTATTCTGGACAACAAATACACTTATTCCGGACTGCAAATACACTTATTCCGGACAGCAAATACACTTATTCCGGACAAACTTTATATTCCGTTTCTGGACACACTTTATTATTAAACCGGACAACAAATACACTTATTCTGGACAACAAATACACTTATTCCGGACTGCAAATACACTTATTCCGGACAAACTTTATGTTTCGTTTCTGGACACACTTTATTCTTAAACCGGACAACAAATACACTTATTCCGGACAGCAAATACACTTATTCCGGACAAACTTTATGTTCCGTTTCTGGACACACTTTATTCTTAAACCGGACAACAAATACACTTATTCCGGACAACAAATACACTTATTCCGGACTGCAAATACACTTATTTCGGACAGACACATAACGTAAACAGGACAAACACATAATGTAAATTGCACACACATAAAGTAAGGTAGACAAATTAAGTTGATCCAACGTAAAACTTAACAACAAATATATTTTTATGATAAGTGTGGGCTCTGCACGAATAATGAGACTGCACGATGTCCTAGGGTCTGCACACTGTCTTATCTGTGTATTGGGAAATGAATCGTTCAACTTAAAGAACCGGCGTTTTTTAAAAAAACCAAAACGCGCGAAGAGAAATTTCGTTGACTGGACGATGACTCAAAGAAAATATCTGAGCTGTACAGAATCACGTAAGGCGCGTCCGTGACGCCCGCGTCCGTCTATCACGGCCCATAAAAATATTGCCTCATGTTGTCATATCTCCCATTATTATAAGTGGTGGTTGCATTCTATAAGAAAATTGCCTTAAGTACGTGCTACTTAAGTTAAATTAAAAGTTTCGTAGTGGTAGTAACTAATCAAATTTAACTTGGGGTAGCAGAAGGTTGGTTGACATAAAAGGATCCTCTTCAAACCTACAGATCGAACATATAAAACATGCAAAAAGAAAAAAATCGGGCAGATGCATTCGTTTATATTAACAATTGGAGTTACCCGGTAAGTAAATCTCTAGTCTTAGATTAACTCCCAGCATAAGGATTACTTGTTGAGGTTTAATAAATAGTACAAAATCCTCCTACGAAAGTTTCATTATTATTTAATACGGATTACCAGTTGGATTCTACAGATGCCACGGAAACAAAATTTAAACTGTACACACTTAATCAACTAACAATATGTATATTACCTAAAGGAAGTGAACTTACTGGATGCATTTCCAGGTGCAGGTTCTTGTTCTGCAACTGTTGGATGTTGTCTGTTCCGCAAGTGGGGTGAGGATGAGGAACCACATGCACCGGTGCCGCTGCACTTGAACTTCTCTGCTATCCACTTTTTTGAATTAGTTTGGGAAATTACTTGACGGGGCAGCTTGTAACCTCCGAATTTATATTTAAAATAGTTTCTTACATGCTTTCTTTGTTATTTATCATATGTGCAATGCTGCAGTTAATGTACAGCTGTGTAGGAAGTATAAATTATATGTTATAGTTTCCACACAATAAAGCATTTTTCTACGTATATATTTTCAGTGGAGAACTTTCTAAATATTGTTTTCTTCTAAACTATTGGTTTGATATCCCAATGGGTACATGTGTGACACTTGGGTAATCTGATTGGTCATGATTAGATATCATTAGTACATGGTGGTTATAAACCGTATTATGGTTAATTTTTGCGAGATGACAATTATTTTTCTCTTCCTCCAACACTAAAAATTTCTTCCTCTCAATTCTCCATCCTTGTGCACCAACAACACTCTTGGATCGTGGATCTGTGTTCCATCTCCATGAGAGTTGAAACTCAACCGGTGGGAAGATTCTTATATCGCGAACGGCACTCTGATCCTCTTCCGCCGCATTCATAAATGTAGATCACACGTAGGTATGATCTCCCTCATGCTTCCGTTTTATATTCCCAACAAAAACCCTCACAACAGTCAGACATTTATGTTGCAAAATTGGGCTTCTAATAGAACTTCTATAGAGATTTTGAAAATAATCTCCTATAAGCAACTTTCATTACGCAGCATTACAAGACTTTGTTTTGATAGTAGTTTAGCTGAATGCTATATTTTATAATTATTAAAATGAGAAGTAAGAGGATTTTGATTTCTATCTTTAACTGGATCTTATGTTTACCAATACTTTCCAATTGATGAAGAAGCTACGCCATGCATTCAGTTTCAAACCTTTTTCTGCACATCTTCTTCGAAACTCCAACCCTCTCAACACAAATTTGAGTTATCTTAAGTCTTTGGGTTTGAAACTTCAATTATCTAATCATTTCTAATTATAGATCTGAAGTATAATTAATATTTTGTATTAAAAAAAAAGGAAAGAAAGTATACCCTTTCTGTAGGCAATTCTGGAGGTGGAAGGCATGGAGCTCCACTGGTTGGATCATTTGCTACCCACCCTTTTCTTGGATCCTAAATTAATTAAAAGAAAATGACAAACTATTAAATCCAAAACAAACTAGTATTATTAAGATTGGAATCTGTAACATCCCCAACAACAGAAATTTAAAAATTTAAACAATCAAGAAATTTCTGAGATAAAATCATCAACGGGAATGTTACTCATATAAGTCAACATTCGATGCACCAATAATACAACAGAGTTTGTCAAAACACGTGATTACAACAATATAATGAAAAGACAGGTAAAGTAATCACGACGACCTCGAAGAGTCCGATGAGGATCCTGACCCCAAAATGTGTGCTCCCGTTGTCACCACAATCGAGGTCCTAATTGTACAGCTTAGTCTTTATTTCACTCGGGCCAAGCTCTCCACTCAACAATATGGCAGAATATGAAGCATGCATCCTCGCCACGGATGCGCAACGAGTAGATTGGGGATCTTTATTCTGATAGGTGCACCTGACATGGCATTTCCACGATCAAATAATATCTCAACACACTAAAATTTCGTTGACTTGGCCATCTCAAGCAGGTGGACGTTACCAAAACCTACTGCGGTCCTGAAACATGAATCAAACAACGATGCCTAAGTTTCCCATTAGGAAACCCCGTATGCTAAGCTCACCTATATCCATGCAATAGTACGGTACATGAACCTATCATACTAGTAGCATGTCATGTCACATCTGCAATACATCATGTCCCTCAACAGGGTAAACGGGACCTCAGTCCAACAACAACGACCCTCAACAGGGCCCACAAGGACATCAGTCCTGCAACAACAACAGGTCTCCATCGGAAACCTACCATAGACACATACGGTCTTACGGACAGCAAGCGACGCGTCCCCCCACACGCGACTACACGAGCCTAAGGGATCAGTGAGGAGCGTCCGCACTTCTGCGCAAGGAACCTCGTGGTCTACACCACCTTCGACGGAGTCGTAGCCCAGTCGGTCAACATCCCAGGATAGGTGCCCAATCGGGGATCATCGCTGGCACAACATCAGCGGCATCGCCGGCACAACATCGGTGGCACAACATACGTCTGGCACAACCTCGGACGGCACAACCACAAGCCGGAACATCGTCGACACCATCATCGCCATCAAAACCTCGGCGGCATCGCCGGCACAACATCGGCAGTACAACATACGTCCGGCACAACATCGGACGGGTCCAGACTGTAGTCTGCAGGGTCATCATGCTCCATGAGCCATGCGTCACACGCATTGGGATCCGCGATCCCTCAGGTCTGCTACTCATCATAGAGTAAGGCAACAACACGTCACACCACGTCCAACACGGAGGTGGCGCAACCCAAGTGTCCACACTCTTCCACACAGCGGTCCCTAAGCAGTAGGAGCACATACCCGCCGTCACCTCCCGGCTCACGCTTTAAGCGAGGACACGGGTTTCCGTGGACAGAGTTGACACAACCACAAGACCAGGAATTCAGTTCTGCACACAAACGGTCGACCGAAAAAACCTAACTGGTCGACTGTCCCCAATAGGATCGGTCGACCGAAAGTCTACAACGGTCGAACTATTCTGCGCGTCACTTAAATCCAAATGGTCAAACAGAAGTCTAAAACCGGTCAACTAAATATGAGGTCAAAATCCGGAGTTGGTCAAACTCACCAAAGACTATTCGGTCGACCGACTCGGGGGTCTCGGTCGACCGAAAATTACCAGGGTCATCCTAATAGTCTACGTCAAATAACGGTCGAACGATATACCGAAAACGGTCGAAAAACATGCATAAATCTCAAGTACACTTAAGTTCCGGTCGACCCAAAAGCAAGGAACGGTCGACCGAAATCCAACAGCAAGCCTCCAACTCACCAGCACATAAGCAACCGGTTGACCGCCACTCTGGCATCGTTCGACCGGTGATGGTTAAAGTCGGGAAAAAAGGTAAAACCGGTCGACCGCCCGAAGGCAGCGGTCGACCGTTGGTCGACAACAACCTTGCGTCAGCCAACGATTTTACGTTGTATCTCGTCGCCGGCAAGGTCTCCGACCTCCCGCGACCGGCCCTAACTTCCCACCAATGTGGGGAACAACAAAACCAAACTAATAAGCTGGCATACCTCGACGGGAAGACGGAGCACACCAGAGTGCGCTCGACGTCAACGCTCGACAGCAACCTTCGCACCCACCCCTCACGCTCGCACCTCCGCAACCCCGAGCTCGCCTCCACACGCTGGTGTTGCCTCCACGAGCTCTGGATCGCCGGACAAGAAGAGAGAAAGGGTGAGAGAAATGGTTGAGTGAAGAAGAAGAGAGCAAATGGAGAGAGATGATGGTTTTCCCCTCAAAACCAACAAAACCCAACAGTAACCGCCCCCTACTCCATCACCCATCACCAACCCACTATTCCCCTCCTCTTCCCCATGCTATTCCCTCCACTAATCATGGGATAAGCCCAAAACGAGGTTAAGGACTTAACAATCCAACTACTTAAAAGGATCTCGTCCCGAAATCAAACAAGCAACTCACCAAACTTCCTTCTCGATCTCCCAGGTGGCCTCACGCTTACTGTGATGCTGCCACCTGACCTTCACCATCAGAATGGTCCTCCTCCTGAGCTGATGATCCATACGATCAACGATCTCGACTGGTCTCTCCTCGAGCGACAAGTCTTGCTGGATCTCTGACACTGTTATCTCAATCACATGAGTTGGATCTGCAACGTACTTCCTCAGCATCGATACGTGGAAGACGTTGTGAAGACCTGATAACTGCGGTGGCAACACAATCCGGTAGGCAACCTCTCCAACTCGGTCGAGGGTCTCAAACGGCCCAACATACCTCGGACTGAGCTTCCCCTTCTCCCCAAACCTCAACACTCCTCGTCTGCGTATGTCGGCATAACTCTTCTGCTTGCTCTGTGCTGTGGCCAATCTCCTCCTGATCACATCCACCTTCTCTTCATACATCTGCACGAGCTCTGGCCCCACTAACTGCCTCTCGCCCACATCACTCCAGCATACCGGTGATCTGCAAGGCCTCCCATACAGTGCCTCGTACGGTGTCATCCCAATACTCGAATGGTAACCGTTGTTGTAGGCGAACTCTATCAACGATAGGTGCTCATCCCAATGTCCTGACCAATCCAGTGTGCATGCTCTCAGCATATCCTCCAGGGTTTGGATCATCCTCTCTGACTGACCATCTGTGTGTGGGTGAAACGTTGTACTGAACCTCAGTCATGTCCCCAAAGCCTGCTGCAGACTCCCCCAAAACCTGGATGTAAATCTGGGATCTCGATCAGAGATGATACTCACAGGTACTCCGTGCAGCCCGACTATCTCCTCCACGTACAACTTAGCTAGACCCTCCAGAGGCAATGTGGTCCTGATCGCTAAGAAGTGCGCCGACTTGGTCAGTCGATCGACTATCACCCAAATCGCGTCGTGGAATCTCCTCGTCTTCGGTAACCCCGTGACAAAATCCATCGTCACGTGCTCCCACTTCAACTCAGGAAGCTCAATACACTGCATCGGTCCCGCTGGTCGCTGATGCTCAATCTTCACCTGCTGACAAACGACGCACCGGCCCACAAACTCTGCAATATCTGCCTTGATGCCCTTCCACCAGAAGTTCCGCTGCAGGTCCTTATACATCTTCGTACTTCTAGGGTGGATGGTATATCTCGCTCGGTGTGCCTCCTCCATGATGTCATCTCTCAGCCCATCAACCTTCAGCACCCAGATCCGACTCCTGAACCTCAGACCACCATCAACCCCCACATTGAAGTCTGATCCATCTCTGGCAGCCAACTGTAACGGACCAGCTAACTCCTCATCGCCATGCTGAGCCTGCACAACACGTGAGACGGTCTGCGGCTCCACTCTAACAACGTCTCGAGTAGCCTCCACTGCTGAATGCACATACTAGCAACCGACACCTCAACCTTCCTGCTCTGTGCATCCGCAACCGAATTCGCCTTCCCCGGATGATAGGAGATGGTGAAGTCGTAGTCCTTAATGAACTCAAGCCATATGCGCTGCCTCATATTCAGCTCCTTCTGCGAGAATAGATACTTCAGACTCTGATGATCCGTGAATACCTCGAACAGCTCGTCATAAAGATAATGCCGCAGGTCTGCAATGCGTGAACCACCGCTGCTAACTTCAGATCACGAGTAGGGTAGTTCTTCTCGTGCACCTTCAGCTGCCTCGAAGCGTACGCCACTACCATCCCGTGTTACGTCAGAACATAGCCCAAGCCAACCCCTGACGCATTGCTATAAATCACATAGCCTACACTGCCACTCGGTTGCGTCAAAATCGGCGCTGTCGTCAGTCGCCTCTTCAGCTCCTGGAAACTGTCCTCGCATTTCAGGGACCAAACGAACTTGACTCCCTTCTGCGTCAACGCTGTCAATGGCGAAGCAAGCCTGGAGAAGTCCTGAATGAACCGTCTGTAATACCTAGCAAGTCCCACAAAGCTCTTGATCTCAGTCACGCTCGTCGGGGCCCTCCACTGAGTCACAGCCTCAACCTTCGTCGGATCAACTGAAATCCCATCTGCTGACACAATATGCCCCAGAAATGCCACCTGATCCAACCAAAACTCGCTCTTCGTGTACTTGGCATACATCTCTTGATCTCTCAAGATGCCAAGCACAATCCTCAGGTGCTCCGATGCTGCTCCCTGTCAGGCGAGTACACCAAGATGTCATCCCCAAAGACGACAACAAATCTGTCGAGGTACGGCTGAAAGGTCCTATTCATCAGGTCCATGAATGCTGCAGGTGCATTCGTCAGTCCAAACGACATCACCAAAAACTCGTAGTGCCCGTACCCTGTCCTGAAGATTGTCTTCTGAACATCTGCCTCTCTGATCTGCAACTGGTGATAACGTGAACGCAGATCAATCTGCGAGAACACTCTCGCTGTCTGCAACTGATCAAACAGATCATCAATCCTGGGCAAAGGGTACCAGTTCCTGACGGTAACCTTATTCAGCATCCTGTAGTCGATGCACATCCGCAACGACCCATCCTTCTTCTTCACGAACAACACAGGTGCTCCCCACGGCAAGACACTCGGTCAGATAAACCCGAAGTCCATCAACTCCTGCAACTGTTTCTTCAGCTCTGTCAACTCAGAAGGCGCCATCCGATACGGAGCCTTCGGCTGGGGTGTCGCGCCGGCCACCAACTCAATGTCGAACTCGATCTCTCGGTGCGGCGGCAAACGAAGAATCTCTGCAGGAAACACCTCAGGGAACTCTCGTACAAACGCAATATCCTCCAGCCTCCTCGTCTGAGGAACAACTAATGTCGCCACAAATGCTCTGCAACCCTGACGCAACAGCCTCTGTACCTTAACCGCAGACACAATCAGACGACCTCCTCTACTCCTCGTCCCTCTGATCAACACATCAGGCACGTCCTTCCTCGGAATAAGGATCTTCTTCTCCCGGCAAAAGACTCGCACATCGTACTGTGATAGCCAGTCCATCCCCAGTATGACGTCGAAGTCCTCCATCGGTTGCAAGACCAGATATGCCGGAAAGTCATGGTCTCCCGAAACAACTGTGGTTCCGGGGAGGAAGCTCCCCACAGTGCCCACCTCACCCATAGGCGTACTGACTTCCAACAAATCAGTCAGTAGCTCAGGGGTCCCATCCAATTCGCCAGCAAACTTCTCCGAAATAAAGGAGTGTGTGGAACCGCAATCAAATAAAACACGAGCAACCAAACTTGAAATGACAAGGGTACCTTCCGCAATAGTGTTGGGGTCCTTCGCCTCCTCAGCCCGGACGGTGAAGACTCACCCTGCTCTCCTGGTCTGGCTCTACGGAACAACGGACCTGCTGCCTCCGCTCCTCCCTGAGCCCGGTGGTCCTGGCCTCCTGCTCGTCTCGCCCAGCCAGCTAGGGCAATCTCGGATGAAATGGCCCATCTGACCGCATCCCAAGCACGCACCTGTACGTCGGGGGCACTCCTGACCTGGATGAGATCTCCCACACGTATCACACGCACTAGACTGCACGTGATCCTCCTCCATCAACCCGGGGCCTCTTGCCCGGGTTCCCAGTAGAACGTCCAACTGCACGTCTTCCCGTGCTCATTGGCGGCTTCCGCGCCTCCTGGTAATTCTCCTGGTAGTCCCGATCGATGATAGTCGCATACTTCACCGCATCCGCCAGGGTCTGTGGCATGCTAGTAATCACCCGCGATTTGAGATGCTTCCTCAAGCCTTTGATGAACTTCCGTGCACACTTCTCCGACGTCACGTAAGTCTCAGAACAATAACGCTCAAGGGCATTAAACCTGCTGATGTAACTAGCCAAGGACATCTTCTTCTGCTCGAGGGCCAAGAACTGCTCCTTCTTCCTATCTCTGACGTGCTGCGGGAAGAACTGCTGGTTGAACTCCTCAAGGTATTACTCCCAGCTCACGTCAACTCGGTCAGCAAACACCACAGTAGATGTGGTCCTCCACCAGTTTGCTGCCTCTCCATCTAGCACATAGGTGGCCAGGCTCACCATCCGCTCCGGTACACAGCCGATCGCCTGGAAAATCCTCTGGATCTTAAAGACCCAGTCCTCTGCAACCTCAGGGTCACTCCTACCATCGAAACTAGGCGGGTGTTGCCTCATGAAGCGATCATGCTCCGCACCTGTCCCTATCTGCTCTGCCCTCGCTGCCAGACGCTCAAGGAACTCGCTCAACCTATCCCAGGTAGCGCCCTCAGTGGCATCACTGGCAACGTGCTCATTCGCGACGTTCCTCACACGTCTCGGAGGCATCTGGCACAAGAAACAACTCAAGATCAGCCATGAATGCATGCTAAATGTAAAGTGCAACCTACACTACTACACTGGGGTGATTTCTTTGGGAGCCACACATAGGGACCGACCGCTCTGATACGAAGTTGTAACATCCCGAACAACGGAAATTTAAAAATTTAAACAATTAAGAGATTCCTGAGATAAAATCATCAACGGGAATGTTACTCATATAAGTCAACAGTCAGTGCACCAATAATACAACAGAGTTTGTCAAAAGAGGTGATTACAACAATATAATGAAAAGACAGGTAAAGTAATCACGACGACCTCGAAGAGTCTGATGATGATCCTGGCCCCAAAATGTGTGCACCCGCTGTCACCACCCGACAAAACCTACTGCGGTCCTGAAACATGAATCAAACAACGATGCCTGAGTTTTTCATTAGGAAACCCCGTATACTAAGCTCACCTATATGCATGCAATTGTACGGTAAATGAACTTATCATACTAGTAGCATGTCATGTCACATCTGCAATGCATCAAGTCCCTCAACAGGGTAAACGGGACCTCAGTCCAACAACAAGGACCCTCAACAGGGTCCACAAGGACATCAGTCCTGCAACAACAATGGGTCTCCCTCGGAAACCTACCACAGGCACATACGGTTTTACGGACACCACGCGACGTGTCCCCCCACACGCAACTACACGAGCCTAAGGGATCAGTGAGGAGCGTCCGCATTCCGCGCAAGGAACCTCGTGGTCCACACCACCTTCGACGGAGCCGTAGCCCAGTCGGTCAACATCCCAGGATAGGTGCCCAATCGGGGATCATCGCTGGCACAAGATCAACGGCATCGCCGGCACAACATCGGTGGTACAACATACGTCCGGCACAACCTCGGACGGCACAACCACAAGCTGGAACATCGTCGGCACCATTATCGCCTGCAAAATCTCGGCGGCATCGCCGGCACAACATCGGCGGTACAACATACGTCCGGCACAACATCGGACAGGTCCAGATCGTAGTGTGCAGTGTCATCATGCTCCACGAGCCATGCGTCACACGCATTGGCATCCACGATCCCACAGGTCTGCTACTCATCACAGAGTAAGGCAACAACACGTCACACCACGTCCAACACGGAGGTGGCACGACCTAAGTGTCCACACTCTTCCACACGGCGGTCTCTGGGCGGTACGAGCACGTACCCGTCGTCACCGCACGGGTCACGCTCTAAACGAGGACACGAGTTTCTGTTGACAAAGTTGGCACAACCACAAGACCAGGAATTCAGTTCTGCACACAAACGGTCGACCGAAAAAGCCTAACCGGTCGACCGTCCCCAATAGGTTCGGTCGACTAAAAGTCTACAACGGTCGAACTATTCTGCGCGTCACTTAAGTCCAAACGGTCGAACAGAAGTCTAAAACCGGTCGACCGAATACGAGGTCAAAATTCGGAGTTGGTCAAAAACACCAAAGACTATTCGGTCGACCGACTCAGGTGTCCCCGTCGACCGAAAACTTCCAGGGTCATCCTAATAGTCTACCTCAAATAACGGTCGAACGATATACATAAAACGGTCGAAGAACATGCATAAATCTCAAGTACACTTAAGTTCCGGTCGACCCAAAAGCAAGGAACGGTCGACCGAAATCCAACAGCAAGCCTCCAACTCACCAGCACTTAAGCAACCGGTCGACCGCCACTCTGGCATCGTTCGGCCGGTGATGGTTAAAGTCGAGCAAAAAGGTAAAACCGGTCGACCGCCCGCAGGCAGCGGTCGACCGTTGGTCGACAGCAACCTTGCGCCAGCCAAGGATTTTACGTCGTATCTCATCGCCGGCGAGGTCTCCGACCTCCCGCGACCGACCCAAACTTCCCACCAATGTGGGGAACAACAAAACCAAACTAGTAAGCTGGCATACCTCGACGAGAAGACGGAGCACACCGGAGTTCGCTCGACGTCAACGCTCGACAGCAACCTTCGCACCCACGCCTCACGGTCTCACCTCCGCAACCCGGAGCTCGCCTCCAGACGCCGTCGTTGCCTCCACGATCTCTCGATCGCCGGACAAGAAGAGAGAAATGGTTGAGTGAAGAAGAAGAGAGGAAATGGAGAGAGATGATGGTTTTCTCCTCAAAACCAACAAAACCCAACAGTAACCGCCCCCTACTCCATCACCCATCACCAGCCCACTATTCCCCTCCTCTTCCCCATGCTAATCCCACCACTAATCACGGGATTAGCCCAAAACGAGGTTAAGGACTTAACAGAATCAATATACTCTTAATTATGAAAGTAAATATTGCCCACATTACTTCAACATAGATGTTCAAATTTCATAATATCTTCAAATTGTGAATGACTTGAGAATAATATTCCTTTTTACCCTTGGATAGTGAGGGTGGTGCCAAAATGACCGATTTGGTGGTGGACGTTGATGTTGAGGAGCCCATTGTGGGAATGGTGGTGGTTGTGGAACGACAACATGTTTCGGCCAGACATGCATCATCGTGTGATCGACTGTCGGGTGCCCCCATACGTGCAATGGTTGGAAGGATTGGACCGGAGGATGGAAGCCTATTGTTGTAGCTAACCACGACGCAACATTTTCTCTCTTATAAATGTCATAGTGTCTTTTGCAATCATACAGGCTTCGTCTTTGGTTCCAACTAATCATCTCCGCCTCCTTAGCCTCCCAATGTTTTCGATGTGACCTATATTTCTGGAAGAAAAAGAAAAATTAAATATACATTTATATAATTTTACTTGAGAAATTATTTTTTTTAAGTTTAGTTTTTTGCTTCTAACAAGTTATTATTTCATCCTTAATATCTACCCTAATATCCAAGCAATTGGACAAAGTACTTGTGAAGACTGGAGAGTGTAGTAGTACTTGAAGATGGCTGGTGATATTGTGACGAGTATGGAAATCAATTCCCATGAGCTCAAGAATCCTGGATGGGACCGCCTTGTCAATGCCAAGCTGCTCGACTGCCTGAACAAACCTCCAGTGAAGCTCTGGCGTCCAATCCACCTACAAGACAGACACAACAGTCTCAAACTCTGTAGAAACTAGACATCCAAGAAAAAGGAAATATATCAGTATATCAAGATGTTTGAGTCACAATGCATATTAGCTATATAAATTCCAACCAAGTTATCCTAGTTCTATATCATGTTGACTTGAAATAATGATTATGGGTTGATTGCAATTCCAAAACCAAAATAACTTATCTAAAGCTTCCCTCGAAGGAAAGTGCTTGTCCGGATCTGAACTATTCCCAAAAATAGCTTAGTGAAATAGATTTGGATTCTCTCTACGATCAGTTAGTATACAAATTTCACCTCCACTCCATTTCAAGAGAGTCCCAAGATTCTACTATACCAATAATTAAGATGTTTGTTAAATTTGATTTGCACAAGATGTAGCTTCACCTTTCGCTTCTTTTCTTGTAAATTATTGACATTCGCTCTATTACCCGGTATACGACTTGACTTTGACTCAACTGGTCCATCCATCTTTCCGACCACCCCCTTTTCCGCCCCCTCCATGCTCAAAAGCTTCTGATTTGTCTCCTCCGATCTATCCTCCCTACCAATCTTCTCCGACGAACTGGAGTTCAAATTACATGATTCTTCCGCTCCATCTCCGCTGTTGGTGGTCAACTCTCCAAGTATCTCACTGGGGTCTAGCTCAAGATGCGGCAACCCTTCTCCATCATCATCAAAGTCCGTAAACAAGTCACTGAAATCAATGTCCTGGAACAAATCATTTTTCGAATAATTATCTCCGACATCTTGGGTGATGCTCTCTAAAGGTGAGATAGCGAGCATCATGTCTAAATATCAACACCAAGAAGAAGAAACGAACGAAGAAGAAGTGGAAGAACAAGAGAAGTAGTAGTAGAACTATCAAAGACCAAAAAAATCAAAAGTTAGAGTGTTATAGATTGGGGAGTTGGAGAAGATATAGTAGCAAGCTAGGGAGAGGTTTTTTATATGCTCAAGTAGAATGACGTGATTATTGCATGGAATTTTCTACAGTAATTTGTAGCTATACTGTTGCTCGAGAAGTATGTTATATATCATGACTTTAGTTGGCATAATATTTTTTGTGGTGCTTCAATTTCCACCACAACTTTCCTTCCACCAGTAGATTTCATTGTGTTTTGTTTGTACCTATTGTAAAGACCTGAAAAGAGAGAGAGAGAGAGAGAGAGAGAGAGGTATGGGGTGGAGTGTGGTTAGGGTGTAGGTGGTATGGGGGGGGGGGGTATGGAGAGGAGTATGGGGTAGGTGTAGGTTTTGGTTTAAATACAAAACCCAACCCTTTTTCCCATTTCTTTTCTCCATTTCGTTTCCACCCATCTCACCACCTTCCCTTGTTCCGGTGACCAGGAGGAGAAGATCTCCGGTGGCGTGGTGGAGGCGAGCACGAGGAAGGAGCGTGAGGAGGTCTTCGGAGACGGCGGTGCGCGAGCGAGGCTCCGACGGGTCTTCATCGTCTTGAGAGGTATGCCAAGTCTTTATAGTAACTCCCCAAGAGGTGTGGGAGTGTAGGGGGCGGCGTTGGTGCCGTTTCTCCAGTGAAAACCGACTGGACAGAGGTTGAAGAGGCTCTGTTCGGTCGACTGATTGAGAGTTCGGTCGACTGAACAACGTGTAAATGATGCTTGTCCAGAGGAAAAATGTATAGTCTGGTCGACCGGTGGTTGGGTAGGTCGACCGATATTTGTAAATAATAACTTACTGCCCGTAAACGGTCAAACGACGTCTGTGTGACGGTCGACCGTTTATGCCAAATTTTAGCGGGAATTTTAAGGGTTATATTAGCCGGTCGACCGGTGGTTATTCGGTCGACCGAATCCCTTTAACTAGGTTAGACAGACCTTCGGCCGACCGAGTGTGTGTCTCGGTCGACCGAACTGCGCAAAGTCGGTCAAGAGCGTTGACCATCTAAATGGTCGACCGCTCGTTGTGATCCGGTCGACCGACTGCGTGCAGTTTCCTGCAGTGAATTGCTTGTTGATCCGGTCGACCGGAAGAGTTTCGGTCGACCGAATACAGTGGGCAGGATTCATGCAGACTTTCTTATCGGTTGAACGGACCCTGGTTCGACCGACAGGATATATATGTATATAAAATGTATAGCGTAGACCTTCCAAACGGTCGACCGCTAGATTGATCTTGTTCGACCGGTGGGTTGAATTATCAATGGTGATTTTCACATTATGCGAGAGCGATTTCAGTTGGACCCCTTGTGCCTGTACAGCTAAGGGATGCCTTCCATGCCTGTGTGGGTGGGAGACGCCTTCTTCCTTGTGTAGGGAGGGGATGCACTTTCCGTGTGTCGGAGAGTGATGCCCTTTGTGCCTGTGCGGCTGAGGGATGCCTTCCATGCCTGTGTGGGTGGGAGACGCCTTCTTCCTTGTGTAGGGAGGGGATGCACTTTCCGTGTGTCAGAGAGCGAGGTCCATTGTGCCTGTGCGGCAGAGGGACGCCTTCTTCCTTGTGTAGGGAGGGGATGCACTTTCCTTCTGTAGGAGAGCGATGGGCAGTCTGTGGCCCCAAGGCGGTTTTGTATTGCATGTGCATTCTTGGCATTTTTCGTCTATATTTCTGTTGATGATAGGAGATGTTGGCATACGGGGTTCCATTCGGGAACTCAGGCGGATTTCGTGTTTCATTTTCAGGGAGCAGGCAGTCGTAGGTTGGTGGTGACCGAGGGGAGTACCTCCGGGATCGGGTCCTGTCATCTGATCGTTTTTGTAGAGGTAGTGATTACAGTATTTATGTATTAGTTATGTAATCACTCTTTTCACACCCTGTATTATGACTTCCACGTGGAGATATTATATATATATATATATATATATATATATATATTCGGTTGACTTTTCTGGTAACGTGCCCTTGTTGACCGTTGACGGTCGTATGTTTTATGTTTAATTCGAAAAATTTCTTCCGTTGTTTCGGGACGTTACAACTTGGTATCAGAGCCTTGATTTCGGTGTACTTTCCCAAAGAAACCACCATCGAGTTAGGATTAGAGTCTAGAGGTCCATGACATGCATTCATGATCATTCTGACGTGAGCTCTTTGTTTTGTAGAGTGATGCCTCCGAGACAGGTCGTGACTGTGGTTGAGACTCGCAGTTCGAGTGAGACTGTGAGGGAGGAGGCCCGGGAGGCAGAGCGCAGGGTCCTGTTCGATACCGTGGAGCGGTTGAGTGGGATGTTGGAGCACCAGGCAGCGCAGAATGCGTAGACGGGGGCTTGTGCGTTGCACGACCGGTTCATGAGGCAGCACCCTCCGACTTTTATCAGGTAGATGGATGGTGAGGCAGCTGAGGAGTGGATCTTCACTATGCAGACGATATTCAGGGCCATCGACTGTACTCCGCAGAAGAAGGTCGACCTGGCCACCTACGTGCTGAGAGGAGCTGCAGTGAACTGGTGGAGGTCGACTTCAGCAGTTTTGTTCGCCAGTCGTGAGGATGTGTCGTGGGAGGAGTTCGTTGAGGAGTTCAACGAGCAGTACTTTCCGCAGCACGTGCGAGACAGGAAGAGGGAGGAGTTCCTGGCCCTGGAGCAGGGGAGCATGACACTGGAGGAGTACATTGGGAAGTTTAACGCCCTTGAGCGTTACTGTCCGAAGATCTTCGTCACCCAGGCACAGAGGTCGATGAAGTTTGTCAGGGGACTCCGAAAGCAGCTGAGGACCCGAGTGCTGTCGCGCATGCCGCGCACCTTGGCCGATGCTGTGAGGAGTGCCACGATTATGGAGAGGGACTATCGGGAGAATTACCAGGATGAGAGGAGACCAGTCGGGAGATCCTCAGGGAGGCCAGGAGGGCAGAGTCCAGGGAATCCGGGCAAGAGGCACTGGATCGAGGCAGCTGGGGCGCCGTAGCCAGAGGCGTGCAGGAGTTGTGGCAGAGTGCACACTGGGTGCTGCTTTGGGTCGGGTACTTGTCATGGTTGTGGTCAGCTGGGCCACTTCGTCAGGAATTGCCCTAGCAAGGGCGCTGGACCGAGCAGACCTCCGGGACTTCCGATTGCCAGTGGAGGCAGAGCTAGGAGATCTGCAGCACCTCAGCAGGGTCAGCGCACTGGACGAGTCTGCACTATCCCCGCGGAGGAGGCGAGGGACGCCAACACTGACGTGGAAGGTACACTTCTTGTGGCATGTTTAGAGGCTAGGGTGCTTTTTGATTGTGGCGCGACACACTCGTTCATCTCGGAGCGATTTGCGGGAGTGTTGGGTTGTACCCTTGCGATGTTGACTGCCACTTTGGAGGTCAGCACACCCCTGCGTCTGGTGGGCACTGTGGGGAGCTTCATCCCCAGTGCCACGATTGTTTCGGGAGACCAAGATTTTCCGGCAGATCTGGTCTTGCTACTGATGGAGGACTTCGACGTTATTCTTGGGATGGACTGGCTGTCCCAGCATGATGTGTGTGTCCTTTGCCGTGAGAGGAAGGTTTTGATTCCGTGGAAGGGGTTGCCTGATATCATGATTAGAGGAGTCAGGAACAGAGGGGGCCGCATTGTGGTGTCAGCTTTGAGGGCTCAGAAGTTCATGCAGCAGGGTTGCAGAGCATTCCTAGCGACGTTGGTTGTTCCAGAGGCTGAGTCACTGAGGTTGGACGAGATAGATGTGGTGCGGGAGTTTACAGAGGTGTTTCCAGATGACATCCCAAGATTGCCGCCTCCGCGGGAGATGGAGTTTTGCATTGAGCTGGCAGCAGTCACCTCACCACAGTTGAAAGTCCCGTATACGATGGCGCCCGCAGAGTTGGCAGAGTTGAAGAAGCAGCTACAGGAGCTGATGGAGGCTGGTTTCATCAGACCGAGTGTCTCACCTTGGGGCGTGCCAGTGTTGTTTGTGAAGAAGAATGACGGGTCATTGCGGATGTGCATTGACTATAGGATGCTGAACAAGGTCACCATCAAGAATAGGTATCCCCTACCTAGGATTGAGGACATGTTCGATCAGTTGCAGTCAGCGAAGGTCTTCTCTAAGATAGACCTACGTTCAGGATACCATCAACTGAGGATCCGAGAGGAGGATGTCCAGAAGACAGCATTCAGGACCAGATATGGGCACTATGAGTTCTTGGTGATGCCTTTTGGGTTGACGAACGCTCTGACGGCTTCATGGATCTGATGAACCGGGCGTTCATACAGTACTTGGACAGATGTGTCATTGTCTTTGTGGATGATATCCTGATCTACTCACCTGACATGGAGCAGCACAGAGAGCACCTGCGGATTGTACTTAGCATTCTGAGAGACCAGAGGTTGTATGCAAAGTTCTCGAAGTGCGAATTCTGGTTGGACAGAGTCGCATTTCTTGGTCACATTGTTTCTGCAGAGGGCATTTCGGTGGATCCGGCAAAGGTAGAGGCAGTGACTGAGTGGAGAGCCCCTACGAGCGTCACGGAGATCATAAGCTTTGTTGGGTTGGCAGGTTACTACCGTCACTTCATCAAAGACTTCTCGAGGTTAGCTGCACCTCTGACTGCCCTGACGCAGAAGGGAGTCACTTTTGTTTGGTCCCAGAAGTAGGAGGACAGCTTTGAGGAGCTGAAGAGACGACTGACGACAGCTCTAGTTTTGACTCTGCCGAGCGGCACAGGAGGTTATGTGGTCTACAGTGACGCGTCAGGCGTTGGTTTGGGTTGCGTGTTGATGCAGCACGGGAGGGTGATTGCATACGCGTCGAGGCAGTTGAAGACTCATGAGAAGAATTACCCGACGCATGACTTGGAGTTGGCAGCCGTTGTGCACGCATTGAAGACATGGAGACACTACCTGTATGGTGAGCAGTTCGAAGTATTCACCGATCACCAGAGTCTGAAGTACCTCTTCTCCCAGAAGGAGTTGAATATGAGACAGCGCCGTTGGTTGGAGTTCATTAAGGACTACGATTTCACCATCTCCTACCGCCCGGGGAAGGCGAATTCAGTTGTAGACGCCTTGAGTAGGAGAGTGGAGGTATCAGTTGCAGGCTTGTGCCTTCAGGAGTGGAGACTGCTTGAGTCATTGGCAGAGTGGAGGTCGTTCACTGGTGATTCTGAGGGAGCAATGTTAGCTGGGTTGCGGGTGGAGCCACAGACAGTCTCACAAGTAGTGCAGGCGCAGCGTGAGGATGATGAGTTGGCCAGTTTGCTGGAGTTGACTGCCAGAGAGGGGTCAGATTTCAATGTTGGGGTTGATGGAGGTCTGAGATTCAGAGGGCGGATCTGGGTGCCGAGGGTTGATGGGATGAGAGATGACATCATGGAGGAGGCACACCGAGCGAAGTACACCATCCATCCAGGGAGCACGAAGATGTATAAAGACCTGCAGCGGAACTTCTGGTGGAGAGGCATGAAGAAGGACATTGCAGAGTTCGTGAGTCGGTGCTTGGTCTGTCAGCAGGTGAAGATTGAGCACCAGAGGTCAGCTGGGCCTATGCAGAGTTTCGAGCTTCCAGAGTGGAAGTGGGAGCACGTGACGATGGACTTCGTTACGGGGCTACCGAAGACGAGGCGGTTCCATGACGCGATTTGGGTGATAGTCGATAGACTGACCATGTCGGCACACTTTCTTGCCATTAGGACCACCTTGCCTTTGGAGAGTCTAGCGAAGTTGTATGTAGAGGAGATCGTCAGATTGCACGGAGTACCGGTGGGCATCATCTCTGACAGAGATTCGAGGTTCACATCCAGATTTTGGGGGAGTCTGAAGCAGGCACTGGGGACACGTCTGAGGTTCAGTACAGCTTTTTACCCTCAGACAGACGGCCAGTCAGAGAGGACTATCCAGACTTTGGATGATATGCTGAGGGCTTGCACGGTGGACTAGGCTGGACACTGGGATGAGCATCTACCTCTGATTGAGTTCGCCTACAACAACAACTACCATGCTAGTATTGGGATGGCACCGTATGAGGCATTGTACGAGAGGCCATGCAGATCACCGGTATGCTGGAGTGACGTAGGTGAGAGGCAGTTAGTGGGCCCGGAGCTTGTGTAGATGTACACAGAGAAGGTTGACCTGATAAGGAGGTTTGCTATAGCACAGAGCAGACAGAAGAGTTATGATGACCGACGCAGGCGGACTTTGAGCTTCGAGGTTGGAGATCACGTCTTCCTCAAGATTTAACCAGCTCGGGGAGTGATTGTAGGATTTCATGTTTAATTACACATATATATTTTCGGAATTTTTATGCGTAATAAGGATCTATTACAATTTTCTATGATTTATCTCATGCATGCATTGGTTTGTTTCAACAACTAGTTTTAAAACTTTTATTAAAACAAACATAGGACTCCGAAATTCATACCTAGAAGTTCTCTAAAACTTCTTGAAGATTCGGAGATGTAGAGGATGCTTGTTGCTGCGCCGGATGCCTCCGAGATTTCACCAAACTCTAAACAAGATTGGGGAGAGAAGAGCTAGCCTCTCAATCTCCAATAGGGTTTAGAATCTAATTACTAACCCCTCTTTAGTTCCCTTGAGAAGATGATCTCTTAAAAACTAAAACTAAACTTAAGAATTAAGAGAATTTCGTGGAGAATTATGGAGAGAGTTTTTGCATGAGAAAAACAATGAATTAATTAAGGAGGTAATGAGATAAACTTGTATTTATAAGTTCTCTCCAAATTACCTATTCATGTGCAACCTCTTGCCCATGATTTCATGCAAACTTCCATCTAACCATCCAGTATTTAATAATAAATAATCTCAGCCACGAATTAAATCAACTATGGACCAATTCCATGCATGATCTAATTAATTCTTGAATTAATTATGCATTAATCGTCTGAACCGGTCGACCATTTGGAGGTTCGGTCAACCGCTCGAACCAGGTTTCGGTCGACCGTTCGAACAGATGAAAATTCCCTGTTATCGGTCGAGACATGTCCGGTCGACCGTGCCCGATCAGTCGACCGTTTACTGCTAACCGGTCGACCGTTTGAGCACTGTTCTGCAGATTTGTCAAATTTCGGTTTAACCCCTACAAAATTTGACATTTCGGGATTAGTAGTAAATTCACAACTTATGTAACATATTGTCCTATGCAATGATCAATCATTACACCCCATAATATTTACATCACATATGAATTTAATTTAGATTCTAATTATGTTATTAATCACAACATAATTTTGATTTTGCTTGTTCACCCCGTGTGTCATATTTTCTACATGAAACCCGACACATCTTATGAACTTAAAATCCCCATTTCTTGTTTCCCAGTTTTGTGGTGTGACCTATGGGAGGATCTAAACTAAGTTGACAGTGATATTAAGAGCTTAATATCACAAGCTATAAGCGGTATCTAGCTACACATTATAGCTCCCAATTAGTTAGATGTCTTAATTCCACTTGAACCAAAACCCGATCCATTTAGTGATGGAGTGCACCACTTGTGTCCGTCCCTTGCCTCATGATATTAAGAATACACACAAAGTAGTATTGTGTCATCTTTGTATTAGTATTCATTTCTTGATCTCTTTAAGCTAGTTATAAATATGTGACTTAACTCAAATCACATTGTGCACATTATATAACTTTGCTTTATCAAGGGGCCCACTAATATCATCACTCAATTAAGAGGGGCAATGATATTCTTTTGACTAGCTATCTTCTCCAACAAAAGTCATACTTAACCAACCAACGCCTTTACACTACACTTATCGATAGCTTAAGACACTAGTCTAATTAAGCATTCCTTAAGCGATTGGATATAAGTCTCATATCAAAGGACCAAGGACACAATAAAATATTAATGACAGAAAAACACATTTCTATAATATTTTACTTGTTAGGTTAATTCAGCATACAAAAGTACTATTTTCCTCTTTTGTGTACCCGTGTTGTCACTCACTTGTAGAGCTACAATGATCTATGACCAACACGACAATCTTAACTCGGTAATTAATGTCCCATGTTAATTACCATGATTGCGAATATCTTTTGTTTTATGTAACCAATATCTTTTAGAGCTCTACGGTTAAGGACCAAGAGCCTCTTCCTTAACACTTCTAAAAGACGAATAACATAAACAAGGAACAAAATGATTTCTCATTCAATTCATAATAATTGACATTTAAAAGAAAAACTTTTAGAACACATTCCCTTCAATCTCCCACTTGTTATCAAAGTTTTCTCTCACATACATTCTTAATGCATAAAACATTAATAACTAGGGCAACCTTCCCAAATCACCTATCAAGCCAATCCACATGGATCCTCGAATCCATGGACTCAAAATATATTTCGTCTCTTAGCTTGGTATGAAGGTTTGTTGAATGGATCAGTTGTGTCACTGTTGTGTCCACCTATTTATTTATTTTGTCTTTCGTTGGCGGTTGAGTTAGCTGTAGTGATATTACTCCTAACTACACTAGCTCATACCTCCACCTTCGATAACGACGACGCATCATCATTCCAACCTCCTATTGTCAAGAATTCCTATGAGAATTGCGTCAAAATAGCCCTCGGCTATTTTTCTCCTTTGTCTTCTATAAACAAGAACCTTATCTTTAGTCCGGTTAAGGTACTTCAGAATATTCTTGACCGCAATCCTACGATTAGGACTTGCGTTGGATTGGTGACCTCTTGTCACATTTAGAGCATACGAGATATTGAGTCTTGTGCAAGTCATCGTGTACATGGTCCTTCCTTTTGCTGAAGCATAAGGGATACCTTTGTGTACTCCAAGTCTTTGCGTGATTTAGCACGTTGAGACTCCTTGAGTTGTACACCTATACTCATACTTATTGGCACCCTGAACATTTCCAAGACCTTGTCAATGTATGCACGTTGACTGAAGCCAATGAGTCTACGAGATGTATCTCAATGTATCTTGATTCTCAAGATGTGTTGAGCCTCATCCTTTTCTTTTCATTGAAATGCCGATTTTAATGAAATTTCTCGTTTGCTAATGCTAAGGTATATGATTGCTCATGAGCAATATGTCATCGACATATAAGATCAGAAGTACTACATGGCTCCCACTAATCTCCTTATATCAACAAGGTTTTCCTTTACTTTGAATGAAGTGAATCTTCTTCACCTCTTCGTCAAAGTGTTTGTTCCAACTCTTCGATGCTTGTTTCAATCCATAAATGGATTATCGAAACTTGCATTTCTTCTCGCTATTATTTGGATCATCAAAACCTTGAGGTTGTACCATGTACATATCCTCCTCCAAGTTCCTGTTTAAGGGACGCCATTTTGATATCCATCTTCCATATCCCACAATTGTGAAATGCGGTAATAGTGAGCATAATCCGAATAGATTTTAATATGGCAACTTCTCAAAAATTTCATCAAAGTCAATTTCTTAAATTTGAGTATAACTTTTGCTACAAGCCTTGCTTTGTAGGTTGTCAAGTTACTATCCATGTCTATCTTCCTCCTAAAAGCTCATTCAAACCAAATGATATTTTATCTTGAGGAAGGTAGATCAAGTTCCATACTTGATTACTATACATGAATTCTACTTCGGATTCCATGGCTTTTAACCATAGTTTGGAGTCTTTTCTTTCCATTGCTTTTTGGAAGGTCGAGGGATCTTTGGTATCTAGTACCATGATCTCATGAAGTCTCACATACTTATTGGGTTTCTTCCTTTCCCTCATTGACCTTCTTAGTTCTTTTGGTTCTTCTCGTGTCTCTCGAACTTCTTCCACAATTTCTTGAGGAATAGGTTCATGTTCGACTCTCGAACGCACACTAGGTGAGGATGATTGAGATTCTCTCACAATTTCTTGTAAGGATCTCTCGCTCATGCTCCCACTAACCAAATGAATCTCGGTTGGGCCTTCATGATTTTGAAGGCAACATTCACATCATGATCTTGTAGAGTATCTTGAGTTTCCTCAAGCTCAACTCTACTCCCACTACTTTTCTCTCTTTTCCAGAAATTCCAGAAAAACCATATCTCTCTCTACAATCTTTCGATTGGAGGTGATATACCAAAAGTAGTATCCTCTTGTCACACGAGGACAACCTATAAAGAAGCACTTATCCGCTTTTGGTTGAAGCTTGGTTGACATCAATTTCTTGATGTATACCTCACAACCCCAAATCTTGAGAAAGTCGAGCTTAGGTGTCTTTCAACTTCATAGCTCACATGACATTTTCTCCACGGATTTGGATGGAACATTATTTAGTGAGTTTGTCATTATTTGTAGTGCATAATTCCAAAAGTAAATAGGCAATCTAGATTGACTTATTATCAATCGAACCATGGCGAGCAATATCATGTTCCTACTTTAGGAATAAGTCAAATTAGGTATCCTATGCACTCACCCCTACGAACCTTTCATAGAGACTCGATATTCTTGTTGAGTCGGTTCACTACATCATCCTTGAATTCCTTGAACTTGTCAAAGAATTCACTTTTGCTTCCCATTAGACAAATATAGCCATAATGGCTATAGTTGTCCGTGAACAAAATGAAGTACCTTAAACGTCTCTTGCACTTGTACTTATTGGACCACATACATTAGAATGTATCATATCCAATTAGTTATTCGTTTTCGTTCCTTTCTTCTTGAAAGGTCTCTTGGTCATTTATTTGACCAATCCGATAGTGCTACAAGATTGTATCATTCACGTGCGTTATCTTAGTTCCTTTTGTTATTGTTTGTTTGAGTTTGTTTATTATTTATTTCAAGCAAATAGAAACCATTCTATGCAAATGTATTTCCATAGAAAATTCCATTCTTCGATATAGACAAGCAAGAATTAAAATATTTATTAAAATTTATCCATATCTAAAACTTGATACAGAAATGTTCTTGCTAATCGAAGGTACATAATAAACATTATTCAAAGCATAAATTTAAATCACTAGACTATTGAAGTTCTATAGAATCTTGTACATCGCAGCGATGCTTGTACTATTTCCAATCTTCAATATCATCTCGTTCTCCACGAGTTCCTTCCTATCCTTCAATAGCTGCACATCTAAATTATGTGAGCACAGGATCCGGTAACCATTACTAAATCAAGGACAGAGGTGATTAAATTTATCTCAATAACAAACATACCTACGACGTTTCTCGGGCGCCTACGTTCAATCATCCCATTTTCAAGGTCTTCCTTGTACTTCGGGCAATTAGGTTGGATGTGTCCCTTTTCACCGCAGTGAAAGCACTCCGTGTTGGGAGTTGGAGATTTGAAAGATTTCCCCCTTGAGGCACTCCCATGAGCACCTCCTACTCCCTCGCTCTTGATTGACGTATCTTTGGTAAATTTGCCTTCACCCTTGTTGATCTTTTTGCTCCTCTCATGGACGGCTAGGACGTGATTGTCCCGACCCTTGCCCATGTCAACTTCTGCCGTTTTGAGAGCGTTGTGAAGCTCCTCAAGACTCACCCCTTTTTCACGCACATGATAGTGCATCACAAAGTCCTTAAAGGACGGGGCTAGAGAGCCAAGAAACAGATCTTCGGCAATGTCCTCGGGCATTGGAGAAGAGAGCTTCGACAATTTCTCAAGGTATCCTTGCATCGTGAGAAAATGCATGGACACCGATGTTCCCTCCGCCATGTAGCACCTTGTGAGTGCGATGGTGGTCTTATAGCGCTCCTTTCGGTCACTATCCATGAACATCTTTGTTAAAGCTTCCATAGTCTTCTTGGGTTTTGAATCCAAGTATTTCGCTTGAAGTGAGTCACCCATGGATGCCAACATTAGACCGTGAACTTGGTTCTCTTGGTCTTCCCACTTGGCTATCGCCTCTTTCTCATTACCGGTTGCCTTCTCATTCAGTTTTGGGATTTTACAATCCAAAATATGAGATAGTTTTTCATACCTCAACACGATATTAAGATTGAGTTGCCATTTCATGTAGTTTGAGCCATCATTTTGCAGAGGATTCTTTTCGATCATAGATCACATAATAGGTTGGATATTAGACATTTCTACAAAATAAATTATACAGGATTTTAATGTCAATTTTATGTTTTAAAATACATACATATATATCGAATATAAATGTAAATACTGCAAATAAAATTTTGCCCGTAAATGCAGTAATCCAAGATCCCATCAATTGTAATATAGACTAGCTAAGGGCTATCGAATAAATTACAATATCAAGGTAAGAAAAACTCTTTCTAATGACAACCTTTTTGAATTTTAGCAATATTAGTATCTTTAAACTCTTGTGATTCTTGTCATTTTAATTATAAGGGAATGCGACCTATCCTTGTAAGAAAAACTTTTTCCCAAAACAAAGCGAGGGCTCTAGGTAATGTTAAGAAAACTTATTTTCATTTGATACGAGATACGTTTATCCATTGTATTCACAACTAAACATACTTGGGGTTCACTAGGGTGAAACGCACCTTATACATTTAATCATGGCACAACAACAGACAACCATTATATCTCCCACTATTCCCAAAGATGAAGGGAGCTATCTCCCGCTAAGGGCGAGCAGAGTATCCCTCAATCAATGGCTGCTAGTGGATGAAATAAGAAGGAAATTATTCTTAATTTTTGTTGGACAATTTCATATATTTACATGTGATTTGGAATTTTAGGTTATCATGCATATTAATATTCATACACATCCTAACATTCACCACATTCAGCACATTCATCACATGCATAGCAGAAATTAAAAACAGAAATTAAACATTCACACAATCCACATCGTGTGAGTTTATATGTTCCCTTCGATCCTTGATCCTCGATCCCCAATCCTCGATCGATGCGCTACAACGGCGACTTCCTCTTGCACTGGAGATGTAGATTTTACAAAAAATAAACATACTCCTCACATTCGATAAAAACCGACTAGTGCAAGTCCTATGTAAAACCTCTTATATGCATATGCAATTATCTAAAAGATGGAAATAGAGAATTTGGCTTTTACATACATAAGCCCCTGTATTATAACAATTATAAACATTTATAGGCACTGATTTGGAACATATAAACTCACAATTCCTGCAAAAACAACTCGAGCATCCATGCACGCAATATCACTATAAACTATCCAACCTAGTTTATCAAGCATCTAGAATCCCAAACAATTCTTTGAAAAACATTTTGAAATCCATTAAAAAACGTTTTTCATGCATCCATAGTTCAAAAATTAATTATGAACCGCTGTCCATCCAATTTCCAATGGAAAGATGAACCGCAGTTTTTCGGTTTTGTTGATTCTTTTACAAAATAATTGTTTATACTTAAAACGAAATTATTGCAAGTTAGACAAATGTCTAAATCTTAATTCTAATAAATACATGGCATGTTTTAAAACACTTAAAACATTCAGAACGAATTATTATGGAGAATTACATCAACAAACATTCATAGACCGAAAAAACTGGTAAATCGAATTGTTTAAATCCTAGATGGTAAACTAAATTCGTTTACAGCCTTAAATCATGAGAAAATTGAACCCTAAGCTCCGATACCACTGTAGGATTTCATGTTTAATTACACATATATATTTTTGGAATTTTTATGCGTAATAAGGATCTATTACAGTTTTCTATGATTTATCTCAAGCATGCATTGGTTTGTTTCAATAACTAGTTTTAAAACTTTTATTAAAACAAACATAGGACTCCGAAATTCATACCTAGAAGTTCTCTAAAACTTCTTGAAGATTCGGAGACGTTGAGGATGCTTGTTGCTGCGCCGGATACCTCCGAGATTTCACCAAACTCTAAACAAGATTGGAGAGAGAAGAGCTAGCCTCTCAATCTCCAATAGGGTTTAGAATCTAATTACTAACCCCTCTTTATTTCCCTTGAGAAGATGATCTCTTAAAAACTAAAACTAAACTTAAGAATTAGAGGAATTTCGTGGAGAATTATGGAGAGAGATTTTGCATGAGAAAAACAATGAATTAAAAAAAATCATGAGGTAATGAGATAAACTTGTATTTATAAGTTCTCTCCAAATTACCTATTTATGTGCAACCTCTTGCCCATGATTTCATGCAAACTTCCATCTAACCATCCATTATTTAATAATAAATAATCTTACCACGAGTTAAATCAATTATGGACCAATTCCATAATTATTCCATCGCAATGTTCGGTCGACCGTTCGAACAGATGAAAATTCCCTGTTATCGGTCGAGACATGTCCGGTCGACCGTTTACTGCTAACCGGTCGACCGTTTGAGCACTGTTCTGCAGATTTCTCAAATTTCGGTTTAACCCCTA
The DNA here is from genome assembly GCA_963682175.1 of Triglochin maritima. Classification (NCBI taxonomy): domain Eukaryota; kingdom Viridiplantae; phylum Streptophyta; class Magnoliopsida; order Alismatales; family Juncaginaceae; genus Triglochin; species Triglochin maritima. The sequence continues at coordinate 25,389,002 of OY821781.1, read as the reverse complement.
CAAAATTTGATATTTCGGTATTAGTAGTAAATTCACAACTTATGTAACATATTATCCTATGCAATGATCAATCATTACACCCCATAATATTTACATCACATATGAATTTAATTTAGATTCTAATTATGTTATTAATCACAACATAGTTTTGATTTTGCTTGTTCACCCCATGTGTCATATTTTCTACATGAAACCCGACACATCTTATGAACTCAAAATCCACATTTCTTGTTTCTCAGTTTTGTGGTGTGACCTATGGGAGGATCTAAACTAAGTTGGCAGTGATATTAAGAGCTTAATATCACAAGTTATAAGCGGTATCTAGCTACACATTATAGCTCCCAATTAGTTAGATGTCTTAATTCCACTTGAACCAAAACCCGATCCATTTAGTGATGGAGTGCACCACTTGTGTCCGTCCCTTGCCTCATGATATTAAGAATACACACAAAGTAGTATTGTGTCATCTTTGTATTAGTATTCATTTCTTGATCTCTTTAAGCTAGTTATAAATATGTGACTTAACTCAAATCACATTGTGCACATTATAACTTTGCTTTATCAAGGGGCCCACTAATATCATCACTCAATTAAGAGGGGCAATGATAATCTTTTGACTAGCTATCTTCTCCAACAAAAGTCATACTTAACCAACCAACGTCTCTACACTACACTTATCGATAGCTTAAGACACTAGTCTAATTAAGCATTCATTAAGCGATTGGATATAAGTCTCATATCAAAGGACCAAGGACACAGTAAAATATTAATGACACAGAAACACATTCCTATAATATTTTACTTGTTAGGTCAATTCAGCATACAAAAGTACAATTTTCCTCTTTTGTGTACCCGTGTTGTCACTCACTTGTAGAGCTACAATGATCTATGACCAACACGACAATCTTAACTCGGTAATTAATGTCCCATGTTAATTACCATGATTGCGAATATCTTTTGTTTTATGTAAACGAATATCTTTTAGAGCTCTACGGTTAAGGACCAAGAGCCTCTTCCTTAACACTTCTAAAAGACGAATAACATAAACAAGGAACAAAATGATTTCTCATTCAATTCATAATAATTGACATTTAAAAGCAAAACTTTTAGAACACATTCCCTTCAGTGATGAGGTTCGGGAAGAAGGGGAAGCTCAGTCCGAGGTATGTCGGACCTTTTGAGATCTTAGACCGGGTCGGGGAGGTCGCCTACAGAGTTGCTTTGCCACCACAGTTCTCTGGCCTTCACAACGTCTTCCATGTTTCTATGTTGAGGAAGTACGTTGCAGACCCGACACATGTGATAGAGATTGCAGTACCTGAGATCCGGCAGGACTTGTCACTTGAGGAGAGGCCAGTTGAGATCATCGATCGAATGGACCATCAGCTCAGGAGGAGGACCATTCCGATGGTTAAGGTCAGATGGCAGCACCACAGTGAGCGCGAGGCCACTTGAGAGATCGAGGAGGAAGTTCGGAAGCAGTATCTGGAGCTCTCCGGTGAGTTACTTTTCTGATTTCGGGGCGAAATCCTTTTAAGGAGGGTGGATTGTAAAGACCTGAAGAGAGAGAGAGAGAGAGAGAGAGAGAGAGAGAGAGAGGTATGGGGTGGAGTGTGGTTAGGGTGTAGGTGGTGTGGGGGGGGGGGGGGGGTATGGAGAGGAGTATGGGGTAGGTGTAGGTTTTGGTTTAAATACAAAACCCAACCCTTTCTCCCATTCCTTTTCTCCATTTCGTTTCCACCCATCCAACCACCTTCCCTTGTTCCGGCGACCAGGAGGAGAAGATCTCCGACGGCTTGGTGGAGGCGAGCACGAGGAAGGAGCGTTAGGAGGTCTTCGGAGACGGCGGTGCGCGACCGAGGCTCCGGCGGGTCTTCGTCGTCTTGAGAGGTATGCCAAGTCTTCATAGTAACTCCCCAAGAGGTGTGGGAGTGTAGGGGGCGGCGTTGGTGTCGTTTCTCTGGTGAAAACCTGACTGGACAGAGGTAGAAGACGCTCTGTTCGGTCGACCGATTGAGAGTTCGGTTGACCGAACAACGTGTAAATGATGCCTGTCTAGAGGGAAAATGTATAGTCCGGTCGACCGGTGGTTGGGTCGGTTGACCGATATTTGTAAATAATAACTTACTGCCCGAAAACGGTCGAACGACGTCTGTGTGACAGTCGACCGTTTATGCCAAATTTTAGCGGGAATTTTAAGGGTTATATTAGCCGGTCGACCGGTGGTTATTCGGTCGACCGAATCCCTTTAGCTAGGTTAGACAGACCTTCGGCCGACCGAGTGTGTGTCTCGGTCGACCGAACTGCGCAAAGTCGGTCAAGAGCGTTGACCATCTAAATGGTCGACCGCTCGTTGTGATCCGGTCGACCGACTGCGTGCAGTTTCCTGCAGTGAAGTGCTTGTTGATCCGGTCGACCGGAAGAGTTTCGGTCGACGGGATCCAGTGGGCAGGATTCATGCAGACTTTCTTATCGGTTGAACGGACCCTTGTTCGACCGGCAGCATATATATGTATATAAAATGTATAGCGTAGACCTTCCAAACGGTCGACCGCTAGATTGATCTTGTTCGACCGGTGGGTCGAATTATCATTGGTGATTTTCACATTATGCGAGAGCGATTTCAGTTGGACCCCTTGTGCCTGTGCGGCTGAGGGATGCCTTCCATGCCTGTGTGGGTGGGAGACGCCTTCTTCCTTGTGTAGGGAGGGGATGCACTTTCCGTGTGTCGGAGAGCGAGGTCCCTTGTGCCTGTGCAGCAGAGGGACACCTTCTTCCTTGTGTAGGGAGGGGATGCACTTTCCTTGTGTAGGAGAGCGATGGGCAGTCTGTGGGCCCGAGGTGGTTTTGCATTGCATGTGCATTCTTGGCATTTTCGTCTATATTTCTGTTGATGATAGGAGATGTTGGCATACGGGGTTCCTTTCGGGAACTCAGGCGGATTTCGTGTTTCATTTTCAGGGAGCAGGCAGTCGTAGGTTGGTGGTGACCGAGGGGAGTACCTCCGGGATCGGGTCCTGTCATCTGATCGTTTTTGTAGAGGTAGTGATTACATTATTTATGTATTAGTTATGTAATCACTCTTTTGACACCCTGTATTATGACTTCCACGTGGAGATATTATATATATATATATATATATATATATATATATATATATATATATATTCGGTTGACTTTTCTGGTAACGTGCCCTTGTTGACCGTTGACGGTCACATGTTTTATATTTAATTTGAAAAATTTCTTCCGCTGTTTCGGGACGTTACACCTGTCTTGCTTGGACATGTACTTAGCTGGTCATTCCCAGACTTTGCTACTTTAATTGAAATGTTTTTTGTTATTTAATGGGTATATATATATACAAATCTTGGGAGAACGAGGTGAAGAAAATCTTAGCTATTTGCAAAACTTGTACTACAACACTAGATTGAGGTGATCTTATGATAACCAACTAAGTTATGGCAACTTGGGCGTTCTCCTAAATCTGTTGTCTTACCCTAAGGGCATGCTTGTTCGTTGTATTTAATGAAGGGTGTAATGTAATCAGATTAGATGCTCGATTGCATTTCACTGCTTGGTTGAGGAAATGTAATTACTCCGTAATTCAAATGCATAGGTAATATAATTACACTCCTTCCAAGCTAATTGGATTACCTCATAAAATATTGTAATCCAATTACGTTGGAATATAATCAACTCATTTTATATAACTCAAACATTGTCACGTTGTCACACTCAACTTCGATCTTACTAGAAGCATGCCGGAGTTCTGGCAACCACTTACATTTACCGGATCTATTAAATTACAAATTAATTTTTGAATTACACTGTAATTCATGTGTTGAATTACAATGTTACTAATCAATGTGATTTGATTGCATGAAATTCAATTCCTTGGAAAGTAATATGATTACATGGAATCAAATTTCATGTAATCAAAATTTCGAAGAAAGCATGGTCCAAGAGTTTCCATTTAAATACCCCTAGGAGTTTTTTATCTCAACAATTACTTAAAAAATCAGGGCAGGAATGAACACGTAACACATACAAATGCTGATAGATTTCACTTTTCATTTAGGAAAGCAGATTTTCACATGAATACTAGCATTTGTTATGTCCTGATTTATCAAATCTGAGTAGAATGAAAATGTGGGGATGTATGAGCTGGATTTAATTTTGATTAAATAATGAAATAAAAAATTAATGTTACATATTAATGTGGTAAGATGTATAATGTAGAAGATCCAAGAAGTTGCAGTACTTATCAGACAAGGAGGCAAGTTTGTATGCATTTATGAATGATGAGATGATATCAGTATGCGCAGTTAGGTTGAAAAGAGAACAAGAAAACATTGAGATTAGCAGAAAAGGTTCTATAATATGTCATATGTATGGACCTGTCGTCTTTTGTGTGGCACTATGGAAAGTCGATTCCTATGGTCTCCTTCGTGGAAATTGACCCATCAATTATTCGGATACCAGCTAATTTTGAATTCAAGATTTGGATTTCCTTTTTATTCTATGTCAGGTTCTAAATAAATGTTGGTTGGGACCCATATTGGCTCGACTTTCTAAACCCACAAATGAATATAGTTACACCATTTCTCCTTGGTATGATTGTATTGTTTGCTTGTAAGATCAATCATTAACATTTGTATTTGATTAAAACTAAATAAGTTTTGTGGCCTAGTTTCTATTTCATTCTGAATAATCACCATTGCTACTAGGGTTCTTCCTCACCCACTTAACTTACTTAATCATCACTCAGCTGTCTCTCTCTCTCTCTCTATCTATCTATCTTTCTTTCTTTTCATGTCCCCTCTAATTTTGTAAAATGTTTTGTAGGTGCGGTGTGTACACATGGTGTAACATCCTAAATTTGACTGTAAAAATACAGAAGCGAACAAACAATTTTTTTAAATTTTATAAAAAACTCAAGACGTTACCGGTCAGTAATATATATAAGTGTATATAAAAGTGGGACAATATAAAATCCTATAGAATATTTTACAAATTTACATGGGATTCAGTTACAAAAAACTCCTGACATGATAGAACCCAAAAACTCTATCAACAAATCACAGCCAGCAAACGGTTCCACGTATACAGTCAGTCAATATTGTCCACCCGCAAAAACTATATGTCCACATGATTGCTAGCTAGTACCAACCTATTTTGCTTCAAGATCTGCGAGAAAGACAGAATAAACCGCCTGAGTCTTTAAAATTAAAGACCCAACATGCAAGCAATATCCACCTAGTTATTTAGGTTAGGCTACATAGATTTGTTCAAAAATTTCCAAAAGATCCATTTAAACAATACAATAACATGAATTGAAACAATATAATTCTTTGAATTCAATTTCTGGCAAAATAGAGCAACATGAAATTGTCATCAAATCCGTACCTTAAAAACTACATGCATTACTAATGCATAACATATTAAATTAGTTGTTTATATTTCAAATCATTAGTTTCGATCCACTATGGTTTGAATTCAGTTCGGTTCAGATTAATCCATAAAATCAATTAATATCTACCCGGACCACCACCTCAAGCACATTGCGGTCTTCAGTTAACGAATAAGCCAACCTCACACCCAGTATTTTAAATTTATCTAACATTTGACACTTGTGAGTCCCTCATACGCTACCTGTATCAATCAATTGACATCAGATCTGATTCTTGTGTTCTTATTGTTGCCACACAATCATCTATGGATTCAGTTGCCCCGTTCGGCCAGCCCGTCGGCGTAAGCTCATAAGAACCAATGTACTCCGAAGAGTCAGTATGCCCCGAAGAGCCAAAAGTGTCAGACCAACTTGACTCGTCAGTTTACTAGTTCTTTTTTTCCATTTAGATCAAGTCGATAGAACAATTACCTTATTGACTCTTAAAATCATGTAAAAGATTTAGGAAAACCAATTGTCTTTCCAATTGATGAGTTGAGTGATCTACAGTTTACACAGAAAGCGTGTTCCATATTGTTGAGGAAATCAATGACGACATAAGAACTTAAGAGATCGATTATACAATACCAAAGGAACCTTTAAAACCACAACTATCTTAAGAACAAATTCAGAAATCATAAGCAAGTTGTTAAAAGACTAGTAATTTGTAAATACAATATAAATAATCAACTAAGCGTAAGAAGAAAGCAAAACCATCTCAATGCATTGACATTCTAAAGATTTCAGCAATTATAGATACATTAAAGACTAAGAGATATTATAAGTTTTTCAAGCCAAAATGACAACACAATGAGATGTTGGATGGTTCAGGAAATTTGGAAACAACACAACATTCATAATATCATACCTGCAATAAAATTCCAGAGCTTACGAAACATGTAGCTATTGCTAATTTCTGAATTAAATTCATCTACCCAATCTCTAAGCTTTGTATCTTTTAATTCCTATAGCAATCAACTAGAACAACCTCAAGATAAACCAAACTTAAGAACACATAATTTTCTCAACTTGATTAACTAAGGTTCTTCTTGCCCAAATCGATGAAGTCTAACCCAATTAAGGAGGTGGATTTGGTTCCTACCCACTAGGACCCTTGCATACCTTAGCCAAATATCAATAGTAGAAGAAGCCGAGAGGAAGCCGAAGACGATAGCGACGAGAAACCACTTCTTCCCTCTCCACTGCCCCTTCTCTGCTTCTCCTCCTTCTCTCATTGAAACCCCCCCAAAAATAAACCCTAGCATCTATCGGCTGCTGGGAAGGGATAAGATGTGGGGAAATTGCAGTCTTGCACCTTACTAACCCATTATTTCCACTTAGTCCAAACCATCCAATTATCTCACTTAAACCCACATCTAACCTATCTATTTAATTAATCTATGTTAGGCTAAGATGTTACAACCTACGTCCCTTAACAAAAATTTCGTCCTCGAAATTTACTAATCTGACTTACCAAACAAGAACGGATAGTGCTTTCTGATATCCTCCTCAAGTTCCCATGTAACTTCATCGACTCCGTGATGTTGCCAACGAACTTTAACCATTGGAATACTTCTCCTACGAATTTGATGTTCTTTCCGATCCAAAATCTCTATGGGCCTCTCTTCAAATGATAAATCTCTTCTGATTTCCGGAATCTCAAACTCTATGATATTAGAAGGAGTAGGAACATACTTTCTTAACATAGATACATGAAAAACATTATGAATCCCAGCAAATTGCGGTGGCAAGGCTATTTGGTAAGTTGCTTCACCAATTCATTCTAATATCTCGAAGGGACCGACATATCTGGGAGTCAGTTTACCTTTCAGACCAAATCTCAACACACCTTTTGCAGAAGATATCTTTAATAAGACATGATCACCACCTTCAAATTTGAGTTCCCTTCTTCTTTTTTCTGCATAACTCTTTTGTCTACTTTGAGCTGCTTTTATCCTTATCTTAATCATTTTCACTTTATATGCATCTTGTTGAATGATTTCTCGACCAATCAATTTTCTTTCTCCCACATCGTACCAACACAAAGGTGATCTACATGGTCTTCCATATAAAGCCTCGAAAGGAGTCATTCCAATACTTGTATGAAAACTGTTATTGTGTGCAAATTCCACCAACGTTATTTGCTCGTTCTAGCTTCCAGCAAAATCTAGAGCACATGTTCTAAGCATATCCTCAAGTGTCTGGATTGTACGCTCTGATTGTCCATCTCATTTGTGGGTGAAAATAGTACTGAACCTCAATTGAGATCATAATGCATTTTGTAAGCTTCTCCAGAATCTGAATGTGAAACGCGGATCTCTATCGGAAATGATGGATACCGGAACCCCATGTAACCTGACAATTTCCACTACATACAACTTAGCTAGATTCTCTAAAGACTGATTAACCCTCACTGGCATAAAGTGTGCTGACTTAGTTATTTGTCAACGATTACCCAGATGGAATAATGCTTTTGTCTAGTCATAGGCAAACCAACTACGAAATCCATAGTAACATGTTCCCATTTCCACTCTGGCAAATCTATAGGTTGCAATTTTCCAGTTGGTCTTCGATGTTCCATTTTTATCTGCTGGCAGACTAAACATTTAGAAATGACTCAACAATATCCTTTTTCATTCCCTTCCACCAGAAGTTTCGTTGCAAGTCTTTACACATCTTCGTGGATCCCGGATGCATTGTATATTGAGACCTATGAGCTTCTTCTAAAATTTCCTTTTTCACATCTTCGTTGTCACGTACCCAAAGCCAATTTTGAAAACGGATCCCACCATCAAAAGCTACATTGAATTCTGAGTTCTCCTTTTCAACCAATAGTAACATTTCCTCCAACTTGGGATCTTTTTGCTGGGCCTGCAATAATTTTTCTATCAATCCTGATTGAATTTTGATATTTGCTAATAATGCATCATTCCTCTTGTCTACTAAAGGCTTCCATTCTACCACTTCTTCTAGAAACTTCCATTCATGAATCGTCATACTAGCTACAAGTGCTCTTGATTTTATGCTTAGTGCATCAACCACCACATTAGCGTTACCTTGATGATACAAAATTGAAAAATCATAATCCTTCAGGAATTCCAACCATCTACATTGCCTCATATTCAGGTCTTTCTGTGAAAATAAGTACTTCAAGCTCTTGTGGTATGTGTACACTTCAAATTGTTCACCATACAGATAATGTCGCTAGATTTTCAATGCAAAAACAATTGCTGCTAACTCCAAATTATGTGTCGGATAATTCTTTTCATGAGTCTTCAATTGCCTTGATGCATAAGCTATCACATTTCCATGTTGCATCAAGACACAACCAAGTCCTATCCCGGACGCATCACTATACACCACAAATCCACCACGACCAGAGGGAAATGCTAATATTGGTGCAGAGGTTAACCTTTGCCTCAACTTTTGGAAGCTCTCATCACATCGCTGAGACCACTCAAACTTTACTCCTTTTCTGGTGAGTCTAGTTAATAGATTTGCAATCTTTGTGATGTCCTTAATGAATCTCCTATAATAACCAGCGAGACATAAGAAACTCCTGATTTTAGATGCATTCTTCGGTGGATTCCATCGCATAACTCACTCCACCTTTGCAAGGTCTATAGAAATTCCATCTTTGGATATCACGTCCCCAAGGAATGACACTTGATCCAACCAAAATTCACATTTAGAAAATTTAACAAAAAGTTTGTTCTGCCTCAACATTTTCAACACCACTCGAAGATGCTCCTTATGTTGTGTTGCATTTTCTGAGTACACCAAAATATGACCCACAAAAATGACCACAAAGCAATCCAGAAATGGTTGGAAAACTCTGTTCATCAGATCCATAAATGCCACAGGTGCATTGGTTAATCCGAACGACATTACCAAAAATTCATAATGACCATATCTAGTTCTGAAAGCAGTCTTCGGTATATCCATATCTCTTTTTCTCAGCTGATGATAGCCAGACCGCAAATCAATCTTCGAAAACACTGTCGCATCTTTTAGCTGATGAAAGAGATCATCAATCCGTGGTAACTGTTTAATCGTTTTAAATTTAGACCGCAAGTGCACAATCGTCGGTGAAGACGGGGCAAGTACGGATCGATCTGCAGGGAGGTGAGTAGTCTCTGGTTTGACCGAAATCAAATGGCAAATAAAGGGAGAAGAGATTTGGGTATATTAATCTAAGCTACACTAAAGTAGTAAGAAGAAATGCGAAGGAAAGCAACAACTATTGATTCAAACTAGACCAAGAGAACTTAATGCAGGGCTGCAAATCAGGAAGAGAGACCCCTAAGGGATGGAGTGAGTGTACACATGCAATAAGATGGTGAAGAATGCAATCAATAGACACAAATGTAGGCTGTGTTTTTATGTATAGGAAGTGTCTAATGATTATGACAAAACCTATCAATCCAATCACTAACCTAGTTGACTAACATTAACATACACAAGTTGGTTATTTAAGAACCTAACTAAGCATGGGAGGTGTCTAATAGTTATGGCAAAACCCATCAAGTTACATGTTCTATCCTAAACAAGCAAGCATACATTCATATTTATCAACACATTTTCATAACAAAGCATTCATTTCCATTCTTTATTACATGTATAAAACATCATGTCCACCCCCCCATAGGGGATAGAACTACTCACTAATCATTAAACTAACTATTATCTTACTAAAGGAAACCATATTAACTAAGTCTACTAAGATTAATGAAACGAAATTAAGCTAAGCATGCAAGAAACATGAAAGAAGCAACATAACTAGGAAAATTTTATAAATTTCAGACTAACAATACAAGTAGCATCTCGCCTACTTGAGTATTTGCTCCAAGGCTTCACTTGAAGTAGAGAGAATGGTCACCAAGCATGTAGTGGTATACAAGGAAAGAAGTGGAGTTCTATTTATAGTCATTGAAAAAGTAATCAGGAACAATCCCCCAATGTGGGACTAATACAACACCAAAAATAGACATACAACACCCTAATTTGGGACCATTGATTGGCGGTCGGGTCAACTCCGGATCCGGTCTGGATTTCGCGTGTTGTTGTCTAGCTTGATTTCTCAATGTGTGATGCACCCAAGTTGGTTGTTGGAGTTAAGGCCCAAATCGAATTGCCAAAATACTCCTCATGATGGTATGGAGTTTCTTGATTTGCTTATTGGTCCTTTGGGCTTACATCCGGGTCCTTCTCTCTTACATCTCAGTCCCCAATTCTTACAACTCAGTCTTTTTTCTTGCTTTTATGCCTCTTCTCTTCAAACATGTTAATTCCTGAAACTCAAACATAAAACTCGTTAAGTAGCATTGTGTAGGTTCAAGATAATGGATATAAGACACAAATACATGAAATGATGCGAATCAAATACCCCCACACCTAACTTTTGCAAGTCCCTAGCAAAACAAAGAAAACAAAAAATGAAATAAAGGAAAACAAGCATACGTTAAACAGGGAAATCCTAACTCGCTTTCGTAGGAATCACGGTTGCACTTAGCATGTGCAACAAACCGTTAAACCTCCTCGTCGCCATGGAGGAGGAGTGTTGTCTCCTGAGGGTTTTTAGCGGATATACCCACAAAATCCGAACATAAATGCATTATTCAACCTAGCAACACGACTAAATGAACTTATTTTCGTCGATCCTTGGACACGGTAATTCTACGGGCCAACTCTATATATCTAATCAGTCCACACACCTAGCCTAATGAATCATTCGTGAAAGTTAATTAAGGACTTAAGTGAAAGACATGGCAACCGTAACTTTTTAAAGTGATACATTGTGTAAAGTCCATTAAGGTTGTTATTTGACCTCTTTTTTTCCTTTTCTTCATTCATCAATTTTTTTTGGGAGGATTAAATTGGTTGGTGTTTGATTCTCCCAGGGTCAGGTTTCGTGCATCATTGCCTGTGAGGACTTACACTATCACGTACACCTTCCATTAAATCTCCACAGAGGGCGATCCCGACCACCCGTGTAACGGGAGTTCGGTCGGTGCATCCCAAGTCAGATGACTCGAAAGCACCAGACACTAAGTTCCCTCGGACCAAGAAGAGAGAGCACCACTTATTTATTTATCTACATGGGTACCAAAACCCCTACACTTACAGTTTCACAACAATATTTTAAGGGTCCCTTACTATGACAAACTTCCTTATACTAACAGACACGAATTATTTGACTTGCTAGGTACAGAGTGGACTTCTTTAGTTATTTGAGTATTGAAACCCTATGATTACTTGGCCCCCGAGGGAAAACTGGGGTGCATCCTTACGACTATATAAGACCTAAAGCCGGTATATTAGATATCTTAATGCATCATGTTCAAGACAATTTTTGGAGCTTTCTTTTTACTTTGCATCTCAACGGTTTTCCACGTGGTAAACACACGCAAAACCCACAAAACATTTTCTTTCACAAACACATGAATAATTTGAAAGAAATGTGAAAATTTTAAAGCACTAGGCAAGCAAAAGAAGACAAGTCACCCAAGGATCATGGCAAGCAGATATATCGATATTAAATGCAGTACACTAACATGACCCTAGAAATGTAAACAAAATAAAACAAAAGACACACAATATGTACAAACGTGAAAACACCCCCCACACCTAATCCATGCATTGTCCTCAATGTATGGTAAAATGGCGCCAATGCATGGATAACGTGTACTGGACTAATGATGGCGGCCCGAGGTGCTCGAAGAGGCACCTCGCTCAAAAGCTGATAACTTCCTATAAATTTTCCGGTTTTGCTTGGCTAAAATGACATTTTGCTGCTCTACCACCATCTCAGAAATGTCAATGTTAAAGAGCATTCCCGAGCTCACAGATGCGTTTGGGGAACTTGCTCTAACATCCTCCTCCATGTAATCAGGCACCCATGCCTCCCAAATGCAATGGCGAAACGACGTGGTCATCTTCGCAACCTCAAGGTTGATGCCTTGGCACCGCAGCAAGCGCTAAACTCATGGGATGTCCAACATGCCACACAATTTGGTCACCAGAGTAGGCAAACAATGTATTTCTTTAAGCTTGGCATTCACCAAAACGTCAAACAACGTTCGACAAATGCAGTGAGGTGAACCATCCATGAGACTATACACTATTCGCAAACTCGGTGTGAAGAATGTGGAGGTCCGCTCTTGGCTCAACACATTCCTACACACCTACCTGGGTACAATGTGCACATTGGAGTAAATGTGCACATTGGAGTAGATGTGCGCATTGGGTATTCCCCCATGCGATTAAATGGGTTGCCCGTGCCCAAGCATAGATCGGTAAAAATTATTGTCACGGGCGGGCACGAGATCATCGACTAAGGGGATCCCAGTCGCGTCGGAGATGAATTGGGGTGTGACGGTGTGTTTCACCCCTCTAAGAGTGACACTAAACTCAAGCTGTCTAGTCTGGTCACACTCAAGTTTAGAAAAAAAACTCATGTACGAGAGGTTCTACTTACATGGTTTCATCACCCTCATACAATAAATGATGCCACCCTTTGGCTACAATTCTAGCGTAGAAGTGTTCTCCGAACTAGCGAATCAGGGAGGTAAAATTAAGTTCTGAAATTAAATGTGGGTTGACCATACCTGCACCTACCTTGGTGAACTTTAACGGCGAAACACGAGGCAGCGAAGACGAACACGACGCTCGAGAGGTGGAGATTGAAGCACGCCGACGTGACCAGACAAAATCCTCCACACCAGTAAAAAACGACGCTCCGGATAAACCCCAACTCCTATCCGAACACTGATGCAGAGATCAGCAAAGCACACCGCTGATCGGCGGTGGGAGACCATTGTTCGGCAATCTACTTGTTAGATCTGGCCCCAAAATTTCTTTGGGGACGCGGTAGGAGGAAGAAACGCATTTTGGTTGGGTGGAAGATGGGTAGGGTAAAGAAACACGCGTTTTTAACAAAAGAAAATGGAAAAAAATATCAAAAGACACTTCTTCTTTTTTCTTTTCTTCTTTTTCACTTTTTTTTCTTTTTCTTTTTCTTTTTGTTAATGATATGTACAACCAAATGAATGGATGGATCACGTCAAGTGACCACAACCGCGTGGAGTTCGTGTAAAGACACGACTTCCACCTCGACCTCTGTCGTGGTCCCTTTCAAGTACGATTTGAGGCGTTGTCCATTAACTTTGAACACGTCTGCATTCCTTGGGTTCTGAATCTCAACCGCCCAATGAGGGAAAACAATTAAAACAATAAAGGGCCCATACCAACGACTCTGAAGTTTCCCTGGAAATAAGTGGAGGCGAGAGCTAAACAATAAGACATTTTGTCCCACCGTGAAGGTTTTGATTCGGACCAAGGGGTCGTGGAAAAATTTAGTGCGGGAGTTGCAGATCTTGGCATTCTCATAAGCCTCGTTTCTCAACTCCTCCAACTCATTGAGGTCCAGCTTGCGATTGGCACCGGAAACATCAAGACTTATGTTAAGATGTGTGATTGCCCATAATGCTCGGTTCTCAAGCTCTACCGGAAGATGGCAAGCTTTGCCATAAACTAGCCGGTAGGGGGACATCCCAAGGTCGGTTTTAAATGCAGTGCAGAAGGCCCACATTGCATCATTAAGCTTAACGAACCAACTTTCCTTGAGGCATTAACCATTTTCTCAACAATTTGCTTGAGTTGACGGTTGGAAATTTCCACCTGGCCACTGGTTTAAGGATGATAAGGTGTGGCCAACTTGTGTGTGATGGAATATTTCCTTAACACTTCCTTGAGGGATCAGTTCACAAAGTGTGTCCCCCGAACACTTAAGATACAACGAGGTGTCCCAAACCTCGCAAAGATGTGTTCTTTAAGAAATTTGATCACAACCTTGCGATTGTTAGTGCGAGTGGGGATTGCTTCAACCCACTTCGACACATAATCAACCACCACGAGAATTTAGGTGTGACCATGGGACAAGGGGAAAGGACCCATGAAGTCTATGCCCCAGACATCAAAGATGTTAACCACTAAGATAGGATTGAGTGGCATCATAACACTTCTTCCAATGCAGCCCACACATTGGCACCTATCACATGCTTTGCAAAATGCAAAAGAATCTTGGAACAACGTGGGCCAGTAAAAGCCCCATTGGAGCACTTTGGCAGCGGTTTTCATGGCACCGAAGTTCCCACCACATGCCTCCTTATGGAAAAAGGACAAGACGCTTTGAATCTCATCGTTAGGAATGCACCTTCTTATGATTTGATCAGAACGGTACTTAAATAAGTAGGGGTCATTCCAATAGACGTGCTTGACTAACAACTTGAACTTTGCTTTCTCATTTCGTGTCAAATGAGTCGGCACCTCCCCGATTGCTAAATAGTTCACAATGTCAGTAAACCAAGGGGGTGAGGCTGTTTCCATAAGATTCTGATCAGGGTAGAACTCGTTCACCGGTGGGTCTGATGAAAGATCAACTGGAATGCGAGAGAGCTGCCACGACATTCTCGCATCCCTTCATATCCCGTATTTCAAGGTCGAACTCTTGCAACAACAAGATCCAATGCAAGAGATGGCGTTTCGCATCCTTTTCAGACAAAAGGTAGCTATGAGCTGAGTGATCAGTGTAGATGATGATGTGCGACCCAATGAGGTACTGGCGAAATTTTCCAACACAAATATAATCGCGGGGAACTCTTTCTCCGTAACGGAGTAGTTGAGTTGGGCATCTTGAGAGTACGACTTGCATAGTAGATCACATGAGGCAATTTGTCAACTTTCTGACCCAAAACTGCACCTATCGCATAGTTAGATGCATCACACATTAGCTCGAAAGGTAGAGTCCACACATGTGCCTTAATAATAGGAGCGTAGGTCACTTACACTTCAGAAACTCAAACACAGTCATGCACTCGAGTGTGAACTCAAAAGAGGTGCCTTTAGCAAGCAAGCTCGTCCAAGGGTGAGCTATCTTGCTGAAATCCTTAATAAACTGCCGGTAAAAACCGGCGTGTCTAAGAAATGACTGGATTTCTTTTACCAAGGTGGGTGGCGGAAGTTTAGAAATAAGCTCAATCTTTTCCCTATCCACCTCGATACCATTGATTGACATCATTTTATGCTTATATTTGTATCTTATATCCATTATCTTTCACCTAAACAATGCTATGTTACGAGTTTTATGGTTAGTTTTCAGGAATAAATAGGTTTGAAAAGATGAAGCATAAAAGGACCCAAAAGCTGGAAAAAAGGACTGAATTGTGAGATCAGGGGACTAAGATGCAAAGGAGAAGGACCTGAATGTAAGACAGAAGAACCTAATAGAAAAACAGAATACTCCACACCATCATGGGGAGTATTTTAGCAATTCTATTCGGGTCGGAGCTCCAATAAATGAAGTAAATGCATCCAAGACCAGAAAATATACCAAGAAAAGCTCACAACAAAAATGAGCAGGATCTGAACCATATAGACCGCCAATTGGCGGTCCAAGAATGCTAATTGGCGGTCCATTTTGGCCCAAATCCGCTACAATTTCTCCAGCACATGTATTAGAGGATGTTTAGGCTATTTTTGGTATCTGTTTAGTCCCACATCGGGGGATTGTTCCGGTTTGCCTTTTTCCATGGCTATAAATAGAACTCTTCACCTTCCATTGTAATCACTCCATATTTTAAGTGGCTATTCTTCCTACTAGAAGTGAGGCCTTGAAGCACACACTAAAGTAGGAGGATGCTACTTTTAATGTGAGTCATTTTAATACAAGTTCTCTTTATTATGTTGTTTGTTTTATGTTTCTTGTTTTGCTTTGCTTAATCTCATTTCATTAGTTTTATTAGCTTAGTTAATATGCTTTCTTTGTTTAGTTTAATAATTAGTGTAATGTTTAGTGAGTAGTTCCATCCCGTTTGGGGGGTGGAGTAGATGTACATACATGCAAATGAGAATGGATTGAATGCTTTATTTCCAATGTGTTGATAAAACATGGATGTATGCTTTCTTGTTTAGGATAGAATTTATAACTTGATGAGTTTTGCCAAAATGATTAGACACCTCTCATGCTTGTTTAGGTTCTGAAATAAACATCTTGCATATGTAAATGTTAATCAACTAAGTTGGTGAATAGATTGATAGGTTTTGCCACAACATTTAGACACTTCCTATGCTTGATAACACCACCTTTATTTGTGCTTAAAGAATGTGTTCAACACCCACCTCTTTGCATGTGTGCACTCACTCCACCCCTTAGGGATTCTTCCACTTCTGAATTCCAGCACTCTTCTTTTGTTCTTAGTTAACTTTTAGTTAATCGTTTGCTGCTTTCTTTCGCATTTCGTATTTCGTAGTGTAGTGTAGTGTAGAGTAGCATAATTACTCTCTTCTCCATTTTTTCGCTACTTGATTTCGTGCAAACAAGAGGCTGCTCACCTCCCTGAGGACGACCCGTATTTTCCACCGCTTCAACGCGGCCGTGCACTTGCGGTTTAATATAAAATGTTCAACAAGTTTTTGGCGCCGTTGCCGGGGAGGTGTCAGTCCAGACTCTTGTTTGGACGATTCAAGTGGATTTAATTTTTGTTTTGTAGTTTTCCTTTGTTTCAGGAGACTTGGAGTCGAAAGGAGAGGCATCTGGAAAAATTTGGAGGAAAGCTGGGCAGTTTGGACCGCCAATCAGCGGTCTGGTGAGCTGCTTTTGCCTTCCTATTTCTTTGTCGTGTTGCCATAATTGATCTGGTAATCTAGGACTCAATTTTGCATGTTCTGACTCTTAGTTTGTTCCTAGATCCATAATCAAACCTCCTTTAAGCAACTTGGACCCTAAAACTCAAAGCAAAAGATTAGGCATTCTTTTTGTTTAGGTCATGCATCATGTATGTGACTTAGGCATATAGATTGTCTTTCGTTTTAGCTTTATTTTCAGTTGCTGAGTGCTGGCGTGAGGTACGCACCTTCTACTCTCATTCATGCATTTCGTATGAACATGAATTAGTTAGTAGGAAGTGCATTGAAACAAGTGTGAGTTGAGCGTTTGTTTGAAGAGTTGATTGCTAGATTAGGAGTCCAAAACGCTACTAAGGAGGGGTTGTCCCATAAAAGATAAGGTGGGGGATTTCATCACCCTTTCCTTCGCCCCAAAAACATCACTAATCAAGAGCCTAATTCTAAAATCAAGTAGACATTGGCCCTAAGGATCCCGGACGCATTAGGAGAGTGATCCGGTCCTGACCGTCATGACCTAATCGGCGTTGCCCACTTTGTTGATAGTAGGAGAGATGAGATCTCCGGATCTTGGATCACTTGTTGGGCTTTGTGGACCTCGTTGTAGGGAGGTGAGGCGTGTTGAGGTCGTGTGACCTCGTAGTTAGGCGTCGTCTAGCTGTAAGGACCTATAGCGACCTTAGGATTGCTTAAGCCTTGTTTGCTTGTGTGCTTCTACCTGTACCCATCCGCCGTAGCATAAGGACTTCTTCCCTTCTCTCCTGAGTCATTCTTTCTCTCCTGTGTTCCCCCGTCTTCTCCTCTACGCACATTCCTTGAAGAAAAAAAGGTTTTGGTTTGTGTGCGTGCACCTTTGTGTATGCTTTCGTGGACACGAGACGAGAGGGGTCGTTTGACGAGGAGCGTTGTCAATCCGACTTCGGTCATCGATTTCTCGACACCTTCCTCCTCTCGTGTCGCACATAGTTTGGGTTCAATGGCTGCTAATTTCCGCGAGGAAGAGCAGTTGCTGGACCAACCTGAGCGTCCTGTTGTCGTTCCCATACCTCTACGTGATCGATGCTACCTGAGTCGTACTGCTCTACCTTCATGCATCGTATTGCCAGAGGCTAATGGGAACCATTTTGAGGTTAAGCCTCAGTTTATCTCCATGCTCCCTCATTTCACTGGGAAAGGTGACCCCTATATCTTTCTCAGGGAATTTGTGGAGGTTTGTGCTATGTTCAAGCTGCAACAACTTAGCACATACTCCATCCATCTTAGGCTTGTCCCCTTTGCACTGAAGGATGACACCAAGAAGTGGTTGCACAGCAACCAGGCGAATGCCTTTAGGACTTGGGATGAGTTTCAATCTGCATTCCTCAAGAAGTACTTCTCAAATTATCGGACTCAAAAATTGAGGAACGAAATCAATTTGTTCTATCAACTTGAGACCGAGACATTTCATGCATATCTAGAGAGATTCAAGGAGCTACTATCCTAATGCCCTCACCATGGCAAAGAGGTGTGGCGCCTTTGTCAGATTGTGTACGAGGGTCTTCACATCCCGTCAAGAACGCTCCTTGAGTCCATGTGTCAAGGAGAGTTCTTGGGAAAGGATGAAAGGGAGGCATGGGCTTTCCTAGAAGACCTTGCTGAGAAAACCATGCAATGGGAGAGTGTGAGGGAACCACCTACATCATCTAGTATAGGAGCAAGGATCGCGAATGCAAACTCGACTAGATTGGGTGCCGCATTTCTTGTCGATACCACTACGGCCACCGAGGTGCGCATGGCGGCCTTAATGCGCCCTATGGATTCGATTGAGCTCCAAAACCAAAAGGGTGCATCTCACATGTCCACATCTAGTCCAGTTCCATGTCATTCATGTGGTAGGATAGGTCATGTAGAAAGCGAGTGTGTGTCTATTCCTCCTGAGATGGAGCGTGTCAACGCCATCTATGACAGAGCTAGGAATGACCCGTACTCATCATCTTATAATCCTGGATGGAGGAACCACCCCAATTTTTCATGGAACCAAACTAATGCCCAGGGTGGTCCTTCAAACTCCTCTAGACCACCTTACCAATCACACCAACCTCCCATGCATGCACAATCCAATCAGCCACGCCAAGCGCAAACCACCAATCAATCGGGTTTCCCAAATTCCAACAATATGGAAACCCGATTCAATTCGCTTGAGACCTTGACTCGTGGACTTGAAAACTCAATGTAAATTTTTATGTCAACCACGAGTCAAGTTCTCACTTCAAATCAGCAGACCATCAAATCTCTAGAGCTTCAGATGGGCCAATTGGCTCAGTCTGTACATGAAAGAGAGAGAGGGTCTTTTCCTAGCCAGCCTGAGGCTAACCCCCGTGTGTACCAGCAACAACACATGCAAAATGAGAATGTGGTACCTCGGGGGAGGAAAGTGAACCATGTGGAGGAACCTGTTCACCATGTCAATGCCATTGTTATCTTAAGAAATGGAAAACAGGTTGACAATCACATTTCCTTGCCACACCCACCACCATCTATGCAGCCCCTCAGTGGGAATGGTGGTGAAGAAGAGGCTGAGGGTGAGGGTAATACACCAAGGCTTCCTTCTCAGGCACCGCAGAAAACCTACCTGCCAAAAGCTCCCTATCCAAGTAGGTTAACCAAAAAGCAGAGTGACAACATGGACAAGATATTAGAGGTGTTTAAGCAAGTAAAGGTTAACATCCCCTTGTTGGATGTCATCCAACAAATACCTCAATATGCCAAAGTATTGAAGGATCTCTGCACAACCAAGAGGAAGACCAATGTTCCTAAGAAAGCATTCTTGGCTGCAAATATCAACGCACTTTTGTCCAATCCTACCTACACAAAATACAAGGACCCTGGGTGTCCTACTATTCAGTGTACGATAGGGGACACTAGAATGAGCAATGTTTTGCTTGATTTAGGATCAGCAGTCAACCTCCTCCCATTCTCTGTTTATAAACAGTTGAACTTGGGAGAATTGAAACCAACGAAGATCACCCTCCAATTGGCGGATAGATCCATTCGTATTCCCATGGGGATTATCGAGGATGTGCTTATCAAAGTTGGAGATTTTGTATTTCCAGTCGATTTTGTTGTCCTCGATACCAATCCTGTTGTGAACACCCACTCTCAAATACCTTTGATTTTGGGTAGACCATTTCTGGCAACCTCCAATGCCTTGATTAATTGTAGAAATGGTCTCATGAAGCTCTCATTCGGTAAGATGAGTGCCGAGTTTCATGTGTTCAACTCTGGTAAGCAACATGAACCCATGGATGAACCTTTAAATCTAAATCTCATCCGCCAATTGGAGAAAGCACCACAAAATCAACGAACACCCCTAGCCCCAATGCAACCCGTTGAGAATGTTCGTGGGCCCAGCGAAAACTCATTGCCTGTCTTCGCAATGCAACAAAGTGAGCTGGCCTCGAACATGAATGTCCAAAGGGAGTGTTCGTTCCATGATTCAGTTGAGTGTACTAGTGAGAGTGAGACACCTCATCATATACCTATACCAGAAGGTGTCACTACCTCATGTCCCATGGCCATTGAGCCATTTGAGCTTCATATTGACTCCAACAAGGACCCACCTATGACCGAGCTTATGCTTGATGATCTAAATGATGGTGGGAGGTCCTTGTTGGATGACTTGGGGAGCAACCCTGTTCTTAGGGATGCAGGTCTGCTGCATCCATCGAATGAGCTTGAGGAACTCATTCCGATGCACCCACCTATTGGTTGGAGGGTTTTGTTCGATGAGCAACTAAACCCTAGTGAGGCAACACAACTTCATTCATTCATGTTGCCCACACCCAACCAATATCATGAGGGGTTCGAGCCTTTTAGCTTTGACCTTTCACCCCGCATGACACCTCAGAGTACTGGTGAAGTTTGCCCATCTCGGCAAGTCTCTGGTCCTGATGACTTGATGTTCTCATTTGATGTTCCTTGACCAAATGATTATGAGAATATCTTTGTTTCTGTTTATATCATGTAAAAAAAATTGAAAAAAAGAGCAAAAGAAAAGAAAAGAAAAAGTGTGTAATAAAAGACTCCATGAGCGAGCATTGATTGTTGTGGGCCCCAACCCTTGTGTACTTGGGCCCCATTTCTTCACGTATTTGTCTCCCTTCTTCAGTATCTCACAGTTTTTGGGGAAATTCAGGTTTGTGTCCATCACTATAACCATGAACTTCCTGTTGTGCTTCATGTTGGTGAGATCTTCCTTTTTTCATGCATAAATCCATGCAGTATCATGCTCACATTCATTGAGGACAATGCATGAAGTAGGTGTGGGGGGGTGCTTTACGTGTGTACATAGTCGAGTCTTTTTCTTTTGATTTTGTTTTCTTTTGTGTGTATTGATAGGGTCATGTTAGTGTGCTGCATTTAATATCGATATATCTGCTTGCCATGATCCTTGGGTGACTTGTCTTCTTTTAATTGCCTAGTGCTTTAAAATTTTCACATTTCTTTCAAAATCTTCATGCTTATATTTGTATCTTATATCCATTATCTTTAACCTAAACAATGCTATGTTACGAGTTTTATGGTTAGTTTTCAGGAATAAATAGGTTTGAAGAGATGAAGCATAAAAGGACCCAAAAGCTGGGAAAAAAGACTGAATTGTGAGATCTGGGGACTAAGATGCAAAGGAGAGGACCTGAATGTAAGATAAAAGGACCTGATAGCAAAACATAACACTCCACACCATCATGGGGAGTATTTTAGCAATTCTATTCGGGTCGGAGCTCCAATAAACGAAGTAAATGTATCCAAGACCAGAAAATATACCAAGAAAAGCCCACAACAAAAATGAGCAGGATCTGAACCATATAGACCGCCAATTGGCGGTCCATTTTGGCCCAAATCCGCTACAATTTCTCCAGTACATGTATTAGAGGATGTTTAGGCTATTTTTCGTATCTGTTTAGTCCCACATCGGGGGATTGTTCCGGTTTGCCTTTTTCCATGGCTATAAATAGAACTCTTCACCTTCCATTGTAATCACTGCATATTTTAAGTGGCTATTCTTCCTACTAGAAGTGAGGCCTTGAAGCACACACTAAAGTAGGAGAATGCTACTTTTAATGTGAGTCATTTTAATACAAGTTTTCTTTATTATGTTGTTTGTTTTATGTTTCTTGTTTTGCTTTGCTTAATCTCATTTCTTTAGTTTTATTAGCTTAGTTAATATGCTTTCTTTGTTTAGTTTAATAATCAGTGTAATGTTTAGTGAGTAGTTCCATCCCCTTTGGGGGGTGGAGTAGATGTACATACATGCAAATGAGAATGGATTGAATGCTTTATTTCCAATGTGTTGATAAAACATGGATGTATGCTTGCTTGTTTAGGATAGAATTTATAACTGGATGAGTTTTGCCAAAATGATTAGACACCTCTCATGCTTGTTTAGGTTCTAAAATAAACATCTTGCATATGTAAATGTTAATCAACTAAGTTGGTGAATAGATTGATAGGTTTTGCCACAACATTTAGACACTTCCTATGCTTGATAACACCACCTTTATTTGTGCTTAAAGAATGTGTTCAACACCCACCTCTTTGCATGTGTGCACTCACTCCACCCCTTAGGGGTTCTTCCACTTCTGAATTCTAGCACTCATCTTTTGTTCTTAGTTAACTTTTAGTTAATCTTTTGTTGCTTTCTTTCGCATTTCGTATTTCGTAGTATAGTGTAGCGTAGAGTAGCATAATCACTCTCTTCTCCATTTTTTCGCCACTTTATTTTGTGCAAACAAGAGGCTGCTCACCTCCCTGAGGACGACCCGTATTTGCCACCGCTTCAACGCGGCCGTGCACTTGCGGTTTAATATAAAACGTTCACCAACCATCACGACATACCACGTGACCCAGTACGATGCCTTTTTTAACCATGGCATGACACTTTTCCCAATTAAGGGCTAACTTTGTTTCAAAACACCTCTTGAGAACAAGGCTCAGGTGGTGCAAGCACTCATCAAAGGAGGTGCCATGAACCGATAAATTATCTATGAAAATCTCAAGGAAGTTCTAGACCATGTCGGAAAAGATACTCAACATGCAACGTTGCAATGTTGCTGGTGCATTGCATAGTACGAAAGGCATACGTCTATAAGAAGACGTCCGAAAGGGAGATGTGAACGTGGTTTTCTCTTGGTCTTCAAGGGCAACTAGGATTTGATTGTACCCTGAATAGCTATCGAGGAAACAGTAAAAGGCGTGCCCAGCGAGTCTCTCCAACATCTGGTCGATGAAAGGTAGAGGGAAGTGGTCCTTACGCATGACCGCGTTCAACTTCGTATAGTCAATGCAGACTCGCCATCCAGTTCGAAGTCGTGTGGGTACAAGCACATTGTTGTCATTCTGGAAACAGTGATACCCGACTTCTTGGGCACGACCTAGACAGGACTTACCCAAACATTGTCCGAAATGGGAAAAATGATGCCATGATCTAAACACTTGATGATCTCTTTCTTAACTACTTCTGTCATGGCTGGATTTAAACGCTTTTGGGGATTGCAACGTGGTCGTGCCTCATCCTCCACTGAGATGTGGTGTTGCACGACGTTTGGACTTATCCCTTTAATGTCCTTCAAGGACCATCCAATGGCTGATTTGTGCTCCTTTAGGACTTGAATCAAACGTTCTTCCTGATCACCAGCCAACGTCGATGAAATAATCACCGGAAATGATCTATCAGGACCAAGAAACACGTGTTTCAAATCCTTAGGGAGTTCTTTAAGCTCAATTGTGGGTGGCTCCTCAAGGCAAGGTGTGATATCTAGCTCGAGATGTAATATAGGAGGAGCACATTCGCATGTACTGAATAGCATGCACATCATTTCTCAACTCGTCCCCGTCCTCTTCGTGATCGCAATCATCCATGATGAAAGCATTTTGATTGTCATGAATCAGGGTGTAGTCTTCTTCTATTTCTTCTTCCACGTTCCAGATAAGATTAATTTCCATGGGGTCCTCGAAAGATGCCAGCTGCCTAGCCATATTGAACACATGGAATGTCCCGGTCAAGTTCCTGTAATTTCATGAGTCAAGTTTGACAATTGATTAAGGCATTTGACGTTGCCAGAAAGGGTCTACCCAAAATCAATGGAATCTGAGAATGAGTAGTCTTGACTGGTTCTGTTTCAAGGAAGACAGTCAACAGGAAATATGAAATTGCCGAACTTGATTAGGACATCTTCAATGACCCCCATTGGGACTTTGATCGAACGATCAGCCAATTGTAAAGTTGTGTTCCTAGGTTTTGAGCTTGCCTAGGCTTAATGTTGATACACAGAAGCTGGTAAGAGGTTAACCGCCGACCCTAGATCTAGCAAGACATTATAATGTGAGAATCCCCAAAGACACATGAAATTGTTGGACTTCCTGGGTCTTTCAATTTTACGTACGTTGGGTTTAAAATGATTGAACTCACATTAGCCGCCATAAAGGCTTTGTGATTGATCGTTTTATATTTAACCGCAAGTGCACGGCCGCGTTGAAGCGGTGGCAAATACGGGTCGTCCACTGGGAGGTGTGTCGACACTTGGTTTATTCGAAGGCAAGGGGTAAAAAGAAGGGGGAAAGATGTATTACACTAATCTAAACTACAAAGCTGAAATGAAATGCAAAGGGAATGAAGATAAGCAATAAAACTAAACCCCAAAGGGGGTAGAGAAATAATGTGAACATAAAGAAGTGTGTGTGTGTTCATTAAGCTCCTCACAACATGTAGTGCATGAAATCATAAAACTACATCCAACTTTGCCTCTACATGAATTAAGATAAGACTACATCATTAAAACATACAAGACAATAATTGGAATGAAACTAAATGAACTCATGTATAAAGACTAGACCCTACTATGCCTCCACATGAATTAAGATGACTACATCATTAAAACATACAAGACATTAGCTAAGGAAAAGGCAACAAGAGTACATACACTACAAATTGTGTTACCAACAATTACTTCATCCATATCCTAACCTTATCATTCCCCATAAAATAGGTCCACTAATCAAAGCATAAGCTAAGCTTCATTCAAGAGCATTAGCATATCAAAGATAAGAGTGGAGACCCATTAGATGGTTATGGAAATCATATAAAGCTCAAGGGATAAAAATAACACACACTTAATACACTACATTATTATATCACATATTTCTCCACCCCCCAAATGGGGATGGAACTACTCACTACTCATTACACTACTGATTAGACTAAGTAAAGAAAACATTTAACTAAGATACTAAAATTACTAAACAAGAAATTAAACAAAGTAAAGCAACCCACACAAAACAAGCAACATAACAAAACAAGATTAAAAGAAACAAATAAACTTTTATTAACAATGACTCACATTGAAGGTAGCATCCTTCTCCACCTTGAGTTATTGCTTCAAGGCTCACTCCTTAGTAGAGAGAATGCCACCAAACAATGGGTAATTACAATGGAAGGTGAAGAGTTCTATTTATAAGCATGGAAAAAGCTAATCGGGGACAATCCCCCGATGTGGGACTAAACCAATACCAAAAATAGCCTAAACGAACATTAATACAAGTCCAGGAGAAATTTCGACGGATCCTGAGCAATATGGACCGCCAATTAGCGGTCCAAGACCGCCAATTGGCGGTCCAAAATTGTCGGATCGTGTTGGAATTTGTTGTGGGCTTTGCTTTCTGGTATTGTTGGTCTTTGATGCGGTTACTCGACTTGTTGGAGCTCCGACCCGAATAGAATTGGTAAAATACTCCCCATGATGGTGTGGAGTATTCTGTTTTGCTCTTAGGTCCTTCTGTCTTACATTCAGGTCCTTCTCCCTTGCATCTTGGTCCCTAGATCTCACCATTCAGTCCTTTTTCCCAGCTTTTGGGTCCTTTCATGGCTCTTCTCTTCAAACCTCTTTATTCCTGAAAACTAAACATAAAACTCGTCACGTAGCATTGCTTAGGTGTAAGATAATGGATATAAGATACAAATATGAGCATGAAATGATGTCAATCAAATACCCCCACACCTAAGTTTTTGCTAGTCTCGAGCAAAACAAAGAAAGGAAAAAGCATACGAAAAACAAGAAATCCTAACTCACTTTCGTAGGAATCACGGTTGCACTTAGCACGTGCAACAAGCCGTTAAACCTCCTTGTTGCCAAGGAGGAGGAGTGGTGTCTCCTGAGGGTTTTCAGCGGATATACCCACAAAATCCGAACAAGATGCATTATTCAATCTAGACCTCGACTCGTTGGAAATATTTTTGTCGATCAATGGACGCGGTAATGCTACGGGCCGACTCTATATAGGTAATCAGTCCACACCTAGCCTAATAAACCATTCGTGCAAGTTAAATAAGAAATTAAGTAAAAGACATGGACAACCTCAAGATCCTCAAGTGATACAAAGTGTAAGGTCCATTAAGGTTCTTATTTGCATTACAATATTTTTTTCTTTTTGTTTCTTTTCACAATTTTTTTTTTTCTTTTTTTTATTAGTTTGGAGCTTCGTTCTCCCAGGGTCAGGTTTCGTGCATCATTGCCCATGAGGACTTACACTATCACGTACACCTTTCCCCAAATCTCCACATAGGGCAATCCCTACCACCCGTGTAACGGGAGTTCAGTCGGCGCATCCCAAGTCAGATGACTCGAAAGCACCAGGCACAAAGTCCCCTCAGACCTACTTTCCCGAGTGATAGGAGCCGTGCGAGAAGAGAGAACACCTACTCACTTATTTCTTATCTACACATGAACCAAAACCCCTACACTAATGTCTCACAACAGGATTTAGAGGGTCCTTGACTACAACAAACTTCCTTAAGTTAACAGACACGAATTATTGACTCACTAGGTTCAGGGTGGACTTCATTAAATGTTTGAGCACTGAAACCCTATGATTACTCACCCCCAAGGGAAAACTGGGGTGCATCCTAACGACTCGATAAATCCTAAAGCCACGTACTAGATATCCTAATGCATCAAGTTCAAGACAATTTTGGGAGCTTTCTTTTTACTTTGCCTCTCAACGGTTTTGCACATGCTAAACACACGCAAAACCCACAAAACATTTTCTTTCGAAAACACATGAAGATTTTGAAAGAAATGTGAAAATTTTGAAGCACTAGGCAAGCAAAAGAAGACAAGTCACCCAAGGATCATGGCAAGCAGATATATCGATATTAAATGCAGCACACTATCATGACCCTAACAATGCAAACAAAAGAAAACAAAATCAAAGGAAAAAGACTCGACTATGTACACACGTAAAACACCCCCCCACACCTACTTCATGCATTGTCCTCAATGAATGCAAGCAAGATACTACATGGATTGATGCATAAAAAGGAGAGATCTCACCAACATGAAGTACAAAGGGAAGTGCAAGGTCATGTTGATGGACATAACCCGAATTCCCTCAAAACCTGTGAGATGCTAAAGAAGGGATACAAATACGTGAAAGAAATGGAGCCCAAATACACAAGGGTTGGGGCTCACAACAATCAATGCTCACTGAAGGAGTCTTTTATTGTACTTCTTTTTTTCTTTTTTCTTTTTTTTTCTTTTTTTTTTTTTTTATATAACTATGTACAAACATAAGTTCCCATCTTCATTTGTCAAAAGACATCAAATGGGAACCTCAAGAGTGGGTCAATGCACTTGGAAAGGGAACATGACACCACGCGGGGCCAGAATACGCATGCGTGGGCCCCCTTCACAAAGAGCACCAGATGAAATGAGAGGTTCATGAATTGGACGCAAAGGTGTCTCATTCAAAGGATCAAACTGAAAGAGCTTGAACCTCTCGAGAGTTTGGGAAATAAGGGGCAACGGAAGAAAAATATCTCCCGTTGCGGAACTGAAGTTATGATCATCAATCCAAACTCTCCAACCAACAGGCTGGTGGGTCGGAACGAGGTCAAGCACCTCGTTATGCATGTCCAACTCACCAGGAGAACAGGAAGTGGGTCTCATACCCAAAGTATCCTCTAAGGAACTCCTAATACCCTCATGAGCAATGTAGTTGTTTGATGTTCCATCATTTCCAAGATGATCAGGAACAATAGTGAGAGGCAAACTCTCATCAGGTTGTTTGAAATTGAGGGTACTAGGGAGCTCTTGCTCCACCAGAGGTGAGTCCTTAAGAGGCACAACATGAAGATCATGTGGCTCAAGGGCCACGGGACAAAAAGATAAGGCACAATCATGTGCCGACTCATAATGAAACTGGTCCAAGTTATTCTCAATTTGAATCGAATCCTCCACTAAGTGATCGTGAATTGAAACCCCAAGTCCCTCAGACTGACTAGGAGTTTGACTTTGAAAGATTGTGCTTTGAATTTGTGGATGTGGTGGTGGTTCGATATCAAAAGATGAATCCTCATGTTGACAAGAAAAGTTACCCTCCTCACGTTCATGGAATTGCTGTGTCATCTGGCTCACTTGCATTTCCATGGTTTGCAAGGAATTCAAGTTGGACTTCAATAAATTTTGTGTGGTTTCCATGAATGTTTGGAGAGTTTGTTTCAAGGAATCAGGTATGCGGTCAACGATGGGGTCCAAGTCAGAGCTTGGGAAATTTTGGGGTTGGGTGTTGATGGGCTGAGAATGAGTCCAATGATTTGGAGTGGGGTGTTGGTAGAATTCTGGGTATTCGGGAGGAGGATACTGGAGTGAATATGAAGTATAAGAATTTGGATAAGATTTGTCTCCCCATGAATCCATCACTCTCGGGTTGTACGCGGATGCGTAATGGTCATAATGAGCATTTTGGGAAAATGTGTGCTCATACTCAGGCTCAGGGGGAACATAAGGACATTCCCCAATAACATGACCACTCAACCCACAACAGTCGCACGGTACGGCTACTGGAGCCACCGGGGCACTCATGTCGTCTGCCATACGCATGAAAGAGGCCAAAGTTTGTTGTAATGTCTCAGTTTGTTGACCAGCATATGATCCGGCATAACTAGATTGTGGTCTAGCAGTCGGTGCCTCTCTCATGTTACCCCAATATGAAGACTGCTCAGTCACAAAATTGCGATCATCCCAACCATACGGGGTGTTAGTCTGAGCCACCCCAGGTTGCATGGGTCCGGAGTACCAGGGAGAATCGTCCTGGTCCCAACAATGATATGGATGGTCGCCCATGTAACCATCCATCTCAAAAAAACTCTCGAGTCGATCACTCTCACCACCACGAGGCTAAGCTCGCAAAAAGTGCTCGACTCGACCCTAAAACGCTAACAGAGAGTGTAAAGGGGAGGAGACTATAACGTAGAACAAGGTGAGAAGAAGATGACTCAGAGGAGAAGGGAAGAATCCCTAGAGCTAGCGAGGGTACAGGGTGAAGGTAGAAGCCTAACTAGCAAGCACGGCTCAAACAAAGTAAGGCAACGGGTCCTTAAGCTAGACGACGCCTAACTTCGAGGTCACTAGCCTCGACACGCCTCACCTCCCTACAACGAGGACCACAATGCCCAGCAAGTGATACCAGATCCGGAGATCCAGTACCTCCTACTATCGACAAGGTAGGCAACGCCGATCAGGTCATGACGGTCTCGACTAGATTACTCTCCTAGTGCGTCTGAATTCCTTAGGGCCAATGTCTACTTGCTTTTAGTTAAGGCTTTATTAAGAGTGATTTTTGGGGCCAAGGAAAGGGTGATGAAATCCCCCACCTTATCTTTTATGGGACAGCCCCTCCTTAGTAGCGATTTGATCCTAGATCTAGCAATCAATCGCTCCAATCAAACGCTCTCTCACTCTTGTCCCGATGCACCTTACTAACTGATGCATGAAAGAAACATGCATGAATGAGGGATGTGGGTGCACGTACCTCACGCCAGCAATCAACGACAAAATGTAAAGCAAAGAAAAGACAAATGCATGCAAGGTCTACCAATGGTGCATGACCTAGATGGCAAGAAGTCTAATCTTTTGCTTTGAGTTTTATGGTCCAAGTTGATTAAAGGGGGAGTGATTAATGATCTGGGAGCATATAAGAAGTCACAGCATGCAAAATTGGGCTCCCAGATAACAAAAATTACAACACAAATGACCACAAAAAAATTGGAAGACAGAATCACTTACCAGGCCGCCAATTGGCGGTTCCAAACCGCTGATTGGCGGTCTGTTGTTGGCTTCGCTTCCTCAAACGTCTCCAGTGGCCTCCCCGTGATCAGAGTGTTCCCTGCAACTAAGAAAAACTGAAAACAAAAAATTAAAAACCCCTCGAATCGTCCAAACCAAGGTCTGGACAGAACACCTCCCCGGCAACGGCGCCAAAAACTTGATTGATCGTTTTATATTTAACCGCAAGTGCACGGCCGCGTTGAAGCGGTGGCAAATACGGGTCGTCCACTGGGAGGTGTGTCGACACTTAGTTTATTCGAAGGCAAGGGGTAAAAAGAAGGGGGAAAGATGTATTACACTAATCTAAACTACAAAGCTGAAATGAAATGCAAAGGGAATGAAGATAAGCAATAAAACTAAACCCCAAAGGGGGTAGAGAAATAATGTGAACATAAAGAAGTGTGTGTGTGTTCATTAAGCTCCTCACAACATGTAGTGCATGAAATCATAAAACTACATCCAACTTTGCCTCTACATGAATTAAGATAAGACTACATCATTAAAACATACAAGACAATAATTGGAATGAAACTAAATGAACTCATGTATAAAGACTAGACCCTACTATGCCTCCACATGAATTAAGATGACTACATCATTAAAACATACAAGACATTAGCTAAGGAAAAGGCAACAAGAGTACATACACTACAAATTGTGTTACCAACAATTACTTCATCCATATCCTAACCTTATCATTCCCCATAAAATAGGTCCACTAATCAAAGCATAAGCTAAGCTTCATTCAAGAGCATTAGCATATCAAAGATAAGAGTGGAGACCCATTAGATGGTTATGGAAATCATATAAAGCTCAAGGGATAAAAATAACACACACTTAATACACTACATTATTATATCACATATTTCTCCACCCCCCAAATGGGGATGGAACTACTCACTACTCATTACACTACTGATTAGACTAAGTAAAGAAAACATTTAACTAAGATACTAAAATTACTAAACAAGAAATTAAACAAAGTAAAGCAACCCACACAAAACAAGCAACATAACAAAACAAGATTAAAAGAAACAAATAAACTTTTATTAACAATGACTCACATTGAAGGTAGCATCCTTCTCCACCTTGAGTTATTGCTTCAAGGCTCACTCCTTAGTAGAGAGAATGCCACCAAACAATGGGTAATTACAATGGAAGGTGAAGAGTTCTATTTATAAGCATGGAAAAAGCTAATCGGGGACAATCCCCCGATGTGGGACTAAACCAATACCAAAAATAGCCTAAACGAACATTCATACAAGTCCAGGAGAAATTTCGACGGATCCTGAGCAATATGGACCGCCAATTAGCGGTCCAAAATTGTCGGATCGTGTTGGAATTTGTTGTGGGCTTTGCTTTCTGGTATTGTTGGTCTTTGATGCGGTTACTCGACTTGTTGGAGCTCCGACCCGAATAGAATTGGTAAAATACTCCCCATGATGGTGTGGAGTATTCTGTTTTGCTCTTAGGTCCTTCTGTCTTACATTCAGGTCCTTCTCCCTTGCATCTTGGTCCCTAGATCTCACCATTCAGTCCTTTTTCCCAGCTTTTGGGTCCTTTCATGGCTCTTCTCTTCAAACCTCTTTATTCCTGAAAACTAAACATAAAACTCGTCACGTAGCATTGCTTAGGTGTAAGATAATGGATATAAGATACAAATATGAGCATGAAATGATGTCAATCACTTTGCTAGGGAGGTATTTGTTGGTTTTCCTCCTAGTTGTACAAAGATCCTTCAGGAATTTTGCAAAGGGAGGTATTTGTTGAATCATGTCTAACAAAGGGATGTTGACATTCACTTTCTTGAATATCTTCAGCATTTTATCCACACTATCACTATGTTTCTTAGTCAACCGACTAGGATATGGATCCTTTTGACGTAGGTTTTCTACGGTGCCTGAGAAGGAGGCGTTGGTGTATTACCCTCACCCTTATCCTCCTTCTCAACACCATTCCCATAGAGGGGTTGTGCAGGCTGCACAGATGGTGGTTGTGGCATGGAATTTTAGTTGTCAACCTATTTCTTGTTTCTCAGGGTCACAATGGCATTGACATGATCCACAACTTCTTCCGAAAAATTCACTTGCCCCCCTGTGGGGTCTCGAACTCACAATTTGCGTGTTCAATTGATGTTGAGCGTGGGGGTTAGCCACAGGTTGGCTCGGCAGAGTCCCTCGCTCTCTCTCATGTATAGACTGAGCCAAAATTGTCTGATGATTTGAAGTCAGGACTTGACTTGTGGATGACATAATTTTTTTTACAGAGTTCTCAAGTGCACGAGTTAAATTCTCAAGCGAATTAAATCGGGTTTCCAAGTTATTAGAATTTGGGAAACTTGGTGGGTTGGTGCTTTGAGCTTAGGGTTGTTGATAAGACTGTGAATGCATGGGAGGTTGGTGTGGTCAGTTAGGTGGTCGAGAGAAGTTTGAAGGACCACTTGGGGCGTTGTTTTGGTTCCATGAAAAATTAGGGTGGTTCCTCCATCCAGAGTTAATGATGATGAATATGGGTCATTCCTGGATCTATCATAGATGGGATTGACAAGTTCCATCTCAAGAGGAATGGATGCACACTCGCCTCCTCAATGACCTATCCTACCATATAGATGACAGGGAACTAGACCAGATGCAGACACATGTGACACATCTTGCTGGTGTTGGAGCTCAATCGAATCCACACAAAGCATTAAGGCCGCCATGCACGCCTCAGTGGTCGTAGTGGTATCGACAGCAAATGCGACACCCAATCTAGTCGAGTTTGCATTTGTGATCTAGATGATGTTGATGGTCCCCCACACTCTCCCACTGCATGGTCTTCTCAACGAGGACTTCTAGGAAAGCCCATGCCCCCCTTTAATCCTTTCCTAAGAACTCTCCTTGACACATGGACTCTAGGAGCATTCGGGATGGGAAGATCCTCGTAAACAATCTGACAAAGGCACCACAACTCGATGCCATGGTGAGGGTATGAGGATAGTAGCTCCTTGAATCTCTCTAAGTATGCATGGAATGATTCGGTCTCATGTTGATAGAGTGAAATGATTTTGTTCCTCGGGTTTTGAGTCTGATGATTTGGAAAGTACTTATTGAGGAATGCATATTGAAACTCGTCCCAAGTCCTAAAGGCATTCACCTGGTTGCTGTACAACCACTTTTTGGCATCATCCTTTAGTGCAAAGTGCAGAAGCCTAAGATGGATGGAGTCTGTACTAAGTTGTTGTAGCTTGAACATAACACAGACCTCCTCAAATTCCCTTAGAAAGATATAGGGGTCACCCTTCCTAGTGATGTGAGGGAGCATGGAGATAAACTGAGGCTTAACCTCAAAGTGGTTCCCATTCGGCTCTGGCAATAGGATGCACGAAGGTAGAGCAGTACGACTCGAGTAGCATCGATTACATAGGGAAACGGGAACAAGAACAGGTGGAACAGGTGGTACAGGAGGAGCAGGTGGGTCCAGCAACAGCTCCTCCTCACGGTAATGAGCAGCCATGGAACCCGGACTGTGTGTGACACGAGAAGGGGAAGGCATCAAGAACTCAACTACCGAGGCAGGATTGACGACACGCCTCGTCAAATGGCCACTCTCTTCTCGTGCCCACACAAGCATGCACAGAGGTGCACACACACACGATCCAAATTTTTTAACAACTAAAGCAGAAAGTGTGTAGAGGAGAAGACGGGAGGACACAGAAGAGAGGGAATGACTCAGTAGAAAAGGGAAGAAGTCCTTATGCTACGGTGGGTAGGTACCAGTAGAAGCACACAGGAAAACAAGGCATATACGACCTAAGGTCGTTATACGTCCTTACAGCTAGACGACGCTTAACTGCGAGGTCATACGGCCTCAACACGCCTCACCTTCCGATGACAAGGACCACAAAGCCCAGCAAGTGAGCCAAGATCCAGAGATCTCGTCACTCCTCCTATCGATAGAGTAGGCGACGCCGATCAGGCCATGACGGTCACGACTGGATCACTCTCCTATAATGCGCCCGAGATCCTTAGGGTCATTGTCTACTTGATTTTAAAATTAGGCTCTTAATTAGTGTGGTTTTTGGGGTGAAGGAAATGGTGATAAAATCCCCACCTTATCTGATATGGGACAGCCCCTCTTTAGTAGTGTTTTGGAGTCCAAATCTAGAAATCAACTCTCCAAACAAACGCTCACCTCACAATTGTTGCAATGCAAATCCTACAAACTAATGCATGAATAAGTGTAGGACCTCACGCTAGCACTCAACAACTGAAAGTAAAGTTAAAACAAAAGACAAACTACGTGCCTAAGTCATGAACATGATGCATGACTTAAACAAGCAAGAATGGCTAATCTTTTGCTTTGGATTTTAGGGTCCAAGTTGCTTAAAAGGGGATTGATTATTGATGTGGGGCCAAACTATAAGTCAAAACAAGCCAAATTGAGCCCAAAACAACTATGCTAAAACGAACAACAACTAGAAGAAAGTATAGTGCAAGCAGAGCTCACCAGGCCGCCAATTGGCGGTCTACCACCGTTGATTGGCGATCTGTTTCTTTCTGTTTGCCTCCCAACTTCTTGTGGTGCCTTCCCTTGATCTTTAGAGCTTCCTGAAACAAAGAAAATTACAAAACACAAATTAAATTCACTCGAATCGTCCAAACCAGAGTCTGGACTACCACCTTCCCCGGCAACGGCACCAAAAACTTGTTTAGTCGTTTTAAATTTAGACCGCAAGTGCACAACTGTCGGTGAAGACGGGGCAAGTACGGGTCGATCCGGAGGGAGGTGAGTAGCCTCTTGTTTGACCAAAATCAAATGGTGAATAAAGGGAGAAGAGATTTGGGTATATTAATCTAAGCTACACTAAACTAGTACCAAGAAATGTGAAGGAAAGCAACAACTATTGATTCAAACTAGACTAAAAGAACTTAATGCAAGGCTGCAAATCAGGAAGAGAGATCCCTAAGGGGTGGAGTGAGTGTACACGTGCAATAAGATGGTGAATGAATGCAATCAGTAGACACAAATGTAGGCTGTGTTTTTATGTATAGGAAGTGTCTAATGATTATGGCAAAACTTATCAATCCAATCACTAACCTAGTTGACTAACATTAACATACACAAGTTGGTTATTTAAGAACCTAAACAAGCATGGGAGGTGTCTAATAGTTATGGAAAAACCCGTGAAGTTACATGTTCTATCCTAAACAAGCAAGCATACATTCATATTTATCAACACATTTTCATAACAAATCATTCATTTCCATTCTTTATTGCATGTATAAAACATCATGTCCACCCCCCAAAGGGGATAGAACTACTCACTAATCATTAAACTAACTATTATCTTACTAAAGGAAACCATATTAACTAAGTCTACTAACATTAATGTAACGAAATTAAGCTAAGCATGCAAGAAACATGAAAGAAGCAACATAACTAGGAAAATTTTATAAATTTCAGACTAATAATACAAGTAGCATCTCCCCTACTTGAGTATTTGCTCCAAGGCTTCACTTGAAGTAGAGAGAATGGCCACCAAGCATGTAGTGGTATACAAGGAAAGATGAGGAGTTCTATTTATAGTCATTGAAAAAGGTAATCTGGGATAATCCCCCGATGTGGGACTAATACAACACCAAAAATAGACATACAACACCTTAATACGTGACCTGCTTGAAGATTGTCGGATATGGAGCTGACCCGTTCGCCAATCAGCGCTCCCAGACCTCCAATTGGCTGTCTATGGAGTCTGGATCCGGTCTGGATTTTGCATGTTGTTGTCTGGCTTGATTTCTCAATGTGTGATGCGCCCAAGTTGGTTGGAGTTAAGGCCCGAATCGAATTGCCAAACTACTCCTCATGATGGTATGGAGTTTCTTGATTTCCTCATTGGTCCTTTGGGCTTACATCCGAGTCCTTCTCTCTTGCATCTCAGTCCCCAAGTCTTACAACTCAGTCTTTTTTCTTGCTTTTATGTCCTTTTTTGTCTCTTCTCCTCAAACTTGTTTATTCCTCAAACTCAAACATAAAACTCGTTATGTAGCATTGTTTAAGTTCAAGATAATGGATATAAGACCCAAATGAATGAATCAAATGATGTCAATCAGTAACTGATACTTATTCTTCACTGTCAGCTGATTCAACATCTGATAGTCGACATATAATCTCATCGATCCATCTTTTTTCCTCACAAATAACATTGGTGCACCCCACAGTGAGATACTAGGATGAATGAAACCTTTTTCAATTAAATCTTGTAACTGCTTCTTTAATTCCTCCAGCTCCGCAGGTGCCATTCTGTACGGTGCTTTTGATATTGACATTGTTCCCAGTAATAACTCTCCGCAGAAGCCAATGTCTCGGTGTGGAGGTAGCCCTTGTAGATCTTCTGGAAAAACATCCTCGAACTCACAAACACATCTAAAATCCTTTAAAGGTTCTTGTGTGGATTCCGTCTTTACAACACTTGCAAGATATCCTTGACATCCTTTGTTCAACATTTTCTGAGCCTTTAAAACATAGACAAATGGTCGACCTTGTTCTGGCTTAATTCCTCTGATCACTAACTCAGATGATTCAATCTTCGAAATGACAATCTTCTTCTCTCGGCAATGCATAATGTTGCGTCAACCAGTCCATTCCCAAAATGATGTCAAAGCTCGTCATCGGGAGTAGGATAAGGTCAACATGCAGTTTATCCAACCTTGACAGATATATCACTAAAATATTTTCTAGAAACAAAAATATCACCTGTAGGAGTAGCTACTTCCAGTCTAAAAGCCAACAGATCAGGTGATAAATCTAAAGTCTCAGCAAATCTTTCAGAAATGAAGGAATGTGTTGCCCCACAATCAAATAATACCTTATCTATACGATTAGAGACAAGCAAAGTACCTTCCACTACCACATTGGAATTCTTAGCATCTTGCGCATTGATAGTGTAGACACGACCAGTTGCCTTCTTTTGCGGTTCATTTGGCTTATGGAACCCTTTATAACCTTCGCTCTTCTTAGGACAGTCCTTTACAAAGTGCCATTTCTGTTCACATTTCAAACATGCTCCAATCAGACGATAACATTCTCCAGAGTGCTTGTTATGACAGTGAGAATAGATTCCAGTTTGTTGGTTCCGAAGTGGCTCGTACTCCTTCCTTGGCTTCTTCCTTGAACGTTCCTGGAAAGTTTTCTGGATCCCATACGGTCGAGTCCTCCTTAGCTCCTTAAGTGTTTCTCCATGTTCGTCTTCCAGTTTCGTACCCAGAGCTACTGCTTCAGCTAGCGACTTCGGTCCTCGAGTCATCAGCTTGGCTCTTAGTCCTTGATTAACTCCCTAGACAAACTTGTTTGCTCTCTCTTCTGGCATCTTGAACAATCAGAGCAATACCTCTCTAGCTTGTAGAACATGCGGGCATAAGCAACAATCGACAAGTCATTCCGCTTTAGGTCCAGAAATTCACGCTTCTTCTTCTCTCGTTATTATTGTTATTTGAAATCTCCTAGAAAGTCTGCCCAAGTGATGATGGTAGAATGATCATACTTCCAACTCTTAGTCATTTTCCACAATACTCTACATCTGACTTGAGCACATATACGGCGAACGTAACTTTCTTCTCCTCAAGGCCGAACATCGACTGAAATACTTTCTCGATCTCCTCAATCCACGACTCTGTAATATCTGGATCCGGCTCACCACAAAAAGCAGGAGGCTTAAGCTGCAAGAATCTCTCGATCATAACTCCTCCACTTCACTCCCCTTGCTCCTTCTGAGCTTTGACAATTTCAGTAAGTTTCTCCACGACATTCATGAGAAACATACTACACTCTTCCCTGTTAGAGGAGGAGTTTCCAGTCCTTCTTCCTCTAGAGCCAAGAAAATGAGGCGGAGGAGCCATCTACACAATTCAGATTAAGACATGACAATTATGTCACAAATTCTGTATACTACAGAACAAAAACCTATATGTAATCTTACATGAACTATATGCAGTAATTGCACCTAACTTACGGTGGACGTAATTGACTCTTGATTGACATCATATCATGCATATATTTGTGTCTTATATCCTTTACTTTTAGCCTAAGTAATGCTACATAACGATTTTTATTTAAGTTTCAGGATTAAACATGTTTGAGAAGAAGAGAATCAAAAAGGACTTAAAAGCAAGGAAAAGGACTAAGATGCAAAACTTATGGACTGAGATGGAAGAGAGAAGGACCCGGATGCAAAACCAAAAGGACCAATGAGAAAATCAAGGAGCTCAACACCATCATGAGGAGTATTTTGGCAATTAGATCCGGGTCTAAGCTCCAACAACCACTTTGCACCAAACATGAAGAAATCGATCCACAAAAGTCTCCACCAAAGCACAACCCAATTAGCCCAACCCATACCGCCAATTGGTTGTCCCAAAATTGGCGGTCCATTTGGATCCAAACCAGATAAGCCTCAGTCGGGTGGTGTATTAGTGTGTATTTAGTCCATTTATGGTATGCGTTTAGTCCCATACCGAGGGATTGTCCCGGGTTACCTTTTCTCATGGATCTAAATATTACTCTTCCACCTCCTTTGTAATACAGCTCCTCTCTTGGTGGTCATTCTCTCTACTAGGAGTAAAGCCTTGGAGTAAAACTCTGGTGGAGAGATGCTACTTGTTAGTTCATTATTGTTTCTTTTAATTCTTGCATGCTTAGTTAACATTGTTTGTTTTAATCTTCGTAGAATTAATTAGCACATTTTCTTTCCTTAATATGAATGTTAGATTAATAATGTGTGAGTAGTTCCATCCCCCTTTGGGGGTGGAGTTGATATTTATACATGTCATGTAGAATGGAATGAATGTTATATATTGTTTTATGTGAGAAATGTGAGTATGCTTGATTGAATTAAAGAGAATACTTAACTTGATTGTTTATGCCATAATCTTTAGGTACATTCCATGCTTGTTTAGGTTCTTAATAACAAACTTGTTCATGCTCATATTAATCACTTAGGTAGTGATTTGGATGAAAGGTCTTGTCATGAGGTACTTCTTATGCATAGCAACACTACCTACACTTGTGCTCTGTTGAATGCATTCATCACCACTTATTTCATGTGTACACACACTCCACCCTTTAGGTGTTTCCATTCCTGATTTCCAACTTGCTTTTATTAGTCACTTAGTTTAGTTTTACATGGTCTCGTGATTTCATCTTCTTCGTTGTTTCGTGCTAGTGTAGAGTTTAGTCTAGTTTAATGTAATGAACTTCTTCTCCCCATTGTTTCCCACTTACCTTCGAAAGAACCAGATTCAACACACCTTCCTTTGGATCGACCCGTACTTGCTTCGTCTTCATTGACGACCGTGCACTTGCAGTTAAACTTAACTCCAATCAAGTTGTTGGCACCGTTGTCGGGGAGGTGCTTTGTCCAGACTCTGGTTTGGACGATTCAAGTGGGTTTAATTTTTGTTTTTAGTTTTGGTTTGTTTCAGGTTATCCTAAGGATCAAGGGGAGGCAACTGGACAAATTGGAGGAACAAAAACACCAAAGTGACTGCCAATCCGCGGCCTAGTGAGCTTCTTTTGCTCCAAATTTTCTTCTAGTTGTTTGTTCTTTCATTCTAGTGGTCTGGGGCTCAATTTGGCATGTTTTAACCTATAGTTTGCCCCCATATCAATAATTAATCCCCTTTTAGACAACTTGGAGCATAAAACTAAAAGCAAAAGATTAGACTAATTGTCATCTAGGTCATGCATCACTTGTAGACCTTGCATGCACAATGTCTTTCATTTGCTTTAAATTCTTGTTGTCGATTGCTGGCGTGAGGTATGTGCACCCGTTCGCTCATTCTTGCATGGTTAAAGCATGCATTAGTTAGTAAGGTGCATTGTAACAAGAGTGAGGTGTGTGCTTGTTTGGTGAGTTACTTGCTAGACTAAGATTTCAAAACATCTTTAACGGGCACCACCTATAGTCTTCAAAGATAAGGTGGGGAATTTCATCACCCATCCCTTAGCCCCAAAAAGCACACTCAAGTAAAGCCTTAATATAAAATTAATTAGACATTGGCCATTAGGATTCGGGCCCATTAGGAGAGTGATCCGGTCACGACTGTCATATCCTGATCGGCGTCGCCCACTTTGTCAATAGTAGGAGAGACAAGATCTCCGGATCTTGGCTCACTTCCTGGGCATTGTGATCTTCATCGTAGGGAGGTGAGGCGTGTTGAGGCCGCGTGAGTTCGAAGTTAGGCGTCGTCTAGTTTAAGGACTCATAGCCAACCTAAGCTTGTTTGAGCCATGTTTGCTAGACTAGGCTTCTACCCTCACCGTCTACACACGCTAGTTTTAGGGATTCTTCCCTTCTCCTCTGAGTCATCTCCTTCTCACCTACTGCTACATTCTAGTCTCCTCACCTTTACACTCTTTGTTAGCATTTTAGGGTCGAGTCGAGCACTTTTTGCGAGCTTGGCCTCGTGATGGTGAGAGTGGTCGACTCGAGAGTTCTTGTTAGAGATGGATGGTTACATGGGCGACCATCCATGTCATTGTTGGGACCAGGATAATTCTCCCTGGTATTCCGAACCCATGCAGCCTAGGGTGGCTCAGACAAACACCACGTATGGTTGGGAGAATCTTAATTGTGTGGCTGAGCAACCTTCATATTAGGGTAATATGAGAGAGGCATCGACTGCTAGACCATCATCTAGTTATGTCGGATCATATGTTGGTCAACACACTGAGACATTACAAGAATACTTGGCCTCTTTCATGAATTTGGTAGTATTATAGTATGTGTTTAGTCATGGTCCGTGTGACTACCAAGAAAGTGTATGTGTTTAGGTATGGGACCATGAAAGTGAGTGTAGCTCTTCTTTCATGAAAGGGTATGGGACCCTTTTATCAGGGAGCAAGTTAATCCTCATAATTCCCAAAGTCACACTGAAGTTTCTTCAGTTGCCTCTCTTGTTGTTCATTCAGTATATGATTCAAGTGATGAATCTCTAACTCAATTAAACTCTTCAGGTGATGGACATGAGATTTCCTCTGAATCTAATTCTCCTAGTTCATCTAACCATCAGGGAATTTCGTATGAGGATTTACCTAATGATCATAACAACTCTCCATTCATATATAGCACACACCATTGTCAAGGAAGCTCTTAATCACCTTAGGTAATGGAAGAATGTATGCCCTAGTTCAGAATCATACTTAAGATCTTATGCCTAGAAAGAAAGATATGTATAGTACTGGTTGTGAATGTGTCTCTAGAGTTAATTAAACTTTATCCTAATGGGTCCTTGGATAAGTTAAAAGCGAGACTTATTGCTAAGGGATATAAGAAAATTGAAGGTGTTGATTTTCTTAAGACATTTTCTTTTGTTGTTAAACCTGCCACTATTAGACTTGTAGTTAGTATTGTTGTGATGAATGATTAGGATATCAATCATTTAGATGTAAAAAATGATTTACTTCATAGTACAAAGATGAAGTTGTTTTTATGTCACAATTGCTACACTTGGTTGACAACACATTTCCCAAACATGTATGTAAGCTGAATAAAGTTCTTTATGGGCTTAAATAGTCTCCTTGATCATGGTATGATCGCTTCACTACTTTCTTGCTCTCCAAAGGGTTTTATAGCAGCACGTTAATAACTCCCTCTTTATCTCTCAATATAATGGTCCATTGTATCTTCTAACCTATGTTGATGATATTATAGTTACAAGAGAAAATAAACATCATATAAAGCAACTAATTTCTAAACTACTCATGAATTCTCTATGAAAGAAGTAGGTCCTTCATCACTTTCTAGGCATTTAACTAACTAGAGATAATCATGGTATGTTTTTAACTCAAAAGCATCATCTTGGCTTTTAGGCCTTAATCATGTGAATTTTTATGATTTAATAAAACCAATCTTAATCACAGTCAAATTGGGTGAAACATGCATATACACATTCCATGCATTGCGTCGGAGGAAGTCATCCTCTCGGGTTGTGAGAGAAAGAATCAAGTTCGGTAAGGTTGCTCATGAACTTGCTTTGTAAAAGGCTTGATCTCAGCCCAGAACGGAGATCAGATTAGTGAAGTTGTGAGTAGGGCTTGTGATGAACGAGTGGGGCTTGTAAGAGAGGATTAGGACTCGATTAGGGTGCCAAACATCTATAAAAATCTTTGGTCTACTTGTGGTTTGCTAATTTTTACTTGGTAGTGTTATTTCCACGCATTTACGTTGTATTAGAGATTAGATTAGTGGCCATCATCAATCCTAACACATTATCCTTCAAGTATCATTCATAAGGCAAGGATGTTGAACTCTAAGTAAATTACCTTCAACTATCCATTACCTACTAGGTTTGATAAAGCTAAGGATACTACGTTGTTTCATGTTCCTACCTATTTCAGGATACTTGTTGGTGCTCCAGTACCTAATATTAACAAGACTAGATTTAACATCTAGTGTAAATCATATTTGTTCAATTCATACATTCTTCAACAAATTATAACTTCAAATTATTAAGAAGAATTCTAAGATATGTATGGCTCTATTCCTTAAGGCATGTACATCTATAGAGCATCTTCCTTAGACTTATATGCCTTTAGTGACAATAAATGGGCATGTTCTTAGGAAAATTCTGTAGATCTACAAGTGGACATTGCATATTTTTTGGCTCAATTTTCTTGTCTTGAAAAATAATCAAGCAACAACCAACTATATCACGATCTAGGGTAGACCTCACTTGGCTAACTTTTCTCTCTCTCTCTCTCATACTCTTACAATTTTCCGTGATAATCGTAGTGTTCTACACATGTCAA
The DNA here is from genome assembly GCA_963682175.1 of Triglochin maritima. NCBI lineage: Eukaryota > Viridiplantae > Streptophyta > Magnoliopsida > Alismatales > Juncaginaceae > Triglochin > Triglochin maritima. Next base: position 25,345,946 of record OY821781.1, on the reverse strand, counting down.
TAAATCTTGTTTTTTGTGCTAGGACAAAGTACAATAACTTAATTATCATTTAATGCGAGAAGGGGTAGCTCTTGGCCTCCTCACCACTCGCAATTGTTGGCTTTTGGCCTCATTAACCTTAAGTTTAATGATCAACAAACTAATATGATACATAACTCAAATTAACACATAAATCATATTGTCAAATTGCAATATATTGCACATCTTTAACATTGTAGGTGCTCAAATTAAAGACTAATCAACCTCAAAATCAACGTTCAAAACTTATAATCAAAGCTCAAGGAAAAAACATGTAATTTTTATTTTATTCGAGTCTTGGGATCGAATACACACTTGATGCACTAAAGTTAAAAATGTCTGGTTCCGACGACTGAACCTCATTCGGTCATCCAAAATCCTTACATGAGTAATCTCCAAATCTTTATTGAAATATCCATTTCAGTCAACCCACACTTCTTCGGTCATCCAAGCTTTCTCTTGCTCAAATCCTACATGTCTCACTGTCATTGGCCCATGTGGCAAAGAGTCATTGAGAATTCCCAACGGATCTATTTTTGTCTTTAAGCACGTTTTATGATAACTCTTGTTTTTGGACTACCAAACCTATTTCGGATAACCAAATTCCTTGATCGATTGATGGACTTTTCTCCTAATGGTCATCTCTATTCTTGTATTTGTAGGCCAAGTTCAAACACATTTTTCCGACAACAGTTCCCCTTTTGGTTGATCGTTTCCTATATTGCCCTCTGGTGTAGAACAATTCTTTCGACGTGTCAATATAGTTGTTGGACTCTCAAAGGATATTTGATTTCCAACAGTTAGCGTAAAAGACAAAATACCTTAGACGAAATGTTGATTTTGGACAATTGATAGTTATTTGGATAACCAACCTAATCCTTATTGTTATTCTTGGACGACTAACCGAACACATTTCCGTTAACCAATTTGTTATTGGTCGAAATTCCAAAAACATACTAGAAGTTTGTGATAGGTTACCCAACATGATTTTGGACAACTGAACTCTTAATTTTTACCTAGTCTACACTTCAATTCAGACAATCATTCCTTAAACGGTCAACTGAATTTTGTGTGGAAATCTACCTAAATTCTGCCCGACCACGAGTCACATCTTGTCTCTTAATGGTCCAAATCTAACAATCTTACCCAAATGGCTCTATTATACTGGAAGCTTATAAATACATAATTCAAGAGACAAACGCACACTCTTTAGATACTCCAAGCTACTCTACTCTTTGTGCTCTTAACTCTCAAGTCTTCAAAGCTCCACCAACTCTCAAACTTCATTCAATACAATCCAAGCCCAATTCGAATCTCTATTAGTTCATCGAAGTTAAAGTTAAACAACCTTATTCAATTCAAGTGTTGTAAAGCTTCAAGTAAGCTACCTTTTGGGTTGTAAGAGGTGAATCAAGTAAAGAAAGGGTGTTCACTAAGGCTTAGATTGTGAATGGGTTTCTCTTTGACCCAGAATGGGGAAATTAGTGGATACTGGAGTAGGGATCGGAGGATCGATCAAAACTCCAGGAGAGGATTAGATTACAGTGATGGTGATCAAACATCAATAAATATCGCCACTGTCATTTTGTGGTTTGTGATTTCTATCCTTTGTTTTTAATCTTGCATTGTTTAGGAGTAGTTTTTAATCTCGTTCACTGACCCTAGATTAGTGTTTGATCTTACTTACATATGGTGCTAGAGCATAGGTTCACTCATTGCATCCATTTTGCCATGGAGAGTAACACTAATCATCCTAGAGAAGGATTGTCCACGAAGAGGTCACTATTGCTTACTAGGAATAACTATGCTCATCGGAATATTAGGATCAATATTTACATTGAATCCATTTCTTTGAAAATGTGAATTTTCCTTGGAAATATAATTTCAGCAATGATATAATTGGGAAATGTTGAAATCCAATCCATTTAGCATATTTCACCGATGATATAAATGCTAGTGTTGACATGAATGCTAGGCTTATGAAAATCTTTACTCATGGAGTAGATGCACAAGAATATAGAATTAGCGGGTGTGATATCGCTTGTGAAATATGAAATTAAGTTACTTGAATCTTATCATGAAGGATCTTCTAAAATGAAAGAAACTATGGTTGACATAAACTTCAATAAGTATGAATTGTTTTCTATGCACTGGTGAAAGCATAAGGGAGATAATAAACACTCACTTAACCAAGATCACTAACTATTTAAAAATTCTTCGCAAGCTAGTGACCGAAGGTAAGAAGATGTAAAACATATTTTGATCACTCTCCATCGATTGGGAGGAAAAGTCCACCTCCATCGAGAAAACTCAAGACTACAACACATTGAAGATGGATGACCTCATAGGTAGCCTCATGGCTTACGAGATTCAAATGAAGGAGAGCAAAGAAAATGATGTAGGATCGTGTGGGTTATGGGTCCACAAACTCTAATCACAAGTCAAATAATGATGCAACGGAATTTAAAACAAAGACTAGTAAGTAAAGCAAACCACAATGGAACAACACCGGATTTTTATAGAGGTTCGGCCTCCCGCCTACTTCCTCTCTTGTAAGCTCCGCTCGATCTTCCTCGAGCTCCACTCGCGTCTTCACTATCAACCTTGTTCCACGCTGAGATTAAGCCTTTTACAAAACAAGATCGACGAACACCCTCGTGAGCTTGACTTTCTTCTCTCACAATCCGAGACGAACACTTCGGGCTTTCACCAAAGTCCTTGCTTCTTTTACAACAATGAGAACTTGAGTGGAACACACTCTCTAACTTGAGCACACTTAGCTTAGGATGTGGAATTGATGGTAAGGTGTGGAAGTGTAAGCTTGGAGTGTTGGATTGGTGAAAATTGAGCGTGGGAGTTTCTCTCTAATGTATAGGACAAGTAGTAGTGGTAGAGTTGTGTTAAAATGTGTTTTACAACTCTTTATATAGGCATTAGAGAGAATAGATCCGTTGGGGTTGATTGGGTGAGTGTTGGTGTAGGATACACAAAACAGAAACTCGCAGGACCCAATTCTGAGTTAATTCGGTCGAACGGATCGGGATGAACGGTCGACCGTTTGGCATTTTTGAACTCAGTTTGGTCGACCGGTTAGGTAACGGTCGACCGCCCAACGCTAAGACTCAGGTACACTTAAGTGATCGGTCGAAGACCGAATAGGGTACGGTCGACCGATTTGCACCAGGCACTTTGTGGTTGACAAACAATGATCTATTCGGTCGACCGAGCTAGGGTTCAGTGGTCGACCGATTTTGTCCAGGAGATTCGGGTTTGTCAAGAGATAGGTATTCGGTCGACCGAACAAGGTCCTTGGTCGACCGATACATGAAAGAGTATATGGGGTATTTTTGTTTTAATACGAATACGATCGTTGGGTATAAACGACAAAACTAACGGTCGGAAAAATAATTTCAGACGGTCGACTGAAAGTGTATGCACGGTCGACCCAAACTGGGCAGTGAAAACACAAACAGGATGGATGATCACTCGGTCGACCGAACGGCCTGTTACGGTCGACCAAATGTGGGCAAACTGTTAGGGTTCATGTTTAGTGTTTTCCGGTCTAAGTTTGGGTGATCTATTGAAGTCCAAATAATGTGAAATTTCTTGTGTGACTTCTCTAAGGAACCTAGTGTGTGTTTCAGTTGATTTTAGCTCAAGTATGCTCAATTTACACAAGTTCCTAAGACTCAAAGAAAATACAAAATACATGTCTTCAAGAGAGCTTGATTACATATCTTGACTTGATTTTCCTTTCTTCCTTGAGTCTTGATCACCTGTAGAGGTTAGCACAAAACAATATATTTGCAAAGAAATATGTGTGCTACTCTACATGATCATAATTAACATTAGGTTGATCAAATCATCAAAACATAGATTAAGGCCAAAAAGCCAACAATCTCCCCCCTTTTGATGATGGCAACCTATATCTTAACTATATCTTAATTCATGGAATTTTTATAAGTAAACTAGGCATATAAATGCTCCCCTATGGATGTGCATAGTTTTTGTTCAATTTAACTCAAATTCCAAGTTTTACCCCTTTATTATCTCTCCCCCTTTGACATCCATCAAAAATGATATTTTAAAAAAAAATCATTCGATTTGAGTTCAATGTGGATGCCTTGTAATGAAGCTGCTCCCCCTTAATTTTGCACTTCATTACTCTAAGAAAATGATATTCATTAAGCTCCCCCTATCGATATGAATATGATTTGTCAATTAAGTTCATTTTTATTTCTCCCCTATTGACATCAAGTAAATACTACAACTAAGCATGTGATGTTTTCATTTCCCCTATTTACATCCATTTAAAAAATTGACTCTAAATCTATGGATGTTATTCAAGCATTTAGGATTTGCAATGAATGGGTAACGATATGTCCATTAAGCATGTATCCTAGACTTGAACCAATTTGATTAAAAATTTAGATGATAAAAGAATTATACCAACTTGAAGCTTGAATTGGTTATATCCTTCATTCGGTGATGTAACCAGTTTTCAATTAGACTCTTTAGCTCGGCCGGTCACCACCGATTTCTTCCTCAAGCACCTACAAGTGTAGATTTGGGTACCCAAACAACTTTGGGTCCTTGAATGTTAGCTTTGGGAACCCAAACCATTTTGGTTTTAGGAGCCCACACATTTGAGGAAGTATGCTTTACAACTAAGTGCTTTCCATTTAAAGTTGTATAAGATGCATGGTTTTTCAATTTAGCATTGTATCCTAAACCATGTTTTTGCAAAGATTGCCTTTGACTCCCTAATAGCATGTTAAGCATCTTAGTTCCATTTGTGAACCTTTCTAGATTTTTTCTTAATTGCACATTGCAAGCATGAAGATCTAATTGTTAAACATCTATAGGTGTTGCTTTTAACTTGTCAAGAGTTGATGCATTAGTTTCATGTTTAGCAAGCACCTCATTCTTCTCATTCATGATTATTTCAATTAGGCATTTGAGATCATTTATTTGCTTTCAAGCATTTTTGTTCTTTTCGCAAATAACCTCTTTTTGTTTAACTAAGTCATGAAATGCATTTTGAAGTTCCTCATGAGAATATGTTTCTTCTTTGGAACATGAACTATCACTAGCATATAACTTAGATGAGCAGGAATGTGATCTTCTAGAGTAAGAGTTAGAAGATACCACACTTCCTTCATCTTGAATTGCCATGTAGCACATATGTGCATATTCCTTTGTTGATGAAGGTGCGGTTGATTTGAATGATGATGAAGACGATGAATCGTCCCACGTAGCCTTGTGAGCTTCCAACCTCTTCTCCTTTCTCTTACTCATCTCATTTTCTCTCCTTCTCTCATTTTTTTTCTCCTTCTCTTTTCTCTCATTTTAACTCTCCTCCTTCTCCTTCTCTTTTTCTCTTTTCTCACTTCTTCTACCTCTTCTTTCATTCTTTTCTCCCTTATCCTTCTTGAGGTACTTGAAGAAGTATTTGGCTAGGACTTCAATGTCCTCATCTTCTACACTCCTCCTTGGTTGGTCAATATTTGCATGTAATCCCAAGGTTGGTTTGTTCTTGGAGGCTTCCTTCTCCTTTCGATGGTTAATTTGGAGCTCATAAGCCATGAGATTTCCAATTAACTCCTCCATCTTGAGTTGGGAAAGGTCGTGTGCTTCTTCAATTGCGACCATCTTATATTCCCAATCGTGGCTTAACGACCGGAGGAATTTTCTTGTCATCTCTCCTTCATTTAATTTTCTTCCAAGAACCAAAAGACAGTTAGTGATATCCGTGAAGCGAGTGTTCATTTTGCTTATGTTTTCACTGATTTGCATAGAAAATATTTCATATTTATGCATGAGGAGACTAATGCGGGTTTCCTTAGTTTTGTTATCCCCCTCATGATGCATTTGTAGTCTATGCCAAATTTCATATGCACTAACACACCCTCTAATCCTATTATACTCACCCTCATTAAGGTCACAATACAAGATGTTCATGATTTTTGAGTTCATTTCAATTTCTTTCATTTTAGGCCTACTAAGTGAATCTAATTCATCTTCATTTGGGGTGTGTATGGATTTTGAAGAAACATCCAATACTTTATGTCATTTGAAATTAGGAAGATTTTCATCCTATTTTTCCAATAATCATAGTTTGACCCATTAAGTAAAGAAGGTCTAGTGGTGCATAATCCTTCTATGTGATTAGATGTAGAAGTCATTGCTAAACGTTACGGTTAAGTAAACGATTTAGCTAACAAGGCTCTGATACCAAATGTAGGATCGTGTGGGTTATGGGTCAACAAACTCTAATCACTTTAAGTCCTAAGCCAACTCTACTCACACGTCAAATAATGATGCAGCGGGATTTAAAACAAAGACTAGTAAGTAAAGCAAACCACAATGGAACGACACCAGATTTTTATAGAGGTTCGGCCTCCTGTCTACTTTCTCTCTTGCAAGCTCTGCTCGATCTCCCCGAGCTCCGCTCACATCTTCACTATCAACCTCGTTTCGGGCCGAGATTAAGCCTCTTACAAAACATGCTCCACGAACACCCTCGTGAGCTTGACTTTCTTCTCTCACAATCCGAGAGGAATACTTCGGGCTTTAAACGAAGTCCTTGCTTCTTTTACAACAATGAGAACTTGAGTGGAACACACTCTCTAACTTGAGCACACTTAGCTTAGGATGTGGAATTGATGCTAAGGTGTGGAAGTGTAAGCTTGGAGTGTTGGATTGGGGAAAATGAGCGTGGGAGTTTCTCTCTAATGTATAGGACAAGTAGTAGTGGGAGAGCTGTGTTAAAATGTTTATTACAACTCTTTATATAGGCATTAGACAGAATAGATCCGTTGGGGTTCATTGGGTGAGTGTTGGTGTAGGATACACAAAACAGAAACTCGCAGGACCCAATTCTGAGTTAATTCGGTCGACCGGATCGGGATGAACGGTCGACCGTTTGGCATTTTTTAACTCAGTTCGGTCGACCGGTTAGGTAACGGTCGACCGCCCAACACTAAGACTCAGGTACACTTAAGTGATCGGTCGAACACCGAATAGGGTTCGGTCGACCGATTTGCACCAGACACTTTGGGGTTGACAAACAATGATCTATTCGGTCGACCGAGCTAGGGTCCAGCGGTCGACCGATTTTGTCCAGGAGATTCGGGTTTGTCAAGAGATAGGTATTCGGTCGACCGAACAAGGTCCTCGGTCCACCGATACATGAAAGAGTATATGGGGTATTTTTGTTTTAATACGAATACAACTGCTGGGTATAAACGACAAAACTAACGGTCGGAAAATAAGTTCACATGGTCGACCGAAAGTGTATACACGGTCAACCGAAATCGGGAAGTGAAAACACAAATAGGATGGATGATCACTCGGTCGACCGAACGGCCTGTTACGGTCGACCGAATGTGGGCAGACTGTTAGGGTTCAGGTTTAGTGTTTTTCGGTCTAAGTTTGGGTGATCTATTGAAGTCCAAATAATGTGAAATTTCATGTGTGACTTCTATAAGGAACCTAGTGTGTGTTTGAGGTTATTTTATCTCAAGTATGCTAAATTTACACAAGTTCCAAAGACTCAAAGAAAATACAAAATACATGTCTTCAAAAGAGCTTGATTACATGTCTTGACTTGATTTTCCTTTCTTCCTTGAATCTTGATCACCTGTAGAGGTTAGCACAAATCAATATATATGCAAAGCAATATGTGTGCTACTCTACATGATCATAATTAAGATTAGGTTGATTAAATCATCAAAACATAGATTAAGGCCAAAAAGCCAACAAATGAGAGCACTGAAAAGAAAGGGAAAGCAATCACTCTCAAAGCCAGCACCAAATGTGAAAAATTGGATATGGATGATAACAATGAGGATTTGCAACAATGGCTAGAAATTTCAAGAAGTATTGGAAGAAGGGAAATTTTCCAAGAAAGATAAGGAATGATGAAGAAAACTCTGAAGGCCCCCCTACTTGTTATGAATATAACAAACCCATGCATTACAAGAAGGATTGTCCCTTAATAAAGGTTAAGGAAAACAATGAAATGAAGTAGAGACATGATAGAAGGAAAAGAGAAAAGAAAGGAGGCTTAAGAGAAGGGAGAAAAGAAAAAAGAAGAACAAAACTAGGCCCTTAGGGCCATTTAAGATGGATCAACCTTATTACAAGATAATGAATCAGATGATCGATTGAGTGAATCGAAAAAGAAGCCCATATATGTCTCTAAACTGAAGCTAAAGTTGGTGGAGAAATTTGTAGCATTTTCTCATCGTGCGAGCAGACAAGCCCAAGACTTGTCAAGCCGCCAAAGATGAAGAGAAAGAGGTATCATCAACTCATGACATTGATTCAGACTCATATTATGAATTACTTAATGCTTTCCATAAATTGATTGAAAAATATCAGTTGTTGACGCATAAGAACAAACTTTCAGGAATCCTTATCATAATTCTCAGTTGTGTTAGAGAATGATAGTTTGAAAGCTCTTAATGTCAAATCTTAGAAAATGCAATGACCAATTGAGAATAGATCTTAATAAATTCATAAGAGGAAAGAGGATGCTAGACATGTTGCTTGGTAGTCAAATTCAATCTCTAGAAAAAAGTGGGCTAGGTTACAAGCACGAAAAAAAATCTAGAAGTTATTTTATATATGCATCAAATAGTCCCGTGAAAAAGAAGTTTTCCTCAAATATTTGGGTGCCTAAAACCAAACAAGTTTGGGTACCTAAAGCTTACCCTAAGGACACGAACAAATTTGGGTACCCAAAATCGTCTTCTTCTTCTTTAAATATAGATGAAGAAGAAAGGTCAATGGATCGTCGATAGCTTGTGAATAAAACTCACCCGGATCATGTATTTGAGCTTAAGAAGACTCTTTATGGGCTCAAGTAAGCTCTTAGATCCTGGTATGAGAGGTTGAAACTTATTGCTTGATAGTGGATTCACAATGGGTAATGTTGACATCACTTTGTTTACTAAAACTAAGAACAAGATTTATTAGTAGTACAAATTTATGTTGTGGACATTATATTCGGTGGTACTAATAATCTTCTTTGCCAAGAGTTCTCTTAGCATATTCGAGGTGAATTTGAAATAAGCTTGATGGGTGAATTCAACTTTTTCCTCCGACTTCAAATGAAGCAAACTCTAGAGGGCAATTTCATTAACCATCACCAGTTAAACGATGCCTCCGGATTGGACGTGGTGTGACGTGTTGTTGCCTTACTCTCTGATGAGTAGCAGACCTGAAGGATCGCGGATCCCAATGCATGTGACGCATGGCTCGTGGAGCATGATGACCCTACAGACTATGGTCTGGACCCGTCCAATGTTGTGTCAGACGTATGTTGTACCGCCGATGTTGTGCTGGCGCTGCCGCCGAGGTTTTTTGCCGGCGATGATCGTGCCGACGATGTTCCGGCTTGTGGTTCTGTCGTCTGATGTTGTGCCGGACGTATGTTGTACCGCCGAAGTTGTGTCAGCGATGCCGCTGATGTTGTGCCAGCGATGATCCCCGATTGGGCACCTATCCTGGGATGTTGATCGCCGGGCTACGGCTCCGTCGAAGGTGGTGTAGACCACGTGGTTCCTTGCGCGGAAGTGCGGACGGTCCTCACCGATCCCTTTGGCTCGAGTAGTCGCGTGTGGGGGGACACGTCGCGTACTGTCCGTAAGACCGTATGTGCCTACAGTAGGTTTCCGAGGGAGACCCGTTGTTGTTATTACTGGACTGATGTCCTTGTGGACCCTGTTGAGGGTCGTTGTTGTTGGACTGAGGTCTCGTTTACCCTGTTGAGGGACTTGATGCATTGCAGATGTGACATGACATGCTACTAGTATGATAGGTTCATTTACCGTACTATGGCATGCATATAGGTGAGCTTGGCATACGGGGTTTCCTAATGGGAAACTCAGGCATCGTTGTTTGATTCATGTTTCAGAACCGCAATAGGTTCTGTCGGGTGGTGACAATAGGCACAAACATTTTGGGGCCAGGATCCTCATCGCACTCTTCGAGGTCGTCGTGATTGCTTTACCTGTCTTTTCATTGTACTATTGTAATCACGTCTTTTGACAAACTCTGTTGTATTATTGGTGCACCGACTGTTGATTTATTTGAGTGACATTCCCGTTGATGAGTTTATTCTGATATTCTCTTGATAAATTAAATTTTTAAATTTCCGCTGTTTCGGGATGTTACAAACTCGGTGTGTTCTTCCAAGCCAAACTTCTGGTCAAATTTTCCTCACAGAGATTTTGCCAATTCTATGCAAATCTTGCGGAAACCACCATGCTTGATCACACACAAAAGGTGAACTCAACAAGTGTGGATGGGGTTAATTTGACTCTCACAACATCTATGAGATGAGTTGGAAAAGTGTTTGTGGCGACCTTGATCAATTCATTGATATCACTCGACCTATGGTTCCTCTTGCTGAAAAGCTCATCGTTCCTCATCTTCCTATCATTGAAAAAATCATTTTGTCACCTCATCTCCTATAATCTTTTTGTTCGTAAAGGGCATAGGAATGAGTTGCTCAATCAAATAATGAGATGTTTATTCAACCTCTCCTCCGGAACACGTATCAATCGACCCCTTTTTATCATTCATCACATGTGTTATGTCTCCCGGAAAAAGCTTCATTTCCTTCCTTATGCGATTATCATCTCCATCGAGGCCCAACACTTTGAACTGGAATCCGACACCACATTCTACACCTCTTCCATGGCCATCAACGACAAACATTTTCCCAAATGGATGAGACTTGAGGAGAAACTCCCCTTTAGTCAAGTACCTCCTCCCAAAGCCAAAGAAGAGGATTAAGATGGATCCTCGGAAAACGATGATGAATCATCGAGTGATGAGGAAATGGTCAAAGTCCAACCTTATTCTCCTCCTCTGGCCAAATCCGTGGTTGCCCCAAATTGGGATCAACATTGGTTCATGGTAGTCGGTGTTATTTTTGCCTTGAATGGCCATCCAGTTCAAATGCTCAATCTCAACAACTCGCGTAGGTCTATCACCTCGAAAGGAGAATTGATCGAAATTGCCAGCAGATCCAAGAAGTGTGTAAAAATGTGGACCACAATTATCAAGGGATCCAAGCGCTCACAAAAGAGTTTCATTCCTTTCAATTGGCAACATTGACCTTGCTAGCCGACGTTAACAATCAAATTCGACTGGTTGGAGATTCTCAACAAGCATTCTATGATTCCCAAAATGAAATCATGTAACTCATTCGCAACACGAACAAGCTTGACAATTAGGAAAATCCTTTGCTTGTCCCATCCTTGTTATTTGCTTTGTTTGCTTTATGCTTTTGCTTTTGTATCGACTTTATGCCTTATATTTCCTATTATGAAATGTGATTTCATTTCCTTATTGCATGTCTTTTGTCTCAACTTTTACTTAATGAATATCTTTTAAATTGATGTCAATAGAGGGAGAAAATGACATGATTTGCTAAATTGAATTGTATGAAAATCATGCTCATTGTAAGGGGAAGTTTTCATTGTAATATGCATATTGATAGGGAGTACATACACAATTTGACATTAGTTTTTTATCATCTAAAATGGGGATATTGTTGGCCTTTTGGCCTCATTAACCTTAGTTTTGATAATTAACAAAATAATATGATGCATAATCAAAATTGACACATCACCTAGATCATATTGTCAAATTGCACATTAAATTGTATATCTTCAATGTTGTAGGTGCTCAAATTTAAGACTATCTACCTCAAGAGCAAGGATCAAGACATGTAATCAAAGCTCAAAGAGAAGATATGTAATTTTCGTTTTATTTAAAGTCTCAGAATCAAATGTACACTTTATGCACCAAAGCGAAAAACGTCTAAATCGGACAATTGAGTCTTATTCAATAAAATGATCTCCTTACCTCAGTAATATCCAATCCTTTCTGGAATCTCCAGTTCGGATAAACAAACACCATTTGCTCATCCAAAATCCTTACGTAAGTAATCTCCAAATCTTTACTGAAATGTCAGTTTTGGTCAATCCACCCTTTTTCGGTCATCCAAGTTTTCTTTTGCTTAAATCCTACGTGCTTGTCTCATTTGCCAACGTGGCAAAAAGACATTGAGAACTATCAACGGATATATCTTTTGTCATCAAGCACGTTTCATGAAAACTCTTGTTTTCATGCTACCAAACTTATTTCATACAAACAACATCGTTGAACGATTGATGGAATTTTCTCCTAATGGTCATCTCTATTCTTGTATTTGTGCGCTAAGTTCAAACATATTTTTTGGACAACTATACCCTACCGGTTGATCATTTCATATGTTGGCGCTTGGAGCATAATGACTCTTTTCACTTGTCAATATAGTTGTTGGACTCTCAAAGGATATTTAACTCCAACCGTAGGCGCAAAAGACAAAAATACTTGACCCTGGAAAAATCTGGATTTGGACAACAAATAGTCATTCAGACAACCAAATCATTTTGGACAGAGCCCGACCAAATCCTTACTTTTATACATAAACCGCTAACCAAACTCATTTTGGTCAACCAATTTGTTATTGGTCGAAATTCCAAAAAGTTATTGGAAGTTGGTGATAGGTTAATTGACATGATTTCAAACAACCAAAATCTTGATTTTAACCTGGCAAAATCTTGATTTCAGACGTTAAATGGTCTACCGAATTTGTCCAGAATTTTGCCTTAACCTTGAGGCACATATTGTCTCTTATTGGTCCAAACCTCACCAACTCACCCAAAGGACCCTATTTGAATGGAAGCTTATAAATACATCATTCAACAGATAGAAACAGACTATTGACATATTCCAAGCTATTCTACTCTTTGTGCTCTCAATTCTCAAATCTTCAAAGCTCCACCAACTCTCAAACTTCATTCAATACGCTCAAAGCCCAATTCGAATCTCTTTGAGTGCATTCAAGTTAGAGTGCAATAACCTTCATTCAATTCATGTTTTGTGAAGCTTCGAGGAAGCTCCCTCTTGGGTTGTGAGAAGCAAATCGAGCAAGGCGAGGAGATTAGTGTTTGCTAAGGCTTGGATTGTAAAGGGGTTTCTTTTCAACCTAAATGAGGATATTAGTGTTTCCTAAGGCCCGAATTGTTAAGGGGTCGGTGAAGACACGACAAGTATGGGTCGTGTTCACGAGAGAGCATGCGAGCCGGAATCCACAATACTCGAGTGGGAAACAAAGAGAGAAATGAGGTCGGAATTATACTACGATTCGTACAAATTAGAAAGCAAACAATAAAAATAAACCCCTTAGGGAGTAGAGAAAGAATGCGGAAATGAGAATATGTGTATGTGTGTGTGTTCATTGGTGCTCATCACAACATGTAATACATGAAATCCATAAAACCAAATCCAACTTTTCCTCCACATGAAATAAGATAAAACATTATCATTAAAATATACAAGACAATAATTGAAATGAGGTTAATATGAGCTCATGCATGATGACCAAACCTCACTATGTCTCCACATGAAATAATATTTAACACAATCATTAAAACATACAAGACAATAATTAAGATGAGTCCAACAAGAGCACATGCTCCCACATATCATGTTTGCTTCTTCCACTCCATCCTTATTCTCACCTCATCATTTCCCATAAAAGAGGCCCACTAATCTAAGTATGTGATAAGCATCCCTCAAGAGCATTAGCACATCAAAAATAAGAGTGAAAATCTTATTAGATGATTATGGAACTTATGTGAGGCTCAAAGGTTAGGATTAACACACACACTTAATACATCACATAATCACATCACCTTCTTCTCCACCCCCAATCGGGATGGACTTTTCCCTACTCAACATATTAACAAAAGAAACATAACAACAACACAAAACCATAATGGAAATATAGAAAACTAGATTAAAATGAAAGATTACAAGGTTTCTCCTCTTCTCCTCCTCTACACTACTAATTAAAAAACTAAAACCTACTCTAATAAACAAGAAATAAAACCTACTAAACAAGAAAGTAAAGTAACCTAAGGAGGAGAGGGAGGAAGAAGAAAAAAAGGAGATATTACAAGTCTATTTATAGAAGAAATAATGGTTTGGATGGATCTGGGAGCAATCAGACGACTATAATCACGTTCTCTATAGTCTGGTGCACCAAATTATCAAGCTGAAGCTACGGGAGAAATTGAGGGCAAATTGGGCCAAAAATTATCAACCAATGGTCGGTCTTTTGTGCCCGATCGGCACTGATTTCTTCCAAAAGCTTAATTGTTATATTTTAAACGTAGGATGCACTCCTGGTCTGTTGGTTTGAGCTTGTTTGGTCTTAATTGCTCAAATACTCTTCAAGATCATAATATTGAGGGATTTGTGCTCCTGAAATATTTTCCGGGCATTCAGGTCCCTTTGGATTTCATCTGGATCCTTCCTGATTTGCAAATGGGTCCTTGTGCATGACAAACAAGTCCACTTTGCTTCATTTGAGTCATTTCTTCTTCCATTTCAGTCCTTTTATCTTCCTTTCTCTTCTTTAGTACCTAACACCTTAAACACCACAAACAAACACTCTAGGAGCACAAAATTGGGGTAAAATAAAGGATATATAGCATGAATGCAATGTATGATATGCTACTAATCATTTCTCTTCGACTAGAATGAGGAGATTAGTGGATATTCAAGTAGGGATCAGAGGATCCATTGGAACTTAGGGAGAAGACAAAATCATAGTGGTGATGATTGAACCTTTGTCGCTTTATGGTTTGTGATTTTTCTAGACTTTGTTTTTAATTCCGCATATGACTTATTGCATACTAATCTATTTAACCCCCCCCCCCTCCAGATTAGGGTTTGATCCTACTTACAAGCATGTGCCTTCCCATGTTGATGTTGATGATGCCTTTACCAAACCGTTACCTAGGAAGCGTTCAGATTGAAGGAGAGCATCAAATTACAAGACCCAGAAGAACCAAATTACAATAAAGCAAATCATGCTAAACTAGATAATGAAAGGAACTATTAAATCAAGTTTTTTGTTCTTAAGTCAAGTATAGACCCAATTCACTACATGATGATTGAAACACTAATTACGCCCAAGTATCTAATTAAGTACCAATCGAGTCAGGGTATGAGCCTATGTCCAAACTCGGGCACCGCCTATTATGATTCCGCATTTGAGTCGTTGAGGTATGAGTCAAGTATATTGGTTCAAGTATATATTAGCTTATATCTGATAAAACTCTTAATTTAGTTGGTCATTGCGGGTTCAAATACGCCTAGTCGGATGAAAGCCTCTTCATTCTAGAATATAAAGAGGATTTGGGGATCTAAAACACCCACATGAAACAAATTGTTAATGTTTTGAACATGATAGTGATTAATTGTAATAAAATATTTGTCTGGAATTTAAGAATAGACTTGTTATTGGAATCTAAGTGAGTAATTGGGGCTAGTGTAGTTCATAAACCCCTAGACTTGAATTAGGTAAGACCAAAGATTGAGTCTCAGCATGTAATCACATGTTTGAGATTTAACTAGCGTAATCACATGTCCAAGATATTGGGTAATTTGCTAAGGTACACCTCGCAGGTTGCCTAATTGACGATATGTAATCGGGTTTTTGCTATTGCCGAATGTGCACCTGTAAACCAAACATCTTTGCTCATATGCACCTCTGCCATTAGTGGGGCCCACTCGATTACCATTTCCGTCCAACACCATTAAACATTTTCCAAATTAAACATCGTAAAATACAAATATTTTTAATATTAAAAACTAAAATTAAAAAGTTAAAAACATAAAACCATCACCCAACCAACATGCCTCTTCCCTCTCTTCTTCCTCCTCTTCACCACTCTCCTCTCCACCCATCCACACCCCGCCAACCTCCTCGGGTGAAGTGCACTCGGATCGGTTATTGGAGTCTAGGTCTGAATCTAATTGTCAAAATACTCATGATGATGGTGTGGAGTTTCTCGGTTTGCTATTTGATCCTTCTTGCTTATATTCTGGTCCTTCCCTCTTGTAGATGGGTCATTGTGTATGACCGAGATGTCCATTTTTCTTCATTTAAGTCTTTTCTTCTTATGTTTCAGTCATTTTTCTCTTCCATTCTATTCTTTATTACCTAATACCTGAAATCTAACAAACACTCGAGTAGCACAATATTGAGGTAAAATTAATGATATATAGCATGAATATGATGCATGAATGCTACTAATCAATTACTAATAGTTTAGTCTCTGATATCTTAAAATAAGAAGAAAATTAGATTGTTTATCGGGCTACGGCTCCGTTGAAGGTGGTGTAGACTACGTGGTTCCTTGCGCGGAAGTGCGGACGGTCCTCACCGATACCTTTGGCTCGAGTAGTCGCGTGTGAGGGGACCCAGGTGGCCTCAAACAAGCAACTCACCAAACTTCCTCCTCGATCTCCCACGTGGCCTCACGCTCACTGTGATGCTGCCACCTGACCTTCACCATCAGAATGGTCCTCCTCCTGAGCTGATGATCCATACGATCAACGATCTCGACTGGTCTCTCCTCGAGCGACAAGTCCTGCTGGATCTCTGGCACTGCTAGCTCAATCACATGAGCTGGATCTGCAACGTACTTCCTCAGCATCGATACATGGAAGACGTTGTGAAGACCCGATAACTGTGGTGGCAATGCAATCCCGTAGGCAACCTCTCCAACTCGGTCGAGGATCTCAAACGGCCCAACATACTTCGGACTGAGCTTCCCCTTCTTCCCAAACCTCATCACTCCTCGTCTGCGTCTGTCGGCATAACTCTTCTGCCTGCTCTGTGTTGTGGCCAATCTCCTCCTGATCACATCCACCTTCTCTGCATACATCTACACGAGCTCTGGCCCCACTAACTGCATCTCGCCCACATCACGCCAGCATACCGGTGATCTGCAAGGCCTCCCATACAGTGCCTCGTACGGTGTCATCCCAATACTCGAATGGTAGTTGTTGTTGTAGGTGAACTCTATCAACGGCAGGTGCTCATCCCAATGTCCTGACCTATCCAGTGGGCATGCTCTCAGCATATCCTCCAGGGTCTGGATCATCCTCTCTGACTGCGGGTGAAACGTTGTACTGAACCTCAGTCGTGTCCCCAAAGCCTGCTGCAGACTCCCCCAAAACCTGGATGTAAATCTGGGATCTCGATCAGAGATGATACTCACAGGTACTCCGTGCAGCCTGACTATCTCCTCCACGTACAACTTAGCTAGACCCTCTAAAGGCAATGTGGTCCTGATCGCTAAGAAGTGCGCCGACTTGGTCAGTCGATCGACTATCACCCAAATCGCGTCGTGGAATCTCCTCGTCTTCGGCAACCCCGTGACAAAATCCATCGTCACGTGCTCCCACTTCCACTCAGGAAGCTCAATACACTGCATCGGTCCCACTGGTCGCTGATGCTCAATCTTCACCTGCTGACAGACGAAGCACTGGCCCACAAACTCTGCAATATCTGCCTTCATGCCCTTCCACCAGAAGTTCCGCTGGAGGTCCTTATACATCTTCGTACTTCTAGGGTGGATGGTATATCTCGCTCGGTGTGCCTCCTCCATGATGTCATCTCTCAGCCCATCAACCTTCAACACCCAGATCCAACTCCTTTACCTCAGACCACCATCAACCCCCACACTGAAGTCTGATCCATCTCTGGCAGCCAACTGTAATAGACCAGCTAACTCCTCATCGCCATTGCTGAGCCTGCACAACACGTGAGACGGTCTACGGCTCCACCCGAAGCCCAGCAATCACTGCTCCCTCAGAGCCCTCCATGAACGGCCTCCACTCTAACAACGTCTCGAGTAGCCTCCACTGCTGAATGCACATACTAGCAACTGACACCCCAACCTTCCTGCTCTGTGCATCCGCAACTGAATTCGCCTTCCCCGGATGATATGAGATGGTGAAGTCGTAGTCCTTTATGAACTCAAGCCATCTACGCTGCCTCATATTCAGCTCCTTCTGCAAGAATAGATACTTCAGACTCTGATGATCCGTGAAGACCTCGAACTGCTCGCCATAAAGATAATGCCGCCAGGTCTTCAACACGTGAACCACCGCTGCTAACTCCAGATCATG
The DNA here is from genome assembly GCA_963682175.1 of Triglochin maritima. Lineage (NCBI taxonomy): Eukaryota > Viridiplantae > Streptophyta > Magnoliopsida > Alismatales > Juncaginaceae > Triglochin > Triglochin maritima. Next base: position 25,327,874 of record OY821781.1, on the reverse strand, counting down.
AGTAGGGTAGTTCTTCTCGTGCACCATCAGCTGCGTCAAAGCGTATGCCACCACCTTCCCGTGATGCATCAGAACACAGCCTAAGCCAACCCCTGACGCATCACTGTAAATCACGTAGCCTCCGCTGCCACTCGGTAGCTTCAGAATCGGCGCTATCGTCAGTCACCTCTTCAGCTCCTGAAAACTGTCCTCGCACTTCTGGGACCAAACAAACTTGGCGCCCTTCTCCGTCAACACCGTCAGCGGTGAAGCAAGTCTGGAAAAGTCCTGAACGAAACGTCTGTAATGCCCAACTAGTCCCACGAAGCTCCTGATCTCAGCCACGCTCGTCGGAGCTCTCCACTGAAATCCCATCTGCTGACACAATATGCCCCAGAAATGCCACCTGATCCAACCAAAACTCGCTTTTCGTGTACTTGGCATACATCTCTTGATCTCTCAAGATGCCAAGCACAATCCCCAGGTGCTCCTGATGTTGCTCCCTGTCAGGCTAGTACACCAAGATGTCATCCACAAACACGACAACAAATCTGTCGAGGTACGGCTCAAAGGTCCTATTCATCAGGTCCATGAATGTTGCAGGTGCATTCGTCAGTCAAAACGGCATCACCTAGAACTCGTAGTGCCCGTACCGTGTCCTGAAGGTTGTCTTCTGAACATCGACCTCTCTGATCCGCAACTGGTGATAACCTGAACGCATATCAATCTTCGAGAACACTCTCGCCGTTTGCAATTGATCAAACAGATCATCAATCCTGGGCAAAGGGTACCGGTTCCTGACGGTAACCTTATTCAGCATTTTGTAGTCGATGCATATCCGCAACGACCCATCCTTCTTCTTCACGAACAACATAGGTGCTCCCCATGGCGAGACACTCGGTCGGATAAACCCAGAGTCCATCAACTCCTACAACTTCTTCTTCAGCTTTGTCAACTGAGCAGCCGTCATCCGATACGAAGCCTTCGACTGGGCTGTCGCGCCAGCCACCAACTCAATGCCAAACTCGATCTCTCGGTGCGGCGGCAAACGGGGAATCTCTGCAGGAAACACCTCAGGGAACTCTCGTAAAACTTCTATATCCTCCAGCCTCCTCATCTTAGGATGAGGAACAACTAAGGTTGCCACAAACGCTCCGCAACCCTGACGCAACAGCCTCTGTGCCTTAACCACAGACACAATCAGACGACCTCCTCTACTCCTCGTCCCTCTGATCAACACATCAGGCACGTCGTTCCTCGAAATAAGCATCTTCTTCTCACGGAAAAAGACTCGCACATCGTACTGTGATAGCCAGTCCATCCCCCGTATGACGTCGAAGTCCTCCATCGGTAGTAAGACCAGATCTGTCTGAAAATCATGGTCTCCCGAAACAACTATGGTGCTGGGGAGGAAGCTCCCCACAGTGCCCACCTCACCCATGGGCGTACTGACTTCCAACAAATCAGTCAGTAGCTCAGGGGTCCGGTCCAACTCACCCGCAAACTTCTCCATAATGAAGGAGTGTGTGGCGTCGCAATCAAATAAAACACGAGAAACCAAACCTAAAATGGCAAGGGTACCTTCCACAACAGTGTTGGAGTCCTTTGCCTCCTCAACCCGGACGGTGAAGACTCGCCCTGCTCTCCTGGTCTGGCTCTGCGGAACAACGGACCTGCTGCCTCCGCTCCGCAATGAGACTGGGGGTCCTGGCCTCCTGCTCGTCTCGCCCTGCCAACTATGGCAATCTCGGATGAAATGGCCCTATCTGACCGCATCCCAAGCATGCACCTGTAGACCTTAGTCCTTGAGCCTGACCCGCATCCCAAGAACACCTATGGAAGGTATGCTTGTTGTTGCTGGTCATGTTGCTAGCATATTATTTGATAGTTGTGTGACACATTCCTTCATCTTTGAGAGATTTGCAAGCATAGTAGACCTTAGTCCTTGAGCCTGACCTCCCGCCTCTAGGACAACACCCTTGTAGGAAAGAGGCTTGTGCTCGAGAAGTTTCTAGTTGGCGTGCCAATTGTGTTAGGCGACGAGAGATTCCCGGTCGACCTGGTGTTGCTACCAATGGTGGACTTTGATGTGATACTCCGGATGGGATAGTTGTCCCATTATGACATGCAAGTCGATTGCCAATAGCAGAAGATTTTGATTCCGATGGTAGTGGGTCAGTGTTTGGTGATCTATGGCGTGTGCGGTAGGGAGGGTCGTATCTTTATTTCTGCACTGAAGGTACAGAAAATTTATTGTCAGAGCTGTGCAACATTTCTGGCGAGCATAGTGTTGACTGAAAGCCAGGGACCCAGCCTGGAGGATGTGGAGATGGTCCAGGATTTCACCGATGTGTTTGTCGAGGACCTAGCAAGATTGCCTCCCATCAGGAGATTTAGTTTTCTCTTGACCTACTTCCCAGTATTATGCCTCAGTATAAGGCATCGTATCGGATCAGTTGAAGATCGTGAAGGTCTTCACGAAGATTGACTTAAGATCTGGGTACCATCAGTTCAGGATTAGAGATGAGGACATGCCGAAGACAAGTTTTCGCACGAGATATGGGCATTAACTTTTTGGTGATATCTTTTAGATTGACAAATGCATCTGCAACATTTATGAATTTGATGAACAAGGCTTTTAGGCCATTCTTAGATCAGTTTGTGATCGTATTCATGGATGATATCTTGGTCTATTCATCGGATCATGAGACGTACAAAGAGCATTATGGATCTTACTAGAGGTGATGAGGGAGCAGCAAATGTAGGCCAAGTACTCAAAATGTGAGTTGTATCTTGGTAGCATGGCATTCCTTGGGCACATCATGTCAAAGGATGGAATCTCGATGAACCCCGTGAAGATTGAGGCAGTGACGCAGTGGTGGGCACCCACATCCGTGTCAGAGGTCAAGAGCTTGGTGGGTTATTACCGGCACTTTATCCAATATTTTTCGAACGTCAGTTCTCCATTGACAAAGAAGAGTGTGAAGTTTGTCTGGTTGCAGCAGTACGAGAACAGCTTCCAGGAGTTGAAGAGGCGGTTGACGATCGTGCCCATCTTGACCGTTCCCGATGGTAGTGGCGGTTTTGTGATCCTACAGTGGTGCGTCTGGTATGGGTCTGCGGTGCGTGCTATTGTAGCATTGAAAGGTAGTAGCCTACGAGTCATGATAGTTTAAGGTCCACAAGAAAAAATATCTCACTCACGATCTGGAGTTGGCCGCAATGGCGTATGCACTGAGGATCTGGAGGTACTACCTGTATGGTGAGCAGTTTGAGGTGTTCACAGATCACCAAAGTCTGAAGTACATGTTCTCGCAGAAGGAAGTGAACATGATGCAACGATGATGGTTAGATTTCGTGAAGGATTACGACCTACCACTCGGGGAAGGCGAACACAGTAGCTGATGCTCTGAGTCAGAAATGGGAGAGTTCAGTGGCTAGTCTATGAGTTTGTGAGTGGAGATTGTTGGAGGACCTGGTTTAGTAGAGGTTGTTTGTAGCAGTACATAGCGGAGCCATGCTTGCCAGTGTACGGGTCGAGCCAGACATAGTGGAGCACATTGTTCGTGCACCGGCAGAGGACCTAGAGAGGGCTGCCTTGATGAAGTCTGTGGAGACCGAGGGGTCAGATATCAGGATTGTTCCGGATGGGGGACTTAGGTTCCATAGTAGATTGTTTAGGCCATGCATCATGTATGTGACTTAGGCACTTAGATTGTCTTTTATCTTAGCTTTATTTTCTGTTGCTGAGAGCTGGCATGAGGTACGCACCTTCTACTCTCATTCATGCATTTCGTATGAACATGCATTAGTTAGTAGGAAGTGCATTGCAACAAGTGTGAGTTGAGCGTTTGTTTGGAGAGTTGATTGCTAGATTAGGACTCCAAAACGCTACTAAGGAGGGGATGTCCCATAAAAGATAAGGTGGGGGATTTCATCACCCTTTCCTTTGCTCCAAAAACCACACTAATCAAGAGCCTAATTTTTAAAATCAAGTTGACATTGGCCCTAAGGATTTCGGGCGCATTAGGAGAGTGATCCGGTCCCGACCGTCATGACCTGATCGGCGTTGCCCACTTTGTCGATAGTAGGAGAGACGAGATCCCCGGATCTTGGCTCACTTGCTGGCCTTTGTGGTCCTCGTTGTAGGGCGGTGAGGCTTGTTGAGGCCGTGTGACCTCGCAGTTAGGCGTCGTCTAGCTGTAAGGACCTATAGCGACCTTAGGATTGCTTGAGCCTTGTTTGCTTGTGTGCTTCTACCTGTACCCATCCGCCATAGCATAAGGACTTCTTCCCTTCTTTCCTGAGTCATTCTTTCTCTCCTGTGTTCCCCCGTCTTCTCCTCTACGTACATTCTTTGTTAAAAAAAAGGTTTTGGTGTGTGTGCACCTTTGTGCATGCTTTCGTGGACACGAGACGAGGGTGGTCGTTTGACGAGGAGCGTTGTCATTCCATGCATACTTATGACCGAGCTTATGCTTGATTATCTAAATGATGGTGGGAGGTCCTTGTTGGATGACTTGGGGAGCAGCCCCGTTCTTAGCGATGCAGGTCTGCTGCATCCATCGAATGAGCCTGAGGAACTCATTCCGATGCACCCGCCTATTGGTTGGAGGGTTTTCTTCGATGAGCAATTAAACCCTAGTGAGGCAACACAACTTCATTCTTTGTTGCCCACACCCAACCAATATCATGAGGGGTTCGAGCCTTTCAGCTTTGACCTTCCACCCCTCATGACACCTCAGAGTACCAGTGAAGTTTGCCAATCTCGGCAAGTCTCTGGTCCTCAAAACTTGATGTTCTCATTTGATGTTCCTTGACCAAATGATTATGAGAATATCTTGGTTGATGTATATATCTTGTACAAAAACAAAAAAAACAAAAAAAAACAAAAGTAAAAAGTAAAAAGAAAAAAAAAGTGTGTAATAAAAGACTCATTCAGTGAGCATCGATTGTTGTGGGCCCCAACCCTTGTTTACTTGGGCCCAATCTCTTTACGTATTTATCTCCCTTCTTCAGCTTCTCACAGGTTTTGAGGGAATTTGGGTTTGTGTCCATCAACATGACCCTAAACGTCCATTTGTACTTAATGTTGGTGAGATCTTTCCTTTTTCATGCATATCTACATGTAGTATCTTATTCACATTCATTGAGGACAATGCATGAAGTAGGTGTGGGGGGGTGTTTTACGTGTGTACATAGTCGAGTCTTTTCTTTTGATTTTTGTTTTCTTTTGTGTGCATTGTTAGGGTCATGTTAGTGTGCCACATTTAATATCGATATATCTACTTGCCATGATCCTTGGGTGACTTGTCTTATTTTGCTCGCCTAATGCCTTAAAATTTTCACATTCCTTTCAAAATCTTTATGTGTTTGCGAAAGAAAATGTTTTTGTGGGTTTTGCGTGTGTTTAGCATGTGCAAAACGGTTGAGAGGCAAAGTAAAAAGAAAGCTCCCAAAATTGTCTTGAACTTGATGCATTAGGATTTCTATTTTACTTGCTTTAGGTCTTATCGAGTCGTTAGGATGCACCCCAGTTTTCCCTCGGGGGGCGTGTAATCATATGGTTTCAGCACTCAAACATTTAAAGAAGTCCACCCTGAACCTAGTGAGTCACATAATTCGTGTCTGTTAGTATAAGCAAGTTTGTCGTAGTCAAGGGCCCTTAATCTCTTTTTGTGAAACTTAAGTGTAGGGGTTTTGGTTCCCATGTAGATAAATAAATAAGTGGTGTTCTCTCTTCTCGCACGGCTCCTATCACTCGGGAAAGTAGGTCTGAGGGGACTTTGTGCCTGGTGCTTTCGAGTCATCTGACTTGGGATGCACCGACCGAACCCCCGGTACACGGGTCGTAGGGATCGCCCTATGTGGAGATTTGGGGGATGGTGTACGTGATAGTGCAAGTTCTCATAGGCAATGATGCACGAAACCTGACCCTGGGAGAATCAAACATCAACCAATAAAATGGTACAAAGAAAAAGAAAAAAAAAGGAAAAAAAGGAAAAAAAGAGTCAAATAAGAACCAAAATGGACTTTACACATTGTATCACATTCAGAAGTTAAGGTTGCCCATGTCTTTCACTTAAGTGCTTGACTAACTTTCACGAATAACTCATTAGGCTAGGTGTGTGGACGGATTACATATATAGAGTCGACCCGTAGTATTACCGCGTTCCATGATCGACAAAATAAGTCCAACGAGTCGTGTAGCTAGATTGATTAATGCATCTTGTTCGGATTTTGTGGGTATATCCGCTGAAAACCCTCAGGAGACAACACTCCTCCTCCTTGGCGACAAGGTGGTTTAACGGCTTGTTGCACGTGCTAAGTGCAACCGTGATTCCTACGAAAGTGAGTTAGGATTTCTTGTTTTTCGTATGCTTTTCTCTTTCTTTGTTTTGCTCGGGAGTAGCAAAAGTTAGGTGTGGGGGTATTTGATTGACATCATTTCATGCTTATATTTGTATCTTATATCCATTATCTTTCACCTAAACAATGCTATGTCACGAGTTTTATGTTTAGTTTTCAGTAATAAATAGGTTTGAAGAGATGAAGCATAAAAAGACCCAAAAGCTGGGAAAAAGGACTGAATTGTGAGATCTGGGGACCAAGATGCATGGGAGAAGGACCTGAACGCAAGACAGAAGGACCTAAGAGCAAAACAGAGAACTCCACACCATCATTGGGAGTATTTTCGCAATTCTATTCGGGTCGGAGCGCCAACAAGTCATGTAACCGCATCTAAGACCACCAAATACACTAAGCAAAGCCCAGCACAAATTCCAGATGGATCTGGACTTTTTAGACCGCCAATTGGCGGTCCAAGACCGCTACTTGGCGGTCACTTTTGGCCCAAATCCGCTAAGATTTCTCTGGGTTACGTATTAGTGAGTATTTAGTCCGTTTATGGTATTTTTTTAGTCCTACATCGGGGATTGTCCCGGCTTAGCTTTTTCCATGCCTATAAATAGAACTCTTCACCTCCTATTGTAAGCACTCCATATTTTAAGTGGCTATTCTTCCTACTAGAAATGAGGCCTTGAAGCACACACTAAAGTAGGAGGATGCTACTTGAAATGTGAGTCATTTTATCAATAAAGTTTTGTGTTTCTTTCATTGTTTGTTTATGCTTCTTTTATTGTTTGTGCATGTTTTAGTTTAATCGTCTTTTATTAAATCTAGCTTAGTTAAAATATCTTCTTATCTTAGTGTAATAATTAGTGTAATGTGTAGTGAGTAGTTTCATCCCCTTTGGGGGGGTGGAGTAGATGTTCATACATGCATTAGAGAATGGAATGAATACTTTATTTTTCAATGTGTTGATAAAACATGAATGTATGCTTGCTTGTTTAGGATAGAATTTATAACTTGATGAGTTTTGCCAAAATGATTAGACACCTCTCATGCTTGTTTAGGTTCTGAAATAAACATCTTGCATATGTAAATGTTAATCAACTAGGTTGGTGAATAGATTGATAGGTTTTGCCATAATATTTAGACACTTCCTATGCATGATAACACCACCTTAATTTGTGCTTAAAGAATGTGTTCAACACCCACCTCTTTGCATGTGTGCACTCACTCCACCCCTTAGGGGTTTTTCCATTCCTGAAATTCCAGCATTCTTGTTTTGTTCTTATCTTAGTTCTTATTTCATCGTTTGTTTGCTTCTTTCACATTTCGTACTTCTTAGTGTAGTGTAGTGTAGGTTAGCATAATAACATCTCTTCCATCTTTTTTGCCACTAGATTTCGGATAAACAAGAGCCTGCTCACCTCCCTGAGGACGACATGTACTTGCCACCGCTTCATCGCGGTCGTGCACTTGCGGTTTAAAATTAAAACGTTCAACAAGTTTTTGGCGCCGTTGTCGGGGAGGTGCCAGTCCAGACTCTTGTTTGGACGATTCGAGTGGATTTAATTTGTTTTTTTGTAGTTTTTCTTTGTTTCAGGAGACTGGGAATAGCAAGGGAAGGCCTCTGGAAAAATTTCAAGGCTAACTGGGCACTTCAGACCGCCAATCAGCGGTCTGAGACCGCTAATCAGCGGTCGGGTGAGCTCAGTTCACCTTCTCCTTTTTTGTTGTTTTTAGTCTAATTGATATAGTAATCTGGGACTCCATTTATGCATGTTCTGACTCTTAGATTGCTCCCAGATTAATAATCAACTTTACTTAAGCAACTTGGACCCTAAAACTCAAAGCAAAAGATTAGGCATTCTTTTTGTTTAGGCCATGCATCATGTATGTGACTTAGGCACTTAGATTGTCTTTTATCTTAGCTTTATTTTCTGTTGCTGAGAGCTGGCGTGAGGTGCGCACCTTCTACTCTCATTCTTGCATTTCGTATGAACATGCATTAGTTAGTAGGAAGTGCATTGCAACAAGTGTGAGTTGAGTGTTTGTTTGGAGAGTTGATTGCTAGATTAGGACTCCAAAACGCTACTAAGGAGGGGATGTCCCATAAAAGATAAGGTGGGGGATTTCATCACCCTTTCCTTCGCCCCAAAAACCACGCTAATCAAGAGCCTAATTTTTAAAATCAAGTAGACATTGGCCCTAAGGATTTCGGGCGCATTAGGAGAGTGATCCGGTCCCGACCGTCATGACCTGATCGGCGTTGCCCACTTTGTCGATAGTAGGAGAGACGAGATCCCCGGATCTTGGCTCACTTGCTGGGCTTTGTGGTCCTCGTTGTAGGGCGGTGAGGTGTGTTGAGGCCGTGTGACCTCGCAGTTAGGCGTCGTCTAGCTGTAAGGACCTATAGCGACCTTAGGATTGCTTGAGCCTTGTTTGCTTGTGTGCTTCTACCTGTACCCATCCGCCGTAGCATAAGGACGTCTTCCCTTCTTTCCTAAGTCATTCTTTCTCTCCTGTGTTTCCCCGTCTTCTCCTCTACGCACATTCTTTGTTAAAAAAAAGGTTTTGGTGTGTGTGCACCTTTGTGCATGCTTTCGTGGACACGAGACGAGGGTGGTCGTTTGAGGAGGAGCGTTGTCAATCCGGCTTCGGTCATCGATTTCTCAACACCTTCCTCCTCTCCTGTCGCACGCAATCCGGGTTCAATGGCTGCTAATTTCCGTGAGGAGGAGCAGTTGCTGGACCCACCTGCTCCACCAGTGCTTCCAGTTGTCGTTCCCATACCTCTACGCGATCGATGCTAACTGAGCCGTACAGCTCTGCCCTCATGCATCGTGTTGCCAGAGGCAAATGGGAACCATTTTGAGGTCAAGCCTTAGTTTATTTCCATGCTCCCACATTTCACTGGGTAAGGTGACCCCTATATCTTTCTCAGGGAATTTGAGGAGGTTTGTGCTATGTTCAAACTGCAACAACTTAGCACAGACTCCATTCATCTTAGGCTTGTCCCCTTTGCGCTGAAGGATGATGCCAAGAAGTGGTTGTACAGGAACCAGGCGAATGCCTTTAGGACTTGGGATGAGTTTCAGTCTGCATTCCTCAAAAAGTATTTTCCAAATCATCGGACTCAAAAATTGAGGAACGAAATCAATTCGTTCTATCAACATGAGACCGAATCATTCCATGCATACTTAGAGAGGTTCAAGGAGCTACTATCCTCATGCCCTCACCATGGCATTGAGTTGTGGCGCCTGTGTCAGATTGTGTACGAGGGTCTTCACATCCCGTCAAGAACGCTCCTGGAGTCCATGTGTCAAGGAGAGTTCTTGGGAAAGGATGAAATGGAGGCATGGGCTTTCCTAGAAGACCTTTCTGAGAAAACTATGCAATGGGAGAGTGTAAGGGAACCACCTGCATCATCTAGCATGGGAGCGAGGATCGCGAATGCAAACTCGACTAGATCGGGTACCGCATTTGCTATCGATACCACTACGGCCACCGAGGCACGCATGGCGGCCTTAATGCGCCGTATGGATTCGATTGAGCTCCAAAACCAACAAAGTGCACCTCACATGTCCACATCTGGTCGAATTCCCTGTCATTTACGTTGTAGGATAGGTCATGTAGAAAGCGAGTGTGAGTCCATTCCTCCTGAGATGGAGCATGTCAACGCCATCTATGATAGAGCCAAGAATGACCCATACTCATCATCTTATAATCCTGGATGGAGGAACCACCCCAATTTTTCATGGAACCAAACTAATGCCCCAGGTGGTCCTTCCAACTCCTCTAGACCACCTTACCAATCACACCAACCTCCCATGCATGGGCAATCCTATCAGCCACCCCAAGCGCAAACCACCAATCAATCGGGTTTCCCAAATTTCAACAATATGGAAACCCGATTCAATTCGCTTGAGACCTTGACTCGTGGACTTGAAAACTCAATGAAAAATTTTATGTCAACCACGAGTCAAGTTCTCACTTCAAATCAGCAGACCATCAAATCTCTAGAGCTTCAGATGGGCCAATTGGCTCAGTCTGTACATGAAAGAGAGAGAGGGTATTTTCCTAGCCAGCCTGAGGCTAACCCCCAAATGTACCAACAACAACACATGCAAAATGAGAATGTGGTACCTCGGGGGAGGAAAGTGAACCATGTGGAGGAACCTGTTCACCATGTCAATGCCATTGTTACCTTAAGAAATGGAAAACAGGTTGACAATCACATTTCCTTGCCACAACAACCACCATCTATGCAGCCCCTCAGTGGGAATCGTGGTGAAGAAGAGGCTGAGGGTGAGGGTAATACACCAAAGCTTTCTTCTCAGGCACCGCAGAAAACCTACCTGCCAAAAGCTCCCTATCCAAGTAGGTTAACCAAAAAGCAGAGTGACAACATGGACAAGATATTAGAGGTGTTTAAGCAAGTAAAGGTTAACATCCCCTTGTTGGATGTCATCCAACAAATACCTCAATATGCCAAAGTGTTGAAGGATCTCTGCACAACCAAAAGGAAGACCAATGTTCCTAAGAAAGCATTCTTGGCTGCAAATATCAGTTCACTTTTGTCCAATCCTACCTACACAAAATACAAGGACCCTAGGTGTCCTACTATTCAGTGTACGATAGGAGACACTATAATGAGCAATGTTTTGCTTGATTTAGGATCAGCGGTCAACCTCCTCCCGTTTTCTGTTTATAAACAGTTGAACTTGGGAAATTGAAACCAACAAAGATCACCCTCCAATTGGCGGATAGATCCATTCGTATTCCCATGGAGATTATCGAGGATGTGCTTATCAAAGTTGGAGATTTTATATTTCCAGTCGATTTTGTTGTCCTCGATATCAATCCTGTTGCGAACACCCACTCTCAAATACCATTGATTTTTGGTAGACCGTTTCTGGCAACCTCCAATGCCTTGATTAATTGTAGAAATGGTCTCATGAAGCTATCATTCGGTAACATGAGTGCCGAGTTTCATGTGTTCAACTCTGGTAAGCAACAGGAACCCATGGATGAACCTTTAAATCTAAATCTCATCCGCCAATTGGAGAAAACACCACAAAATCAACGAACACCCCTAACCCCAATGCAACCCGTTGGGAATGTTCGTGGGCCCAGCGAAAACTCATTACCTGTCTTCGCAATGCAACAGAGTGAGCTGGCCTCGAACATGAATGTCCAAAGGGAGTGTTCGTTGCATGATTCAGTTGAGAGTACTAGTGAGAGTGAGACACCTCATCATATGCCTATACCAGATGGTGTCTCTACCTCATGTCCCATGGCCATTGAGCCATTTGAGCTTCATATTGACTCCAACAAGGACCCACCTATGATCGCGCTTATGCTTGATGATCTAAATGATGGTGGGAGGTCCTTGTTGGATGACTTGGGGAGCAGCCCCGTTCTTAGCGATGCAGGTCTGCTGCATCCATCGAATGAGCCTGAGGAACTCATTCTGATGCACCCGCCTATTGGTTGGAGGGTTTTCTTCGATGAGCAATTAAACCCTAGTGAGGCAACACAACTTCATTCTTTGTTGCCCACACCCAACCAATATCATGAGGGGTTCGAGCCTTTCAGCTTTGACCTTCCACCCCTCATGACACCTCAGAGTACCAGTGAAGTTTGCCAATCTCGGCAAGTCTCTGGTCCTCAAAACTTGATGTTCTCATTTGATGTTCCTTGACCAAATGATTATGAGAATATCTTGGTTGATGTATATATCTTGTAAAAAACAAAAGAAAACAAAAGAAAACAAAAGAAAAAAGTAAAAAGAAAAAAAAAGTGTGTAATAAAAGACTCATTCAGTGAGCATCGATTGTTGTGGGCCCCAACCCTTGTGTACTTGGGCCCAATCTCTTCACGTATTTATCTCCCTTCTTCAGCTTCTCACAGGTTTTGAGGGAATTTGGGTTTGTGTCCATCAACATGACCCTAAACGTCCATTTGTACTTAATGTTGGTGAGATCTTTCCTTTTTCATGCATATCTACATGTAGTATCTTATTCACATTCATTGAGGACAATGCATGAAGTAGGTGTGGGGGGTGTTTTACGTGTGTACATAGTCGAGTCTTTTCTTTTGATTTTTGTTTTCTTTTGTGTGCATTGTTAGGGTCATGTTAGTGTGCCGCATTTAATATCGATATATCTACTTGTCATGATCCTTGGGTGACTTGTCTTCTTTTGCTCGCCTAATGCTTTAAAATTTTCACATTTCTTTCAAAATCTTTATGTGTTTGCGAAAGAAAATGTTTTTGTGGGTTTTGCGTGTGTTTAGCATGTGCAAAACCGTTGAGAGGCAAAGTAAAAATAAAGCTCCCAAAATTGTCTTGAACTTCATGCATTAGGATTTCTATTTTACTTGCTTTAGGTCTTATCGAGTCGTTAGGATGCACCCCGGTTTTCCCTCGGGGGGCGTGTAATCATATGGTTTTTAGCACTCAAACATTTAAAGAAGTCCACCCTGAACCTAGTGAGTCAAATAATTCGTGTCTGTTAGTATAAGGAAGTTTGTCGTAGTCAAGGGCCCTTAATCTCTTTTTGTGAAACTTAAGTGTAGGGGTTTTGGTTCCCATGTAGATAAATAAATAAGTGGTGTTCTCTCTTCTCGCACGGCTCCTATCACTCGGGAAAGTAGGTCTGAGGGGACTTTGTGCCTGGTGCTTTCGAGTCATCTGACTTGGGATGCACCGACCGAACCCCCGTTACACGGGTCGTAGGGATCGCCCTATGTGGAGATTTGGGGGATGGTGTACATGATAGTGTAAGTCCTCATAGGCAATGATGCACGAAACCTGACCCTGGGAGAATCAATCACCAACCAATAAAATGCTCCAAAGAAAAAGAAAAAAAAGAAAAAGAAAAAGGAAAAAAAAGAAAAGAAAAAAAGAGTCAAATAAGAACCAAAATGGACTTTACACATTGTATCACATTCAGAAGTTAAGGTTTCCCATGTGTTTCACTTAAGTCATTGACTAACTTTCACGAATAACTCATTAGGCTAGGTGTGTGGACGGATTACATATATAGAGTCGACCCGTAGTATTACCGCGTTCCATGATCGACAAAATAAGTCCAACGAGTCGTGTAGCTAGATTGATTAATGCATCTTGTTCGGATTTTGTGGGTATATCCGCTGAAAACCCTCAGGAGACAACACTCCTCCTCCTTGGCGACAATGAGGTTTAACGGCTTGTTGCACGTGCTAAGTGCAACCGTGATTCCTACGAAAGTGAGTTAGGATTTCTTGTTTTTCGTATGCTTTTCTCTTTCTTTGTTTTGCTCGGGAGTAGCAAAAGTTAGGTGTGGGGGTATTTGATTGACATCATTTCATGCTTATATTTGTATCTTATATCCATTATCTTTCACCTAAACAATGCTATGTCACGAATTTTATGTTTAGTTTTCAGGAATAAATAGGTTTGAAGAGATGAAGCATAAAAAGACCCAAAAGCTGGGAAAAAGGACTGAATTGTGAGATCTGGGGACCAAGATGCAAGGGAGAAGGACCTGAACGCAAGACAGGAGGACCTAAGAGCAAAACAGAGAACTCCACACCATCATGGGGAGTATTTTCGCAATTCTATTCGGGTCGGAGCGCCAACAAGTCATGTAACCGCATCTAAGACTACCAAATACACTAAGCAAAGCTCAGCACAAATTCCAGATGGATCTGGACTTTTTAGACCGCCAATTGGCGGTCCAAGACCGCGACTTGGCGGTCAATTTTGGCCCAAATCCGCTAAGATTTCTCTGGGTTACGTATTAGTGTGTATTTAGTCCATTTCTGGTATTTGTTTAGTCCCACATCGGGGGATTGTCCCGGCTTAGCTTTTTCCATGCCTATAAATAGAACTCTTCACCTCCTATTATAAGCACTCCATATTTTAAGTGGCTATTCTTCCTACTAGAAGTGAGGCCTTGAAGCACACACTAAAGTAGGAGGATGCTACTTGAAATGTGAGTCATTTTATCAATAAAGTTTTGTGTTTCTTTCGTTGTTTGTTTATGCTTCTTTTATTGTTTGTGCATGTTTTAGTTTAATCGTCTTTTATTAAATCTAGCTTAGTTAAAATGTCTTCTTATCTTAGTGTAATAATTAGTGTAATGTGTAGTGAGTAGTTCCATCCCCTTTGGGGGGGTGGAGTAGATGTTCATACATGCATTAGAGAATGGAATGAATACTTTATTTTTCAATGTGTTGATAAAACATGAATGTATGCTTGCTTGTTTAGGATAGAATTTATAACTTGATGAGTTTTGCCAAAATGATTGGACACCTCTCATGCTTGTTTAGGTTCTGAAATAAACATCTTGCATATGTAAATGTTAATCAACTAGGTTGGTGAATAGATTGATAGGTTTTGCCATAATATTTAGACACTTCCTATGCATGATAACACCACCTTAATTTGTGCTTAAAGAATGTGTTCAACACCCACCTCTTTGCATGTGTTCACTCACTCCACCCCTTAGGGGTTTTTCCATTCCAGAAATTCCAGCATTCTTGTTTTGTTCTTAGCTTAGTTCTTATTTCATCGTTTGTTTGCTTCTTTCACATTTCGTACTTCTTAGCGTAGTGTAGTGTAGGTTAGCATAATAACATCTCTTCCATCTTTTTTGCCACTAGATTTCGGATAAACAAGAGTCTGCTCACCTCCCTGAGGACGACCCGTACTTGCCACCGCTTCATCGCGGTCGTGCACTTGCGGTTTAAAATTAAAACGTTCAACAGGAACAGAGATGCATACTCACATCACCCCTTAATTATTGCATATGTAACTAGATCTAGCATAAAAGATACATGTGCGCATCAGGCTTTTACTTCTCAAATTGAACTACATAGTATTGACGACGTTTGTAGAGATGATTTTGGTTCTGGTTATGCATGATGAGCTCAATCAGTTCACTCATATTGACATTTGGTACTCGGTTGGATTTCTAAAATAAACTTGATGAATCTAGTAAGGTTTTCCGTAATTGTAACGTCCTCGAACAGCGGAAAATTTAAAATTTAAAACATACAAACAACGGAGGACATTACCAAAGATAGACACCAGGTGCACCAACATATATATCCAATATATAGATCTGAGTTTACAAAAATAGGTGATTACATCAAAAGCTATAAGATACAATATACACATGTAATCACAACCTCAAACGAGGGGAAAGCAGGATCTGGTCCCAGAAGCTCTCCTCCGCAGGCACCACCCTCTACCGCTGCTCACGGCCTGAAAGCAGACAGAAAATGCCTGAGTTTCCAGAAGGAAACCCAGTATGCCAAACCCTAACACATATATGGACAATAATGAAATATGCAATGAATAATGAATAGCACAAACAGACACGATCGGGTCTCAAGGGTCCTCTCACCCCAACCCCACAACACTCGTGCACACACGGCACCGTCGGTACAATCACGGCCACACAACCGGGTCTCAAGGGTCCTTTCACCCCAACCCCACAACACTCGTGCACACACGCCACTGCCGGTACAATCACGGCCACACAACCAGGTCTCAAGGGTCCTCTCACCCCAACTCCATAACACTCGTGCACACACGGCACCGCCGGTACAATCACGGCCACACAACCGGGTCTCAAGGGTCCTCTCACCCCAACCCCACAACACTTGTACCGCTATCGGGCGACACTCCGTGTCGTTGCCCAAAAGGCCGGAGAGACGAGCCACTTTACGAGCACACCACTATCGGGCGACAGTCCTTGCCATTGCCCCCCTTGGGGCCGGAGAGACGAGGCGTCGTCAAGTGTACTCATAAAACCACGAATCCACCAAAAACGGTAGAAACGGTCGAACGAAAACTATTTAACGGTCGACCGATCCTCACCTAGAGAACTGGCCCAACCGAAAAACTCACCAATCGGTCGAACGGCATAGGGGGCCCGGTCGACCGAAAAGCACCGGAAGAAAACATTTTCGCAATCCAAACTCCAACGGTCAAACGACCCAAGACTCCCGGTCGAACGAAAACCACCAGTACAACCCACCAACAATCCACACTACATGGTCGACCAAAACCACACTTCTGGTCGACCGGACATTAAGTTAACTGAAGTCGTCGGTCGAACAAGTCAAACAAGCAGTCGACCGTTTAGATGGTCAACGCCCCAACTGACATACAACAGTACTTTCGGTCGACTGACAAAGGGGACCTGGTCGACCGAAAAGCACCAGAGCATCCATCCCTCGCTCGAAATTGCACAACCGGTCGACCACCCCAAGGGTATCGTTCGACCGGTGCGAGGATATCGCCCAAAATACACTATAACCGGTCGACCGAAACCAGAACACCGGTCGATCGTTTACAGTTCAGAAACTACTGTGCAGGTCCGGCGAGCCAAAACGGCCTACCGTCGACCGCTCCCACCCCCACACTAATAATAGGTGAGCGTAAAAGCAAGTTTGACATACCTTAAGGCTTGAAGAAGCCTTGGAAGAAACAACGGCGAGCGTTCCACGATCTAACTCCAACTCCGGTGAACTTCCTTTATCCCGATCTCTTCGACAACTCCGGCGACTCCAGGTCCCCAACCAGAGCTTCCTTGCCTCCACCAACACCGAGGAACGACTGAGGGGAAGAGAGGCGAGTGAGAGAGTGAGAGACCTGAGAGAGAGAGAATGGGGAGAGAGATAAAACCAAACCTTTTATACTCTTCCCCAAAACGATATCAGCCGTCCATCTCAAACCTCACTAATCCACCCCTAAACATCATTAGCACAATAAGGAAGGGTTAGGATATTACAATCTACCCTCCTTAAAAGAATTTCGCCCACGAAATTAAATCCAGCGCTTACCAAACAGCTCCGGATACAACTTCCGGACCTCTTCCTCAACCTCCCAAGTAGCCTCTCGCTCAGAGTGATGCTTCCACCTGACCTTAACCATAGGAATGGTTCTCCTCCTGAGCTGGTGCTCCACCCGATCCACAATCTCTACCGGTCTCTCCTCAAGAGACAAATCCTGCTGGATCTCTGGAACCTCAATCTGAATCACATGGGAAGGATCTGATACACACTTCCTCAGCATCGAAACATGGAAGACGTTATGAAGACCAGAAAACTGTGGCGGCAACGCGATCCGGTAGGCGACTTCTCCAACTCGGTCTAATATTTCAAACGGTCCAATATACCTTGGACTGAGCTTCCACTTCTTCCCGAACCTCATCACCCCACGCGACGGTGAGATCTTCAGAAAGACATGATCGCCAACCTCAAAAATCAACACTCGCCTACTCCGATCCGCGTAGCTCTTCTACCTGCTCTGAGCTATCGCTAGTCACTGCCTGATCACATCAACCTTCTCAGCATACATCAGCACAATCTCAGGCCTGACTAACTGTCTCTCGCCTACCTCACTCCAGCATACCAGTGATCTGCAGGGTCTCCCGTACAAAGCCTCGTACGGCGCCATCCCAATACTCGCATGGTAGATGTTGTTGTAGGCGAACTCAATCAACGGCAGGTGCTCATCCCAGTGCCCTGCCCAATTCAAAGTGCACGCTCTCAGCATGTCCTCTAACGTCTGAATAGTCCTCTCGTACTGACCGTCGGTCTGCGGATGAAATGTTGTACTGAACTTCAGACGAGTCCCCAGAGCCTGCTGCAAACTCCCTAGAAACTGGAAGTGAACCTCGGATCTCAATTTGAAATGATACTCAATGGCACCCCATGTAGTCTGACGATCTCCTCAATATACAACCTCGCCAGACCCTCCAAAGGTAATGTAGTCCGGATAGCCAGAAAGTGTGCCGACTTGGTCAGTCGATCGACTATAACCCAAATTGCGTCGTGATATCTCCTTGTCTTCGGCAATCCGATGACGAAGTCCATCATCACTTGCTCCCATTTCCACTCAGGTAGCTCTATACTCTGTATCGGTCCTGCTGGTCTCTGGTGCTCGATCTTCACCCGCTAGATAACCAAGCACCTAGTCACAAAATCAACCACATCACGCTTCATCCCTCTCCACTAGCAGTTCCTCTGCAGATCTTTATACATCTTCGTACTCCCCGGGTAAATGGAATATCTCGCTCGATGTGCCTCCTCCATGATGTCATCTCTCAACCCATCGACCCTCGGCACCCAGATCCGACTCCTGAACCTCAGACCTCCATCAACTCCCACAGTGAAGTCTGATCCATCCCTAGAAGCTGACCGTAGAAGACTAGTCAACTCCTCATCACTGTGCTGAGCCTGAACAACTCGACTGACGGTCTGCGGCTCCACTCGAAGTCCCGCAATCACTGCCCCTCCGAGCTCTCCGTGAATGGCCTCCACTCAGACAATGTCTCGAGTAGCCTCCACTCCTGAATGCACAAACTTGCAGTTGACACCTCCACTTTCCTGCTCAGCGCGTCTGCAACTCAATTCGCCTTCCCCGGATGATAGGAGATGGTGAAATCAAAATCCTTAATCAGCTCAAGCCATCAGCGTTGTCTCATGTTCAGCTCCCTCTGTGAAAACAGATACTTCAGACTCTGATGATCAGTGAAGACTTCGAACCGCTCACCATACAAATAGTGACGCCAAATCTTCAGAGCGTGAACCACGGCTGCCAACTCTAAATCGTGAGTGGGCTAATTCTTCTCGTGCACCTTCAGCTGCCTCGAAGCGTACGCCACTACCTGCCCGTGTTGCATCAGTACACATCCCAAACCAACACCTGAGGCGTCGCTGTAAATCACGAAACCTCCGCTACCACTGGGAAGAGTCAGAACAGGAACAGTCGTCAACCGACTCTTCAGTTCCTGAAAACTGTCCTCGCATTTCTGGGACCAAACAAACTTCACTCCTTTCTTCGTCAGGGGTGAAGCAAGTCTCAAAAAGTCTTTGATGAACCGACGGTAATAACCCGTCAATCCAACAAAACTGCTAATCTCAGTCACACTCGTCAGGGCTCTCCACTGTGTCACTGCCTCGACCTTCGCTGGATCCACTGATATCCCAGCTCCTGATACTATGTGCCCCAAAAATGCCACACTGTGAAGTCAGAACTCGCATTTTGAAAACTTGGCATACAACTGCTGATCTCTCAGAATGCCAAGTACAATCCTCAGATGCTCCTGGTGCTGCTCCATATCTGGTGAATAGACCAAGATATCGTCCACGAAGACAATCACGAAACGGTCGAGATGCTGACTGAATGTCCTATTCATCAGATCCATAAATGCTGCAGGCGTGTTCGTCAACCCGAACGGCATCACCAGAAACTCAAAGTGCCCGTACCTCGTCCGAAAAGTTGTCTTCTGAACATGTGCCTCTCTGATCCTCAACTGATGATACCCGGATCGCAGATCAATCTTCAAGAACACCTTTGCTGACTGCCACTGGTCAAACAGGTCCTCGATCTGGGCAAAGGATATTGATTCCTCACGGTAACCTTATTCAGCATCCGGTAATCTACACACATCCGCAACGAGCCGTCCTTCTTCTTTACGAAAAGAATCGGCGCACCCCACGGCGAGACACTAGGTCGGATAAACCCAGTATCCATCAGAACTTGTAACTGCTTCTTCAGCTCAGACAACTCTGCAGGCGCCATCATGTACGGAGCCTTCGACTGCGGTGTAGTCCCAGCTACCAGATCAATGCCGAACTCCATCTCTCTGTGAGGTCGTAGACCGGAGACATCATCAGCAAACACCTTGGGAAAATCCTGAACAATCTCGATGTCCTCGAGCCTCCTCAACTCCGGATCTGGAACTACCAAAGTGGCTACAAAATCCCTGCAACCCTGCTGAATCAACTTGTGAGCTCTAACTGAAGAAACAATCAACCGACCTCCGCGGTCCTTCAATCCTCTGATCAAAAGATCAGGCAAACCTCGCCTCGGAATCAAAATCTTCTTATCACGGCATAAGACTCGAAAGTCATACTGTGACAACCAATCCATCCCAAATATAACATCAAAGTCCACCATCGGTAGCAAGACCAGGTCAGCCGGAAATTCCTGGTCTCTCGAAGAAATCGTGGCGCCTGGAAGAAATCTCCCCACAGTGCCCACCAAACCCAGGGGTGTGCTGACCTCCAAAGTGGCAGTCAATATCGCAGGGGTACGGCCTAACACGCTCGCAATTTACTCAGAGATATACGAGTGTGTGGCCCCAGAGTCGAACAACACCCTAGCTACCAAATCATCAACTAGCAGCGTACCTTCCACTACCGTGCTGGCATCCCTAGCCTCATCAGCCCTGTTAGTGAAGACTCTTCCGCCTCTCCTCCCCTGTTGAGGTGATGCTGCAGGTCTGCTCGGTCCACCTCCACCACACGTGGATAGTCCCGGTCGTCCGCTAGGCCCACCTGGCACGCTCGGACAAGAACGGACGAAGTGTCTCATTTGACCACAACCATGACAAGCGCCGGGGCGGTGTCCGCACCCCCGTCCCGGATGAACTCTGCCACAATGCCTACACGGCCCACTCTGCGATGCTCCACCTCCGTCTATCCTGGGCCTCTTGCCCAGATTCCCCTGTAACTGTCCTCCTGGACGTCCTGCAGGCATCACCTGCAACCTCCTAGCATCCTCCAGGATCTCCTGACTATCCTGGTCCATGATGATCGCAAACTTCACAGCATCTGCTAAAGTTTGCGGCATACTGGTGGTGACACGAGCCCTGAACTGTGGCCTCAGACCCCACACAAACTTTCGAGTCCTCTGCTCCTGGGTCACATAAATCTCCGGGCAGTAGTGTTCCAAAGCATTGAACCTGCTGATATAAGCAGCTAAAGTCATATCTCTCTGCTCAAGGGCCAGAAATTGCTCCCTCTTCCGATCACGAAGGTGTTGCGGAAAGTACTGTTGGTTGAACTCCGCAAGGAAGTCCTCCCAACTCACATCATCACTGTCGTCGAACACGACTGCCAACGTTGTCCTCCACCAGTTGGACGCCTCCCCATCCAAAACATAGGTGGCCAGACCCACCATCCTCTCTGGT
The DNA here is from genome assembly GCA_963682175.1 of Triglochin maritima. Classification (NCBI taxonomy): domain Eukaryota; kingdom Viridiplantae; phylum Streptophyta; class Magnoliopsida; order Alismatales; family Juncaginaceae; genus Triglochin; species Triglochin maritima. Next base: position 25,306,569 of record OY821781.1, on the reverse strand, counting down.
GTCACTCCAATAGCCCGGAAGATCTTCTGGATCCTAAAGACACAGTCCTCTGCTGCCTCAGGGTCGCCTCTGCCACTGAAAATCGGCAGATGCTGACGCATAAAACGATCATGCATGACGCCAGTCCGGTCGGCGCGGCTCTCAAAAGCTCGCCCAACATCTTCAGTGTCACTGGCTCAGACGGCCTCTCCTCCGCCTCAGCAGCCCCACCAGACTCCTTACTCGGACTGCAATAGCGCGTGGGAGGTCTCACACGTCTCGGAGCTATCTGCAGAACAAAGAGCTCGACTCAGCAATGAAAATGCATGCATGACCTACTAAAATACTGACTCAACTCCTAATGGTGGTTTCTTTTGACAAAGACTCAGGAACCGACCGCTCTGATACCAAGTTGTAATGTCCTCGAACAGCGGAAAATTTAAAATTTAAAACATACAAACAGCGGAGGACATTACCAAAGATAGACACTAGGTGCACCAACATATATATCAAATATATAGATCTGAGTTAACAAAAATGGGTGATTACATCAAAAACTATAAGATACAATATACACATGTAATCACAACCTCAAACGAGGGGAAAGCAGGATCTGGTCCTAGAAGCTCTCCTCCGCAATAAACTGGGTGAGACAACTCGCTCGACGTACTACCTTATGTTTGTTAGTGTTTGAATTGGAAATATTGTAACATCCCGAAACAGTAGAAATTTAAAATTTATCATTAAGATACCAAAGACTAATAATCAAAAGACGGGATTGTTACTTCTAATAAAAACATCCAAGTGGTCACCATATTACATCAGAGTTTGTCAAAAGCTACATGATTACATCAGATATAACAATAGGAAGTACAAGTAATCATTGTCACCACCCAACTGGACATACTGCAATCCTGAAATAAAACATGCAACAACAATGCATGAGTTTCTATAAGGAAACCCCGTATGTCAAACTCACCTATATGAATGCAGTAGTACCAATGAACCTATCATACTAGGACCATGTCATGTCATCAACAGTAAGGAAAATAGTTCCCCCGAAGGGTAAAATAGGACATCAGTCCGACAATCATCATCGGGTCTGCCTCAAAGACCTACCGCAGGCACATACGGTCTAACAGAACAAGACGTGACGCTCCCCACACGTAGCTATACTAACCATGGGGTTCGGCAAGGAGCGTCCGCCAGGTCAGCGTCATAAGAAATAGATCTGTAACTTTCATGGTCAAACCACCCCAACGGAGTCGTCGCTCGGTTGGTCTATCAAACATCATCATCATCTCAGTAGGTGCTCTGCTGAGAAAAACATAGTCGGAACAACATCGGCCCATCAAACATCATAGTCGGAAAAGCATCGGCCCATCATCGCCGGAACAGCATCCACGGCATCACCGGCACGGCATCGGTGGTCTGACATACGTCGGGCACAGCATCGGACGGTTCCGGACCGAAATCCGCAAGGTCATCAGGCTCCACGAGATGCAAATCTTCATACATTCGGATCCACGATCCCTCAGGTCTGCTACCCTATTATGAGTCCATCAATCCATCACATTAAATAACGATCCATACAAGGAGGTCACACATCCCGAATACCCACACTCTTCCACACGGCGGTCCCTGGGTAGGCACGCGTAACGCGCCCTCCGTCACCTCCCGGCTCACTCCCTAGGCTAGGACACAGGTTTCCGTGGAGAGAGTTGGCTTCATACAATGACCGGGAATTCAGTTCTACACACAAACGATCGACCGAAAGAGGCAATCCGGTCGACCGTACCCATGGGGTTCGGTTGACCGAAAGTTTGCAACGGTCGAACAAAAGTCTAAAACCGGCGACCCATACGTGGTCAAAATCCAGAGTCTGGTCAAAATCAATAAGTCTAATCGGTCAACCGACTCAGGGGTCCCGGTCGACCGAAAACTATCAGGGGCATCCTAGCATACTAGTCATCAATCAGTCGAACAGTGCAAAAAACGGTCGAACAATACACAAGGCAACTTAAGTTCTGGTCGAACCAACCAAGGAAAAGGTCGACTGAAATCCAACATGCAAACCCCCGACCCACCAGCACATGCACTACCGGTTGACCGCCACAAGGCATCGTTCAACCGGTGTTGGTTAAAGTCGGGAAAATACATTGAATTGGTCGACCGCCCGAAGGAACCGGTCGACCGTTGGTCGTCCGCAACCTTGCACCAGCCAAGGATTTACGACGTTCTCGTTGTCGGTGAGGTCTCCGACCTCCGACGAATGACCACCATAGCACCCCAACGCGGGTGAGCAATAAAATCACACTATTGAACCGACATACCTTTGGAAGAAGACAAAACTTGCTGAAGCCTCGCTCGTGCAATGTCGCCTCCGGAAAACCTCCTCGTTACCAAATCGATCCCAAACTCAATCTCTCTCTGAGGCGGCAACCCGGAGACATCATCTGCAAAGACCTCTGGAAACTCCCGGACTATCTCATTGTCCTCCAATCTCCTCGCCTCTGGATCTGGAACTACTAGAGTGGCCACGAAAGCTCTGCAACCCTGCTGCAACAACTTTTGTGCCCTCACTGCTGAGACGACCACTCTGCCTCCTCTATCCTTCGTCCCCCTGATCAGAACATCAGGTAGACCCTTCCTCGGGATTAGAATCTTCTTCTCCCGACACAACACTTGCACATCGTACTGGGATAGCCAATCCATACCCAGTATGACGTCGAAGTCCTCCAACGGCAACAAGATCAGGTCAGCCGGAAACTCCTGATCTTCCGAAACAGTCGTGGCGCTGGGGAGGAAGCTCCCCACAATGCCCACCAGACCCAAGGGTGTGCTGACTTCCAACATGGCAGTCAACATCGCAGGGGTACGGCCCAACACGCTCGCAAATCGCTCCGTAATGAACGAGTGTGTGGCCCCACAATCAAACAACACTCTCGCACTCAACCCAGCAACAAAGAGCGTACCTTCCACCACCATGCTGGTGTCTCTCGCCTCATCCGCCTGGATGGTAAAGAGCCGTCCAGTCCTCTGACCCTGTTGTGGCGGCGCAAAAGGTCGGCGACCTCCGCCTCTGCCTGCTGCTGGCGGCCCTGAATGCCTGCTGGACCCGCCTGGCCCGCTCGGACAATCTCGCACAAAGTGGCCTGGCTTGCCACACTCGTGACAAACCCCACGGCCCCAACACTCACCGGAGTGAACACGACCGCAACCTCTCCACGCCTCAGGCTGGCATAATCCACCTCCTCCGATCCGAGGCCTCTTGCCCGGGTTCCCTGCTAGCGGAGCACCCGGACGTCCACTGACCTTCCCCGGTGCTCTCCTGGCCTCAGCATAATTCTGTTGGTAATCTTGATCAATGATCGTCGCAAACCTCACGGCATCGGCCAGCGTCTGTGGCATACTGTATGTCACCTGAGTACGGAGGTGCTTCCTCAACCCCCGTATAAACTTCCTCGCCCTCTGCAGCGGCGTCACAAAGATCTCCGGACAGCAACGCTCCAGCGCGTCGAACCTCCGGGTATACTCTGCCAGGGTCGCCTCTCCCTGCTCGAGGGTCATAAACTCCTCTCTCCTCCCATCTCTGACATGCTCTGGGAAATACTGCCCATTGAACTCCCGTAGGAATTCCTCCCAGCTAATCTCAGTCCTGCCCTCAAACACCACTGCAAATGTGGTCGTCCACCAGTTGGACGCGTCTCCGCCCAACACATACGCTGCCAAGCCTGCCTGCCTCTCAGGCAGGCACTCAATCGCCTGAAGGATCTCCTGAATCTTCAGGACCCAATCCTCCACAGCCTCAGACTCTCCTCTACCATCGAAGGTAGGTGGGTGATGTCTCATAAAGCGGTCGAGCATCGCTCCGGTCGCTGCTGGCTCTCCCTGCCTGACTGGCGATCCAACATCGCACCTAGTCGCCCCACAGTGTCATAGAGCATCCGCCACTCCTCTGCCCAGTCTGTGCCCCTAGTCTCACCGCTGGTGCTACGGTCCCGTGGGGGAGGTCTCACGCGTCTCGGAGGCATCTACACACAAAGAAAACAGCACACTTCAAAACCATGAATGCATGAACTAATGCAGACTCTAAAACTCTAAGGGTGGTTTCTTTGGATAAGGACACTGGAACCGACCGCTCTGATACCAAGTTGTAACATCCTCAACACAGCGGAAATTTTTAAATTTTTATAACACACAATCAACAGAGGATATTACGCAAATAAGGAAGACAGGTGCACCAACATATATAATATATATATATATGAACATCAAAGTATTTCAAAAGACTATACAACGAAAGCAGTAATCACTCGACCTCAACTGAGAGAAAGCTGGATCCGGTAGCGGTGCTCCTCTCCTCGGTCACCACCCCTATCACTGATCACGGCCTGAAAGTAAACATGCAACAATGCCTGAGTTTCCAGAAGGAAACCCCGTATGCCAAACTCTACAATGCAATGAAATGAAAGCACCCTAGCATGCAATTTTACTAACAAGAAAAGCATCTCAAACCGGCTGGGCTCCAGGGCTGTTTCACCCAACCGCAGCACACACCACAGTCACGGGGCTCCAGAGCTTTTTCACCCAACCACCGTACACACACTCGTCGCCAAGCTGGGCGCTAGGTCTTTTTCAACCAACCGCAGCTACCACGACACGACCAAGGGCTCCAGGTCTTTTTCAACCAACCCCTACACGCGGTCCCTGCTCAGGCTCCAGGCCTTTTTCAGCCAACCTGAACGCACTACGGAGCTCCAGGTCTTTTTCAACCAACCCCGCACAAACTAGCTGGGCTCCATGTCTTTTTCAACCAACCGCAGCTCTCACACAGTTACGGGGTTCCAGGTCTTTTTCAACCAACCACCGCAACACCACATTCTAAGCTGGGCTCCAGGCCTTTTTCAGCCAACCCAAGCTCTCACACCGTTACGGGGCTCCAGGTCTTTTTCAACCAACCACCGCAACACTCGTGCACCCTAGCACACTTGCCAGAAGAACATCGGCATCACAACTCGCCCCACACGGACGACCACAACCACAGCACCTCCATAGTGCAAAACTGGACACAAACGGTCGACCGAACCAAAAGTCCCGGTTGACCGAATCGAGCAAATACAGGGCAATCGCATCGACCGGCACTCCATCGGTCGACTGATTCCCACCAACCGCACTCGTTCGGTCGAACCAAAGTCAAGGGACGGTCGGCCGTTTAGATGGTCAACTCCCAAGTTCAACGAACAAAACGACCATTCGGTCGAACGGCAAAGGGGCCTCGTTCGACCGAAAGTCACCAGGGACAAATCCCACAACTCCACAACGAATTCGGTCGAACCCCCGAGCACTCTCGGTCGACCAAATTCCACCAGGGAATTCCTCAACTCTCACCACGAATTCGGTCGAACGCCCGAGCACTCTCGGTCAACCGAATTCGTCCAGAGCATTCCCCCACCCTTCTCAACATGTCCGGTCGACCGAAACCACCATCGGTCGAACCGACCACTATTCCCACTTAAGTCTCGGTCGGACGAAGTCATACAGGCGGTCGACCGTTTGGGTGGTCAACGCCCTACCCGACCAATGACGGTGCACACGGTCGAACGACAAAGGGGACTCGTTCGACCGAATCTCCCCAGGCTTGCCTCCCACGCACAATCGGTCGACCGCCCCTGGGGCATCGTTCGACCGATTTGAGGCAGAACCCGGATTCTCTTCACGAATGGTCGACCGTTTGCACCAACCGGTCGACCGTTTAGGCAGTGAAATCTGCTGCACGTTTACTTGCGGCGAGCCGGAAGGCCTACCGTCGACTTCCAAATACTCACACTACTTAAGTGAGCGAGTTGACATACAGGAAGGTTTGAAGAAACCTTTGAAGAACCACGACGACGCCTCCACGAGCACGTCTCCCCAAAATCACGATCCGCACCTCCTCGACGATCCACCGACACGATTCCACCTCCGTCAACCTCCAACAACCAACCACGACCACCGCACATGTTAGGTTGAGAGAGAAAAAACGAAGCAAAAGGGACGAGTTGGCACAACAACGAACTCACCTCCAACCACCCACCACTCGTGTCGATCCTCCCTTCGCCGGAGCACGCCACCACACGCCGGAGATCAGCCACTTAAGGAGGGAGAGAAACGTGAGGGAGAGAATGAGAGAGTCGTGACAGAGAGTGAGAGAGGGAGAGAGAGCTCACCAAATAATATCTCCCACAAACCAAATCCTCACCATCCATTCCAATCCATTCCATCTCCACTACTCACCCAACACACTCCATGTCAACCCTCCAAATTCATCACCCTTCAATCTCAGCCGTCCATCTCCATCTCCTCCTAATCACCACCTAAACACATCAAAACTCAATTAGGATAGGATTAGGCTCAAGATCCCACAGAACATCTACCTCCAAAGTATTTTCACCTTCAATAATTGTACCTGAAAAACGTATGAAACTAGGAAAAAAGCAGAAATCAAGTCTTTACAATTATGTATACCCAATTTATAATTTTGGATCTACCACCCGCAGTCTTACCCTACTAACAACTAGTTTAGTAATTTACAATTATTTCTAGTGGCCATGGTTCATAGGTCCCCACTTCATAAGGAAACCAAATCGTCGAAAGAAACCCATGTCCCACCTTGCATATATCTACACAAGATGAGGAAACCAAAACAAAAGCTGTTGAGGGGACCAATATCAGTCTTGTGGTCTGCATTTAAGTGGAAATATACGTCGGAGTAGTTGACGCAGGATTGTTGGTCTGTCGCTGTCCAATACATGTCTGTGGAGACCAAAATTAAAGCTGGTCGTCGATCTGTGAGATAGGGCTCCCTTTATCCTTTTATGGGATGTCTCCATCCTCTTTTGAAATTACAAGTTGCAAAATTAATGGTTGCGGTTGGGAAAAGTAGGAACGATCAGGGAGGCACCGGGATTTTTGTTAATCCAAATTTTGATACGGCAGAGATCCATAGTGATGTTTTGTATTTAATTGAGGTGAGTCGACTAACCTCAATTAAATTTGAACCTAACGACGTAGTTTTTTTTATTCCTTGTAACTACCAAAGTAACGATATATGTTGAATTTGTATGGTGAATCAGTTCTCCATGAACATCTTTTTCAATTGTCAGGCAGTCAAAACTCGTTTAGAAAACTTCAAACATGTCATACGTACCGTCGAAGTACCATTACTCTTTTGCACTCTAGATTTCGACACTGATCAAACTTTCTTAACGTATTTGAAGTGACATTGGAGTTTTGAAGTGCACTTCTTATACACCATTCCTAAGATTGTGTTTGGATTCGACCCTTGGATTCGATAATTTTCTTAAAAACTCATCTTCTAGGTGTCAACCCAAGAAACTAATTTCTTGCCAAACTCAGAAATCTAGTGATCTTAAGTGACCTGCTAAAATAAAACCCGAAAACCAGAATAGAGCATTGAAAACAGTTCAAACTGGAATTGGGAAACCTACAAATTTACTTGGGTTTATCGACCCACAATTAAATAATAAAGTTTCAATAAGAAACTGTTAAACCAACACCTTGTTTCCGAAAGTGACCTGACCCGAAGAATCAAACCACAAACAACCATCTCCAGACAACCGGATTCCGACCATCTGGCCAACAACCACAGTGAAAACTCACAGCCCGTTATATTTCAAATGGTAACACCTAAGCTAAGTTTTCTGTGCCGTGGGGCGTAGCAAAGCTTAGGATTTAGTTTCGATATAGCCGATTCCAACGCTGATATGAAACTTTTAACTCCATCAAAACTGCAACAATTAGATTGAACTGCTGCTCTATCTATTGACCAAGTAATGAATTGGGATTTGGAAATCTGCAATTGGAAATGGAAAACAAACAAGTGGAATATCTCACATGAAATTGCATAGGCAGCGGTACAAATAATACACTGCGTTTTGGATAAATTAAGGAAAGCAAATCTTTCGTGACATTAATTTTACATATCTAAGCAGCTTGTAGTACTATATAAGACACATTTAACTTTCTTCAGTGAAAGCTATTGCAGATTTGAAAATCAGCACCATTCCTCGCTCGAACTGGGTGACAGTCTTGTTTAACTACCCAACAACAGCTTACTTCCTGTATTACTTGGGAAAGCAAGAAATGGGATCTTGAGCCAGTTAAACCTCACCCGACATTAGGCATTAAGCAAGGACTACATACCCTACACATGCTTCTCTGCGGTCATTTGTAGGCATCACTGCTTAGTCACTGTACTCCGAGGAGTAAGATACTATATCATCATCCTCATCGACGTTTCTGTCAAAGTCACCTGCTTCGTCCCCTTCGACATCTGCTACATCGTCATCATCTTCCAGTTCATCTTCCACATCTTCATTTGCATAATCTCCATCAACTTCATCATTAGCATCACCTACTAGACCTGCATTTACTTCGTCATCCTCGCTGTCCTCACCCATCAGCACTTCATGCTTGTTATTATAACCTCCGGGATATCCAACTAAGTGATCTTCATACTCATCCCCGGAACCCTGCTCATTATCATCTGATCCAGAGAATCCAGCAACATTATCATCTTCAATATATGCTTGTGGAATTTCATTTCCATTCCATTCCTCCTGTCCAAAGCTTTCAGGGGATTCTCTACGACTGTTTTTATCAACACTGTTACCGGCATCAAGAAAACCACCTGCCTGCATGTCCTTCTCAACAAACAATCTGCTTTGTGGCATTTGCCTTGGTCTGACCGTACGACGTCCTCGCCTACGTCCTCGTCCACGAGATCTGCCCCTTGGTTGCCTTCGTACTGTCCTTAGAATACTTCTTGACCTTTCGTCCTTCAATTCTGACCTTAAAGTTGTACTTCCTCTTTGCCCTCTCCCTCCACGGCCTCGACCCCGCTTTCTACCACGAGTACCTCGACCACGTAGAGAAGTGCGTCCTATTCCAGGGTCAGCCCAACTGTATTCAGGATGATAATCAACTTGACTCGGAGTTTCCATAAACCCATGTTCGTTAAAGTTCTTTGGAGCATCATACTTCGATGGTGGTTGCTGTCGGGGAAAAAAAGCACCAGTGTTATGCTACAATCATGCTTAGTCATCAAAAGAAAATACATATAATGAAAAATTGTCCACCAAAACATGATGGAAGTGTATGGATATCAGTCTAATTTGTGGCAACACCATCCTAGTGGGAATATATCTTGAGAAAACAACTCAAGTGAGAATACTACTCTAGGAGTCCATTGGTCATAATATCTGCAGATAAAAACAAAAATACTCACTATTAAGTCTCCAGTTTCCTGCTCTTTACTTGATTCAAGCTTCTGACTCAGCAGGTAGGAGATAGAGGCATCAAGATCCATAAGCCGTAATGCCACAGCTGCAGTCGTTTTAGGTACCCATGGAAGCACAGGAACTGAACCAGATTGAACTAGAGCACCATCGGCATTGTCATCCGATGCTGAGCAACTTAGCAATTCATTTGTAGTTTCAAAGTTGGAGGACACCCAGTCACGCTTTAAGGCACCTTCAAGTAGAGTTAACAACTGCAAGGACATTTATTTGTTATTTTCATTTACCTTCGTAGAAAAATATGGGGCAAGATTTTTCACTTTTTATGTGATGAACAAAAGAGATTAAAACTCATCCAGATTCAGTCATATATATATATATATATATATATATATATATAAAAGAATCGCAAAATCTTTCAATAAGTGAGACATTGAAATAGCATTTCGAGAAGAGAGAATTTTAACAACACCATTTCAAACTTCTAATACTCCAGTGATGTTTCTAAAAACTCCAATGGCCAAAAACAACTCCAATTTTCTCTACGTCAACCCTGAATGGTAGTTCAGCGTTTGAGGAATATTTAAGTGAAAGTTACTGTACGTTTGTAGATAGAAGAAATAAAATACAAGTATACAAACTTGGATCAATTGTATATTTAAAAGGACAAATGTGAATTTTTAGACTGAAACTTATATGATTGTAACTGGCAAATGGTGAAAAAGAGAGCATTCATAGGGTGCTAGAAATCAAGGTTATGTTCTCAAGATTTAGATACTAGAAGGATCTGAAAGTGAAATTCCCAAAAGAACAAATGTTTGTTTGTCTGACATATGAGGTTAGATGAAAGTGAAGATAATTGAGACCACCTAAATGACCTGGTTACTAGCAATCCACAAAGGGTTCCTAGTCAGCTTATTTCACAACTTTGGTTGCCAATGCAATAGGTACGAGTACATTATGACAGGAATCACCCAGGAAAACCAAACCTCCTCGAAGAAAAACAGAGAATAACTAGTAAACTAATGTCAAATTGATTATAAAACTCAAAATTCTAAGAATTTTTTTGATGATCAATTTAAAACCTACTTGATGCGCAGAATATTTTTTTAATTCTATGTGAAGTCACTGGGGGGAAACTTCCAGCATATTACATGTCTGAAGTAATACACAAAAATATTTGCATAATAAAATCACTATTCAGTTGTCCAAAATAATAAAAATGGTGAAACAAACCTGAAACAGATCTTCTGCCGAAGATGAAGAGTGCAACTTCACACTCCAAGATTTCCTATATCCATCTGTCCAGAAAGGCAGAAGAGCTATGGATGGAATAAAAGCCTGCAGACACAAAACCCCAAGAAGGAATTACACATGTGTTTCCAATCAGCTCTATATTAGTTAAGATCATTATCTTTACCTCAATGCGTGATAACAGTGCCTTAAGCATTCCAAACCTTATTGGCAAAGAAGAATCTGAACTATGAGGAGTCCATCTGGGATCCATTTTTCCCCTCTCTTCGCATCGAGATACATGTTCTGTAAAACTGACATCAAAATTATGACAATTCTCGTAGGTCTTATGGCAAGAAGGACAATGTTTTTCCTCGGAAAGGTAAAACTCGTAGCAACAGCGGCAAGATTTAAGCAGCTCGGGGCATCTATTTTTCCCATATTTCATAGCACACAACACTGCCGAATTTAAGCATTCACGCCATAGCCACTTCTGAAGATCTTGATATCTCTTCATAGCGGAACTTCTCTCTAAGGCATTACGTCCAAGTTCAATTTTGAAGGTTGAAGATTGCTCGGACGTATCAGACGTGGTCAAACAAACTGTACTTCTGGGACTGTGAGTACTAATATCACCAGGGCTACAAGCTATATCATCAGACTCTGTTTTAAAAGCTCTAAATGAACAATCACTGGCGCATTTGTTTCGTCTGATTGTATCCTTAAAGGAAGACTCAACCTTTTGGAACATAGAATGCAAATGTGATTCCCTAATTCCACGTGTATCCAAAGAACTTACAAGATCATCAAATGCCTAGAACAAGAAGGATTCGTAAGAAAACTATATGGCATAAATAACACATGAAAACATTACAACATTCAAAAGTATAAATCCCACAATCAAGGAATTTGAAATATATTTGAGCACAAGAGCAATTGCCAAGGTTAGGGTGAGCTTCGGTCCAGGACCGAACCGGACCGGACCGAAACCCGAATTTTCGGGAAGTCCGGACCGAAGACCGGACCGAATAGGTTCAGTCCGGTCCGGTCCGGGTTGGTCCGGGTTGTTTTAAAAGCTCTAAATGAACAATCACTGGCGCATTTGTTTCGTCTGATTGTATCCTTAAAGGAAGACTCAACCTTTTGGAACATAGAATGCAAATGTGATTCCCTAATTCCACGTGTATCCAAAGAACTTACAAGATCATCAAATGCCTAGAACAAGAAGGATTCGTAAGAAAACTATATGGCATAAATAACACATGAAAACATTACAACACTCAAAAGTATAAATCCCACAATCAAGGAATTTGAAATATATTTGAGCACAAGAGCAATTGCCAAGGTTAGGGTGAGCTTCGGTCCAGGACCGAACCGGACCGGACCGAAACCCGAATTTTCGGGAAGTCCGGAACGAATAGGTTCTGTCCGGTCCGGTCCGGGTTGGTCCAAAACCCGGATTTTCCCCTTAAATTTTCGGTCCGGTCCGGACCGAAGACCGAATTTCCAAAATTTTGTGGACCGAAAAAATTCGGTCCGGTTCGGTCCAGGTGCCCGGACCGGACCGAATTTTGCTCACCCCTAGCCAAGGTTGTGTTTGTTTGCTGAATGGTTGTGAAATTGAGGGAGTTGAGTTTCAAAACTAAACTCTATGTGATTGATAATCAGTACATATTAACTTGGTTCTTACAATTTGCATATGATTACTTGCTACGTCTTCAATTAGTTTCTCAGATATGATCAATTAAGATTTCTTTGTTGAAAGATTAACTTGAATACGTGGTCACAAATAGTATCCTAATAGTCAGGTTTATGTTGCATCATACCCGCTTTGCATGAAGACAATATCTCCATATCGCCTCAGATTTGTATCTATGTCCGTGCTTCCTAGCTTCCAAGTAAGACTATTTGAAGTTCACTGAAGTCTAAACTAAATGTTTTACTGATTATCAATTAGTCAAGAACTCAAGATACGTCTTGAGTCAGAATTTTTAAGTAGCTTGAATTAGAGGACTTTCTCAAAACAAAACATACCCTAATAGGAGTGCAAACGGATACAAATATATGTATCCGGTCTTTTAAGGATATGGATATCATTTTTCCATATCCTGGTAGATTCAGATATGGATATCGGATTTCAAGTTTTTCCGGTTTGATGGATACGAATACAGATATGGATATTGTATATTTTGGTCGGATACGGATATCCACAGGATTAAGATAATGTTTTTTCCTATATATGTTTAAATTGGTTATTTTTTCAAATTCCTTTTAATTTTTACTTAACATTTTACTACTAAACAAAATTTGTTACATTTCCAAACTAATATAATTAAGATATAACCTTATTCAATTTAAGAGGTACAAATTTATGTGAATTACCATGATATACACTCATTTTATATTGTATATGTACATTGCATTTATCCGTTTTATATATGTTCCATATCCGTATCCGTTTTAAGGATATTGATACGCACTTTTTATAGCAAGGCGACCCGTATCTATATCCGTAAATCAAATATGGATATGGATATGGTAATACCTGTATCCGATCCGTTTGCACCCTTATATCCTAAGCACAAACAAATACTTCTCCCCTTCCAACATTTGCCAGGACTCAAAACATATTATATTATTCAACAAAAAAGGAAACGGTCATAATAGACAAGAATTGTTTGTTTTTGTATAATCAAACTAGGCTTTTTTTTTTGCAAATCGTTATGTACACAGATTCAGTTATACCCAAGTCACCAAATGCTCCCCAATTTATCCGGCGTAGTTTTTTTTCAATTTTTTTTATGATTTAACATTCTTAAGATGCACTTTTCCATGGATATCAGTTAGAGATACTTCCCACGGACAGATGCCTGCAGAAAACACTATGATATGCAAAAATGCAATAGCAGTGGAAACCATCTTTAACCTTTAAGCCAATACACAAATAGCATGTTTTCGGTCCCTGACCAACAACCAACTAGTTAAGGCAACAGTTGGAAGGGTCATTCACTTTAAAAAGTTATAAAGAATTTATCGACATTATGACATAAAGTTATCTAATTGGAACGGGATCTTAACTCAAGAGGTATGGTGAAGCGCCAAGTCCACCAAAATAATTATCCACCAGGAAAAATGCAAGGAAACGAAATCATATAACTAGTTAATGGAGCACACCGATAAGATCACGTCGCACAAAAATTGGACCAGGTTAATGTCAATGTTTCTCAATTGCTCCTGCATTCAATGTTTAGGAACTGGCGGTTGTATATGACGCACTATGAATACAAAGTTTGATATATTCTGAAAATACGACACCATTTTAAATGCCTAGCATTATAACATCAACTATAATTGAGGAACCAATTTTTTTTCCTTATAAGTCATTCTGTTTTTGGAGCGATGCACTGAGCAATTTGCAAGAGAAAAAGGGCAAGAGATAAGCATGTTACCTCCTTAGAATCAATAAGCCTCCAATATCCATCCCTGGACTCAAAGAATATTCTCCCTGAACCTGGATCATTTTTAGAAGCAGATGCCACAAACTGCCAATACCGATTACGTCTACGATCTTGACCTAGGGGTAAAGATCTGTAGACATAAATCTCTTCTGCTTTGTGACCAATGTATGATTTCATTTGTGAACGAGACCTTTCTGCCACATATCCACATGGCTGAGGTTGCGAACCATCAAGATTTGGAGGCAATTCCTGCCCCACATTCTGTTCGGTACCCGTGTTATTGAAATTATTAGGATTTCCCATATCAAAGGGTTCACCATTAACAGAAGAGTTGAGATTTATCACACCACACTTATTGTCAAGACCAGCAAATGGGCTAGGGCTTCCATCAGTATTAGCCTGCATTGCCTCAGTCTTCATTCCTGCAGGAGAAGGGAACTCATATCGAGACATGTACTCGTCTTTTATTCGCCTTTTATCCAGTTGAGCCTCAGCCCACATTTGCTTCTTAAGAGCATTTGCAGCCTCTAGTCGTTCCTGACAACATTTGGTTAAAAGTGAGCACTAAAAATAACAGAGATAACAAATTCAGTACAACAAACGTGAGAAGGTACCTCAAGAACATTACGGATTGCGTTCCCTTCAATCGCCACATTGATTAGAGAAACAAGGGCATTTAGACGTTCTTCTATACTAAGATCAGAATACTCGCCTTCCATTAAGCCTTGAACCCATGATTCCCCAGAATTACTTTCATCGATCTCTGTGCCATCTAACTCACTTTGTTTTTCTTCTCGGTAGTTAGAAGCGTCACCATCAAAGGAACAATTAACAGGGCCTGAGATGCTTCTATCCTTCAATCCTTGCTCAGAAAATGAGCAGTTATTATCCAAACTGCCTACCTCATAATGTGAAAATGTTCCAATACTTTTTGAGAATGTAACTTTACTTTTTCTTATGGAATCAGGTGCTGCTAACGGCTTAATTTTATGCTGGGTTGGTGTATGCAAATTGTCTTCAGTATTGATACCACCATCAACATCAGGATCATCAGCACCATCACTTTCAGATGCTTCATCCCTTTCAGGATCCTCATTATCTTTTTCAGCTTCCTCAGATTCCGAAAATCCATTTTCAAATATTTGTATCTTCTCTCTGGCAGCTGCAAGTATAGCCTCAGCATCAGCAGGATCTTTTCGATAAGGACTCCTAACACAATATGTTGATGGAGCGGTTCTTTCGAAAAGCTTGGTATCCCGTGACAATGCAGCAGCAATAGATGCTTCCGGAGTCTTGCTTGTTGTGAGGTCTCGGAGCCCAGACCTCTAAGGGAAGACAGAATAAATAGATGACCAGGTAATCCAACACACAAAAATGAAAAGAAAAAAAATTTACCTGGATCCTGTCAGCCACCTCCAAAATTGTCAAACCGTCACTTCCTTCTAAAGATAGAACATAAAATGCTGCAAATTTCACTGTTCCAGGAGTCAACCGGTGTCGCGACCTACGTAAATGAGAAAATCCTTTCTCTTGCATCACAGCAAGAGCATTTTCAGCAGCCATGCCACTCCTTAGAGTTGAAATTATGTCTTCACCATCATGGCCCTATATGTAGTAGGGGTATATGGTTTCAATTAAGTAATTCAATTATTGAATTTGTAGAATGTGAATGTACAGTGGTTTTTCCTTATCAATACATGGTTACCTTACCGATAAAAAAAGGAATTTGTACAATGAGAATCATATAAATTGATCTTAGGTTGTCAATATTACACTTTTTAATAGGCCCATAACCATAAACTGCCACTACAAATTGTGCAACAAAGAAAGGAAAATAATTAAATAACCTCATTCTCATCACAGTAATATGCTCTCTCTACACTTCTTTTCTTCAGTTGTGGCCCAAGACCGGCAGATAATGCAAATTGTCTAAGTATTTCAGGCCATGTTAATGGGTTCAAGTGACGTTGCCAACAGCGTATGTCAAAACCCCATGCATATGCCTACAAAAAACAGTGTTAGAAGTTGTCACAATAGTCTATATAGTAAATCGTGTAGAATTTAAGACAGACCCCTTCAACAACTTGGGGGTGCCCACCACCCAGATTAGCGGCACTGTTATGAGTGCCTGCCATTGACACTGATGGAGTCCTTGCTACATCTTCAATATCTTTTATGATCAATCTCAGAAGAGCAATATGTACCTCCCCTAGCAACCTAGGATCCTAAAAAGAAAATTGGCATACTAGATTAGCTAAAACTATTCATGCTTTTGGCAACTCACTGAGGTCTAGAATGAACAGAAATTATTGAAATAAATTTTTTTATCGGAAATTATAGAAATAACATAAATACAGAGGACTCACGAAATCATGAAGAGATTGAATAAATTCATCAAGAGTAAATGGCCAAACAGCAAGCACATCCGCGAATGTGATTAAAAACTTCCAAACCTGAAACATATCAATGACCAAATAGATTGTCAAATAAATACTTGCTTTATACTCCACAGGGAAATGGATATCCATCAGATAAAAGATAAAAACTGTAAGATACAGGTAAAAGATGAATTGGAGTAAAAATTACTGACAAAGGTGATAATATAAAGATGCAGAGAATAAACAAGGGAAAAGTACCATCAGCAGGTTGCCGATATTCTCTTCAGAATTAACCCACGGCTGGACTGAGAATGGCCTCCTCAGAAGGACAGACTTGGGAGGAAATACACACAACATATCTGAAACATAAAAAGGGTTAATACACTACAATGAAAAGAAACAGATATACAAAAAATAGCACGATCATCCTACTAAAATAAAATGCCAAAATATTATCTTATATTGGTGATAGAAAAATCAGAGAACAGGTATTATATTGGATGAAAATGGAAACAAAGACGAGATAGTATTCCATTAATATTGGAAATATATATTATAATACATAAATAAATGAACCATTCAAACTAAGAGCAACAATGTAGAAGTTTCCAACAAAATGCGAAAATAATGGACATCTAAATTGATTAAAAACATCCTGTCTATAAGATTTTTTTAGGTGTTACTCTTATCTGTCTCATGTGATTCCCGTCTACATGTATTTTCCATTTTATAACATTTTATATAATATATACCTCGAAATAAATGAAGATTTTGCAGAGAATCACTGTCCAGTGAAATTATTGATGGCAGCTCCTTACTGGATGCAGCCAGCTCCATGAGTTCCAAACGCTCGTCTTCAATAAGCTCCATATATTCTTTAGCAATTCTGCGAGCGGTGGCCCTCTCATGAGCCGCTTTTATTCTAGCTGCTTCCTTCTCTCTTCGCATTTCCTCCTTGAGCCTCAATTTTTCAGCCTGAAAATCATTGTAACAGGAATATGATGGAATACATATTCGGAATACATATTCACAACTCAGGATGTATGATAGCTAATCAGGTACCCTTATATTTGCTTTCTGTAGGAACTTCTCCCTTCGCTCGTGTTCACGCCGAAGCTCTCGCTGATACCTCTCCTCCTCACGCTGTTTCTCACGCAACATCCTCTCTTCGTCTTTTCTTCTTTCCCTGTCATGCCTCTCCATTTCTCTCCTCATTTGTTCCTCCCTCTGGTGATAAGTACGCAGACAAACAAATTAATTTACAACTTCTAAATTTCATGAGACAAAAGACACCAAATGATTGCACCTTTCTTCTCATGACATCTTGCTTCTCAAGTTCTCTTCTGATGCGCTTTTCATGAGCTTCCACTTCTTTTGCGATTCTTGCCTCTTCACTCTATCAAAAAAGATAGCAATTGACAATCAAACTTGTAAGTTCATCAAAAGGGGAAAAAATAATTCTCCAGGAAGCACATGAAAAGGTTCACAAGTACAATCTCAGTAGCATGACATGTTGTACTGAGATGGTGTGCTTGGCCTCCATATTGTTCAAAAGAATGCAATGAATACAGTACCTTGGGCTTCCTTTCTACCCGGGCAACATCTTCCTCTCGGCCAATTCTTCTGTCGGGTGGTAAAAATGGGCTCTCTACTGCTAAGGCATGTTCACCGCTAAATGGAGCATCTGTCCCAGAACTTGAATACAAATTCTTATGTGGGTAATTATCATGTTCTGCAGAACCAGATGGAAAAATGTGATGGGCACCTTGAGTCAGAGTCATCTGATCTTGGTAAGGGTAACTGGGGTTCACTTGCTCAGTTCCATGCACAAACAATCCTCCAGCTTGCAATCCTAGCAACCTAGTGCTCGGAGCGTCATCAACGGAATCAGAACAATGAGGTGGTGGAGGCCTTTTATATCCATCTGAATGAACACTTGGCTGCTCCGGGAGAAACTGGTATTCATGCACAGGTCTCGGAACTACTGGAGCATTAAGTAGATGAGTAACACCGACTGCTGACTTTCTCTTCCCACCGGGAAAATTTGAAACATGACAATGCTCTGTATTAGGCAAGAATGTTGACATCTGCAACCAGAGCATAACTACAAAAGATAAGAGAAATAATGACAGTACTATCCCCTACAAGTTAGCCCCTGGCACAAAAAGAGTAGAAACCTAATAAATCACAAGCATAATATAACCTTCATGGATTTTATATCATGTGCCTCAACATATCTTCCATCATAAGGTCTTGAAGGATGCTTCTGCTGTCCAGTGGGCTCTGCTTCAATTCACCAAATAAATAATTTAAGAAATGTGTGTAAAATTAAAAAATTATAATTTGAAACTCAGACTTGAAGTTTTTTTTTACTGGTAAACTCAGACTCTCTTTTTTATCGGTAAACTCACTTAAAGTTGAAGAGTAGTTAACTGTATGAGCAAATGAAAATTGTACACCCAAACAAAATAAAGCAATATCTTATAATACAGATTATTGTATTGTTGTGTAAAAACTGGCTAAAGGTGCAAGAGAAATTACTTGAGCACAAGATTTTTGGAAAGACAACCATTATAGGAATTTCAAATTTGTTCCTATATAAATTTATACATCACAATGACAACATAATTCAAAACCACATTTTTAGTTGGTTTTTGTTGCTCTTGTCAGAAGTCATTATTTGGTTTATTTTAATATCTTGCTTCAGGTTCAGAGGTCTCAATAATTTTGTAGAATCGTTTGATATCATTTTACTCTTTGTTTTTTGATATTTATGGGCTAAAATTAGGCACGTGTTGTTATTGTATCACTGTACAATGGGTGTTCACAAATTATCTGAAGGTCTGAACTAACTGCAATTTTTAGTAAGTCACATAATCTTTTGTTCTTTTGCTAAAGCTTATCACTTTATTCTATTGCATGTCCTCCTTGCTCTCGCATTAGGCGTTTTATTTAGTTTCATCATCTTGGTAGTTCTAGTCTTTATGAAGCTAAATAAGACAATATTTTCGAAAACTGAGACTTTATCATATCAAAATAATAACCAAAACACACAAGTGAAAACAAGATAAGAATAGCATCTTGTAAATTCACTACAATAACCAAGCATGAGGAACAAAAGTTGATGGTATAACTTACAACCTTCAACCAGTATTCTATTAATTTGTGTTTGACTATCTGTCTCAATATGCCAAGTAATTGCATGGTAAGCAATTTCAAGGTGCTAACAAATTTCTTCACCAACAACCTAATTGATAAGGCTATAACCTTCTAACCTCTTCCTACCGGATATTTCATAATCAAGAAATTTGAAGAAAAAAATGAGCATAAAATAATCTAATTATTATAGAAAGATATTAGTTACAAAGTTGCCCCGAAGAATAGATATCAAACGTAACTTACCTATTGGTGCCCCAAAGGCACCAGGGGGCAACGGATCGAAAACAACTCCAAGGATAGGTCCATCCTCCTGTATCCTCTCTCCTAGCTGAGACTCAACAAAAGCAATCGCCCTCATCTCAGACATTGTCGGCTGCGGTGAAGGTACCACTTCATAGTACCGACTCCTAACCATGGGCGATGGCTCGACCACCATCCTTGAGGCAACAGGTGCAGACATCCGCGCCAATGCCTTCCTGGGCTCACCATGTGAATTTACCCCAGAACCAGACGCTGAACACCCCGATGCCGCTACCAACTCGCTGGCCTTCCGATCCTTAAGCCTCCTATGACAAAACCACATCTGCAGCTGCCGATCCGACAACCCAATCTTTGCGGAAAGCTCCGCCCGTGCCTCCTCCGACGGGTACGAAGCCACTAACAACATCAAAATGCAGCCAAATCAAATAAAACGAAACCCAAACACACAGAACCAAAAGAAACACCAAAATCAAACCAAACACAAAAAAACATTAAAAACACCCAAATCCAACCAAACAAAACCCACACACACAAAATCATTAAAGAGACCCAAATCAAACAAAACGAAACCAAAACACAAAAAACCTAAAAACAGCACCCAAATCAAACGATACAAAACCCTAAAAAATACACAAATCAATCCAAACGAAACCCAAACAAATCAAACCCAAAACAAAAAACAAGCAATCTTTAAGGCAAAAAGAGAAGGGGATTTTGTTCCAACTCACAAGCATAAGCCTTCTCGAGCAGATCCAATTGGAACGCCGTCTTCATCTTCCTCTTGGTGGTCTTCTCACCGCCATCGACGCCCTTCTTCTTCTCCCCAGTCCCTTCGCCCCCATCCGACATCTCCATACCCCCAAATCCACCGGATTAGGGTTAGGGTTCTCAGATCGGGAAAAGAGATGAGAAAAGGGGGAATAATAAGAAGAGAAAAAACAGAAGGGGGTAATTTTGATTCGTTTGGATTTATGATGTGATGATGAGAGGAATAATAATAAAAATAAATGAGGAGAAGGGGATTGGAAATAGTGTGGAATTGGATTGATTGGGTTTGCGGTTTGTTGTTTGATTCGGTTTTGGGCGAAGAGATTTGCGCTTCCATTTTCTCTCTCTAAACTAATCTCTCTCCTTTTTATCCTTACTTTTTTTCTTGAGGCGGAGGGAGTGGGGTTGAAACAAAGGGAAGGAAAGGGATTTTGGATCCTGATGTAATGTTGTGGTTATAAGTTTCGCATCGTGCAATCAATCTAAAGGAACAACAACCTGGATTGAGACTTGTTGAGTTTTGGTTTTTTTGATTCGAGCCTGGGTTTGTTTGTTGTTGGTGTGGATCTGGGATTTTCTTGGCTTTTCGGGCCTTTTTTTAGTGGGTGGAAAAGAAAAAAATTGGAATGGAAAAGGTCAATGGGATGATGCGGGGGCTTTTCTGTGGGAGTTGTTGTTCTTGTTGTTGTCCGGCACGTGAGAGGTGGGCCCCACTGTTTGAGCTTCGCCGTGCAAGTGGGACCCACTTGGGTTGGATAGATTCGTATGAATGTCATCTTTGTTCTCGCGGGGGTTTGGATGGGTTCGTGTGATTGTCATCTACTAGGCTCTAGTTTTCTTTAAAAGCAATGATTAATTATATATTTTTTTCTATGAACCACATCAAATAACCAAAAAAAAAACATACATGCTCATTGCTGGTCAAAATCCTCCTCCCCCCACCACATACTCCACTCGAAGGGTTCAGACAATCAGTTACAAAACATAAAAGTACAAATTAATTACCAATAGACAAAAAGCAAGAACAAAAAACCTTGCAACCACCGTTGTCATCCATCCCAAGTTTGCAGCAATGTGTCGGAGTCAGGTTGAGCAAAGTTCGATTTGAACCAAACTAGACTAGTCGGTCAAGACCAGACTGGATTGATTGGAATCCGGTCCATAGGGTTTTTCAGAATTCGGGTTCCGTCCAGTCTGAGATTTTCGGGGTTCCGTCCGGTCCGAAATATATTTATATATAATTTATTGTTTTTTAACAAAACATTACAGTATTTACTTAAGATCTATACTATAAATATCTTAAATTTGAACTAATTAATGTCGTTTGAGTAAATAAAAGTTTTAAAATATAAATTTTGGTTCAAACCTGGTTGGGCCAGGTCCAGAACGAAATTGGCCAAATTTGGTCCATGTAACGAATCCCTTTATCTCTTTAATGTACCTACCCAAAATCCAAACAAATCAAAGCAATTATTTAATATCATATTATTAGATGTAGTGTTTCCGTAAACAACTTTTTTTCTCTATTGTCCAAAAGAAAGCGTTTAGTAGTAAGTTTCGTTTTTGCCCTTAAATCGAGGCTATGTTCTTCTTAGTGTCCCGTTATTTGACCATTGGCTTAAATACATAAGCTTTAGATGTTATGATTTTTTTAAAACAGGTTGAATAAATCCAACGAGGTGGCCTCCTAAAAGTCGAATAATTCCCCCATGTATATCAGAAAACAAACTTTTATTTAAACATATTTATTTATAAATGAATATAATATGTACAAACAACATAATATAATCAATGGAAAATGAAATTATGTTGTCTTTCCAATTGTATCTATTTGGAGCTCACCAGGCCGCCAATTGGCAGTCCACAACCGCTGATTGGCATTCCGTTTAGTCATGTTCCCCTCCCGGCTTCTCCTGGCGACGTCTCGTGATCTTTAAAAGCTCCTGAAACAAAATAACACTACAAACAAAAAATTAAAATCACTCGAATCGTCCAAACCAAAGTCTGGACAAAACACCTCCCCGGCAACGGCACCAAAAATGTGATTGAAGCAGTTATAATAACCGCAAGTGCACGGTCCCGTTGAAGCGGTGGCAAATACAGGTTGATCCACATGGAGGTGTGTCAACTCTGGTTTGTTCGGAGGCAAGTGGGGAAAAGATGGGAAGAAGTTGTGATTACACTAAACTAGTAGGCAACAAAGAAGGAAATGAAAGCACGAGAGGAACTAAAACTAAACTAAGCAACTACTAATTAGAAAGATGAAATTCAGGAATGTAAAACCCCTAAGGGGTGGAGTGTGTGTACACATCAAATAAGAGGTGATGAATGCATTCAATAAGCACAAGTGTATATAGTGTTTGATATGCATAAGAAGTACAGCATGACAAGACTTATCATCCAAATCACTAACTCAAGTGATTAATATGAGCATGACAAGTTTGTTATTAAAAATCTAAACAAACATGGAATGTACCTAAAGATTATGGCAGAAATCATCAAGTTAAGTATTCTCTTTAATTCAAACAAACACACTTACATTTCTCACATACAACAACATATAACATTCATTTCATACTACATGACATGTATAAGCATCAACTTCACCCCCAAAGGGGATGAAACTACTCATTAAAAGAAGACAAAACGAAATTAAGGTAATTAAGATAGGAAAGGGAGACATGCTAATTACTTCTACTAAGATTAAGACAAACAAAACAAGCTAAACAAGCAAGCATTAAAACAAAAGACAACATTAAAACAAACTATGAAGAATTATTTTATTTACATGACTCACATTAATAGTGGCATTTTTCTCCGCCTTGAGTTTTGCCCCAAGGCTTACTCCAAGTAGAGAGAGTGCCACTAAGCAATGGGTAAATACAAAGGAGAATGAATAGTTCTATTTATAGTCATATAAAAAGGTAATCGGGGACCATCCCCCGGTATGAGACTAAAAACATAATATAAATGGACATAAAACAACTTAACCAACGACCCGACTAAACCGTGAACATTTTGGGCACATTTGGACCGCCAATTGGCGGTCTGGGACAACCAATTGGCGGTCCATATATCTTGGATTGTGTCTGGATTTTTGTGGTTCGTTTCTGGCCTGATTTCTTAATGTTTTATGAACCCTATTTGGTTGTGGATGTTTGGGCCCGGATCTAATTGCCAAAATACTCATCATGATGGTGTGAAGCTTCTTGATTTGTTCATTGATTCTTTTGGTTTACATCCAGGTTCTTCTCTCTTGCATCTCAGTCCATAAGTCCTGCAATTCATTTCTTTTTTTGCTTTTAAATTTTTTATAGTCTCTTCTTCTCAAACTTGTTTATTCCTGAAACTTAAACATAAAACTTGTTACGTAGCATTGGTTAGGCTAAGAATAAAGAATATAAGACACAAATATATGCATGATATAATGTCAATCGTAAATCTCTACTTAAGATAACAAGATGAACAACGGAAATAATTTAAACAAACAAGTAGAGAAATGCAAACCACAATGGACACCGGGGATTTTGACAGAGGTTCGGCCACCCACCTACGTCATCTCTTGCAAGCTTCGCTCGACACTTCGAGATCCTCTCACGTCTTCACTAACCACTCATCGTTCCGGGCCGGGAGAGAACAACTTTACAATCTTCAAGCTAGCGAACAACCCTCGTCTAGCTTGACTCCTCCTCTCACGATCCGAGAGGGATGCTTCGGGCTTTCACCGAAACCTTTACAACCTTGATGACAACAACAAGTAACCAAGAGTATTGACACTCTAACCTTGAGCATACTTGGAGTATGACAGGATTTGGGATCTTAAGTGTGGAAGTGGAAGCTTTGAGTGTTTGAGGATTCTCTCTAATGTATGAGGCAAATAGAAGTGGGAGAGCTCTCTAAATAAGGTTCGGAAACCTCTATTTATAAGCTCCTAAGTTGTTATATCCATTGTGATTAATATGGTAAGTGTTTGTGTAAGAGACACAAAATAGAAAAGCTCAGGACACTGTTTTGGACGAATTCGGTCGACTGAATCGGGCAAACCGGTTGACTGTTTCCTTAAGTTTAAGAAAATGTTTAAACAGTCAAGTAATCGGTCGAACCAGGTTGGGCTATAACTCAAGTTCACTTAAGTGAACGGTCGAACCAAAGTATGGAACGATCGACCGTTAAGGGAGTTTTGGCCAGACAAAAGATAAACGGTCAAACTCAAGGAATGATCTTGCTCGACCGAAAATTTACAGGCACTTTGGGCTTCAAGAGAAGTCTACGTTCGATTGACCAGGGTCTAGGGAACGATTGACCAAAAACTTCCAGTATATTCTGGATGATCAATAGGCAGGTATCGAGCGACCGGTGGCCAAGGAATTTTGGGGTTTTGGAATATTCAACCATTGTATAAAACGACAAGTCTAACTATCAAATGACATATGTAGACAGTCTAACAAAATGTTACAACCGGTCGACCGGTACAACATTATAGGCTAACAGAAATAACTGACCCAATCGGTCGAACTGAGAACAAATTCGGTCGACTGATTGGCACAGGCAGATAGGTTTAGGTTTAAGAGTTTTCCGGTCTAAGTTTGGGCGACCTATTGAAGTCCAATTGATCTGAGATTTTGTGTCTTCTATAAGGAACCTACTGTGTATGTAAGTAGATATTTACTCTAAAATGCTCAGTTATACACATGTTCCTAAGACTCAATTACAAGTAAAATTACATGTCTTCAAAAATTTGATTACATGTCTTGACTTGAATTCCTTTCTTCCTTGAGTCTTGATGACCTGCAGATGTTAGCACAAAACAATATATATGTTATGCATAATGTGTGTTACTCTACATTAGATTGTGATTAAGATTAGGTTGAATAAATCATCAAAACATGGATTAAGGCTGAAAAGCCAACATAAACGACACCTTTGCTACCGTTTTTATTCCCCTAAACACGACAACCTGGATGCCATTTTCATTATACCCGTATATGAAAATAGCATTATGGATGTCCTGTTTAGTATACACATTTATGAAAAACTACATCTCAATTGTTGTTTCCATGAAACAGAAATGGTATCTGAGATATCATTTTTACCTAGAGCGAGAAAAAGACTCATTGGCCCCTTCTTCCCCCACGAATTCAGATCTCAATGACGACAACCGTTGAGAGCAAGAAGGCAAGCCCCCTACATTCTCCCTACATTAACTCCATGTAATTGTTTCTCAACTCCATATAACTGTTTATCACCAACATGTAATTGTTTTTCTTGTATTTGCTAAAGAAAACCATAATATACTCAAACATTGCCCAAAAGCTGAGTAACTTCATGGTTTTTACTGGACTCCGAAGGATGTGAAAATCTACAAGGTCTCATTGTGAAGTTTTGGATTCTCGTGTAACTAAAAGATTTGAATTTTTCAAAGTTAATTAAGCAAATGATCTGCAACCTTTAAAGATGATAAGGTTAAACATGTGAACTGATGGAAGCTTAATAGATTTTAGACCTTAAATCTCCAATGATTGAGGTGACAAAAGCCAAAGCATATCAACGAAATATAGTTACTCACATAATCGATGTGAGTAGTTAGTATGGTCATAACCTCAACATGACTTGTTGTAATAAAAAACATGATAAATTGTTACCATCCATACTACATGTACTGCACTAATGATGCGAGACAATTTAGTTTGGGCCATAATAAACATGTGCTCCATCAAATCAAAAGCATGGCGAATAATTAATATCCGTAGTAATCACCCAATATTAATTTTATAGGATTGAAATGAGTTAATATAACCTGAGCCCTCTCACTTCAATAGCTATAGGTTAGTATATAATATAACCCTCATCTTTTGTATGGAATGAAGGTAACAAGAGTTAAAAAATATAGCGCCATGGATACCACACATCCCAAGGCCAAGTTCATTAACGGTAGAAATACTATTAGTGTTGTGAAATGAAGAGACACGGGGGATTTGGAGGAGAATGATAGAGACTTTCCATTTCTCTCTCATAAACAATACAATGAGTCTCTATGTATATAGACAAGTAGGAGAGAGCAATTTTCAGTCTGAACCAAAACCAATCGGTCCAGGTTTCGGTCCAGACCTCGGGATGGATTCAGGTTTTTGTCTGGTCTGGTCCGGTCTGAACTCGGTCCAAAACCCAAAAATCCCCACAAAAATCCGGTCTGGTCCAAAACCTTGGACGAGACCGGACCGATCAATCCGGATTCGGTCCGGACCGAATCTGACCGGTCTGGTCTTCAGTCTCGACCCCGAAGAGCATCCGGGTATGGTCCGGTCCGGGTTCGGTCTGGTCCGATCCGGGTCCGGACCGAAGCTTAGCCCTATAGACAAGAGACATAGATGTTACATGCAATAATAAGCTAATGAATAAAACATATGATATACATTAATGTGAGAATTACATTGCATTTGAATGGGGAGGTTACAAGTAATACCAAGAGATAAGGTGACTCATCCATATAATATATTTGTTGTTTCATAACACTCTCCCTTGGATGATCACTATTTGTTATATGATTTTCAGTCTGTCTCGTTAAAAACTTTGCCAAGTAAAACCTTATGGGACAAAAACATGGTGAAGGAAAAAAGAGTGTAGAACGTATAATTCTCCATTTCAATTTAATATACATTTACAAACTCTCTTAAGTAATATGGTGCTATGTTCATGTCTCATTAAAACTTTGCCACAAAAACCCAGTGGGAAAATATATAAGGTAAAAAGAGTGCATGACATACCTTAACACAATTGTGCAAGCTGTCTCGTTAAAAACGTTGCCAAGTAAAACCCCGTGGGACAAAAAACTTGGGGAAGGGAAAAAGAGTACCACTATAGGCTTTTGGGGCATTATCCTTCAGGGATAATCGTACTCCAGGGATGATAATTAGAAATCTCCTCCCCCTGATACGTAATTCATCAACTTGTATAATGATTGCAACGTCTCCACAATAACACAATAATTTGTGATTTTTGTAGTTGTGGATTAGACATATAGGAATCATCACTGAAGTAAATCTTTATCTTATGAATACAGTAAGTAAATATTGATAATTCCAGATGAACTTTCTTTGTATAATATCTCTTTATATATTTGAATCACTGTAACAATTCTCTTCTGGAGAATGTTCCAACCGCAAGTCGAAAAATAGTTTTCTCTCCAGTCATTTATTTCAAAATTTATCATTCAAATATTTCACGGGTACGTGTTTAATCTCTTAAGGAGTTCCTTTCATATCATTCTTCGAGATGATATACATATTATCTTTCTTTGTTTATATGGTAATCTTTTCATATATCGCTTATCTCCATTATAATTTTCCTTGGACAATTTAGTCCTTCAAGGACTCTCGTATCAATATCAAGTGACACATACAAATTTGTAGTCACAACATATGTCATATGTTTATCTATATATATGTCATATTGATCAAATAACATAACGTAATATTATACATTTCGAGAGAATGAGTAACATCATAATGGATGTTGGGTCCTGAGGAAAACTTGTGTCACTACTCGCTTTATAATATACCACCATGTTATTGTAATGTGATTTCTATTCACATTCTTCAAAAGTTAGGACTACATGTCCAAACAATATGTTTATTAAGTGAGTATAGTTCTACATTATTCGTCTTCTTTTATTCATTTAAAATATGAATGCTTTTGGCATTCTTATAATATTATAGGTTATGGATCCAAAATTTCTCTTGAATTACCATGCTCTAAGAAGGCGAATTAGTCGTCGACGATGACCATTTTATGTTTCTCTCTCGTATCAACATAATGTTAAGATCTATGGCCCCCTAATTGATAGATAAATGCGGAATTAAAAATAATTATCGAAGGATTAAGGAAGAGACAATTGCAAACCACAAATTCGTCGACACCGGAGTTTAGAGAGGTTTGGCACCCACACCCGGGTCCTAGTCCTCCTCGCAAGCCTCGCTTGATCCCTCGAGCCTCGCTTATGGTTCCAGTAACCAATCTCCGTTCCGGGCCGAGATCAACGTCGTTTACAACACCGAGCCTCGCGAACAACCTCGTCTCGCTCGTGTCTCCTCTCACAGCCCGAGAGGGAGCTTCCTCGAAACTTTACAACTTGGTGATTCTTGAATAAGGAATTGGAATCACAATCTAACTAACACTCTACACTTGAGCACGCTTGGATATTGATATGTAAGTGATGGAGTTTAGGCTTGAGTGTTGTGGATTGAGAGCTTGAAGATGGAGAGGATTTGGCTTTGAGTATTGAATAGATAGGAAGTCTTCAAGATGTTCAAAACCAACAAATGAGGTCTTATTTATAAGCCTTCACGCTCAACTAGCCGTTTGGGAGTTGGTGGGGAAATTTACCAATAGGAATGCAAGATGTGACTTAAGCTCGGGCAGAAATCGTGGCATATTCGGTCGACCGTTATCCAAACGGTAGTCCGAAGAATTTGTCTGAATTAAGAACTTGGTCGACCAATTATGTATCGGATCACCGTTCACCAACCTCCAATAGCTTTTATCTATTTAGCCCTAATTAAGTTCGGTTCACCGAAGTCTATTCGGTTCACCGTTCTATGGTGGACAATAGAATTAGTTGGGCTCTGATCTACTCAAGTTCGGTTGACCGTGTACACTTCGGTAGACCGAAGTTAGCACGGGTTTTCTGCTGATATTGAGTGGGAAATTGGTTTATCGATAACGGTCAAGTGCCACGTGTAAATAGTCGTTTGTCTCCTAAAGCCAATAAGGAATCAGTTGACCGATAGGTATTCGGTCGTCCGAAATGGGACAAGTCAATTGGGATCTGGGGACTCAATTCGAAAGCGACCGTTGGAGCAAAGTCCAAAACCGGTCCAGGGCTATTCGGTCGACCGAAGATGGTTCGGTCTTCCATTGGGGCAATTCCAGAGAACACCTAAGTTTTACTGGTGGGAAGTATTTAGGTATCCGAAAGGTGTTCAGTGCACCAAACTAGACGGGATTCGGTTAACCGAAATAGGTTCGGTTTACCGATGAATGACGGGACAGAATCCTAGTGCTTACATAAAACCTTATGGACTCAATAAATACAAAGTTACATGTCTTGGTCCAAAGCTTTGATTACAAATTTTGAGTCTTGATGTCTTTGTCCCAATGCTCATTTACTTGATTGTCTTGATCAACCTATTAAGATGATTGCAAGTATACAAATATATATATATATATATATATATGCAATGCATGTAATCGTGTTTGCTCACTTTGATTGATCAAGATTAGTTTAATTAATCATCAAAATTAATATAGATTAAGGCCAAAAAGCCAACACATAGTTGATTGCAACTTTAATAATAATCAAATCCTCATCGTTTTCCAAAACATTAGGGTTCGACCGTTATGTATTCCTAGAATTGTTACATTTCTAGCAACTGCTTTTTTTATTGGGTTTATATTTTCTTCAGGAGGTAAAATATGAAAATCGATCCTAAATGCTTATTAAAAACTCTAAAAATATACACAAGTATAGGGCATGAAATCCTACAGTGAATATCCTTCATTTTTTACTTAATCTTCTGGTTGCTGACATAGGTGAAATTAGACTTCATTGTCTTTTTACTAAAACTTACTCATAATGATGACACAACCTTATGTGTACTGTTTCCTAGGAAGAAAAAAATGCCTAAAATAGTAATTCATCAATAGTCCCCAACATCAATAATTTTAAAAATCTTTCAAGGCATTCGTTTTGATCCACCAAAGTGGCTGCAGCTGGTTGATTTGGGTGCTCGGAGTGGTATATTATGCAAACATTAGTGTTGGCTTTTTGGCCTTAATCTATGTTTTGATGATTTAATCAACCTAATCTTAATTATAATCAATGTAAAGTAGCACACATTATGCATGACATATATATTGTATTGTGCTAACTTCTATAGGTGATCAAGACTCAAGGAATAAATGAATTCAAGTCAAGATATGTAATCAAGCTATTGAAGACATGTAATTTGTATTTCTTTTGAGTCTTAAGAACTTTGTATATTTGAGCATACAAGAGTTAAAAATAACTTAAACACATATTAGGTTCCCTATAGAAGTCACACAAAATCTCATAACATTTGGACTTCAATAGGTCATCCAAAATTAGAACAAAAATCACTAAAACCCAAACCTAGACTGTCTGAGCCAAATCGGTCGACCGAACCAGTTCTCAGTTCGACCAATTGGATCAGTTAATCAGTTAGTGTCAAACCGCTCAACCGTTGCATACATATTATTCGACCATTTACACATGTCTTGTTACCGTTAAACTTGTCGTATTATACCAACAATCATATTTCTATAAACCTAACAAAACCCCGAAATACTTTGGCCACCGGTCGACCTTTACCAAGACCTCGGTCGACCGTTCGTGGACGTTTTCTTGAACCCCAAAGTTCCTGTTATTTTCGATTGACCAATCCAACCTTTTAGTTCGATTGAACATAAAACCCCATAGTGCGTGTTAGATTTCAGTCGACCGTTCCAACCTTTAGTTCGACCGTTAACTTAAGTATAGCCTATTGGTTCGACCATTCTTGTTTCGGTTCGAACGTTTCCACACCTTTATAAAAACGGTCGACCGTTGATCCCGAGTCGGTCGACCATTTGTGTCCCAAACCGTGACCTGCACTTACTTGTTTTTGTGTTTCTTACACAAACTCGTCCTATACTTATCACAATGTCTTTAACTCTTCTAGAGCTTATAAATAGAGGATCCCCAACCTTATTTAGACAACTCTCCCACTTGTATTTGCCTCCTACATTAGAGAGGTCAATCCAAACACTCAAAGCCTCCACTTCCACACTTTAGTCTTTCCAATCATACTCAAGTGTGCTCAAGTTAGAGAGTGTTTGAATCACTCAAGTTTGTTGCTGTCAAGTTCATTGTAAAGGTTTTGGTGAAAGCCCAAAGCGTCCCTCTTGGATTGTGAGAGGAGGAGCCAAAGCTCGGCGAGGGTTGTTCGCGAGCTTGAAGATTGTAAATGCGTTCTCTCCCGGCCCGGAACGGGGAGTGGATAGTGAAGTCGTGAGCGGAGCTCGGTGATTTGAGTGGAGCTTGCAAGAGAGGACTAGGACCCGGGTGTGGGTGCCGAACCTCTATAAAAACACCATCTTCGTTTGTGGTTTGCATATCCCTTCGATTATTTGCTTGCTTATTTTTATTCCACTGTGCATTCTTGTTTGATTAAGCAAGTAGGTAATTATCTTTACAAGTGATTAGAATTAGAGGCCACAACGATCCTA
Source organism: Triglochin maritima (assembly GCA_963682175.1). Taxonomy (NCBI): domain Eukaryota; kingdom Viridiplantae; phylum Streptophyta; class Magnoliopsida; order Alismatales; family Juncaginaceae; genus Triglochin; species Triglochin maritima. The sequence goes on along the minus strand of OY821781.1, from coordinate 25,274,751 downwards.
CAATTAGAACTATTTTACATGAACTCAAAACACGCATGCTTAATTAGTGTGTTGACTTAGGCACTAAGATCAAAGAGCAGACTTAGGCATCACAAGAGACCAGTTCTGAAAAAATGGCTCAAATTAGTGTGTTGAGTTAGTGTTGAACACAATAGTATAGATGGAGCAAAGTTTTGCGTGTGCACCAGAATTAGTTAGTTGTATTAAAATAATTGCAAAAATAAATGGCCACCAACACATAGTTTTTAGTAACCGTATTTTTGGAAATAATTAAAAGCATACTTTGAATGAAAAAATAACGATATGTTGATTCTTTTAACATGAATCCCTTTCTAACTCTTTAGATGAAATTTGGCTGCAATACCAAGAAAATAGGTAGATATCTAATACTAGTCAAAATCGAACCGTCACAGACTCAGTGATGGGGAAATTACTTGGCAATATTCTTTTTTCGGATATGACAAATTTTCTTGAACCTGTGCATTCAATAAACACTTGATGATCCGATCTCAAGTCTCAAGTAGATAAAAGGTGGATCTTTGGAAAGGACACTATAAGAGACCATTAATTCACAATCAACTTTCTGTTCAAATCTCATGAAGCATCACTAAACCATGTCACAACCACCCACCTAGGCATTCATAAATCTATTCCCAAAATTGACCTCACTCAAAAATCACTCTTTTCCTTTCTTTTCGTTGTCTACTTTGTCTTTGTTTGATATCTACTTTCACAGATATATATTAGTTTTTTACATTTGTGTTTTAGATTTGTAACTAAATTGGTATGAATGTCAAAATCTCAACAAGTTTTTCTATTCATTATGGAGTTTTGACATGGCATATAATAGTAGGGACAAAAGTCCTAAATAAGCTGGATGAACTTTCATTGGAAGAAGATGTAGGAATGGAAGATACACAACTAGATGTGGAATTGGAAGAGCTTGAATTTGAAGAAGATGACTTTGAAGGGCCAAGTTATCTTGAAGCAATGAATGCTCTCAACATTACACTACCGAGTGAAAAACCGACTGCCATCGCAATTTGGTCTAAACTGCACCCAATCATAAAGGACAATGAAGTCATGTTTGGAGATGATTGCAGCATTTGTCTCGACCCCATTCCAATTGGAGATTTAGTTGGGGTCATGCCATGTACATGCCATTATTTTCATGGCCAATGCATCAAATGTTGGGTCCAAGTCCGTGAAGATTGTCCTCTATGTGTTATTGACTATAATATCTGAAATGTTACATACATTGTTAATGTATTGTGTATGTAAACTTTGATTCGGAGATGTGAATGTGGTGTAAAACCTATGCTTTGTAATGTATGTCGTGTATAATTCCTAAAGTGTATGTGTAGTCATGTATGTCGTGTATAATGCCTAAAGTGTATGTGTAGTCATTGTAACTGCTGATGAAATGGATGTTTGTAATTGTATTAATTTCCAACGATTATTTACATAATCTGTTTGACATGATCCATAATTGCTTGATAATAACTTTTGTTTGATGCATAACATGACAGACTATTGAAATGTACAATATGTACTGTACAAGTGAAACTAATTATTGAGAAGTGCCATAAATTGAATATCAACCTTTCAAAAAATCAATCAGTCAAACTTTTAGAATCATGATATTAATTAATATCTAATTGATTGGAAATCGTCACCACCAAATCTCAAATATAATTAAAAAAATTCAACAACGTAACATGTGTTTTGATGTGAATGCATAGTAACACGGCTTGACACAAAGAATGAAAGTCAACAGGTAAGAACTTAAATGTTTCCCAAAGCATCAATGTTCTTAATTTTCTTTAGCAGAAATGGTAGCAACAATCCCCTCCCCAAATGCCGCTAGCTGTTTTGATCCATCAAAAATTCTTGCTCGAGTAATGTGTACTACGTCTGCTTAATAAATATACAAAATACATCCACAACACAATTAAAATTTAATGTAGAGATTCGACGACCTATGCAAACCAATCCGGGTTAATTGAGTGTTTCGTTAATGTTGTCTTGTCATTGGTCATAATACTTTATCACATCATATTTTTCATTCGAGTCAAAACATTATAAGTTAGCCTAAATGGAAACATTGAGATATCATTGTATAACTGAGTTCAAGTGAAGATTTCTCATTCTTATTTTCCAAAAATATCAAACTTTTATTATCGCACCTTAATATAGTAGTGCCAAAAATAGACACTTCAAATTAATTGGCTAATGTAGAGTAATATTCTATTAAAAAATTTACAACATTTATTATATGAAAGTAGCATGCCAAAAATCATAGCTCCTTCAAAAATGGAATTTAGTTAAAAATAGGTACAATCGTTCCATGGGCTAGATTTAACAACCAAATTTTTAATAATTTAGGGACCATTAATTTTGATAGACACCCGAACTACTTTCTTAATAATTTAGGGACCATTAATTTTTAATAATTTGTATGTCTTCAAAACAATTACGGAGAACCTCACCATCAAACCTTATAAAAAGAACTTACACAGTTTTCTGTCATCTCAACACAATCAATTTCTCTTTATTCTTCAAGATACAACCATAAAGGTTGTGGCCATACTCGGAAAACAAATATAAAGTTAACTACCTCAGCAAAAGACATTATAGAAACAAGCAGTGATGAGGATTTCTGAATTTTCAATTTAATCCTTTCTCTTTTAAACTTTTCGTGAAATGTATCTGCCTCTTTTAATCATAAACAAAGAATTAAGTATTGTTAAATAAACGTGGTTGAATTCTTTTTATATGCCAAATCTACATATTTTTCATTGAATGCATTCGTGCAGAACACAAGTGTAATGGTAGTGAAGCATAGGCGGTGTTATTACTGTCATGAAAGCAGGGAAGGTGTCTAGAGATTGTGGCAAACATTCATCAGACATTAACATCTAATTTCAAGTTAGTGATGAGAGCATGGAAGGTGTCTAAAGATTTTGGCAAACATCCATCAAACATTCACATAACCCATTATTAAGGTCAAACATGTATTCTAAACAACATTTAAGGCAATACACTTACATATGAGCACGAAGTGTGAAACCATTTTAAGAAATGACATTCCGTCAAACACCTAATGAGCATGTACCTTAAACAAGTAAATTTACACATTAGAGTCTTAACCACCACATTCAATGTAAAAACAACAACACACAATCACCATTAACCTATCCTACCATCTTCCCCACCTCCTAAGAGATGGTTTAGCTGCACATTAACATGAGAAGTGGTAGAGAATGATGTGAGTGAAGATACTTACCAAATAAAGGTTGCAACAATACAAAAGAGAAATCCAAAGCTTGAACATTAAATATATTCCTAACCTATTCTAACCTACTCTAATGGTGGAAAAAAGGAAAATAGAAGAGAAGGGAAAGGGAAGAGAGAGAGGTGGAATGGAGGTTACCCTCTCCTTATATAGGATTAAGGTACTAGATCTTCTGGATGAACTCAATCCAACAGTCAAGATGATTTCTCACATTTTTCATCACTGTTTTGCGATTTTGTCCTGACATGGTACATATATTGGAAACCTGGGTGTAGATTTAGATTTCTCTTGTTGAGATGGTCGATTTGAGTACCAATTCGATGTAATTTGAACTTCTCTAGACTCGTGGAGAGACTTTTTATGTCCATGCATCATTTCCAACGGGATTAGAGTCCAATTGGCTTTCTATTTGGTACATAATCCTTTATTCTGGCCCAATTATCTTTATTCCTAAAATACATGTAAACATACTCGAGTAGCACTAATAGAGGGCCAAATTAAACAAATATATCATCGATATTACACATGATATGCTACTAATCAAAATCCTTTGTGCTACATGCCTTCACCACACTAGTGCAGAATAGGGAATAAGCGTCGCCCAATACACGTTGGTCCCCCATATATTCGATGTCTATAATTATATATGTCGGCTTTCCTAGTACCCAACACCTATGTTCACATCCAGATGTCAGTGTTTTAATAACCAGCGTCCTCCTTTAAAAAATGTTAAAAAATAATCACAGAATAGCCATCAGTTGTCCTAAATGACCGACGCCAATTCCTCAAAGTATAAACATCACGTGGCCTTATGACCGATGTTTATAGCCACATAGACGTTGTGTGGCCTTCTGATTGACATCTATAGGTCTATTATTAAACTGTTCAGGTAAACATTTTCATTATCTTTTTTATAACCTGACTGCGACAAACCCGACAAAACCCTAGACACCGCGACAATCTCTGACCAAACCCTAGCCACTGCATCAATCTCCGACCAAACCTAGCCACATTCGCGACCCTCGACTTCCTCCACACACCTCTGCGACCTCAACGACCGCCACTACATCCACGCACCTCCGCGACCTCGACCACCTCCAGGATAGCCACAAACTTCGACCACCGCCATCACAACTATCATTGTAAGTTCCGTCTTCAACACTCCCATCTTTTCTTCCCTAATTTCACTACTTGCCGACAAGTTCAACTAATTTGGTCTTTTTTAATTTTTTTTAATTTGCATATGAACTGAGAGCAATGCTATATAAATCAAACCCGAATTTTAAAAACAAAAAAAAGGTGGTTATGATGGTTGTCACTGTGGGTATTTGTTTATTCATGGGTTTGTGTGGTTATGATGGTACATGTTTGGTTTTTCATGTTCTTGTATGTCATTAAGGTACTCATGTTCAATACCTTTATTTTATCTTTGTTTTTGCAAAAGAAAATGGATGTTAATAATATATATTTAGTTGAAGAAGTTATAAATAGAAACAAGTAGTACTTTTCTGAGTCTTGAGATCAATTTAGGGTTTTGGATTCGTTTTGGGATTGAATTTTTTATATTTGGTGTAGTTGTGAGTGCAAGGATTAAGCGAAATCGCTGGATTAGCATGAGGATTGAGGACGTTGCTATGCGGGAAGCGTCCAAGATTTTGTTCGTGAGTTTTCCTTGGTTTTTCTACTTGTGGTTTTCTATCGTAATTGATTCTTATGGATGAAGATATTGTAAAAATTGAACCTGCAATGAATGTGTTTGTGAGGAGAAGAATATATTAACTCATGTAAAGATTGAATCAGCCACGATCAATGTGTATTCTTACATGTGTCAGCTATCATAATTGATGCGTGATCAATGTAAGCTTACCAATTGTGTTGTAACTTAGTTCGAAATTCGAATGTGCATGTGGGACATTGATTAGACAAAAAGTATACCGCAGAGAGATTTGCTTCAGCTTGCCACATAATACCCACTTTTAATGATAATAGCGACCATGATATGATATAGTGTGTGATGTTCTCGCCAAAGAATTCATGTTTTAGCCATGTTTGTTTCTTGCCAATTTGTTTGTGGGAACATGGAAAGGAATTAAGTAAAATCTTCATTTCAGCTTGTACAATTGCAATAACTTTTTAACTAAAAATCGATACTAATGTATGTATTTATGTTCAAACTAAAGAAATTTACGATAATTCTATGATATTGAGAGGACAATACTTCTGCATGAACATCTTTGTCTGTAGTTAATTATTTACATATTCTTTCAGGTTTACAAAATATTATACAATATTTGCTAAATTACATATTATTTACATATTGTTTGTAGATATGTGATTGATCAATTATAATACCGCAAGTGCACAACCGCGATGAAGCGGTGGTAAGTACGGGTCGAGTCCACAAGGAGCGCGTGCGAGTCGAAATCCACCATACTCAAGTGGGGAAAGAAGAGAGGAATGAGGTCAGAATTACACTACGATGCAAAGAAATCAGAAAACAAACAATAAAACTAAACCCCTTTGGGGGTAGAGAAAGAATGAAGAAATGAAGATATGTGTACGTGTGTGTGTTCAATTATGCTCATCACAATATGTAGTACATGAAATCCATAAAACCAAATCCAACTTTGCCTCAACATGAAATAAGATAAAACATTATCGTTAAAACATACAAGACAATAATTAAAGTAAGGCTAAATGAACTCATGCATAAAGACCAAACTCCACTATGTCTCCACATGAAATAAGATTTATGATATTGATTAAAACATACAAGACATTAATTAAGGTGAGGCCAACATGAGCACATGTATGCACATGTTATGTTTCATTCTTCCACTCTATCATTATCCTCACCTCATCATTCCTCATAAAATAGGTCAACTAATCTAAGCATGTGCTAAGCTTCACTCAAGAGGATTAGCACATCAAAGATAAGAGTGAAAATCTCATTAGATGGTTATAGAAATCATGTTAGGTTCAAAGGTTAGGATTAACACACACTTAATACATCACATAATCACATCACCTTCTTCTCCAGCCCCCAATGGGAATGGACTACTCCCTACTCGTCTCTAAACTAAAAAACCATAAAAACAACAAAAACCCATGAAAGAAATGTAGAAAACTAGATTAAGCAAGCATCAAACACAAAGGAAATTGCATAAAATGGAAAACATCAACATAAAGAACAAGAACTAAACTAGATTAAGAAATAAAAATACAAAGTTTGCTCTTCTCCAACCCCTTATTTACACTACTAAAATAGGAAACTAAAACCTACTCAAATGGGGAAAGGAGGAGGAAGAAGAAAGGAGACATTACAAGTCTATTTATAGAAGATTAGAGGGTTTGGATGGATCTGGGCGCAATCCAACGACTGTAAATCAGATCTGGATGTTGCATATTGCTCTGACCTGAGAACCCGACCCACATAAGAAATCCGGTTGCCAAAATCATTTTTCTTCGATCGCCTCCAAATTTTAACCACAACTTTAGTTAGCATAATAAACATGTGGGGTCCACCTGGAGCTGCTTGTTCAAGCTCATTTGGTTTTAATTGTCGAATTACTCCTCAGGTTCAGGAGATTCTAGACTTTTGCAACTAACATATTTTTCTTTACACTTAAGTCCTTGAAGGTTTTCACTTGGGTCCTTCCTTAGTTACAACCCAGTCCTTGGCCTTACAAACAGGTCCAGAACCTTCCAAATCAGCCAATTCTTCTTGCATTTAGGTCATTTTCTCTTCATTTCTCTTCTTTATTGCTTAAACCGTGAAACACGTCAAATAAACTCTCGAGTAGCACAAAATGAGGGTAAAATAAATGATATATAGCATGAATACAATGTATGATATGCTACTAATCAATATGTTGGTAGTATGATAGTAACTCATCGACCCCCTTTAACCAGCTTGACCTTTAATAACGTATAACAAAAGATTAGACAATATTTGCTAAGTCATTCATCATATAGGACTTTCCATTCATCTAATCATCGTATTTATTTTTTATTTTAGGATTTCTGTTGTAGATTGCTGACGTAAGGTGCGTAATCTCTTTCACTCATCATTCATTAGAAAGCACACATTAGTTAGTAGGATTGTATTGAAACAAGAGAGTGAGTGATTATTTGGTGTGTTATTTGTTAGATTAAGGTTTGAAAAACACCTACGGGCAGTCACCTATTGGAGATGAGGTTGGGTATTTCATCACCCTTTCCTTGGCCTAAAAACCACATCATAAAAAGCCTTAATAAAATAAATTTAGACGTTGGCCCTTAGGATTTCTGGACGCATTAATGAGAGGAAACCGTTTAAGACCATTATGGCCTGAACGTTGTTGCCCATCTAGTCTCCCTGAGATTTTAGGTACCTCTAGGTTCTTGATTTCCTACAGACTAGTGGTCCTCGGTGGGACCTAAAAGTTAGGTGTCGTCTAGTGTTAAGGACCTATAGTGGACTTTAGGCTTGCTTTTGCGTTGATTTCTTAGTTAGGTTTCTAACCTTCCTTATTCCCAAGCTATATTAAGGACTTCATCTCCTCTTTCCTGAGACATTCTTTTCTCATCTTCATTTCTCTAGATCTTCTCATCTACGAACACCTTTTAAATTGAATTTTTATTTCTTGACTTCAATAATAACTATCATTTTTCTTAATGTTTAGATTGAAATGGATCGAGATTGGATTCTTTCAAACCGATTGAGTATGAGTATGAGAATAGAGTGAATATATTCTTAGAGGTTGCCAAAAATCTTTCAAAGAATAGGAATGACAGAGACTTATCGTATTGTCCATGCAGTAAGTGTCATAATATGTCAGTGTTGAATTTTCGGGAAATAAAAATCATTTGTTTGAGAAAGGTTTCGACACAAGTTACAGACGATGGATATGACATGACTAAAATGAATCATTTAGTTGTTCCAAGAATGATGGGGACAGTGTAAGTGTGGGAAATCAGTTAGTGGACATGGTTTAGGATATAGCTAAAAACTTTTCGTCCAGCCCTGATTTACTTGGTAGTTTGTTGAGTGACAATGAGAAGTCGTTGTAAAAGGGTTGCACCAAAATTACCGATGTCAGTTTCACATCACTGTTGAAGCTATTGAAAGAGATTCTTCTAGATGATAATGAGCTACCGGATAGAACTTATGATGCTAAAAAAGTGTTGTGTCCTATGGGAATGGAATATAGGAAGATACATGCATGTCCGAGTGAATGTATATTATATAGGGGTGAGTTTGAAAACTTACATTCCTACCTCAGGTGTAATGTTTCACGATACAAATATAACGCAGTGGACCGAAACACGATGTTGATGGTGATGATTTGGAAATCAAAGGTCCTCCTGCTAAAGTTTTGTGGTATGTTCTGATAATACCAATGCTTAAATGTTTGTTTGCGTGTAAGGAGGATTCCAAAACTTGACATGACATGGTGATCGTGAGAAACCGAATGATCAGTTGTTACGTCATCCTGCATATTCACCTCAGTGGAATATAGGAATGTAGGACTTGGACTTATGCTAGTTAGGGATTCACAAGCCTTAACTACTTTGCATTTAGAGGAGGAGGTTAAAGGGTTGCCTTCGGATTTATACGTCGCCAAAGGGGATGTTATGCAGTTCCTCGCGATGGATCAATTGTGCATGTCAATTATCTACGTGCAAGTGAAGTAAGTATTTTCTTGTGTATAAGATGAAATGTATGGAATAATTTTATTGTAATTATAACGTAATGCAATTTTTACTCTTGTATACACCTTTATGACGCCAGAAGGTCAGTCCTTCCCAATGATAAAGTATTTGGATTTGTGTGTCCATCTACTTTCATACACGGGAATGACGATAATTCGGGTGAGCTTGCGAATATTATGAAAGAATAAGGGAAAAAATATTACATGACCCCTTATCATGAGAGGTAACTTTGTTAATTGAAAGTAATTAGAATTTCATTTTGTAATAAACTTCTAATTTAATATATAATCAAAGCTCATTGGAAGCTTGCTGTTCCATGCCCCGAAGCTGATTTTGCATATTGGTTTGATCCTTTGGAGTCAACTACACCAAGAGCATCCATAAAGAGACTTATAAATCTGTAAGTTCATTTTAATCGTCATATTTGTAATTTGTGTATTTTTATTAGTATTATCGACTTCATATTGAATAACTTGTGTTACTTAGGACAATGAAAATTTACAGAATGTTGGGTGGAATAAGGACTACCAAAAATACTGGCGTAACGTGGCTTGCAATGGGAGTAATTTTCTCCCATTTTTGTTAATTTTGTTAAGTACTTGAACGTATATGTAGCAAATTTTTATATTTGTAGTACCACAAGCAGACTGGAAATACTGAATGTGGATATTACATTATGAGATACATGCAGAAACTCATCGAAATTGTACCTGAAGACATAGAGCTATTTGAGGTAATATAGATCATTTTCAGTGGTATAATTATAGTTTCATAATTTACATATTTATATTGTGTACTTGTATTTTCATAGGTCTTCCAAAAGAATAGCGATCCCTATTCGCAACATGAGCTCGATAATACTCGCGAGCGATGGACTCGCTACTTTATTAGCAACTTGTTGTTGAACTAACTTGTTCTAATTTCATAACTGCAATTTTCTTAAACCACATTCTTTGTATTACCAACATGTTATTGAACTAACATTTTGTAAATACAATTTTTATTTTAATACGATCAAACTTCTTTGAGAATGATTGTGTTTATGAATGTGGGTGAATGAAAGTATTTGAATTTGGGTATGATTATGAAGGATGAATGATTGTGAATGACATATGTGCAGGATGAATGTGTTGTTGTGCATGATTGAATGTGTTGTTTGTGTTGGATGAATGTTGTGTATGTACATTATTTATGTTTCTTAGATTGGGAAGGGTATAGACGTCGGCTATGAGCATGATAGTCGACGCAAAGTCTTTTTTGAAGGATATATACGTTAGCTGTTAGTATGAACGACATGTATTCCCTTAGAATAGGCATTGACGGTAACGTTACTCGACACATACTCTCTAGAATAGACGTCGGCAGTGGGTATAACCGACGCGTATTCCCTTAGAATAGACGTTGTCTGTAACATTAACCGACGCATATTCTCTCATAATAGATATCGGTGGTGGGGATAACCAATGCATATTCCCTTGAAATAGACATCGGTGGTGGGGATAACCGACGAGTTTTCCCTTAGAATAGACATCGGCCTTTAGTGACCGAGATGTAGGTATAGGCGATCTAAAGATAGACGTTGGTTTATGGAACACCAATAACCAACATATAGAAGCCATATATCCGATGTATATTCCATATTCTGCACTAGTGCCAACTCCAACAACATGGATAATGACATTGAAGAAGAGTTGGTGACTCAAAAATTCAACGAAGAAAAAGAGAAGAGAAAATAACAGAAGAAGAGCAAAACAAAAGAAAAGAAAAGAAGGAGAAGACTCTCAAAGCAACTTGGGATGATTCAACAACTTCTTCATCAATTGAAGGCGAAATCGGCACAATGTGCTTCATGGCAATTGAAGATGAAGAAAGTGAGGTATCTTCTTGCTCTTGTCATAAATCTAATTCATATAATGAACTTCAAATTGAATTCAATGAGCTACATGAAATTTTTGAATAATTTTTTCAATGGAACAAACTAGCTAGGAAGAAAATCAATGAGCTACAATGTCAAATTGAATCCAATCATGAATGAGAAAAATGAGTTGCTTGCTAGTCATGATCAAGTTGCATTACAGTTTTCTCATTTGATTAATGAAATTGCAACTCTAAATGCAAAATCTTCATGTAGTGATGATACATAAGATCTCGTTGCTAAAAATGCTCAATTACAAAGAGATCTTGAAAGATTCACTAAAGTAAAGAAAATGCTCAATATGCTTATTTGTGTTGACTTTTTGGCCTTAATCTGTGTTTTGATGATTTAATTAACCTAATCTTAATCACAATCAAATGTAGTGTAGCACACATTATGCATAGAACATATATTGTATTGTACTAACATCTACAGATGATCAAGACTCAAGGAAGAATGGAATCAACTCAAGACATATCATCAAGCTTATTGAAGACATGTAATTTTACATTATATTTGAGTCTTTGGAATATATGTAATCTTGAGCATACAAGAGTTAAAACTTACTCATACACACAAGGTTCCTTGTAGAAGTCACACACAAAATTTCACATCTATTGGACTTCAATAGGTCACCCAAACCTTAGTTGGAAAATCACTAAACCTAAACCTAAACTGCCTCTGCCAAACAACCGACCAAACGAATTCTCTGTTCGACCATTTATAACAAATTCTCTAAGTGAATTCTTTAGGTTCAACCGGTCGACTGCCCTTGACCTCCCGTATTTTTTGGATGATTGTTACCTTTGTCGTATCATACAACGGTGGTATTTGTATAAACTTACCTAACCCCTAAAATATAATTGGCCACCGGTCGAACGTTGACCTTAGAACGGTCGACCGGATGAAGCATTTTCTTGGGCCCAAAACTTCTTGTTTTCAGTTGAAACATTTATCCCACCTTTCGTTCGACCGATTACAATTTACCCTGGCGAAAGCCCCTAGATCGGTTGACCAACCACTGTCTTGGTTCGACCGATGACTTAAGTCATAGCCTAATTGGTTCGATCATTCTCTAGTTCGTTTGAATGTTTCTTTATTCTTAAAGAAACAGTCGACCGCTCTTGTCGATTCGGTCGACCATCAAAATTGTTGAACTTCACTATCTGATTTGTGTATCTTACACACAACTCACCCAATTTTCCCCCAGTGGCTATATCTCTTTAGGAGCTTATAAATAGAGGTCGATACACCTTATTTGTACGACTCTCACATTTTCAATTTCTCTGTATACTAGAGAGACTTCTCCCAATCAAGAAATCCCAAATCCTACACTCAACGCTTAAACCTCCACATCTTTGATCAATTACAAATCATACTTAAAGTGTGCTCAAGTTAGAGAGTGTTGATCTACTCACATTTGCTATCATAAGAAGTAGAGGTTTCGGCAGAAGTCGGAAGCATCCCTCTCAGATTGTTAGAGGAAGAAACCATGCTCGCGAGGGTGTTAATGGAGCTTGCTTTGTAAAGGATTAATCTCGGCCTGAACGAAATTGGATAGCGAAGATGTTGGTGGAGCTCGTGGAGTGAAGCGGAGCTTGCAAGAGAGGAAGTAGATGGAGGCCGAACCTCTATAAAAAGCATCGAGTCTTCTTGTGGTTTGCATTGTCTTTTTTGTTGGCTTTTTGGCCTTAATCTATGTTTTGATGATTTAATTAATCTAATCTTAATTACGATCATGTAAAGTAGCACACACATTGCATTGCATATATATTGCTTTGTGCTAACCTCTACAAGTGATCAAGACTCGAGGAAGAAAGGAAAATCAACTCAAGACATGTAATCAAGCTCGTTTGAAGACATGTATTTTGTATTTTCTTTGAGTCTTAGGAACTAGTGTATTTTGAGCATACTTGAGCTAAAATCAACTTAAACACACACTAGGTTCCTTATAGAAGTCACACACGAAATTTCACCTAATTTGGACTTCAATAGATCACCCAAACTTAGACCGAAAAACACTAAACCTGAACCCTAACTGTCTGCTCACATTCGGTCGACCGCAACAGGCCGTTCGGTCGACCGGATGATCAAGTATCCTGTTTGTGTTTCACTGCCCGGTTCGGTCGACCGTGTATCCACTTTCGGTCGACCGCGTGAACTTATTTTTCCGACCATTAGTTTTGTCGTATATACCCAACGATCGTATTCGTATTAAACCAAAAATACCTCAAATACATTTCATGTATCGGTCGACCGAGGACCATGATCCGGTCGACCGAATGACTGTCTCTTGACAAACCCAAATCTCTTGTTGAAAAATGGTCGACCACTAAACCTTGTTTCGGTCGACCGAATAGATCAGTATTTGTCTACCCCAAAGTGCCTGGTACAAATCGGTCGACCGATTCCTTTTTGAAGTTTGACCAATCACTTATGTGTACCTAAGTCGTAGCATTGGGTGGTTGACCATTACCTAACTGGTCGACCGAACTTAGTTCAAAACTGCAAAACGGTCGACCGTTCGTCCCGTTTCGGTCAACCGAATTTACTCAGAATTGGGTCCTGCGATTTTCTGTTTTGTGTATCACACATCAACTCACACCCAATCAACCCCAACGGCTCTATTCTCTCTAATGCTTATAAATAGAGTTGTAAAACACATTTTAACACAACTCTCCCACTACAAACTTATCCAAAACATTAGAGAGAATCCCAAACACTCCAAGCCTCCAATTTCCACACTTAGTTATCAATTCATTATTTCTACTCAAGTGTGCTCAAGTTAGAGAGTGTATTCCACTCAAGTTCTCAGTTGTAAAATAAGCAAGGACTTCAGTGAAAGCCCGAAGTGTTCCTCTCGGATTGTGAGAGAAGAAAGTCAAGCAAGCGAGGGTGTTCACGGTGCTTGTTTTGTAAAAGGCGTTCTCTCCCGGCCCGGAACGGGGAGTGGATAGTGAAGTCGTGAGCGGAGCTCGAAGTGTCGAGCGGAGCTTGCAAGAGAGGACGTAGGCGGTGGCCGAACCTCTGTAAAACCCCCGTGTCCATTGTGGTTTGCATTTCTAGTCCTCACTTGCTTGTTTAGTTTAAATTCCGCTGCATATCTTTGATTGTTTAAACAAGTAGAAAATTAGGTGATTAGCCTTAATTGTGGACCCATAACCCACACGATCCAACATTTTCTCTACTTGTTTCAAATTTGTTTCTGCTACTTATTTAGAAGAGATTAGACTAATTTTCTTAGAAAATTAGGGTCATACACGATCCTACAATTTGTAGCCCAAGACAATCTTTAGATAAATATGGTTTAGGGTATTATGTTAATAACAACAAAAACCATGTTAAGTCCTTGAGTGTGCGAGTCGTGTGCGAGTCGAAATCCACCATACTTGAGTGGGAAAAGAAGAGAGAAATGAGGTTGGAATTGAACTACAATGTGTATGAAATCAGAAAACAAACAATAAAACCATACCCTTTAGGGGGTAGAAAAGAACGCGGAAATGAAAGTGTGTGTATGTGTGTGTGCTTAATTGTGCTCATCACAACATGTGATACATGAAATCCATAAAACCAAATCCAACTTTGCCTCCACATGAAATAAGATAAAACATTATCATTAAAACGTAAAGTTGGTTATTTAGGGGCATTTTATGTTTCGTATATTTTAATCTTATTAAATAATAATAATGCAGTTTCCTTCAATGAATTAAGGTTAAGGATAATATGAGCTCATGCAAAATGACCAAACCCCACTATGTCTCCACATGAAATAAGATTTAAGATATTAATTAAAACATACAAGACATCAATTAAGGTGAGACCAACAAGAGCACATGCTTCCACGTGCCATGTTTTCTTCTTCCACTCCATCCTTATCCTCACCTCATCATTCCCCATAAAATAGGCCCACTAATCTAAGCATGTGCTAAGCATCACTCAAGAACATTAGCACATCAAAGATAAGAGTGAAAGCTCATTAGATGGTTATAGAAATCAGAAATCATGTGAGGTTCAAAGGTTAGGATTAACACATACACTTAATACATCACATAATCACATAACCTTCTTCTCCACCCCCCAATAGGGATGGACTACTCCCTACTCATATCTAAACTAAAGAAAGCATAAAAACAGACCAAAACCATAATAGAAATTTCAGAAAACTAGATTAGGCAAACAACAAACATGAAGGAAACTACATCAAATAGAAAACATCAATGTAAAGAACAAGAATACTTGATTGAAATGCAAGATTACAAGTTTCTCCTTCTCCTCTTTCATTAATGAGCAACAAAATAAACCTAAACTAATGGAGGAATCAAGAAGAAGAGGAGAGGAGGGATTACAATGGTATTTATAGAACAATACATGGTTGAGATTAATCTGGGTGTAATTGGACGACTTTAAATCAAATCGGATAGTTTTGGAATGCTCTGACCTGATAATCCGACCCACGACCAAAATCCTAGACCCATTGGAGCATAGGGATCCGCCAGTAGCCAGTGGTGGATTTGGATGTGATTGACATCATTTCATGCTTATATTTGTATCTTATATCCATTATCTTACACCTAAGCAATGCTACGTGACGAGTTTTATGTTTGAATTTCAGAAATAAAGAGGTTTGAAGAGAAGAAGCATAAAAGGACCCAAAAGCAGGTAAAAAGGACTTAATTGTGAGACCTGGGGACCAAGATGCAAGGGAGAAGGACCTGAACGTAAGACAGAAGGACCTAAGAGCAAAACTGGAAACTCCACACCATCATGGGGAGTATTTTGACAATTCGATTCGGGTCGGAGCTCCAATAAACGAAGTAGAGGCATCCAAGACCAAGACACACTTCAAGAAAAGCCCACAAACAAATCCAGACGGATCTGGATCCTATAGGCCGCCAATTGGCGGTTTGGCGGTTTGAAACAGCCAATTGGCGGTCTGGATCATTCCAGATCCGATAAGTTTTCTCCTGGACGTGTATTATGGTTTGTTTAGGCTATTTTTGGTATTGGTTTAGTCCCACATCAGGGGATTGTCCCTGATTAGCTTTTTCCATGCCTATAAATAGAACTCTTCACCTTCCATTGTAATTACCCATTGCTTGGTGGCATTCTCTCTACTAAGGAGTGAGCCTTGAAGCAAAAACTCAAGGTGGAGATGAATGCTACCTTCAATGTGAGTCATTGTTAATAAAATAATTGTTCTAGTTTCTTTTAATCCTGTCTTTTAATTTGTGCATGCTTGCTTAGTCTTTCCTTTCCTTTTAAGTTTCTTTAGTATTTCTTGCTTGCTTAGTATAGTTTCATTTCGGTTTAATGCTTCATTTTGTTAGAGTAGTTAGTTTAAATATGTGTGAGTAGTTCCATCCCCATTTGGGGGGTGGAGAAATATGTGATATAATCATGTAGTGTATTAAGTGTGTGTTATCTTTATCCCTTGAGCTTTATATGATTTCCATAACCATCTAATGGGTTTTCACTCTTATCTTTGATATGCTAATGCTCTTGAATGAAGCTTAGCTTATGATTTGATTAGTGGACCTATTTTATGGGGAATGATAAGGTTAAGATATGGATGAAGTTAATATTGGAAACACAAATTGTAGTGTATGTGCTCTTGTTGCCTTTACCTTAGCTAATGTCTTGTATGTTTTAATGATGTAGTCTTATCTTAATTCATGTGGAGGCATAGTAGGGTCTAGTCTTTATACTTGAGTTCATTTAGCTTCATTCCAATTATTGTCTTGTATGTTTTAATGATGTAGTCTTATCTTAATTCATGTGGAGGCAAAGTTGGATGTAGTTTTATGATTTCATGCACTACATGTAGTGAGGAGCTTAATTGAACACACACACACACATCTTTATATTCACATTATTTCTCTACCCCCTATGGGGTTTAGTTTTATTGCTTATCTTCATTTCCTTTTGCATCTTAGTGTAGTTTAGTGTAATCAACCTTTCTCTCCTTCTTTTACCACTCGCCTTCGAACAAACCAATTGTCGACACACCTCCCAGTGGACGACTCGTATTTGCTATCGCTTCAACGTGGCCGTGCACTTGCGGTTAATTTAAAACGATCAATCATGTTTTTGGCGCCGTTGCCGGGGAGGTGCTCTGTCCAGACGTTGGTTTGGGCGATTCGAGGGGTTTTTAATTTTTTGTTTCCAGTTTTACTTAGTTTCAGGGAACCATCGGATCAAGGGGAGGCCACTGGAGAAGTTTGAGGAACAGAAGCTCTAAACTGACCGCCAATTGGCAGTCTGGAACCGCCAACTGGCGGCCTGGTGAGCTGGTCTTCCTCTCAATTTTGTTCTGGTAGTTAGTTCTGTAATTTTCATTATTTGGGATCCTCATTTTGCATGCTGTGACTTCTAGTTTGCTCCCAGATTTAATTTCCATCCCCTTTAATCAACTTGGACCATAAAACTCAAAGCAAAAGATTAGACTTCTTGCCATCTAGGTCATGCATCATTTGTAGACCTTACATGCATTTGTCTTTTCTTTGCTTTACATTTTGTTGTTGATTGCTGGCGTGAGGTACGTGCACCCAAATCTGTCATTCATGCATGTTTCAATCATGCATTAGTTAGTAAGGTGCATCGGGACAAGAGTGAGTTGAGCGTTTGATTGGAGTGATTGATTGCTAGATTTAAGCTCAAAACACTACTAAGGAGGGGTTGTCCCATAAAAGATAAGGTGGGGGATTTTATCACGCTTTCCTTGGCCCCAAAAATCACTCTTAATAAAGCCTTAACTAAAAGCAAGTAGACATTGGCCCTAAGGAATTCGGACGCACTAGGAGAGTAATCTAGTCGAGACCGTCATGACCTGATCGGCGTTGCCTGCCTTGTCGATAGTAGGAGGTACTGGATCTCCGTATCTGGTATCACTTGCTGGGTATTGTGGTCTTCGTTGTAGGGAGGTGAGACGTGTCAAGGCTAGTGACCTCGAAGTTAGGCGTCGTCTAGCCTAAGGACCCATTGCCTTACATTGTTTGAGCCGTGCTTGCTAGTTAGGCTTCTACCTGATCCCATTACCCACGCTAGCTCTAGGATTCTTTCCTTCTCCTCTGAGTCATCTTCTTCTCACCTTCTTCTACGTTATAGTCTCCTCCCCTTTACACTCTCTGGTAGCGTTTTAGGGTCGAGTCGAGCACTTTTTGCGAGCTTGGCCTCGTGGTGGTGAGAGTGATCGACTCGAGAGTTCTTTGTTGAGATGGATGGTTACATGGGCGACCATCCATATCATTGTTGGGACCAGGACGATTCTCCCTGGTACTCCGGACCCATGCAACCTGGGGTGGCCCAGACTAACACCCCGTATGGTTGGGATGATCGCAATTGTGTGACTGAGCAGTCTTCATATTGGGGTAACATGAGAGAGGCGCCGACTACTAGACCACAATCTAGTTATGTCGGATCATATGCTGGTCAACAAACTTTGGCCTCTTTCATGCGTATGGAAGACAACATGAGTGCACCGGTAGCTCCAGTAGCCATACCGTGCGACTGTTGTGGGTTGAGTGGTCATGTTATCGGGGAATGTCCTTATGTTCCCCCTGAGCCTGAGTATGAGCATACCTTTTCCAAAAATGCTCATTATGACCATTACGCATCCGCGTACAACCCGAGAGTGATGGATTCATAGGGAGACAATTCTTATTCAAATTCTTATACTTCATGTTCACCACAGTATCCTCCTCCCGAATACCCAGAATTTTACCAACACCCCACTCCAAATCATTGGACTCATTCTCAGCCCATCCACACCCAACCCCAAAATTTCCCATGCTCTGACTTGGACCTCATCGTTGACCGCATACCTGATTCCTTGAAACAAACTTTCCTTACGTTCATGGAAACCACTCAACAGTCCATACAAAATATGGCACTGCAAGTGAGTCAAATGTCGCAGCAATTACGTGAACGTGAGGAGAGTGACATTTCATGTCAACATGAGGATTCTTCTTTTGATATCGAACCACCACCACATCCACAAATTCAAAGCACAACCTTTCAAAGTCAAACTCCTAGTCAGTCTGAGGGACTTGGTGTTTCAATTCACAATCACTTAGTGGAGGATTCAATTCAAATTGAGAATAACATGGACCAGCTTCATTATGAGTCGGCACAGGATTGTGCCTTATCTTTTTGTCCCGTGGCCCTTGAGCCACATGATCTTCATGTTGTGCCTCTTAAGGACTCACCTCTGGTCGAGCAAGAGCTCCCTAGTACCCTCAATTTCAAACAACCTGATGAGAGTTTGCCTCTCACTATTGTTCCTGATCATCTTGGAAATGATGGAACATCAAACAACTACAATGCTCATGAGGGTATTAGGAGTTCCTTGGAGGTTACTTTGGGTATGAGACCCACTTCCTGTTCTCCTGGTGAGTTGGACATGCATAACGAGGTGCTTGACCTCGTTCCGACCCACCAGCCTGTTGGTTGGAGAGTTTGGATTGATGATCATAACTTCAGTTCCGCAATGGGAGATATTTTTATTCCGTTGCCCCTTATTTCCCAAACTCTCGAGAGGTTCAAGCTCTTTCAGTTTGATCCTTTGAATGAGACACCTTTGCGTCCAATTCATGAACCTCTCATTTCATCTGGTGCTCTTTGTGAAGGGGGCCCACGCATGCGTATTCTGGCCCCACGTGGTGTCATGTTCCCTTTCCAAGTGCATTGACCCACTCTTGAGGTTCCCATTTGATGTCTTTTGACAAATGAAGATGGGAACTTATGTTTGTACATAGTTATTAAAAAAAAGTACAATAAAAGACTCCTTCATTGAGCATCGATTGTTGTGGGCCCTAACCCTTGAGTATTTGGGCCCCCTTTCTTTCACGTTTTTTGTCTCCCTTTTTAAGTATCTCACAGGTTTTGAGGGGAATTTGGGTTGTCCATCAACATGACCTGAAACTTCCCTTTGTACTTCATGTTGGTGAGATCTCTTCTGTTTCATGCATACATCCATGTAGTATCTTGCTCGCATTCATTGAGGACAATGCATGAAGTAGGTGTGGGGGGGGGGTGTTTTACGTATGTACATAGTCGAGTCTTTTCTTTTGATTTTGTTTTCTTTTGTTTGCATTGTTAGGGTCATATTAGTGTGCTGCATTTAATATCGATATATCTGCTTGCCATGATCCTTGGGTGACTTGTCTTCTTTTGCTTGCATAGTGCTTTAAAATTTTCACATTTCTTTCAAAATCTTCATGTGTTTGCGAAAGAAAATGTTTTGTGGGTTTTGCGTGTGTTTAGCATGTGCAAAACCGTTGAGAGGCAAAGTAAAAAGAAAGCTCCCAAAATTATCTTGAACTTGATGCATTAGGTTATCTAGTACAATTGCTTTAGGATTAATCGAGTCGTTATGATGCACCACAGTTTTCCTTTGGGGGTGAGTAATCATAGGGTTTCAGTGCTCAAACATTTAAAGAAGTCCACCCTGAACCTAGAGAGTCAATAATTCGTGTCTGTTAACTTATGGAAGTTTGTTGTAGTCAAGGACCCTCTAAATCTTGTTGTGAGACATAAGTGTAGGGGTTTTGGTTCATGTGTAGATAAGAAATAAGTGAGTAGGTGTTCTTTCTTCTCGCACGGCTCCTATCACTCGAGAAAGTAGGTCTGAGGGGACTTTGTGCCTGGTGCTTTCGAGTCATTTGACTTGGGATGCACCGACCGAACTCCCGTTACACGGGTGGTAGGGATTGCCCTATGTGGAGATTTGGGGAAAGGTGTACGTGATAGTGTAGGTCCTCATGGGCAATGATGCACGAAATCTGACCCTGGGAGAATGAAGCTCCAACTAATAAAAAGAAAAAAAACGAAACAAAAAAAAGAAAAAAAGAAAAAATTGCAAATAAGAACCTTAATGAACCTTACACTTTGTATCACTTGAGGATGTTGAGGGTGTCCATGTCTTTCACTTAATTCCTTATTTAACTTGCACGAATGGTTCATTAGGCTAGGTGTGGACCGATCACTTATATAGAGTCGGCCCGTAGCATTACCGCGTCCATTGATCGACAAAATTTATCCAACGAGTCGAGGTCTAGATTGAATAATACATCTTGTTCGGATTTTGTGGGTATATCCGCTGAAAACCCTCAGGACACAACACTCCTCCTCCTTGGCAACAAAGAGGTTTAATGGCTTGTTGCACGTGCTAAGTGCAACCGTGATTCCTACGAAATTGAGTTAGGATTTTGTGTTTCTCGTTTGCTTTTCTCTTTCTTTGTTTTGCTCGGGACTAGCAAAAACTTAGGTTTGGGGGTATTTGATTGACATCATTTCGTGCTTATATTTGTATCTTATATCCATTATCTTACACCTAAGCAATGCTACGTGACGATTTTTTTGTTTGAATTTCAGAAATAAAGATGTTTGAAGAGAAGAAGCATAAAAGGACCCAAAAGCAGGGAAAAATGACTTAATTGTGAGACCTGGGGACCAAGATGCAAGGGAGAAGGACCTGAACATAAGACAGAAGGACCTAAGAGCAAAACTGGAAACACCACACCTTCATGGGGAGTATTTTGGCAATTCGATTCGGGTCGGAGCTCCAATAAACGAAGTAGAGGCATCCAAGACCAAGACACACTTCAAGAAAAGCCCACAAACAAATCCAGACGGATCTGGATCCTATAGGCCGCCAATTGGCGGTCTGGATCATTCCAGATCTGATAAGTTTTCTCCTGGACGTGTATTATGGTTTGTTTAGGCTATTTTTGGTATTGGTTTAGTCCCACATCGGGGGATTGTCCATGATTAGCTTTTTCCATGCCTATAAATAGAACTCTTCACCTTCCATTGTAATTACCCATTGCTTGGTGGCATTCTCTCTAGTAAGGAGTGAGCCTTGAAGCAAAAACTCAAGGTGGAGATGAATGCTACCTTCAATGTGAGTCATTGTTAATAAAATAATTGTTCTAGTTTCTTTTAATCTTGTCTTTTAATTTGTGCATGCTTGCTTAGTCTTTCCTTTCCTTTTAAGTTTCTTTAGTATTTCTTGCTTGCTTAGTATAGTTTCATTTCGGTTTAATGCTTCATTTTGTTAGAGTAGTTAGTTTAAATATGTGTGAGTAGTTCCATCCCCATTTGGGGGGTGGAGAAATATGTGATATAATCATGCAGTGTATTAAGTGTGTGTTATCTTTATCCCTTGAGCTTTATATGATTTCCATAACCATCTAATGGGTTTTCACTCTTATCTTTGATATGCTAATGCTCTTGAATGAAGCTTAGCTTATGATTTGATTAGTGGACCTATTTTATGGGGAATGATAAGGTTAAGATATGGATGAAGTTAATATTGGAAACACAAATTGTAGTGTATGTGCTCTTGTTGCCTTTACCTTAGCTAATGTCTTGTATGTTTTAATGATGTATTCTTATCTTAATTCATGTGGAGGCATAGTAGGGTCTAGTCTTTATACTTGAGTTCATTTAGCTTCATTCCAATTATTGTCTTGTATGTTTTAATGATGTAGTCTTATCTTAATTCATGTGGAGCCAAAGTTGGATGTAGTTTTATGATTTCATGCACTACATGTAGTGAGGAGCTTAATTGAACACACACACACATCTTTATATTCACATTATTTCTCTACCCCCTATGGGGTTTAGTTTTATTGCTTATCTTCATTTCCTTTTGCATCTTAGTGTAGTTTAGTGTAATCAACCTTTCTCTCCTTCTTTTACCACTCGCCTTCGAACAAACCAATTGTCGACACACCTCCCAGTGGACGACTCGTATTTGCTATCGCTTCAACGCGGCCGTGCACTTGCGGTTAATTTAAAACGATCAATCAGGATGCTCCGATGTGTCTCAGATTTTTCCACTTATTAAGTTCTTCTATTTGACACGTTGGGTGAGGCCCTGGTCCACTGTCTCGAACCGATTTGGTTTTAATTGGCAAAATACTGATTTTGGTTTAAGTCATGTGTCACAATATTTTGTACTGCACAATAAGGTCTCTCCCAGTTTTCACTTGGGTCCTTTCGGATTTGCGATCTAGTCCTTGTGAATTACAAATAGGTCCAGAAGTCTTCAATTCAGTCCATTATTATTGCATTCAGGTCCTTTTTGCTCCATTTTTTCTTCTTTATTACCTAACACCTGAAACACTACAACAAACACCCGAGTAGCACAATTTTGGGATAAAATAAAGGATATATAGCATGAATGCGATGGATGATAAGCTCCTAATCAAGGTACTTAGAAGGGAGGATGAGCGGAAGCGATCAGCTCAAGCAAGAAAAGATTGATCCCAAGCTTCAGAGAAAACAATTGTATCGAATTCATAAAGTCGTTGTCGCTATCGAAAGGAGATTGGAACCAATGCCAAATCGAGGATCAAAAGTTGGGTTATTTTTTCAATACTCTTTGTTTTATTGAATTGGTTCTAATCTAGGGAGATTGAATGCTTAAATGTTATCATACATCATCTATTTTAGGCCTTAGTGATAGGGAAGAATATATTGTTTTATCATATAACTAAGGGGGAGAACTTATGTAATCCTAACCTTTGCGTCCTCTACTTTTAATGTTTGCATTTGATTGATGTCAAAAAGCGAGAATGATATGGATTGAGCTTCAATTATTTCATGCTATGCATATTTATAGGGGGAGCATTATATACATGCATAGATTACATATATGAACGGGGGCAAATCATGTAGAAAAGGGGAGAATTTAAATTAAACCTCAACCATTAAGATATAGGTTTGCCTTCATAAAAAAAAAGAGATTATTCGCTTTTAGGCCTTAATCTATATTAAATTTGATGATTAATCAAACTAATCTCAATCAACCAATCAAAGTGAGCAAACACGATTACATGCATTGTATGCGTACTTATATACTTGTAATCATCTTAATAGGTTCATCAAGATAATCAAGAGGAGCATTGGGACAAAGACATCGAGACTCAAGACTTGTAATCAAAGCTTTGGACCAAGACATGTAATTTTCCATTTATTGAGTCCATAGGATTAAATGTAAACTTGAGTACTAGGATTTGTCACGACCAAGTTCAGTGAACCAAACTCCTAACGGATAACTGAAACCTTCCTATCAGTAGATGTTAGTAGCTCTTTGGAATTGTCCAGTCGGACGACTGAAATGCCTTGGACCGGTTTTCGATTTTACTCCAACGGTCCAATTTGCATTTTACCTTAGAGCCCAATTGACTTGTCAAATTTTGAACGATCGAACTCCTATTGGTCAACTGATTCCTTTTTGGCATTTGGCACGCAATGAGTATTTCGACGTGGCACATGACTGTTGTATTCAACCAACTTTTGAGCCATAACTGTCAGCGCAAAACCCGTGCTAACTTTCATCATCCAAATAGTCTGCGGTCAACCAAACGTGTGTAATTAGAGTCCGACTAATTCTTACTGTCCACCTTGGAATGGTGAACCGAACGCAATTCGATGGACCAAACTTAAATAGGTTAAAATTAGAAAAACTTACTGAAAGTTGGTGAACAGTGATCCGAACCCTATTCGGTCAACCAAATGTTTCATTCTGACCAAGCCAACAATCTTGTTTCGGACTACTGTTCCTTAAACGGTCGACCGAACCTGCTTAGAAATCAGCCTGAGCTTAAAGCACATTTTTGCTTCTCATTGGTCCTAATCTCACCAACTCTCAAATGGCTAGTTGAGCTTGAAAACTTATAAATAGGGTCTCATATCTTTGTTTCGAAACTCTTGAACACTCTTATTGATCCACACTTTAGTGCCAAATTCCTTACATCTTCAAGCTCTTATCTTTCTACACTCAGAGACAAACTTCGCCACTTGCATATCAATTACCAATCCTATATCCAAATGTGCTCAAGTTAAAGTGTTTAGATTGTGATTCAACTACCATATCAAGAATCACCAAAGTATTGTAAAGCTTCGAGAAAGCTCCCTCTCGGGTTGTGAGAGGAGATACGAGCGAGGCAAAGTTGTTCGTGAGGCTCGACATTGTAGAAGGTGTTGATCTCGACTCAGAACGAAGATCAGATAGTGGAACCAAAAGCGGGGCTCGAAGGATCCAGCATGGCCTGTGAGGAGGACTAGGACTGGGTGCGGTGCTGAACCTCTCTAAACATGGCGTCCAATTTGTGGTTTCCTTCTTCTATCTCTAATCCCTTATTTAACGTTTTATTTCTGCATTTAACTAGAGTTAGAAGGCCATTGATCCTAACATTTGTACTTAATGCCAAATGGCAAAAATTATGGCTATGTGTATAATTCTAATGATCAAACAAGGACATCTAAATGTAGACAACATATGTTAAAAGTTTGCGGAGGTGTTGCAAGAATCAAAGAAGGGTGCCTCTTTTCTAGTACCATATTGGGAGAAGTACGAGCTCATTATATTTTATAATACATTCAAGTACCATAAACTAGTTATTATTGATCTAATTGATGAAGTAATTTAACATGAGTAGTTTTCAGTGAATATTAGATGTTAGCTGTGGTAGGACCCATTACGTGGACAACCTACGAGTTTGATCCTTTGGCATCGAAGAAACCCAAGGAAGATTTAATGGACATTATTCATACCTAAGTTATTTAAAATAATTCCATTCATATTTAAGTTAATTTGTTGTTATGGAATATTTGAATCTATTTCCAAAGGTTTACATATTTTGGTAGAGGCCTTGAGGTCTGTAAATACTCGTGTGTTTGAACGTCTGCAACAAAAAATAAAGTAACTTGGCGTGTCATGAAGAAAAGATGATTTAGTAATGTTTGTTTTGATAATATGCATTATACTTTGCATTAATGTCGTTATTTTCCACATATACATGACATCTTAATTGTGGTACCGTAAACAAGTTAGAAATATTGAATGCGATTACTAAATAATGAGGTATATGGAGGAAATTGTTGGGAAGGGAGTGACAGCGGGAGATTTAAGATTGATAAATTTTGATATTGATCTTATGTTGCGTTATATATGTTTTGTGGTACAATTTATATGTTAATAATGGGTTTGTTTACTTTGAAGTCGTTCGAAGATTTTCTTGTGCCATTTTCTCAGGAAGAGATAGATATGATGCGGGAGAAGTTGTCTTCTTTTTTCATCAGCCATATGAAGTTAGCTACTTAATTGATGAATGTTTGTTTATCAGGTGATGTTGTCCTCTTTAAGCTTTTATTATAATAGATGAATATATACATATCATTTGTGCTGATGTGTAGAATTTTCAACTTGACATTCACACCACACCAAACTGTAAACTAGGAGTTGAGACATTGCAGCCATATTTAGCCTACTAACTGAGAATTTTGATATGACAACATAGTGCACAACAACATAGTTTGGAGACTATTCATGTTCAAAGGCCGTTGGATTGAAGGAATATATTTTACAACGCAAACATAGTGTACAACACTAACATAGTTTACACCACAAAGATAATTTACAACACTACTTTACAACTTCTAATATTTTGCAAGTGTACGTCTATTTTAGTTGGATGTACATATTCAAAATTTTGAGATTATGTGTAATTGGTTAAATAATATACATACATATACATTTCAAGGATCCTAGTGTAAACTGAGATTCATATAGGACATATTTGGAATATTCATTGGCAGTACACAATCATATTTTTATGTGATGATCATAATTTTGTGTGGTAAATGATTGTTTCAATTGCAAGAAATTTTAAGTGGTGTATGTTTGTTAAAATTGTTGGGATTTTTATGTGGTGTATTTTTATTTCAATCGCAGGGAACATTATGACAAGTTTAAAATAAAATTAGAATTCAACCAAAAAAATTCCAATTAAGGACATAACACATTCATTATTTAGTTGAAACCAACGTGCAATTTCACCAAAAAAATCTTTTAAGGACATAACACGTCAATGTGTTGGAAGAAACTGACGTGGTATTTACATATACCATGTTGGTGATAACCTAATATCTGACATTGTCTGGAACTATTATTTTAATAAAAAAGACATACCATGTCGGTGGTCGTTGCTAACAAACCGATGTGGTATATTCTATTATTTTACTTTTTTGAAATTCTTTTTTTAAAAATAGGACAGACCATGTCATCCTTCTCTTTCAACTAATGTGGTGTGTCTACACACCACGTCGGTAATTTGCCAACAAACCGACGTGGTATGGCCTATTATTGATTTTTTTCCAAATTTTTGGTATTAATAATAGGACATATCACGTTGGCCTTCTGGGTGCGGCGTACGTGGATTGTGTAAATTCCATGTAAATGTTATTGTTAAATATCGATGTGGTATACCTACATACTACGTCGGATTATTCGTCGACGTCATATCTCCTCCATTACCACGTCCACCTAGACAGCTAGGGTCGAACAACCCGGCATTATGCGTGAAAAAACTCAACGTAATAACACTATTATGCAGAAATGTCTCATAGCAGGCTTGAGGAGTTTGTTTGAGACCATAAAGAACCTTGTTAAGATTGGTACTCGTGGTCCGTGTGAGTGGCATTCACAAGCTCGGGAGGTTGAGCAACATATACTTATTCCATGACAAAGCCATTCAAAATGCACTTTTTACATCGCTTTGAAAAAGCTTAAGGTCCATGTATGATGCATAGACTAATTACGTCTTAATGGCTTCCAATCGAGCTCCTAAAGGCTAATCTTCACCTGCTTGTTCAACCTTCTTAAGTTCAAGTTGAGAGATAATGGTATATGAATCACATATGACAAGAGCCTTAGATTGTGTCACCACCCAAGAGACACATCCTCTCTTACTAGGTCCAGAGGATTGTTCTTTTTATAGGTCTAATCCTTTGGATGTTCCTCAATATCCTCTTTTGGAGGGTTTTGAGGTTCTTGATGTGGCTCGGGTGGTGGGTCTTGTGATGATACATTTCGAATAACTTCCATGTAATCATCGTCAAGAAGAGAGTTGTCCACTTGAGGAAACTCATGAAAGTTGACGTGAAGGGATTCATGCACACAATGAGTTCTCTTGTTAAAAATCCTATATGCGTTACTTCTACTTGAATAACCTTGGAATATAGCCCCAACAGATTTGACATCAAATTTGTCCAAATTATCTTTAGTGTTCTGGGCAAAACATTTGGAACCAAAGGCTTTGAAGTAAGAGATTTTAGGAACCTTTCCATGCCACAATTCAAAAGGGGTTTACTTCAAAATTAGTCAAATAAGAACACAGTTTAAAACCTAATAAGTGGTGTTGACTGCTTCACACCAAAAATATTTTGGATGACCCTTTTCATGAAGCATGGTCTTTGCCATCTCCTGGAGAGGTCTATTCTTCCTCTCAATAACCCTATTTTGTTGAGTGTGAGGAAAGTAATCAATGACATATTTTTCACAAAACCTTTGAAAAATCTTATTTTCAAAACTCTCCTCCAAGGTTACTTCGAATCCGTAAAATCTTGGAATCCTTTTCTCTTTGAACACACTTACAAAAACTTTTTATACTTTGAAAGGCGTCAACTTTATTTGGAAGGAAAAAACAAAGTAAAGCGTGTGAAATCATCAACTATAACAAATGCATTCCTTTTTCCACCAAGGCTCACGGTTCTTGATGGACCAAAAAGGTCAAAGTGCAAGAGTTGTAGAAGTTTTGAAGTTGTTACTGCATTCAAGGATTTGAAGGAACTTTAAAATTGTTTTCCAAATTGGCAAGCATTGCAAAGCTTATCTTTCGAAAATCTAGTTTTGAAAGTCCTCGTACTAAATCATATTTAGATAATTTGTGTAGTTGAGACATACTAATATCTCCCAAAAAGTTGTGCCACAACCATGTTTCGTCATTTGAGGCAATTAAGCAAGTTTTATGTGAGATAGGTCAATGTCATCAACATACACTACTACATAAACATTACCTTGCCTAGATCCTTTAAAAGTGGTTTTCATGTTGTTTTTAGAGTTGATATGTCACATGGGTCGAAAAAAACAATGAAGCATCCATCTCCGACGAGCTAGAAATTCAAGGAAGAGGCATGCACTAGGAAGGAAACGTGGGCTGCACCTCCAGCGATTGATTAGTAGCATATCATATATAGTATTCGTGCTATATATCCTTTATTTTACCCCATATTTGTGTACTCGAGTGTTTATTTGATATGTTTCAGGGTTTAGGCAATAAAGAAGAGAAAGGAAGAGAAAATCACCTAAACGCAAGAAGAATGGACTGATTTGGAAGGTTCTGGACCTGTTTGTAATGCCCAAGGACATGATTGTAAGTCAGGAAAGACAAAAGTGAAAATCGAGAGAGACCTATGTGTAAAGAAAAACATGTTGGTTGCAAAAGTTTGTAATCTCGTGAAACCGAGGAGTAAATCGACAATTAAAACCTAGCGGGCTCAAATCTACAGCTCCGGGCGCACCTCACGTGTTTCTAATGTTAACTAAAGTCGTGGTCAGAATTTGGAGGTGATCAGACAAAATTGATCCACCACTAACGGATTTGGTTAAGAGTTTGGCAGCCGGATTTCTCCAGCGGGTCGTGTTGTTGGGTTTAAAAAATACGCAACCTCCATATCTTATTTACAGCTGTCCGATTGTGCCCAGATCCATCCTAACCCTCTAATCTTGTATAAATACACTTGTAATGCCTGCTTTCTTCTTCTTTCTCTCTATCCTCCTTAGGTTAGTTTCCTTTTTGTTTAGTAGAGTAGGTTTTATTTCTTGTTTATTAGAGTACGTTTTTGTTTCTTAATTAGAAGTGTAGAGGAGGAGCAACCTTGTAATCTTTCATTTTAATCTAGTTTTCTACATTTCTATTATGGTTTTGGGTAGTTTTTATGCTTTCTTTAGTTTAGAGATTAGTAGGGAGTAGTCCATCCCCTTTGGGGGTGGAGAAGATGGTGATGTGATTATGTGAGGTATTAGGCGTGTGTGTTTATCATAACCTTTGAACCTCACATGATTTCCATAACCATCTAATGTGATTTCATTCTTATCTTTGATGTGCTAATGCTCTTGAGTGATGCTTAGCACATGCTTAGATTAGTGGGCCTATTTTGGGAAATGATGAGGTGAGGATAAGGATGGAGTTGAAGAAGGAAACATGGCATGTGGGAGCATGTGATCTTGTTGGCATTACCTTAATTAATGTCTTGTATGTTTTAATGATTGTGATAAATCTTATTTCAAGTCGAGACATAGTGGGGTTTGGTCATTTTTGCATGAGCTCATATTAGCCTCAATTCAATTATTGTCTTCTCGTTCTAATGATAACGTTTCTTTTATTTCATGTGGAAGCCAAGTTGGATTTGGTTTTATGGATTTCATGTATTACATGTTGTAATGAGCACAATTGAACACACACCCGTACACATATTTTCATTTCCGTGATCTTTCTCTTAACCTTACGGGGTTTAGTTTTATTGTTTGTTTCCTGATTCCATACGCATTGTATTGTAATTCCAATCTCATTTCTCTCTTCTTTTCCCACTCGAGTATGGTGGATTTCGACTCGCACACTCCTCATGGACACGACCCATACTTTCCACATCTTCACCGATGTCGTGCACTTGCGATATTATAATTGATTCAATCATGTTTTTGGTGCCGTTGCCTGGGAGCCATTTTCGTAGACGAATTCACCATTTGGGGGGGGGGTTATTTTGTTATTTTGATTTCTTTTCTCTTTTGGTTAATGGAAGATGTTACAAGTGGATAAGGGGATGTAAAGGAACTTACGAGCCTGCTGGTGAATTCTAGGGACTAGAATCCGCAGACAATCCGCTAGTAGCGGATTTGGATCCGCCACTAGAGGATCTAGTGAGCCATTTGTTATTTTTGTCCAACAGTAACTTCCTTTGCCTATTTCAAGTTGTTTCCTTCCACTGTTTGTGCCATGCATGATCTGTTTAACTGTCAGTAATTAATTTGACTTGCATGACCCATTCTTAAGAGAACTTGGACCCTAAAACTCAAAGCAAAAGATTAGATCAATTGCATATAGGTCATGCATCATCTATAGACCATGCCTACATATTGTCTTTCCATTGCATTAATTTCTCGTTGTCAATTGCTGGTGTGAGGTACGTGCACCCGTTCTCTTATTGATGCATAGTTAAAACATGCATTAGTTAGTAAGGTGCATGGGAACAAGAGTGAGGTGAGTGCTTGTTTGGTGAGTTGCTTGCCAGTTTAAGGAAAATTGATCTTTAAGGAGCACCACCTATAGTCTTCAAGATAAGGTGGAGGATTTCATCACCCCTCCCTTAGCCCCACAAAACACATTTAACTAAAGCCTTTATCTAAAAGGGGTTTTTGCTACAGTACACCCCGCAAGTGTCCAAATTGGCCACATGCACCTGCTTTTTCGGTATTGCCGCATATGCATCTGGAAAGCATCCTATTTGCGCAAATGCACCTGGGCCGTTCGTGGGCCCCACTCCAGAGAGACGACGTGAATGGACCGTTAACGGCCGTCCGAATCGGTTCGTGATCCGTTTGGTAGGACCTGTGATTTGTGATTGACTGTAGCCAAATAAATTTTACTAAGATTAATCTAAGACCATGAATAAACCATTATAGTGCCGGAATCACTCTGCATTGAATCACTCTGGATCGACTCTGGATCGTCTATGGAATCGCTCTGTATCGACTCTGGATCATCTCTGGAATCAATCTTGATCGACTCTGGAATCAATCTGGATCGACTCTGGACAATTTGGATCAACTCGGGAATCACTGTGGATCCAGTGAATGTAGTCCCACAGACACGTATGAGTGGTTGTTCGACCCTGGAATGGCTCTTGAATGACGCGTCACACGTCAGAGACCACTAGACAAATACGTGTCCACAAAAGGGGTTGATCTGGTAATTCCTTCGTAAGTTGAAGCGCAAAGGTTCCCGTGATCAGAGGGGAATGACTGTTGAACATCGAGAACAAGACTTACCATCAATACGTGAGAAGACGTATCGCAAATGAATTTGTATGCGAAAAGACTTCTCCGTATTTGAAAGAGATAAAGTTTCTACATAAGTCATACAATTGTTTAGAGACGGACATGTTATGAAATAACAAGCGTGAGTCCAGATGAGTAAAAAGTCAGTACAAAGTAATTCCGGAGGCTATCCTAAGTGTGCAGAAAATGAACATCGCAAACGATGTAAGGAGTTGCAGGCTGTGGAGACGGCCATAATGTTCTGCTGGTGGAGAATGACGAACTGCATGGATGACTGGAAGAGAGCCATGCGCACTGGAAACCCGGACACACACACAAGACAACCAGTCTAGCCCTTGAAGAACCTTTCTTAGAATTGAAGGACCTCGAGGAGAAGCGACGGCGGTTGGTAGAGGAATTAATGTCGAATTATCCCCGCCATTTTGAATCTTCATCTGATTAGGATCTGTAGGAGTTTTGTTGTGTCTGGACGTGTACTTTCATTTTCAGATTCGCTTTGTAATAAAATTGTGGGCGTCTTTTTAAACTTGGGATGTCTTTCCCTTTGCTCATTGTTTTTTGTGTTTCATGCTTTTTTGTTAAATTGCAAACTGATTTATGTGAGTCCATACTGGTGGTCTTGAAACGAGACTAAATCTAGAGGTAATCCAACGTGATGCCAGAATGAATCCATAAATAAATCCATAGTCTTTCCAGACAGAGACCATGGGTAGACGACTATCGAAATGTAGTCCAGAGTCAATCCAGACTCGATCGATAGTTATTCCAACGTTAATCAACATCATTAATCCATAATGTATCCATACTCATTCCAGAAAGTAGGCCTAATGTAGTCCAGATTCAATGCAGAAGTAATCCTGCGTCATTCGATAAAACTAATCCATAATCTATCCAGAGTCATTCAAGATGGAGACCAGGGTTGACCAAGAGTCGACATTTAGTCCAGAGTATTTCCAGAGTCAAACCACAGTCTCTTAAAATCTCATGAGATTCCTTTTGATGTCTTCTTAAGGGGTGAAAACATATATGGCAAATCGTGATTTGAGAATACGTGATAAAATACAAATGTACAAGATAGCGGATCGTGTATCTATCAAACTAAATAATCTATTTTGTAAATGTAATCCTAGCATCAATCCAGAGTGATCCCAAAGTCGATCCAGAGTGATCCCAACATCGATCCAGAGTGATGCCAGAGTCGTTCCATAAATTCCCAGCATCTATCCAGAGTGATCCAACGTTCGTGCGGAAAGGACTTCATGGTTAAACCAGAAATAACACATGGACATTCAAGATCGAGATAAGGGTTACAAAAACATGCATTAACAATGAATCATAAGGGACAAGTGGAGATTTTAAAAACGAAAGTATGTATTCTGTGAATGATGTTCCCCCTCTACATATATGGTTCATATCGAACAACTTTACAAAATAGTCAATACCTAACAAATCTACTGAGTGTTAGTTAGGAATTTCTAAATCTTGAATCTGAAATCAAGTACAATGCTAATTCTCCCCTAACTGAGTGCAAATATTTGACGTCCTCTTCAAGAGTTGGATTTGTCCCTCCCATCAAGCATCGTACCCAGTGGGCTACAAATACGCCACAGTCATTCGTTCCTTTAGCCTGCCGTTGGGGTTTTTCCTTTCAAAGTTCTACTTCCATTCTACACCAAAACGCTGCCTCCAGAACTTTCTCATACTGAGAGCCAATTCCTCGGAAGACCCGACTATTTCAGATGGATCTTCATCTTTGTCAAGAAGACGAGCTAAGCTGTTGTAATGTGTGATTGTTTGTGTTGCCACGCACACAGAAAGCAAGGTCCAGTGCCCTGAGGCCACAAGTGGTTGTGCGATGACTGAGTGGTTGGGGTCCCAAGCCAATAATTTTCCCTTAATGATTTCTTCGTATAGACCTTCGCACTGAATAACAATTCCCGAGGTAGCCGTCGATGGAATGACAATAACATTTGAATAGGTAGAGGCCAAGCTTTTTGGTTGCCTTTCGTCCAACACACAGAGTAGTGCATCCATTAGTTGTAAAATTAAAAAATTATGATAACTGTGACGAAAAGTGATTGGAAAGAAACGACTGAAGATGTAAAATACTCACATCGGATGAGAAATCTGAACCTTTTCTAATCAGATCCTTGAAATCTTGAATGTTAACCTGTGCAATATCATTTGATCATATAGTTCGCTTGGGGTCCACAGTTCTGCATGCCAAATTCAAAATGACATTCCTTTCCTCGGCTGACAACCCAGACAAGTCTTTGAGGTCTATGTCTCTACCCACATTCACAACTGGTAGTGACCGAAGTTCAGTTGGAGTTGAAGGAGCAGAGGAAAGGAGGCCCGCATACTTGAGCCTTTTCTGAATGAAATATTCTTCATCATTTTTACCCTTCCTCTTTTGTAATACCAGCTCCTCCGTACCCTTCTTTCGTATACTTCTTATTTTTCTTCTTTCTGCCCTCGGGCCTGTAGGTGTAATGGAAGCATTCAGTAGATTAAAAGGTGTAGGAGCTTGAAGCATTTCTTTATTTTTCTGAGCTAAATCATTATTAAGCTGACATAGTTCTGTGTTTTTCTCAGTAAAAAGTTCATTTGACTCTGACATTTACATCTCTTTCTCACCCAACTGGGCGTGTTGAAGAACAAGCTCGGCATCCTTCTCTGCAAGTAGGGAATCCGTAATGGACTCATCTGGTATATCAATAGGTGTACGAGCTTGAACCATTTCTTTATTTTTCTGAGGTAAAACATTATTGAGCTGACATAGTTCTTTGTTTTTCTCACTAAGAAGTTCATCTAACTCTGAAAGTTGTACCTTTTTCTAAACCAGCTGGGCGTCCCGAAGTACAAGCTGGGCATTCTTCTATGCGAGTAGGGAGTCCGTAATGGCTATTTGGTGTTTCTGTTATCCCAATTTTGCAGATAACTCAGCCAACTGAACCTCCTTCACGATAAATTGGGCATTCCTTTCTGCTAGTTGGGAATCCTTATCTTCTAGTTGTTTGATCTTCTCAACCAAAATGGTAGTCTTCTCCGCCAATTGGCCATCAAGCTGAACGATCTAATTATTCAATTCAACCAAACGAGAGTGGTTGTCAGACAGTTCTGAGTCCGCTAGAGACAAATCATTGGAGTTCTTTGCACACAATCCTTTCTGCAATTTCTTAACTGCCTGTTCTGCTTTGACCCATCGTAATTTCATTTCCATGAATTTACTTCCTCTTCAAGAGGGTCTTTTATGATGAAATGTTCACCGACAACGTGAAGGGAATGTGTTCAAAAAGTTTTACTTTTAAATGCCAATTGTTATGAATTGAATGAGAAAATCATTTTGTTCCATGTTTATGTTATTCGTCTTTTAGAAGTGTTAAGGAAGAGGCTCTTGGTCCTTAACCGTAGAGCTCTAAAAGATATTGGTTTACATAAAACAAAAGATATTCGCAATCATGGTAATTAACATGGGACATTAATTACCGGGTTAAGATTGTCGTGTCGGTCATAGATCATTGTAGCTCTACAAGTGAGTTACAACACGGGTATGCAAAAGAGGAAAATATTACTTTTGTATACTGAATAGACCTAATAAGTAAAATATTATAGAAATGTGTTTCTGTGTCATTAATATTTTACTGTCTTTGGTCCCTTGATATGAGACTTATATCTGATCACTTAAGTAATACTTAATTAGATCAGTGTCTTGAACTATCGATAAGTGTAGTGTAAAGGCATTGGTTGGTTAAGTACAACTTTTGTTGGAGAAGATAGTTAGTCAAAAGATTATCATTGGCCCTCTTAATTGAGTGATGATATTAGTGGGCCCCTTGATAAAGCAAAGTTGTAATGTGCACAATGTGATTTGAGTTAAGTCACATATTTATAACTAGCTTAAAGAGATCAAGAAATGAATACTAATACAAAGATGACACAATACTACTTTGTGTGTATTCTTAATATCATGAGGCAAGGGACGGACACAAGTGGTGCACTCCATCACTAAATGGATCGGGTTTTGGTTCGAGTGGAATTAAGACATCTAGCTAATTAGTAGCTATAATGTGAAGCTAGATACCGCTTATAGCTTGTGATATTAAGCTTTTAATATCACTGCCAACTTAGTTTAGATCTTCCCATAGGTCACACCACAAAACTGGGAAACAAGAAATGGGGATTTTGAGTTCATAAGATGTGTCGGGTTTCATGTAGAAAATATGACACATGGGGTGAACAAGCAAAATCAAAATTATGTTGTGATTAATAACATAATTAGAATCTAAATTAAATTCATATGTGATGTAAATATTATGGGGTGTAATGATTGATCATTACATAGGATAATATGTTACATAAGTTGTGAATTTACTACTAATCCCGAAATGTCAAATTTTGTAGGGGTTAAACCGAAATTTGACAAGTCTGCAGAACAGTGCTCCAACGGTCGACCGGTTAGCAGTAAACAGTCGACCGATCGGGCACGGTCGACCGGACGTGTCTCGACCGATAACAGGGAATTTTCATATGTTCGAACAGTCGACCGAATGTGATCGGTCGGTCGACCGAACATTGCGATGGAATAGTTCCTGTTACGAACGGTCGACCGAGTTATTGAACGGTCGACTGAAACCTGGTTCGAGCGGTCGACCGAACCTTGACACGGTCGACCGGTCCAGACGGTTTTCAGCAGAATTAATTTAAGAATTAATTAGATCATGCATGGAATTGGTCCATAATTGATTTAATTCGTGGCTAATATTATTTATTATTAAATAATGGATGGTTAGATGAAATTTTGCATGAAATCATGGCAAGAGGTTGCACATGAATAGGTAATTTGGAGAGAACTTATAAATACAAGTTTATCTCATTACCTCCTTAATTCATTCATTATTTTCTTATGCAAAATTCTCTCTCCATAATTCTCCACGAAAATTCCGTAATTCTTAAGTTTAGTTTTAGTTCTTAAGAGATCATCTTCTCAAGGGAATTAAAGAGTGGTTAGTAATTAGATTCTAAACCCTATCGGAGATTGAAAGACTAGCTTCCCTCTCTCCGATCTTGTTTAGAGTTTGGTGAATACTCGGAGGCATCCGGCGCAGCGAGGAGCATCCCCAACGTATCCGAATCTTTAAGAAGTTTTAGAGAACTTCTAGGTTTGAATTTCGGAGCCCATATTTGTTTTAATAAAGTTTTGAAACTAGATATTGAAACAAATTAATGCATGCATGAAATAAATCATAAAAAATTGTAAATTGATCCTTATTCTGCATAAAAATTTCGAAAATAAATATGTACAATTAAACATGAAATCCTACAGTGGTATCAGAGCTTAGGGTTCAATTTTCTCATGATTTAAGGCTGTAAACGAATTTAGTTTACCATCTAGGATTTAAACAATTCGATTTACCGGTTTTCGGTCTATGAATGTTTGTTGATGTAATTCACCATAATAATTCGTTCTGAATGTTTTAAGTGTTTTAAAACATGCCATGTAATTATTAGAATTAAGATTTAGATATTTGTCTAACTTGCAATAATTTCGTTTTAAGTATAAACGATTATTTTGTAAGAGAATCAACAAAACCGAAAAACTGCGATTCATCTTTCCATTGGAAATTGGATGGACAGCGGTTCATAATTAATTTTTGAACTATGGATGCATGAAAAACATTTTTAATGGATTTAAAAATGTTTTTCAAAGAATTGTTTGGGATTCTAGATGCTTGATAAACTAGGTTGGATAGTTTATAGCGATATTGCGTGCATGGATGCTCGAGTTGTTTTTGCAGGAATTGTGAGTTTATATGTTCCAAATCAGCGCCTATGAATGTTTATAATTGTTATAATACAGGGGCTTATGTATGTAAAAGCCAAATTCTCTATTTCCATCTTTTAGATAATTGCATATGCATATGAGAGGTTTTACATAGGACTTGCACTAGTCGTTTTTATCAAATGTGAGGAGCATGTTTATTTTCTGTAAAATCTACATCTCCGGTGCAAGAGGAAGTCGCCGCTGTAGCGCATCGATCGAGGATCGGGGATCAGGGATCGAGGATCAAGGATCGAAGGGAACATATAAACTCACAAGATGTGG
Organism: Triglochin maritima; assembly: GCA_963682175.1. Classification (NCBI taxonomy): domain Eukaryota; kingdom Viridiplantae; phylum Streptophyta; class Magnoliopsida; order Alismatales; family Juncaginaceae; genus Triglochin; species Triglochin maritima. The sequence continues at coordinate 25,236,836 of OY821781.1, read as the reverse complement.
ATTGTGTGAATGTTTAATTTCTATTTTTAATTTCTGCTATGCATGTGATGAATGTGGTGAATGTTAGGATGTGTATGAATATTAATATGCATGATAACCTAAAATTCCAAATCACATGTAAATATATGAAATTGTCCAACAAAAAAAATTAAGAATAATTTCCTTCTTATTTCATCCACTAGCAGCCATTGATTGAGGGATACTCTGCTCGCCTTTAGCGGGAGATAGCTCCCTCCATCTTTGGGAATAGTGGGAGATATAATGGTTGTCTGTTGTTATGCCACGATTACATGTATGAGGTGTGTTTCACCCTAGTGAACCCCAAGTATGTTTAGTTATGAATACAATGGATAAACGTATCTCGTATCAAATGAAAATAAGTTTTCTTAACATTACCTACAACCCTCGCTCAGTTTTGGGAAAAAGTTTTTCTTACGAGGATAGGTCGCATTCCCTCATAATTAAAATGACAAGAGTCACAAGAGTTTGAAGATGCTAATATTGCTAAAATTCAAAAAGGTTGTGATTAGAAAAATGTTTTTCTTACCTTGATGTTGTAATGTATTCGATAGCCCTTAGCTAGTCTATGTTACAATTAATGGGATCTTGTATTGTTGCATTTGTGGGCAAAATTTTTATTTGCAACATTTACATTTATATTCGATATATGTATGCATGTGTATTAAAACATAAAATTGGCATTAAAACCTATATGATTTATTTTGTAGAAAAATGTCGAACATCCAACCTATCGTACGATCCATGATAGAAAAACACCCTTTAGCAAATGATGGCTCAAACTTCCTTAGTTGGCAACTCAAGCTCAACATCGTGTTAAAGTTTGAGAAACTATCTCACATTTTGGAAGGTCCAATCCCAAAGTGGAATGAGAGATTAACCGATGAAGAGAAAGAGGCTAAAGCCAAGTGGGAAGACCAAGAGAACCAAGTTCACGGTCTTATGCTAGCATCCATGGGTGACTCGCTTCAAGCGAAATACTTGGATTCAAAACCCAAGAAGACCATGGAGGCTTTATCTAAGATGTTCATGGATAGTGCCCGAAAGGAGCGCTATAAGACCACCATCGCACTCACAAGGTGCCATATGGCGGAGGGAACATCGGTATCTATGCATTTTCTCACGATGCAAGGATACCTTGAGAAGTTGGCAAAGCTCTCTTCACCAATGCCCGAGGACATTGCTGAAGATATGATTCTTGGCTCTCTAGCCCCGTCCTTTAAGGACTTTGTGATGCACTACCACGTGCGTGAAAAAGGGGTGAGTCTTGAGGAGCTGCACAACGCTCTCAAAACTGCTGAAGTTGACATGGGCAAGGGTAGGGACAAGCAAGTCCTTGCCGTCCATGGGAGGAGCCAAAAGATTGGTAAAGGAAAGGGCAAATCAACCAAAAGTGGTTCAATCAAGAGCAAGGGAGTAGGAGGTTCTCATAAGAGTGCCTCGAGGGGGAAATCTCAGAAATCTCCAACTCCCAATACGGAGTGCTTTCACTGCGGTGAAAAAGGACACATCCGGCCAAATTGCCCCAAGTACAAGGAGGACCTTGACAACGGAGTGATTGAACGTCGGCGCCCCAAAAAGGCCAAAGGTATATTTGTTATTGAAATAAATTTAGCCACCTCTGTCCAGGATTGGGTAATTGATACCAGATCTTGTGCTCACATAGTTTCTAATGTGCAGCTACTCATGGATAGGAAGGAACTCGTAAGGAACGAGGTAGAATTGAAGGTCGGAAATGGTGCGGACGTGTCTGCGGTTGCACAAGGTTCTGTGGTGCTTCAATTATGTAGTGGTTTAAATTTATGTCTAAAGAATGTTTATTATGTACCTTCGATTAGCAAGAATATTATTTCTGTATCATGTCTGGATATGGATAATTTTAATATAAATATTTCAAATTCTTGTTTGTCTATATCGAAGAATGGTGTTTTCTATGCAAATGCGTTCATAAGGAATGGTCTCTATTTGCTTGAATTGAATAATAAACAAATCTTTAATATCAATAACAAAAGACTTAAGACCACTCACGAGAATGATACTCTCTTGTGGCACTATCGTCTTGGTCACATAAATGAAAAGCGCATCAAGAAATTGTAAGAAGCTAACCTTCTTGGTCTACTTGATTTTAAATCATTGGAGACGTGCCAACCATGTGTAATGGGAAAAATGACCAAAAAGCCTTTCAAGAAGAAAGGCCCAAGGGCGAGTGGCCTATTGGATTTGATACATTCCGATGTATGTGGTCCATTGAGTACTAGTGCACGAGATGGTTTCAGGTACTTCATTACGTTCACGGATGATTATAGTCGTTATGGCTATGTTTATGTACTGAGAAACAAAAGTAAATCGTTTGACAAGTTCAAAGAATTCAAGAATGAAGTAGAGAACCAACTCGACAAGAAAATCAAGTCTCTACGAACGGATCGTGGAGGTGAGTACTTAAGTGCCGAATTTGACTCATACCTAAAGGAGTTTGGTATTGTACCTCAACTCACCCCTCCCGGTACACCTAAGTGGAATGGGGTATCCGAAAGGAGGAATAGGACATTGCTCGACATGGTTCGGTCAATGATGAGTCATGCGGAATTACCTCTTTACTTTTGGAGTTATGCACTACAAACTGCGGCTTGCACACTAAATAATGTTCCATCCAAATCCGTGGAGAAAACTCCTTATGAGCAATGGAGTGGTAAAACACCTAAGCTCAATTTTCTCAAGATTTGGGGTTGTGAGGCTTACGTCAAGAGATTGATGTCGACCAAACTTCAACCAAAAGCGGATAAGTGCTTCTTTATTGGTTATCCTCGTGAGACAAGAGGATACTACTTTTGGCATATCACCTCCAATCGAGTGATTGTAGAGAGGGATGCCACATTTCTGGAAAAGGAATTTCTAGAAAGAGTAAAAAGTAGTGGGAGTAGGGTTGTGCTTGAGGAAACTCAAGATACTCTACAAGATCATGACATGAATGATAACATTAAAGACCATGAAGGCCCAACCGAGATTCCTTTGGTTAGTGGGAGCGTGAGCGAGAGACCATCACAAGAAATTGTGAGAGAATCTCAATCGTCCCCACCAAGTGTACGTTCAAGAGTTGAACATGAACCGATTCCTCAAGAAATTGTGGAAGAAGTTCGAGAGACACGAAAAGAACCGAAAGAACTTAGAAGGTCAACGAGCACTAGTGCAAAAAATGTCATATACGTCGGATATATAGGGGTATAGACGTCGGATTTGGACAGTCCAAGTACCCGACGTATATTTCCCCGTCGCCTATTCCTTGTTGTATAGACGTCGGCTATATACGACCGACGTCTATTATATGTTAATTAACCAAAAAATACATTGGAACGTATATCGGGTATTCTGCACTCACATTAATCAAGCCCAAGCTGCCCAAGTGCCCCAAGTGCCAATCTTTTGGCAAATAACCACGAATATGAAGTCCAACATGCCCAGGTGCTCCAAGTCGTTCGCGTTCAGCAGTAAAGGAGTGGTGGAGTACATCAACCACACCAACAAAAATAAATTCTCCGATGTGGGACTAAACTTCAACACATGTGACCTATAGACGTCGGATATATAGATTGACCGACGTGTATACTTAGAGCACGACCTATAGACGTCGGCCATTCTATACATCCGACGTCTATACATAGGTTAAGAGTTAAAAAAAAGTGCCCCAAGTGCCAATCTTTTGACCATTAAATATATATATAGACCTCACTTGCATTTTGTAGTGTGGTACCAAACTCCCATTTAGAAGTAAAAGAGTGGTGGAGTACTTCAACTCCACCAATAAAAAAAATTCTCCAATGTGGGACTAAACTTCAACACATGTGACCATACACACACATGTGTACAACACAACACATATGTGATAGTTACATTGATGTAACTATTTTTAAATTCACATTATTCTTATACAAAATAAATCCACATAAATTCTTACACAAAATAAATCCCAAAAAATTACGTTAATTCTTAAACAAAATAAATCTTAAAAAATTACGTTAATTCTTACACGAAATAAATCTCAAAAAATTGATTTATTTCTTATACAAAATAAATCTACATAAATTCTTATACGAAATAAATCCAAAAAATTAACAAAAAATATTTTCTTCTTTCAGGAGGTATAGACGTCGGTTATACTAAAAAACTGACGTTTATACAAACAGATAGACGTCGGATGTCCAAACATCCGACGTCTATAGGTATAGACGTCGGATGTTTGGACATCCGACGTCTATTCGGTGACGTCTATTGAGGATTCTGCAGTAGTGGAGGGAAAGGAAGAAACCCGATATCTATCTGGGACTTCATGAAATCATGGTACTAGATACCAATGATCCCTTGACCTTCCAAGAAGCAATGGATAGGGAAGACTCCAAACTATGGCTCAATGCCATGGAATCCGAAATAGAATCCATGTATGATAATCAAGTATGGGACTTGGTTGACCTTCCTCAAGGTAAAAAGGCCATTCATAATAAATGGGTTTTTAAGAGGAAAATGGACATGGATGGGAACCTAGGAACCTACAAAGCAAGGCTTGTAGCGAAGGGTTTCACTCAAGTTCAAGGAATTGACTATGATGAAACTTTTTCACCGGTTGCCATGTTCAAGTCTATTCGGATCATGCTCGCTATTGCCGCATTTCATGATTATGAAATATGGAAAATGGATGTCAAAACGGCGTTCCTTAATGGGAACTTGGAGGAGGATGTGTACATGGTACAACCTCAAGGTTTTGAAGATCCAACGAATAGCGAGAAGGTATGCAAGCTTCAAAGATCCATTTATGGATTGAAGCAAACATCAAGGAGTTGGAACAAACGCTTTGATGAGGAAGTGAAGAAGCTTCACTCCATTCAAAGTAAAGAAGAACCTTGTATATACAAGAAGGTTAGTGGGAGCCATGTAGTATTCCTAATCTTATATGTCGATGACATATTGCTTATGGGCAATCATATTCCTTTGCTTGAGCAAACGAGAAGTTCATTGAAATCTGCATTTTCGATGAAAGACATGGGTGGGGCTCAATACATCTTGGGAATCAAGATATACCGAGATAGATCCCGTAGACTCATTGGCCTGAGTCAACGTACATACATTGACAAGGTCTTGGAATGGTTCAAGATGAACAATTCCAAAAAGGGCAGTGTGCCAATAAGTATGGGTGTGCAACTCAAGAAGTCTCAACGTGCTCAATACGTAAGGACTTAGAGTACATGAAGGATGTCCCTTATGCTTCGGCAATTGGGTCGATCATGTACGCGATGACTTGCACAAGACCCGATGTCTCGTATGCTCTAAGCGTGACAAGTCGTCACCAATTCAACGCAGGTCCGGAGCATTGGACTACGGTCAAGAATATCTTGAAGTACCTTAACCGGACTAAGGATAAGATTGTTGTTTATGGAGGACAAAGGGAATTGATAGCTGAAGGTTACTCGGATGCGAGTTTCATGAGTGATCCAGACGATAGAAGGTCGCAATCAGGATACGTCTTCCTTCTGAGCGGTGGAGCTGTGAGTTGGCGTAGTTGGAAGCAAAGCACTACGGCCGACTCAACCATTGCTTCCGAAGTAATGGCTGTCGCTGAAGCGAGCAAGGAAGGAGTGTGGATTAAGAAGTTCCTTGAAGAGCTTGGAGTAGTTCCCTCGAGCTAGGGACCAATAGAGCTATTTTGCGACAATAGTGCATCTATCTCGCAAATCAAGGATCCCAAATCACACCACAAAGTGAAGTACATGCATCGTAAGTACTTCGTGACGCGTGACCTCATCGACGAAGGCAAAATAAATCTGTTATGGGTGGACACCAACAGCAACACAGCTGATCCATTCACAAAACCCTTATCCCAAGCCAAGGGCGAAATGCATTTCGAGTCCATGGGATTGAGGAACCATGTAGATTGGCTTGATGATTGATATGTAATGGGGTTTACCCTAGTTATTATTGTTTTATGCATTGAGTATGTATGAGAAAGAAAACTTTAATAACAAGTGGGAGATTGAAGGGAATGTGTTCTAAAAGTTTTACTTTTAAATGTCAATTGTTATGAATTGAATGAGAAAATCATTTTGTTCCATGTTTATGTTATTCGTCTTTTGGAAGTGTTAAGGAAGAGGCTCTTGGTCCTTAACCATAGAGCTCTAAAAGATATTGGTTTACATAAAACAAAAGATATTCTCAATCATGGTAATTAACATGGGACATTAATTACCGGGTTAAGATTGTCGTGTCGGTCATAGATCGTTGTAGCTCTACAAGTGAGTGACAACACGGGTATGCAAAAGAGGAAAATATTACTTTTGTATACTGAATAGACCTAATAAGTAAAATATTATAGAAATGTGTTTCTGTGTCATTAATATTTTACTGTGTCTTTGGTCCTTTGATGTGAGACTTATATCTGATCACTTAAGTAATACTTAATTAGATCAGTGTCTTGAACTATCGATAAGTGTAGTGTAAAGGCATTGGTTGGTTAAGTACAACTTTTGTTGGAGAAGATAGTTAGTCAAAAGATTATCATTGGCCCTCTTAATTGAGTGATGATATTAGTGGGCCCCTTGATAAAGCAAAGTTGTAATGTGCACAATGTGATTTGAGTTAAGTCACATATTTATAACTAGCTTAAAGAGATCAAGAAATGAATATTAATACAAAGATGACACAATACTACTTTGTGTGTATTCTTAATATCATGAGGCAAGGGACGGACACAAGTGGTGCACTCCATCACTAAATGGATCGAGTTTTGGTTCGAGTGGAATTAAGACATCTAGCTAATTGGGAGCTATAATGTGTAGCTAGATACCGCTTATAGCTTGTGATATTAAGCTCTTAATATCACTGCCAACTTAGTTTAGATCCTCCCATAGGTCACACCACAAAACTGGGAAACAAGAAATGAGGATTTTGAGTTCATAAGATGTGTCGGGTTTCATGTAGAAAATATGACACATGGGGTGAACAAGCAAAATCAAAATTATGTTGTGATTAATAACATAATTAGAATCTAAATTAAATTCATATGTGATGTAAATATTATGGGGTGTAAAGATTGATCATTACATAGGATAATATGTTACATAAGTTGTGAATTTACTACTAATCCCGAAATGTCAAATTTTGTAGGGGTTAAACCGAAATTTGACAAGTCTGCAGAACAGTGCTCCAACGGTCGACCGGTTAGCAGTAAACGGTCGACCGATCGGGCACGGTCGACTGGACGTGTCTCGACCGATAACAGGGAATTTTCATCTGTTCGAATAGTCGACCGAATGTGATCGGTCGGTCGACCGAACATTGCGATGGAATAGTTCCTGTTACGAACGGTCGACCGAGTTATTGAACGGTCGACCGAAACCGGGTTCGAGCGGTCGACCGAACCTTGACACGGTCGACCGGTCCAGACGGTTTTCAGCAGAATTAATTTAAGAATTAATTAGATCATGCATAGAATTGGTCCATAATTGATTTAATTTGTGGCTAATATTATTTATTATTAAATAATGGATGGTTAGATGGAATTTTGCATGAAATCATGGGCAAGAGGTTGCACATGAATAAGTAATTTGGAGAGAACTTATAAATACAAGTTTATCTCATTACCTCCTTAATTCATTCATTATTTTCTTATGCAAAATTCTCTCTCCATAATTCTCCACGAAAATTCCTTAATTCTTAAGTTTAGTTTTAGTTCTTAAGAGATCATCTTCTCAAGGGAATTAAAGAGGGGTTAGTAATTAGATTCTAAACTCTATCGGAGATTGAGAGACTAGCTTCCCTCTCTCAGATCTTGTTTAGAGTTTGGTGAATACTCGGAGGCATCCGGCGCAGCGAGGAGCATCCCCAACGTCTCCGAATCTTTATGAAGTTTTAGAGAACTTCTAGGTATGAATTTCGGAGCCCATATTTGTTTTAATAAAGTTTTGAAACTAGATATTGAAACAAATTAATGCGTGCATGAAATAAATCATAGAAAATTGTAAATTGATCCTTATTGTGCATAAAAATTTCGAAAATAAATATGTACAATTAAACATGAAATCCTACACAGCGATCCTCTGCTCAAGAAAGGGAGGATGTACTGGATCACGTCCTTCGGTCTCTGGCATTTGATAACTACAGTTCGGTTGTTCATTGATGCCCAAGGTTATCTCCTCAAATTTTATGAGATCAACCTGACCAAGTTCTATTTTGCTGAGGGTGGCGCCAACGCTTCATAGTTTGTTAGAAAACTGGACGCCACCAATCCATGAAACCCATCTATTTGCAAGGGGAATCGAGCGAGGAATCCTAATAGTAATCTTCAAATGTTCCTCAAGCCACACTTGCAAAACGGCAACGCACCCAGTAACCTGACCAGTCTTCGGGCGCATGTTTCCTGCCGATTTTCTCTTCTTCAGAAGGACGGATGCTTTGGCCAACCCAGCGACAAGAAATCGGAAAACAGCTCCGTCCAATCGTAAGTGTCAAGGGCTTGCAGGTGTTCGACGACTAGTAGGAACCAAGCCTTCGTCCGAAGACTACTATCGTAAAAAAGAAAATGGGAGAAAAGAAGACAAAGTAATAACCGCATGAACTCAGCGTCGTCCGTACTGTTCCCTGTAATAGTTTACCTCCGTGAATAGTTTTTGTGTTTGCGGTCATATCTACCAGAATGCCTCCCTTCTTCAGCCCAACTATGGAGGAGACATGAGTTGGTGTGAATGGGATGACGATATCTCCGAGTTTGAAACCAGATGCTTCGACTTCGAAGTTCTCAACCATAAAGTCGAGAATGTCGTTGTCCACAACTATCTTCGACATCTTTAGAAAGTGACCAAATGGTGTACTCCTGAACATAGCCTTCCGGTGGTCGTATAACTCTTTCAGCTCCTTGTCCACAGCTTCCGAAGAGCACATGGACGGTTGGAAATAATTAAATGCCTTCTTCGACGCGCCGGTGCTGCCAACTTCCATGGCTGAAGAAATGTTGGTTCTTTCTTTTGGAAGGATGAGTGACGACTGGGGACAGGAGGAGTATCCGAGTGAAATCGGTTTCCTGCTTTGTATGACTGGATTAGGTCTGGAAAACACAACCAATGAGCCTGGATAGTGTCTGGGAAAGGACTGGAACCGTTCTGGAGATACGATGGAATGAATGCGGAAACAAAAAGTCTCGGTAAGTTACAAAATAGATCCAGGGTCATTCCAGAATAGATCCAGAATGGATCCAGGGTCATTCCAGAAGAGATGCAGAATGGATCCAGGGTCATTCAGGAAGAGACCCAGAATGGATCCAGGGTCATGCCAGAAGAGATGCAGAATGGATCCAGGGTCATTCCAGAAGAGATCAAGAATGGATCCAGGGTCATGCCAGAAGAGATCCAGGGTCATGCCAGAAGAGATCCAGAATGGATCCAGGGTCATGCCAGAAAGACCCTAGGTGTAACGCAAGTTACAGAATAGAGGCAGGGTCATTCTAGAATAGATCCATAATGGATCCAGGGTCATTCCAGAAGAGATGTAGAATGGATCCAGGGTCATGCCAGAAGAGATCCAGAATGGATCCAGGGTCAGGCCAGAAAGACCCTAGGTGTAACGTAAGTTACAGAATAGAGGCAGGGTCATTCCAGAATAGATGCAGAATGGATCCAGGGTCATTCCAGAAGAGATGCAGAATGGATCCAGGGTCATTCCATAAGAGATCCAGAATGGATCCACGGTCATTCCAGAAGATATCCAGAATAGACCCAGGGTGATTCCAGAAGAGATCCAGGGTCATTCCAGAAGCCATTCATAATGGATCCACGGTCATTCCAGAAAGAAACACACTTTTAAAGCCAGTTAATACTAGCGCCAGTAAACTGCCCATTTTTCCTTCCCCGCGAGGAGGGAATGATGTGCCCAAGTTACCACAGCTCCGGATGAAGGGAGAATAGGGGAAAGAAAGAAACACCTCGAATTGCAATAATTAAACTCAAGCAACAACTACAGTTACAAATGAAAGTGATCGCAAAGAACACATGAAGAACATAAAATGCACCTAAAACAACACTTGGAATTCCAATTGTTAAAATTCAACCAACACCCTTTACAATTAATGTGAGTCTACAAATGACTGTCACTGAGCTCAAGTAAAACATTAATATACAATTTGCTATCATATATTTATAATACACTGAGCTAAAGAAAAACATTAATTCTCTCATTGGACATTTGGCCACTGCGAGTCATGTAACCTTCCTTGCACTCCCCCAACCGATTGAAGAAGGTCCACCATAGAACCATAGGTACTTTGGCTGGATTGTGCCTCATTTGTGGTATGGGTTGCTGTCTGAGTGACACCCATGTCCTCATTCCTGGTTTTCCTCCTCTTCCCACCTCTTCTATCCCTGACAATGTAAGAACCACAAAACATTAATGCATGAATATTTATATATGAAAGTGATTAAAGTAAACTCCATTTGTGATGCAATGGTGCGAACCTTGCAGTGCCTTGATCTTCAGTTTGGGTCCCAATTGGCTCCTTGCATCTCCTAGCATGGTGACCAAGTAGACCGCACCTAGTGCATTTCTTCTGTCTCCTGCTGCAACTTGTGTCCATTGTGCCCTTGTATCTGACCTGCCTCGGCCTTCTGGGTTGTCTTTTCACTGTCGGAGGTGATACTGTAAATCCCTCTACATGATCCCACTCCGATTTATCTGCCATTGGATTAATACCCACCTCATAAGCTTGATCATACACTATTTTGTAATACCATAGTCTAACATAATACTCCCAACGAGCCCCTCTAATTGTCCCAATGAAAGAAGAGGCATGCTGACATGGCATCCCTGTCAATTGCCAAAGTCTGCAGGTGCAGGACTTCTGAAGCAAGTCAACAACACATCTTTTGATTCCATTAGACACTTCTGCTTTCGAGTTAGGACATCTTATGATAGAAAAGGAACCTAACTGCCTAGACATTTCATTTAACCATGTTCTGCCTTTTGGCACCACAACATTTGTCCACTCTCTGCTATCTTCTTGTCTCTTGAACATGGTCTGCATCAACTTCTGCCGCAAATTGTCCACCATAGTTACAATAGGAAGATGCCTAACTTCCCTGATGTAGTTGTTGAAGGACTCACTTAGGTTGTTTGTAACATAATCAGACTTAGCCTCACACCCAAATTGACTCCTTGACCAAATTCTGTCAGTGTTGTCCACTTGCACTAACCAATTATATGCACCCTCATTAATTTCCCTTATATACTGCATTTTTCTTTCCATCTCAGTGGCTGTATAAGCAGAGGCAACCTCCCACATTAGACTAAGCAACAAAGCACTCTTGAATTTTTTTTGGAAGTTTTGGTAAAGGTGTCTAGCACACTCTCTATGCTCACACCCACCAAATACCTCTCTTACCCCTCCTCTAAACCTTTGCACCTGTCGCTTATGACAACCAAACCATTCCTGTGACCAACTGCCTCTTTGAGATGAGTAAGAAACCAGGCCTAACTGCTATGACTCTCGGATTCCACTACAGCAAATGCTACAGGAAAAAGCTGGTGATTTCCAACAACCGAGGTGACAGATAATAGGGTACCATTGTACTTCCCTTTCAGATGACAACCATCTAGGCCTACAAGAGGTCTACAACCATTCAGAAAACCATCAATGCAGCCCTTTAGACACACAAATAATCTGTAGAAGGACTCATCTTGAGGTTTGACTTCAAAACTGATTACACTACCAGGGTTGGTCTTGCTCATCTCCCAAACCAAAGATGGGATCAAAGCGTATTGTTGAGCTTCACCCCCCACAACTGCTTCATTGCAATTTCCCGACCATGCCAAACTCGATGGTAAGGCAAACTCAAGTGATATTTCCTCTTCAGTTGGTCAGATATATTCCTTACAATGAGTTTGTCATCCAATGCAAGCCACTCCTTGCACTCGTGGGCAATCCACTCCCTAGTGGCCATCTTAGAGGCACAATTATTTACAAATGAGCAAATATGTGGTAACCTCAAAGTCTTGATTTCAAACACTATGCCATCATTTAACCTGGAGGAATGAATTCCACACTTACATTGAAAATCTCTACACCTGGCAGTGACCCTATATGGTTGGCTCTTCAAGTAGGTTATCTCACATTCACTCAAAATGCAGTGGGTTAATAAACACATTCTGAAAGATTTCACATTAGGAAACTTCTTTCCCACAACTATTTCTGGGTTGAACTCCTTCACACCCCAACACTCAGATCTATCATCAAGCGGATTGAAATCAATTCCGTAGTCTCCCTGGTCATCAAAATCCTTCACACCCCAACACCCCTTGTTTTCCTCACTTTCATCAAGTTCATCAGAATATAAAACATACTCAGAGTCTGTACCACTGCTTCCACTAGAAACCAAGGTTTCTTCCCTAGGTGTTGTTATGCCCACTACTAGGCTGGGTTCAGAGTGACATGGGAGGGTACCACTCCCCTGGTGTTCACAAACATCTCCCACAAGGTGGCACAGAGGGTGCAGATAAAGGTTGTGAGCTTACACTCCCCACCACACTAGGCACTGGTTCTGGACTACCATAAACTGTTTGTCTTTCTCAACACCTACAGAAGGTTCTATTTCATCCTCAACCCCTACAAAAGCTTTTACTTTCCTGTCATGGGTAGCATAGATGTGAAACTCACTTTTCTGATTGGGGAATTTAAGTGCGTCCTCTATGTCTCCATTGCTACTCAAAGGTTTGTAGTCTTTCCTAACTTTGCTTGGAATCATATAATGCATATGCACAACCATTTCAGTGGATTACCACTTCATTACACTGCATATCCAATCCCTTAACAAGTCAATCGTCCATTCCTCAACCACAACCAAAACCAATGATGCTACCTCTTCAAAACCAACAGCTTTATCCCTATCGTTGCACTTAACCCATCGACCACCACAATGCAACCTCATTCTCACACTACTTTCTAAATCAGAGACACTGCTTGGACAATAAAAATGCAAAGACAAAAAACATAAGGAAAACGAATTAAATTGACAGATATGAATTAATTACAGAACAAAACTACAAACATGCATTCTACAGTCTAAAGCCGACCCAAAAACTGAAATCAAAACATTCAAACCCAAACAAAGAATGTAATTTTGCATATCTCAAATCAGAAAAAATCACTATCCGTCTTCGCTTCCCAATTAGTGCGCTTCTTGTGTGTACCATCTTCCACGTTGTCGTCGTGGTCGTCGCTACCTCTGCCCGATCCACTGGTCAGTGTCGTCGCCCTCCAATTTGTGCAAAGTAGGAAATGGGGACGATTACACGGGAATTTCGAAAGGATGCGAGTTATGGTTTCTAGACAGTGAGAAAACCTGGGGATTTGGGAAGGAGTCGAGTTAGGATTTCCGCAATGTGGGAGAACTCGGGAATTTGGGAAGGAGGAGAGTTAGGTTTAGGCATCGTCTTAGATTAGTAGAGGGGACATTCACTGGACCAAGAGTGATTCCAGAGAGGATCCGGAGTGATTCCAGAGCAGATCCAGAGTGATTCCAGAGCAGATCCAGAGTGATTCTAGAGTCGATCCAGATTGTCCAGAGTCGATCCAGATTGATTCCAGAGTCGATCCAGAACGATTCCAGAGACGATCCAGAACGATTCCAGAGTCGATCCAGAGCGATTCCATAGACGATCCAGAGTGATGCCATAGTCGATCCAGAGTGATTCGTTGCAGAGTGATTCCAGCACTGTAATAGTTTAGTCATGGTCTTAGATTAGTCTTAGTAAAATTTATTTGGCTATAGTCAATCACATGTCCTACCAAACGAATCACGAACCTATTCGGACGACCGTTAACGGCCCATTCACGTCATCTATCTGGAGTGGGGCCCAAGAACGGCCCAGGTGCATTTGCGCAAATAGAATGCTTTGCAGATGCATATATGCGGCAATACCGAAAAAGCAGGTGCATATGGCCAATTTGGACAGTTGCGGGTGTACTGTAGCAAAAATCCCTTATTTAAAATCAAGTCGACATTGATTCCTAGGATTCGGGCGGACATAGGAGACAATCCCATTCTCGACGTCATGGCCTGAACGTCGTCATTTGCTTAGTGGCAATGGGACTTTTGGGACCTCCGGGTCTCACATTTCCCATTCAGCCTTGTGACCTTTTGCTGAGGGAGGTGAGGCATTCAGGAGTGTGGAGGGTAACGGTTAGGCGCTGTCTAGTTTAATGACCCATAGCCAACCTAAGCATGTTTGAGCCGTATTTGCTAGATTAGGCTTCTACCCTTACCCTTTACCCACGCTAGCTTTAGGGATTCTTCCCTTCTCCAATTAGTCATCTTCTTTTGACATACTTCTACATTCTAGTCTCCTCCCCATTATACTCTCTATAAGCATTTTAGGGTCGAGTTGAGCACTTTTTGCGAACTTGGCCTCGTAATGGTGAGAGTGGTCGACTTGAGAGTATTTTGTCGAGATGGATTGTTACATAGGTGAGCATCCATTTCATTGTTGGGACCAGGACTATTCCCCCTGGTATTCTGGACCGATGCATCCTGGGATGCCTCAGACAAACACCCAACATGGTTTGGATAATTTTTATTGTGTAGCATAGTAGTCTTCAGATTGAGGTAATATGAGAGGTACTGACTGCTAGACCACCATCTAGTTGTGTCAGATCATATGTTGGTCACCAAACTGAGACATTACAAGAAGCTTTGGCCTCTTTCCTACATTTGGTAGAGGGTTTGACTGGATCGGTGGTTCCAAAAGCCACGTGAGAGGACCAGAGTGGTTTCAGTGGTCAGGTGTTCGAAGAGTGTTCGCATGTTCCTTCCGAAACTGAATATGATGATGCTTTTTCCCAAAGTACTCATTATGACCAGTACACATTCACGTCTTACCTAGGGACGACAGATTGATGGGGAAACTTTAGAAATCCTGAGTATCATACTTCTTTCCCACCCTATTATCTTCCACTAGATGACCCAGAATTCTACCAACACCCTACTACCAATCATTGGACTCATTCTCAACCCATAAACACACAACCTAAAATCTCCAAAATTCTGACTTGATCCTCACAGTTGACCCCAAACTTGATTCCTTGAAGCAAACTCTCTTTACGTTCATAGAAACCACTCAAAATTCCATGCAAAATATGGCAATGCAAGTGAGTCAGATGACACAACAATCAAGTGAACATGAGGAGGCTGACATTTCTTGTCAACATGTGGATTTCTCTTCAGGTATCGAACCACCACCACATCCACAAATTCAAAGCACAATCTTTCAAAATTAAACTCCTAGTCAGTCTGAGGGACTTGGGGTTTCAATTCACGATCACTTGGTGGGGGATTCAATTCAAATTGAGAATATTATGGACTAGTTTCATTATGAGTCGACAAATGATTGTGCGTTATGTTTTTGTCCCATGGCCCTTGAGCCACATGATCTTAATGTTGTGTCTCTTAAGGACTCACCTTTGGTGGAGTAAGAGCTCCCTAATACCCCTAATTTCATACGCCCTGGTGAGAGTTTGTCTCTCACTATTGTAATTGATCATCTTGAAAATAAGGGACATAAAACAACTACATTGCCAATGAGGGTATTGGAAGTTCCTTAGAGTATACCTTGGGTAAGACACCCACTTTCTGTTCGCTTGGTGCGTTTGGCAAGGATAATAAGGTTATTGGCCTCGTTCCGGCGCACCAACTTGTTGGTTGGAAAGTTTGGATTCACAATCATAACTTCAATACCTCAACAAGAGAAACTCTTCTTCCGTTGATCAATTGAAACCAAACTCTTGAGGGGTTTGAGCTCTTTAAGTTTGATCCTTTGTATCAAATGCCTTTGTGTATTGATCATGAACCTCTCCTTGCATCTTGTGCACTTTGTGCCCCCCCCCACACATGAGTATTGTTGCCCCACGTGGTGTCATGTTCCCATTCCAAGTGCACTGACCCACTTTTAAGGTTCCCATTTGATGTCCTTTGGCAAATGGCGACGAAAACTTATTTTTGTACATAGTTATATTTGGACCAAAAAAAGACAGAAAAGAAGAAGAGAAAAGACTCCAAGAGTGAACATAGGTTATTGTGGGCTCCAACCTTTGTGTATTTGGGCACCATTTGTTTCACGTATTTGTCCCCTTCTTAAATATCTCGCAGGTTTTGAGGGGAATTCGGGTTTGTGTCCATCAACATGACCACAACAATTTCCTTATGCTTTAAAGTTTGGTGAGATCGTAACCTTTTCATGCAAAATACATGTAGTATCATGCTTGCATACATTGAGGACAATGTATGAAGTAAATGTGTGTGTGTGTGTGTGTGGGGGGGGGGGGGGGGTGCTTTACATTTGTATATATGTTGAGTCATGTCTTTTTCACATTTTCTTTTGTTTGCATTATTAGGGTCATGTTAGTGTGCTAGATTTGATATTGATATGTCTGCTTGCCATGATCCTTAGGTGACTTGCTTTCTTTTGCTTGCTTAGTGCTTTAATTTTTCCATTTCTTTCAAAATCTTCATGTGTTTGTGAAAGAAAAAAATTTGTGGGTTTTGCGTGTGTTTAACATGTGCAAAACCGTCTAGAGGCAAAGTAAAAAAGGAAGGTCCAAAATTGACTTGAACATGTTGCATTAGGATATCTAGTACACTGACTTTAGGTCTTATCTAGTCGTAAGGATACAACCCGGTTTTCCCTCGAGGGAGAGTAATCATAGGGTTTCGGTACTCAAATAAATAAAGAAGTCCGCCCTGAACCTAGTGTGTCAAACAATTTGTGTCTGTTAGTATAAGTATGTTTATTGTAGTCAAGGACCCTTAAACTCCTATCGTGAAACCTTAAGTGAAGGGGTTTTGGTTCATGTGTAGATAAGAAATAAGGTAGTAGGGTGTGTTCTCTCTTCTCATATGGCTCCTATCACTTGGGAAATTAAGTCTGAGGGTACTTAGTGCCTGGTTCTTTCGAGTCGTCTGACTTGGGATGCACTGACCGAACTCCCGTTACACGGGTGGTAGGAATCACCCTATGTTGAGATTTTGGGGGAAGGTGTACGTGATAGTGTAAGTCCTCATAGGCAATGATGCACGAAACCTGACCATGGGAGAATTACACACTAACTAGTAAAAAATGAAATGAAAAAAAGAAGAACAAAAAGAAAAAAAGGAATACAAATAAGAACCTTAATGGACTTTACACGATGTATCACTTGAGGATGTTAGAGTTGCCAATGTCTTTCACTTAAGTCCTTAGTTAGAATTTCATGTTTGGACCCGACGTAGGTATAGGTGATCGGGCAAGCGAGACAACCGACAACTCAAGGACAATAGGTGGCCGAGTAAAGGAATAGTGAAGTGGCAAATGTGGCTGCTATGTGGCTGCCATGTGATCTTGCTAAGTGGGGAGGTGCGTGTCGCGTGGAAGTTTAAGGGGTAACAGAAGACTTGGGTACTTTTTGTTTTCCAATGGATGCACATGCAAGTAGGGAAGTGGAAGAGCCTTTGGCAAGCTAAAGGTCTCACATGTCACTTCCTTCCTCCTCACTTCTTGTGCACTCCACCAGCCATCATTCTCCTCCCTTCCAACAGCCGTAAAGTGACTCTGGTGAAGCATCCATCTCTGGCGAGCTAGAAATCCATGGAAGAGGCATGCATTAGGAAGTAAACGTGGGCTGCAACTCCGGCGATCTACAACCATCCAACTCAGGTATGCCTTAGGCCCTTGAGTAGATTAGAGAGTGGGGGTGTTGGCTAGATGTCCGGCTAATACCAAGGTGGCTGGTGGTGCAGCTGGTTGCACCACCTAGCCAAGTGCCTACCATGAGCGCGCTAGGGTTAGCATGTGATGGTGGCTGGCTGTTGGGCAGCCAGGTGGCGTCGGAGCTCCGGCGAGCTCTAGTGAGGTCCGACCATACTGTTTATGTATATTCTGTGTTTATGTATATTCTGTATTTATGTATGTTTATGTGTTTATGTATATTATGGGAATGTTTCATTAGTCCCACACCAAAGGATTGTCCCCAGTTGCCTTTTTCATGTGTATAAATAGAACTCTTCTTCCTCATTTGTAAACTACTCATTGCTTAGTGGCCATTCTCTCTACTTGGAGTAAGCCTTTGAAGCAAAACTCAAGGTGGAGAGGATGCCACATTGTAATGTGAGTCATGTAAATGAAACATTTTCTTTGTAGTTAGATATTGTTTCCTTTAGTATCATGCATTGAGGACAATGCATGAAATAAGTGTGTATGTGTGGGAGGGTGTTTTACGTGTCTATATAGTCGACTCTTTTCTTTTATTTTCTTTTGTTTGCTTTTGGTTGCATTGTTAGGGTCATTATGGTGTGCTATAATTTACATTGATATATCTGCTATACCATGATCCTTGGGTGACTTGCTTTCTTTTGCTTGCCTAGTACTTCAAATTTTCCATTTTTTTCGAAATCTTCACGTGTTTGCGAAAGTAAAATGTTTTGTGGATTTTCCGTGTGTTTATCATGTACAAAACCGTTAAGAGGCAAAGTAAAAGGAATCTCTTAAAATTGACTTGAACATGATGCATTAGGATATCTAGTACACCGGTTTTAGGTCTTATATAGTCGTAAGGATGCACTCCAATTTTCCCTCGGGGGGAGAGTAATCATAGGGTTTCAGTACTCAAACAAATAAAGAAGTCCACCTTGAACCTAGTCAGTCAAATAATTTGTGTTTGTTTGTATAAGGATGTTTGTTGTAGTCAGGGTCCCTTAAACTCCTATTATGAAACCTTAAGTGTAGGGGTTTTGGTTCAATTGTTGATAAGAAATGAGTGAATAGAGTGTTCTCTCTTCTCACATGGCTCCTATCACTAGGGAAATTTGGTTCAAGGGGACTTAGTGCCTGGTTCTTTCGAGTCATCTGACATGGGATGCACCAACTGAACTCCTGTCACACGAGTGGTAGGGATCGCCCTATGTGGAGATTTTGAGGATGATGTACGTGATAGTGTAAGTCCTCATAGGCAATGATGCATGAAACCTAACCCTGGGACAATTAAGCACCAACTTGTAAAAAAATGATGAAATAAAAAAAGAAAAAAACTAAAGAAGAAGAAAAAAGAAAAAAAGGGTAATACAAATAAGAACCTTAATGAACTTTACACTTTCTATTACTTGAGGATGTTAAGGGTAAGGTTGCCCATATCTTTCACTTAAGTCCTTAATTAACTTGCACGAATGGTTCACTAGGCTAGGTGTGTGGATTGGATACATATTTAGAGTCAACCCGTAGGATTACCGTGTCCAATGATCGACAAAAGTAGGTCCATCGAGTCGTGTTGTTAGGTTGAATAATGCATCAATGTTCATATTTTGTAGGTATATCCACTAAAAACCCTCAAGAGACAACACTCCTCCTTGGCAACAAGATGGTTTAACGGCTTGTTGCACGTGCTAAGTGTAGCCCTGTTTCCTACGACAGTGAGTTAGGATTTCCCGTTTTTCGTATGTTTTTCCTTTCTTTCATTTTTCTCATTCTTTGTTTTGCTCGGGACTAGCACAAACTTTAGGTTGACGTTATTTGATCAGTAGCATATCATGTATCATATTCATGCTGTATATCCTTAAGTTTACCCGAATAATGTGCTACTCGAGTGTTTGTTGTAATATATTAGGTATTAGGTAATAAAGAAGGGAAGGGAAGAGACAAACGACAGAAACCTAAGAAGAAAGGACTTCAATGAAGCAAAATGGACCTCTCGGTCATACACAAGGACTCATCTACATGAGGGAAATACCTGGACGTAAGCCCAGAGGGACCAAATGACAAACCGAGAAACTCCACACCATGATTAGGAGTATTTTGGCAATTAAATTCGGGCCCAAACTCCAATAACCGATCCGAGTGCACCCCACATGAGTAATTAAAGAACTAAAGAAAATATCCGATGATGGATTTGATCTGACAAACAGTGACTGCCAATTAGTGGCCCTAGACCACCAATTGGCGGTCATTTTGGATCAGAATCCGACCCGGTTTTGTGAGGATATGGGATATGTGTTTATGTCTATTCTAGAAATGTTTCATTAGTCCCACACAGGGGGATTGTCCCCAGTTGCCTTTTTCATTTGTATCAATAGAACTCTTCTTCTTCCATTGTAAACTACCCATTGCTTGATGGTCATTCTCTCTACTTTGAGTAAGCCATTGAAGAAAATCTGAAGGTGGAGAGGATGCCACATTGTAATGTGAGTCATGTAAATAAAACATTTTCTTTTTAGTTAGATATTGTTTCCTTTAGTTTTGTTTCTTTAAATCTTAGCATAATTAGTTAGCTTAATGAGTAGAGAGTAGATCCACCCCATTTGGGGTGGAAGTGATGTAGATTATGTGATAGTGATGACTTCTTTTATTTGTGCCATTTCATGTTCTTAAAATGTAGATCTATTCTCGTAGCATGCTTAAAATTGTATTAGATGGGATATTGTCAACACTAAGTACTTGTCTCATCCTAGCTTTTGAGTTTATCTTGTTTCTTGTAATGTAGATCTATACTCGTAGCATCCTTAAACTTGTATTAGATGTGATAATGTCAACACTAGGTACTTGTCTCATGCTAGCTTTAGAATTTATTTTGTTGCTTGTAATGACTTTATGGAAATGACTTGTTATGTATGGATGCTTGATTAGTAGAGAATGCAAAAATGGATTACGTTGTATGAAGGGGTTAATTGATGTTCTAATGTGTATACTACGTATTTACTTCATGCTTGAAACCTTCATGTCTAACTATATTAGTCATGTATTCATGTAAATGTAGTTGATGTTAATTAGACTCCACACTAGTTTATAATTGATTTCACCTACTTTACACACTTGTGCCTCATGTAATGAAGACGCACTCACACACACATACCTACACACCTCCACTCCATGGGGGTTTAATTTAATTGTTAATTCATTCATAGTTTAGTGTAGTTAGTTAGCATAATCAACAACTTCTCCTCTACTTTCCCACTCGATTTTTGAAGAACCAGAGTTGACACACCTTCCTGTAGACTCGGCCCGTACTTGCCACCGCTTCATCGCGGCCTTGCACTTGCGGTATTATAACTAAATCAATCAGTGCTCCTCCTTGGTCACGTTCTCCCCACCCTGAGATGTTGTGGAGGAGGTCTTGAAGTTTTGTAGATGGACTAGGGGTTGGTGCATGCATGTGTTTTTCTTGTGGTTTTCCTGATATGTCTTTTGGTACACAATTGCATGCTTGTTGTTTGTTAATTCATGCTTGTGCTTATTGTTTCTTGATTTTATATGAATGTCTATTAGTATATGCTGGACTGATGTTGCAAAATTATCGTATTATGCTCATTCCTGATCTATATATTGCATGTGAAAATAATCATATTATTGTTGCCATGCATGTATTGGTTCATTCTCTCATGCATGTATAATAATTGTATGGATGGACTCTGAATTTATGCATTGCTTGTGCACAACCCGATCTTACTGATTTACAGAGATATATTTTCAGACATGAATCTGATATTGTTCTTTTATCAACTAGAGTCTCACGACTCGTAGCTCTTGTAGGGTCAAACTCTCTATATCAATGTTGATTGTTGTGCATGTATTATGAATCTTATTACTGTAATCGCTGCTGGCCTGAGTGTGCTCTTGTTGATGCATGTATGTGAAGTAGGGATTTGACGTCATAACCATTATTCATGACCCGTAGTTAGCCATATTAATTGTCGTAATTATTTGTGTTGATGCGGTTATAGTTATATGGTTGCATCCTTGCTGTCTTGTTGCTGATGTTGCATGTGCCTATTTTTGATGTGTTTGGAGCCATAGTGAGTGTAATTGCACGCTCATCATGTTGGGCTTTTGCTTTACTATTTTAGCTATAGATCAGATATAGTCCCATAGATAGCTTGCATTTACATTTGATTAATAAAATGAATCTTGGGCACGATTGTCGGGGGGCCAACGAGCCACAGGTAGGACCTCTATGTAGAGAGGCCTATTCAAAAACACCTCTATGTAGAGTGGTCGGGCATAAGATAAGATCAGGACAGACACATTATCATTTCTATAGGACAGACATTCACAATGTCGCGATGGAACCAT
This sequence comes from Triglochin maritima, assembly GCA_963682175.1. Lineage (NCBI taxonomy): Eukaryota > Viridiplantae > Streptophyta > Magnoliopsida > Alismatales > Juncaginaceae > Triglochin > Triglochin maritima. The sequence goes on along the minus strand of OY821781.1, from coordinate 25,214,705 downwards.
GTAGGTCAATTTCCACAAGTTGGGATGTCAATCTGGAAGACCATTTTGTGCCAAGTGGTGGGTCACTGTCGAGTGACTCGCTTGTGGATTAGAACTATAAGACTGGTTGTTTGATTCCTATGTAGGGGATCACTTTAGGTGGAGCCCGAGTGGTGCAACAATGTCGAGTTGTCACCCGACGCAGCTATGTAGAGTTGTTGCCCTCTTGTTGCATGTGTGGTAGATAGGCCTCGTGCATAACTTCTCATATTGTTTTTGGATCCGTGGCATACAAGGTTTTCTTTATTGAAAACTCACGCATATTCGTTGATGTTTTGCCTTAGGTACTTAGGTTTCCTTCAGGGGGTTGACTAACGGAGTTTCAGAGTATTCTGTACACGAGGGACATGTCGACCAGATTCTTCTAGTTGTGTTTTGCTTCCACATTATTTATGATGTATTTCCCTTTTGTACTCGATGTAATGTATTTGTCTTTATTTCAATATATAGACACTTTCCCTTTTCAGTTGTATCTTATGTTTACTCTATCCACGTATGTTCTATTCAGTATGTCTCGTATGTGTAGTACTTTACTCTAACCCCCTTCGATCATCGCGGACGACTCTGATCACGACAGTTTGCTTGGTTTCCCCAGCATGTGTACCCGTGAGATCGGGGGCGTTACATGCAAAACCCAGAAAATATTTTCGTTCACAAACACATGAAGATTTTGAAAGAAATCGAAAAATTAAAGCACTAGGTAAGCAAAAGAAGGAAAGTCACTCATGGATCATAATATAACAAGATATATCAATGTAAAATGCAGCACACTATCGTGACCCTAACAATACAAACAAAAGAAAACAAAAGAAAAAACTCAACTATATACACATATAAAGCACTCCCCCACTTACTTCTTGCATTAGTCTCAATGAAGTGAGTGTGATACTAATTTGATTTATGCATGAACAAGAAAAGATTTCACCAACATGAAGCACAAAAGGAAGTTCATGGTTATGTTGATGGATATAAACCCAAATTTCCCGAACCTGTGAGAAACATAAGAAGAGAATACAAATACATTAACAAATAGAGCCCAAATACTAAAGGAGTGCGACTCACGACAACCAATGTTAGTTTTTTCTTTGAATATGTACTACCATGAAATCTCAACCATTCATATGGTTGAGTGTGAAGGAGGTTCATATGAATCTTGACTTCCTCGACTTCAACTGGTGCCCACTCCAAGTAAGGTTTGAGGTGTTGTCCATTAACTTTGAACATGTCCTCATTCCTTGGGTTCAGGATATCGACCATTTCGTGAGGAAATATGGGTTTCACAATAAATGGGTCTGAACAGCGACTACGGAGCTTACCCGTCAACAAATGAAGCCGAGTATTGTAGAGAAGCTCATTCTGCCCAACCTTACACACTTCTCGCATAATCATGCGATCATGAAACATTTAGGCTAAGGACTTAGAAATATTGGTGATTTCACACACATCATCACGTAACTCTTCCAACTCTACAATGTCAAGCTTACATCGAGCCCCCGCTTGATCAAAATCCACACATAGGTTCTTTTCGAGCTTGATGGGTAGGTGGAAAGCCTTGCCATACACTACGCGATATGAGGACATGCCCAAATTGGTCTGGTACATGGTGTGGAACATCCACAAAGTGTCGTTCAATTTAGTTCACCAATCCTTCCCTGAGAAATGATTTGTCTTCTCAAGGATTTGCTTTAATCGATGGTTAGAAACTTCAACCTACCCACTAGTTTGGGACGGTATGAGGTTGCAAGGGGTGATCAAATACTTCCTCATAAGTGTTTAAAAGGAGCGATTACGGAAGTGGGTGTCCCAATCACTTATTATGGTACGAGGTGTAACAAATCATGTGAAAATGCCCCTTAAAATTTGGTGATTACTTTGTTGTCGTTGGTGCGAGTGGGGATAGCCGTAACCCACTTAGATACATAGTCAAAAACCACCAAAATATAAACATTCCCAAAAGTGTTTGGGAAGGGACCCATGAAGTTGATGCCTCATACATCGAAGATGTCGACGACGAGGATATTTTGCAAAGGCATCATAGTTTGCCATCCCATTTTGCCAAGGCACTGACATGTCACACTACTTTTGAAACGTAAGCATCTTTGAATAGTGATGACCAGTAAGATCCATATTGAAGCACCTTTGTGGCAGATTTCTTTGCTCCAAACTGTCTCCACACACCTCAGGATGGAAAAATCGGACACTTTGGAAATCATTATTAAGGATACACCACCTGAAAATTTGATCGGGGTAATATTTGAAATTAAAATAGGGGTCATCCCAGTGGAAAAATCTGACAGAAGATCTGAATTTTGCTTGATCAGATTGTGTCCAACCCATAGGAAGTTTCTCAGTGACATGGTAGTTCACGATATTGGCAAACCAAGGGTTGTCCTTAATCGTGAACAACTCATCATCAGGGAAACTATTGATCATTATATCCTGCAGGTTGGGTGTCTCAAGATGAGACATGTGGTCAGCCACCACATTTTTGCACCTTTTTTAACCTGGATTTCTAAATCCAATTCCTATAGAAATAGGATACATCTTAATAACCAAGATTTAGCATCTCTCTTTGACATGAGGTCCTTGATGGTCGTGTGGTCAGAATAAGTTATCACATGAGAGTCTATCGAGTATGACTAGAATTTCTCCAAAGCAAATTCAATCACCAGGTGTTCCTTCGTAGTTATGGTATAGTTCCCTTACGCATCATTGAGTGTTCTACTAGCTTAGTAGATCAAATAAGGTAAGTTGTTTAATCTATGCCCGAGCACCGCTCCCACAACAAAGTCTGATACATCAAACATCAGCTCGAAGGGTACTGTCCACATTGGTTCCCTAATTATGGGAGCTCAAGTTAGCTTTTGATTTAAAGTCACGAAAGCATGAAAACATTCAGGTGTGAACTCAAAATTTGCATTTCCCCCAATAACTAAGTGAGAGGTCAAGCTATCTTACTACAATCCTTAATGGAACTGCCTAAGAATCCTACATGCCCTAGAAAGACATGGATATCATTAAACTTACGTGGCGGTGAAAATGTTTGTAGGGTCAACCTTTATACCCTTATTTGAGACTTCGGTTGACCATAAAGTGACATTTTTCCCAATTCAGAGTAACATTCTTCTCTCTACAACGCTTGAGGATAAGGCTCAAGTGATGGAGGCCTTCCTTAAAGTAGGAGCCAAATATGGAGAACTCGTCCATGAAGATTTGAAGGAAATGCTCTACCATATCAAAGAAGATGCTGATCATACAACTTTGAAACGTTGTTGGGGCATTAGATAACCCAAAAGGCATGGGATGGTAAGCAAACGTTCCAAATAGGAAAGTAAAAGTTGTCTTCTCTTGATCTTCTAGGGTAATGGGGATTTTGTTGTAACCGGAGTATCCATCAAGAAAACAATAATACTCGTATTCGGCCAACCTTTCTAACATCTGGTCGATGAATGACAGTCGGCAGAGGAAAATGATATTTCCACGTACCTGTATTGAGTTTACGACAATCAACGCAAACTCGCCAACCCGTTTTCAGATGCGTTGGTACAAGCTCATTACGCTCATTTTCTATGACTGTCATGCCAGACTTCTTCGGCACCACATGTACTTTACCCACGAATTGTCTGAAATTGTGTAAATTATACCATTATCCAAGCATTTGAGTACTTCCTTTTGGACGACTTCTTTAAGCACAAGATTGAGTCTTCATTGTGGGCCCTGACGAGGCTGAGAATCCTCTTCCATGCTGATATGATGTTGCACTATACTAGGGTTTATTCCCTTAATATCCTTCAAGGACCACTTGATAGGCTCTTTATTCTCTAAAGAAATGGACTTAAGGGTAGCAAACTGTTCTTTATCAAGATCACAAGCAATAATGACTCATAAGGTGTCATTCTCCCCTAAGAATATGTATTTCAAGTTATCGGGAGTGACTTAAGCATGACCGGAGGTGGGTCATTGTCAGACTTAGAGTTGATATCAAGTGGCTCAAGTGCCACGAGATAAGAAGAGCAGGCACCAAGATGTGCCTCCTCATCAAGGAGTTCTGATGCAGATTCCTCACAAACATCCTCTCTCACAACTTGGTTGGTCACTAGAATATCATATAGTCCATTCATCCTTTATTTTACTCCGTATTTGTGCTACGCGATTAGTTGTTTCTTAAATTTCTGAGTTTAGGTAATAAAGAGGAGAATGGAAGCAAAAATGACCTAAATGCAAGAAGAAATGACTAATTTGGAAGCCTTCTAAAGCTATTTGTATTGCTCAAGGATCAAATTGCAAGTCAGGAAAGACCTAGGTGAAAACCTAGAGGGACCTGATTGTAAGGAAAATATGTTGGTTGTAAAAGTCTATAATCTCAAGAACTTGAGTAATCAACAACTAAGACCAAACAGGCTCAAACCCATGGCTCCAGGTGCCCCTTATGTGCTACATTGGTTTACTGAAGTTGTTGGTCAAATTTGGGGCTGAGGCGACCAAAATGATCCACCATTAGTGGATCAAAATCTACTACTAGCGGATCCAGATGGGCGGTTCACACCCCAATTTCTCCACTAGGTCGGGTAGTCGGGTCAGAGCACTCCGGATCATTCAGATCAATTTTGTAGCCGTCCGATTGCGCCCAGATTAATCTAGACCCTTAAAATTTCTATAAATAGACTTGTAATCCTTCTTCCCTTTTTCTTCCTTCTTCTCCTTATTAGGTTAGGTTTATTTCTTGTTTACTAGAGTAGTGGAGAGGAGAGGAGCACTTGCAATCTTTCTTTTTCATCAATCAAAGTTTGTGGTTGTTGTTTTCATGTTGTTTTAATTAGAAATAGTTTTCTTTACATGTGAATGTGTTTTTCTATGTTGTTGTTTCCTTTGTTAACATGATGACTAGTGAGAAATCCAACCCCATTGGGGGTGGAGGATGATGTGAAGTGTGAATGTTGTTAGATTTGTGTGTGTTTTAATCTTAATCTTGGAGCTTCAAATGATTTCCATAGCCATTTTGTTGGGTTTCTCACTCTTGCCTTTGATGTGTTAATAACATTTGGTCAGTGAGCCCACTTTATGGGCAATGATGAGGTGAGGATAATATTGGAGTGGATAAAGAGATAAGATTGACATGTAATCTTGTGGTTATCTATAGCCTTATCTTGAGTAGTCTTTTGTATGTTTTAATGATGCTGATAAATCGTAATCCATGTGGAGGCACACTTAAGGTTTTGGATATTATAGATTTCCATATTATGCATGTCATTAGTGCTTAATTGTACACATACATGTATCACACATCTACACTTTTGCATGCATTCTCCACCTCTTACGGGAGTAGTCATATTATGTTCGTTTCAGCAACTTGTATCACATTAGTTAGTTCCAATACAGTGATACACTCATGCGTCATTTTCTTTCCCCACTCGAGTATGGTCAACGACGACCCACACTTGCTCCTTGTGGACAAGATTCGTACTTGCCACCACTTCAATGTGGCCATGAACATCTGTCTTTGAACTTTAAAAACCCAACAATTGTCATTAGATGATTGACATCATTTCATGCTTATATTTGTATCTTATATCCATTATATTTCACCTAAACAATGCTACGTGACGAGTTTTATGTTTAAATTTCAGAAATAAATAGGTTTGAAGAGAAGAGGCATAAAAGGACCTAAAAGCATGAAAAAGGACTGAGTTGAGAGACTCAAGGACTAAGATGCAAGATCGAAGGACCTGAATGTAAGATCAAAGGACAAATGAGCAAACCAGAATACATCACACCATCATGGGGAGTATTTTGGCAATTCTATTCGGGTCAGAGCTCCAACAAACAAAGTAGATGCATCAAAGACAAACAAAACCTTCCAGAAAAGCCCACAAGAAAATCCAAAGCGATCCGAACACTGTAGACCGCAAATTGGCGGTCCAAGACCGCTAATTGGGACCGCTACGATTTATGTGGAGCATGTATTAGTGTGTATTTAGTCTATTTATGGTATTTGTTTAGTCCCATACCGGGGGGATTGTCCCGGATTACCTTTTTCTATGACTATAAATAGAACTCTTCACCTTCAATTGTAATTACCCATTGCTTGGTGGCATTCTCTCTACTTGGAGTAAGCCTTGGAGCAAAATCTCAAGGTGGAGAAGAATGCTACCTTCAATGTGAGTCATCTAATAAAATAATTTTTCCATTGTTTTGTTCTTATGTTGTTTCTTTATGCATGCTTAGCTTAGTTTTATTTCTTTGATTGTAGGCTAAAGTAGTTCGAATGTTTCCTTTCTTCTTTTGTTTAATTGTTAGAATAATGTGTAGTGAGTAGATCCATCTCCCTTTGGGGGTGGAGATGATGTTCATACATGCATTAAAGAATCTATATGAATGCTTTATATTTTGATTGTTTGATAAATGTGAATGTACGATTGCTTGTTAGAGTAGAAACTACACTTGATGGGTTTTTCCACACATCTTAGACACCTTCCAGCTTGTTTAGATTCTGAAATAACTAGCTTGTGTATATGAATGTTCATCAACTAGGTTAGTAAATGGATTGATAGGTTTTGCCATAACCTTTAGACACTTCCTATGCATGAAAACACTACCTCATGTGTGCCTATAGAATGCATTCTTCACCATTTTTTTACATGTGTGCACACACTCCATCCCTAGGGGTCCTTCTCTTCTTGATTCCAGCTTAGTTTACATTCTTTTAGTTTTGATTCAAAGTAATCGTTAGTTGCTTTACTTTGCATTTTTCTTCTTAGTAGTTTAGTGTAGCGTAGATTAGCATAGACAAACTCTTCTCCCTCTTTGTTGCCACTTGATTTATGAAAAACCAGAGGCTACTCACCTCCCTGAGGATCGACCCGTACTTGCCACCGCTTCAACGCGGTCGTGCCCTTGTGGTATTTAAAACGATTAAACATTAGGAAACTCAATAGATTCTTGATGAGACTCAAAAGTACCCATTAACTCAATCTCATCAGTGCCTTAAATGAGATTGGCATTGACAAAATCGTTGAATGAAGCAGGTTACTTAGCTAGAGTGAAGATGTTGAAATCCGCAGTTAGATTGCCAAAAGACAACCTCATCAAGCAATTGCAATGGTTAAATAAAGCATTAGACTTTGCCAAAAATGGCCTCCCAAGGAGCACCGAGATTTGACCTTGTGGGTTAGATATTTTTTTGTATCCAAGATAATAAATCGACTAGATATAGGAACACACCCACTTTGATAAGGATATCACCTAAAACCCCCTTGGAACTTTGATGATCTATTAGCCAACTGAAGGGTAGTCATTGTTAGCTTAAGGTCACCAATTCCTAGGTTGACACAGATAGAATAAGGTAGTAGGTTCATTGATGCCCCCAAATTGAGTAAAACTCGGTGGATAAACGGATTACCAATGACACAAGAAATAGTCGAACAACCATGGTCTTTGTATTTTACTTGCGCAAGTTGTGTCAAAATCGAACTTACATTGGCAGCCAAGAAGGCTTTCTTTGGTATATTAGTTCGCCTCTTCTGGCTGCATAGATCTTTGAGGAATTTGGCATACGGTGGCATTTGTTGAACGATGTCCAATGATTAGTAGCATATCATACATCACATTCATGCTTTATATACTTTACTTTACCCCCAAAATTGTGCTACTCTAGTGTTGTTGTAGTGTCTCACGTGTTAGGTAATAAAGAAGAGAAAAGGGAACAAAAAGGACCTAAATGCAACAAGAACAGACTGAATTGAAGACTTCTGGATCCATTTGTAATGCATAAGGACTGAATCGCAAATCAGGAAGGGCCTATATGAAAATCCGGAGGGACCTGATTGTGAAATGAGAAGTATTGTGACACATGACTTGAACAAGATCAATATTTTGGCAATTAAACTCAAATCGGTTCAAGATAGTCGACCATGGCTTCACCCAACGTGTTAAATACAACATTTAAGCTCCTGGAAGAAATCAGGACTCATCGGGCACAAACGAGCCATCAGTGGCAGTTGTTTTTGGTCCAATTGGTCCCCCCAATTTCTCCCGTGGCTCGGCCTTGATTAATTGGGTGCACCAGACTATAGAGAAAGTTATGACGTCTGTCGGATTGCTCCCACATCCATCCAAACCCTTATTTCTTCTATAAATACCATTGTAATCCCTCCTCTCCACCTGCTTCCTCCTTCCCCCAATAGAGTAGGTTTTAGTTCCTATTTTAGTAGTGTAAATAAGGGGGTTGGAGAGGAGCAAACTTTGTATTTTTATTTCTTAATCTACTTTATTTCTTGTTCTTTATGTTGATTTTTTCAGTTTTATGCAATTTCCTTTGTGTTTGATGCTTGTTTAATCTGGTCTTCTACATTCCTTTCATGGGTTTATGTTCTTTTCATGCTTTCTTTAGTGTAGAGATGAGTAGAGAGCAGTCCATCCCCATTTAGGGGTGGAGAAGAAGGTGATTTGATCATGTGATGGGTTGGTGTGTGTGTTAATCCTATCTTTTGAACTTCATATGATTTCCATAACCATCTAATGGATTTCACTCTTATATTTGATGTGCTAATGCTCTTGATTGAAACTTAGCACATGCTTAGATTAGTGGGTTTATTTTATAGGGAATGATGAGGTGAGGATAATGATGGAGAGGAAGAAGGAAACAAGACATGTGCATGCATGTGCTCATGTTGGCTTTATCCAAATTAATGTCTTGTATCTTATTGGTCCTTTTGGTTTACATCCGGGTGCTTCGCTCTTGCATATCAGTTCATAAGTCTCACAATTCAGTCGTTTTTCTTGTGTTCAGGTCCTTTTTGTGTCTCTTCTTCTCAAACCAGTTTATTCCTGAAACTTAAGCATAAAACTAGTTACGTAGCATTGCTTAGGTTCAAAATAGAGGATATAAGACATGAATATATGCATGATATGATGTCAATCATGGGACCATGCAAGTTGTCTTGGCGGGCACTTCGCCGTGACCACGTGTGTGGGTTGCTCAGTCTTGCCGGTGCTAGGTTGAGGCTGACTGACGCTGGATTGACATCATTTCATGCATTCATTTGTCTTATATACATTATCTTGAACCTAAACAATGCTACTCAACAAGTTTTATGTTTGAGTTTCAGGAAATAAATAGGATTGAGGAGAAGAGGCATAAAATGACATAAAAGTAAGAAAAAAGACTAAGTTACAAGACTTATGGACTAAGATACACAAGAGAGAGACCTGAATGTAAAACCGAAGGGCCAATGTGAAAATCAAGAAACTCCACACCATCATGAGGAGTATTTTGGCAATTCGATTCGGGCCGATACTCCAATAACCAAACTAAGTGCACCCCATGTGAAGAATTGAAGAACTAAAGGACATATCCGAAAATAGGTGAGATCCGGGAAACATTCACCTCCAATTAGCGGTATGTTTGTCTCCGAATCCGACCCAGTTTCTCCAGGACATGGGTAATGTGTTTATGTGTATTCTGGGAAGGTTACATTAGTCCCATACCAGGGGATTGTCCCCGGTTGCCTTTTTTCATGCCTATAAATAGAACTCTTCCTCTCTACTAGGAGTAAAAGTCTTATAGAAAAAACTCAAGATGGAGAAGAATGTCACTTGCAATGTGAGTCATGTTAATAAAATAATTTTCTTAGTTTCTTTTAATATTGTCTTGTCTTTTAATTCTTGCATGCTTCTTTTGTTTAGTTTCCTTTCATTTAGCTTCTTTAATATTTCTTGTTTGCTTATTTTAATTGCCTTTCATTAGAATGTTTCGTTTTGTTAATGTAGTTTGTAGTGTAATGATTAGTGAGTAGTTCCATCCCCCTTTGGGGGTGGAGATGAAGTTCATACATGCATTAAAGAATGGAAATGAATGCTTGATTTTGAAATGTGTTGATAAATGTGAATGTATGCTTGCTTGTTTAGAGTAAAACACTTCACTTGATGAGTTTTCCCACAACTATTAGACACCTCTCATGCTTGTTTAGGTTCTGAAATAACCAACTTGTGTCTGTGAATGTTAATCAACTAGGTTATTGATTGGATTGATAGGTTTTGCCATAACCTTTAGAGACTTCCTATACATGAAAACACTACTTACATTTGTGCCTATTGAATGCATTCTTCACCATCTTATTACATGTGTGCACACACTCCACCCCTTAGGGGTTTTCCTTACTGAATTCCATCTTCCTTTTGTTAGTTGTTTATCTTACTTTTAGTAGCCTTGTGCTTTCATATTTCTCTTTTGTTAGTTTCTAGTTTAGTGTATCTTAGGTTAGCATAATCACATCTCTTCTCCCTTATTTCCCACTTGATTTCTGAAGAACCAAAGTTGACACTCCTCCTTCTGGATTCGACCCGTACTTGCTGCGTCTTCACCGACGCCGTGCACTTGTTGTATTAAAATGTTCAAACATGCTGCTAGTCGTACCTGGGCTCAGGAGAGGTTCCGGCATGAGTTTCTTGCGATGGGGTGGCCTCTCCGGCTGCACCGACATTGTATGGTTGCTTGGGTTCATGTTAGAAATATTTAATGGTTATCCTGAGCACTTGTCTTGCTTCTGTCAGCATTAATCTTTTGTTGCATTGATCTTTTTGTTAGTAATGCATGAGTAGGTGAATGGATAAATATATGTATATATATATGATTATGTTAATGCCTTGAACTATGTGACTTGCACCATGAAACCAATTTAGTAAAGCTATTCAATTAGTTATCTTTTTTAAGGAAAGATAAATATATGCCTTTTCCGTTTTGTCGATTCCTTATAAAATAATCATTTAATTAAAAACGAAAATTTTATATATTAGCCATAAATCTAAATTTTAATTCTAACATTCACATGATGTGTTTCAAAATATTTAAAACTATCAAAAGAATCAATTAGAATTAAATCAACAAAACTATCGGAAAACTCAAAAAAGACATATAACATGAATTGTTTCAATTGTAGATGGTAATCTAAAATTAATTATATAGTCTAATCATTGAAAGTATGAACTAAATGCTCTTATACCACTGTAGGATTTTGTGTCCCTATGTATGTGTATATTTAAAAAAAATTAATACAAACATACAAGATCGATTTCATATTTTCATTGATTTTATGTACATGTATATGTTTATTCTAATATCATGCATTCCTTCATATATTAAAATAAAAAAAGAACAGAGGCACATACCCAAAGGTTCTCTAAAACCTTTCAGAAGATCCGGAGTTCCGTTGCTCATCGAATCGCCCGCCGATTCGCCTCCAAGTGTTCACCAAAGTCTAAACAAGATTAGAGAGAAAGGAGCTAGCCAATCAATCTCTAATTAAGTTTATAATCTAGCTAATAACCCCTCTTTAAGATCTTGAGATTTCTATATCCAATACTTAAAACTATTAAGAGATTTTCATGGTGATTAAGGACGGGATTAGAGAGAGAGAGAGAATTTATGCATTAACCTAAACAAGTAGGATGAGGGGTCCTTTTATCAGCTCCCAAAACATCCCTGTCATGAGCAATTCTCTACCCATGATCTCTTGCTTATTCTCTCCTAAAATTAATCTCAAATTTCCATATAAGCATCCACAAAACTGTTTGATCAAATTCGGAATTAATCCAACCCATGATCTAATTATTCTCTTAATAATCCAGGCAAAAATCGTGTTGTTCGGTTAACCAAGAATTCTTCTCGGTCAACCAAACCATTCAGTTTTAACACACATTCGGACGTCCGTGAGTTAGACGGTGGACCGAATATACATGAGAAAAATTCTCTGGAAAAATTCGGACGATCCGCGTCTTGCTCCGATCGACCGTTGACTCACCAAAATTTCGCCTGGTCGAATCTCATCGGACGACCATGTCACTTTCGGTCTTCCGAAAGTATCCCAAGATAGCTCCTGGATATTTTCTCTTGGTTGACCGTTCAAGCCCGGTTGACCAAATCCAATTGTCTAGGCACTCCAGACAATTTCAGTCAACCAATTGTGTTATCCGTTCCCCGTTCGGTTGACCGTTCCGAAGATACCTCGGTCGACCGAACCCTAAACGGTTTACCGTGCTGACCCAGATTTTGCCTTTGTCAAATTTTGGATTTATATCCAACAAAATTTGATCTTTTGGGGGTTTTAGCAAATTCATGTCTTATGTAATATATTATCCTATGTAATATTAAATTATTACACCCATAATATATACACCTCATATGAATTTATCCATGATTCTAATTATGTCAATTCTCATGACAAATTCATTTTATTGATTCACCACATGTGTACCTTTTCACATGAAACCCGACACATATTTTGAACTCAAAATCAAGCTTCTTGTTTCCCAGTTTTGTGGTGTGACCAATAGGAGGATCTAAGCTTGGCAACGATATTAAACACTTAATATCTCAAACTATATGTGATTGACATCATTTCATGCTCATATTTGTATCTTATATCCATTAACTTACCCCTAAGCAATGCTACGTGACGAGTTTTATGTTTAGTTTTCAGGAATAAAGAGGTTTGAAGAAAAGAGCCATGAAAGGACCCAAAAGCAGGAAAAAGGACCTAATTGTGAGACCTGGGGACCAAGATGCAAGGGAGAAGGACCTGATCGTAAGACAGAAGGACCTAAGAGCAAAACAGGAAACTCCACACCATCATGAGGAGTATTTTGTCAATTCGATTCGGGTCGGAGATCCACTAAACAAGTTAGATGCATCCAAGACCAAGAAACACACCAAGGAAAGCCCACCAGAAGACCCAGACGGATCTGGGCTTTATAGGCCGCCAATTGGCGGTCTGGAACCGCCAATTGGCGGTCTGGATCATGCAAGATCCGCCCCAACTTCTCCTGGACTTGTATTAGTGTTCGTTTAGGCTATTTTTGGTATTGGTTTAGTCCCACATCGGGGGATTGTCCCCGATTAGCTTTTTCCATGCTTATAAATAGAACTCTTCACCTTCAATTGTAATTACACATTGCTTGGTGGCATTCTCTCTACTAAGGAGTGAGCCTTGAAGCAAAAACTCAAGGTGGAGATGAATGCTACCTTCAATGTGAGTCATTTGTTAATAAAATAATTCTTCTAGTTTCTTTCAATCTTGTCTTTTAATTTGTGCATGTTTGTTTAGTCTTTCCTTTCCTTTTATGTTTCTTTAATGCTTCTTGCCTTCTTAGTTAACTTTCATTTCAGTATTATGCTTTCTTTTGCTAATATAGTTAGTGTAATGAGTAGTGAGTAGTTCCATCCCCATTTGGGGGGTGGAGAAATATGTGATATAATCATGTAGTGTATTAAGTGTGTGTTATCTTTATCCCATGAGCTTTATATGATTTCCATAACCATCTAATGGGTTTTCACTCTTATCTTTGATATGCTAATGCTCTTGAATGAAGCTTAGCTTATGCTTTGATTAGTGGACCTATTTTATGGGGAATGATAAGGTTAGGATATGGATGAAGTTAATATTGGAAACACAATTTGTAGTGTATGTGCTCTTGTTGCCTTTACCTTAGTTAATGTCTTGTATGTTTTAATGATGTAGTGAAATCTTAATTCATGTAGAGGCATAGTAGGGTATAGTCTTTATACTTGAGTTCATGTAGCTTCATTCCAATTAATGTCTTGTATGTTTTAATGATGTAGTCTTATCTTAATTCATGTAGAGGCAAAGTTGGATGTAGTTTTATGATTTCATGCACTACATGTTGTGAGGAGCTTAATGAACACGCACACACTTCTTTATGTTCACATTATTTCTCTACCCCCTTTGGGGCTTAGTTTATTGCTTATCTTCATTTCCTTTTTGCATTTTAGTGTAGTTTAGTGTAACCGACCCTTCTCTTCCCTTTCTTTACCTCTCGCCTTCGCACAAACCAAGTGTCGACACACCTCCCAGTGGAAGACCCGTGCACTTGCGGTTAAATATAAAACGATCAATCAAGTTTTTGGCGCCGTTGCCGGTGAGGTGTTCTGTCCAGACGTTGGTTTGGACGATTCGAGGGGTTTTTAAGTTTTTGTTTTTAGTTTTAGCAAGTTTCAGGTAACCTAAGCATCCAGGGGAAGCGACTGGAGGAGTTAGAGAGCCAAAGAAGCAAAACGGACCGCCAATCTGCGGTCTGGGACCGCCAATTGGCGGCCTGGTGAGCCTCAATTGTTCTCAAATTTGTTCCAGTTGTTATATTGTTCATGTTAGTTATCTGGGAGCACAATTTTGCATGCTGTGACTTCTACTTTGCTCCCAGATTTAATTTCAATCCCCTTTAATCAACTTGGACCATAAAACTCAAAGCAAAAGACTAGACTTCTTGCCATCTAGGTCATGCATCATTTGTAGACCTTGCATGCATTTGTCTTTTCTTTTCTTTACATTTTGTTGTTGATTGCTGGCGTGAGGTACGTGCACCCCGATCTCTCATTCATGCATGTTTCGATCATGCATTAGTTAGTAAGGTGCATCTGGACAAGTGTGAGTTGAGCGTTTGATTGGAGTGATTGATTGCTAGATTTAAGCTCAAAACGCTACTAAGGAGGGGCTGTCCCATAAAAGATAAGGTGGGGGATTTCATCACCCTTTCCTTGGCCCCAAAAACCACTCTTAGTAAAGCCTTAACTAAAAGCATGTAGACATTGGCCCTAGGATTTTGGTCGCACTAGGAGAGTAATCTAGTTGAGACCGTCATGATCTGATCGGCGTTGCCTACCTTGTCGATAGTAGGAGGTACTGGATCTCCGGATCTGGTATCACTTGCTGGGCATTGTGGTCCTCGTTGTAGGGAGGTGAGGCGTGACGAGGCTAGTGACCTCGAAGTTAGGCGTCGTCTAGCCTAAGGACCCATTGCCTTACATTGTTTGAGCCATGCTTGCTAGTTAGGCTTCTACCTTCACCCTGTACCCTCGCTAGCTCTAGGGATTCTTCCCTTCTCCTCTGAGTCATCTTCTTCTCACCTTCTTCTACGTTATAGTCTCCTCCCCTTTACACTCTCTGGTAGCGTTTTAGGGTCGAGTCGAGTACTTTTTGCGAGCTTAGTCTCGTGGTGGTGAGAGTGATCGACTCGAGAGTTCTTTGTTGAGATGGATGGTTACATGGGCGGCCATCCATATCATTGTTGGGACCAGGATGATTCTCCCTGGTACTCCGGACCCATGCAACCTGGGGTGGCTCAGACGAACACCCCGTATGGTTGGGATAATCGCAATTGTGTGACTGAGCAATCTTCATATTGGGGTAATATGAGAGAGGCACCGACTACTAGACCACCATCTAGTTACGTCGGATCATATGTTGGTCATCATTCTGAGACATTACAAGAACCTTTGGCCTCTTTCATGCATGTGGTAGATGACATGGGTGCACCGGTGGCTCCAGTAGCCGTATCGTGTCACTATTGTGGGTTGAGTGGTCATGATTTCGGGGAATGTCCTTATGTTCCCCCAGAGCCTGAGTATGAGCACGCATTTTCCCAAAATGCTCATTATGACCATTACGCATCCGCGTACAACCCGAGAGGGATGGATTCGTGGGGAGACAATTCGTATTCAAATTCTTATACATCAATTCCACCCCAATATCCTCCTCCCGAATACCCAGAATTCTACCAACACCCCACTTCAAATCATTGGACTCATTCTCAGGCCATCAACACCCAACCCCAAAATTTCCCAAGATCTGACTTGGACCTCCTCGTTGACCGCATACAAAATCTGACACTTTAAGTGAGTCAACTGACGCAACAATTAAGTGAGGAGAGTAACCTTTCTTGTCAACTTGAGGATTTATCTTCTGAAATCGAACCACCACCACATCCACAAATTCAAAGCACAACCTTTCAAAGTCAAACTCCTAGTCAGTCTGAGGGACTTGGGGTTTCAATTCACGATCACTTAGTGGAGGATTCGATTCAAACTGAGAATAGCTTGGACCAGTTCTATTATGAGTCGGCACAGGATTGTGCCTTACCTTTTTGTCCCGTGGCCCTTGAGGCACATGATCTTATTGTTGTACCTCCTAAGGACTCACCTTTGGTGGAGCAAGAGCTCCCTAGTACCCTTAATCTCATACGACCTGATGAGAGTTTGCCTCTCACTATTGTTCCTGATCATCTTGGAAATGATGGAACATCAAACAACTACATTGCTCATGAGGGTATTAGGAGTTCCTTGGAGGATACTTTGGGTATGAGACCCACTTCCTGTTCTCCTGGTGAGTTGGACATGCATAACGAGGTGCTTGACCTCGTTCCGACCCACCAACCTGTTGGTTGGAGAGTTTGGATTGACGATCATAACTTCAGCAGCGCAACGGGAGAAACTCTTCTTCCGTTGCCCCTCATTTCCCAAACTCTTGAGAGGTTCAAGCTCTTTCAGTTTGATCCTTTGAATGAGACGCCTTTGCGTCCAATTCACGAACCTCTCATTTCATCTGGTGCTCTTTGTGAAGGGGGCCCACGCATGCGTATTCTGGCCCCGCGTGGTGTCATGTTCCCTTTCCAAGTGCATTGACCCACTCTTGAGGTTCCCATTTGATGTCTTTTGACAAATGAAGATGGGAATTTATGTTTGTACATAGTTATATAAAAAAAAGAAAAAAGAAAAAAGAAAAAAGAAAAAAGAGTTCAATAAAAGACTCCTTCAGTGAGAATCGATTGTTGTGAGCCCCAACCCTTGTGTATTTGGGCTCCATTTCTTTCACGTATTTGTACCCTTTCTTTAGCATCTCGCAGGTTTTGAGGGAATTTGGGTTGTGTCCATCAACATAGCCATACACTCCCCTTTGTACTTCACGTTGGTGAGATCTCTCCTTTTTCATGCATAAATCCATGCAGTATTTTGCTCACATTCATTGAGGACAATGCATGAAGTAGGTGTGGGGGGGTGTTTTACGTGTGTACATAGTTGAGTCTTTTCTTTTGATTTTGTTTTCTTTTGTTTGCATTTTTAGGGTCATGTTAGTGTGCTGCATTTAATATCGATATATCTGTTTGCCATGATCCTTGGGTGACTTGTCTTCTTTTGCTTGCCTAATGCTTCAAAATTTTCACATTTCTTTCAAAATCTTCATGTATTTTCAAAAGAAAATGTTTTGTGGGTTTTGCGTGTGTTTAGCATGTGCAAAACCGTTGAGAGGCAAAGTAAAAAGAAAGCTCCCAAAATTGTCTTGAACTTGATGCATTAGGATATCTAGTACAGTGGCTTTAGGATTTATCGAGTCGTTAGGATGCACCCCAGTTTTCCTTTGGGGGTGAGTAATCATAGGGTTTCAGTGCTCAAACATTCAAAAAAGTCCACCCTGAACCTAGTGAGTCAATAATTCGTGTCTGTTAATTTAGGAAGTTTGTTGTAATCAAGGACCCTCTAAATCTTGTTGTGAGACAGTAGTGTAGGGGTTTTGGTTCATGTGTAGATAAGAAATAAGTGAGTAGGTATTCTCTCTTCTCGCACGGCTCCTATCACTCGGGAAAGTAGGTCTGAGGGGACTTTGTGCCTGGTGCTTTCGAGTCATCTGACTTGGGATGCGCCGACCGAACTCCCGTTACACGGGTGTTAGGGATTGCCCTATGTGGAGATTTGGGGAAAGGTATACGTGATAGTGTAAGTCCTCATGGGCAATGATGCACGAAACCTGACCCTGGGAGAATGAAGCTCCAACTAATAAAAAGAAGAAAAAAAAATGTGTGAAAAGAAAAAAAAATGGTAATGCAAATAAGAACCTTAATGGACCTTACACTTTGTTTCACTTGAGGATCTTGAGGTTGTCCATGTATTTTACTTAATTCCTTATTTAACTTGCACGAATGGTTTATTAGGCTAGGTGTGGACTGATTACCTATATAGAGTTGGCCCGTAGGATTACCGCGTCCATTGATCGACAAAAATATTTCCAACGAGTCGAGTGTCTAGATTGAATAATGCATCTTGTTCGGATTTTGTGGGTATATCCGCTGAAAACCCTCAGGAGACAACACTCCTCCTTGGCAACAAGGAGGTTTAACGGCTTGTTGCACGTGCTAAGTGCAACCGTGATTCCTACGAAAGTGAGTTAGGATGTCTTGTTTTTCGTATGCTTTTTCCTTTCTTTGTTTTGCTCGAGACTAGCAAAAACATAGGTGTGGGGGTATTTGATTGACATCATTTCATGCTCATATTTGTATCTTATATCCATTATCTTACCCCTAAGCAATGCTACGTGACGAGTTTTATGTTTAGTTTTCAGGAATAAAGAGGTTTGAAGAGAAGAGCCATGAAAGGACCCAAAAGCAGGAAAAAGGACCTAATTGTGAGACCTGGGGACCAAGATGCAAGGGAGAAGGACCTGATCGTAAGACAGAAGGACCTAAGAGCAAAACAGGAAACTCCACACCATCATGAGGAGTATTTTGTCAATTCGATTCGGGTCGGAGCTCCACTAAACAAGTTAGATGCATCCAAGACCAAGAAACACACCAAGGAAAGCCCACCAGAAGACCCAGACGGATCTGGGCTTTATAGGCCGCCAATTGGTGGTCTGGAACCGCCAATTGGCGGTCTGGATCATGCAAGATCCGCCCCAACTTCTCCTGGACTTGTATTAGAGTTCGTTTAGGCTATTTTTGGTATTGGTTTAGTCCCACATCGGGGGATTGTCCCCGATTAGCTTTTTCCATGCTTATAAATAGAACTCTTCACCTTCAATTGTAATTACACATTGCTTGGTGGCATTCTCTCTACTAAGGAGTGAGCCTTGAAGCAAAAACTCAAGGTGGAGATGAATGCTACCTTCAATGTGAGTCATTTGTTAATAAAATAATTCTTCTAGTTTCTTTCAATCTTGTCTTTTAATTTGTGCATGTTTGTTTAGTCTTTCCTTTCCTTTTATGTTTCTTTAATGCTTCTTGCCTTCTTAGTTAACTTTCATTTCAGTATTATGCTTTCTTTTGCTAATATAGTTAGTGTAATGAGTAGTGAGTAGTTCCATCCCCATTTGGGGGGTGGAGAAATATGTGATATAATCATGTAGTGTATTAAGTGTGTGTTATCTTTATCCCTTGAGCTTTATATGATTTCCATAACCATCTAATGGGTTTTCACTCTTATCTTTGATATGCTAATGCTCTTGAATGAAACTTAGCTTATGCTTTGATTAGTGGACCTATTTTATGGGGAATGATAAGGTTAGGATATGGATGAAGTTTGATTGATCTCGTTTTATATTTAACCGCAAGTGCACGGCCGCATTGAAGCGGTGGCAAATACGGGTCGTCCACTGGGAGGTGTGTCAACGATTGGTTTGTTCGAAGGCGAGAGGTAAAAAGAAGGAAAGAAAGGTTGGTTACACTAAACTACACTAAGATGCAAAAAGGAAATGAAGTTAAGCAATAAAACTAAGCCCCATAGGGGGTAGAGAAATAATGTGAACATAAAGAAGTGTGTGTGTTCATTAAGCTCCTCACAACATGTAGTGCATGAAATCATAAAACTACATCCAACTTTGCCTCCACATGAATTAAGATAAGACTACATCATTAAAACATACAAGAGAATAATTGGAATGAAGCTACATGAACTCAAGTATAAAGACTATACCCTACTATGCCTCTACATGAATTAAGATTTCACTACATCATTAAAACATACAAGACATTAGCTAAGGTAAAGGCAACAAGAGCACATACACTACAAATTGTGTTTCCAATATTAACTTCATCCATATCCTAACCTTATCATTCCCCATAAAATAGGTCCACTAATCAAAGCATAAGCTAAGCTTCATTCAAGAGCATTAGCATATCAAAGATAAGAGTGGAGACCCATTAGATGGTTATGGAAATCATATAAAGCTCAAGGGATAAAAATAACACACACTTAATACACTACATGATTATATCACATATTTCTCCACCCCCCAAATGGGGATGGAACTACTCACTACTCATTACACTAACTAATTTAGCAAAGGAAAGCATAATACTGAAATGAAATTTATACTACTTAAGCAAGAAATATTAAAGAAGCATAAAACTAAACAAACAAACAAGCATGCAAAGGAAAGGAAATTAAACTAAGAGAGAAACAACATCATCAAAAGAAAACTTATATTATTAACTCACTCAATTACAAGTAGCTCTTCCTCCACTAGAGTTTTGCTTCAAGGCTTCACTCCAATTAATGTCTTGTATGTTTTAATGATGTAGTCTTATCTTAATTCATGTAGAGGCAAAGTTGGATGTAGTTTTATGATTTCATGCACTACATGTTGTGAGGAGCTTAATGAACACACACACACTTCTTTATGTTCACATTATTTCTCTACCCCATGTGGGGCTTAGTTTATTGCTTATCTTCATTTCCTTTTTGCATTTTAGTGTAGTTTAGTGTAACCGACCCTTCTCTTCCCTTTCTTTACCTCTCGCCTTCGCACAAACCAAGTGTCGACACACCTCCCAGTGGACGACCCGTATTTGCCACCGCTTCAACGCGGCCGTGCACTTGCGGTTAAATATAAAACGAGATCAATCAATAGGCGGTATCTAGCTACGCATTATACTTTCCCAATTACCATATATCTTTGTTCCATTCGAACTAAACACGATCCATTTAGTGATGTAAGTGCACCACTTGTGTCCGTCCCTTGCCTCATGATACTAAGAATATATACAAAGTAGAAATGTGTCAGCTTTGTATATTCATTTCTTGATCTCTTGAAACTAATTATAACTATGTAACTTAACTCAAGTTACATTGTGCATATTATAATTTTGCTTTATCAAGGGGCCCACTAATATCATCACTCAATTAAGAAGGGCAACGATAATTGTTTGACTAGCTATCTTTTCCAGCACAAGTCATGTTCAACCAACTATTGCCTTTATCACTATACTCATTGATAGCTTTTGACAATAATCAAATGAAACACTTCTTGAGTGAAAAGATATAAGTCTCATATCTTAGGATCCAAGACACAGTAAAACAATCTTTTCATAATGTTTTACTTGTCAGGTCTATTGAATATATAAAAATAATTTTTTCCCATTTTATATACTCGTGTCGTCAATTATTTGTAGAGCTACAACAATCGATGACCAACACGACAATCTTATCTTAGTAATTAATGTTCCATGTTAATTACCATGATTGTGAATAACTTTTGATTTATGTAAACCATTATCTTTTAGAGCTTTACAGTTAAGGACCAAGCGCCTCTTCCTTAACACTTCCAAAATACTAATACCATAATTAAGGAACAAAATGTTTGCACATCCAATTCATAATAATTGACATATAAAAGTAAAACTTTTAGAACATATTTCTTTCAGGTTGGTCTGCTTGTTGGAAGCCATTTACCAAGTCATGAATGGTCGGGACCGGTCGGAGGGGATGGGTTGAGGGTTTAGGGTGGTCAATGCCTGCTCTGTAGAGACCGGGTCGGTGTTCGTGATAGGTGATGGTCGTGGCAGCTCGGGACTGCTCGGGGCAAAGCAGAAAAGTGGGAGGCACAAATCGGACGGTTCCAACGGCAAAAATTCATCGCATGCAAATGAAAATCAATTACGAGCGTTGAAAAGTTAAAACTTAAAGTGCAAATGACTTACAAGTTACACATGTTGTCCTTTTAAACACAAGAATATGTCTTGTACAGGCCATGCTTGTCCTTTAAAATCTAGTGTCTCTTCAAAATAATAGGCCCCTTTTTCAAAGGACATGTGTGTCCTTTAATATCAAATGTGTCCATCTACAAATTTCTTTGTAACAAACGCAACTTATGTCCTGTAAAGATCAAATATTCAAATGTCCTTTAAACCCCAACTTTGTACATTAAAATTGGGTGTTCCTTTATTCCTTTATAGCAAAACCTCGCCATATATAACTTCTTATAAAAAGGGCATCTCATGTCGGTCGTGGACATAATATTTGGCGGGTTATACATATTTCAGGGCTACGGATGCTAAACCAATTAAAGTTATATATGTTATTCAATATTTAATTTCGATATATCAAAAAATCAACAAAAAATAATATTTTTTTCCTTAGCTAAAATTTCAATATTTTTTAAAGGACATACGTGTCTTTGAAGAATAGATTCATGCTTTAAAGAACACATTTAAAGGACACATTCGAGTTCCAACTTCCAATGTGAATTCGTGCTTTAAGAAAAGACTCGTGTCCTTCGCTGGACACTGTTCATCAGAGACACAGGTGTCCTATTAAAGGAGTGTTAATTGTTAACACTTAAAAGGAGTCCATTGGATTCTGCTGTCCATTGCTTTCCTTTTGACTCCCAAAATCCACTTTCTACCCGATTCTTGTGCACAAACACCTTATTAGGGTATGGTATGCCTTTTTAAGCCCTTTTGCACTACTGAATGAAAATGTTTATATTGCAGATGTTCAATTACATTCAACCATCAAAATGTATGTGGGAATCATACAAGAAGGAGCTTTCACTCATTATTGACAACCAATGGACAATATTCCAGAAGATATCGTTCTCTAAATTTTTTTTGTAAAGCAAAAGGGAGGCTTAGCCTCTAAAAATTGTATTACTAAGGAACTGTTTACATCTACCAAAATTTGTTCGTTTAGTTCGCAGGCGTATGCCACATGCATAACCGGCTTCTCCCTACCACCTATTTGTACTCACATGAAGGTCAAGTAGTATAAGGAAATAATTACATCTCATCAAATTTCAGAAGTTGGAATTAGTTCCAAGTATCCTGAAAATGTCTCACTTCTCCTTCATCTTTGGCGAGTGTGGATGCTTGATGGCTCATGCTCCGGATTATATCTTTGACTACAGCAGTGGTAGCTTGCGGTTGCTGCCTCTCGCCCTTAAAAATCCTACGGTTCCGCTCATGCCAGCATTCATATATCATAGCACTTACCACCCACTTTCTGACCACTTTGTCAAGTCGGCTTCCACTCGCACGTGAAAGTCGCAAGACCTCACTCTCTAAACCGCTTGCTGCAGTTTGGTGGAGCTGCATGAGGTTGAGGAGACGCCTCCACATCTCCTTTGTGTATTGACAATTCCAGAAAAGATGCTCCATGTCTTCCTCTTGGTCTTCGCATAGCACACAAGTTGGGTCTAGATTTACGCCTCGCTTTATCATTCGCCGCTTTGTGAGCAGACGCCCCTTCAATGCTCGCCAAGCTGTGAGTGCGTGCTTTGGGACAACAATTTTGTGCCATACCATCCCCACCCAAGGGCTTTCCTGCCCGGTTGCCTCACCCAACTCCATACTTCCTTCGTCCCAAGTGTTGCACCCATCCCATCTGGTCTAACCGGTCTATCCTCTCCTCCATGAATGCGCACTTGGCTTATCCTTGAGCAAACGTCTTCCATCCTGCTGGATCGTGGGGGAGGGAGGTACCATGACCCTTCTCTGATGAAGTACGCCACCTTTACTTCCCAAGGAACCCCCAACTTGTAGTGAAGCTGGTCACCCCAGCTTGGGCATTGAAATGGTTCACCACACCAAGGAAATTGGAAAAACCGAATCGCTTCCCCATTTACCACCTCATATTGGATGTGTCTCCTAGCAATATCTCAGACTCGCAGCAGCCCTCACCATGCCCATGATGAGGTAGGTGGTGGTCTTGCAAGCCAAATGGAGCGGTTCCGTAGGTATTTTCGCCGGACACACTTAGCCCAAGGGAAGTGTTGTCCGCCACCACAAGCCAAAACTTCCAGAGAAGGCCCGCATCATTCCATTCCGTTAGCCTCCTTAATTCGAGGCCTCCTTCGTCTTTTGGAGTACAAACGTCCTTCCAAGCCACCGCCACCCACTTCTTCTCCCCTCCCCAAATAAAATGGCACATTATGCTATCCAATTCATGCAAGACGCTTCTTGGTAGAAGAAACATTGAAGTCCAATAAATGCTGAACGAGGAGAGGACACTCCGTACTAGTTCCACTCGCCCAGCCATAGAAAGAAGCCTTTGTTGCCATGTTGAGAGGCGAGCCTTTAGCTTGTTTATGAGTGGCACACAATGGGATCTCCCCATTCTTCCAGAAAATAGTGGCAACCCAAGATACACCACCGGAAAAGCCTTTCGCTCCATCCCAAGGTGTGCCTCGATCCAAGCTCCATTCGTCCCATCTCCCCCCATGAAGACCTGACTTTTTGAGGCGTTAAATTTCAGACTCGAGCTTGCTGTAAACTCCTCAAGAATGAGTCTAATGGCTCGAGCATTTGCTTTGGTAGCCCTTGCGAAGAGTAGGACGTCGTCGGCAAACAAAAGGTGTGACACGATTACATCTCCACAATATAACGACTCGATTTTCTTGTCCATGACCACCATCTTTACCATTTAACTCAGCACCTCCATGCACATCACGAACAAGTAGGGAGCTAGGGGATCACCTTGTCGTACACCATTTCTGGCTCGAAACGGTGTGGAGTTTGCTCCATTTACTGTCACCACAAACGATGCCTCCACACAAGCCAAAATCAGTCGTCTCCACTTATCCGGGAAACCAAATCTCTTCATCACATGGTCGAGGAACTCCCAAGAGATTGAGTCATATGCTTTCCTGATATCGAGCTTTATGCACATACGTCCTTTCCCCTTCTAGAGATGTAGCTTGTGGCAGAGCTCATGTGCGAGAAGGATGTTATCACTAATTCTTCGTCCTTGGACGAATGCGCTCTGATTTTCCCCTATCAGCCGTGGTAATATGCTCTTCAAGCGGTTTGCAAGGACTTTGGATGTGAACCTATATGTCATATTACATAGAGCAATGGGCCGGAAGTCCTCCACCACCGTCGGTGCCTTTTTCTTCGGGATGATCGTGATGGATGTGTTGTTCCATTGTGTGAGGACCCTTCCACTATCCAAGCAAGACGCGACAGCCTTTACCATGTCCCTCTGAATTATGCTCCATGCTGCCTTGAAGAACTTTGCATTGAAACCATCGGGCCGCGGTGCTTTATCAATATTGGCGTTCAACACTACATCTTGCAATTCTTTTGGGTCCAACTTCCGTGTTAAATCAGCCCCCTCCTCCGCTGTAATTTGTGGTAGAATAATGGATTTTTTAAGGGGCTGCACCTGAAACCCATGAGCAAACAAGTTAGCATAAAAAGACCGGAACGCTTCCTGGATGTCGTTCTCATCCTCCACTAGATTTTCCCACTCGCCTCACTTGATTGGTGGCTCTCCTCACTCTAAGATGCGCATGGAAGAACCTAGTGTTTCGGTCCCCCTCTTTCAACCACTTTACTCTGGATTTTTGTCGTATAATGGACTCCTCCCAAGCAAGGACCCGGGCAAGAGTATCCTTTGCTGCGTTTTCAACTTCAGCAAGCTCGCCACTATTCGGCTCACTATGCCTTTGCCTCCTCACTTGCGCAAGAGAGTCCCTAGCCTCTCCCACCTTGTTTGTAACATTTCCAAAGGTGCTCCAACTCCACTTAATTAGTGCTTTCCTGACTTCAGTCAATTTCCTCACTATACGAAACATGGGTGTACCTCTCACATATGCAGTCCAAGCTTGTTGTACGACTCCTCCGAAGTCCACGTGATCTGCCCAATGGTTTTCAAATCTGAAAATCTTTTTTTTCCTCCTTTCGTTTCCTTCCGTTTTCATGACAAGCATGGTGTGATCACTCAAGTCCTTTTCACCAATAATGTAGAAGGAATTGGGGAATACCTCGAGCCATGCATTGTTCATTAATATTCGGTCCAGCTTTGTCTCGATGCATGCAGTTCCCTCCGACGTGTTGGACCAAGTGAAGTCGCCTCCGGTTGAGGGCATCTCAAGTAGTTGCATGGTGTCAAGACACTCATTAAACTCCTGAATTGCCACCTCATTTCCAGCAGCTCCACCTCGCTTTTCAGTAGCCTTCCGGATACAATTAAAGTCCCCACTAACCAGCCACGGTCGCTCCCCATGTGGTGCCACTTCATTTAAGTCCCTCCACAATGCTCTCCTCTCCACATGTCCATTTTCACCATAGATTGCAGTAAGAGCAAATTCAGTGCCGTCCTTTCTTAAGCTCCCAAGGAAGTGGAGCAATTGAGTTGATTCGAACGTAATTCTTAAGTCTACCAGGTGGTCATTCCATAACACTAGAATGCGCCCCGAGTCTACAACCATGCAATTTGACGTCCAAGCATGAAGCCAAATTGCTCGCTTGAATCGCTCAAGTTTCTTGTACTTAACCTTGTGCTCCACAAGGCAAACCACATCCGGATTTACCTCCCTTATTCGACCCCTGATCATGAGTGCGCGACCGGGTCCGTTTGCGCCACGCACATTCCACACTAAGACATTCATGGGTTTAAGGTACGGGGTGACCCCCCTTCCCTTCCGTACGTGTATTCTTACTCCAACTACTTTTCCTCTTGGATCGTCTAAGCGGTGGTGGCGAGTATACCTTCTTTGAGCACGAGCCCTCACACTCTTCTTACCGCCTTTCTTCATCTCTCTCCATGTCTTGGTCTTCTGAATTTCGGAGGACCTCAAACATTCCCTCACTTTGATGACCGAATTTCTCTTTACTCTCCTTTGTGCGTGCCACTTTAGAAGGTGAAACCCAACCCGCCTCCTTTTGCACCAAGGAGGCTAGTCCACATAACTTCCCATGATCTCCTTTCAAAGTGCCTTTCTCCTTGTCAAGTCTTTCACCTAAAGCCTCATGGTCTTGCTGGAATGTTTTGCATGATAACTCTCCTTCATAAAATTCTTCCTCCTCATGCATCTCACAAATATTCCCATGCATGGGTGTTTTACTAAATGCACCCCCCACTTCATGAGAGGGACCCTTCAAGTTGTGTCCCTTGAATTGAAACATGATTGCTTGTATTTTGTCTTCTTCATGCTGACTTGGTCCTTCCACATCAGCCTCTTCACACATAGAGCACTCAAAGCCCATCCCATTGGCTTGTCCCAAAGTGGAAGTATCACTTTCCTCATCCACTCCACCTTTCCCTTCTTGGACACCAATAGAGTCACTCCCACTTGCACCCACAGTAGAATTCGGTTTGCCCACTTTAGAGCCTTCTCCTTTGTCTCCTAATCTTCTCCCACTCATATGACAAAGCCTCCCCTCATTGGTTGCCTCCAAATAATTAGGAGAACAAGAGAGTGGTTTAGTCAAGCAATTTTCCTCCATGAGATTTATCTTAGCTTGCTCTCCACATGGCACCTCCTCACTTGTCCCCCCATCCACCTCAGCACCTCTAGTGTCCACATCATCATCTCCTCCAGCAACCTCTCTCACCCCTCTCTCCCCTCCCATCCTACCAGCCTCTCTCATCACCTCCGGGATGCCCATGTTGCTTGCTTCCTCCCCATGTCCAAGGGTCACTCCCTCAACGCCCTTGGACATAGTCCTTCCAAGCCCATTTCTAGCACTCTTCCTAGATACAACCACCCACTTCTCAACTTTTCTTTTGTGCTCCTCTCCTTGCTTGTTGGTTATCCTCTTCTTTGGACATTTCTCCCCATCATTACCGAACTCCAAGCAGTCCTTGCAATACCCAGGCCTCCATTCATACTCCACTAGAACTTGATGCTTGCCAGTGCCTTCCACTTCAACCTCCACCCAACTCGGATAGGTGAAGTCGTGACCCACTTCCACACACACCCTTGCATAGGCCAGCCTTCTCCCCGAGGCCGTGTGCTCATCCATGTATAGGGGTCTCCCAAGAACACTAGAAATGTTGCTCAACACTCTTTGTGACCAGAATCGGAGGTCAAGCTCCGGTAGACGAATCCAAATGGGAACGGTGGTGATGTTTGCCCTTGTCAAGACCACATCCATGTATAGGGGTCTCCCAAGGAATGGTATACGTCTTCTGTTGAAAGACTAGAAGACATGACAAAGTATGCTTGGGTAGATGTGGTTTTTGAGTTCTTGCATGCTGGCATAGAAAAAGGCAGTATAGAACTGAAGAAAAGGAAATCTTTAGGCAACCTTACCCCAAAGAAGGGGAACGTTGATGGATATGTAGCTATACTTCAGGTAAAAAAAAGAAAATTCAGATTTCAAATATGTGCTTAACATTTTATTTTTTGAATAGGTTTTCATGACACCAAATATCGACATATTGCTATAGGTTTGGCTGTGTGAGAAGTTAACAATTGAGAATGCCAACGCCAAGCACCCAATTGCGAGGATTGTGGAGTGTATGTATTTCACTGGATAAAATTCTTATTGTTCGACGTACATCCCACTGTTGAAATGGACAACAAATATCTGCACTTAGTCAGAGGCAAAATGGCAATGTATTTGCTTACGGACTCCAACTTCGAAAGCCAATTTTTGATGGTAGAAAATTGATGTGGAATTATATGCATTTTTTGTATATTTTCAATTGTAATTTTATATATTTTTGTATACAACATTACAACTCTTGAAATTGTAATCGTTTGAAATTTTAATTTAAGGCAACAAATTTTAAATTATTTTGTTCTTTAAAACTCGAAAATGGTCCTTTAAACCACATGCATGTGCTTCAATTGATACTTATATCCAAAAATGTCCTTTAAAGTACTTGTCTATTCATTGTCTCGAAAGGGTCATTAAAGGACTAGTGTGTTCGTTAATGGTTTGGTTTGTCCTTTAAAGAACGAGTTTGTCCTTGAAACTGAGAAGACGATTCAAATTCTTTCTGCCTCCAAATAAGGTGCCCTTTAAAGGACACATGTGTCTTTAAATGTGTGTCCTTTAAAACACATACTTGTATGTTCTCTAAACTCGAAAGGGTCCTTTCCACTTAAAGGACACTTATTTCCCTCAAAGAACGAGTCTGATAAAGGATAGGTCACTTGTGTGTCCTTTAAAGGGCACTTATGTCATTTAACAGACACGTATGTCCTTTAAATGGAACAAATAAAACGGACATTTGACATCATACTGTAGCCATAGACCGACGTGTTATATTTTAAATTTGATTTCTGGTTAAAAATATGTTTTGTAAACTTAATGTACCAATATTGTAAGCTAGGTCAGTTCATAAACACAATTTACTCTTGAGTTCTTCACATAAACTAACAAAACACTATGTTTAGATTTTCTATTTAGTTTTTTGTTATGAGGACCTTCGATCCATATGTTGGATTTCGTGCTCTATGCTTGTATATATAAATTTAAATTTTTACTAGCAATTAGGATCAATTTTCATATTTTTCAACAATTTTATATGCATTACATCCTAATTGTATCTCAATATATATTATATACTAATTAATATTGAAATACATAGATTAGCTCATACCTAGCGGATTATCAAATCCTGTTTACCAATTGGAAGTCGGGTTGCACGTCGGGTTACATGGAATCACATCCAAGTGTTCGTCAAACTCTAAACAAGATTAGAGAGATCAAAGCTAGTCAATCAATCTCTAATTCAAGGTTAGAATCTAGCTAATAACCTTTTTTATGCTCCAAAATATTTATTCTCTAAAGCACTCAATTAATAAGAAGAATTTCGGATGGAATGTTGGAGAAAATATGGAGAGGAGAAGGTTTTGTATTCATTGAGCAAAAGAAGCGAGGACAAACCTATTTACAGGGCATCCTCACACCTACATCATGGGTAAACCACTTACACACGATCCCTTGTTAATCTCTCCACTAAACCACATCATCTGCAAACCACTTTGCACATGATATCTAGTTTATTTCTCCTCTCATCATCCCGTAACTACCTTTGACCAAGGTGGGTTAAATCCAACCATTAATCAACAAAATCTTTTATTATATATACAAAAAATGTGGGCAAACGGTCGGACAATTTTTTCTCTTTTTATGACTTATTGATTTGTTATTTTACCCATGCCGTTATTATGACATATTCATTTTATTATTTTACCACATGTATATTATTTCATAACACATGAAACTCAATACATCATATAAAATATAAAATCACATATCTTGTTTCCCAGTTTTGTGGTGTGACCTATAGGAGGATGTAACTTATGTTGGCAATGATATTAAACATTTAATATCATAAACTATATGCGGTATCTAGCTACACATTATAGTTACCCAAATAACAAAGATGTTTTGTTCACTTGAATAGAACACGATCCATTTAGTTATATGTAATATATCACTTGTATCTATCCCTTGCCTCATCATATTTCAAATATTATACAAAGTAGGAATGTGTCATCTTTGGATTATATATTTTTTTCTTGATCTCATCAACTAATTCTAAATATATAACTATACATAAGTTACATTGTGCACATTAAAATTTTGCTTTCTCAAGGGGTCCACAATATCATCACTCAAATGAAGATGGACACTGATAATTTTTTGACATACCATTTTTCCAGCACAAGTTATGTATAATCAACTAAGGGGGTGTTTGGTTGGCTACCTCGGAATGGAATGGAATCAGAATCTCATACCAGGCTAGAATGGATATCATTCTCATTCTTGATTTTCAGTGTTTGGTTTATATCATGAATGGATTTTGAACCTGATTCATGCTATTTGGTTTATCCCATGAATGGAATCATATGTTTTCTCTTTTTGTTTATTATTTCAATATGTAATACGTATTCAATAGTTGAAATATTAACAAACTTAAAACCTGGTAGACGCAGGATGCCCGTCGTGTTTCCGCGGAGGAACAGGTGGGTGGTAGTTGGTCGGATCGGGGGACGGCGTGTAGTTGGTTGGCCTAGGGAAAAGTTTGGGGACGGCATGTAGTCGAATCAGGGAGGGACAATGATGGAGGGAATGGCGTGTAGTCAGATCGGGGAGGGACGACAATCGGAGAGGGATGGCACTCAGGGAGGGACGACGATCGGGGGAAATGAAGAGAGGGGGTGGGAGTCGGGATGAAGAAAAGGAGATGTTGTCGTGAGGGTTGGAGTAGGGGTGGGGATGTTGTGAGGGTTAGGGGTGAAATGTGGAATGGATTCTTATTCTGGGGTGGTGGGTAAGTTTCTTATTCTAGGGTATGGGTCAAGAATGGATTCTAATTCATTCTCAATCATGAGCGTAAAATAAGCAAACCAAACACTAGAATGGAATTAAATCCATTCCATTCCAAGCATCCCAACCAAACAGCCCCTAATATCTTTATCACTATGCATAATGATAGCTTCTCATAATTATCAAATTACACACTTCTCATGTGAAAAAATATAAGTCTCATATCATAGATGCATATACCATGCTAAACTAGGGTTAAGTAGATGAAATTTAACACCTACGCTCTGATACTAAATGTGGGATCGTTATGGCCCCTAATTAATATAATCACTTTCCTAATTCTCTACTTCATTAAATCAAGGATGCAGAGGAATTTAAACAATAAAAACAAGTAAAGAAAAATCAATGCAAACCACAAAGAAGATGCATGATTTTTATAGAGGTTTGAGACCCCACCCATGTCCTACTTCTTCTTTCGCAAGCTTTGCTCGATTCCATGAGCTCCGCCTACGTCTTCACTAACCGCTCCCCGTTTTGGGCAGGAAGAGAACACCTTTTATAGAGAAAGATCACGAACACCCTCGCCAAGCTTGGTTTCCTCCTCTCACAATCCGAGAGGGACGCTTCGGACTTACATCGAAACATTTACATGTTGCTTCGAACTTTCACCGAAACGTTTGCCTCTTTGACAAGAATTGTGAGTGGATAACATACTATCAAACTTGAGCACACTTTGAGTATGATTAGGAATTGATCAAAGATGTGGAAATTTTGGCTCTTGAGTGTAGGATTTGAGTTTCTTGGAGTGGAGGATTTCTCTCTAGTGTATGTGTAAGTTTGTCCTGGGACAGTTTTTTAAATTATATGTGTGAACCTCTCTTTATAAGATCCTAAAGGTTTATAGCCATTGGGGAAGATTTGGTTGAATTTTGTGTAAGATACACAAAACAGAAATCTATGTTCAGCAAATCTGCCCTATACCGGTAACCCGACTCGAGATCAACGGTCAACCGTTTCCATGAAATTAAGGAAATGTTCGAACTAACTTAAACTACAATTAAACCAAAAGGAAACAAATTAAGTTAACGGTCAGACTAAATCTGGGGGCCATCAACCGTTAAGATGGTTTTGGCCAAGTCAAAGGTTAATCAATCGAACACAAAAAGAAGGTTCATTCGGCCAAAAATGACATGCACTTTTGGTGCACAAAGTTGTATGCATCCGGTTGACCGCCGTCAAGGCATCGCTTTTCTGGTGGTCAAAAGTATTTAGGGGTATTTGAGAAATACAAATATAACCGTTGATAGAATATGACAAGTATAATGATCGTCCTAAAAATACGGGTAAACGGTCGACCGAAAAGTCAGAATAGGTCGACAGGTAGAGCTAGGTAAAATAACTATTTGAGAAACCGTTAACTGGTAGAAACGGACGAGCGGAAAACTCGTTTAGGTCGATTGTTCTGCAAATACAGGCAGAGGTTTGATTATGTGATTTTCCTACCTATGTTTGGGTGACCTATTGAAGTCCAATTGAACTAAAATTTTGTGTGTAACATGTACTAGGAACCTAGTGTGTATGTGAATGGATTTTAACTCTTGTATGATAATTCTTAAGACTCAAATAAAAGGTAAAATTACATGCCTCTAAATAGCTTGATTGCATGTCTTGACTTTATTCCATTCTTCCTTGGGTTTTGATCACCTGTATATGTTGGCACAATACAATATTTGTTCTATGCATAATGTGTGCTACTCTACTTTTGATTGTGAGTAAAATTAGGATAGGTAAATCATCAAACCACAGATTAAGGCAAAAAAGCCCACCAATCTCCCCTTTCCTAATGATGACAACCTATATCTTAATACTTGAAATTTAAATATGTAAACTATGCATACATAATCCTCCCCCTATGAATGTGCATAGTTTTGTTCGATTAACTTGAAGTTTCTTCTCCCCATTTGACATCAATCAAATGTTAAAAATGTGATCATGAGATGTCTAATTTCTTCTCCTCATGCATGATGTTTCTGCATGCATGTGCAAATGTTTAACCATTATCATTAAAACATACAAGACAATACAATAATTGAAATGAGGCTCAATGAGCTCATGCAAAATGACCAAATCCCACTACGTCTCCACATGAAATAAGATTTAACACAATCATTAAAACATACAAGACATTAATTAGGATGAGGCCAACATGAGCACACGCATGCACATGTTATGTTTCCTTCTTCCACTCTATCTTATCCTCACCTCATCATTCCCCATAAAATAGGCCCACTAATCTAAGCATGTGCCAAGCTTCACTCAAGAGCATTAGTACATCAAAGATAAAAGTGAAAATCTCATTAGATAGTTATGGAACTCATGTGAGGTTCAAATGTAGGATTAACACACACACTAATACATCACATAATCACAACACCTTCTTCTCTACCCCCCAATGGGGATGGACTACTCTCTACTCATCACTTATCTAAGGCAAGCATGAAAAGAACACAAACCCATAATGGAAATGAAGAAAAACAAGATTAAGAAAACTACAACATAAAAGAAATTGCATCAAAGAAAAACATAAACATAAAGAACAAGAACTAAACAAGATTAAGAAATAAAAGTACAAAGTTTGGTCCTCTCCAACCAATTATTTACACTACTAAAAAAGGAAACTAAAACCTACTCTAATGGGGGAAGGAGGAAGAAGAAGAAAGGAGGCATTACAAGTGTATTTATAGAAGATTAGAGGGTTTGGATGGATGTAGGCATAATCGGACGGCTGTAAATCCGATTTGGAGCTCTTGGAATGCTCTGACCGGACAATCCGACCCGCGGCCGAAATTTGAGAGCCAAACTCTTAATCGGACCTGCCACTGGCAGATCATTTTACTCTGATCGCCTCCAAAGCTTAACCGCAGCTTTGGTTAACATACTAAACACGGTGTGCCCGGAGCTGTTGGTTCCAACCCATTTGGTTTTAAATGTCAAATTACTCCTCAAGTTCAGGAGATTCTGGACTTTTGCAACCAACATATTTTTCTTTACACATAAGTCCCTCTGGGTTTTCACTTGGGTCCTTCCTGAGTTACAATCCAATCCTTGGCATTACAAGCATGCCCAAAACCTTCTAAATCAACCCATTCTTCTTGCATTTATGCCATTTTCTCTTCCTTTCTCTTCTTTATTGCCTAAACCCTAAAACATATGAAATAGACACTCGAGTAGCACAAATATGGTGGAAAATAAAGGATATGTAGCATGAATGCAATGTATGATATGCTACTAATAACTTGTGCATTGGATCTTGCTGGGAGTTGGGATAATCACTTGTCATTGGTGGAGTTTGCCTACAACAATAGCTATCGTGCCAGCATTGGCATGACATCGTACAAGGCTCTGTATGGTCAACCTTGCCATTCACCTCTTTGCTGGAGCGAGGTGGGAGAGAGACAATTGTTGGGACCAGAGATTATGCAGTTGTATGCAGACTGAGTATATCTGATTCGATGCAAATTGGTGGAAGCTCAGGACAG
Organism: Triglochin maritima; assembly: GCA_963682175.1. NCBI lineage: Eukaryota > Viridiplantae > Streptophyta > Magnoliopsida > Alismatales > Juncaginaceae > Triglochin > Triglochin maritima. Next base: position 25,180,281 of record OY821781.1, on the reverse strand, counting down.
GCAGAACAGATATGCTGATAAGATGCATCACGAGCTGCAGTTTGAGTTCAGAGATCACCACTTTCTGAAGGTTTCACCTGTGAAGGGTGTAATGAGTTTTAGACGGAAAAGGAAGTTGAGTCCGAGGTATGTCGGGCCATTCAAGATTCTAGAGCACGTTGGTGTTGTGGCTTATTTAGTGACCCTGCCGCCATATTTTGCTAGCTTGCACAATGTGTTCCACATCTCCATGTTGAGGAGGTATGTTGGAAATCCGTTGCTTGTTATTTCGCACGAGCTATCGGAGATCCAGAGTGACGTGACTTTGGAAAAGCGACCCGTGGAAATCCTACAGCAGCCTGAGCAGCAACTGAGGCATCAAACCATTATGATGGTGAAGGTCCATTGGCAGCACCACAATATGGGTGAAGACACGTGCATGGTTGTGTGAGGCTGATTTGAGGAGTTTGTATCCTGAACTCTTTGTCAAGGGTTAGGGTAGCAAATTACAAGGGTGAAATTTTTGTTCAGGGGGGTAGGTCGTAAGACCTTGATCTTGTGCTTTTTTATTTTGATCTTGTTTTGTCGTTACCTTCCTTCATACATGCTTAGTTTACCTTTTTTATAACCTACACTAGAGGTGCGAGGAGTGTCTTGCTGTCGGCGGCGAGCGGTAGCCAGTCGGTCGCCAGAGTGGTACGTCCCTACCGGACGTCGGACTAGCCGGTGGTTCGTGAAAAGGGTGGTCGGGTTTTGTGTGGAGTATTGGAGGGAGGGACAACACTTTAGGATGGAGGGACATGACTTTTGTTTTAAAGGATGCAACTGCGGGACTAAGGGACGCGATATGGGACCGAGGGATGCAATTGCAGGACCAAGGGACGCAGTGCGGGACCGAGGGACACGATTACGGGACCGAGGGATTCACCATGGGACCAAAGGATGCGACGTCTAAACTAAGGGATGAAATGCTGGACTTCGGGACAAAATTTCTGGAGTGACTTATGGACAATGGATAGTGGAGCAAAGGACATTTGAAGTGGAAAAGGTGTTGCACATGGTTCTGCCAGGTGGCATGGGGATTAGTAACATATCATACATTACATTCCTGCTATATATCCTTTATTTCACTCTAACTTTGTGGTACTCGAGTGTTTATTTGATGTGTTTCAGGCTTCATAGCCATAGCCAACCTAAGCTTAAGGACCCATAGCCAACCTAAGCTTGTTTGAGCCGTGATTGCTAGACTAGGCTTCTATCCTCACCGTTTACCCACGCTAGCTTTAAGGATTCTTCCCTTCTCCTCTGAGTCATCTTCTTCTCACATACTTCTACTTTCTAGTCTCCTCCCCTTTACACTCTATAAGCATTTTATGGCCGAATCATGCACTTTTTGCGATCCTGGACTCGTGATGGTGAGAGTGGTCGACTCGAGAGTGCTGTGTCGAGATGGATGGTTACATGGGCGACCAACCATTTCATTTTTGGGACCTAGACTATTCTGCTTGGTATTCCTGACCCATGCATCCTGGGGTGCCTCAGACAAACACCCAGCAAGGTTCGGACAGTTTTAATTATGTGGCTGTGCAGTCTTCAGATTGGGGTAATATGAGAGAGGCACCGACTGCTAGACGACCATCTAGTTATGTCAGATCATATGCTGGTCAACAAACTGAGACATTACAAGAAATGTTGGCCTCTTTCATGCGTACGGTGGAGGATATGAGTGCACCAGTGGCTCCAGTAGCCATACCGTGTGACTGTTGCGGGTTGAGTGGTCACGTTATTGGAGAATGTCCTTATGTTACCCTGGAGCCTGAGTATGAGCATACCTTTTCCCAAAATGGTCAAGGTGACCTTTATGCATCCACGTACAACCCAAGAGGGTTGGATTCTTGGGGATACGATATTGATTCAAATTTTTATACATCATACCCACCCCATTATTCTCCTCCGATACTCATATCCCTACCAGCCACCACCCAACACCAATCATTGAACTCATTCTCAGCCCATAAACACCCAACCCCAAAATCTTCAAAATTCTGACTTCAGCCTCACAATTGACCACTGACAGGATTCATTGAAACAAATTCTCCATACGTTTATGGAATCCACTCAACATTCCAAGCAAAATTTGGCAATGCAAGTGAGTCAGATCACGCAATAATTACATAAATGTGAGGATGGTGACCTTTCTTGTCAACAATAAGATTTATATTCTGATATCAAACAACCACCACATCCAGAAATTCAAAGCACAATCTTTAAGAGTCAACTCCTAGTTAGTCTGAGGGACTTGGGGTTTCAATTCATGATCACTTGGTGGAGTATTCTATTCAAATTGATAATAGCATGGACCAACTTCTTTATGAGTCGACACATGATTGTGCCTTATCTTTTTCTCCCGTGGCCCTTGAGCCATATGATCTTAATGTTGTGCCTCTTAAGGACTCACCTGTGGTGGAGCAAGAGCTCCCTAATACCCTTAATTTAATACGACCTGGTGAGAGTTTGCCTCTCACTTTGGTTCCTGATCATCTTGAAAACGATGGGGCACCAAACAACTACATTGCCAATGATAGTATTTGGAGTTCCTTAGAGGATACCTTAGGTTGGAGACCCACTTTCTGTTCGCCTAGTGAGTCGAACATGCATAACGAGGTTCTTGACCTCGTTCCGACCCACCAGCTTGTTGGTTGGAGAGTTTGGATTGATGGTCATGATTTTAATACCACAACGGGGGAAATTCTTCTTTCTTTGCACAATATTTCCCACACTCTTGAGAGGTTCGAGCTATTTTAGTTTAATCCTTTGAATCAGATGCCTTTGTGTCTAATTCATGAACCTCTTGCGTTATTTTGTGGAAATTATGAGGGGGACCACACATGAGTATTTTGGCCCTGCGTGGTGTCATCATCCCATACCAAGTGCATTGAGCCACTTTTGAGGTTCCCATTTGATGTCCTTTGACAAATGAACATGGGAACTTATTTTTGAACATATATGTATCTAACATATTCATACTTAATCATTTTCCACAAAGTGGTGACCAAACGTATAACTTGTACAAATCTTTCCATTTTCCAATTACATTTGATCCATTCGTTCGTAGAGTTATTTACTCTATCGCAGACATTTCTGCAACACCTCTAACAGAGCAACAAATAGTCAATTTCGAAAGATATATATAAAAAAGAGTCTCCAAGAGTGAGCATAGGTTGTTGTGGGCTCCAACCCTTGTGTATTTGGGGCCCATTTGTTTCACGTATTAGTTGTTCCCGCGAGCAATCGGGAGAACTATGGAAGAAGGTTGTGCGGCCCAATTAGGATGGGTCCTCTCCCACAGGGTCATTCGTCTAACCCGTTGAGCTAAAGGTGGTGGTGCACCTAGAACTCGATCTTGACTAAATCCCTCTTCCTCCCGAGTCGGAGGACGAGAAGGAGGTCTACATAGTGGTGGGAGAGGACCGAGGTAATCCATATATGGAACCCGATCTCCCCCACGTTCGTTAGACGACTCGACCTCATGCTCCAAAGGAGCTCGAGGTGGAGATGGGCGATCACCAAGACTGCCCATCTCAAAAGAAAAATGCACTCTCACATGTCGAGCGCTCTCACCAAAACAAGCCCAACCTCTCATAAAATACTCGACTCGACTCAAAAAACTACACACAATAGAAGGTGTAATCAGTGGAGGAGACTAATTGAAGAATATAGAGGAGGAGAAGACTCAGATGAGAAGGGAAGAATCCCTAGATCTAGCATGGGTAGTGGGTGAGGGTAGAAGCCTAATCTATCAACCCTGCTCAAACAAGCTTAGGCTAGCTATCGATCCTCAAGCTAGACGATGCCTAACCATGACTCCCCAAACTCTCGAATGCCACATCGCCCTCAACCAAAGGTCACAAAGCCGAATAAGAAACTCAAGACCCGGAGGTCCCAAAAGTCTCAATGTAACTAAGTAAATGAAGACGTTCTGGCCTTGCATCGAAAATTAGATTGCCTCCTAAGTGCGCCCGAATCTTAGTAGCCAATGTCTACTTGATTTTAGATTAAGGGTTTTGATTAGTTTGATTTTTTGGGCTAAGAAAAAGGTGATGAAATCCCTACATTATCTGTAACGTACCCGAAAACAGCGGAAAATTTAAACAATAATAAAGACCGTCAACGGTCAACACAGGGCACGTCACGGGAAAACAAACCAACATATATATAAAATATATAAGATACAGACCCACGTGGAAGTCAAACTATATAAATGAGTCAACTGTGATTACAACAAAAGTGAATATACATGTAATCACTACCTCAAACAAAAGAAGATATAAAAGAGAACAGGATCTGATCCCGGGGGCACTCTCCTCCGTCACCACCTGACTCGAATGCTACTCGCTACCTGAAATGAAAACAAACAAACATGCCTGAGTTCCCTGAAGGAACCCCGTATACCAAGCCTCCTAAAAATATAAAAAGGAATTAAAGACAATGCAATGCTATGCACATGATCATCCGCCTCGGGCCCACAATAATGCCTTCACCGCCTCCGCGGCACTGAACCACTCCTGTCACTAGGGTCAAGTCAGTCCACCGCTGCCTCACAAGGGTCAGTCGACACCACTGCTCCCCAAAAGTGCAGGAAGGAACCCCCGGTACACGCCGCCACCCAAGGAGCGAGTCAACCCGCCGAATACACAACTCGGGTCAGACGACAGCCGCTGCTCCCCCAAGAGCCGCCAAGCGCGCACCCTGCCGGAACATCCTCGGCCTACCGCTAAACCCTCGCAAACTGCCCAAGGTTTACGGCACACATCCCTCACACCCCGCTCGGTAAGAGAGGCAACAGTAATACAATAATACGCCTTCGTCGAAGGTGAAATCCGTAGCTCTCAAAGCCGGTAATCAACCGTCGCCTCGGAGTCGGTAGTCGACCTATACTCAACGGATCGCGTGTGGATAAATCCACCAACCTGCGGCAGATCGGTCAACCGCTAAAAGCACACTGGTCGACCGGTCCCCCACACAGTACACGGTACTGTACAAACAAGTCTACCGGTCGAACCACGCCAACCGAAATACCGACCAATCGGTCGAACAAAAGTCATCTAGCGGTCGACCGTTTGGAAGGTCTACGCTATAGATTTTATATAAATATATATCCAATCGGTCAAACCAGGGTCCGTTCCACCGATAAGGAAAACTGCCTGAATCCTGCCTACAGCATTCGGTCGACCGAAACCTACATTCCGGTCGACCGATCTACAGGCACATCACTGCAGGAAAACTGCACGCGGTCGGTCGACCGAATCAGAACGAGCGGTCGACCGTTTAGATGGTCAACGCTCTGACCGACTTTGCGCAGTTTGGTCGACCGAGACACACACTCGGTCGGCCGAAGGCCTGTCTAACCTATCTACTGGGTTCGGTCGACCGAAACAACACCGGTCGACCGGCTAATGTAACCCTTTCTTTCCCGCGAAATTTGGCATAAATGGTCGACCGTCACACAGACATCGTTCGACCATTTTCGGGCAGTAAGTTAATATTTATAAATATCGGTCGACCGAACGTCACACGGTCGACCGTGCAATACATAATCGCCACTTACAGGCATCATTTAGACGACGTTCGGTCGACCGAGACACACAACGGTCGACCGAACCAGTCGTCTTCAACCTCCGTCCAGTAGGGTTTTCACCGGAGAAACGGCACCAACGCCGTCCTCTACACTCCCACACCTCTTGGGGAGTTAATATGAAGACTTGGCATACCTTTTGGTCGAGTGAAGAAGCCTCCCAAGCTTTGGCAACCTCTTATCTTCTTCTTCCATTCTTCTTCTCCTCTTCTTCTTCTTTACTTCTTCTCTCCTTCTTCTTCTCCAAAGAAATCTCCTCTCTCACTCTCTGGTTAGCTTCAGAAATGGAGAAAACGATTCAATTAACCCTCTCCCTCTTATTTATAGTAAAATCCAAGTTTATCTTCAATCCACCTCTTAAACTTCAAATCAAAACAAGCCACCTCATGCTTCACTAATCAAGGCTTAATTAGGTTAATTAGGTTTAGTTTAGTTTAATTAAGGTGTTTTAGATTAGGTTATTACAATATCTTATATGGGACAACCCCTTTAGAGTAGTTTGATTCCTAAACTAGCCATCAAGCCCTCCAATCAAGCACACACCTCACTCTTGTCTTGATGCGCCTTACTAACTAATGCATGCTCTAACCATGCATGAATGAGAGAACAGGTGCACATACCGCATGTCAGCAATCAACAACAGAAAGTAAAGCTAAATGAAAGTCATGCTATATCCCTAAGTCAGTACATGATGCATGACCTAAAGAAACAAGAATGCCTAATCTTTTGCTTTGGATTTTAAAGGCCAAGTTGATTAAACGGGGGATTGAATAGTTTATTGATTGATTTGGGAGCAATCTACGGGTCTAGACATGCAACTTTGAGTTGCCAAACAACTATTGTATCATCACCAACAACAAGAAGAAAATTTGGGGGAAAAAGAGCTCACCAGGCCACCAATCAGTGGTCTCAGAACACTACCTAGCAGTCTTAGTAACTTCAAATGCTCCAAAATTTGTCCTACGTCTTCCCCCATTCACTTTTAATGTCCTGCAATAAAACAAACTATATACAAAATATCAAATCCATTCAAATCGTCCAAACTAGAGTCTAGACCAAGCACCTCCCCGGCAACGGCGCCAAAAGTTGGTTTGATTCAGTTATAATACTGGAAGTGCATGGCCGTGATGAAGCGGTCGTAAGTACAGGTCGAGTCCATAGGGAGGTGTGTGAACTCTTGTTCTTCATAAATCAAGTGGAAAATAAAGGGGAGAAGAAGTTGATTACAATAAACTAGGCTACATTAAACAAGCAATCAACCAATAAGAAAGATGAAAGCACGAGAGTAACTGAAACTAAACTAAGAAAAAAGCAAAGCAAGATGAAATTCAGTAAGGAAAACCCCTAAGGGGTGGAGTGTGTGTACACAAGTTATAAGGTGGTGAAGAATGCATTCAATAAGGCACAAGTGTGGGTTGTGTTTTCATGCATAGGAAGTACCTAATAGTTGTGGCAAAACCTATCATTCTAATCACTAACCTAGTTGATTAACATATGCATAAACAAGTTGGTTATTAAAAACCTAAACAAGCAGGGGAAGTACCAAATGGTTTTGGCAAAATCCATCAAGTTAAATTAAGTATTCCTTTTAAACAAACAAGCATACATTCATCACATATTGCATAAGATAGCATTCATTCTCATTCTTCATTACAAGTATAAACATCATCTCCACCCCCAAAGGGGTGGAACTACTCACTACACATTAAGATAACAATTAACATATTAAGGAAGAAAGACATTCTAACTAATTATACTAAAATTAAGAGAACAAAAATAAGCTAAACGTGCAAGCATTAAAAGAGAACATGAGAACAAACTAGGGAAAATTATTTTATTGATAACTCACATTACAAGTAATATTATTCTCCACTTGAGTTTTGCTCCAAGGTTTACTCCAAGTAGAGAGAATGGGCACCATGCAATTGGTTTTTTACAAAGGAGGAAGAAGAGTTCTATTAATAGACATGAAAAATGCAACTAGGAACAACCCCCCATTGTGAGACTAGTGAAACATGACTAAAATGGACATAAACAACATTATACACAACTGCGAGAAGCCGGGTCGGATCATGATCCAACTAGACCGCCAATTGGCTGTTATGGTTGGTACGATTCGACCTAATTTTGGTTATCTTCTTCATTGCATCAATTCTCCACATGGGGTGCACCCAGATTGGTTGTTTGAGTCTGTGCCTGAATCTAATTTCAAAAATACTCCTCATGATGGTTTGGAGTTTCTCGATTTGCTATTTGGTCACTCCGGGCTTACATCCAGGTCCTTCCCTTTTGAAGACGGGTCCTTGTGTATGACCGAGAGGTCCATTTTGCTTCATTTAAGTCTTTTGTTCTTACATTTCAGTCTTTTTTCTCTTCCATTCTCTTCTTTATTACCTAATACCTAAAATAAAAAAACAAACACTCAAGTAGCACAATATTGAGGTAAAATTAAGGATATATAGCATGAATATGATGCATGATATGCTACTAATCATACATGTTGAGACTTTAATCGCAAGAAATGACCACGGTGAAGTTATATGGATTGAAAATCCGTTAAGGAAAAAAATTCATAAAGGTGAAGTGTAATTTTCAATAATAACCATTTGATGTCTTGATTTTACTTTTTAATGTCTTCATTTTAATTTGTATAGTATCATGGCTCCAAAAAAGAAACTCACTACATTACAGTCTGAGGTCTCGAAGATTTACAGTTCACGAGGTCCTACTCTCATGAACGAATTCGTGGGCAAAAGGTATAAAGACGGTAAAATTCCGATCCATTTTCATAGCCATGTTGAATCGATAGGCATGATGTCTGATCACTGGTATAGTTATGTGGGGGAGCCTAGTGAGATCGAAAGTTGACATATGTTTGTCGACTTAGAGAGAAGTTGATGAGAAGCTTAAAGACACCATTTGGGATGACGTGCGGGTAATTAGTCCATTATAATGGTCTTTAGTTTGAGTCAAACTTTTAATTTATGGAAATTGAAAATGTTAATGTGTTATAGTCAAGTTTTGAGTTCCAATCCACTAACACGTTGAAGAAAAAGTGGATGAAATACGTTGCGGTCCATTGGGACTTCAAGAAAAGTTAACAAACAAGTGGTTATTCAAAAGGAGGATACTATAACTTGATCACTCCAAGTACATGGGCTCAATTCAAAAAATAAAGAGAAACCCCGGAGTTTCAGGTAACTGAGTTTAATTTAGAATATGAACTTATTAAGTTATTGCTTTAAATGATAATCTACTAAAATTGGTTGGAGGCCCTCCAAGCAAAAAACCAAGAACGTCGATCTTCTAATGATTATCTTCATCGTATGTCTTAATCAGGATACCGAAAATTAGAAGAACAAATGATGGCCGAAAAAATCACCCAAAAGAAACAAGCAGCAATTAACATCCTCCTTCCCCCGTAGCTCAACGTGATTCTTGGAAGTGGGTGAGGATAAACACCAAAAGGGAGTACGTCACAGACGAGTCACAAAAGGTTGGATCGAAGATAGTAAGTTGTATCACTTGTATGTTATTAAATCACATTCTAAATATTTATATTTTTCAAATTGTTTGTAACATTTTTTTTCAACTTTACGACTCTCTGAAGTTGAGAGAATCCCTAGGTGATTTTGCTTCAAATGGTTGGAATGTCATTCTACGCGAAGCCTTGGGAAATGACGAGCACCCTAGTAATGTACGGGGGGTTGGGAGTAGTGTTGGACTGCGACAATATGGTGGAAAGACTAATCACTCAAGTTCGTCGACAATTCATACAAAATACAAGCAGAAAATTTTAGAATTGCAAAATAAATTGCAATATGATATGGAGAAATTGGATCGTGATTTGCCTACTTGTCCAACCCGTTGTAGGACCGCTTCTTCCCCAGTGACCACTCCTCCGGTGGAGTCAGTGGCCAGCATCATCTGACCATCTGATTTTGCGGCTCAATCTCGAGATTTGGCCCTCGTAGGCGGGCCATCCCTTGGTAACTTTGAGGATGGCAGCAGATGTCATTTATGTGTTGAAGAGCATGAGAGAAGATTGGTGGGACATGGAACAGTTTAAAACCTCTCTAAACACCACTTCAAATATGTGGAAGCGGGAATCGTGAAGGTTGTCGCGGGGAATTGTTTAGATGTTGATATTCTGGTGCTAATTCCCAAAGAAGAGGTTCTTACCTTGGGCGAAGCATGTGGTGGGTTCCTGAGGTGGCCTCATCATTTATTAGACCTTCATGACACACATGAGGTATCCTTTTTTTTAAAAAAATAAATTACAATTTTGTTAGTAATTGCATTTCTAACATTTTTGTATATATCATTAAGGTTATTGAAAGCCCCCTGAGTAAAGGATCACACAACTAACCTCCAATCAACATTAATTTGCTACCAAATAGGTGTAAAATGTTGTATCAACTTATGCTAGTTAGGGATTCACAAGCCTTAACTACTTCGCATTTAGAGGAGGAGGTTAAAGGGTTACCTTTGGATTTATATGTCACAAAAGGGAATGTTATGCAGTTCTTGGCGATGGATCAATTGTGCAAGTCAATTATCGACGTGCAAGTGAAGTAAGTGTTTTCTTGTGTATAACATGAAATGTATTGAATAATTTTATTGTAATTATAACGTAATGTAATTTTTACTCTTGTAGACACCTTTATGACGCCAGAAGGTTAGTCTTTCCCAATGATAAAGTATTTGGATTTGTGTGTCCATCTACTTTCATACACGGGAATGACGATAATTCGGGTGAGCTTGCGAATATTATGAAAAATAAGGGGGAAAATATTATATGGCCCCTTATCATGAGAGGTAACTTTGTTAATTGAAAGTAACTAGAATTTGATTTTGTAATAAACTTCTAATTATATATAATCAGAGCTCATTGGATGCTTGACGTTCTTTGCCCTGAAGCTAATTCTGCATATTGGTTTGATCCTTTGGGGTCGACTACACCAAGGCTATCCTTAAAGAAACTTGTTTCACTGTGAGTTCATTTTAATCATCGTATTTGTAATTCCCGTATTTTTTTAGTATTATCGACTTCATATTGAATAACTTGTGTTTCTCAGGACAATGAAGATTTACATAATGTTGGGTGGAATAAGGACTACCAAAAATACAGGCGTAACCAGGTATGCAATGGGAGTAAGTTTCTCCCTTTTTTGTTAATTTTGTTAAGTACTTGAATGTATATATTGTGAATTTAGATCTTTGTAGTACCACAAGCAGACTGGAAATACCGAGTGTGGGTACTACGTTATGAGATACATGCAGGAACTCATCGAAATTGCACCTGAAGACAACTATTTGAGGTAATATAGATCATTTTCAGTGGTATAATTATAGTTTCATTATTTACCTATTTATATTGTGTACTTGAATTTTCATAGGTCTTCCAAAAGAATAGTGATCCTTATTCGCAACAGCAGCTTGATGATACTCTCGAGCGATGGGGTCACTACTTTACTAGCAACATGTTATTGAACCAACAAGTTCTAATATCCTGAACCACATTCTTTGTATTAAACATGTAATTTTGAACCCCCATTCTTCGTATTACCATCATGTTGAATTTGTTGAATGAAATTAGTTGTTGTGAATAAAATTAGTTGAATTTGTGTATGATTGTGCAGGATGAATGTGTTGTCGTGAATGAAATTTGTACAAGATGAATGTGTTCTGCAGGATGATGATATTGATTGCATTCAGCTTTTACTTATTATAATTTGGGAAGGGTATAGCCATTGGTTATTAGTTTAGCCCGACATCTATTATGGGCTCTAGACATTGGTTATTAGTTAACTCGATGTCTATACCCCAGAATAAATGTCGGCTGGGAGCATGAGCGACGCCTGGTCTTTTTTGAGGGATATAGACGTCGGCTGTGAGGATAACCAACGCTTATTCTCTTACACTAGACGTCGACGTGTATTCACTTAGTATAGATGTTGGTTCGAGGGATAACCGACGCGTATTCTTTGAGACTAGTTGTTGGATCCTAATCCTAATTTTCTTTTAATGATGTTTGGGTGGTGATTAGGAGGAGATGGGATTGAAGGGTGGAGATGGAGTGGTGATGGATGAAGGGTTGAGATGGATTGGAGATTAGATGGATGGTGAGGATTGAGGTGGGGTGAGATATTTATTGGTGATTCTCCCTCTCTCTCACACTTTACTCTCTCTCTCTCCTAGTTGGTGCTCCGGCGAGAGGGTTGAGCTCCGGCGAGGCGGAGGTGGTCGTCGTGTGTGGGTTGCTCGTGGAGGTGAGTGTTGGTTTCTTAACCCCTCTCGCTTGTTTGGTTCTCTCTCTCAACCTAACTCGTTTTCTGTGGTCGTGGTTGGCTCGTAGAGGTTGACAGAGGTGGAGTCGTGTCTGTGGAGGAGTGGATCGTCGATCGAGCGTGAGGTTCGTCGACGGATTGTGATTGTGGGAGAAGTGCTCGTGGAAGCGCCGTCGAGGTTCTTCGAAGGTTTCTTCAAACCTTCACGGTATGTCAACTCGCTCATTTAGTAGTGTGAGTATTTGGAAGTCGACGGTAGGCCCTCCGGCTCGTTGCAAGCAAACATGTAGTAGATTTTATGCCTGATCGGTCAATCAGTTGGTGCAAACGGTCGACCGTTCTTAATGAGATTACGTGTTCTGCCTCACACCGGTCGAACGATGCCCATGGGGCGGTCGACCGGTTTTGCATTTGAGGCAAGTCTGGTTGGTTTCAGTCGAACAGGTCCCCTTTGTCGTTCGACCGTTTGCACTATCATAGGTCGGTTGGGGCGTTGACCATCTAAATGGTCGACTGCCTGTGTGACTTTGTCCGACCGGTGACTTAAGTTGGATTGGTGGTTCGTTCGACCGAAGGTGGTTCGGTCGACCGGACTTGATGTTGAGCGTGGGGGAATTCCCTGGTGGAATTCGGTCGACTGAGAGTGCTCGGGGGTTCGATCAGATTCGTTGGTGAGAGTTGGGGGAATTCCCTGGTGGAATTCGGTCGACCGAGAGTGCTCGGGGGTTCGACCGGATTGGTTGTTGTGCGTGAGGGATTTTTCCTTGGTGACTTTCGGTCGAACGGGGCCCCTTTGTCGTTCGACTGATTGGTCGATTTGTACGTTGAACCTAGGAGGCGACTTCTAAATGGTCGACCAGTCCTTGACTTTGGTTCGACCGAAGGAGTGTGGTTGGTGGGAATTGGTCGATCGATGGAGTGTCGGTTGAGGCAATTGCCCTGTGTTTGTGAGATTCGGTCTACCGGGACTTTTGGTTCGGTCGACTGTTTGTGTCCAGTTTTGCACGTTGGAGGTGCAGTTGTTGTGCTCGTCCGTGTGGGGTGAGTTGTGGTGTCGACGTTCTTCCGGCAGGTGTGCTAGTCGGCACGAGTGTTGTGTTGGTTGGGTGAAAAAGCCCTGGAGCCCCGTAATTGTGTGAGAGTTGTGGTTGGGTGAAAAAGCCCTAGAGCCCAGCTTGCAAATGGGTGTGTTGCGGTGGTTGGGTGAAAAAGCCCTGGAGCCCCATAACTATGTGAGAGTTGCGGTTGGGTGAAAGAGCCCTGGAGCCCAGCTAGTCTGTGCGGGGTTGGATAAAAAAACCCTAGAGCTCCGTAGTGCGTTTAGGTTGGGTGAAAGAGCCCTGGAGCCTGAGCGTGGACCACATGTTAAGGGTTGGGTGAAAAAGCCCTGGAGCCCTTGGACGTTTGGGTTGGGTGAAAAAGCCATGGAGCCCTTGGTCGTGTCATGGTAGTTGCCGTTGGCTGAAAAAGCCCTGGAGCCCAGCTTGGCGACGAGTGTGTTACGGTGGTTGGGTGAAAAAGCCTTGTAGCCCCGTAACAGTGTTTTGTGCTGAGGTGGTTGGGTGAAAGAGCCCTGGAGCCCAGCCTGGTTGTGGTGTTTTTCTTGTTGGTAGAATTGCATGCTAGAGTGTTTCAGTTCATGCATTGTAAAGTTTGGCATACGGGGTTCCCTTCTGGAAACTCAGGCATTGTTGCATGTTTGCTTTTTAGGCCGTGTTCGGCTTTAGGTGGGGTGGTAACCGAGGAGAGGAGCGCCTACACTGGATCCAGCTTTCTCTCATTTTGAAGTCGGGTGATTACTGTATCCGTTGTATAGCCTTTTGATGTAATCACACTTTTGAAATACTCCGATGTATATATATATATATTATATATGTTTGGTGCACCGTCTTCTTGTTTTGAGTAATATCCTCTATTAATTTTTGTGTTATTAATTTTTTAAATCTTCCGCTATTTATCCAAAGAAACCACCCTTAGAGTTTTAGTGTCTGCATTAGTTCATGCATTCATGGTTTTGATGTGTGTTGTCTTCTTTGTGTATAGATGCCTCCGAGACGTGTGAGACCTCCCCCACGGGACCGTAGCACCAGCGGTCAGACTGGGGGCACGGACTGGGCAGAGGAGCGGCGGATGCCCTATGACACAGTGGGGTGACTGGGCGCGATGTTGGATCGCCAGTCAGGCAGAGGAGAGCCAGCAGCGGCAGGAGCGATGCTCGACCGCTTTATGAGACAGCACCCGCCTACCTTCAATGGTAGAGGAGAGTCTGAGGATGCAGAGGACTGGGTCCTGATGATCCAGGAGATCCTTCAGACGATTGAGTGCCCTCTAGAGAGGCGGGCAGGCATGGCAGTGTATGTGTTGGGCGGAGACGCATCCAACTGGTGGAGGACCACTTCTGCGGTGGTATTTGAGGGCAGGACTGACATCAGCTGGGAGGACTTCCTGTGGGCGTTTAATGAGCAGTATTTCCTAGAGCATGTCAGAGATGGGAGGAGAGAGGAGTTCATGACCCTCGAGTAGGGAGATACGACCTTAGCTGAGTATACCCGGAGGTTCAACGCGTTGGAGCTTTACTGTCCGGAGATCTGTGTGACGCCGCTGTAGAAGGCGAGGAAGTTTGTACGGGGGGCTCAGGAAGCAACTTCGTACTCAGGTGACGTACAATATGCCATAGACGCTGGCCGATGCCGTGAGATTTGCCACGATCATTGATCAGGATTATCAGCAAAATTATGCTGAGGCCAGGAGAGCACCAGGGAAGGTCAGTGGATGTCCTGGTGGATCACGCCAGCCTGTGGTGTGCAGAGGTTGTGGTCGAGTTCACTCCGGAGAGTGTTGGGGCCGTTCTGGGGTTTGTCACGGGTGTGGCAAGCCAGGCCATTTTGTGCGGGATTGTCCGAGTGGGTCCAGCAGACATCCAGGGCCGCCAGCTAGACCTGTCAATTGGGTCGTGTTCGTGTACTATCGTGTCTGATAGTTCTGCATTCGTGTCAAGATTTCGTGTTATCGTGTATAGTATAAATTGAAAAGATTTCAACATGTTTAGATTGAAAATAGTTAAGTGACATATGATATTGATATTTTCATTCTAAATAACATCTTAATTGACTATAATCAAGTAAAAACAATTGATTATCAAACAAAAGATGCAGTTCGTGTCTGTTTCGTGTATAAAAATAACTTATCGTATGTATCGTGTCGTGTTCGTGTCAAATCGTGTACTAATTATTTTATATTTATATGTTCACAAAACATCGTAATAAATCATTTCAATCATACAATTTTTTTTGTCGTGTCTATATCATGTTTCCTTATCGTGTCGTGTAATCGTGTCGTGTCCAAAATTGACAGGTCTACCGCCAGCAGCAGGCAGAGGCGGAGGTCACCATCCTTTTGCGCTGCCACAGCAGGGTCATAGAACTGGACGGGTCTTTACCATCCAGGCGGATGAGGCGAGAGACGCCAACACGGTGGTGGAAGGTACGCTCTTTTTTGCTGGGTTGAGTGCTAGAGTGTTATTTGATTGTGGGGCCACATACTTGTTTATTTCGGGGCAATTTGCGAGCGTGTTGGGTCGTACCCCTACGATGTTGACTGCCACGTTGTAAGTCAGCACACCCTTGTGTCTAGTGGGCATTGTGGGGAGCTTCCTCCCCAGCACCACGATTGTCTCGGAAGATCAGGAGTTTCCGGCTGACCTGATCTTGTTGCCGATGGAGGACTTCGACATCATACTGGGGATGGATTGGCTATCCCAGTACGATGTGCGAGTCTTGTGCCGGGAGAAGAAGATTCTGATCCCGAGGAAGGGTCTACCTGATGTGCTGATCAATGGGATGAAGGACAGAGGAAGCAGAGTAGTCGTATCAGCAGTGAGGCCATAGAAGTTGTTGCAGCAGGGTTGCAGAGCTTTCGTGGCCACTCTTGTAGTTCCAGATCCAGAGGCGTGGAGATTGGAGGACATTGAGATAGTCCGGGAGTTTTCAGAGGTATTTTGCGATGATGTCTCCAGGTTGCCGCCTTAGAGAGAGATTGAGTTTGGTATTGATTTGGTAGCTGGGACTACGCCGTAGTCGAAAGCGCCGTATAGGATGGCACCTGCTGAGCTGGCAGAGCTGAAGAAGCAGTTGCAGGATCTGATGGATACAGGGTTTATCCGCCCCAGTGTCTCACCTTGGGGAGCGCCGGTAATCTACGTGAAGTAGAAGGATGGATCGCTGCGGATGTGTATTGACTACAGGATGTTGAACAAGGTTACCATTAGGAATCAGTATCCCTTGCCCAGGATAGAGGACCTATTTGACCAGTTGCAGTCAGCGAAGGTGTTCTCGAAGATTGATATGCGATCCGGTTATCATCAGTTGAGGATCAGAGAGGCAGATGTGCAGAAGACAGCTTTCAGGACGAGGTACGAGCATTACGAGTTTTTGGTGATGTCATTCGGATTGACGAACGGGCCTGCAACGTTTATGGATTTGATGAACAGGACGTTCAGTCAGTACCTCGACCAGTTTGTGATTGTCTTCACGGACGACATTTTGGTCTACTCACCAGATGTGGAGCAGTATCAAGAGCACTTGAGAATTGTACTTGGTATTTTAAGAGATCATCAGTTGTATGCCATGTTTTCGCAGTGCGAGTTCTTACTGAGCAGTGTTGCCTTTCTAGGACACATTCTATCGGGAGCTGCGATATCAGTAGATCCAGCGAAGGTTGAGGCCATGACGCAGTGGAGAGCCCCGACTAGTGTGGCAGAGATCAGGAGTTTTGTGGGACTGGCGGGGTACTATCGTCATTTTATTCAGGATTTCTCCAGGTTGGCTTCGCCGTTGATGGCTTTGACGCGGATGGGCGTCAAGTTCGTGTGGTCCGAGAAGTGCGAGGACAGTTTTCAGGAACTGAAGAGTCGGCTGACGACTGCTCCAGTTCTTACACTTCCCAGTGGTAGCGGTGGGTGATTTACAGTCACGCGTCAGGCGTTGGACTGGGATGCGTGCTCATGCAGCGCGGGCAGGTGGTTGCGTACACTTCGAGACAGCTGAAGGTGCACGAGAGGAACTACCCCACTCATGATTTGGAGTTGGCAGCAGTGGTGCACGCTTTGAAGACTTGGAGGCATTACTTGTATGGCGAGCAGTTCGAGGTTTTCACAGATCATCAAAGCCTGAAGTATATGTTTTCGCAGAAGGAGCTGAATATGAGGCAACGTAGATGGCTCGAGCTGATTAAGGATTATGATTTCACCATCTCGTATCATCCGGAAAAGGCGAATTCGGTTGCAGATGCGTTGAGCAGGAAGGTGGAGGTTACCGCAGCAGGTCTTTGTATCTAGGAGTGAAAGTTGCTGGAGGCGCTGACCGAATGGAGACCGTTCACTGATGAGTCGCAAGGTGCTGTGATTGTCGGGCTGAGAGTGGAGCCTCAGATGGTCTCGAGTATTGTTCAGAATCAGAGTTCTGATGATAAGTTAGATGGGTTGTTACAGTTAGCTGGCAGAGATGGATCATACTTCAGTATTGGAGTTGATGGTGGGGTGAGGTTCATAGGTCGTGTCTGGGTGCCTGATTGACATCATTTCATGCTTATATTTGTATCTTATATCCATTATGTTTCACCTAAACAATACTACGTGACGAGTTTTATGTTTGAATTTCAGAAAAAAATAGGTTTGAAGAGAAGAGCATAAAAGGACCTAAAAGCATGAAAAATGACTGAGTTGAGAGACTCGAGGACTAAGATGCAAGATCGAAGGACCTGAACGTAAGATCGAATGACCAATGAGCAAACAAGAATACTTCACATCATCATGGGGAGTATTTTGGCAATTTTATTCGGGTCAGAGCTCCAACAAGCAAAGTAGATGCATCAAAGACAAACAAAGCCTTCCAGAAAATCCCACAAGAAAATCCAGAGCGATCCGAACACTGTAGACCGCTAAATAGTGGTCACTTTTGGTCCGGATCCACTAAGATTTATGTGGAGCATGTAATAGTGTGTATTTAGTCCATTTCTGTTACTTGTTTAGTCCCATACCGGGAGATTGTCCCGGATTACCTTTTTCTATGGCTATAAATAGAACTCTTCACCTTCTATTGTATTTTCTCATTGCTTGGTGGCGTTCTCTCTACTTGGAGTAAGCCTTGGAGAAAAATCTCAAGGTGGAGAAGAATGCTACCTTCAATGTGAGTCATCTAATAAAATAATTTTTCGATTGTTTTGTTCTTATGTTGTTTCTTTATGCATGCTTAGCTTAGTTTTATTTGTTTGATTCTAGGCTAAAGTAGTTAGAATGTTTCTTTTCTTCTTTAGTTTAATTGTTAGAGTAATGTGTAGTGAGTAGATCTATTCCCCTTTGGGGTGGAGATGATGTTCATACATGCATTAATGAATGGATATGAATGCTTTATATTTTGATTGTGTTGATAAATGTGAATGTATGCTTGCTTGTTAGAGTAGAATACTACACTTGATGGGTTTTGGAACACATCTTAGACACCTCCCATGCTTGTTTAGGTTCTGAAATAAATAGCTTGTGTATATGAATATTAATCAACTAGGTTAGTGAATGGATTCATAGGTTTTGCCATAACTTTTAGACACTTCTTATGCATGAAAATGCTACCTACATTTGTGCTTATAGAATGCATTCTTCACCATCGTTTTACATGTGTGCACACACTCCACCCCTTAAGGGTTTTCCATTTCTGATTTCCAGCTTTCAATTTCCCTCGCTTTCGTTTTCCTTGCTTGATGCTTACTCATTTAATGTAGTTAGTCTAGTTTAGTGTAATCACAACTTCTTCCCTTCTTTTCCCACTTGCCTTCGAACAAACCAGAGTCTACACACCTCCTTGTGGATTGACCCGTATTTTCCACCACTTCAACGTGGCCGTGCACTTGTGGTTATTTTAAAACGTTCAATCGGTGCCGAAGGGAGGAGATCTGAGGAAGGACATTCTAGAGGAGGCGCACAGATCCCGTTATTCGATCCACCCGGGCAGCACGAAGATGTATAGAGATCTTCGTAGGAATTTCTGGTGGAAGAAGATGAGGACGGAGATCGTAGAGTTCGTTGACAGAGGCCTGATTTGTCAGCAGGTGAAGATTGAGCACCAGAGACTTGCAGGACCGATGCAGAGGATCCAGCTTCCAGAGTGGAAGTGGGAGCACGTGACGATGGATTTTAGCACCGGGCTGCCGGGGAAGAGAGGATTTCATGATGCGATTTGGGTTATAGTCGATCGACTAACCAAGTCAGCACACTTCTTAGCTATCCCGACTACTCTACCTCTGGAGGGTCTAGCTAAGTTGTATATTGAGGAGATCGTCAGACTTCATGGAGTGCCTTTGAGTATTATTTCGGATCGAGATCCGAGGTTCATTCCCAGATTCTCGGGGAGTTTGCAGTAGGCTCTGGGGACTCGGTTGAAGTTCAGTACGACATTCCATCCGCAGACAGATGGTCAGTCTGAGAGGACCATCTAGACGTTAGAGGATATGCTGCGAGCTTGTACTCTGGATTGGGCAGGTCATTGGGATGAGCATTTGTCGGTTATCGAGTTTGCCTACAACAACAGCTACCATTCGAGCATTGGGATGACACCGTACGAGGCTCTGTACGGGAGACCGTGTAGATCACTGGTATGCTGGAGTGATGTAGGCGAGAGACAGCTAGTTGGCTCTGAGATTGCGCAGATGTATGCTGAGAAAGTTGATGTGATTAGCAGAGACTAGCGACAGCTCAGAGCAGGCAGAAGAGCAACACCGATAGGCGTAGGCGAGAGTTGAGGTTCGAGGTAGGCGATCATGTCTTCCTGAAGATTTCACCATCTCGAGGAGTGATGAGGTTCGGGAAGAAAGGGAAGCTCAGTCCGAGGTATGTCGGACCGTTTGAGATTCTCGATCGGGTTGGAGAGGTTGCCTACAGGGTTGCGTTGCCGCTACAGTTTTTGGATCTTCACAACGTCTTCCACGTTTTGATGTTGAGGAAGTACGTCGCTGATCCTTCTGATGTGATTCAGTTGGAGGTTCCAGAGATCCATCAGGATTTGTCTCTTGAGGAGAGACCGGTTGAGATTGTGGATCAGATGGAGCATCAGTTGAGGACGAGGACCATTCTGATGGTAAAGGTCAGTCGGCAGCACCATAGTGAGCGAGAGGCTACTTGGGATATTGAGGAAGAGGTCCGGAAGGAGTTCCCACAGATGTTTGGTGAGTTGCTCTAATTTCGAGGATGAAATTCTTTTAAGAGGGTGGATTGTGGGATCCTAATCCTAATTGAGTTTTAATGATGTTTAGGTGGTGATTAGGAGGAGATAGGATTGAAGGGTGGAGATGGAGTGGTGATGGATGAAGGGTTGAGATGGATTGGAGATTAGATGGATGGTGAGGATTGAGGTGGGGTGAGATATTTATTTGTGATTCTCCCTCTCTCTCACACTTTACTCTCTCTCACGTCTCTCTCTCCTAGTTGGTGCTCCGGCGAGAGGGTTGAGCTCCGGCGAGGCGGAGGTGGTCGTCGTGTGTGGGTTGCTCGTGGAGGTGAGTGTTGGTTTCTTAACCCTTCCCGCTTGTTTGGTTCTCTCTCAACCTAACTTGTTTCTGTGGTCGTGGTTGGCTCATGGAGGTTGACGGAGGTGGAGTCGTGTCTGTGGAGCATCAAGGAGTGGTGATCGTCGATCGAGCGTGAGGTTCGTCAACGGATCATGATTTTGGGAGAAGTGCTCGTGGAAGCGCCGTCGAGGTTCTTCGAAGGTTTCTTCAAACCTTCACGGTATGTCAACTCACTCACTTAGTAGTGTGAGTATTTGGAAGTCGACGGTAGGCCTTCCGGCTCGTCGCAAACAAACGTGCAGCAGATTTTACTGCCTGATCGGTCGACCGGTTGGTGCAAACGGTTGACCACTCTTAATGAGATTTCGGGTTCTACCTCACACCGGTCGAACGATGCCCATGGGGCGGTCGACCGTTTGTGCATTTCAGGCAAGTCTGGTTGGTTTCAGTCGAACGGGTCTCTTTTGCCGTTCGACCGTGTGCACTGTCGTAGGTCGGTTGGGGTGTTGACCATCTAAACGGTCGACCGCCTGTGTGACTGGTGGGAATTGGTCGACCGATGGAGTGCCGGTCGACTGTTTGTGTCCAGTTTTGCACGTTGGAGGTGCAGTTGCCGTGGTCGTCCGTGTGGGGCGAGTTGTGGTGCCGATGTTCTTCCGGCAGGTGTGCTAGTAGGCACGAGTGTTGCGGTGGTTGTGTGAAAAAGCACTGGAGCCCCGTAACTGTGTGAGAGTTGTGGTTGGGTGAAAAAACCCTGGAGCCCAGCTTGGAAATGGGTGTGTTGCGGTGGTTGGGTGAAAGAGCCCTGGAGCCCAGCTAGTCTGTGAGAGGTTGGGTGAAAAAAAACCTGGAGCTCCGTACTGCGTTCAGGTTGGGTGAAAGAGCCCTAGAGCCTGAGCATGGACCGCGTGTTAAGGGTTGGGTGAAAAAGCTCTGGAGCCCTTGGACGTTTGGGTTGGGTGACAAAGCTATGGAGCGCTTGGTCGTGTCGTGGTAGTTCCGGTTGGGTGAAAAAGCCCGGGAGCCCAGCTTGGCGACGAGTGTGTTGCGGTTGTTGGGTGAAAAAGCCCTGGAGACCCGTAACGGTGGTGTGTGTTTTGGTTGGGTGAAGGGCCCTGTAGCCCAGCCTGGTTGTGGTGTTTTTCTTGTTGGTAGAATTACATGCTAGAGTGTTTCAGTTCCTGGATTGTAGAGTTTGGCATACGGGATTTCCTTCTGGAAACTCAAGCATTGTTGCATGTTTGCTTTTCAGGTCGTGATCGGCGTAAGGTGGGGTGGTGACCAAGGAGAGGAGCGCCACTACCGTATCCAGCTTTCTCTCATTTTGAGGTCGGGTGATTACTGTATTCGTTGTATAGCCTTTTGATGTAATCACACTTTTGAAATACTCTGATGTACATATATATTATATATGTTTGGTGCACCGTCTTCTTGTTTTGAGTAATATCCTCTGTTGATTGTTGTGTTATTAAAAAATTTAAATCTTCCGCTGTTTGAGGATGTTACACTAGTTGTAAGGGATAACCTGTAGGATCGTGAATGCGGTTTAGTTCTAATTACTTTAAACCCTAAACAAATTTTACTTGCTTAACAATCAAAGATGCAGCGGAAATTAAAACATAAACAAGCAAGCAAAGCAAATATGCAAACAAACTAGAAGGCATTGGAATTTCTATAGAGATTCAGCCTCCCCTTACTTCCTCTCTTGCAAGCTCCGCTCGATCTCCCCCGAGCTCCGCTCTCGTCTTCACTATCAACCTCCTTCCGGGCCAACATTAAGCCTTTACACCACAAGCACCGCGAACACCCTTGCTTGCTTGATTTCTTCCTCTCACAATCCGAGAGGGACAATTTGGGCTTTCACCAAAGTCTTTGCTTCTTTACAACAGTGGGTTGAGTGGATCACTCACTCTCTAACTTGAGCACACTTAGCTTATGATATGGAATTGATCTAAGATGTGGAAGTGTAAGCTTGGAGAGTATGATTTTGGGAATGGGAGACTTAGAGCTTTCTCTTGAGTGTTTATGACAATAGCAATTGGAAGAGTTGTCTAATTGTGTCAAGGGAACACCTATTTATAAGGTCCTAAGGGGTTATAGCCGTTGGGGCAAGTTAGGTAAGGTTTGTGTAAGATTCACAAAATAGAAACCTGTAGGACCCAATTCTGAACAAATTTGGTCGACCGAATCGGGTAGAACGGTCGACCGGTTGGCAATATTGAAAAATGTTTGGTCGACCGAAAAGGGAACGGTTGAACGAAACAGGGTATAACTTGGGTTCACTTAAGTAAACAGTCGAACACCGAGATGGGTTCGATCGACCGTAAACTTACAGACTCTACGGGATTGACAAACATAAACATATTTGGTCGACCGCAACAAGGTTCATGGTCGACCGGAAACTTCCAGGTAGTTTGGGTTTGTCGAGACATTTATGTTCGATCGAGCGAAATAAGGTCCACGGTCGACCGGTAGGCATTTGTATTTTGGTGAATGGGTGAATAATTAGAATACGACCGTTGGTAATACGACAAGTCTAACGGTCAGAAAAATATGTTTACACTGTCGACCAAAAGGTCGGAACGGTCGACCGATCGGATGGTAAAATTCATTCTTAGTTAAAGGAAACAAAAGGTCGACTGAAGGTCTGAACGATCGACCGAATTCACTCTGGCAGACTTGATTAGTGAATTCCGGTCTATGTTTGGGTGATCTATTGAAGTCCAAAAGATGTGAGATATTGTGTGTGACTTCTATAAGGAACTTAGTGTGTATGTGAATGGTTTTTAGCTCAAGTATGCTCAATTACACATGCTCAAGATTACATGTCTTCAAATAAGCTTTATTATATGTCTTGACTTGATTTCCTTTCTTCCTTGAGTCTTGATCACCTGTAGAGGTTAGCACAATGCAATATATATGCATGCAATATGTGTGCTACTCTACATTGATTACAATTAAGATTAGGTTGATTAAATCATCAAAACATAGATTAAGGCTAGAAAGCCAACATAACCAATGCGTATTCCCCTAGAATAGAGGTCGAGCTTTAGGAACCGACGTCTAGGTATAGACGACTCATGGATAGAGGTCGGATTATGGAACGTCAATAATCGACGTATAGAAGTCGTATATTTGACGTATATTCTCTTTTCTGAACTAGTGAGTGATAAAAATCTAACATTTCTACCACCACGTATTTTTCATTATTCAATTCAGATACGAAAACACAACTTACAACTCAGAATAAACAAATAAAGCATCTTAAGTTAAGGAACATGTTAATTCCATGACTCACTTAAATTTCTAAAACTATAGATGCATCAAAAAATTCAGATTAATTCCCATAAAGCCCAACTAGAACAACATCAACATAAACAAAACTTGAGAACCTCATCGAATTTTCTCAACTCCAACCTAGTATTCAGGTGAAATAAGTCATTTAGCTAAGATTGTTGTTGCGCAAATCGATGAAATTCTAACCAAAATAAAGAGGTGGATTTGGTTCCACTCCACTAGAACACTTGCATACCTAGAATCGATTTCAAATCGAAGAATATGTCGAGACAACACTAGAGAGGAACGAAGTCAACGACGAAAACGATGCCTCTGAAACTCCCCTTCTTCTCGATCCTCCTCTACCTCTTTTTCCCCATTCCTCAAGAAACCATCACCCATTGTTAGGTTGGGGTTAACAACTTGGGAAAATTGTAGTTTGGCCCACAAAGATCCCATTGTTTCCACTTAGTCCAAAATATTCATTTATTTCACTGAAGTCCACTATTAACATTTCTTATATTCATTTGTTTTAATTTATTTATTCTATTTGCTTAGAACTATGACATTACACTTCCGCCATCTTATACACAAGGAAAAGAAATATGGATGACTCGTACGTTGTTAATTTGCTTTGGATTTATGTTTGGAAAATTGACTTTCTATACTCAAAGTGACCCAAAATCGGGAAAAAGCTCCTACTTTGACATTCTCTGAAAAATATGCTTGTCATTCCACTTCTCCCCAAAATACCCCTTCATAAACCATGGGGGAAATCATGGGACCATTCTCCTCTTTCTTTCTTTTCCCTTTAAATAAGCAAATCATTTTCTTTGTCTCTTTCTTTCGACAGCTGCAAACTTCTCTCTCTCACGCATGTATTGTCTCTCTCACTCTTCATGCATCCCTTCTTTATCGTAATCAACCTATCAATCGAACCTAGTGTCGTACCTTGTCCAACAACTCGTCCATTGAAGTCGACGACGAAGGTCAGTTTAGGGCACCTTTTGTTTAGTTTTTAATTTTATTTCTTGATAAAGTTTTATAAGGTTAGGTTGTAATTTCTATCACTAGTGCAGAAAAGGGAATATATGTCAGGTATAAGGCACATATATGTTGGTTATTTGCATTCCCCAAGCCGACGTTTATTTATGTGTCGTCTATACAAAGAAGTCGGTCACACAAAGGCCGACGTCTATTCTTGGAATATACTCATCGTATATACAACATAGTCGATGTCAATTCTTAGAATATATGTGTCGGATATACATTATAGCCGACGTCTATTTGGGGGCGTATACATGTTGGATATCCCATACAACCGATGTGTTTATCCTTTAAAAAAGACTAGGCATCGGGTTAATCTAATAACCAACGTCTATACCCTTTTCAAATTAAAAAAATTGTTAAAACAACATTTACAATATCACTTTAATCAGCAAACACGTTCATCTTGCACAACAAACACATTCATTCACAATCATACACAAATTGTTGTCAATCAACAAACACATTCATCCTGCACAACACATTCCTCCACCATCATACACAAATATCAATCACAATGAAATTTGATCATATCAAAGTGAAAATTGTGATAATATCAAAGTAATAAGTTGTTGGTAATACAAAGAATGTGGTTAAATAATAATGCATGTTTAATGACAAAGAATGTGGTTCAGGATATTAGAACATGTTAATTTGTTCATTAACATGGTAACAAAGTAGCGAGCCCATCGCTCGTGAGTATCATCAAGCTCCTGTTGCTAATAGGGATCGCTATTCTTTTGGAAGACCTATGAAAATACATGTACACAATTGTAAATATGTAAATAATGAAACTATACACCTATATTACCTCAAATAGCTCTACGTTTTAAGGTGCAATCTTGATGATTTCTTGCATGTATCTCATAACACAGTACCCATATTCGGTATTTCCAATCTACTTGCGGTACTACGTAAAAAGATATAAACTTGCTAAATATACATTCAAGTTCTTTAAAAAAATTAACAAAAAGGGAAGAAACTTACTCCCATTGAATGCCAGTTTACGCTAGTATTTTTGGAGGTCTTCTTCCACAAACAATTTTATAAACCTTCATTGTCCTAAGTAACATGAGTTATTCAATATGAAGTCAATAATACTAATAAAAATACACAAATTACAAATACAATGATTAAAATGAACTTACATTGAATCAATTTTCTTTAAGGATGGCCTTGGTGGATTCGACCCCAAAGGATCAAACCAATATGCCAAATTAGTTTTGGGGCATAGAACGGCTAGCATCCAATGAGCTCTGATTGTATATATAATTAGAACTTTATTGCAAAATCAAATTCTAATTACTTTCAATTAACAAACTTACCTCTCATGAAAAGGAAGAATATAATATTTTGTGCCATGTTCTCTCATGATATTCGCAAGCACACCTGAATTATCGTCATTCCCATGTATAAAAGTAGATGGACACAGAAATCCAAATACTTTATCCTCGGGGAAGACTAACCCTCTAGTGTCATAAAGATGTCTACAAGAGTAAAAATTACATTCTGTTATAATTACGATAAAATTATTCAATACATTTCATATTATACACAAGATAATATGCACTTACTTGTCTGCATGTCAATAATTGACATGCACAATAGATCCATTGCCAGGAATTGCATGACATCCTCTCTGCCGTCAAATAGATCCGACGGGAAACCTCTAACCTCCCCCAAATGCATGGTAGTTAAGATTTATGCTTCCCTAACTGGCATTATTTGATACAACATTTTGCACCTATTTGGTAGCAAATTAATTTTGATTGGTGGTTGGTTGTTTGATCCTTTGATCCGGGGGCTTGAACCTTACCGATATATATATAAATGTTATAAATACAATTAGTAACTAAATGGTAATATCTTTGTTTTCAAAATTAAAGGATACCTCAAGTGTGTCATGAAGCTCTACTAATTGGCGATGTCACCTCAGGAACCCACCGCAACCATCGCCGAGGGTATCAACCTCTTCTTTCGGTAATAGGCACCAAAACATCAGGATCTAAACAATTCCACACGGCAACCTTCACGAGTCCCTCTTCCAGATCTTTGATGTGGTGTTTAGTGAGGTTGTAAACGGTTTGGTGTCCCACCAATCTTCGCTAAGGGTCTTCAACAAATAGACGACATCTACTACAATCCTGAAATTTACCAAGCGGGGGTCCACCGATGAGGATCTTAAATGGTTTCCTCTCCTTAATGAGTTCAGAAAAAATAGGGGCCAACGTCTAAATTGATTTTATTAAGGGTTTTTATTACGTGGTTTTTGGGCAAGGAAAGGGTGATGAAATCCTCCACCTCATCTCCTATAGGTGACTTCCCCTAGGTGTTTTTCATACCTTAATCTAACAAACAACACACTAAACAATCAGTCACTCTCTTATTTCAATGCCATCCTACTGACTAATGTGTGCTTCCTAATGAATGATGCGTGAAAGAGATTACGTATCTCATCCCAGCAATCTACGACAGAAATCGTAAAAGAAAAAATAAATAAGATGATTACATGCATAGAAAGTCTTATATGATGAATGACTTGGCAAATATTGTCTCATCTTTTGTTATAGGTTATTAAATGCATGCTGCTTAAGGTTCGATGAATTACTAGAAACTAAACATAAATAAACATTTAACTAAGCAAAATAAGTCTTTTTCAGCATAAATAAACATTTAACAAAACTAAACATAAATAAACATTTAACTAAACAAAAATAATTATTAAACACAAATAAATGTTTAACTAAACTAAATTGAAGTGTTTATGTTTATCAAGTTTTCAATTGGTTTATGTCCTAAGTTGAAAATTTTCATGTTAAAATAGAACATGACATTGTTTAAAAAATGAGATATCCAATAGACTGATGATAAAGCCAAGAACATAGCTTTGATTAGTGTGCATTTCCATTGACTAAATTAGTTCAAGATTGGCATGCATGCATCCTTGGCAGATGATACTATGGAGAACTCATCAAACACTTAAAAATAAATCTAGAAGCATATAAGCTTACCAATAACTCTTAATCATAATCCAATCATAATCATAAGCTTCACCAATTTGCATAAAAACCAACAAAATGCCCAAGCAATCATCAGCATAAGAAGAGACATGAAATTACGCTTAATTAACAAAACTCAAACCAGTTTATGTTTGAATAACCATTCATATTTTTGTTCAGACGAGGGATGAGCATACATAACTCTCATAGGCATTAAGTAAACTTTCATTTGTTCTACTTTTCTATTCACCATAAGAAATAGGAAAAAATATACATGTTTTTGCTGAAAAAATATACATGTTTTTGCTAAAAAAATATACATGTTTATACATGCTTTTGTTGTGAACAATGTACATGTTTTTTTGCTGAAAACACATTTATACATGCAATGAAAACCAAATTAAGCCTAATGAAAACACATTTATACATTTATAGATGAAGTAATAGCACTTCACCTCACTTTTCAGAAAGCACCACAAAGTTAGAAAACACATATTTGACGTGAGGTAATAACTCAGTTGGTAGGCCTGATTTTTACAACAATGCATGCAAACTGAAATGTAATCCATAGGATTATATATTAAAATAGCATAAAGTTACACTGTTACAGCAAAAAAACTAGCAATATCCAAACAGAATAAGGCAAGATTTTGCATTTGCAACTCCATCAAAATTAGGAGACCAAATTAATATAGGTACGAATCAAAATCAGGTCTCCTCAAAACCAAATTAAGAAAAATATAGGTATGAACCAGCAGATAGGTGATCCTCTTCTCAACAGCAAGCACGATTCTGCACTAACCTGGTCGCCGTCGAACAAAAATCCACCTCAAAACTGACTCAAATCCAAGCTGAAACACAACCAAAATCCACCTCAAACCAACCAAAACTAACCCAAAACTGTTAACAAAAACCGAACCTTGATTCAAACAAAAATGAACAGCCTCCCCTCAAGGGTCGCGGAGGGTCGGTGGTAGTCACTACGGTGGTTGTGGTGGAGGTGGAGGTCGGGGGTCTTGGGGCGATCAAGATCGGGAAGGTGGCTGCGGTGGCGTAGAAGGTCGGGGACGTGGCTAGGGTTTTGTTCGGAGATTGGTCGTGGAAGGGGCTAGGGTTTGGTCGGCGTGGTGGTTTTCTCAGGTTAAAAGTTAAAATGTAACTGTTCGCTTATTATATAAGACCAATAGACGTCGGCAATAGAATACATGAGACATCTATTCCTAATTAGTTGTCTCCTAAACAACCAACACAACGTCTATACTATTGTAACGCCCCCGATCTCGTGGGTATGCACACTGGGAAAACAATACAAGTGTAGTGATCAGAGACCTCCACGACGATCAAAGGAGTTACAATAAACAGACTGAACAAGACTACTCGACAACACATAACAGGACATACATGGATAGACAAAATAGGACATAACTGAAACAAGAGATTATCCATATATGGGAATCATTCAAATACAGTACATCGAGTTTAAAAAGGGAAATACATCAAAAAAAAATGCAGAAGCAAAAGATAACTAGAAGACTCTAGTCGACGTGTCCCTCTTCTACAAAATCTTCTCATACTCATCCAGTCCATCCCTGAAGGAACCTAAGTACCTTAAGCAAAGCATCAACATATATGCATGAGTTTTCAATAAAGAAAACCCAGTATGCCCCAAGCCCAATCCAAGTTTACAGAGTTATGCATGAAGTCTTACTATGACAGATGCATCAAAAGGCAACAAAATGCAATAGAATGACCACAACTCTAAACAGTCGTGCCACTCGGGTAACACCTGAAGGGATACCTCTAAAAAGGAATCACATCACTAGCCTTGCTGGTCAGAATCAGAAGTGGGTCACACGATAGTGACCCACGCTTGGCACAAAGCGGTACTCCAGATAGACGCCCCAATTCACGAAAATATACCTACATGATGTCATCGTGACATTGGGAACATCTAACCTGAGATAGAATGATAGCATGCCTATCCAGGACTTATCTTACGTCTGGCCTCCCAACGTGAAGGTCTTGTGCGAATGACATCTCTACATAGAGGATCCACTCTTGGCCCGTCTGCCCAGAAACAGAATGTGCCCAGAATTCAGTTATTATTAATGCAATGCAAGCTATCTATAGGTCTACTAATCTATATAGCTACACTAACCAGAATAAGCACAACACAAGGGGTATACAAAAATCCTCCTCTCGGCTCCAGAGCAGACATAATATCAGAATTTAAGCAGCCACCATTGGGCTCCAGAAACAACCAACATCCATAATAGAGACATATTAGGAGCATAACAACAACATATG
Organism: Triglochin maritima; assembly: GCA_963682175.1. NCBI lineage: Eukaryota > Viridiplantae > Streptophyta > Magnoliopsida > Alismatales > Juncaginaceae > Triglochin > Triglochin maritima. Next base: position 25,150,192 of record OY821781.1, on the reverse strand, counting down.
TCATCTATGGGTCATGCATAAAGGTTATGGGGTCAAATTGGTAAGGGGTACATGCAACTACCCATCATCACATCAGGTCAGAAATATGCACACAAAGGCAAGCAAGAACAAGCATCATAGTAAAAGATATCGATAAATAAGACAACAATATTCATACTATATGATCTCTAAATTTCAGAACACATATTCGATAATTAGTACAATTTCAGAGCAAGTTTATACATGATAATGTGCATGCATCAAGTTCAAGAAAATATATATATAACATGATACAACATGTGAGTGAAACAGAATTCTAATTATTCTATACAAGTCATCATGCATGCATGAGTATTGACATACAATTGATTTGATGGCATGATCAGATATGAATATAATTCAAGAACATAAATACATGCACGCATATTAATAATTATAGTAATGCATGAGGTGTAATCCAAACACTTAGATCACGATTGCATGCAAGAGGTGTTAGTCGAATGTGCACATGAACACTACAAGTCACCAATGCACATATAATGCATTACTATAATACTCAATTTGTAAGACCCTCACTCCGGTACCTTATTAAGTCTTATTCATCTTTATGCCTGAGTTTGTGTTTTCATGATGAATGATGTTAGTTGTGTGATTTTATGCTCTATTTTGGAAAAGCTTCCTTTCGGGGAAAAGTTTCCTTTTTGGACGAGTTAATGCGACTTGTGGACGGGTTCGACCTGTCGGGCAGTTTTCCAATCGGTTGACTTAATCGGGTCGATCGGGTGCAATTCGTGTGTGTGATCTGACTTGTGCTTCGAGGAGGCATTTAGGGCTGAGGTGTGAAGGCTGGGTGACATGGATGCCACAGCAAGAGCAAATCTCTTGAGATGTGCAAACGTTTGTATGGTGAGCTTTTTGGAAGGATGTCATTGGGCCTTCAATGGCAATGATCACTTGCCTTTTTGGTGTTTATTTCTTCAAACCAAAACAGAAGGGACATCACCCCAGCCGACCCTACCTCCTCTCCTCCTTCCCACGCCCCCATCTCCACACCACCACCGAATTTCTTAGCACTTCCAGCAGCTTGGTAGAAGAGGCTTGGGTGGATCTTCTTGCTTGCGGCTAGGAGAGTCTTCGCGGTTTTCAGGCTCACTCAACATCTTCCATCATTCAGGTATGCCTCCATCAATAGTATAGGATGAGGTAGGGTGTGTTGGGCGAGGGTTGCCCAACAACCTTGGCTGGTCGGGTCTGAGGTTTAAGGTTGGCACGTCTAGAACCTATCCGGGAATGTGGATGGTGGTGCAACCCTAGGCTTCAGCCGATGGGCGGGTATATCTCCCACTAATGCGACACCTTCTTCACGTTCTCCTTGGTGGTTTACTGGACAAACCAGGGAGGAAGGAGGAGGAGCTGTGGGAGCAAGTCGGGTAGGGTTGCTGCAAGAAAGTTGCATGTTTTGCAACCCAACTCACGTCGATAGATCATGGGATCTATTGATATTTTTGTTAACGTGTTTCTCGTAGATGTGTTTCCTGATTTTGGTTTCGCAATCTTGAATGATTTCACGTCTTTGCTTAAAAGAGATCTACACATATTGTTGCGAATTATCGATGCCATGTTACGTTTTATTCAGTAGTTATATTCACATCATGTCTTCTTGAATCGTCGCAGATTGTGGGTCTTATATTCTTTAAATGATTCATGATTTTATCCAAGTGACATTATATGATTGTATGCGGATTATAGGTTATGTGATTAGGGGTTAAGGAACGATGAAATTCTGCTAGCAATTCATGAGGACATAACGAAAGTAGGTCGTATGCGCATGCAATCGTTTTGTGGTTATATCTGGATGCTCTTTCACGATTAGTTACTGATTTATTGATTGCATGTTCATGTATTATTTTTATCCATACTCAGATACACTACCCATATATATTACTGATCATAAGCCTAATCGTGCATTCATTCCTGGTTATAGTCATGTAGTCCCCGTGATTAATCGCTAATTATAAGACATGTGTCCTGCGTGGCTTCATGGTCATATTCTTGGTAGATGCATAATTTAATTGTTGATCGTATGACATGTGCTCCTGTTGTAACTCTTAAATTATACTCTCATAATTTCTGATTTAGAGCCAAGTTCCATGTTTTGAATACATGCACGTTGCTGGAATTCGATTCTCATGCTACGTAAGTTTGTTACTGGTTCACTAGGTTATCTATTGCTGATACTTTCGCTCTATTATTATTGTCATTCTTGTATGTTACTGATTTGTGACATTATGGTGTCGTCTTGTGTGGCACGTGAAAAATCAGACCTATCAACTCCCTATCATGACCCGTAGATGACTTGTCTAGTTGTCGTGTTGATCTAACGATTCCGGTTATGATTAATTACTTTTGCGAGTGCTTCTGCATTGTGATGTCAATGTATGAAGTCTGATTTCGTGTGCAGTTGCAAGAAGGTATTCGTATACCTTTCCTTGAGCTTGTTCTAGATTTTATGGCTACACTATATTTACGGATCCTTAGGTAGCTTGCATTGCATTTAATCCGATGAAGTAATTTGGGCACGTTCTGTTTTCTGGGCCGACGGGCCACGGGTGGGTCCTCTGGCTTCCGAGGCCATTCACATAAGACCTTCACGTTGGGAGGTCAGGCGTAAGATAAGTCCTGGGAAGGCGCGCTGTCATTCTGTCTCAGGTTAGGTGTTCCCAAGTTCGCGATGGCACCATGTAGGTTTAATTCCGCGAATTAGGACATTTAACCGGCACACCGCTTTGTGCCGAGCGGTGGGTCACTGACGGGTGACCACTTCTGACCAACGAGGCTGGTGTTCTAGTTCCTTGCGAAGAACGTGTCGTGTGCGCCCTACTGGCATGGCTTGTGGAGTCATAGCCATCTGATGCATTATAGGCGCTTTTGTTCAGTTATGTTTTGATGTTTGTCTTAGTTAGACTTCATGCATAGTTCTGTTATTGTTTGGCTGGGGCATACTGGGTTTTCTTTATAGAAAACTCACGCATATGTTGCTGTGGTGCTTGCAGGTACTTAGGTTTCCACAGGGCAGACTGGACGAGTGTTGAAGATTCCGTACACGAGGGACACGTCGACAAGAGTCTTCAGTTGTCTTTTCTTCCGCTTTATTGATGCATTTCCTTCTTGAAACTCGAGTTTTGTAATGAATCTTTCATACATGTATATTCAGTTATTTCAGTTACTTTTATTCGTCAGCTATCCATGTATGTCTTCATATATTGACGAGTTGGTCATTCATGTCAGTCTTTCTTTGTAACTCCTTCGGTCGTCATGGAGGTCTCTGATCGCAACACTTGAGTTGGTTCCCAGTGTGCGTACCTGCGAGATCGGGGGCGTTACAACTTGGTATCAGAGGAATTCGGTCCCCAAAGTGTACAGAATCTGAAGACTCACCCAAACCCTGTCGGTAATTTCTTATCTTTTAGAATTGTTTTCTGATAGTGATAGATCATATTTGCATTGGTTAAATTGCTTTCTTGTGGATTGCCTCATGAATGACCAACCCTATCTGTCTTTATCAGTTCCCTCACCTCCTCCCAGTTCTCCAACAAGTCCAACCGGTCAAACAAGCAAGAAGCGCAAGTGCAGGAGGTGGCTAGCTATCAAGCATGGAAGGCGACTGCAGCTGGATTTCAGCAAACTCTGGGGCCCTTCTCCATCAGGTTTAGGTATGCTCCTACCCCTTTAGCATAAGAGGATGTAGAGTGGCGGTCAGACAAAGTTTAGTCCAGCACCATTGTGTTTGCCAATCTGAGGTTGGTATGCACTAGTGGAGATCCACCGATTGTGTGGACTGTGGTGCACCATCCGAATTTCAGAGGTGGCTGAGCACCTCCATCTCTACCATGACTTGGGCCTCAGTCTTCCTTGGTGGTTTGCTAGGGAAACCAGAGGAAGTGGGCTTGATAGTGGAGAGCTAGTTGGGGAGGGGTTTTGCTTACATGTTGAGTGATGTGTTAATCACCTTGTGGTGTTGAATCTTATAATATTTTGAGATGTTATGTTTATGCATGATATCATGATCAATTCTCAATTTTCTTGTGAGATATGCTTACTGATATTAGATCTCATAATCACATGTTATTTCACGATTTCAATTAGGCATCATTCATATGACATGTTACTGATTCCAAATTTAGCTTCTATTGTGATCTGATTATATGTTCAAGGAATGCTGCATGTATCAATTGGAATGTTAAGAGGAGTTTATCATCTCTAATTTTATCCTAGTCATGACTAATCAATATATATGCTCCAATTTGTAATTTCTCTAAGATATACTCTTTACAGCGTCTGAGCATAAGTTATATAGTTTAATTTAAACATTGATGCAATCGGTATAGATGCATGTAACGACTCAAATGTTGCTATGAGTATCTTTAGTCTGATTTTATCCCAACAATGTTTAGTTATGGGTATGATCTAATTCACATAAACCTTCTCTGAAATGACTTGTATGCTCTTACATGAAACTATATCAGAATTTGGATTTGAGTCATGCTACTTACCCTATGACGTCTAGTTTTGCACAGATCCCTAGGCATGTAGATTTATATCGATTATGAATATGGTCATACTCTTATCTTCCAGATGTATGTTTTCCATGTTAGATTACTAATATCTTCATACATTAATTCTTTTTCATATAATCTTGGACCACGTTCTGAATCACAAGCTTCTAATGCATGTACGTTCTGAAATTATGATGTGTGCAATCGGTTGGATTATATGTGTTGTTGTGGTGACTTGTTGTTTGAGTTGATTCCTTCCAGCGGTGACCATAACCCACTCATGATCTGATTTTGTCTACCTTTTATGATGTTATCATTATGCTTTCTTTTATAAATAAAACATGTACTCGTCCATGTTGTATGCAACTCATTCCAGGACTACACTCGAGTTTAGTGAAGAACTCATGTACGAGAGGCTCTACGTACATGGATTCGTCGCCCTCATACAACAAATGGTACCACCCTTTAGCTACGATTTGATCGTAGAAGGGTGCTCTGAAATCACGAATCATGGAGGCAAAATTGAGTTCTGGAATTAAATGGTTGTTGGCCATACCTGCACCTACCTTTGCGAGCATTAACGGGGGAGCACACGACGGCGAAGACGACCACGGTGCGAGAGGAGAGGAGACCACCGCACACCGACACCAGCAGCAAAACAGAACCCCAACAACGCAACCCACAAAAAAAACCCAAATCACACACCCAGACGAAACTAAAAGGCAAACCGAGCACAACAGACTGCCGATTGGCGGTGCAAAACCGCTGCTTAGCGGTCCGTTAGTGCGATTTGGGGGTAGAATTTGGTGGAGGCGAAATCAGAGAGATAGACGTATTTTCTTCTGCTAGACAAATGCGTAGGGTAAGGGTATCACGCGTTATTAACAAAGGAAAGGGAAAATATCAAAAAGGCCTTCCAATTTTTTTGTTTTCTTCATTTTGTTCTTTTTCTTCTTTTTCTTTTTCCTTTTTTTATCAACAAAACAATGATATGTACAAACAAATGAAGGGATGGATCACATCAAGTGACCACATCCGTGGGGAGTTCGTGTAAAGGCACGACTTCCTCATCGACCTCTATCGTGGTCCCTTCCAAGTACGGTTTGAGGCGTTGTCCATTAACTTTGAACACGTCCCCATTCCTTGGATTTGGAATCTCAACCGCCCCATGAGGGGAGATGGTTAAAACAAAAAAGGGCCCTGACCAACGACTCCGAAGTTTCCCCGAAAACAAGTGGAGGCGAGAATTATACAACAAGACCTTTTGTCCCACCTCGAAGGTTTTGATTCGCACCAAGGGATCGTGAAAAATTCTAGTGCATGACTTGCAGATCTTGGCATTCTCATAAGCTTCATTTCTCAACTCCTCCAACTCGTTGAGGTCTAACTTGCGATTGGAACCGGAAACATCGAGACTCATGTTAAGATGTTTGATTGCCCATAATGTCCGGTGCTCAAGCTCTACGGGAAGATGGCAAGCTGTGCCATAAATTATCCGGTAGGGGAACATGCCAAGGTCGGTTTTAAATTCTGTGCGGAAAGCCCACAATGCATCTTTAAGCTTGACCGACGAATCTTTCCTTGAAGCATTAACCATTTTCTCAAGAATTTGCTTGAGTTGACGGTTGGAAATTTCCACCTGGCCACAAGTTTGAGGATGATATGGTGTGGCCAACTTGTGTGTGATGGAGTATTTCCTCAGCACTGCCTCAAGGGATCGGTTCACAAAGTGTGTCCCCCGATCACTTATGATACAACGAGGTGTCCCAAACCTCGCGAAGATGTGTTCTTTAAGAAATTTGATCACAACCTTGCGATCGTTAGTGCGAGTGGGGATTGCTTCAACCCACTTTGACACATAATTGACCGCCACAAGGATGTAAATGTGACCATGGGACACGAGGAAAGGACCCATGAAGTCAATTCCAGAAACATCAAAGATGTTGACCACTAAGAGAGGATTGAGTGGCATCATATCTCGTCTGCCAATGCGGCCCACACGTTGGCACCTATCGCATGGTTTGCAAAATGCAAAAGCGTCTTGGAAAAACGTGGGCCAGTAAAAACCGCGTTGGAGTACTTTGGCAGCAGTTTTCTTGGCATTGAAGTGCCCACCACATGCCTCTGAATCTCGTCGTCAGGAATGCACCTCCTTATGATTTTATTGGCACAATACTTAAATAAGTAGGGATCATCCCAATAGAAGTGCTTCACTAATGACTTGAATTTCGCTGTCTCACTGTGTCTCCAATGAGCCGGCACCTCCCCGGTTGCTAAATAGTTCACAATGTCAGCAAACAAGGGGGGTGAGGCTATTGCCATAAGGTTCTCATGGGGGAAGAACTCGTTCACCGATGGATCCGGTGAAAGATCAATGGGGATGCGAGAGAGGTGATCAGCCACGACATTCTCGCATCCCTTCTTGTCCCGTATTTCAAGGTCGAATTCTTGTAACAACAAGATCCAACGCAGGAGATGGGGTTTCGCATCCTTTTTATACAAAAGGTAGCAGAGAGCTGAGTGATCAGTGTAGATGATGACATGCGACCCAATGAGGTACTGGTGAAATTTTTCCAACGCAAATATGATCGCGAGGAACTCTTTCTCAGTAATGGAGTAGTTGAGTTGGGCGTCATTGAGAGAACGACTTGCATAGTAGATCACATGAGGCAATTTGTCGACTTTCTGACCCAAAACCGCTCATATCGCGTAATCAGATGCACACACATCAGCTCGAAAGGTAGAGTCCACACCGGTGCCTTAATAATAGGAGCGGAGGTCAACTCATGCTTCAGAAACTCATACGCAGTCATGCACTCGGGTGTGAACTCAAAAGAGGTACCTTCAGCAAGCAAGCTCGTCAAGGGGCGAGCTATTTTGCTGAAATCCTTAATAAATCGGCGGTAAAAACCGACGTGTCCAAGGAATGAACGGATTTCTTTTACTGAGGTGGGTGGCAGAAGCTTAGAAATAAACTCAATTTTTTCCCTATCCACCTCGATACCATCCCGAGATACCACGTGACCCAACACGATGCCTTTTGTAACCATGAAATGACACTTTTCCCAATTAAGGGCTAAGTTCGTTTCCGAACACCTTTTGAGAACAAGGCTGAGGTGGTGCAAGCACTCATCAAAGGAGGTGCCATGAACCGAGAAATCATCCATGAAGATCTCAAGGAAGTCCTCGACCACATTGGAAAAGATACTTAACATGCAACGTTGGAAAGTTGTTGGTGCATTGCATAGTCCAAAAGGCATCCGTCTATAAGCAAATGTCCCAAAAGGACAAGTGAACGTGGTTTTCTCCTGGTCTTCGGGGGCGACTGGGATTTGATTGTACCCCGAATAACCATCAAGGAAACAGTAATAGGCGTGCCTGGAGAGTCTCTCCAACATCTGGTCGATGAAAAGTAGAGGGAAGTGGTCCTTACGCGTGACCACGTTTAACTTCCTATAGTCAATAGAAACTCGCCACCCAGTTTGAAGTCGTGTGGGTACAAGCTCATTGTTGTCATTCTGGACAACAGTGATACCCGACTTCTTGGGCACAACCTGGACAGGACTTACCCAAGTACTGTCCGAAATGGGAAAAATGATGCCATGATCTAAACACTTGATGATCTCTTTCTTAACTACTTCTGTCATGGCTGGATTTAAACGCCTTTGTGGGTCGCGACGTGGTCGTGCCTCATCCTCCATAAAGATGTGGTGTTGCACGACATCGGGACTTATCCCTTTGATGTCCCTCAAGGACCACCTAATGGCTGATTTGTGCTCCTTTAGGACTTGAATCAGACGTTCTTCCTGGTCACCAGTCAACATCGATGAAATAATCACCGGAAATGACTTGTTGGGACCGAGAAAAACGTGTTTCAGTTCCTTAGGGAGTTCTTTAAGCTCAACTGTGGATGGTTGCTCAAGGCGAGGTGTGATATCTAGCTCGAGATGTAAGATAGGAGGAGCTCGCATGTACTCAACAACATGCACATCATTGCTCAACTCGCCCCCGTCCTCTTCATGATCGGAATCGTCCATGATGTAAGCACTTAGATTTTCATGAATCAGGGGGTACTCTTCTTCTATTTCTTCTTCCAAGTCCCGTATAAGATTGACTTCCATGGGGTCCTCGAAAGGTGTCAGCGGCCTAGACATATTGAACACATGGAATGTCGCGGTCAAGTTCCCGAACGACAATTTCATGAGTCCAGTACGACGATTGATCAAGGCATTTGACATCGCCAAAAAAGGTCTACCCAAAATCAATGGAATCTAAGAGTGGGTAGTCTTAATTGGTTCGGTCTCAAGGATGACGAAGTCAACTGGAAATATGAAATCACCGACCTTGATTAGGACATCTTCAATGACCCCCAATGGGACTTTGATCGAACGATCAGCCAACTACAAAGTTGTTTTCATAGGCTTGAGAGTGCCTAGGCTTAATCGTTGATACACAGAAGCTGGTAAGAGGTTAACCGCTGACCCTAGATCTAGAAAAACATTATCAATGTGAGAGTCCCCAACGATACATGAAATTGTTGGACTACCCAGGTCCTTCAATTTTACATATGTAGGGTTCGAAATGATCAAGCTCACATTAGCCGCCAAGAAGGCTTTGCTAGGGACGTTGGTTTTCCTCTTAGTTGTACAGAGATCCTTCAGGAACTTTGCATAGGGAGGTATTTGTTGAATCATGTCTAACAAAAGAATGTTGACATTCACTTTCTTAAATATCTCCAGCAATTTATCCACACTGTCACTCTGTTTCTTAGACAACCTACTAGGATAAGGAGCTTTTGGTAGGTATGTCTTGGGCGGAGCCGGATAAGGAGGCGTTGGTGTATTACTCTCACCCTCGGCCTCTTTCTCACCATCATTCCACAAGGGGGCTGCACAGATGGATTTTCTGGCAAGGACACGTGGTTGTTGACCTGCTTCCCATTTCTCAGGGTTACAATGGCATTAACATGGTCCACAGGTTCTTCCACGTAGTTCACTTGCCCTCCCCCCCCCTGTGGTCTTGAACTTGCATTTTGCATGTTCGAGTGCTGTTGAGCATGGGGGTTAGCCACAGGTTGGCTAGGCAGGCTCCCTCTCTCTCTCTCTCATGTACAGACTGAGCTAACTGACCCATCTGAAGCTCGAGAGATTTGATGGTCTGCTGATTCGAAGTGAGAACTTGACTCGTGGACGACATAAAGTTTTTTACAGTGTTCTCAAGTCCACGAGTTAAATTCTCAAGCGAATTAAACCGGGTTTCCAAGTTGTTTGAATTTGGGAAACCTGGTGGGTTGGTGTTCTGACTTTGGGGTGGGTGATGAGACTGTGAATGCATGGGAGGGTAGTGTGGTCGATTAGGTGGTCGAGAAAAGTTTGAAGGACCACCTGGGCATTGTTATGGTTCCATGAAAAATTAGGGTGGTTCCTTCGCCCAGGGTTATATGATGATGAATATGGGTCATTCCTGGATCTATCATAGATGGCATTTACATGTTCCATCGCAGGAGGAATGGATGCACACTCACCCCCTATATGACCTATCCTACCACATAAATGACATGGAACTGAATCAGATGCAGACACATGAGATACATCGTACTGGTTTTGGAGCTCAATCGAATCCATACGGTGCATTAAGGCCGCCATGCGTGCCTCGGTGGCCGTAGTGGTATCGACGGCAAATGCGGCACCCGATCGGGTCGAGTTTGCATTTGCAATCCTCGCTCCTATGCTAGATGATGCAGGTGGTTCCCTTACACTCTCTCATTGCATGGTTTTCTCAGTGAGGTCTTCTAGGAAAGCTCATGCCTCCCTCTCATCCTTTCCTAAGAACTCTCCTTGACACATGGACTCAAGGAGCGTTCGGGACGGGATGTGAAGACCCTCGTAAACAATCTGACACAGGCGCCACAACTTGATGTCATGGTGAGGGCATGAGGATAGTAGCTCCTTAAACCTCTCTAAGTATGCATGGAATGATTCGGTCACATGTTGATAGAACGAATTGATTTCGTTCCTCAATTTTTGAGTCCGATGATTTGGAAAATACTTTTTGAGTAATGCAGACTGAAATTCATCCCAAGTCCTAAAACTTTTGCCTGGTTATTGTACAACCACTTCTTGGCATCATCCTTTAGTGCAAAAGGAACAAGCCAAAGATGGATGGAGTCTGTGCTAAGTTGTTGCAGCTTGAACATAGCACAAACCTCCTCAAATTCCTTGAGAAAGATATAGGGGTCACCTTTCCCAGTGAAGTGAGGGAGCATGGAAATAAATTGAGGCTTAACCTCAAAATGGTTCCCATTTGCCTCTGGCAATACGATGCATGAGGGTAGAGCAGTACGGCTCGGGTAGCATCGATCACGGAGAGGTATGAGAGCGACAACTGGAAGCACAGGTGGAATAGGTGGGTCGAGCAACTGCTCCTCCTCGCGGAAATTAGCAACCATTGAACCCGGACTTAGTGCGACATGAGAGGAGGAAGGCGTCGAGAAATCGAGTACCGAAGCAGGGTTGACAATGCGCCTCGTCAACGACCACTCTCGTCTCGTGCCCACGAAAGCATGCACAAAGGTGCACACAAACCAAAACCCTTTTTTTACCAAAGAATGTGCGTAGAGGAGAAGACGGGGGAACACAGGAGAGAAAGAATGACTCAGGAGAGAAGGGACGAAGTCCTTATGCTACGGCAGATCGGTACAGGTAGAAGCACATAAGGAAACAAGGCTCAAGAAATCCTAAGGTCGTTATAGGTCCTTACAGCTAGACGACGCCTAACTGTGAGGTCACACGGCCTCAACACGCCTCACCTCCCTATGATGAGGACCACAAAGCCCAGCAAGTGAGCCAAGATCCGGAGATCTCGTCTCTCCTACTATCGACAAAGTGGGCAACGCTGATCAGGCCATGACGGTCGTGACCGGATCACTCTCCTAATGCGTCCGAGATCCTTAGGGCCATTGTCTACTTGATTTTAAAATTAGGCTCTTGATTAGTGTGGTTTTTGGGGCGAAGGAAAGGGTGATAAAATCCCCCACCTTATCTTATATGGGACAGCCCCTCCTTAGTAGCGTTTTGGAGTCTTAATCTAACAATCAACTCTCCAAACAAACGCTCAACTCACATTTGTTTCAATGCACTTCCTACTAACTAATGCATGTTCATATGAAATGCATGAATGAGAGTAGAAGTTGCGTACCTCACGCTAGCACTCAGCAACTGAAAATAAAGCTAAAATAAAAGACAATCTATGTGCCTAAGTAGCATACATGATACATGACCTAAACAAGAAAGAATGCTTAATCTTTTGCTTTGGGTTTTAGGGTCCAAGTTGCTTAAAGGAGGTTTGATTATTGATATGGGAACAAAATATAAGTCAAAACATGCCAAATCAAGTCCCAGATCACTAAACCAATTATGGAAACAAGCTGAAGGAACGAGAAGGGAAACCGGGCTCACTAGACCGCCAATTTGCAGTCCAAAGTGCCCAGGTTGGCCTCCAACTTCTCCTGCTGCCTCCCCTTGCGACTCCAAGTCTCCTGAAACAAAGAAAAACTGTAAGACACAAATTAAATCCACTTGAATCGTCCAAACAATAGTCTGGACTGACACCTCCCCGGCAACGGCGCCAAAAACTTGTTGAACGTTTTATATTATAACTGCAAGTGCATGGCGTCGGTGAAGGCATGGCAAATATGGGTCATCCACAGGGAGGTGAGCAGCCTCTTGTTTATCAGAAATCAAGTGGCAAAAAATGGAGAAGAGAGTTTGATTATCCTATTCTACGATACACTACACTACAAAGTACGAAATGTGAACGAAAGCAATAAACGATGAACTACCAAACTAAACTAAGAACTAAGTGCTGGAATTCAGAAATAGAAATCCCTAAGGGTGGAGTGAGTTTACTCATGCAAAGAAGTCGGTGTTGAACACATTCTTTAAGCAGAAACAAAGGTGGTGTTATCATGCATTGGAAGTGTCTAAATGTTATGGCAAAACCAATCAATCCATTCACCAACCTAGTTAATTAACATTTACATATACAAGTTGTTTATTTCAGAACCTAAACAAGCATGAAAGGTGTCTAATCATTTTGGCAAAACTCATCAAGTTATAAATTCTATCCTAAACAAGCAAGCATACATTCATGTTTTATCAACACATTGTAAATGAAGCATTCATTCCATTCTCTAATGCATGTATGAACATCTACTCCACCCGCCAAAGTGGATGGAACTACTCACTACACATTAGACTAATTATTAAACTAAGCCAGGAAAGCATATTAACTAAGCTACTAAAACTAATCAAATGAAATTAAACAAAGTAAAACAAGTAACATGAAACAAACAACATAATAAAGAAACTTTTATTAAAATGACTCATAATTCAAGTAGAGTCCTCCTTCTTTAGTGTGTGCTTCAAGGCCTCACTTCTAGTAGGAAGAATAGCCACTCAAAATATGAAGTGATTACAATGGAGGTGAAGAGTTCTATTTATAGCCATAGAAAAAGGCAATCCGGGACAATCCCCCGATGTGGGACTAAACAAATACCAGAAATAGAATAAACACCCTCTAATACATGTGCCCCCGAAGTTTGAGCGGATCCAGAGAGATCCAGACTGCCAATTGGTGGTCTACGGGATCCGGATCGTCCTGGGCTTTAGGCTAGGCTTTCCATGTTGGTATTGTTTGTATTTGATGCGGTTACTTGACTTGTTGGAGCTCCAACCCGAATGGAATTGCCAAAATACTCCCCATGATGGTGTGGAGTTTTATGTTTTGCTCTTTGGTCCTTTGGTCTTACGTTCATGTCCTTCTCCCTTGTGTCTTAGTCCCCAGGTATCACAATTCAGTCTTTTTTCCCTGCTTTTGGGTCCTTTTATGCTTCATCTCTTCAAACCTATTTATTTCTGAAATTCAAACATAAAAATCATCACATAGCATTGTTTAGGTGAAAGATAATGGATATAAGATACAAATGTAAGCATGAAATGATGTCAATTAAAGAACGTCAAGCTCGATAGGTTCGATCATAGTTCGTTAGGTACTCAATAGTTTTCCTCGGTTGAAGTCGGACCAGTTTTCTTGCAAATTCGATGGGATTCATTTTGCATAGGTTCGATATTAGTTCAATTCTTTTTGTGTGTGAGCTCAATAGGATTAGTTTAGTTGTGAAGAACTTAGAGCTCGATAATTTGCTTGATTCCCTTTTCCTTTGACATTTTCTCCATGTGTTTTAACTCATTGTTGTTTTTTCCTTTTTTTTGCAGATGCCGAACTTAATAGTTCCAACCAAGGATTATTTCCCTAGTCGTGTGACAGACAGGGGCAGTAAGTCTATTAATGACATAAAAGAGATGTTTTGGGAGTACAGATTGCTAGAAAGGGCAAAGGAATTCCCATTCGAACTATTATTCGAGGCAGGTGAAATACAATTCTCCGGTGTTCTTGCCCATCATTTATTATTCACAAGATCCTCAATGTAGAGAGGATGAGGTCCATTTATATTTGGCTCTAAGAACTGCAGATTCAAAAGATATGAATTTGCACTGGTCACCAATTTCAACTTCAACATCGTACCGTCAGAGTCTGAGTTGCAGGAGCACCTTACCAGTGACCTCCTAGTAAGGGATTATTATAGTGGAGAGCCAAAAATTCAGATATCCCAATCGGAGGTGGCATTCAAAAGCTGTATACTGGCTGATGACGTCTACATGTTGGGACTATGCCTCATGATTGAAGGTGTTTTATATGCCTAAGAAAGCAAATTATTCGTATGGGCGGATATGGTCAAGATAGTTGAGGACCTGGACTACTTCTTCAAGTATCCATGGGGGAAGTTGTCTTACTAGAAGCTGCTGACATCATGTCAAAAAGACATGATTAAGCAGAAATAATTGTATGACAAGAATAAGGTAGTGAGGGGGCAACAAAAGGAGGCCAAATATAGTATATATGGTTTTTCCCTTGCATTACAGTATTGGGCGTACGAGGCCCTTCAGTAGTTCACCACCCATTATGCTATGAACCATGGTCACCAGTTCCCCCGGATGTTCAGCTGGACTAGCAATGAGAAAAACATCCCGCAGAAGAAGTTCGTCTTCACTATTCTCAAGTCATCTTTTTATTTACTGGATTACTTAGTTTGCTGGATAGAGTCGATAGTTGTTTGATAGACTTCGATAGTTAACATTGTTTTTTTAGATATTAGAGTACTTAGATATTCGATAGGTTCAATAGGTACTCGATATGAACTCAATAGTTAACATTTGTTTTTATTTGTTGGCGTACATTCGTTTGCTCAATAGGCTCGATATGAATTCGACTGACCTCGACAGTTCAGATTTGTTTTTTTGCTGAAGTTCTTAGTTTGTTCGATGCTCCATAGGAGCTCGATAGACCTCAATAGGTTAGATTTATTATTAGTTACTGAGCCTAACATAATGTTTTGTATTCGTCGTAGTTGCCCGTGTACCCTTTTGGCGGCCTGTACATCCGAGGCTGAATATCACAACAACCTTACAAAGGGTGATGACCACCTACCACCCCCGGCCTCAAGGATCTTGATGAGATCGATGATGAGGAGGCTGAGAAATTGGCTAAGGATGCTAAGCAGGCGAACATGTTTGTAGATGATACCTTAGAGGAGGAAAGAATCGGAGCCTCATCCCAAGCAGCAGCCCCAACCGTCATCCTAAACCCTGCTTCAACGCCATCCCATGATGACCAAATTCTGATAGAAAGGTTGGAGAGGGTGGAAGCAACGTAACACTCGATGATCGCAAAGCAACTGTCGATAGATGTGACACAACAGTTGATGGACGCAAAGCAACTACCGATGGAAGGTTAACTGAAGCTCGTCATTGAGAATCAGCATTCCATGATATACCAAATCGCTAAGATTGTGACTTTGTTAGAAGAAGCACCTTCAAGAACACCATTTGATGAGAATCGTATAGCCACGTCAGACCAGATAGCTAAGATCATGTCTATGTTAAGAGCACGTTCGAGTCCACTATCTGATGAGAATCAGATGTCTACGTCGGACATGATTGTTAAGATCTTGGCTTTGATAGAAGCATGTTCGAGTCCACTCTCTGATGATGAAGACATGTCACAAAGTTGAAGAAGATCTTGGCACCTCGTCGAGGAAGAGGCGTCCCCCAAAACATCTTTAGGATATCTACACCTAAGGGTGAGCACCGGTCGGTCTGGTCTGGGCTTTTGGACCGGACCAGACCGACCGGTCTGGGTTTCGGTCTGGACCTCGGAGAACAACCATGTCTGGTCCGGTTCCGGACCAATGCTCACCCCTATCTACACCAACCCAACCAAGAAATCGCGAACTTCGAACACAGGTGACGAGCCTTTAGCGCTCGACCCTTTGAAGAAGCCAAACGAAGGGCAGTTGAGGACATTGGAACAATGGATACTTGGGAGGATCCCTAATGAGAAGAAAGTTGATGTGAACACAGGACATTACAGTCCAGCGTGGTTCGTATCATTGAACACAAACAGATTTTTGCTCCAAGACGATGTAAGTATTTCAAATAATTCAAATTTCATTATTTCATAGGTGTGAGTTCGATAGGCGCTCGATAATTGTCATAATAGCTCGCTAGGAGGTCGATAATTTAGAATTTTTTGTTATTTACTGGTGAAATTTGTTTGCCTGATGGACTCCATATGTGGTCAATAAGAGCTTGATGCCACCTTGATAAAAAAAATTGGTTAATTATTGGGGAATTTTGTTTGCTTAAATAGCATCGATAGGAGCTCGATGTCACCTCGATAATTTTTTTATTTTTGGTTAATACTCAATGAACTCGAAGAATACTCGACAATGTTTGCATGAAAATATTTGAAGATAGTATTTCTGACTTTCAACATGTTATTGTTTTCATAGCATATCGACGTGGCTCAGCACATATGAGGAGGCATCTCAGTAGCCTCTCAGGTCCATACCGCAAAGATGTTGTGGTTAAGAGCTCCTTTTGTGTCAATGGATTCCAAAGTTGGACGACTTGTATCGTAAGAGCACAGGGACGTTTACTTGGGATCCCATGTGTCTGGAGTTTCTCACCGAGATGGAAGGACATGCCACGACATTTGGAAGGGAAAGCAGTATGTCTACTGGTGCCAGAGCTACAAGAAGAAACATTGGTTTGCGGTCGAGCTGTCAATTACCCACTGGAAGTTTACGATCTATGACTACGATGTTACGATCTGTCCTCTAGCAGAGCTAGAGAAAATAATGAGGCCACGATGTCGCCTACTTCCGTCTTTGAATAAGGCTTTGACGTTGTTCAAAGATCACCCAAAATTGAAGTCCTTAAAAGGACACAAACCTTCGGAGTTTGAATGGCGCCATCTGGAAAAAGAGGAGGTCCCCCAAACCCAGAATAGGTAAATTTTGTGATTTCATCTGTTGGTTACTGCTTTTATCCCATATGTTTAGTGTTAATGCTATTAATTTTATAGCGAAGATTGTGGCATGTACGTCATCAAGTATATAGAGCATTGTCTACAGAACAACCATCATAGACAAAACACAGTAGACTTTCCGGGATAAATGGGTCATCGACCTATCCTATCAGAACCTCATACCTTGACGTGCAACTATAACATATTTCATTTTGTATTTATTGGAATGTGGACGTGTTTTGTTAATAAGTTAGTTACAAATTTTTAGAAGCTATTTTGTTGGTTCATGTGTTTAAAATCTATTTTGAATTGTTAATGTGTTAATGAAGTAAATGTTAAATTACAAAATCTTCTGTTGGTTAATGTGATTTCTATTAATGTTTGAATGTTGTGAATGTTTGTCAATGTTGTCAATGTTTGTATCTTCTCTGTGTAATCAATCATTGTCGAGTTCGTATCGAGCCTATTGATTGACATCATATCATGCATATATTTGTGTCTTATATCCTTTATTTTTAACCTAAGCAATGCTACGTAACGAGTTTTATGTTTAAGTTTCAGGAATAAAACAAGTGAGAAGAAGAGACACAAAAAGGACCTAAGAGCAAGAAAAATGACTGAATTGTAAGACTTATGATCTGAGATGCAAGAGAGAAGGACCTGGATGTAAACCAAAAGTGTTGGTTTTTTGACCTTAATCTACGTTTTGATAATTTAATCAACCTAATCTTAATTGTAATCAATGTAGAGTAGCACACATATTGCATTAGATATATATTGCATTGTGCTAACCTCTACAAGTGATGAAGACTCAAAGAAGAAAGGAAAACAAGTGAAGACATGTAATAAAGCTCATTTGAAGAGATGTAATCTTGATTTATTTTGAGTCTTAGGAACTTTGTGTAATTGAGCATACTTAAGATAAAAATCACTCACATATACACTAGGTTCCCTATAGAAGTCACACACAAAATTTCACATCAATTGAACTTCAATATATCATGCATATATTTGTGTCTTATATCCTTTATTTTTAACCTAAGCAATGCTACGTAACGAGTTTTATGTTTAAGTTTCAGGAATAAAACAAGTGAGAAGAAGAGACACAAAAAGGACCTAAGAGCAAGAAAAATGACTGAATTGTAAGACTTATGATCTGAGATGCAAGAGAGAAGGACCTGGATGTAAACCAAAAGTGTTGGTTTTTTGACCTTAATCTACGTTTTGATAATTTAATCAACCTAATCTTAATTGTAATCAATGTAGAGTAGCACACATATTGCATTAGATATATATTGCATTGTGCTAACCTCTACAAGTGATGAAGACTCAAAGAAGAAAGGAAAACAAGTGAAGACATGTAATAAAGCTCATTTGAAGAGATGTAATCTTGATTTATTTTGAGTCTTAGGAACTTTGTGTAATTGAGCATACTTGAGATAAAAATCACTCACATATACACTAGGTTCCCTATAGAAGTCACACACAAAATTTCACATCAATTGAACTTCAATAGATCACCCAAACTAGAACCGAAAAAAACACTTAAACCAATCTTCTCTGCCTGAACCATTTCGGTCAACCATTTGTTCCGTTAATCAAATAGGATTTTCTACCACCCGTTCGGTCAACCATTTCGACCTTTTCCGTCAACCGTGTAAAAATATTTTTCTGATTGTTAGGCTTGTCATATTATACCAACAGTCGTTTTATAATTATTCACCCAAACCCCAAAATACAAATGACAATCGGTCGACCGTGGACCATGTTTCGGTCGACCAAACTTAAATGTCTCGACAAACAATAACTGCCTGGAAGTTTAGGGTCGGCCGTGGACCTTGTTTCGGTCGACCGAATATGATCATGTTTGTCAACCCCGTAGAGTCTAGAAGTTTACGGTCGACCGAACCCTTCTCGGTGTTCGACCGCTAACTTAAGTGTACCTAAGTTTTAGCCTGTTTCGTTCGACCATTCCCTTATTGGGTCGACCAAACATTGTTCAAAATTGCCAACCGGTCAACCGTTCTACCCGATTCGGTCGACCAAATTTGTTCTGAATTGGGTCCTACAGGTTTCTATTTTGTTTATCTTACACAATCACATTCTAAACTTGCCCCAACGGCTATAACCCCTTAGGATCTTATAAATAACTGTTCCCTTGACACAATTAGACAACTCTTCCAATTCCTATTGTCATATACACTTAAGAGAAAGCTCCAAGTCTCTCATTCCCGAAATCCTACTCTCCAAGCTATACTTCCACATCTTAGAGAGTGAGTGTGCTCAAGTTAGAGAGTGAGTGATCCACTCAAACATACTGTTGTAAAGAAGCAAGGACTTCGGTGAGAGCCCGAAGTGTCCATCTCGGACTGTGAGAGGAAGAAAACAAGCTAGCAAGGTTGTTCGCGATTCTTGTGGTGTAAAGGCTTAATCTCGGCCCAGAACGAGGTTCATAGTGAAGACGTGAGCGAAGCTCGAGGGAGATCGAGCGGAACTTGCAAGAAAGGAAGTATGCGGGAGGCCGAACCTCTCTAAAAATCTGGTGCTTTCTTGTGGTTTGCTTAATTTACTTTGCTTGCTTGTTTTAGTTTTAAATTCCATTGCATCTTTGATAGTTAAGCAAGTAGAGTTTGTTTAAGGTTAAAATCGATTAGAACTAAGCCTCATTCATGATCTTACAAAAAGGACCAATGAGCAAATCAAGAAGCTCCACACCATCATGAGGAGTATTTTGACAATTAGATCCGGGGCCAAACATCAACAACCAAATCGGGGTCACCAAACATGAAGAAATCAAGTCAGAAACAAGCCACCCAAAACCAGACCCCATCAAGTCATTCCAGACCGCTAATTGGTTGTCCCAAACCACCAACTTGCGGTCCATTTAGCTCCAAATGACACATGCTTTGGTCGGGTGTTAGATTAGGTTGTATTTAGTCATTTACGGTATGCTTTTAGTCCCATGTAGGGGGATTGTCCCCGGTTACCTTTTTTCATGCCTATAAATAAAACTCTTATTTCTCCTTTGTATTTACTCATTGCTTGGTGGCATTCTCTCTACTTAGAGTAAGCCTTGGGGCAAAACTCAAGTGGAGAAGAATGCTACTTGTAATGTGAGTCATGTTAATAAAATATTTTTTTAGTTTGTTTTAATGTTGTCTTCTCTTTTAATTCTTGTTTAGTTTAATTTCATTTTATCTTCTTTTCTTAATGAGTAGTGAGTAGTTCCATCCCCCTTTGGGGGGGGGGGGGTGGAGATGATGTACATATATGTTGTGAAGTTTGAATGTTTGATGGATTTTTTATTGTGTAAACTTGCATGTTGATTGATCGTTTTATTTAAACCACAAGTGCACGGCCACGTTGAAGCGGTGGCAAATACGGGTCGTCCACTGGGAGGTGTGTCGACGTTTGGTTTGTGCGAAGGCGAGTGGTACAAAAATGGAGAGAAAGATTGATTACACTAACTACACTAGAATGCAAAAAGGAAAGGAAGAGAAGCAATAAAACTAAATCCCATAGGGGGTAGAGAAATAATGTGAATATAAAGATGTGTGTGTGTGTGTGTGTTCAATTAAGCTCCTCACAACATGTAGTGCATGAAATCATAAAACTACATCCAACTTTGCCTCCACGTGAATTAAGATAAGACTACATCATTAAAACATACAAGACAATAATTGGAATGAAGCTAAATGAACTCATGTATAAAGACTAGACCCTACTATGCCTCCACATGAATTAAGATAAGACTACATCATTAAAACATACAAGACATTAACTAAGGTAAAGGCAACAAGAGTACATACACTACAAATTGTGTTTCAAATATTAATTCCATCCATATCCTAACCTTATCATTCCCCATAAAATAGGTCCACTAATCAAAGCATAAGCTAAGCTTCATTCAAGAGCATTAGTGATGAGATTTTTATTTATACCGCAAGTGCACGGCGTCGATGAAGACGCAGCAAGTACAGGTCCAACACAAGGAGGGAGAAAACTTTGTTATTTTTGTGATTTTTGATTAAGTAATGAAAGAGAAAGAAATAAGGTTGATTAGAGTTTTTTTTTTTCAATTTTTAAATCAACAAAGACTAAAAAGAAAACGAATATGGGTGAAAGTCCAGCGGGTGGGAGTTATGAATCATCGAGTAAGATTAGGGATCACGAAAATTATTATAAATCAAGTGAGATATTAAGCATCATATGATAATTGATTTAACAAAAACTCATATGATCAAAACACTAACAAGAAATTAAAATAAAAACGATCTCTCTTCTCTAACCCTAAATCCGTCACCCCCACCCTTTGGAGGGTTTTAGAAACTCATGGGGAGAAGATGGGGAGAAGGGGTCATGGAGATCATCGAGAGACTACGAAAAAAAAGAAATATTATACTAAACTACGATCTACGAAAACAAATGCAATTATTCTAAGCATGCAACAAATTATTCTAAGAGAAGAATAAAGAACAACTAAATTACTCTACTGGAATTAAGAACATGAAATATTAATCTAAAACTAAGCTTACGAAAGACAAAGACAAGGGATAAATAAATGGGTAGAATTTTATTGCTATAGAATGGAATACAAAAAGTTCCCCTCACAACATAATTTCGGGGTTGTTTATAGCCGATACAAGGAACCCTAAGTATGAATAAGGAAGGACACGTGCTATGACACGACTGGACGAAATATGGGGGCACGAATCGCACACTATGTAGCGTTTCCGCCGCACATTGATCGTCAGATGCGGCGGAATCGCCGCATGGATGGCTCCGATTGTTTTGTGCTTTTGCGGGTGTGTTTTTGGTATGTTCTAGATGGCCTCCACGCGTCTGAATTGATTATTGCATATCTTTGGAGATCCGAATTTAATTTCTTCTTGAATACTTCTCCAAAATAACTTTTTAGTCCTTCTAATTTGCGATCAGGTCCCTGACTGTTTATGCAATCAATTTGGATTTCAACTTGAGCTTGAATCTCTGGCTAATTGGTCTTTGTGATCTATTTGAGTCCATTGCACGCGATTTAGCTCGAATATTGGTAAATTGCATTGCAACGCCTGAATTCTGCACAATTGCTCAAAACAATACCTTGGTAGCATTTATTTATATAAAAATAATCTAAATGAAAGACATATGATGCAATGTATGCAATGCATCAAATACCCCTACACCTAGATTTTGCTAGTCTCGAGCAAAACAAAACATGAAAAATATAAGTATGAAATCAAGGAAATCCTAACTCACTTTCGTAGGAATCACGGTTGCACTTAGAATGTGGAACAAGCCTTTAAACCCCTAAGTTTCCTTAGAGGACGAGTTTTGTCTCGTGAGGGTTTTCAGTTGACACACCCACAAAGTCTTAATTCAATATTTCATTAATAACTCTCAATATCTCCACCTCAACCTTATACATCTCACTTAGAATTCTTGCATGCTCATTATATAAATCTAACTCATAATTTTTTTGACTTGGTCTTTGTTCCTCCAATCATTCACACCACTAAACCTTCTACACATGTTATCACTTAATTTATTTTGCACGCCTCCTCTGGTGGTGAAGTATCATTTGGATCAACCATGGCATGGATCATTCTTCTAACTTTGGGCCTTGAGTAATAATTCCCCGTGATTCAACATATTTGCTTATTTGACACTTTTACCCTTTTTGCATTCGTGTAGCGAGTTTGGTCGATAATCCCGAGCTGGTAGACTCAAGTTACCGGGTTTCAAGATACCCCTACGGACCAGTGACTCGAAGGCTTGGGCTTTTGTAATCATTTTGCAAGATGTGCTTTCCTCACTTTTATTCCCCTTTTATTTTCATCATGGCTTAATTGCTAGCAGAAGTCCACACTTCCCGGTATATTTTCCTCAACCTCTGCTTTTTATCAACCACTTCAAAGATTTGATTCATCCAATTTAAGTGCATACATGTTTTAAAGGGTAATGGGTTATTTCTTTGGAACTTAGATTTATGTCATAATTTCTACAAGCAGAACTATATAATAAGGAAAAAACTCAATGCAATTTGTACTCGGGTTTTGGTAGTTCTCTTAAGCAATGTCATGAAACATTGAATTTTTTTTTGTTTGAAATAAAAATAAAACAAATAGGTAGATAACTAGTCACCCCCCTACACCTATTTCATGCATTGTCCTCAATGTATGCAAAATTAAATAATATAGGAAATGCAAAAAATAATAAAGTTACCGCCTTCGGGATGACGACTCTCCACGGTCGGAGAGTTCTTTGTTCAGTTTGCTATTGAGGCGCTTCATCCCGCCCCACATTCGGGACCTATGCTCGTCAGAGTTTTCTGGGGTTGACTGAGCCCAGAATGTTGCGGAGTCTTCAGACGACTCACTTGATTGCATAGCATCCTCCATTTCTGGAGGTGTCCACAGGTCCGCTATAGTGCCACGATAGGAGGATGTCTCTCGTTCCACCGTACAAGGGAGCATGTCGGCTTCGTACACCCAGAAAGACTCATAGGCCATGAAGTGCTTGCAGATAGTGGTGAAAAGGCATGGCAGAGGTTGGGAGCTGCGTTGGTGGCCTTCTCCAATGGTGGTCAGAAGCTGTCGGCACATACAGTAAGTTCAATCACGGATCATCAGGGAGTGAATGATGCCCATCTCAACGGTGCGAAAAGAAGTGTTGTGGGTATTACTCGTGACGTTTTGGCATGCCCACCTACATGCTTGATTGATCGTTTTATATTTAACCGCAAGTGCACGGCCACGTTGAAGCGGTGGCAAATACGGGTCGTCCAGTGGGAGGTGTGTCAACACTTGGTTTGTGCGAAGGCGAGAGGTAAAGAAAGGGAAGAAAGGTTGGTAACACTAAACTACACTACAATGCAAATGGAAATGAAAGATAAGCAATAAAAACTAAACCCCAAAGGGGGTAGAGAAATAATGTGAACATAAAGAAGTGTGTGTGTGTTCATTAAGCTCCTCACAACATGTAGTGCATGAAATCATAAAACTACATCCAACTTTGCCTCAACATGAATTAAGATAAGACTACATCATTAAAACATACAAGACAATAATTGGAATGAAGCTAAATGAACTCATGTATAAAGACTAGACCCTACAATGCCTCCACATGAATTAAGATAAGACTACATCATTAAAACATACAAGACATTAACTAAGGTAAAGGCAACAAGAGTACATACACTACAAATTGTGTTTCCAATATTAATTCCATCCATATCCTAACCTTATCATTCCCCATAAAATAGGTCAACTAATCAAAGCATAAGCTAAGCTTCATTCAAGAGCATTAGTGATGAGATTTTTATTTATACCGCAAGTGCACGGCGTCGATGAAGACGCAGCAAGTACAGGTCGAACACAAGGAGGGAGAAAACTTTGTTATTTTTGATTAAGTAATGAAAGAGAAAGAAATAAGGTTGATTAGAGATTATTTTTTTCAATTTTTTAAATCAACAAAGACTAAAAAGAAAACGAATATGGATGAAAGTCCAGCGGGTGGGAGTTATGAATCATCAAGTAAGATTAGGGATCACGAAAATTATTATAAATCAAGTGAGATATTAAGCATCATATGATAATTGATTTAACAAAAACTCATATGATCAAAACACTAACAAGAAATTAAAATAAAAACGATCTCTCTTCTCTAACCCTAAATCCGTCACCCCCACCCTTTGGAGGGTTTTAGAAACTCATGGGGAGAAGATGGGGAGAAGGGGTCATGGAGATCATCGAGAGACTACGAAAAAAAAGAAATATTATACTAAACTACGATCTACGAAAACAAATGCAATTATTCTAAGCATGCAACAAATTATTCTAAGAGAAGAATAAAGAACAACTAAATTACTCTACTGGAATTAAGAACATGAAATATTAATCTAAAACTAAGCTTACGAAAGACAAAGACAAGGGATAAATAAATGGGTAGAATTTTATTGCTATAGAATGGAATACAAAAAGTTCCCCTCACAACATAATTTCGGGGTTGTTTATAGCCGATACAAGGAACCCTAAGTATGAATAAGGAAGGACACGTGCTATGATGTGTGTGTGTGTTCAATTAAGCTCCTCACAACATGTAGTGCATGAAATCATAAAACTACATCCAACTTTGCCTCCACATGAATTAAGATAGGACTACATCATTAAAACATACAAGACAATAATTGGAATGAAGCTAAATGAACTCATGTATAAAGACTAGACCCTACTATGCCTCCACATGAATTAAGATAAGACTACATCATTAAAACATACAAGACATTAACTAAGGTAAAGGCAACAAGAGTACATACACTACAAATTGTGTTTCCAACATTAACTTCATCCATATCCTAACCTTATCATTCCCCATAAAATAGGTCCACTAATAAAAGCATAAGCTAAGCTTCATTCAAGAGCATTAGCATATCAAAGATAAGAGTGGAGACCCATTAGATGGTTATGGAAATCATATAAAGCTCAAGGGATAAAAATAACACACACTTAATACACTACATGATTATATCACATATTTCTCCACCCCCGAAATGGGGATGGAACTACTCACTACTCATTACACTACTGATTAGACTAAGCAAAGAAAACATTTAACTAAGATACTGAAATTACTAAACAAGAAATTAAACAAGGTAAAGCAACCCACACAAAACAAGCAATATAACAAAACAAGATTAAAAGAAACAAATAAACTTTTATTAACAATGACTCACATTGAAGGTAGCACTCTTCTCCACCTTGAGTTATTGCTTCAAGGCTCACTCCTTAGTAGAGAGAATGCCACCAAACAATGGGTAATTACAATGGAAGGTGAAGAGTTCTATTTATAAGCATGGAAAAAGCTAATCGGGGACAATCCCCCGATGTGGGACTAAACCAATACCAAAAATAGCCTAAACGAACATTAGTACAAGTCCAGGAGAAATTTCGACGGATCCTGAGCAATATGGACCGCCAATTAGCGGTCCAAAATCTTCGGATCGTGTTGGAATTTGTTGTGGACTTTTCTTTCTGGTATTGTTGGTCTTTGATGCGGTTACTTGACTTGTTGGAGCTCCGACCCGACTCGAATTGGTAAAATACTCCCCATGATGGTGTGGAGTATTCTGTTTTGCTCTTAGGTCCTTCGGTCTTACGATCAGGTCCTTCTCCCTTACATCTTAGTCCCCAGGTCTCACAATTAAGTCCTTTTTCCTGCTTTTGGATCCTTTCATGGCTCTTCTCTTCAAACCTTTTTATTCCTGAAAACTAAACATAAAACTCGTCACGTAGCATTGCTTAGGTGTAATATAATGGATATAAGATACAAATATGAGCATGAGATGATGTCAATCAATGCTGTAAAGACATTCTGGTACATGGATGTGCCCTTGATACCCCGATCACGGCTAAGCACACAATCTGGTCCCATGAGTGACCGATAGAAACTGAGTTCCTCGGATGGCAAAGTGGAGGCCCCTTGTGGTATGTCAGTGAAGTTGGAGATGATGTGGAGGTCAATCGCCCAGACTTTGTTTCTCCAATTCAGTAAAATGTACCCATTGTCCAGGGCTATGTTAGTGATACTGCTATAGAACTCCTCCACTAAACTAGGGCAGTAAACATCATTGTTATTATGGACCAAGTAGCTCCAACTCCGTGCTATGATTTCGTCGTAAAAGTGGGTGCCATATTGATCACTAACAAGCAACGGGTGGAAGTTCTTCTCGGAAAACACCATGGTTATAGAATGCTGCTAACGTGGTATACGTTAGATTTAGAAAAATAAGTCATGTACTTCCATCGTTCTCCAAAATACGTCATGTACCTTCTTCTTCTTTCTTCTTTTTTTTGAAATAAACTAAAACTTAATCAAATTGAGGGATTGCGTGTAAAAACACGACTTCCTCTGCAACATTGGAGGGACGATTTAAGTAGGGCTTCAATCGATGCCCGTTAACTTTAAAGTTTTCACCGTTATCCGGATTACTGATCTCGACCGCTCCGTGAGGGAAAACGGTTTTGATCATGAAAGGGCCGGTCCAACGACTCTTGAGTTTGCCGGAAAAGAGATGAAGGCGAGAGTTATAGAGAAGGACCAACTGTCCAGGAGAAAAAGATTTCCTAACGATGGATTCATCATGAAAAATCTTGGTTTTTCCTTATAAATTTTAGCATTCTCATAAGCCTCATTTCTTATTTCCACAAGCTCAACTAAATCCAATTTTCGAGCATTACCGGCTGCCTCTAAATCCATATTCAGTTGCTTAATAGCCCAAAGGGCTCTATGCTCCAATTCGACCGGTAAGTGGCATGCTTTTCCATAGACTAACCGGTAAGGGGACATTCCTAAATTGGTCTTGAAAGCGGTCCGATAGGCCCACAACGCATCATTAATTCTTACAGACCAATCCTTACGTGAGGCATTAACCGTCTTTTCCAGATTTGCTTGATTTGTCTATTGGAAACCTCAACTTGTCCACTTGTTTGAGGGTGATACGCGGTAGCTAACTTATGAGTTATGGAATCTTTTCTCATTAAAACTTCAAATGATCTATTACAAAAATGAGTACCCCGGTCACTGATAATGGTACGTGGAGTACCGAATCGGGAGAAAATATTCTCCTTCAGAAATTTTACAACAACTTTGCTGTCATTGGATTTTGTGGGGATAGCCTCAACCCACTTGGACACATAGTCCACAGCTAGCAAGATATACTCCTTCCCAAAAGACATTGGAAACGGGCCCATAAAATCGATGCCCCAAACATCGAAGATATCAACTATGAGAATAGGGTGCAGAGGCATCATGTCTCTACGAGAGAGTTTTCCTAGCATTTGACATCTAGAGCAAGAATTACAAAATGCAAATGCATCCTTAAATAGGGTGGGCCAATAAAATCCACACTGTAAAACTTTGGCCGTGGTTTTCTTAGCTCCAAAATGTCCTCCACATGCTTGGTCATGACAAAAAGATAGAACACTTGCAAATTCCTCCTCAGGAACACATCTCCTAATGATTTGATCCGAACAATACTTGAAAAGATATGGGTCATCCCAATAAAAATTCTTCACTAGGGACCTAAATTTGGCTTGATCGTTCTTAGACCATTCAGTTGGGGTCACACCAGTTACTAAGAAATGGACTATATCGGCGAACCATGGTTCGCCAGACACAGCCATAATCTGTTCATCCGGAAAGTTCTCATTCACAGGTGTGTTATTCACTGGGATAAGAGGAATTCTAGACAAGTGATCGACGACTACATTTTCACAACCCTTTTTATCACGGATTTCGACATCAAATTCTTGCAGTAGTAAGATCCTACGCAATAAACGTGGCTTGGCATCCTTTTTGTTCACTAAATGTCTTATTGTCGCATGATCTGTGTAAATAATCACATGTGTGCCTATCAAATATTGTCGAAATTTTTCCAAGGCAAAAATGACTGCTAGAAATTCTTTCTCGGTTACCGTATAGTTTAATTGGGCATCATTCGATGTTTTACTAGCATAATATATCACGTGAGGTTTCTTTTCAATTTTCTGACCCAACACCGCTCCTATGGCGTAATCCGATGCATCACACATTATCTCAAAGAGTTGGGTCCAATCGGGTGAATGAATAATGGGTGCCGACGTCAATTCCCTCGTAAGGTGGTTAAAGGACTCCAAACATTTATCAGAAAATTCAAACTTAGAGTCATTCGCTAATAATTCAGTCAATGGTCTAGCCACCTTACTAAAGTCCTTGATAAACCTTGGATAGAATCCGGCATGCCCTAAAAATGAACGAATCTCTTTGACATTTGTTGGTGGAGGGAGATGCTTAATCAAATCCACCTTGGCTTTATCCACTTGAATGCCATCCTTAGACACAATGTGACCAAGTACTATTCCATGCTTAACCATGAAATGACATTTTTCCCAATTTAAGGTCAAGTTCTTCTCCTTACACCTTACTAGTACTAATTCCAAATGGTTTAAACAATTGGCAAAAGTAGGACCAAAGACAGAGAAATCATCCATGAAAATTTCCATGAAATTATCCACCATTTCAGAGAAGATGCTCACCATACATCTTTGAAAATGTGGCAGGAGCATTGCACAAGCCAAAGGGCATGCGACGGAAAGCAAACGTGTTGAATGGGCACGTGAAGGTAGTTTTCTCCTGATCCTCAGGAGCGATAGGAATTTGGTTATAGCCGGAATATCCATCAAGAAAACAATAATACTCATATCCGGCCAACCGTTCTAACATTTGATCTATGAAAGGAAGAGGTAAGTGGTCCTTACGGGTTGCAGAATTCAGTTTCCTATAGTCAATGCAAATCCTCCAACCGGTTTGGATACAGGTCGGGACTAACTCGTTAAGCTCATTCTCAACTACAGTGACTCCAGATTTCTTAGGGACAACCTGAACAGGACTAACCCAAGCACTATCGGATATAGGGTATATAATTCCATTGTCCAACCACTTAAGTATTTCCTTTTTGACCGCCTCAGTTAGGACCGGGTTAAGTCGCCTTTGCGGATCCCTACGGGGTTGAGTATTATCCTCCAAATGGATCCTATGTTGGACTATAGCTGGGCTAATCCCCTTGATATTGGTCATGGTCCATCCAATAGCTTCTTTATTCCTACTTAGGACTCTCAACAATTCCTTCTCTTGATTGGGGGTCAAATCTGATGCTATGATAACTGGGAGGGTTGATGAGGGTCCTAAAAAGGCATACTTAAGTGTAGTAGGGAGAGGCTTCAACTCTAGTGATGGTGGTTCTTGTAGTGGGGGTTTGGCTTGAGGTCTTGGTTCGGCTAAAAGTCCACCTAAGGTTGACCATTTGGGTGAGGATCGATTCGAACCTATATGATTGATTTGGTCACAAATTGTGGCCTCACCACTCAGGTTCTTTTGAAAATCAACTTCATCCAATTGGGTGAAATTTAAGTAATCCAAAATCAAATCATCCTCACTACAATCCTGAATATAATTCAATTCACTCGATTCATCAGAGAAAATTTCAGGTTGCTTCCCTAAGTTAAAAACATTTAGCTCAGCAGTCAAATTTCCAAATGACAATTTCATCAATCCGTTCCTACAATTGATTAGGGCATTGGAAATGGCTAAAAAGGTCTTCCTAAGATCACAGGAATTTGATTGCTAGGGTTAGCAACAGGCTCCGTGTCTAAGACAACAAAGTCCACATGAAATATGAATTCACCCACTTTGATCAGAACATCATCAACCACGCCTCTAGAAATCTTAATAGATCTATTATCTAATTGGAGTGTGGTCCTAGTCTGTTTAAGGTCTCCTATATCCAATTCTTTGTATACAGAGTAAGGAAGCAGATTAACACTAGCACCCAAATCCAGCAAGGCCCTATTGATTAAAGTGTTACCAATTACACATGAAATAGTTGGACAACCAGGGTCTTTATATTTGATTTGTGTGGGTTGGGTTAACACAGAGCTTATATTTGCAGTTAAGAAATCTCTTTTTGGTACTTGTGTTTTCCTTTTCTTGGTGCATAAGTCTTTTAAGAATCTTGCATAAGGTGGAATTTGTTGAATAGCTTCTAATAGAGGGATGTTTACTTTTACTTGCTTAAAAACTTCCAACATTTTCTCCATTTGATTTGTATGATTCTTATTAAGTCTATTAGGGAATGGTGCTTTAGGAATGAATACTCTTTCAGGTTCATTTGGTTCAATTTCAATTGGTTCCTCAGATTGAATTGGTGGCTCATTAGATGGCTCAGGTGTGACAGAATTATTAGGTTCATTAACCAAAGGGTGAGTGACATTGTTATTAACAGATTTTCCAGATCTTAATGTAAGTATAGCATTAATGTGTTGATTTTGCTCTTCTTCTTGAACCATATGAACTGGTCTGTTATTATTGTTCACATTAGGAGGTGGTGCATTATGTGGTACATTAGGTGGAGGCCTAATTTGTTGAGGGTTGAATGATTGAGGATTAAATGGTTGAGGTGGTTGATATGGCATATGTTGAAGTGGTTGATATGGCATATGTTGATTATGTTGATTGTTAATTCTTGGGTTCACCTCGGGTTGGCTTGGGAATCTTCCTTTTTCTCTTTCACCTATAACTTGTGCTAATTGACTTACTTGAGTTTCTAGCTTTTGAAAAGATTGAGTAGTTGTTTGAACAAATGTTTTCATTAAGTTTTCCAATCCAGTTAATCGGACATCACTATTATTGTTGTTGTTGTTGTTTGAGTACATTTGTTGTCTAGGTGGTTGGCCTTGCTGGGGCGTGGGTGCAGGATTTGAATTCCCTTGGCTCCATGAAAAATTGGGATGGTCGCGCCAACCTGGATTATAGGTTGACGAATAAGGGTCGTTCCTGGGACGATTAAACGCAGCATTAACTTGTTCCATGTCCGAAGAAATGTGTGCACACTCCTCCAAAACATGACCAGTTTGACCGCACCTAGAGCAAGAAACATAAGAGATTTGATTCACTAGGGGTCGGGTTTGAAGCTCTGGACTTTCCATCCTACGCATAAGGGTGGCTAATTTCGCTTCAGCAGCTACAGAAGCATCTATAGCTAAGACACCTGATCTGGAATGATTTGCTATTCTAGATCCAATACTCGGGTTGGTCGGTGCCCTAGCCATGTCCCATTGCATACTATTATCAGCTAAGTCGTCAAGAAAAGTCCAAGCATCATTCTCATTTTTGGACATAAAGTTTCCTTGGCTAACAGATTCTAACATAACCCTAGATGTAGGTGTCAATCCCTCATAAATAATTTGGCACAATTGCCATCTTGGAATTCCATGATGAGGGTATTGGGTCAACAGGTTCTTAAATCTTTCGAAATAGGAAAAGAACGGCTCGCTCTCAGATTGAACGAAAGCAACAATTTCATTCCTAATCCTAATAGTCTTATGGTTGGGGAAATATTTCTTTAAGAACACTTGAACAAACTCGGCCCAACTCCTAATAGATCTTTCGGCTAGACTATATAGTCATTTCTTAGCGTCGTCCTTCAGTGCTAGAGGCACGAATTTAAGACGCACTGCCTCCTCAGAGATATGCTGGTATTGCATAAGGGAGCAGATTTCCTCAAATTCTCTAAGGAAGAGATATGGGTCTTCCTTACAGGTGAACTTGGGCAGCATACTCATGTATTGTGCCTTTAGTTCGAAGTCGCGACCCGGTATGGTGGGCATAACGATGCACGATGGTTGAGCAGCCATCGTTGGGTAGCACCAATCCCTCAGAGTCCTAGGTGGTGCAACAAGTGGGTCCACTACATTCTCACCCATTAGATCCGGGTGAGGTGGTGCAACAGGTGGATTTGGGCTGAGCTCTAGACTGGAATCTAGATGAACTCGTGAGAGTCGATTGCTCAAGTCCCGAACCCAAATATGAGTGCACCGGTTTGAATTAATTTTTTTTTAATTCAAATTCAAAATTTAAATTCCAAATTCAAATTCGAAATTTAAATTCCAAACCCAAATTCAAGAATCAAATTTTTTTTTTCGTAAATGGAAACAAACAATAGAAGGGAGGAAGATAAGAAAGGAATCCTAATCTAGAGAATTGAGGTGAGAAGAGAAAGAAGACTCAGATGAGAAGGGAAACTTATCTCTAAGAGATAGATGAGAGGGTTGGTCAGAAGTTTCCTAAACAAGCACGGTTCAAACAATCTTAGACCTAATGTAGCTTAGATCTAGATGACTCCTAACTGGTTGAGTCGAATTGGTTCGCTTGATTCACCTCCCTCACTAATCAAACCAAATTGGTCAGGCAGTGTATAGCTAGTGGGGGCGCTTCCGACAGAGTCGGTGCCAATTAGACAACCACTTCGCTTGGAAGACTTTCGTCAACACAAAAACACTTTCTAGACACCAAATTAAATTTGATCAGCTTCAAGTCATAGCAACTCAAACCAATCTTCTCCTTAATTGAGTCTTAATCCTTAGGGGTCAATGTCTAATTGATTTTAATTTAAGGCTTGAGTGACACTTTGGGATTGTTATTTGTGGGCCACGGAAGGGTGATGAAATCCCCACCGTATCTTTTCCTACGGAGTTGCCCTTAAGATAGTTTAACTTAAATCTAGCAAAGATAGTCAAACATTGGTCTTTAGTGGGGGACAATTGCAAGGTTGTATGCAAACTAAATTATATGCTTAAATGCAATCGATAAAAACCGCGCACGTACCTTGCCTCCAGCACTCTTCAACAATGAATTGATTTGCAAAATTTAGCATACATAATGCGAGAAAATCTATAAATGATGCATGCACTAAGGCCTTTCTAATTTTGCAAAATTTTAGGTCACAAGTTGAATTAGTGCCAATTATGGAAGTTTGCCCTACACATGCAATTCTACCAAAAAGGAAATTTTCCGAAAATAGAAATTACGAGGAAAAGGCAACAAAGGTTACCTACGCACGCTCAGTTGGGTTCGCCGCCCGCTCTCGAAACTTTCCAGTGCTCTACGCGTTCACCCAGAGATGAGTCGCGTTCCAGAGAAATTTCACGACCACATTTCCAACCCGTGCGGCGTTTCCGCCGCAACCTATACTGCTGAAGCGGCGTTTTCGCCGCTTGTTCAACTTGAATCGCCTCCGGATTTTTGCGTCGTCTCTACTACTTCCTGAAAAGCACAGAGAAAACGTTAGATTGCGAAAAACCAAAATCCAAACAAAACAAAAAACGAAATCACAAAAACTGGAAATTCTCGTCACCTCCCCGGCAACGGTGCCAAAAACTTGATGAGATTTTTTTTTATACCGCAAGTGCACGACGTCGATGAAGACGCGGCAAGTACGGGTCGAACACAAGGAGGGAGAAAACTTTGTTATTTTTGTGATTTTTTATTAAGTAATGAAAGAGAAAGAAATAAGGTTGATTAGAGATTTTTTTGTTTTGATTTTCAATTTTTTAAATCAACAAAGACTAAAAAGAAAACGAATATGGATGAGAGTCCAGCGGGTGGGAGTTATGAATCTTTGAGTTAGATTAGGGATCACGAAAATTATTATAAATCAAGTGAGATATTAAGCATCATATGATAATTGATTTAACAAAAACTCATATGATCAAAACACTAACAAGAAATTAAAATAAAAAGGATCTCTCTTCTCTAACCCTAAATCCGTCACCCCCACCCTTTGGAGGGTTTTAGAAACCCATGGGGAGAAGATGGGGAGAAGGGGTCATGGAGATCATCAAGAGACTACGAAAAAAAAATATTATACTAAACTACGATCTACGAAAACAAATGCAATTATTCTAAGCATGCAACAAATTATTCTAAGAGAAGAATAAAGAACAACTAAATTACTCTACTGGAATTAAGAACATGAAATATTAATCTAAAACTAAGCTTACGAAAGACAAAGACAAGGGAGAAATAAATGGGCAGAATTTTATTGTTATAGAATGGAATACAAAAAGTTCCCCTCACAACATAATTTCGGGGTTGTTTATAGCCGATACAAGGAACCCTAAGTATGAATAAGGAAGGACACGTGCTATGACACGACTGGACGAAATATGGGGGCACGGATCGCACACCATGCGGCGTTTCCGCCACACATTGATCGTCAGATGCGGCGGAATCGCCGCATGGATGGCTCCGATTGTTTTGTGCTTTTGCGGGTGTGTTTTTGGTATGTTCTAGATGGGCTCCACGCGTCTGAATTGATTATTGCATATCTTTGGAGATCCGAATTTAATTTCTTCTTGAATACTTCTCCAAAATAACTTTTTAGTCCTTCTAATTTGCGATCAGGTCCCTGGCTGTTTATGCAATCAATTTGGATTTCAACTTGAGCTTGAATCTCTGGCTAATTGGTCTTTGTGATCTATTTGAGTCCATTGCACGCGTTTTAGCTCAAATATTGGTAAATTGCATTGTAACTCCTGAATTCTGCACAATTGCTCAAAACAATACCGTAGTAGCATTTATTTATATAAAAATAATCTAAATGAAAGACATATGATGCAATGTATGCAATGCATCAATTAGCATATCAAAGATAAGAGTGAAAACCCATTAGATGGTTATGGAAATCATATAAAGCTCAAGGGATTAAGATAACACACACTTAATACACTACATGATCATATCACATATTTCTCCACCCCCAAGTGGGGATGGAACTACTCATTACACTAACTATATTAACAAAATGAAACATAATACTGAAATGAAATTACCCTAAGAAAGCAAGAAATATTAAAGAAGCTTAAAAGGAAAGGAATGAATAAACAGGCATGCACAAATTAAAAGACAAGATTAAAAGAAACTAGAAGAATTATTTTATTAACAAATGATTCAAATTGAAGGTAGCATTCTTCTCCACCTTGAGTTTTTGCTTCAAGGCTCACTCCTTAGTAAAGAGAATGCCACCAAGCAATGGGTAGTTACAATGGAAGGTGAAGAGTTCTATTTATAGGCATGGAAAAAGCTAATCCGGGACAATCCCCCGATGTGGGACTAAACAAATACCAAAAATAGACTAAGCATACACTAATACATGTGCTCCACAAATTTTAGCGGATGAAGAGCTATGTGGACCGCCAATTAGCGGTCTATAAGTTCCAGATCCGTTTGGTTTTGATGCTGGGCTTTGCTTGGTGTATTTGTTGGTCTTGGATGCATCTACATCACTTGTTGGAGCTCCGACCCGTATCGAATTGTCAAAATACTCCCCATGATGGTGTGGAGTTTTCTGTTTTGCTCTTAGGTCCTTCGGTATTACGTTCAGGTCCTTTTCCCTTTCATCTTAGTCCCCAGGTCTCACAATTATGTCTTTTTTCTGCTTTTGGGTCATTTCATCGCTCTTCTCTTCAAACCTCTTTATTTCTGAAATTCAAACATAAAACTCGTCACGTAGCATTGCTTAGGTGTAAGATAATGGATATAAGATACAAATATAAGCATGAAATGATGTCAATCACATGTTTATATGTTCATCGGGGGTATTTAATTATCTACATGTTGGTGGATTTTTGATTGATTTTGCCGTATGATTTAGATACTTCTCATGCTTAGTTTTCTCATGTTTATTGACTGAAATTTCCTGTTGAATATGTTACATGTTAGTTATATATTTGTATTTGTGTTTGCTTACTTGATTGATTGAAGAAACTTTGTTTTGATGGGTTGCGCCATAAGATTTAGACACCTCTCATGCTTAGTTTTATTCTTCACATGAGTTCATGGTTTTTGATGTCATATCTTTATACACTTCTCATGCTGAGCATAGTCTTATGCTAATCAAGTAGTAATTGTTGATACGTTGTGTGAATTGATTGATAGGTTTTTCCACATCTTTATACACTTCCTATGTATGAAGACACACACATGACACACGCATACATGCTTACATGTGTCATTCATCACTTATTACACTTCATATGTGCACACACTCCACCCGTTAGGGGTTTCCATTGTTGAATTCCAGCTTGTTGTCTTAGTTAGTTTAGTGTCGTTGTTGCTTGCTTTCGTCGTCTTTATTTGTTGCTTACTAGTGTAGCGTAGCATAGTTTAGTCTAGTTTAGTGTAATGAACTTCTTCTCCCCTATTTTCTTACTTTCCTTCGAAAGAACCAGAGTCGACACACCTCCCCGTGGATCGACCTGTACTTGTCATGTCTTCACCAACGTCGTGCAC
This sequence comes from Triglochin maritima, assembly GCA_963682175.1. Taxonomy (NCBI): domain Eukaryota; kingdom Viridiplantae; phylum Streptophyta; class Magnoliopsida; order Alismatales; family Juncaginaceae; genus Triglochin; species Triglochin maritima. The sequence continues at coordinate 25,113,566 of OY821781.1, read as the reverse complement.
TTGCGGTATTTAAAATGAACACATCACCTATCAAGCACATCATTGAAAAAATTCAAACTTAAGATTGTACGTTTACAAAAACTCAAACGTAAGATTGTACGTTTACAAAAATACAACCTTAGGATTGTACGTTAAGTCATAAAGCATCGATCATCGTCGAGCCGTCATCGAGCTCGCATCGAGGTACAAGGAGAGAACAAATCTAAACGAACAAGTCTAAATGAACATCAACGCAACTCGTCGCACATCCATCGATCCTTGTTGAGCTACCATCGAGCTCGATCGAGTACAACAACAGAACAGATCTACATGCACACAACGTTACAAGAAAACAACCATCGAGGTCTATCGAGTACCTGTTTAGAAGAAGATAATTTAAAAAAATGAAGTAGAACAACAACTTTATAATCTAACTTTACATCCCCTCTTATTGTAACGTCTCATTCCCGAGCCTGCACCGAGCCAGGTCCTGATCTGTCACCCATGAGCCCACTGGCCCACAACTCCCACCTATTGCCACAAAACTTAATTTGGTAAGTGTTATGGTAGTAGACTCATGTCTATATAACCCACCCCAACATTTTTATGTTAGGTGATTTGAGACTATACTTTTTTGGGTGTTACAACCTACCCCACTTGAACACCTGACGTCCTCGTCAGGGTCAAACCAGTCACCATGCGTTGTGGGATTCTAGAAGTGGCTCACACCCTCTTAGTGTAGCACTTAGTTCCCACAATTCCGGCTGGTTAATGCACTGATACCATTTTGTAATGTCCCGTCCCCGAGCCCGCATCGAGCTCGAGTCTCGGTCCATCACCAATGAGTCCATTGACCCACAACACCCACCTTTTGGCCACAAAACTTAAGTTGGTAAGTGTTCTGGTAGTAGACTCATGTCTATATAACTCACCCCAACATTTTTATGTTAAGCAATGTGGGACTATACTTTTTTAGGTGTTACAACCTACCTCACTTGAACACCTGACATCCTCCTCAGGGTCAAGTCAATCAATCACCAGACATAGTGGGATTCTAGAGGTGACTCACACCCTCTTTGTGTAGCACTTAGTTCCAACAATTTCAGTTGGTTTAGGCTCAATTCGAAAATGAAAGAAAATGCAACCAAGTAACACCCACATCAATTTTTAACAATTTCACCTACTCATTCTCTTTGTCGATCGGTTTCTCCTACAAGAACACTAAAACAACTTGTGCATTCCAGTTGGGGTCCGACCGACTCAGTGGGGGACGATCTCAGCTTGATATTGGTTATTGTGAGCTTGATCTGGTCTTCACTCCAAACTGAAAAATCTGAGCTGGATGCGCCTGAGAGAGAGAGAGAGAGAGGTTGTTCCGTGTTAAGTCAAAGGAAATGGTCCCACGGTTTATGCTGGGATATTTTGGAGAGAAGTAGAAAAAATTAGCATATTTTTCAGATGATGTCATAGTAAGGGGTTTTTTCTTGATTTTGGATCACTTTAAGCATAAAAAGTTAAATTTTCCTTCTGTTATGCACTTGCGTGATCGAATGCGGCAATTTGGCTTCCGTCAACATAGTACATCGCTAATGAAGATGTATAATATCAAGATGGCGAAAGGAAAACCTACAATTAAGTGGTCACTGTAGCAACACACATATTTACGCATGGTTACAAAGATAAAAACATTTGCAAGTTGAGCAACGACAACTGTTAGCAGACCCACTAGAATGCACGCAACTTCATATAGAGTGATCTTGGCAGATAGCTCTCTAATGGACGACCCTGAACGGAGGTAGTCCTTAGCGGGTAACGTATAGGCCCCAAGCAGCTCGAGAATTGATTCGAGGGAGTGGAGATAGAGGGAATATTCAAACCATGGTACAAATGACTCGCACGACGGATTAGCAGTCCGCTTTAGTTCAAAGACACCATCAAGGACTGGATTTTATTTGATTTGAAAAAGATTGTGGAATTACCTACCATGTAACGATGTAATTGAGCTGTTCTGAATTTAAATATGAAGACTAAAAACATTCATCGCTTGTCTTGTGATTAGATTTAATAATTAATATTATAAATCATGTTAACCTGTTTATTACTCAAACCCACATATCGTGTCGAGATGTCGTCGCCCTTCAGCCCCGATTGCCATCCCTTTAAACGAAGGGAGGCTGACGTCACTACATTATGGGAACTTAAGTTCCTTAATAACAGACCTATAATGTGTAAACTGTACGTAACATACAGATGACAAGTAAAGACACTATTAGTGAATTCGCTTTCATTGTTCGGTCAGGCCTAACACGGGCTAAAATGCTAAATGGTCAATTATAGTTTCAGCCATCCCACTCTCCATTCCTCGTCCCTTCTTTGTGTAAAAATTCTGGGCAGCTACATCAAACACGTGTTTGGTAAAGAATCACATATCACTCTTATCAAACAAGATATTACAATAATAATGTTACACAGGTATGGACATTCTACAATCTGCAAAAAACTCAATATTCCTTTCAAAATATTATACAGAGAACAAGCCTTGATCCTACTATCTAACAACCACATCCCCCAAAAAAATTAAACTCTATCTATAAATATATTTTAAACGGAGCAAAAAAATTGAACATGAGCATAAGGTAAAAAATGTTTCAAGAGTTCTTATGATGTTGACAAAGCTGAACTGCCACCTATTGATGCATATTTCTTGTGTAACTTTCCTTTCAAATGTCTGATCTTGGCATCCACTCTAGCAGTGAATCCTATCTTAGTCTCTTGTCTTGCCTTTGACTTCTCTCTTCTCCACATGTGTTGGTCCTTCAAATCCTTCTTGTAGAACTTGATCTCTTGTATGACATGGTGATCCATTGGATTGATTGATCTCTGGATTGAGATGTGAATTAAATATGGAAGATTGCAAGCACTGGTTACTAGAAGTGTAACCACCCAATAAATAGGTGCTTGTCCAATGGCTTCTGTAAGGATTCGATAATAGTTTCCAGAAATTATGGGGGAGAAGCCATAACCGAGCAGAAAGAGGTACCATGTTGCTATGCTACCCCACACAAACAGATGCTGGATGAAGGTGAAGTGGCACATGGCTAGCGCAATCTGCACATTTACAGCCCATATGATGCATGTGAACATGGTGGTGCCAATGGCGGCCATGTCGGCCATTTGCCCACCAGCTCGAAAAGACTGGTTACCAAATATGCCTATCGTGATGAAGTATATTGCAAGGGATGAATATACACCATTCGCCATCCACCCGATTATTCTGTACCAATCGAAGAATAGATTTTGTGGACCTTGTTGATACAAGGTTGGGAACTGCAGGAAGAATTGGAAAGAATATATTTTAAAAAAGGCAGTTATGAACTAAATTTATGGATGGTTTAAATTCCCTTTTATCAATGCATTACATTGGATATGACATACCAGTTGTAAATTTTAATTTCTAATGCATGTCTTACTAAGATTGACCAGTTAAATGGTTATGCACAATTATCTTGATCAGAAAACATAAGTTCCTAATTGTCGTTTATAATGCAAGGATATACTTGTAGATAAACAAACCTCCAAGCACACGTCCGACGAAACATCTTGCTCAAATGCTCCAAGTGATATAACAGGCAATGATGTAAGAATGACGTTAAATAGCAACATGAACCAGTCATCATAGATGGTTTGCCCTGAGAAGCTAGCAAATGCCTCGAAGTAGAACAACGTGAGGCCGAATGCTATGTTCTTGTAAAAGAAATAGCATATCTGAAAAAAACGAAAAAAAACAACATAAGGAGCATTGCCCTGGTAGAGGCAGATTAAACGAAAATAAAACTACCCATACCATCTGTGCAATTCTCTTATAGCACCAGTGCCCATGAACAACTAAAAGGCGTTCAAGATAACAAAATTGGGCGATTGAAAAATCACTAGCCATCACTGCCTGGGAAAAGCTAACAAATTGTGAGACTACAATGATGTTAATAACATTTTGTTGCCTTCAAAGAGAATAGGGGTCACGAGTTTAGAAGTCAACCTGCATTCCTTCCACACCACTGATTCCAACACCAATATCGGCCTCTTGGATCATGCCAACGTCATTTGCACCATCACCAACTGCTAAAGTAGTTTTTCCAGTTCCTTCTTTAACCAACCGAGTCACCTAAGGGCATCACGTCTAATACTATCATATAACTCACTATAGTGGCGTCTAAGAGTTAAGTAGCCAATTGTGGAAGAAATAATACCAATGCCTTTTGCCTCGGTGACACCCTGCAGCATATCACTGATGCACAGTCCACTGCTAGTTTCAGAAATTGGTGCTTCATGTCATCATCTAAAGCATATGCTAGCGTTTTTCCATCAATAATCAATGCAAATGCCGCATGTGGGTCCTTTTCCAATTTGATCATTTGAGATGCATTAGTCATTTGCATCAGAATGTTCTCTTTCGCCGCCTGATTGAAGCCAACACAAACACAATAAACTGTTAACCTTTTGATACAATACATGAAACTAATTGCAGTTGCAGAACTGAAAGCACCTTTTTCGCATCTTGCGCAATCGAGTCCGTGTTCATAGTGGTTATACAAATTTGCTTCATCCCTTGCCGTAGCAAACTGCAAGCAAACCTACAAAAATGGAATAACAAACTGAAACACTGCTGTTTGCTAGGTTTCGTAATAAATAAGATAGAAATGCTTCTTCAATGATTTCTGAATTGTAGACACCAGGAGGAAAACGTACCCAATATTAATTGCGGTTTCCATTTTATCACCTGTCAAGACCCAGATCTTGAGCCCCGCTTGTGCCAATTTATCTATGCACTGTGGAACCTGTTAAGAGAAAACTAAGATCAGAATTTACAAAAAACAATGCAAATAAATTGTTTTCTTGCGAAATTCAAAGTTCAAACTAGTCACACAGAAAATCATGAATGATGAAGATATATACCCCTTTCTGTAATTTGTCTTCAACAGCTGTTGCTCCAACCAGAATCAGCTCTCTCTCCATCAATTCTGAGGCACGCTCCAGTAGTCCGTCTCTATCAGGTCCTATGGTAGTTTTAGCCTTTATAAATTCTACATTCCATGTCTGATATTTGGATTCTTCAAGCTTCCTGTAAGCAAGTGCCAGTGTTCGCAAGCCTGCTTCCCCATATTCATTGAGGTGCTTTGTGGTATCCTCTTCATATACTCTTCCATTTTTTGCGAGCCTTTCAAAAATTATGCTGAATTGAAAGAAAATACATTGACACTATAAATAAGTATTGTGCCGCTTCAAAAAGAGAGAGAAAAACAAATACCATTTTAAGGAAAGCAGGAGTGATAGTATTCAAACCTGTCTGCACCTTTACATAATAGAAAAACTTGCCCATCTTCATCACGAACAATCACTGACATTCTCTTCCTTTTGCTGCTGAATTCCAATAGATTGAGAACCTTGTACTCTCTATATAGAATTACTTGAAGAATGTCATTAATCACTTCAAAGAATAGAGAAAAATGAGAGGGCAACTGAAGCAAGGAAGTGTACTGACCTTTCTATGGGCTCTTCATGTTGACGGAATTTTTCCCTAACAAAGACACATGACTGGGTCCTTCTACAGAACTCAAACCCAAACTCTCTTGCAGCAACAAGGAAAGCACCTTCATCTGGAGATTCCGCTTCATAGTTGAAGGTCTCAGTCTCCTCGTTCAGTTCAGGAATCGCGGTATGGCACAGTGCAAGTATTCGGAAAAACATGAGAATGTTTTCAGCATTGGGTTCATTCAGCCAACTTCCTTCCATAAGGCGATCGTCTTCGAAACTGAAATATTTTATTGCCGGCTTCTTTGGCTTATCGTTGTGGAACGAGAGTCCACTTTCCAACTCAATCTCCGAAGGTCTATGGCCGGGGCTGCTGTTGCCCAATATATACTGAGTGGTGAAGTTCCTTTCAGGTGTACTTGTAATTTCTGATGCCATCAGTTTTGCTGCAGCAACTTCTACTTCACTGGAGCGTCTCCCATAGGAAACTCCTCCAATCGAACACTTCAAAAAGTCCATCTGGTTGCAGGTCAATGTGCCTGTCTTGTCAGACAAGATAGTGTCAACTTGTCCCAGCTCCTCGTTCAAATTTGATGTTCGAGCCTCTGCTGTCTTGCAAGTCTCCTCATCATACATATGAAGATCCTGATTTATGAACATAGCTTGCAAGACTTTGACTACCTCAATAGACACGTAAAGAGATATGGGTATCAAATAACCATAGAGGATAAGTGCTGTGATCAAATGAAAAATGCCAGATGCAGCTGGTTTTTCCGGGTCATACAAGCCTGGCTGACGATCTGGTTTGAGGTACCACCAGCTTGGCATCGCAAACCTTGTTCTCACTGCAAAACCTATTGAGCTTATCAAGGATATCAAGAGAAGAATGGTAAACAGAATATATATGATGTAATCCATTTTCTTCTCAATCTTGCTTCTTTTGGATGGAGATGCCGTTGCATTTTGCATCACTTTACTATCATGACCAGTGAATATTACAACTCCATAGACATAGGTGGTGTTCCTAAGCTTGGAATCTCTGAGGAGGATCTGGTTTGGGTCTAGGGCAAACACTTCGCGGTCATACTGAAAATTACCCACAAAATTGTAGAGGTTGGGATTTGGATCTTCACTTCGAATTGTGGCCTTGAAATCACCAAATGATTCATCATCATCTAAAGGCAAAGTCACTTCAAGAGATCTTTTAACCTTCAAATTTGTTTCCCCATCAAGATTCATGGTCTCCACATAGCAAATCCCATCATCATAGCTCGAAGACAGGAGAAGCAAATCTGCTGGAAAAAACTGATCCTTTTCAACTTTAACAATATCGCCAACGCAAATCTTTTGCCACGCCTTATAACCAAACTTGCCATCCCCCTTATGGACCTTCACCTTCCGGCCATTGACCTTCATATCCTGAATGAACCTTCTCCAGTCCTCTAAAGCCTCCTTGACCATACTGAGCCCTACAACAAAGGCCAGAGGTGCAATCATACTAACCGGTGTAAACGGTGTGACAGGTGTTAGTGAAAGAATGGCAGCTAACAAAAAGTAGATATTAGCAACGCGACGGAACTGCTCAAACAGCGCCTTGGGTAGGAAGGTTATGACATTGTACTTGGTAGTAGATATAGTATTGGTGGTATACTTTAGTGGCTTTTTCCTATGCATCCGAGGCTGGTTGCACAAGACCACTCGTGAGAAGCCTGGACCTTGTAAAGAAACCGGTCCATCAATGTCCAGTTGCACGGTAGGGCGGATGCAGGAGAAAGTGTAGATCTTGCTCCACCTGAGCTTATCCCTCTTTCTCCCACGCGCCATTCTCCTAATCTCCACCAATATCAAGCAAATTCACCAGCAATTACTCTTCTCTAGACCTCAAACTATTGCCAGAGAATCAGAATCCACTGATGATTTCTAGCCCTGCTGTTACCCAGAGCAGTAAACAACAGAATGACATCCAATTCGCCAGGCTTCCAACCCCACCCTGACACATTCAAAAAAAAAACTTTTTGTTCTAAAATACCACCTAACAGAAGATGAACCAATGAGGAGTACACTCAGAGAGGAAGAAAAATTAGCTGAAGAGTGCAAATTTAGAGAAAAAAATTAAAGAAACAGGGAAAACCCAGTGAAAACTTTTGAGCTAGAGACTGCAAATTTACAGCAAATGACAATCAACTCTGAGGTCAAGAAGCTAAATGACAATCACAAAATCATGGTCAACTCAACTGAGCAACAAAATTAAATACACAACCAAACATTCACAGCAAAAAAAGATAATTAAGAAACCGCAACGTAGGTGCAACATACATAATAAAGTCTCAACTTTCGCAGAAATTGAATGATAATTACTACCCTGAAATTACCCAGAGCAGTAAACAACAAAACTACATCGAATTCGTCGCGCTTCGCACCCCACGCTAAAGCATTCAAGAAATTTATTGCTTACTAGAATACTAACTAAGAATTCGAAACGATAAGGAATGGATCCAGAGAAAAGTTTCAGCTAAAGACTACAAATTCAGATAAAATAACAACCACCTTTAATGTCTGGAAGCTAAACCACAAGCACAGAAACATAGTCAACTGAAGAACAAAATTGCAGACATGATAAAACAGTCACAGCTCAAAACCAATTAAAAAACCACCATTTATGTGCAAAAAGACAAGTCACAAAATTCAGTCATTCACAGAAATTTACTGATAATTTCTACTGTGCTATCACCCAGACCAAAAAACAAAAGCACGTTGAATCCCCCACACTTTCTACCCGACCCTAAAAAATTAGGAAATTTATTGCTTCTAAAATACCACCTAACAATTGGAAACAAAGAGGAACAAACCCACCCAGGGTTTGATGTCCAGATGAGACTACATATTTAGAGCAGATAACAACCACCTTTGATGTCCAGAGGCTAAATCACAACAGCACAAAATCATGATCTACTGAACAACAAAATTAAACACACAATCAAACAATTGCATCTCAAAACCAATGAAAAAAACAATTCTGATGCAAAATACAACAAATAAAGTCACAACTTCCGCAGAAGTTCAGTGATAATGCCTACCCTGCTATTGCTCAATGCAAAAAACAAAATGACATCAAATATGCTACACTTCCACCCTAAAACATTTGAGAATTTCCTTGCTTCCTGAATTGCCAATTCACAATTCGATACAAAGAGGAACAAACCGAGAGAAAACTTCCAGCTAAAGATTACAAATTTAGAGAAAACATCAACCACTTTTTTATGTCTGAAAGTGAAAGCTAAATCAGAAGCACAAAATCATGGTCAACTGAAGCACAAAGCAGAGCACATGACCAAACAGTCAGAGCTCAAAGCAAATTGAAAAACCACAATTTAGGTGCAAAATATATATAAAACAGTCATAATATTCACAGTTTTTCACTGATAATTCCTACCCTGCTATTGCCTAAGTAGTAAACAAAAGAAGAACGTCAGAATCTGCTACACTTCAAACCCAATCCTATCCCATTCAAAAAAAAACAATGGATTTCTACCCACCAACTATCAATTGGAGAGAAAGAGGAGTAAACCCAGAGGAAGCATTCAGCTAAAGACTACAAACCAAAAGCAACAAAACGACATCGAATTCGCCACACTTCTAACCCCCACCCAAAAAATTCAATAGAATTACTCTTTCTAAATACTAACCAACTAAAAAATAACAAACAAATACAATCAAACCCAGAAAAAAACTTTCAGCTAAAGACTACAAATTCAAAGCAGACAACAATCACCTTTACTGTCTAGGTCAACTGCACACCAAAATAAACCACATAGCAAACATTTACAGCTAAAAATCAGCCACAAACACGGCCCAAAACACATTAACAAGCACACACAAAAATCACAACTTTTGCAAAAATCAACCAACCCAATATCCCAAATTATGACCCAAACCAGCCAACCGAAACGGGAACCCAAGCCAACCTCGTCAACGCCAAAGGTGAGGAACAAGCGGGATTGTGGTGGGCCCACGAGCTGTCCTCTCCCGGCCGAGTGGGGACTAATGCGGGGCGATTAATCCCCCGTGGTGGAGGAATCCGGAGGAGGGGTGAAAGGGAGAGGAGGTGGGAGATCTCCGATTGCGAGTTTTTGGGTTTGAACTTCTCGGGGGTTGTTATTGGGAACGTTTGTTTGTTATTTTGTGCTTCAGCGGGAAAGTGGGGAGGTGACTGCAATTTCTAGATTTTGTAGGGGTGTTGATGAAACTTTCCCCGAAGCTCCCCCAGATACCGGCCGCGCCGTTTGCTCACAAATAACAAAAGAAAAAAACGGGTCGGACCGGGCCTGACCTCTTTGAAACGGGCCGGGTTCTGGCTCGGCCCGTTTAGGTTGGCGGGCCAACGGGCTCGGGCCGGGCCGTTACCAGCTCTAGCTTTCTCTTCTGTGGTGAAATCGTGAGTCACATCTGATTTTGTAAAAAAACTTGGGATTATGCTTTAGATTTTATTTTTTTGAAAGTTGATAAATATAATTAATAATAATCAAACCAAGTTTTGAACCACGCCTACGGTAAGGTGGAGGGTAAATAAGTAGTTCCCATACTGGGTTACAGTACGGACAAGACGAGTGCAGTGGATTATGAATTGGTAATTGAATTGAGTTATTGCACTTCCGTTCTCAAACAAAATAAGCAATGAACTTGAATTTTAGACAAAGTGGCACGTAAGTAAATTTAAGTTTTCAAAATTGCATCCAAATATTGTTTTCGGATGACATTTTTGCAAAATAATTGTTTTGTAACGACATATAAACAAAAAACCCAACTTTAATTTTTTAAGTTTTTTAGTTTTTACTTATGAATATATTATCTTCCATGTTGGCACGATTTTCAATATATCTTTATGGTTTTTTATGGCTGTCAATTTTACACGAAACACGATTACACGACACGAAAACGGTACGAACATAGCGGATATGGATTGAGAATTTAAACACGATTAATAAATGAGTTGGATATGACAACACGATTATTAAATGGGTTGGATATGGATTTCTACTGCAAAAATGATTAATACACGATAAAACATGATAAGTAATCGGGTTATTAGGTACACGATTACGAATACTACACGACTAATATCGACAAGTCTACAAGTAATATATAAGTTATAAATTATAATGAACGGGTGACATGCAATCATGCAATATGGTATTCGTGTAATAAACGGAACTAAGTGTGTATGGATTATTGTTTAATGGTATAAATGATAGTCATGTTAAACGTGTACACAAAGTAACCCGTTTAATAATCGTGTATAAACGGGTTAGATATGACAACACGATTATAAACGGGTTGGATACGGCAAAAGTCTAGCAACACGATTATTAAATGGGTCGAATACGACGCAACACCTAGAGCTTATTTATACGACTTCACACGACACGACATGATTGACTGTCCTAGTTTTGTTTGCTTGTATGTCATTTTGAAACACTATATTTCCATTTTTGTCATCGGTCTTTCTATGTGTACCATTACAAAAGTACTACCACTTCATTGATGTCATTAAGTTTTTGGCAGTACGACTCTGTTAGCCTTTTATGTTGACGGTGTTAATTTAAATGAAACCGTGTTAATGAAATTAATATTTAATTGTTAAATTTACAAAAAATTCCTTAAGAAATCTAATAACTACTTCTCACTCCTTTTTCTATCTCCCCCTATTTCTCTCCTCTCTCTTCTCTCTCACATTTCTCCTATTTCTTTTCTCTCACTCTTAATCGTAATCTAAGATGGCATTAAGTGTTTAGTTGTCGCGTCTTCTTTTTCCTCCTGCCCTCTTCTTCGCCCTCTCTGTGCTCCTCGGATTCCCTCATCCACTCCCAAACCCACTTTCTTCTTCCCTCCCTCCTCCTGTCTCTACCTCTCCTCCCTGGAGAAGAACAATAACAACAACAATAACCCCGGATCAAATCCCCAAGAAGACTGACACCAACAACGTCAAGGAGGTCAAGGAGGACGCACCCTGATTAAGGAGAAGGTGCTCGACCTCCTCGAGTTCACCAGCACCTTCGCCCCACGCCATCCCCGGTCTCCGCATCGGCAGCGGCAAGCTCCTATGGCTTCTCGTTGTTCTGTTGGCCTATGTTGAGGTTATGTTTGTTTTCGCAATCGTTAACACTACTAGGAAGTTCACGTCCCCGAGGGCCAAGAAGAATAGGATGGTAAGATCGCGGTCGGTTTCCATGAGATTTGGAGTTAGATTAGGATTAAGAGTGATAAAGAGGTGAGAGGGAAGAAAGAGGATAAATGTGAGAGAGAAGAGAGAGGAGTGAAATAGAGGGGAGAGACAAAAGGAGTGAGAAGTAGTTATTAGATTTGTTGAGGAAAAGTTGTAAATTTAACAATTAAATATTAAATTAATTAACGTCGTTTTCATTTAAATTAACATCGTCAAAGTAAAAGGCTAACGGAGTGGCACTGCAAAATCTTTAATGTCATCAACAGATTGGTAGTACTTTTGTAGTGACACATATAGAAATATTGATAGAACGATAGCAGAAACGGAAAATAGTGTTTCAAAATGGCATGCAAGCAAAACAAATCGTATCTTTATACAGTATCGTGCAAAAACATAAAATCACATTTTTCAATATGATTTTTTCCAATCTCAACTTACTTCTATTTGATTATGAGTTAATGAACATGTGTTTCTTAGGCTATTAATGATCGAAAATGTTATCAAAATTGATTTCTTGCTCTCAAATCTAGTCTTCTTTTATGGGTTGGGATTCCCTCCATTCCCTTCATGGTCAAATTCCTCAATATATTTTTTATTTTTAAGATAATTGAAAATTCAAACCGTTCATTTTAATCTATGGTGTGAGTTATCTATGCACGTTCAAATTCATAAAATTGGATATATATATATATATATATATTCAACATAATCAAAACAAAAACAAAAATGAATGCATCATATTTGTCAGTTTCTTAATCTTATATGAAATGATTGTCAATTTTTGATGTGCATGAATAACTTAAGTCATAGATCGAAATGTGCAATTGAATTTTCAATTATATCAAAAATCGAAAGTGTATTGAAGGAATTTGTTCCTCAAAGTAAATGGTGAGAATCTCAGTCCATTCTTTATACGTCTACATTCATAACATGAGGAGTATAGGTTTATGGTTTTAAAGGGGTTTGAGGTTTTAAAGGGTGGTGGTTAATTGTAACTTATAATTTATTACTACCGAGTTTTTTCCTTTTCCATTTCTCAAAGGGTGGTGGTTAATTGTAACTTATAATTCATTACTACCGAGTTTTTCCTTTTCCATTGCTCCTGTTTTGGACTGGCGATTAACAAGTTTGTTGATTTGGTGAAACCCACGCAAAGGTGTGGGGTGCCAAACGCAATTTGAAAGTTTCGCATTCACTAGTCATACAGGTATATGAAAGGGAGGCATCCACACATAAATTCGAAAAGAGGCATCCTGATTTAAGTTAAGGGCAATGTCAGGTGGGCTCTTGGGGAAACCCAAGATATATCTGGGGATATAATGAACTTTGATACTTCACGTCTCCTCAGATATATCTGGTTACCCCCAGATATTTCTGGTCACCCCAGATATATTCAAATCTAGCGTTTAATGCATATCTAGGGTAACTGAATATGTCTAGGGCAATGTGATATATCTGGGGTAACCAGATATATCTGAGGAGACGTAAAGTTTCAGAGATCATATATCCCCAGATATTATCCCGAGATTTACCTAAAAGCCCAAAAAAGAGCACTTCGCATTTCCCTTAAGTTAATAATATGGATACGATTGTATCAGCTGCATCGATAAGATCAAATTTGACTGACCGAATTATAAATAATAGACATTTATTTTGTAAAAAGGAACAATGGTAGTGAGGATGTCGAGAGATAATTACGAAATATGATCGTAATTTTTTTATATAATAAAAATAAAATTAAAATTTCGAAATGTAGGAAAAAAAATTCTTTTTTTCGAAAAGTAGTCGGATCGCGGTTCACACCCGCGATCCGTCCCAAAAAAAAATTCACGAATCGCGGTTGTAAACCGTTATCCGTGAAAAAATTTAATTTTTTCCCACGGATCGTGGTTCACACCCGCCATCCGTGGAAATTTAAAAAAAAATTACAAGAAAATTTCACAGATCGCGGGTGTGAACCGCGATCCGTGGAAGAAAAAAAAATTAATTTTTTTTTTTGTGTTTTATGTTTTTGTGTTTTAGTTTTATTTTTTATTTCTGTTTTTCTTTTTTATTGTAATTATTTGTAATCTTTTTTAAATCTTTTTTTTTCAAAATATGTTTTCTAATTGATATTTAAAAATATTTCAAAAACATTTTAAAAAACTTAAAAAATAATAACAATTAGAAGACTTATTTTCAAAAACAAATATATTAAAAAACCGATTAAAAATAAATTTAAAATATAAAAAACAGGAATAAAAAACAATAAAAGAAAATGAAAAAGTCACGGATTTTAGTTGTAGTGTTTTATGTTTTTGATTTTTTTAAAATTATTTTCAATTTGTTTTTTAGTATATGTTTTCTCAAAATATGTTTTGTAGTTTTTATTATTTTTTTAAAAAATTAATTCTGTTTTTAATTTTTTGCTGTATTGACCTTCAAAAATGTTTGTAATGTGTGTACACCCTACGAATTGTTGACAACGTTACCAATTTTTTGTTTTTAATTAGTTTTAGTGTTTGCGTAATATTCAGTTGTAAATAATTTATTATTGTGGCTAAGATTGTTGTTTTAATATTGTATAAAATAACCTAACATTTCAATACACCTTGTTATTGACGTGATTTGGAGGTCGATTCTTGAAAAAAATTAAAAACAAATTTAAAAAATAATATTAATTAGAAAACAAATTTTGAAAAAAAAAGATTTAAAAAAAGATTACAAATAATTACAATAAAAAAATAAAACTAAAACAGAAAAACATAAAACATAAAAAAAAATTATTTAATTTTTTTTCCACAAATCGCGGTTCACACCCGCGACCCGTGAAATTTTATTCTAATTTTTTTTTAAATTTCCATGGATCGGGGGTGTGAACCGCGATCCGTGGAATTTTTTTTTGTTGGGACGGATCGCGGGTGTGAACTGCGATGTGTCTACTTTTCGAAAAAGAAAAAAAAATTAGATTTCGAAATTTTAATTTTTTTTATTAAATAAAAAATTTACGGAAATATGAGCTAACATGAAACTCTAAAAACAGGTAATGCATAAAGGTTAAATATTTTTATGAGTATAAAATCAAAAAAAAATATATAGATATATTTGTTGATCGATGGTACTTTTTTCAATAAAAAACTTTAATGAGAGAAGGAAGTCGCGCTGTTTCTTTGACCTGCACTAATCAATTGATTTCAAATTTTCTGGTATTCGTATTTCCTTTTCACCTCCAAATATATGTTTATTGAAAGAACTGAGGATATGCCGACTTGAACGCATACATTAAATCGTTTCAGGAAATTTATACAATAATTATTTACTAATAGTCTAATTTGAAATTTTAATATTCAATAACAACTTCCAATTTCAAATATAAATGACATGAGATATTTAAAATTGATATTTATTCATCACTAAAGGGGATCGTGGGTTCCACAATAATTTTTTTGGAACTGAGGATATGCCGACGTGTTTGTTGATAGAACGCAAATGTGAACACTATAAGGATGCGGTTGGATGCGTCATTTGCAAATTCCATCGAACTTTGAAACGACGGAATTTGTAAATTCCAGAATTTCTAAATGACGTCGTTTATTTTCACCTTGTTTGGATAAGTATGTCATTTTCAAATGACGACATTTACAAATCCTAGGATTTGATTTTGTTTTGTTTGGAAGAACTTTTGAATTTTCAAATTCTATGTATATGTTAAAATCAACATTACACAGACATGACCGGTCGCATGCATAATAAAAAAAGTTTGATTATCAAAACATCATCCATGATTATATGCAAGATCCACTAAATCGTTAGATAATTTTTTATATCAACCTACATTAATAATAATATGATAACGAAATAAACACATCAAAATAAAATAACAAACAAATAGTAGAACCTGGTACCTAGGATTATAACAAACAAATAGTAGAATCATGAGACATTTTGAGTAGCAAACAAATAGTAAAACATGAAACCTGAAATTGTTCTAACATTTAAGACTGAAATTGCCCCTGAAAATCATATGGAAACCAGAAGAGGATGACAAATCTAAATCAACATCAATATAAAATTCTTCATTTTCTCAATCGGAAGCTCCTTCAGAAGTCGTAGTTGCTTTTCGTTTTCCATAAACCAAACACAAGCCTTCAAGCGTTGTTCCTCAGTCAAGTCTTCCACAGCATAAACCTGCTCATAGACATCATGTGCATCTACGTTCGATGTGTTAGCTTTTAGGAACTCTTCAAGTGTAGAAGCCACCTTAAATACCGCTGTAGCAAGCAAATTTTTTCCTTTTTTCTCAGCAACATTGCTCAAAGCTTGGTCTTTCTTCCTTTTGCATGAAGTAGAAGAAGATGATATCTCATTCGCCTTTTCAACTCCTATATTTTCATTCTCTTGTACTCCACTAAATTGGTTCACATCAACCACATCATTCCAACTTGATGTTTCAACACCCTCTTTTGCGGTTTCGCCACCTTCACCTGTAGCTCTATCTTTGGCACATATATCCACAATGTCATCCCAGTTTGGTATCACTTTCCATCGAAACTTTTTGGCATCTGCATGTGACTGTTAAGATAAACAAATTCAACAATAAAGTTAATAATATGAGAAAATGTGATTGCGTAAGGCATGAACCATATAAAATGAATGCATTTCTACCTTTAGGTATTCAAGCCATGAACCTTCATCATCAGTTGTTATCATTTTCTTCGTTGCATCCCAACTAAATCCGCTTTGAGACAAAATGTCACTCACAATACCATAATGTTTCTTCCAAGTCTTTACACAATTTCTCACGTTGTTGGCACTAACTTCCTTATAGAATGTTGCACTTAGTATTGATGATGCTCTATTAAATGCCGCTCCTTTCCAACCACCATCTCCTTTATTTCCCAAACTTCGCTCATCTCTAAGAATATTCGCTAAAGCTTGTTCCATTTGGATATCCCATTTAAAATAACATTTGTCATCACCATCATCATTTTCCACTTGCTTTTGTTTTCCCCTTTTTGGCTTTCCCTTGTTCGAATCCATCACTATTCGATAACTTAATAACATGTTATAAAAATATACAATTACACAATAAAGAAAGATTCAAAACAAAAGGTGATATCATATTAAACATCAAAAAATGTAACATTCATATTACACAGCAAAGTGAACAACTATAAACGAATACAAAAATTAAAAGATAACACGATGTGCTTGATAGTCTTCAAACCATTTCATAGCTAACTCATCTCGACGTGAAGTCCACTCATTTGTAACTTGAATTGTCATAAAATTATCTTCTTCATTGCTTATGTTCTCTTCAAGAAGCCTCACACTTGAAATTTCATGATCAACTGTAGCTAGAAGTTGAGAATCATGATTTTGTAGTACCGGATCCGAAAGTTGCTCTCTTTTGATAAATTTGTGAAGTACACAACAAGCATTAATAATTCGTACTTGAGTTTTGATATCAAAAAAAGAAGGTGTTCGTAATATAGCCCATCTTTTCTTTAACAATCCAAATGTTCTTTCAATTGCGTTTCTTGCACTTGAGTGACGAAGATTAAATAACTCCTTAGAATTTCGAGGAACATTTCCAATCCACTCATTGAGATGATATCTAGTACCTCGATATGGAGCTAAAAAACCTGGTCCATTGGTATATCCCGCATCCACAAGGTAATATTTTCCTAAGAGATAAAAATCATTTAGACTTATATTATTCAATAAAATGTATACTTTATCATAATATTAAGTTTACCGGATGGAACTTGAAGGTGATCACTTCTTCGTAAAGCATCACGTAGAACTCGTGAATCAGAAGATGACCCCTCCCACCCAGGCAATACGTAATTGAATTCCAAATTTGGAGAACATGCTCCCAAGACATTTGTAGAAATTATGCCTTTTCTGTTTCTATATCTTGATTGCATATCTACTGGAACTGTAACAGGAATATGTGTTCCATCTAATGCGCCAAGAGAATTCTAAAAAATTCAAAGATACAAAAATTTAATTCAAAAGTGACAAAGGAATAATTAAATACTTAATTCAATTGGTAGATACCTCAAACCACTTCCATTTCTCGTTGTCGGGTCCGTTGATGGCATAATCATGTGTTTTCAAATAATCACTACTTATTCTCAGAACTGCAAGCAACACCTTTTTGAAGTGTCTACTTATGGTTTCCATTGATCGATGAAAGTGAAACTTGATTACTCTATATTTTAAATTGTGTGCCAGGATATGAAGAAACATTGCCACGACTTCTTCAAGACTCATATGATTTGTATGAATAAGTCCACCTACTTCTTGAAGAGTCTTACACAAGTTCAGAAAACCTTGTTTACTAACACGTAATTGTTCAACACAGTCAACTTCTTTTCCACTGTAGAGTTGATTTAAATAACGTCTCTCGGAATCCCAATCTCTTGATGGTTCCTTTGACAAATAACCATGATTATTTTTTGTAGCCACTAAAGTGCAAATAGTAGAAACTATACTAACAACCACTTTCATCTTCTTCTTTTGTTCTTCTTCAACAACACGTTTCCGACGTAAACGTGCGAGTATGTTATCCATTTTAGGCATGCTATACAAATAACGTATAAAAGATAATATTAACATCCATGTAATCATACTATATAAGCAAAACTAATGATAAAAAAAACTATATAAACAAACAACCAAACAAACAATGCATATTCTCTAATCATACACATGAAAAATGCACATAATAAATTCACATACAATCCGTAATTCTTCCAAAATGACACGGACCTTCATCTCTTGTTTCTTCTTAATTTTTCACCTAGAAGTTACATCTGCCAAATTAATAGAAACCAAAACCAGACCTTAAAAAACGTTCACACTCTGCTACAACTAACTCCTGTGATTCCTAGTTATTTCAAAACTCCAAGGGGTTTTCAGCTCAAGAATGAAGCAGGACTACTTGTGATTGAAATATCATTAGTTCTTCCATGAATGCCAAGTCATATGAACAAGGTAATGATAGTAAAACTACAGTTTTGCTACATAAGGCCAACGACTACGCAGTGTTTTAGGATCAAAGTTAATCTTCGAAACAATGGATTTTCCATCACTCATCCAAATGTATAGATACAGTGAGGTGACTGGTCAGTCAACTCTAAAAGGCTTGTAGATAACAAAATGTGTTTCTCGAATACCAATTAGTAGATACAATCTGGCAGTGTAATGGTACCCAGTTGTTTCTCCAGTGTAATCATGTGACAGGATAGAGGATCCCCGAATGCCAAAATAGGTTTGGAGGTGTTCGACCTCCAAAAACCAACAATCCCAATCTCAAAACCAAAACCTCAAAACCCCCCAAATTCCAACCTCAAAAAACCACAAATCACGAATCGAACTCCAAATGACAGCACCACTAACCACAAACACCTAAAATTCACATTTCAGAACCACAAAATCTGAAATCGAAGGTTTGGGTTCGACTCCCAAACAAAAGTGGGGGGAGTTGATGCCCTAATTAAGAAAAGGGGAGAAAGAATGGGAGAAACCTACCTGAGGACCTCGACGATGGTGACGACAGGGACGGCGGCGACGAGGACGACAAGGATGGGTAGAGGTGGAGATGAGGTGTTGGGGTTTTCTGTTAGATTTAGGGTGGAATTTGGTGTTGAGGATTTGTAAATTCCACCTAAATTTGTGGAATTTTGTTTTGTCATTTTTGTATAGATGTGGAAATTTCAAAATTCCACTTGGAATTTACAAATTCAAATCTCCAATCTACCAAACATGGTATTTACAAATGATGCATTTTGAAATTCCATAGAATTCGAAATTCCATGTACGAGCGACGCATCCAAAAGCACCCTAAGTGTGGAGTTTACAATTACGTTTACTAAACATTTTGAGTCGGTAAGAATTAGAGCCGGGAAACAAGGTTTTTAAACAAATTGGCTATTGCACGATTGCCACCCTTCTTCTTCCCCGAGAAGATCATCAGCTGGGCATCCTGAGTTGTGTTTACCTTGAAAAACTGATATGCACAGCGAGGCGTTACTTCAGTCCGGCTTAGTAGATCTAACAAGGTAGTTATTCTTTATTTTGGGAAATGATCAGTGAAGATTGCGTTGTAGTTCATTTTCTAGATGGAAGGTTTATTGCAATTTTCTTTATGCAATCATTCACGCATTCCAATTTTGGTAAGCACGTCGTCTTATTTTTTCTCTAGACTTGGATACCGGGCCTGGCCGGCCCGTTTTGTGACCGACACAATAAAGGGAACGGGTCATGACGAGACCATGTTTGCACAACAGAGTTTTTTTTAGTTTTTTGTTAAAATTACGGTTTTACCACCCTTCTTAATTACAAAAACATCATTACAAAAATCTATATAAACTCATATTCCATTCATTGCTTCACACCAAATCTTTTTCTTCTCTTCCAATCTTCTTACTTAATCTCTTAATCTTTCACTAAGTGATCTCATTACGTTGGAAGAGGGTCAAGTTTGAGTAAAAACCTAAAATTATTGCTCGATTCATCCGATTTCGCGACACGCTGATACATCTTCTCCGTTTCTCGCATTCTCGTTTGCATTTTCTTTACTATTTTAGTTTATTTAGTATAATTAGTTTATTTGAGTTAAATTTAATTTAGTTAATTATCATGGATTTCTTGTTGGTTGGAAATTTTAGATTTTTGTTGCCTACTTTTTAATTTCAATGACATCTGAACCATCAATTAATTTATCACCTGAACATGAGAGAGATAGTAATCTCCGTGTTGGTGCATCAACTAGATCCAAAGATAAAAGTACCAGAAGAATAACAAATCATGTTTGGAATCATTTTTGTTGGTTTTTTGGCTAATAATTGCTAATCCATTTTGATGATTGACTAACATATCAATAATCACATGTATTCTCTTAATATCATTGCTTTCATATATTGTATTCTCTAACGTTTTAGGAACCAATTTTGACTTAACACAAGAAATGAAGAATGTAGAGTAGATAGGTTTACATTTCATGTATATAGACTACAATGTAATTTGGCACTTGAAATCAATGATTCATTGCATTGCATGACACTTAGGAAACCTATAGAAGTCTCACATTCAAATCCATTTATTTTAGACTTCAATAGGAAATCGTCGAATCGCATTAAAATCCTTGGAACAGGATTTCTGTGCAAACCGGTCGACCGGTAGAACCATCTCATTCGACCGGATTTCAGCAGACATGCCCAGACAACCTTTTGTTTCCTAACCGGTCTACAAGAACCTACTACTCTCAAACTTTCTCTAAACATCTTGTGCTCACATCTTCTCACTTGAAATCACCATCTTTGATTGCATCATTCATTTCAAGTGCTCAAGATTAGTTGCTGAAGTAAAGTCTTCAAGAGTTGTACTAAGCTTCTGGTGTGAAGCTCTTCTCGGATTTTGAGGAGGTGGACCAAGCTAAGCGAGGGTGTTCGCGACGCTTGTGGTGTAAAGGCATAATCTCGGCCCGCAACGGAGATCAGATTAGTGGAGGACGCGAAGTTGCTCGGGTAAGAGCAATTCGTAAGAGAGGATAGGATCCGGTGGTTGGATCCAAACCTCTATACATCCGGTGTTGTGGTTTGTATTTCTCTTCTTCACATTAAATCGTCTTAGTTTTTAATTTGGCATAGTTTGTTAAACAATCTTAATTAGCCTATTCACCCTTTTAGACTAATATTAGGTCCTAGTATATCCTACATTTGGTATCAGAGCCATTAATTGCATTTAGACAAATTCACATTTGTAGCAATGACCCAACAACGTGAGGGATTTCACACCGGAAGACCTCCATTGTTTGATTGAACCAACTATGCCTATTGGAAGAAACGTATGACCACGTTCATACAATCTTATGATGTTAAACTATGGGTGTTCTTTCAAATACCATTCACTCAAAACAAACCATTAGAAATATGGATGATGATGAATTAGCCATGATTCAAATGAATACTAAACTCATGAACATACTTATGTGTGGCTTAACCAAAGAAGAATATAGTAGAATTAATGCATGTGATTCCGCATTTGAGGCTTGACATATGTTAGAAAGTCACTTTGAAGGTCGAACATCAGTGAAGGAAACTACGACAATTGAAGAAGCCAAAGTATAAATGTTTGCTATGAAACTGAATGAATCCATTAGCGAGATGCATACTCACTTTACTCTTATTACTAACTCATTGAAGAACCTTGGTAAGGTTTTGGTTGGAAGTGATAGAGTACGAAAGTTTCTTAGGTATTTGACCTTGGATTTGGAGAAAAAGACTACGACAATTGAAGAAGCCAAAGATCTCTCAAAGTTGAAGATGGAGGATCTCATTGGAAGCCTCATGACTTATGAGATTAAAATGGAAGAAAGAAGAGAGAAGGAGAACGAACGGGAAGGGTGTAGACGGAAAGAGAAGCAAATTGCCTTAAAAAGCAACCTCAGATTCGGAAGCAATCAACGATGAGGACACCGACGAAGATGTTGCTTTCCTAACCCGCAACTTCAAGAAGTTCCTCTCCAAAATAAAATTTGCAAAAGGAATAGGAGAATCTTCTTGGACATTCACTTGCTACGAATGCAACAATACCGGCTACATGAAGAAGGATTGCCCATTGCTTAGGCCGAGAGATCGTGAACAAAGAGAAGAAAAGAAATATCCTCCTAGAAGAGAAAGGGATGAGAGACCAAGAAGATATAGAGAAGAAAGGCCCTCACGAAAGACAAAGAAGAGAGGCCTAGAAGACGTGATAATTACAATAGAAGGGATCGTCGCGAGAAAGGTGGGAAAAAGGCCTTCAAGGCCACTTGGGATGACTCAAGCTCATCAAAGGACTCCGACTCCGAATACTCCCAAGAAGAAGAAGCATACATGTGTTTCATGGCTACTAATGTTGATTCCGACTCAAGCCTACCTCCATCACCAAAGATGAGTGACCAACCTCACATGGTTGAGATTGATGACGATGTGGTATCCCTTAATGAAACACCTCCTTATGATGATTTATTAGATGCTTTTCATGAACTTGCTGAGCATTATGAAATAATTTGTCATAAAAACAAATTAGGAAGAAAAGTGAATCTAGAACTATCTATCAAATGTGACATGCTAGCCAAAGAAATTGAAACTCTAAATGATGAGATAAAAACTTTGAAATCTACAAAAGAGAGTCATACAAATGAAGATCTCATTGCCAAGAATAAACAACTCACAAAAGATTTAGAGAAATTCATTTTAGGAAGAAAAATACTTGACATGCTTCTTGGAACATAAACTCAATCTCTAACAAAACATGGTCTAGGTTACAAGGGAGGGAAACAAAAGAAACCCACATAGCTTGCTCAGTGTTAGTGTTAATCAATTAACCGATAAAAATTTCTAGTTGTGTTTGATAAACATACTTGTTATATCATTTCTAAACATGACATGAAAATTGTTTTTAAGGGTTATCGGTCAAATGACATGTACATTGTGCATGTTGACCTTAGAAATTTAAATGTTGAAACTTGTTTAGTTGCCTCACATGACGAAGCATGGTTATCACATAAACGTTTGGGACATATTAGTATGTCGCAATCGCACAAATTATCCAAACTTGAATTGGTTAAAGGACTACCAAAAATTGATTTTAAAAAGGACAAACTTTGTAATGCATGTCAATTTGGAAAACAATTTAAATCTTCTTTCAATCTTTAAATGTGGTGTCAACTTCAAAACCCCTTGAGCTTTTACACTCAGATCCTTTTCGACCCTCAAGAACCATGAGTGTAGGAGGGAAAAGATATGCATTTGTGATCGTTGATGATTTTTCAAGATTCACTTGGGTTTTGTTTTTAGCAAACAATATGATGCATTTGAAAGATTTAAAAGTTTTTGCAAACGTGTTCAAAGGGAAAAAGATTCTAACATAATCGTTATTCATAGTGATCATGAGGAGAATTTGAAAATGAATCGTTTCAAAAGTTTTGTAAAAAATATGGAATTGAGCATAACTTCTCTTTTCCTCGCACTCCTCAATAAAATGGGGGTAGTTGAGAGGAAAAATAGAACACTTCAAGAAATGGCAAGAACTATGTTTGTGGAAAAAGGACTTCCAAAATATTTTTGATGTGAAGTCGTTAATACATCATGCTATGTTTTAAATTGTGTTCTCATTAGACCTATTTCAAAGAAAACTCCTTTTGAACTTTGGCATGACCAAACTCCCAAAATTTCTTACTTTAAAGCCTTTGGTTCAAAATGCTTTGTCCTTAATACTAAAGACAACTTGGATAAATTTGATGCAAAATCTGATGATGCCATCTTTTTAGGGTATTTCGATAGGAGTAAAGCATATAGAATCTACAATAAACAAACTAGTTGTGTCGAGGAATCTCTACACGTCAACTTTGACGCGTTAGTTTGTGTAGATAACTCCTCTCTTGATGATGATTGCATGAATATCATTAGACGTGTATCATCACAAGATGCCCCTCTTGAGTCTCGTCAAGAACCTCCAGGTTCTCCACAAGAGGACAAAGAGGATCTTCCTAAGGATTGGACCTATAGAAAGGATCACCCGAAGGACTTTGTGATAGGAGATGTCTCTCAAGGTGTGACAACACGCTTTAGAGCTCATGTAGTTTGTGACTCTTATGCATTTATCTCTACATTAGAACCCAATAAAGTAGAACAATCATGTAATGATGAATTTTGGTTAATGACTATGCATGAAGAGCTAAATCAATTTGTTCGAAACGATGTTTGGGAATTAGTTGAAAAACCTATCAACCAAATGATTATTGGAACCAAATGGATCTTTTGAAACAAACTTGATGAAGATGTGAATGTAATTAGGAACAAAGCTAGACTCGTTGCTCAAGGCTATCGTCAAGAGGAGGGTATAGACTTTGATGAAACTTATGCCCCCGTCGCTCGAATAGAAGCCATTCCCTTGTTGTTAACATATGCATCCTATAATGACATAAAATTATTTCAAATGGATGTTAAAAGTGCCTTCTTAAATGGCTTTATAAATGAAGATGTTTATGTTGCACAAACCTCCGGATTTGTAAATGAAACTTACCCAAACCATGTGTTCAAACTTAAGAAGACTCTTTATGACCTCAAACAAGCTCCTAGAGCTTGGTAAGAGAGGTGAAGAACTTCTTAATCAACAAAGGTTTTTGTGTGGGTAAAGTGAATATAACTCTTTTTGTTAAATCTTATGATCATGACTTACTAGTGGTATAAATTTATGTTGATGATGTAATATTTGGTGCAAGTAACCCGTGTCTTTGCAAAGAATTTTCTAAGTCTATCCAGGGGGAGTTCAAGATGAGCTTAATTGGTGAACTCAACTTCTTCCTCAGACTCCAAATTAAGCAAACTCAAGATGGGAACTTCATACACCAAGCAAAGTGTTGGCTTTTTGGCCTTACTCTATGTTTTGATGATTTAATCAACCTAATCTTAATTGTGATCATGTAGAGTAGCACACATGTTGCATTGCATATATATTACTTTGTGCTAACCTCTACAGGTTATCAAGACTTAAGGAAGAAAGGAAATCAAGTCAAGAGATATAATCAAGCTCATTTGAAGACATGTAATTTGTATTTCTTCGAGTCTTAGGAACTTTGTGTAATTGAGCATACTTGAGCTAAAAACTACTCTAACACACACTAGGTTCCCTATAGATGTCACACACGAAATTTCACATAATTTGGACTTCAATAGATCACCAAAACTTAGACCGGAAAACACTAAACCAAAACCTGAACAGTCTGCCCACATTTGGTTGACCGAAACAGACCGTTCGGTCGACCTAGTGATCATATATTTTGTTAGTGTTTAACTGCGCAAATTCGGTCGACCGTCCAGACCTTTTCGGTCGACCGAGTTAACATATTTTTCCGACCGTTTGTTTTGTCGTATTATACCCAATGGTTGTATTCGTATTATCTCCATATACCCCAAATACATTTTGTGTATTGGTGTTCCCTTGACACAATTACCCATCTCTTACACTTCCATTTGTCAAATACACCGAAGAGAAACTCCCAAGTCTCCCATTCCCCAAATCTTACTCTCCAAGCTTAAACTTCCACATCTTAGCATCAATTCCACATCCTAAGCTAAGTGTGCTCAAGTTAGAGAGTGTGTTCCACTCAAGATCTCAGTTGTAAAGAAGTCAGGACTTCGGTGAAATCCCGAAGTGTTCCTCTCGGATTGTGAGAGAAGAAAGTCAAGCTCACAAGGGTGTTCGTGGAGCTTGTTTTGTAAAAGGATTAATCTCGGTCCGGAATGAGGTTGATAGTGAAGACGCGAGCGGAGCTCGAGGGAGATCGAGCGGAGCTTGGAAGAGAGGAAGTAGGCGGGAGGCCGAACCTCTATAAAATCTGGTGTCATCATTGTGGTTTGCCTTACTTGCTTATTTTTGTTTAAATTCCGCTGCACATCTTTGATTGCTTAAACAAGTAGGTAATTAGGTTAAAAATGATTAGAATTAGAGACTGTCACGATCCTACACAAAGTACACAAAAGAACTTCTAAAACGTTTTGGTCTTCAAGATAGCAAGCCATTCAACACTCCTATAACAACTAGCACTAAATTGCTCAACGATGAAAATGGCAAGGAGGTGGATATCAAGAAATATCGAGGTATGATTGGATCCTTCCTTTACCTTACTGCTAGTCATCCAGAGATTATGTTTTCCGTATGTTTATGTGCTCGTTTTCAAGCTTGTCCAAAAGAATCTCATTTCAATGCCTTAAAAACGTATTTTTCGTTATCTCAAAGGATGTCAAGATTTTGGTTTGTTTTACCCCAAGACTAGGGCTTTTGATCTTGTTGCTTATAGCGACGTCGACTATGTCGGTTGCATCTTAGATCGTAAAAGCACTAGTGGCACTTGCCAATTTTTGGGAAAATCTCTTGTCTCTTGGTTTAGTAAGAAACAAAATAGTGTAGCATTGTCGACAACCGAGGCCAAATTTATTGCCACCGGTTGTGCATGTGCACAAGTCTTGTGGATGAGGCAAACCCTCAAAGACTTAAAACTTGAGTTTCAAACTACCCCTATATTTTGTGACAATACAAATGCTATTAATCTCTCGAAAAATCCCATATTGCATTCAAGAACTTAACACATTGAAGTAAGACATCATTTTCTTAGAGATCATGCAACAAAAGAAGACATTAAACTTGTATTTGTTCCCACAAATGATCAACTTGATTGCCCTTAAATGTTGATCAATTCTATCATATAAGACTAAATCTAGGCATGTGCAACTTAAATGACTTATAACTTGGATATATCATGTCATATTTTCGTTTGCAGCTTGATTGAGTTTATATTTGAGTTCTACGGATTTTTGTTGTGTTTTTAATCTATATTTCCCTTTCTGACACCATTCGGTCCACCGGATAAGGTGTTTCGTTTGACCGGATTGTTGTGTTGCAAGTTTTTTCTTAATTTGTGTCTCTGTCGGTCGACCGAATTGTGCATTCTGTTCGATACGACTTGTTTTGTTGTGATGTTTTTGTCCTCTCTGGTTTTTGTCGGTCGACCCCACGATATGCGTCGTTCGATTGATGGCCTTGTGATCGATCTGATCCTTAAGTTCACTTAAGTGACCGGTCGAACTAATTGTGTTTCGGTTGATCGTGGTGGTTTGTTGGTCGACTGCGATTCATTTCATGTCAGACCGTAAATCTCCAGGCCTTGTCTATCTTTCTCTCCTTACTCGTTCGGTCGACAGGCTGACGTGTTTCGTCCGACCGGATATTTCCAGTACGAGCCCAGTTTCTTCTCATTAATCGTTTGGTCGACCGGCTGGCTTGTTTCATCCGACCGGATATTTCCAGTATGTGCCCAATTTCTTCTCTTTTACCGCTTCGGTCGACCAACTCGCTCGCGTCGTTCGACCGAATTTAACCAGACGTTGTAAGATCGCTTGTTTGGAATTTTTCTTAACTGTCCGGTCGATCGGAGCACCTGATCGGTCGACCGTTTCTGTCCTTTCAGCACATTTTAGGGTAAAATCGTGGGGTTACTCTTCATTTTTTACTCTCCCATCTTCAAACCCTAACTGTCGCCCCTCTCCCTCTGGTCGACCGCTTGTCCATTCTGGCCGCCTAACACCCATTTTTCCTCCATCATTCGACTCCTCTTGCCTTCCTCCACCCTAATTTTCTTATTCTCCGCCATCCGCCTCTTCAATGGTTCACTCAAAGATGTCCATCACCAAGAAACGTGCTACTCCGAAGGGGGTCACCGAACGTCGAACTAAAAAGAGACAAGACTCCCAACCTTCGTTCCCTCTTGCTCCGGCTCCTCCGGTTTAGCCTTTGTTGTACTTCTTTTTGGTCGACGATGATGCTCAAAAGGCCTGGGACGACGTTTTTGAAGGGAATGTGTTCTAAAAGTTTTACTTTTAAATGTCAATTATTATGAATTGAATGAGAAATCATTTTGTTCCTTGTTTATGTTATTCGTCTTTTAGAAGTGTTAAGGAAGAGGCTCTTGGTCCTTAACCGTAGAGCTCTGAAAGATATTGATTTGCATAAAACAAAAGATATTCGCAATCATGGTAATTAACATGGAACATTAATTACCGAGTTAAGATTGTCGTGTTGGTCATAGATCATTGAAGCTCTACAAGTGAGTGACAACACGGGTATGCAAAAGAGGAAAATATTAGTTTTGTATACTGAATAGACCTAATAAGTAAAATATTATAGAAATGTGTTTCTGTGTCATTAATATTTTACTGTGTCTTTGGTCCTTTGATATGAGACTTATATCTAATCACTTAAGGAATACTTAATTAGATCAGTATCTTGAACTATCGATCAGTGTAGTGTAAAGGCATTGGTTGGTTAAATATAACTTTCGTTGGAGAAGATAGTTAGTCAAAAGATTATCATTGCCCCTCTTAATTGAGTGATGATATTAGTGGGCCCCTTGATAAAGCAAAGTTATAATGTGCACAATGTGATTTGAGTTAAGTCACATATTTATAACTAGCTTAAAGAGATCACGAAATGAATGCTAAGACAAAGATGACACAACACTACTTTGTGTGTATTCTTAATATCATGAGGCAAGGGACGGACACAAGTGGTGCACGCCATCACTAAATGGATCGGGTTTTGGTTCGAGTGGAATTAAGACATCTAACTAATTGGGAGCTATAATGTGTAGCTAGATACCGCTTATATCTTGTGATATTAAGCCTTTAATATCACTGCCAACTTAGTTTAGATCCTCCCATAGGTCACACCACAAAACTGGGAAACAAGAAATGGGGATTTTGAGTTCGTAAGATGTGTCGGGTTTCATGTAGAAAATATGACACATGGGGTGAACAAGCAAAATCAAAATTATGTTGTGATTAATAATATAATTAGAATCTAAATTAAATTCATATGTGATGTAAATATTATGGGGTGTAATGATTGATCATTACATAGGATAATATGTTACATAAGTTGTGGATTTACTACTAATCCCGAAATGTCAAATTTTGTAGGGGTTAAACCGAAATTTGACAAAGTCTGCAAAACAGTGCTCAAACGGTCGACCGGTTAGCAGTAAACGGTCGACCGGTAGGGCACGGTCGACCGGACATGTCTCGACCGATAACAGGGAATTTTCATCTGTTCGAACGGTCGACCGAAAGTGATCAGTCGGTCGACCGAACATTGCGATGGAATAGTTCCTGTTACGAACGGTCGACCGAGCTATTGAACGGTCGACCGAAACTGGTTCGAGCGGTCGACCGAACCTCCTAAAACGGTCGACCGGTCCAGACGGTTTATGCAGAATTAATTTAAGAATTAATTAGATCATGCATGGAATTGGTCCATAATTGATTTAATTCGTGGCTAATATTATTTATTAATAAATAATGGATGGTTAGATGTAATTTTGCATGAAATCATGGGCAAGAGGTTGCACATGAATAAGTAATTTGGAGAGAACCTATAAATAGAGGTTATCTCATTGCCTTCCTACATCTTAATTAATATTGCTTTTCATGCAAAATCTCTCTCCTTAATTCTCCACGAAAATTCCACAAATTCTTAAGTTTAGTTTAGTTCTTAAGAGATCA
The DNA here is from genome assembly GCA_963682175.1 of Triglochin maritima. Taxonomy (NCBI): domain Eukaryota; kingdom Viridiplantae; phylum Streptophyta; class Magnoliopsida; order Alismatales; family Juncaginaceae; genus Triglochin; species Triglochin maritima. The sequence continues at coordinate 25,083,743 of OY821781.1, read as the reverse complement.
TCTTCTCAAGGGAATTAAAGAGGGGTTAGTAATTGGATTCTAAACCCTATCGGAGATTGAGAGACTAGCTTCCCTCTCTCCGATCTTGTTTAGAGTTTGGTGAATACTCGGAGGCATCCGGCGCAGCGAGGAGCATCCCCAACGTCTCCGAATCTTCAAGAAGTTTTAGAGAACTTCTAGGTATGAATTTCGGAGCCCTTGTTTCTTTTAATAGAGTTTTGAAACTAGATGTTAAAACAAACCGATGCATGCATGAAATAAATCAAAGAAAATTGTAATTGATCCTTATTATACATAAAAATTTCGAAAATATATATGTATAATTAAACATGAAATCCTGCAGTTTTCTCGGTTGCCTCTTTCATCCCTTGCCGTAAGGTTGAGGTAGCGGATTTCACAATTTTTTCCTTAAAATCATACTTAGATGCAAATAAGCTCACATTTTCTCACACGACACTTGCATCCAAACCTTATTATCTATTTTTAGTGCAATAATTCTATTGCAATTTTAGAAAAGTCCCCAATCGACACGCCTTAACTACCATGATTAATGGGATTGAATATAGAATTTCGCCTGAATTGTTGGATGACACTCTAGGTCTAAAGTCCAGGGGTACTCACATTTATTTAGACTATCCTCAAGGTGCTCTCCCCGGTACCGAAGTTGAGAAAATTGTCGATGAGTTGTATGTTATTCCACCACCACGGGTAAACGGACGCTATAAACATAATGCATCTCTTTTACATCCCGTACCCCGCCTCCTTGCCCAAATAGTCTCATACAAACTCTATCCCAAATTTGGTCCCCACAATGAGATTTCTAATATGGACCTTATGTGCATCTATTGTATAATTAAGAAAATTTTGGTGGATTGACCACATTTCATGATCTTGCATATGTGTCATCGGAGTGAGTCTTATCTTCCATACCCTATGTGGCTCTCTGCTATATGTAAAATATGTGGTGTTAAACTTATTGTATGTGGTAGCCAAGGAACTGGTCATCTAACAAACCATGTAAAAAATGTAAACTTAGCAATGTTACAACATCAATTTCACAACAATCTATTTTAGACTCTAGTAGTTGAACATTAAAAACTAGAAAGTACGATCCAAATAAAGGTAGAAATGTAATTGTTGATTATATAATTAGAGATGAATTACCGTTTAGCCAAGTTGAATCTCCAAACCTTAGAAAGACATTTAGTTACCATAACCCACAATTTCAACTATTTTCCCGACACACATTTGAGGTTGCTGCAAATACAAATTTTGATAATGGGAAAATGAACTAGATTAATACATTTGCATCAATACCTTGTAGGATAGCATTAACAAGTGATGTTTGGACCTGAGAAAGTGGCTTTCCATTTTGTTGCGTAATTGCTTTTTAGATAATTCACAGGTTTCACATAAAAACATTATATTTTATGCACCGATTTTGCACCCACACACTACCATGATTGTATATAACCAGATAAGAGATGTATTGCAAAATTATTCAATAACAAATAAAATTTGTGCAATTTCTTTTGACAATGCTACTGATACTAGCTTGTAAAATGTAATCCACCCTTACATGATATTCTTTTTCATATTAGATGTATTTGTCATGTTTTAAACTTAGTTATACAAGATGAACTTGAAATAATAAAACCTTATTTACAAAAATATTAGAGATATTATCACCTATATAAGTAGTAATAGTACATATAGCTATTAAGAATTGAGAGAATTGTGCTCTAATAATGATGTTAGACCTAGAAAATTTAAATTAGATGTCCCACGTAGATGAACTATACTTATGAAATGTTGAAATGTTGTTCTCCTTCTAAAATCTTTATTTACAACTTTCTATAATGAAAACATTTTAACTAATATTGATTAGGATAATTTAGAATTATGTTATATTTTTTTAAACCTTTTTTAAACTTACTGAGACATTAAGTGAAACATATTACACAACTGCTAACTTATTTATATCTGAATTACTTCCAATGACAAAAGTATTTAAGAAATATATGAGTAATAGTAGTTTTGTAGAAATTATAAATGTAATGTATGCTAAATTTAATAAATATTGGAAACCTCCACCATTAAATTTGTGATTAGCTTTTGTTATGGATTTTAGATTTAGAATGACCGACTTACAAATTTACATAGAAACTATTTTTAAAAACATGAATTATGAAGGTTGTGAAGATTACTTAAAACACATGAGAACACACTTAATAGATATTTTAGTCTATATGAACTCTTACATAAAGTTAATCAAATGTGTTCAAACATTGCTAGTTCATCATCATCCCAACAACACCTACTTGTGGATGAAGATTAAGATGATGATGATAAGTCTCAATGGAATTGCTTAAACCAGAAAAGATTAAGATTAGTACAAAATGAAACACATAACGAATTAATTGTATATTTAAATATTGATATGTATTTAACTTCTACAGATTGCAAATCTTTTGATGTTTTGGACTGGTTCTGTTAGATTTCCAATAGTTTCATTATTAGCACGCGCTTTACTAACTCCTCCGACGTCAACTGTGACATTTGAGACTATATTTAACGTAGGTACACGAGTCTTGACCGGCAAGAGACACAGTACGCCTGCTAGATCACTCGAGACAAGTGTTTGCTTAAAGGATTGGTTAGACGCTGAAAAGAGAATGTAGAACATGCAGATCAACGAGAATAACGACAAAGACGAATAAACTATCTATATTTGTAATATGCAATTGTAATACTTAATACATTAGGAATTGTATGTAATTTGTAAACTTATTGCACTTAATAAAATTTCACTATCGGTTCAGATGGGTAGAAACGATAGTCGACGAAGCATTGACATCGATGAATAAATTATTTTGTTGAAATTCTATTTTTATAGTGATTTTAATTGAATATTTATAAGTTACTTTTATATGAACATCTTCGGTACAAAAAATAGACCCGCAAATCTGATCGACAAAAACCCGAATACGATTGACACCGAACCTGACCTAACCCGCCACCATACCCGGCACGAGAGGGCCCACCGGCCTCGGCCGGATACCCAACTTTATTCTCTCCCATCAAGAATTGGAGTCTATTGCCCTATTTGAACTATTTTTTAATCTAAACTTTCAAATTACATTCATAATCATTATTCTAAAGCAGCAACCCAATTATTAAATTGTCAAGATTTATTATAGAAGATCAGTCATCCTTTTGACATTTACATTCCAACTTCCTAGACATAAATAGACATCTCCGAATATTACATTCGTCATTTGTCTTTTTATTATCAAAAGTTTGATATGTGATTTTAGACGGTAAGTAATTTAGCAATCTCACAACGAACCACTATCCCACGTGCTTTTAATTAACTTGTAATTCCAATAACAAATGGTATTTACTAAATTATTTTAATGAAACTCATTTTAACTAGGTTGAGAAATCATTTATATAAGTTTCAAAAATTGAAAATTATGGTACAAAGAGAAATGTGAGGGAAAAGTAAATGAGCCTTTTCGAAAAGTAGTGTTTCCCCCAAGATTGCAGCAATACATGATACATCTAATTTCTTAAATTTTCGAGGATGGCTTATTTCGAACGACACTGGGTAACTTGGAACAACCTCTCATCTACAATCTGATCTACGAAATAAACTCCACCTATCATCCGTTATTTTTTGGAGACTGCACACAACTTTGTTATTAAAAAGGTCAATAGGATGTCACCTATCATCCGTTAAGAAAAAATTGAACAAGTTGATGGACCTCGATCGATGCTAGTTATGGGGAATAGATGAAAACAAAATATTTTATTTTCCGTAATAATTTTGCAGTGTCATTCGTTTAAATACAGCAAATATAAGGGCCGAAATACAATAGGATGTCAAATCATACGGTAAGGAAAACCCAATTTTTTTTAAATTTTTTATTAGATATCTAAAAAGTCTACAATGAAAAAACGATATCGTAGAAGTTTATCCACTCGAGGAGGCAAATATGGCCTATTGATTAAAAAATACTCTTGTGATTGGGAAGTACAATTCAGCGCACACTATTTTCGAACGAACGTGCAAAGAAATACCAAGACGTTTCTATAAGAAAATTACACTTTTTATTTATAAGTGAACTACCAAGAAGCGCTTTCGATGACATGTGCCGGGAAAAAGTCCTCGAAAAACTTCTTTTCAAAGTAAGTATAATATATTATTGAAATTGGAGCATTTGTTAAATAACTGAACCATTATAGTCTCATAAAGACAACTTGATATCTTGTAAATTATTTGATAAAATAAACTTTAAATTTCTTTTCTCGTATATACCCTAAATTTGAAGGTAAGAATTAACTTTGGGCAAGAATGAAATGTTTTATAAGAAATACAGTTTTCACTTAAAACTAGAAAGAAGTTATTTGAACGACATATGCCGTGAAAAATGGAAAGTTTTTGAAAGTGCTTCCTTTATGTTGAAGTGTCAGAGAAAGATTATTGGAGATATGTGCATGCGTTAACTAGACCGGTATGATCTGATAGAGAAGATTTGCCTATCTGAAAGTATAATAAAGAGGTTATGAATGCAATCTCGCTACAAAATAAACTTTTACTTTCTTTTTCATATATATTAATTCCCTGATTTTTAATCTAAGAATTAAATTTGGGAGGAGAATATAACTTAAGATTTCAATGTTATTATTTAATGTTCACCATGCTTCTCCCAACTTGCTAACCAATGTTATTATTTAATGAACCATTTTACGTTGAAGATAAGAATTGCTACCCAATCGATCGACAAAGAATAGAATGTCACCAGTTCCCCACCCGCGTCACACATGAACAGTCATCCAAGGCCTACTGGTGTGAAAAGGAGTGAAGAGTTACTTAGAAAATGTTCTGTAGAACATTGGTTTAAATTAAGGATTAATTAAAGTTTATCTTTCCGAATCATGCCTTAATTTCGCTTTGAATCTTTAAACTTTAAGATGTAACAATTACCCATATTGAATTTTCGTTGACACTTTACCACTTTGAACTTTAAAAATCAATTATTTATCAACTCATTCGCCGTTACTTTTGAATTTTTTTATTTTATACCTAATACATTCCTAACGCTAACTTTATGTTAAAATTTAGCTTAAATTGGAGCTCAGTTCTGGTTCGAATTCGGATCGGATTGATACTGAATTTGATCAAAATTCGAACCAGGTCTGATTTTCAATTTGAGTTGAACTTTAAAATCAAGTTTATATTAGGAGTTTATTAGGTATATGTCGCAAAACTTCCAAAAATAATGAGGAATGGGTGGAAAAATTATGGATTTTTAAAGTTCAATGGGTAAAGTGTTACAAATCGAAAGTTTAAGATGAGTAATTGTTAGATTTTAAAATTCAGGAGTACAAAGTGAAATTAAGACATAATTAGGGGCAAACTATATAAATAATCCTTAAGTTAAAACTAGCGTACAACTTTGTGTTGCGCACTGTGGTTTTATCATATATTATTGTTCAATCTTTATTCTTGAAAATTTCAAGCAATGACATTAAATTAAAACATTTCACAAAAATATGTTTAATAATATCTAATATGGACCTGAAGTAGTTTTATTTATTATATTGAAATTCACATACTAAAATTCTAAATGATTATAATCTCAATTTTTTATTAACAGTACCGAAAATAATCACGACAAACAATCATCCCACTTTGAAAAGACTTCCAGTAACTCTATGAGCGCTTAATTGTAAAATATCTAGACTTTTAGAACTTTCTAATAACTCCAACGGTTTATTTGTAAAAACACCAAAAAAATTCCTCTAACTTTACTGAATGTAATGTTTAATATCAACTTAAAATAGTTTTACTTAAAATCTTAAAATTTGTTTTTTTTGCAAAAAATTCAAATGGATAACACAATTTTTCATCGTAAACACTACCATAAAAAACTGAACTGTTGCTTATCGTCGGAAAATTACTTAAATCGTCCGTACGAATTACCATTTTTTCATTCTACCCTTTCTACTTATATAACTCTTTATTTCACTCTCTCTTCATATTACTCTCATATTCACCAGAAAAAATATCTCGGAGATCGGGAAAAGAACCAGCGGACGCCTCAGATTACTTAAATCTGGTAAAATGTCTTGTTTAGTTTTTTTTTAATTTTTTTTGGGCCGGGCGTTCGCGGGAGACGCCCGACCCAACGGTCGGGCGTCCGCCGCACTCGCCTCCCCCTTGGTAAAATGATTCCTGGCAGTCTATCAACATATGAGAAGTTATCCACGTCAGTCCGTTCGGACACTGTAAGATAGGGAAATAACAATTCATTAAAACAACAAAATTAGGAGATAATCTATTCAACCCTCTCAAGATTAGTGATATATATTAAATAACAACAAACATATCGTCATACCAGATCCTGTGCCCGTGTTCACGGACGATCGAGACGAATTGGAAGACCGACCACGACCCCTGCTCCCACTACTAGCAGACCGACCACGACCTTACTCAGCATACTCGAAGACACTAGAGTCCCGACGTGTCGACTTTGCCCTACGTCGACCTCATACCTTAGTATTTTCTGCGGGTTCTCCATAGTTTGACTGGTCGGGGTGTAACTCTTCGTATAAAATACGAGAGGCACTACGAATTACTACAGGCTCGCTCCCCGAAATTTTATCAACGAGCTTCCGAAAATGCTCGACGTCTTGTGCTGACTGATCCACAAACTCTGACATCTAGACTCCTTCTCCAATGACAAGTGTTTTCCAGAATGGATGGATCTGCTCTAAATAAATTCCATCACCTTGACGCAAACACATTCTTGCATGGTACAGGCACAAGGAATCCCATGTGATGTCAGAAAAGCACACCCGCAACGATATTCAACTTGATTGCTTAAGTCATGCATTCTCTTCAACCCCTGAGTCAATAATGACAAGCAGTGATGCAAAACTCGACCATTTATATGCTGAAACAAAGGACCTATGTAGTTTTTCAAATTTCGACGTCTCGAATCTTCAAGAAAGTTCCAAATATTGTCAGCTGCATTTCAATAGTCGAGTTCACGCGGTCGAAAAGAGTGTCCAGAGCGGCAGTCGATGTAGTAATCCACTTTTCAGAGCTGAATGTGCACTTTCCATCCTACAGTTTGTAGTGTTGCCGAAATGAAGGACTTTATTCGTCAAATTCAACACAAACTTTTCTTAATGCACCAACCACGTGTCTTCCACATACTCCGTGAGCACTGGCCAGGATTTGAAAGAATCTTTCAGATTACAGACTGATCTATCATAATCCGTCTGTGAATCAGAAATCATAACTCTCCTCCACTTTCCACGCCTAAACATTTCTGCAGACTTCTATTAGGATCTATAATTGCAAGTATACAAACATATATGCAATGCATGTAATCGTGTTTGCTCACTTTGATTGATTAGGTTGTTTGATTAAGATTAGTTTAATTAATCATCAAAATTAATATAGATTAAGGCCAAAAAAGCCAACAACTTCTTGTCCTTGCCGAAAACGTGGTATGCGTAGTTATACACGTCTTTGTTGATATGCCAGGTGCAAAGTAAATGAGCAGACTCAGGAAAAACCTCTGCCACTGGTTGCATCAGATCCAACTCCCGGTCCTTTATTATTGCAGTCGGGCTAACAATATCCAATAACAGATCTCGCAACCTCTCGAACACCCACCGGTAACTAGACTCGATCTCATCCTTCAAAATCGCATATCCGACGAGGAAATTCATGTTTGTTGGAGTAATCTCAACCATCTCAAACAAAGGCATCTTGTACTTGTTCATCTTATACGTCGAATCCATGTAGATTACGAAAGGGTATGTACGTAACAACTGAACTGACATCGGATGTACCAAAAATGTGTGAGTGAGGACATTAGTTTCTTCATCTGCCACGATCCAATGCAAATACTTATACTGCACTGCCTGACTGAGAAACTGCTGAGCGAGATTCCTATCTTCTGATTTCGTCCTCCTCATGTACTCTCTGAAGTTATAAATGTGTCTTTGATTGAGATTATCCTCCGAGAATTTCTCCTTTACTGCCAACAAAATGTTACGTGGTCTTACTTGTGCCTCAGTCATATCACGAACAATTTGCTTGGCCCCAGAACTAATTCCGCTGACCTGTCGGTGACTGATTGATCTTTTATATTAACCGCAAGTGCACGACCGCGTTGAAGTGGTGGCAAATACGGGTCGTCACTGGGAGGTGTGTCGACACATGGTTTGTTCGAAGGCGAGAGGTAAAAGAAGGAGAGAAAGATGTATTACACTAATCTAAACTACAAAGCTGAAATGAAATGGAGAAGAAACGATAAAACTAAACCCCAAAGGGGGTAGAGAAATAATGTGAATATAAAGATGTGTGTGTGTGTGTGTTCAATTAAGCTCCTCACAACATGTAGTGCATGAAATCATAAAACTACATCCAACTTTGCCTCTACATGAATTAAGATAAGACTACATCATTAAAACATACAAGACAATAATTGGAATGAAGCTAAATGAACTCATGTATAAAGACTAGACCCTACTATGCCTCCACATGAATTAAGATAAGACTACATCATTAAAACATACAAGACATTAGCTAAGGTAAAGGCAACAAGAGCACATACACTACAATTTGTGTTTCCAATATTAACTTCATCCATATCCTAACCTTATCATTCCCCATAAAATAGGCCCACTAATCAAAGCATAAGCTAAGCTTCATTCAAGAGCATTAGCATATCAAAGATAAGAGTGAAAACTCATTAGATGGTTATGGAAATCATATAAAGCTCAAGGGATAAAGATAACACTCACTTAATACACTACATGATTATATCACATATTTCTCCACCCCCCAAATGGGGATGGAACTACTCACACATATTTAAACTAACTACTCTAACAAAATGAAGCATTAAACTGAAATGAAACTATACTAAGCAAGCAAGAAATACTAAAGAAACTTAAAAGGAAAGGAAAGACTAAGCAAGCATGCACAAATTAAAAGACAAGACTAAAAGAAACTAGAAGAATTATTTTATTAACAATGACTCACATTGAAGGTAGCATTCATCTCCACCTTGAGTTTTTGCTTCAAGGCTCACTCCTTAGTACAGAGAATGCCACCAAGCAATGGGTAATTACAATGGAAGGTGAAGAGTTCTATTTATAAGCATGGAAAAAGCTAATCCGGGACAATCCCCCGATGTGGGAATAAAACAATACCAAAAATAGCCTAAACACATGATAATACAAGTCCAGGAGAAAGCTTAGCGGATCTGGGGCCATATGGACCGCCAATTAAAGGTCCACGACCGCCAATTGGCGGTTTATAAACTTCAGATCGCGTTGCTTTTGGTTGTGGGCTTTGCATGATGGATTTGTTGGTCTTGGATGCATCTACTTGGTTTGTTGGAGCTCCGACCCGAATCGAATTGACAAAATACTCCCCATGAAGGTGTGGAGTTTCCTGTTTTGCTCTTAGGTCCTTCTGTCTTACGTTCAGGTCCTTCTCCCTTGCATCTTGGTCCTCAGGTCTCACAAGTAAGTCCTTTTTCCTGCTTTTGGGTCCTTTCATGGCTCTTCTCTTCAAACCTCTTTATTTCTGAAATTCAAACATAAAACTCGTCACATAGCATTGCTTAGATGTAAGATAATGGATATAAGATACAAATATGAGCATGAAATGATGCCAATCAATGACCCTCTGAATAAACTGCAAGAGCATGGTTGTGCTGCCCATGGGTGGTATTAGAAACAACGACCCAGCCATCACGATCCCGTCGCTCGACTACTTTTACCAAAAAACGACAGCTGCAACCTTTTCTTTTTGTGTTCTTCCGTAGTGCAATACTCGTATCACGAGAACTCATTTCATGTCTTCTATCACATCTCAGGTAACAATCCGTCCGGTTATCTGCTTTTGATTTGTATGATGATATAACAAAAAATATCCGGCTCCTATGGCAACTTGTTTTGCCCATTTACAAGCTTCCTCGATTGTTGTAAATATTTGTTTACTATCAAAAAACACACTGTAATCTACTCCATCCCCACCGAACTCTTGCAACGGAACCTGAAAAAAATTAATTTAACAGAAATTATTAAAAAATTAAATAAAAGGGGGGGGGGGGGTCTGTACAAACAAACCCCGAGTCGAAAACAAATTCCACCTCCATTACCTCACCGGATCCAAGCGATTCGTCAGACATTTTCGTGGTGTTGTTACTGTGAATGTGAGTAAAACTGAGTCAAAAACATTATTTAAATACACGGGACGAAATGGGTATTAAGTGATTTGTTAAGGGCAAAAAGATAATTGTTGGGGAGATTTAAGTAATTTTCCGGCGACGAATAATAGCTCCCATAAAAAATCATCACAAACAATCATCCCACTTTTTTATAACTCAAAGGACTTAATTGTGAAAGGAAATTGATTATTGAACGCCTTTTCCTCGGAGTCGCAGCCACGTTAGCATCATTGCTAAGGGGGTGGGTGGTTTTCCGGATGTAGGAAGATGATTTTATTTGTTTCCAAACAAATTGTGTTTCCCAAAATTTTGAAGTTATCCCAAAAAAACAAGACTGATCACATTCTGGACACGACTTTTCACATTTTTGTCAAGTCTGGACCAAACCATGACCATTATGGACTGAGTCTGGACACATTCTGGACAAATTGGACAGTCTGGACTGAGTTTCGACAATTGTGTCCAAAACCGTGTCCATTTTGGATAGAGACTATATCCATTTTGGACTTAATATGGACCGAATGTGAACAGTCATGTCAATTCTGGACTGAGTATGGACTAAGTTGGACAATCGTGTCCATTCTAGTCTGAGTCTGGACGAAGATTGTGTCCATTCTAGACTGAATATAGACAAAATGTGAATAGTCATGTCCATTTTGGACTAAGTCTGGACATAATTTGGACAATTGTATCCAGAGTCGTGTGCATTATGGACTGAGTATGGACAAAGATTGTATCCATTCTGGACTGAGTATGGACGGAATGTGAACAATCATGTTCTTTTTTGGAAAGAAAACTCCAATTTTTTTGGGAATCACAATTTGTGTGGAAACAAATAAAGTCATATTTTTTATCGGGAAACCCCCACCCCTTAGTAATGGTGCTAACGTGGCTGCTGACTTGGCTGCACATCCGTGTATCAGCACCCATTGTGAAATACCCGTAATTTCAACAAATTCTAATAACTTTGATGGCTTTGCAAAACACTTGAAACTGTGCTCCAACCTTTACCCACAACCAATCGTATTAAACAAGGATGTTGCAAATTTTATATTTACTTACAATAAAAATACAATTTTTACTTGTCTTACACCTCGGGTGCAAACTCTGGAATGGGTAATGGGAGGGGTAAGTGTGTGATTTATCTATGTTCTACCCATGCCTGACCCGCTACGATCGTGTTAACATCTTTAAATATTACGTATATCGTATTCCAAATATTATGATTTTCAACGTCTTTAATCTACATATGTTGTAGATCAAGATCTACGATTTTCAATTTTGAGTTTAGAATTGATTTTATTGTCAAACACAACTGTGTGTCAGCAAAATTTAAGGGTTGTAGACTCCTCTTCATATATATAATATATAAGAATTATCCAGTAAGAACCAACAAATTTAGTTCTCATGGTGAGAACGAACATTTTTTTTTGTGTTTTCAAAATACCAAAACTACCATCACCTCTTCCCCCACTCTATCGTTCCCATGCCCACGCCTCAATCCACCCCTCATCACCACCTACTTCCTTGCCAGCGACCTCCCATGATTCCACAACTTCAACGTCTTTCCTTGCCGGACAACCTCCCATGATTCGGACGACTGACAGTCTCTCCTCGTCCCTAAACATCTTTCTCCCTCAGAATCCCAACCATTTTGATTGGTTACTCTTGCTCTCTTCTACTTTGTGGATGTCCTCATTGATTTTATTTGTGGGTTTTCCTGGAAATAGCGAGTTCTCTTCTTGATCCCCATCATTTTTGGTAGTCTTGATCTCTTTCATGTCAGGGATTGTTCTTTTAACACAATTTTGATTCTTGATGAGCAAGAAAGTATCTTAGTTGTCTTTTCTATTTGTTTCAGTTAACAAAGTTGGTATCTTCGGGGGATTTTATTCCTTTCATAAATCATCTTTGTTTTGTTGTTTATAAATTTTAATACACCTTTTGTAATTAGAAGGCCAAAGTGGGGAAGTCAAATGTTATATAAGAGCAATCATTGTAGGAATTCTTTTGAAGGACAAAAATTTACTATTTTTAATTTATTTCCAATTTTATACCCAAAATACCCCCCAGCAACCTCCAAACACCTTATGATACTACTCCATCCCCCACATCCCAAACAAATCACCAAATTCTCCCCTTTCCCCCACCAAATCCCAAACATTCCAACCCGCCCCCGCCCCCCGGTACCACCGCCGAACCTGCCCCATCCCTAGTCCCCCAAGCCCTACCGACCTGCCGTCTTCTTCCTCCAATGACCTCCCCCAGGTCCCGCCGCCCCAATCCCCCTCCCCCCAGTCCCACCGCCTCATTGCCTTTCTGTATTGGTTATATAATAGATGGAACATGGGCAATGTCTCTCCATCTTTAAGAACATATATTGTAAATATAAATGTCATTGTCTTAACAAAGAAATCAGTGAATCTCATTAAACAGTGGTTGCATACGCTTCTTTAATTTATGTCGATTTCTTTTGAATTTTTTTTAATTGTAATGTTCCAAATAATCTCACTAAACAAATAATTATTATGATGACATGTAGAAGGAATAGGTCCAAGGATGTTGATTTCTTGTAAAGTGGAGATTTGTTAGAAATATTAAGGGAGGGAGATTCTTGCTAGAAATTGGTGGATTTCACTAACCAGTGGTTGCATACGACCCAACTTATTCAGCTCAACAAACGACCCAACTTATTTAGCTCAAGAAACGACCAATGTTATTTAGTATTAAAAAATGACCCAGCTTATTTAGCTCAAGAAAATGACCCAACTTATTCAGCTCTAGAAAACGGCCTAGCTCATTCAACTCAAGAAACGACCCAACTTATGTAGCTCAAGAAAATGACCAAACTTCTTTAGTTATAGAAAACGACCCAGCTTGTTCAACTCTAGAAAATGACCCTACTTGTTTAGCTCAAGAAAACGACCCAGCTTATTTAGTATTATTAAACGACCCAACTTATTTAGTATTAAAAAACAACCTAGCTTGTTTAGTATTATTAAACGACCCAGTATATTTATTTATGTTTTGTGAAATCGCAGATGAGTACCAATGAAACATCATTTGACAAGCAATTGTTCGTGGTGAAGTCCTACAAAAAGAAGAGATTGTTTGGTGTTCAATAATCTCTTGTCCCAAGAAATCCATTCAGTTTGGACAAGGTTTAAGATCTTTTTTATTCATGTGATGTTTATTATATCCAAGTTTAGTGTAATGTATATTGAAAGTTTGAAATGTTATTTTTGTGGGTTAAAAACAAAAAGAAGGGATCCACCCGACCACAAGTTGTAAAGAAAGGCTTAGGATCTTCACCAAAGTGGCTATTGTCATACTACCCAAGCACATTCATAAAGAATTTGAAGTCCATTGAAGGAAAGTTGATGAATGAGCATTGAAAGCTTTTAGATGACACCCCTTTCGCCCCATTCTTCCATCTTAATACGGAGTTCACAATGGATAAAAGTTTTGTCTACGATGTTGTCAACACATGCAATCACATCAACAACAGTTTCAAATTTGGAGAAAACGTGATTGAGTTGTTAATGTGAGGTTGGGCTCGTTCTGGTTAATACGCTCAAATTTTAGAGTCGAGTTGAGCATTTTTATGCGAGGTTGGGCTCGTTCTGGTGAGAGTGCTCGACTTGAGAGAGTGCATTTTTCTGAGATGGACGGTCTTGGTGATCGGCCATCTCTGCCTCGTGCTCCTTTGGAGCGTGAGGCCGAGTCTTCTCGTGGTGATGGGGGAGACCGGGTTCCATAACTGGATTACCTCGGTCCGCTCCCACCACCACGTAGACCTCCTTCTCCTCCTCCTCTGACTCGAGAGGAAGGGGATTCAGTCAAGATCGAGTTCTTGGTGTACCACCACCTTTAGCTCGACAGGATAAACCGATGACTTTGTGGGAGCAGACCCATCATGTTCGGACCACGCAACCTTCTTGCATAGTTCTTCCCCCAGCTCGCGGGAACAACGATGAGCTGAAACCTCAATATGTGAGCATGCTTCCTACCTTCCCTGCGAATAAGAAGGATCCGTATATTTTTATACGTGAATTCGAGGAAGTATGCTCCATGTTCAAGCTTCAACAACTTGATGAGGATTCAACCCGGTTGAGGATGATTTCTTTCACATTGAAGGATAACGCGAAGAAATGGATGTACAGGCTCCCGGCGAGCTCTATTCGGTCTTGGGATGACTTTGTGACCGTATTTTTGAAGAGATTTTTCCATCAAAGGAAAACTTAACAGATACGGCACCAGATACATCAAATGTATCAGACTGAGACCGAATCTTTTCATGCTTTCTTTGAGAGGTTCAAGGACCTTCTCCAACAGTGCCCTCATTATGGACTTGAGCTATGGCAGCTGTGCCAGATTATTTATGAGGACTTCAACTACAACACCCGCACATTGTTGAAGTCGATGTGTCATGGTGATTTCCAAATGAAACCCATCAATAAGGCATGGGACACTTTTGAGTTAATGGTTGAACGTACCTTTGAGTGAGATACCATGAGAGAGCCACCAGCCGCCAGGTCTTCTGGTCAGGCTTGATCATATCAAGTTGAGTCAACTATCACGTCTGAGGCAAAATTGACTGCTCTCATGCGTAGGATTGAGAGTTTAGAGTTCGACCGAGCTCCTGTAGCTCAGGTCGCTACTCCCAGGTGTAGTAGGTATGGACTTACGGGCCATGATGACTTGGAATGCGCTTACGCTCCAAGGGATACTGAGCATGCAAATGTGATGTATTAACAGAGGCCCCATAACGACCCGTATTGTCACTCCTACAACCCGGGATGGCGTAACCATCCTAACTTCTCTTGGGGGCCTAGTGGGGGTCATGGTACGAGCTATAACACTCAAACTCAACCTCCACGCCCATCGGCGACCTACCTACCCCCACATTTAAGGTCTCAACACCATAATTACCAACCTGCTCAGGCCTCATCATCGGGTTATTCTAACCAAACTACACTACCCCAACGGGTTGACCCGAAGGACCCCATGAAAGGAATGTGTTCTAAAAGTTTTACTTTTATATGTCAATTATTATAAATTGAATGTGCAAACATTTTGTTCCTTGATTGTGGTATTCGTCTTATGGAAGTGTTAAGGAAGAGACACTTGGTCCTTAACCGTAGAGCTCTAAAAGACAATGGTTTACATAAATCAAAAGTTATTCACAATCATGGTAATTAACATGGAACATTAATTACCGAGATAAGATTGACGTGTTGGTCATCAATTGTTGTAGCTCTACAAATAATTGACGACACGAGTATATAAAAGAGGAAAAGATTACTTTTATATATTGAATAGACCTAACAAGTAAAACATTATAGAATTGTGTTTCGTGTCATTAATGTTTTACTGTGTCTTGGATCCTAAGATATGAGACTTATATCTTTTCACTCAAGAAGTGCTTAATTTGATTATTGTCAAAAGCTATCAATGAGTATAGTGATAAAGGCAATAGTTGGTTGAACATGACTTGTGCTGGAAAAGATAGTCAGTCAAACGATTATCATTGCCCATTTTAATTGAGTGATGATATTTGTGGGCCACTTGATAAAGCAAAATTATAATGTGCACAATGTAACTTGAGTTAAGTTACATAGTTATAATTAGCTTAAAGAGATCAAGAAATGAATATAATACAAAGGTGATACATTTCTACTTTGTATATATTCTTAATATCATGAGGCAAGGGACGGACACAACTGGTGCACTTACATAACTAAATGGATCGTGTTTTGGTTTGGGTGGAACAAAGACATCTATGCTAATTGGGTAACTATAATGTGTAGCTAGATACCGCTTATAGTTTGAGATATTAAGTGTTTAATATCGCTGCCAATTTGGCTTAGATCCTCCTATAGGTCACACCACAAAACTAGGAAACAAGATGCTTGATTTTAAGTTCATATGATGTGTCAGGTTTCATATGAAAATGGGACACATGTGGTGAACGAATAAAATCAATGTCATGAGAATTGACGTAATTAGAGTCATAATAAATTCATATGAGGTGTATATATTATGGGGTGTAATAATATTACATAAGATAATATATTACATAATATATGAATTTGCTAAAAACCCCAAAAGATCAAATTTTGTTGGAAATAAATCCAAAATTTGACAAAGGCAAAATCAGGGTCAAACACGGTGAACCGTTCAGGGTTCGGTCGACCGGGGAATCTTCGGGTCGGTTAACCGGTTGACCGAAATTGTCTAGAGTGCGTGGACAATCGGGTTCGGTTAACCGAATGTGAACGGTCAACCGAGAAAAAGTATTTTTGGTAGACCGAAGGTGACACGGTCTTCCGATGACTATGCTCCAGGAGAAATTTTGGTGAGTCATCGGTAGACCGAAGAGAAGACGTGGTTCGTCCGAATTCTTCCAGAGAATTTTTTCATGCAGATTCGGTCGACCGTGTAGCTCACGGTGCACCGAACACATGTTAAAACTGAATGGTTCGGTTAACCGAGAAAAATTCTCGGTCAACCGAACAGTGCGATTTCTGCCTGAATTATTAAGAGATTAATTAGATCATGAGTGAATTTATTCCAGATTTAATTAAAACGTTTTATATGATGCTTACGTGGAAATTAGAGATTAATTTTTGGAGAGTTAAGAAAGAGATCATGACTAAGGAATAGTTCTTGATAAGGATGTTTTGGGAGACTATAAAAGCACCCCTCCTCCTACATGTTTATGTTAATGCAAAAATTCTTTCTCTCATTAATCTCTCCTCTAATCACCACGAAGATCTCTTATTAATTTTGTGTTTAGGAGATAGAAATCTCAGGAGCTCAAATATGGGTTATTAGCTAGATTCTATGCCTTATTAGAGATTGATTGGCTAGCTCCTTTTTCTATAATCTTGTTTAGAGTTTGGTGTACACTCGGAGGCAAATCGGTGAACGATTCTACGGGCAGCGCGACTCCTGATCTTCAAAAGGTTTTAGAGAACCTTTAGGTATGATTCTCTCTTTGTCATTTATTTTAAAATATGTAGGATTGCATGATATTAGAATAAACATAAAGTAATGTACATAAAAAATGTTGAAAATATGAAATCGATCTTGTATGTTGTATTAATTTTTTTAAAACATATACATACATAGGGACACGAAATCCTACAGTGGTATCAGAACATTTAGTTCATATTTTCAATGATTAGACTATATAATTAATTTTAGTTTACCATCTACAATCGAAACAATTCATGTTCTATGTCTTTTTCGAGTTTTCCGATAGTTTTGTTGATTTAATTCTAATTGATCCTTTTGATAGTTTTAAATGTTTTGAAACACATCATGTGAATGTTAGAATTAAAATTTAGACTTATGTCTAATATATAAAATTTTCGTTTTTAATTAAATGATTATTTGATAAGGAATCGAAAAAATGAAAAAGGCATATGTTTATCTTTCTTTAAATTTTTTATTTTTAGAAATTGGATAAACAGCGGTTCAAATGTTTTGTGTATTCAACTATGGATGCATAAAATCATGTTTTGTGTATTCAACTATAGAATGATTATAGATGCATGATAAACTAAATCGAGTAATATATAGTATATGTACATGCGTTGCTCGAGTTCTCTAATGCAGGGATATGTGAGTTTGCATGTTCCGAACAAGCCATATGTGAATGAATGAATGAATGAATGAATGCGTATGTTATTATTATTCAATCACAGGGGCTTATGTATATGTGAAAGCCAAATTTCTATGTATTTGCATGCATATGAGAGGATTTTTACATAGGATTTGCACTAGACAATTTTCAAAAATTGAGAGATGCATGTTTATATTTTTTGCAATATCAACATCCATGTTGCAAGAGGAAGACGCTGAAGAAGCGCGTGGATCAAGGACGCGGGAACATATAAATTCACACAATGTGTGTGTGAATGGATTTATTTATGTTTGTGTGCTTGATATATATGTGATTGTATGGATGAATGTTAGGATGTGTATAGATGATAAATATGCATGATCACCTAAATTCTAAAATCACATGTAAATGTTTAAATTGTCCAACCAAAAATTAAGAGTATTTTTCTTCCTTATTTCATCCACTAGCAGCCATCGATTGAGGGATATTCTGCTCGCCCTTGGTGGGAGATATCTTCCTCCATCTTTGGGAATAGTGGGAGATATAAGGTTGTATATTGTTGTGCCATGAATAGATGTACGAGGTGCGATTCACCCTTAGTGGACACCGAGTATATTTGTTTGTGAATACAATGGATTAACGTATCTCGTATCAAATGAAATAAGTTTTCTTAACAAGACCCGGAGCCCTAGCTCGGTTTTGAGAAAGAGAGTTTTTCTTACGAGGATTGGTCAAATTCCCTCTTAATTAAAATGACAAGAGTCATAAGAGTTTGAAAATGCAAACGTTGCGATATTTCGAAATGGTTATGATTAGAAAAATGTTTTCTTACCTTAATTTTATAATATATCTGATAGCCCTTAGCTAGTTTATATTATAATTGATAGGATCTTGAATTGCTGCATTTATGGAGAAAATTTTAATTTGCGGTATTTTTTTTAAAACATAAAATTGACATTAAATCCCATATAATTTATTTTGTAGAAATGTTGAATATTTAACCTATTGTGCGATCTATGATTGAAAAACGTCTTTTGGCAAATGATGGCTCAAACTTTATAAGCTGGCAACTCAAGCTCAATATCGTGTTGAAGTTTGAGAAACTATCTCATATTTTGGATGGTGAAATCCAAAAATTAAATGAGAAGGCAACCGATAGCGAGAGAGAGGAAAACGCCAAGTGGGAAGACCAAGAGAACCAGGTTCACGGTCTAATGTTAGCCTCCATGGGTGACTCGCTTCAAGCGAAATACTTGGATTCAAAACCTAAGAAGACCATGGAAGCTTTAACAAAGATGTTTGATTGACATCATTTCATGCTTATATTTGTATCTTATATCCATTATCTTACACCTAAGCAATGCTACGTGACGAGTTTTATGTTTGAATTTCAGAAATAAAGAGGTTTGAAGAGAAGAAGCATAAAAGGACCCAAAAGCAGGAAAAAAGACTGAGTTGAAAGGCTCAAGGACTAAGATGCAAGATCAAAGGACTTGAATGCAAGATAGAAGGACCAATGAGCAAACAAGAATACCCCACACCATCAAAGGGAGTATTTTGGCAATTCTATTTGGGTCGGAGCTCCAACAAGCGAAGTAGATGCATCCAAGACCAACAAATACATCAAGAAAAGCCCAGAATGAAAACCAAATGGATCCGGATCCTGTAGACCGCCAATTGGCGGTCTGGGACTGCTAATTGGCGGTCCTGGTTGGCCCGGGTCCGCTAAGATTTCTGGAGCACGTGTATTAGTGGATGTTTAGTCTATTTTTTGTATTGGTTTAGTCCCATACCGGGGGATTGTCTCGGATTACCTTTTTCTATGGCTATAAAGAGAACTCCTCCTCCTCCATTGTATTCTACCCATTGCTTGGTGGCATTCTTTCCAATTGGAGTAAACCTTGAAGCAAAAATCAAGGTGGAGAAGAGTGCTACCTTCAATGTGAGTCATTTAATAAAATAATTTTTCTTAGTTTCTTTTAATCTTGCCTTCTAAATTCTTGTATGCTTCTTTAGTTTTATGTCCTTTTAGTTTCTTTAATATTTCTTGCTTGCTTAGTTTAGTTTTGTTTCAGTAGAAGGTTTCATTTTAATGTAGGTTGTAGTGTAATGATTAGTGAGTAGTTCCATCCCCATTTGGGGGGTGGAGAAATATGTGATATGATTATGTAATGTAGTAGGTGTGTGTTATCTTAATCCTTTGAGCCTTATATGATTTCCATAACCATCTAATGGGATTTCACTCTTGTCTTTGATATGTTAATTGTTAGGATCTATGGCCCTCTAATCGCTTAGAAAAATGCGGAATTAAAAATATTAAGCGAAGGATTAAAGAGTAGAGACAATGCAAACCACAAATCGTCGACACCGGAGTTTAGAGAGGTTCGGCACCCACACCCGGGTCCTAGTCCTCCTCGCAAGCCTCGCTCGATCTCCCGAGCCTCGCTTACGGTTCCACTAACCGATCTCCGTTCCGGGCCGAGACCAACGCCGTTTACAACACCGAGCCTCGCGAACAACCTCGCCTCACTCGTGTCTCCTCTCAGAACCCGAGAGGGAGCTTCCTCGAAGCTTTTACAACTCTTTGATATGGAAGTTGAATCACACTCTAACTAACACTCTATACTTGAGCACACTTGGATATGATATTGGATTGGATATGCAAGTGGTGAAGTTTAGGCTTGAGTGTTGTGAATTGAGAGCTTGAAGATGGAGAGGATTTGGCTTTGAGTATTGGATAAATAGGAAGTGTTCAAGAAGTCCAAAGCAACTAAATGAGGTCCTATTTATAAGCCTCCAAGCTCATATAGCCGTTTGGGAGTTGGTGGAGAATGGACCAATGAGAAAGCAAGATGTGACTTAAGTTTGTCTAGAAATCGAGACAGATTCGGTCGACCGTTATCCACACGGTAGTCCGAAACATTGGTCTGAACTATGAACTCGGTTGACCGATTAAGTATCGGATCACCGTTCACCAACCTCCAGTAGCTTTTATCTATTTAGCCCGAATTAAGTTCGGTTCACCGAAGTCCATTCGGTTCACCGTTCCAAGGTGGACAGTAGAATTGATTGGGCTCTGTTCATGTCTAGTTCGGTTGACCGTCTATACTTCGGTTGACCAAAGTTAGCGCGGGTTTTGCGCTGACAATGCGTGGGAAATTGTTTTACCAATAACGGTCAAGTTAAATAGCCGTTGGGCTCCTAAAGCAATATGATTCGGTTGACCGAATGAAGTTCGGTGTACCGAATCTGGATAAGTCAATTGGGCTTTAGGTCAAGATTTAAATACGACCGTTGGAGCAAAGTCCAAATCCGGTCCAGGCTAATTCGGTCGACCGAAGGTGTTTCGGTCTTCCATTGGGGCAATTCCAGAGAACACCTAAGTTTCACTGTTGGGAAGTATTTGGCTATCCGATAGGTGTTCGGTGGACCGAACTAGGTAGAGTTCGGTTTATCGAGAAATGACGGGACAAAATCCTAGTGCTCAAGTTTACATAAAATCCTATGGACTCAATAAATATAAAGTTACATGTCTTGGTCCAAAGCTTTGATTACAAGTCTTGAGTCTTGATGTCCTTGTCCCAATGCTCATTTCCTTGATTGTCTTGATCAACCTATTAAGATAATTGCAAGTATACAAACATATATGCAATGCATGTAATCGTGTTTGCTCACTTTAATTGATTAGGTTGATTGATTAAGATTAGTTTAATTAATCATCAAAATTAATATAAATTAATATAGATTGGCTTGATGATTGATATGTAATGGGGTTTACCCTAGTTATTATTGTTTTATACATTGAGTATGTATGTGAAAGAAAACTTTAATAACAAGTGGGAGATTGAAGGGAATGTGTTCTAAAAGTTTTACTTTTAAATGTCAATTATTATGAATTGAATGAGAAATCATTTTGTTCCTTGTTTATGTTATTCGTCTTTTAGAAGTGTTAAGGAAGAGGCTCTTGGTCCTTAACTGTAGAGCTCTAAAAGATATTGGTTAACATAAAACAAAAGATATTCACAATCATGGTAATTAACATGGGACATTAATTACCGAGCTAAGATTGTCGTATTGGTCATAGATCACTGTAGCTCTACAAGTCAGTGACAACACGGGTACACAAAAGAGGAAAATATTACTTTTGTATACTGAATAGACCTAATATGTAAGACATTATAGAATTGTGTTTTCTGTGTCATTAATGTTCTACTGTGTCTTTCGTCCTTTGATATGAGACTTATATCCGATCACTTAAGAATTGCTTAATTAGACTAGTGTCTTGAGCTATCGATAAGTGTAGTGTAAAGGCATTGGTTGGTTAAGTATGACTTTTGTTGGAGAAGATAGTTAGTCAAAAGATTATCATTGCCCCTCTTAATTGAGTGATGATATTAGTGGGCCCCTTGATAAAGCAAAGTTATAATGTGCACAATGTGATTTGAGTTAAGTCAGATATTTATAACTAGCTTAAAGAGATCAAGAAATGAATACTAACACAAAGATGACACAATACTACTTTGTGTGTATTCTTAATATCATGAGGCAAGGGAAAGACACAAGTAGTGCACTCCATCACTAAATGGATCGGGTTTTGGTTCGAGTAGAATTAAGACATCTAACTAATTGGGAGCTATAATGTGTAGCTAGATACCGCTTATAGCTTGTGATATTAAGCTCTTAATATCATTGCCAACTTAGTCTAGATCCTCCCATAGGTCACACCGAAAAAACCAGGAAACAAGAAGCTTGATTTTTGGTTCATATGATGTGTCGGGTTTCTTATAGAAAATCATGACACATGTGGTGAACAGGTAAAATCAATTATGTTGTATATAACATAATTAGAATCATGATAAATTCATACGAGATGCATATATTATGGGGTGCAATAATTTATTATTGCATAGGATAATATATTGCATAAGTTGTCGACCGGGGAATCTTCGGGTCGGTTAACCGAATGGGGAACGGGTAAGCACAATTGGTTGACCGAAATTGTCTAGAGTGCCTGGACAATCGGGTTCGGTTAATCGAATGTGAACGGTCAACCGAGAAAAAGTATTTTCGGTAGACCGAAGGTGAGACGGTCATCCGATGACTATGCTCCGGGAGAAATTTTGATGAGTCATTGGTAGACCGAAGAGAAGACGTGGTTTGTCCGAATTCTTCCAGAGAATTTTGTCATGCAGATTCGGTCGACCGTGTAGCTCACGGTGCACCGAACACGTGTTAAAACCGAATGGTTCGGTTCACCGAGAAAAATTCTCGGTCAACCAAACAGTGCAATTTCTGCCTGAATTATTAAGAGATTAATTAGATCATGAGTGAATTAATTCCAGATTTAATTAAAACGTTTTAGAGGATGCTTATGTGGCAATTAGAGATTAATTTTGGAGAGAATAAGCAAGAGATCATGACTAAGGAATAGTTCTTGATAAGGATGTTTTGGGAGACTATAAATGCACCCCTCCTCCTACATGTTTATGTTAATGCAAAAATTCTTTCTCACATTAATCTCTCCTCTAATCACCATGAAAATCTCTTATTAATTTTGAGTTTAGGAGAAAGAAATCTAAGGAGCTCAAAAAAGTGTTATTAGCTAGATTCTAAGCCTTATTAGAGATTGATTGGCTAGCTCCTTTCTCTCTAATCTTGTTTAGAGTTTGGTGAACACTTGGAGGCAAATCGGTGGACGATTCTACGGGCAGCGCGACTCCGGATCTTCAAAATGTTTTAGAGAACATTTAGGTATGATTTTCTCTTTGTGATTTATTTTAATATATGTAGGATTGCATGATATTAGAATAAACACAAAGTAATGTACATAAAAATTGTTGAAAATATGAAATCGATCTTGTATGTTGTATTGATTTTTTTATAACATATAGATAAATAGGGACACGAAATCCTACACCCACTCTAGAACAAACCCTTCACGCGTTCATGCAGAGCACACAAACCATGTTTACGGCCAGCAATAATTCGGTCAAAGCATTGGAAATGCAACTTAGCCAGTTGGCTCATCAGCTCCATGAACGCCAGAAGGGTCAATTGCCGAGTCAACCTGTGGTAAATCCCAGGGGTCAACCAGCTCATGCTAGGCAGAATGTACACAATGTTGAAAATGACCCTTCCCAACATGCCAATGTTGTCCATACCTTAAGATCGAGAAGGGTTGTTGACAACAATGTGGAAATGCCTGAAGCCAACCCTTTTGGTGACTCTTCCGCGGAGGGTCGTGAGTCGGTCAAGGAACCTAATTCTGAGACTCATCCTCATGACAGTTATGTTCCCAAGGCACCATTCCCTCATAGGTTGACTAAAAAACGTGATGAGCATTCAGACAAAAACGTTGAGGTACTTAGGCAAGTCAAGGTGAACATCTCGTTGTTGGACGTTGTTCAACAAATACGACCGTATGCCAAGTTCCTTAAGGACCTTTGTACCGTTAAGAGAAGAACAAAGTTCCCAAAAAATCATTTTTGGCTGCCAATGTGAGCTCGATATTGACACAACCCATGCAAGTCAAATACAAGGACCCAGGTTGTCCAACTGTCTCTTGCATGATCGGTAATGTGACAATTCCTCAAGCTTTATTGGATTTGGGAGCATCTATGAACCTCCTGCCTTACTCTATCTATGTCAACCTTGGAATAGGCGATCTTAAACCAACGAGGACAACCCTCAGTTGGCTGACAGATCCGTTAAGATTCCACGAGGGAGTGTGGAGGATGTCCTTATTAATGTGGGTGAGTTCGTATTTCTAGTTGATTTCATCATCTTGGATACTGAACCTGTGTCCAACCCACAAGGACAAATTCCAACGATCCTTGGGAGGCCTTTTCTTGCGACATCTAATGCTTTGATCAATTGTTGCAATGGCTTGATGAGGTTGTCTTTTGGAAACCTCACAGCGGATTTCAACATCTTTACTCTTGGTAAGCAAGACAGGCTCTTCAACGATACTGTCGGAGTCAATTTCATTCATGACACGGATAATCCCGAGTCATTAGGCATGTTCGACTAACATTGACATATTATTGAGGTGCCTAATGACCATGTTGCGAGTGAAGAGGATCTTGAGGAATTTGCTTATGAATCTCTGGATGAGGAGGCACATCTCTTATACCGTGGCCCTTGAGCCACTTGAAATTAACTCTGAATCCAACAAGGACCCACCTCCGATCGAGCTTAAACCTCTCCCCGATAACCTGAAATACTTCTTTTTAGGGGATAATGAGACATTGCCACTCATTATTGCTTCTGATCTTGCACAAGATCAAGAGGTTGCCCTAAAAAAAGTGCTCTTTGAAAACAAAGAGGCTATCAGGTGGTCCTTGAAGGATATCAAGGGAATTAGCCCTGGTATTGTTCAGCATCAGATCCACATGGAAGAGGATTCTAGGGCCCGCCGGGACCCACAATGAAGATTGAATCCTGTACTGAAAGAAGCCATCCGAATGGAGGTTCTTAAGCTTGGATCATGACATAATCTATCCTATCTTTGATAGTTCGTGGGTGAGTCATGTCCATGTGGTTCCCAAGAAGTCAGGCGTGATAGTTGTTGAGAATGAGCATAATGAGCATATACCAACATGCCTGCAAACTGACTGGCGAGTTTGCGTTGATTGTCGCAAGGTCAATGCGGGAACGCGGAAACATCATTTCCCATTTCCATTCATTGATCAGATGTTGGAAAGGTTGACCGGACAAGAGTATTATTGTTTTCTTGATGGATACTCCAGTTACAACCAAATTCCCATCACCCTCGAGGATCAAGAGAAAACCACCTTTACTTGTCCCTGTGGCACGTTTGCCTACCGTTGCATGCCTTTTGGGTTTTGTATGCGCCGACAACGTTTCAAAAGTTTATGATCAGCATCTTCTCCGATATGGTAGAGCATTTCCTTGAGATTTCATGGATGATTTTTCCATATTTGGCGCTTTCTTTGATGAGTGCCTTCGTCACTTGAGCCGTGTCCTCAAGCGATGCCGTGAGAAGAACCTCTTTCTCAATTGGGAGAAATGTCACTTCACGGTGAAGCGAGGGATTGTACTTGGACATGTGGTCTCAAGTAGGAGAATTGAGGTTGATCCTGCCAAAGTGGGTCTGATTGCTAATCTCCTACCACCACGTAATGTGAAGGATATCCACGTCTTTTTGGGGCATGCTAGATTCTATCAGCGGTTCATTCAGGATTTTAGTAAAATTGCTCGACCTCTTACCGCCTTGTTGGCTAAGGATGCCATTTTTGAGTTCACAACGGATTGCCACCATGCCTTTTTGACCTTGAAGAATGAGTTGACTTCAGCTCCCATAATTAAGGCACCGGTGTGGACTGAACCCTTCGAGTTAATGTGTGATGCATCTGACTTCACTTTGGGAGCAGTTCTTGGGCAACGATTGGACAAATTGCCTCATGTGATCTACTATGCCAGTAGAACATTCAATGATGCCCAATTGAACTACACTGTGACCAAGATGGAATTCTTAGCGATCATATTCGCTTTGGAGAAATTTCGGTCCTACTTGATTGGCTCCCAAGTGATTATCTATTCTGGTCACACAGCCATCAATCACCTCATGGTGAACAAAGATGCAAAATCCTGACTATTGAGATGGATCTTGTTGTTACAAGAATTCGATCTCAAGATTCTGGACAAAAATGGTGTGAAAATGTTCTAGCAGACCACCTGTCTCGTCTAGATTCGACCAACCCACAAGACCAAATTATTAATGACAAATTTCCTGACGAGTAGTTGTTCACGATCGAAGATAACCCTTGGTTTGTCGACATCGTGAACTACCTCGTGACCGAGCAACTTCCTGTGGGTCGGTCAAAATCTGACCAAACCAAATTTAGATCTTATGTCAGATTCTTTCATTGGGATGACCTCTACCTATTTAAATACTACTCTGACCAATTTTTCAGGCAGTGCATCCCACATAACGAGTTCCAAAGTGTGCTCCATTTCTGCAACTCTAAGGCATGTGGAGGACACTTTGGATCGAAGAAAACTGCCACCAAGATGCTCCAATTTGGATTCGACTGGCCTTCTCTTTTCAAAGATGCTTACGACTTTTGTAAGCAATGTGATAGGTGCCAGCACCTTGGTAGGATTAGTCGACGTGACATGATGCCTTTGCAAAATGTCCTTGTTGTCGACATCTTCGATGTGTGGGGCATCAACTTTATGGGTCCCTTCCCGAACTCGTTCGGGAATGTTCACATTTTGGTGGCAGTTGACTATGTGTCGAAGTGGGTTGAGGCTATACTCACAAAGACCAATGACAACAAGGTGGTCACCAAATTCTTAAGGGATATTTTTGCACGATTTTGTACTCCTCGTACCATAATCAGTGATAGGGCTACCCACTTCTGTAATTGCTCCTTTGAAGAGCTTATGAGGAAATATTTGATCACCCACAAGCTTGCGACCCCATATCATCTGCAAACTAGTCGGCAGGTTGAAGTGTCTTACCGTCAATTAAAGCAAATCCTTGAGAAGACAGTTAATTCCTCGAGGAAGGATTGGTCAACTAAGTTGAATGACGCGTTGTGAGCCTTCCGCACCGCGTACAAGACCAATTTGGGTATGTCCCCATATCGAGTAGTGTATGACAAGGCTTGCCACCTACCCGTCGAGTTTGAGCATCGTGCTTTCTGGGCAATCAAGAACCTGAATATGGATCTTGCGATCAACCCCGCAAACTAGTAGGGGTGCAACGTAAACTCGACATTGTGGAGTTGGAAGAGCTACGCAATGATGCGTATGAAAATGCCAAAGTCCCGAGCCAAGTTGTTTCACTATCGCATGATTATTCGAAAGGTGTTTACAGCCGGGCAGAAGGCATTGCTCTACAATTCCCAGCTTAATCTGTTTGTGGGTAAGCTCCGCAATCGCTGGTTTGACCCTTTTATTGTCCAAACCGTGTTTCCTCATGGAGCGGTTGACATCCTGAACCCAGGGAATGGGGACGTATTCAAAGTTAATGGACAACGCCTCAAACCCTACTTGGAGGGGGCACCAGCCGACGTCGAGGAGGTCATGTTCCTTCATGAACCTCTCTCGCACCCAACCATTCATGTTCCTCCATGAATGGTTGGGCTTTCATGTTTGTATAAAGTTAACTTTGAAAAAAATATGAAAAAAGAAGAGAAAAAGAACAAGAAGAAGAAGACTCCTTCAGAGTATCCTTTTAAAAAAGGAAGAAGAAACAAAGAAGAGAAAAAAAGAAGAAAAAAAGCGCAACATAGCCCGCTCTCGCATTTGTTCAGAGTATCCTTGCAAAAAAGATTGTCCCACGGGACGTGCTTGCCCACCAAGCAGTGTACGCATTCCCACCATTAGAAATTCGCATTGCTCCTTTTGTCCACTCCCTTTCTCCTGCTCACCATTAGATACACCCATACTCCCATGCATGCTACATGCATTTCCCTCATGTGATTCCTTGTTTGCATGCCACACCCCATCATGTTACTTGGGCCCATGCAAAATAAGCATGTGCTCCTCATCTGGTATATGACCTCCACTAGTGGCACCTTTTCGTTTTCTTGACAAGCACCACGCCCCAACTTCATCATGTAATTCAGCCCCTTGCAAAGCACACCTATCTGCATGTTGTGCACTATCTCTCTCATTTCCATCCTTCGGGTAATAACCTCCACCTACTTCAACCTTTGGGTAAGCACCATGCACACTCCTCATGTATAGCCTCTCATGCACTTCTATCCTTTTGTGCACCCTCATTTGTTGCACAAATCCTTGAAGAATTCTCATTCACGTGACAATGCTTTGATCCTCCACTAACTTTAGCTCCAATTGGTTGCTTCAAAACCTCTTGTCCAGCCTTTTCCCCTCCACTTACACCACCTCCTATTGGTTGATTCATTTACACTTGTAGTGGCGACGAAAAGGTGCACTCCACATTACTATTTTTGCCCTCCACTATCTCATCCTTGTTCTTGCCACTCAACCCCACTTCTATTGGTTGTCCCTCCCCACTATTGTCCCCACAAAGGGTGAAAGTTGTTGGAATCCGTTGCTTGTATCTCCCTTCTTGTGCATGAGACAAAAATGAGTATTCAACCTTACTATTTTTGTTCTCCACATGAATTTCCTCTTTTGTGCCTTCGCTTCCTCCTAACGAAAAACATCCTTCTCCATTTTCTCTTGAACAACCCACGTCACTTCCATTACCTTCGTCCATTACCTCCATTATGAGGCTGTGATCTTCAACCTCTCTCTGCCCAACCGGCTCCAAGGTGTTTTTGGCTCTAGCATCGGATTTTTTCCTTGTTTCTTCCCCACTCTTGCTCTTCTTTCATTTCTCAATCAACACCTTCTTTATTGAAGCCCGTGATGCTCTTTGAGCAAGGACTCTCATTATGCCCAAACATGCAACAAGACGAACTAAATGCCGACTTCCATTCATAATCCACCTGTACCACCTCGCCCTCCTCTTTCTCATTGGTTACCAAAACACGTGATGGGTATTCGAATGTATCTTGAACTTCAATGCAATCTTGTGCATAAACTAGCTGGCGACTTGTTGTCGTGTTCTCATCCATGAAAAGTGGGTTACCCAACACAAAAGCAAGTGTTCCAAGAATCTTCCTTGACCAAAACTTGAGATCGAGATCGGGAAAACAAACCCAAATAGGAACCGTACCCACCTTCTCTTGAGCTTTGTTTTCGGCCGACCAAGGTTGAGCTTTGTCCTATGGCTGATCCAATCGGTCGAACTGAGCACTAGTTCGGTCGACCGATTTGGCTCAGACAATTTAGGTTAAGGTTTTGGTGTTAAGTTTGGGTGCCTATTGAAGTCCAAATGTTATGAGATTTTGTGTGTGACTTCTGCAAGGAACCTAATATCTATGTGATTGGTTATTTACTCTTGTATATCGGGGCAGGCTGCCACAATACATAGATTCCCATGACTCAAAAGAATTATAAATTACATGTCTTCAATGAGCTTGATTACATGTCTTGACTTTAATTCATTTCTTCCCTGAAGCTTGATTACATATCTTCAATATATTTGCTACGCAATATGTGTGCAACACTACATTGATTACAATTAAGATTAAGTTGATTAACTCATCAAAACATAGATTGGGTTGATTAACAATCATATCTAAGTCACGGCCCAAATCTCTCCTAAATGGTGGGTGTCCCCACCCAAGGGTCTACAAAGAACTGGATATGGGCCCTAGTTCCTACAACAAGGCGAAAATGAGCGGTGGCTAACTGTCTAACTCGGAGTACCCCCTTCCATGCCCATGAGCACTATGCAGGTGGACGGACCATCCAGATAGTCTTGTTGCGCAGGTACTTTGTCCTCATCCACCATAGCCAAAGGGAGCCAGTCTGTCCTGCAATGAGCCAGAATAGGCAGTGCATACCAGCATCATTGCAATATGTCAATCGTCTAAAGCCCAAGCCCCACTCCGACTTACACATACAACAATCTTTTCAAGATATCACCACCGGTGCCTTCTTCGAGTCCCCACATATAAAGTGTCACATAATTGAATCAATCTCCTTAAGCACTGCCCGAGGAAGCAAGAACGCTGAGCTCCAATAGATGCTGAAGGTAGCAGGAACACTACCCACGAGCTCCACCCTTTCTGCCATGGATAGCAACGCACGTTGCCAAGACGCAAGCCTACCCCAAACTTTATTCACTAGTTGCGCACATGCACCCCTACTCATCATAGAGGTGAAGAGAGGCAATTCTAGGTACTTAACCGGGAACTCGGCTCTACACATACCCAACTAGTCCAAACTGGCTCCCCGTTCCTCATCTTGGCCACCAAAGAACACCTGACAATTCTCCGAGTTCAACTACAACTCTAACATGTCCGAAAATACCTCCACAGTAGTCCGGAAGATCCCAGGCTTTCTGCATGTCCCTTCTCGCGAACACCAGACTTTTGTCCTTCCCACTCTCCCTCCACCTTTTATCTCCACCTCTCTCCTTCTCCTTCCATCTCCCACCTTTTACCCTTCAACATTTCTCTCCCCTATCTCTCCATATCTCTTCATATCCATTCCTTCTTCTTCTTTCTCTCCTTCTCTATCTCTCTCCCCCACACTCATCGTTTTTTACTCTCTCCTCCTTCTCTGTCTTTCTCTACATCTCCTTCTGCACATTCTCTCTCTCCTTGTTCATTCTCTTTCTCGCATTCTCTTTCTCCCGTATTTTATTCCTTTTCCTATTTCCTCCTCTCGTTTTCTTCTGTCTTTGCGTCTCTCTACCATTCACTCTCGTTCCTTCTCTCTCACCCTCTCCTTCTCTCCATTTCCTTCTCCTTCACTCTTTTTTTCAAAGCAAAAGGGAGGCGTAGCCTCTATTGTATTGATGTATGTAACCATTTACAACCTACAAAAAATTTCTATTACAACCCTCGAGTCATGCTTGATGCATAAACTAGAATCTACCTTTATCAACATTCAACGCGCCACCCTAGTGGTGTATCAGCCAGCTCCAATACTCTCATACAATCTCAATGCCACATAGTCGTCTCTAATTTTCTTTATCCTTGTAACCATCACACGCACCGCGCCCTTTATAAGAGTGCCCACGTCCTCGGGTCGACACTTCTCGTTATCAAAAATCCGCCTATTTCGCTCTTGCCAACACTCATAGATGGTTGCAGCAAAGGCAATTTTCGTGGTGACCTGTTGCATCAGGGGCCCTCGCACCATTTTCAACCTCTCCACTTCCGTAGCAATGGTAAGGGCTATGCTAGTGTCCATCCGTAGTATCCACAACATTTGTACCCAAACCATTCAGGAGAAGCGACATTCCAAGAATAAATGTGCCACATCCTCATATTTTTCCTCACATAGTACACAAAGAGGGTCGTGAAGTGATCCCTTAGCTCGCATAAGTGCCTTAGTAATCAGCCTTCCTCGCATGGCTCTCGAAAGCGTAAAGGCATGCTTGCGTATGTGATACTTGTGCCAAACCGTATCAGTCCAGCCCACTTTCCTTTGTCGAGGTACCACCCAACTCCACGCTTCCTTTGCTGAGAATGCTTCACTCATTGCTCCAGCTCTAATAGTAGTATGTTGTCCCCCGTGGATTGGAATTTGCAAGATTCTAGGCCATAATACCGTCATCTCTAGGGACCTTAGCTCGGGGAGAGTCCAAGCACCTTCATGAATAAAGTATGATAACAAAGTATCCCTTGGCATCCCCATGTCGTACTGAAGACTCTCCCACCTAGGTGTGGAGAGTAAGGGATGCCCGTAACATTGGTCAGTAAAAAAACAAATTTCTGTCCCATCTCCCACTTGGTATTGGAATTTATCCTTCGCCACTTCCCGGACACTTAGAATACCCCACAACACCCACGAGCACATAGACGGTGGTCTAGTTAACCATATGTTACAATTACGCAAGTATTTCCTTTGCATACACCGAACCCAAAGCGAATCACCACCCTCAATGATCAAGCAAAGGAGATGAATCAGCCCTGCTTCATTCCAATCCTTAAGTCTTCTCAGCCCCTAGCCACCCTCCTTCTTCGGTGTGCATATGTCCTTCCATGCTACAACCACCCACTTTGTAGGGCCTCCCCAAATGAAGTGGGTCATGATGCTCTCCACCTCCTTCATTACTTTTCTCGAGATAAGAAAAGCTGAAGTCCAATAGAACTCATAAACACGAGCACACTCTTGACTAACTCCACATGACCCGCTACCGATAGAAACTTTCTTTTCCATGTGTTTAGTCATTGTTGGACCTTGCTGATTAAACCCATGCAATGATGTCTCCCCAGCCTTGAGGAGAAGAGTGGAAGACCAAAATAGGTAACCGGAAAGTTAGCTCTCTCCATCCCCAAATGCGAGCATATCCATGTACCCACGGTGGATGCCCCTCCTATAAAGATTTGACTCTTTGCGACATTTAGCTGCAACCCCGAGGTGGCTTAGAATTCAGTAAGGATATGCTTTATCACCCTTGCGTTTGCTCTTGTAGCTACAACAAAGACCATCACATCATCCGTAAAAAGGATGTTGGAGATTTGTACATCCCCACAACTTGCTGGTTCGAGAGTGCCCCTCTCAACCTCCTTTCTGAACATGGCACATAGAACCTCCATACAAAGTACAAACAAATAGGGAGGTAAAGGGTCACCTTGCCTCAGCCCATTCGTGGCAACAAATGGTCTAGTGTTCTCACCATTCACCGTAACAACAAAGGAAGCTCGAATGCAAGCCATAATGAGTTTACACCAATGGTCAAGTAGGCCCGCCGCCCTCTTGAGCACTTCCTCTAGGAATTGCCAAGAGATGGATTCATATGCTATCCTAAGGTCAAGCTTCAAACACAACCTTCCCCGTCCTCCTCCCAAGTGCATATTGTGGCTTTCCTCACTCTAAGGGAAGCATGGAAAATTCTGGAATTTCGGTCACCCTCTTGCAGCCATCGAACCCTTGATTTCTGTCTCAATAAGGCCTCCTCCCGAACCATTGCACGGTCCAGGTCCGCCTTACAAAGACTCTCACAATGTGAAATTTCCTCATCTCGTGGATTTTCCTCCCTTTGTCTCTTGATATCAGCAAGTCGAAGCTGAGCGTCACCTACTTTTGTTCCACATGCCTTAAGGTA
Source organism: Triglochin maritima (assembly GCA_963682175.1). NCBI lineage: Eukaryota > Viridiplantae > Streptophyta > Magnoliopsida > Alismatales > Juncaginaceae > Triglochin > Triglochin maritima. The sequence continues at coordinate 25,050,220 of OY821781.1, read as the reverse complement.
TCCTCACTCCATCTCTTTAATGCCTCCTTCACCTCATGTAACTTTGCTATCAATCTAAACATGGGGGTACCTTCCACATGCGTGGCCCAAGCCTCCCTCACCACATCATTGAACATCTCATGCTCAGCCCAGAAATTCACAAACCGACACATTTTTGCTTCTTTTGTTGTCCCTCCTTTTCCGTAACCAAGGTGAGCATCGAGTGGTCACTCAAGTCTCTATCCCCTACGACGTAATAGGAATCAGGAAAAGTCTGCAACCATGCATGTGACATGAATATTCTATCAAGTCGTGTCTCTATAATTGCCTCCCCATGCGAATAATTGGACAACGTAAATTCACCTCTGGTAGATAGGACTTCCACAAGTTGGAACCGATCCACACAAGCATTAAATTCATCCATGGCAACCATGTTTAGACCCTCTCCTCCCCTCTTCTCACTAGCTCTTCTGATACAATCAAAGTCCCCGTAAACAAGCCAAGCCGTCGAGGTTGCTGAAATGGCACGACCAAGGTCTTCCCAAAGTGATCTCTGCTGCACATGCCCATTTTTGGCATAGACCACGGTAATCGCAATGTTTCTCCGATTTCTCGCCTCCCATCCCTCGACTTGCAGCAATTGCATGGTTTCATAGGTTACTCGGAGGTCCACCTTGAGCTCATTCCATAGCACAAGAATCCTTCCAGAATTTACAATCAAGCTATTAGATGCCCACTCACTCCCTCAAATGGCGCGCCTAAACTGATCCAACTTTTTAATCTTCACTTTGTGCTACACGAGGCACATGATATCCGTTTTTGCCTCCTTTATTCGTCCACTTATCATGTGTGCACAACTGAGGAGATTTGCACCGCGCACATTCCATACTAGGACATTCATGGCTTCCGAATATGGGACTTTCGTCCCTTACCGCCTCGCTTTGCCTTTTGTTGTTCTAGTCCCTTCTCTCGAATTGCATGGAACGCTTCGGGCTATGGTGATAATAACTCAAGGTCCACCGGAGGTGGTGGAGATGAAGCCTTGCACCCAACCCTCGCCGACTAAAGATGTCTTATGCGCCATCTTCTTCCCCTCCTTCATCAGCATTATCTCCTTCATCCTATCTTCCTTCAAGCTCACTAGGACATCAAAACGCCTCAGCCCCTTAATGCTCATCTTGTCCCACATAGCCCTCGACCAGGTGATGACTCCTCTTGGGCGTAGGTGGCTACGGTTGGAGCTACACCTGCCAACCCCACTCAATCCATTAGCTTGCTTCTCCCCATAGCTGAGCTTCTCTCCTACATCTTGCTTGTCACGTTGGTTTCCCCATGATGTATTTCCAGCAATGTTTCCTCCTGCTGGAGCAAAAGGAATCTCCTTTGTGGTTCTCCCCCATGATTGGTGGACCAGAATTTTGTTTGTTTCCCTTACTAAGCTGTTGCTGGTCCCCCTTGATTTGCTCTCTTCTTTTACTCGCATGGTTGCTTTCAGAAGCAGCTTTTGTCCCCCCAAAGGAGGAAACTCCTCCATGGTTGGCGCGTTCAATTCTCCACTAGCCTCCTCCATGCTGATTGGTTCCTCTTCTAAGAGTAAAGATTGCTTTTCCGTTATTTCAGTACTCACCATCTCCATTCCAGAGCTTTCTTTTGCCATTATGGTCTCCCTTTCCATTATGATCTCCACCCCTGTTGTGGTGCCCAACTCCCCTATGGCCTCCCCATGTGTCTTCACACCTTCACCTTCATCATGCTCGTGGGGCATCAATTTAGCATCAGCAGCCGCCCCCTCCTTTAGGCCTACTCCTCCATTTTGCTCTTCCCGTTCTCTCACCTCGGTTGAGCCAATCTTTTTTGGCTCTCCCTTTCGGCCAACCTTCACCCATCCTTGCACCTTTGGAGTGGACTTCACAGCCATTCTTCCATCCTCCCTCACCTTTTCACAATGGTTCTGTGGGCACCAAACTTCAGTATGCCCAAATTCCGAACATACTCCACAATAGCCTGACTGCCACTCATATTCAATTTCCAGATTTTCCCAAGCATCTCCTTCGATTTGAATTTCAACGAACTCCGGATACATAAATGTTCCCTCCACCTCCACACAAAGCCTAGCAAACGTAAGCCTTCTCCCCGATGCGGTGTTATCATCCATGTATAATGGCTTCCCAAGAACACTAGCTATGGTGATTAAGATTGATGGTGACCAGAAATGAAGGTCTAGCTCCAACAACCTTATCTATATAGGAATAGATGACATCTTGCTTCTCTTCATAACCACCTCCGGCGTCCATTGCTGGACTACTAAGGGAGTACCCCGAACAAACCAAGCACTTCTCTCAAGAACATGTTTGCGGTCCTCTTCCAAAGTGGATCTGAAAAGTAAGAACCCATTTTGGCGACGAATCACCTCTACACTCCCATGAAGCTCCCAGAGCTTGTGCAAGTACCTCTCCAGCGTTGGGAGGTTTGGTTTTAAGTCCACGAAATACCCAAAAAGAACCTTGTCCCACGATTTCAGTGCCTCCACAACTTGTAGCTTGGTGCACACTGCAACTTTAGGTTCTTCTTTCAGCCCCAGTTGGATGAATTCAAGAGCCATCTTGGCCTTCACCCTAGGCGCAAACAAGTCAGACCACTTCTTAGGTTGGTAGCCTTGGTCATTAGTGTAGGATCGTCTGGGTTATGGGTCCACTAATAACTTTTACGCTAATCCCTAACTAATCAAACAATAAACGCAGCGGAAACAATTTAATGAATAGTAGGGAAAAGGAACATGCAAACCACAAATCGACTCGGCATTTTTATAGAGGTTCGGCACCAAACCCGGGTCCTAGTCCTCTCTTGCAAGCTCCGCTCGACTCCGCGAGCTCCGCCTACGACTTCACTATCCACTCCCCGTTCCGAGCCGGGAGAGAACGCCTTTACAAGTCTTCAAGCTCGCGAACAACCCTCGCCGAGCTTGGCACCACCTCTCACAAACCGAGAGAATCACTTCGGGCTTTCACCGAAGTCCTTGCTTCTTTGTCTTGGGCTTTCACCAAGACACTTGCTCTCTTTGTCTTGGGCTTTCACCAAGACCCTTGCTCTCTTGACAACAAATGACTTTGTAACTTGAGTGGGATTCACTCTCTAATTGATCACACTTTGAGTAGGATGAGTATATGATCACTAAGTGTGGATTTAGGCTTGTGGAGTGAAATTGGGAGCTTTGAGGATTGAGAGCTTCTCTCTAATGAATTGGACAATTGGAAGTTGGAGAGTTGTGTTAACAACATGTCTTGATCCTCTATTTATAAGCTCCTAAAGATTTCTAGCCGTTTGGACAAGATTTGATTGGGTTTTGTGCAAGATACACAAGGCAGAAAATCGGGCTGCAAATCTGTCCAGAACCGGTCGACCGAAACTACTAAACCGGTCGACCGTTCACTTGATTTCAAGGAGAACAGTCGAACAAAAGAATACTCGGTCGGACAAACGCGCTAGAATTTAACTCTACTTAAGTTAAACGATCGAACCAAAGTATGGGGCGGTCGACCGTTTAGGGGATTCGGTTGAGACAAAGGTGCAACGGTCGAACGAAGATGTGTCGACCGATAGCAGGGAATTTGGTTTCTGTTCAACCGGTCGACCGAATCAAAGTCATCGTTCGACCGGTTACCGAATGTATATGGTCCTTGATTCGGTCAATGACCTTGATTCGGTCGAACAGTTGAACAGAAACCAAATTCCATGCTATCAGTCGACACATCTTCGTTCGATCGTTGCACCTTTGTCTCAACCAAATCCCCTAAACGGTCGACAGCCCCATACTTTGGTTCGACCGTTTAACTTTAGTAGAGTTAAGTTCTAGCGCGTTTGTCCGACCGAGTATTCTTTTGTTCGACCGTTCTCCTTGAAATCAAGTGAACGGTCGACCGGTTTAGTAGTTTCGGTCGACCGGTTCTGGATAGATTTGCAGCCCGATTTTCTGCCTTGTGTATCTTGCACAAAACCCAATCAAATCTTGTCCAAACGGCTAGAAATCTTTAGGAGCATATTGTAGGATCGTGTGGGTTTATGGGTCCACAATTAATGCTAATCAGCTAATTACCTACTTGTATAAGCAATCAAAGAAATGCAGCGGAATTTAAACTAAAACAAGCAAGTGTAGGAATATGAAAACCACAAATCGACTCGCCGTTTTTATAGAGGTTCGGCACCCCACCCGGGTCCTAGTCCTCTCTTGCAAGCTCCGCTCGGATCACCGAGCTCCGCTCACGACTTCACTAACCACTCCCCGTTCCGGGCCGGGAGAGAACGCCTTTACAACCGTCAAACTTGCGAACAACCCTCGCCGAGCTTGGAATCTTCTTCTCACAATCCGAGAAGGATGCTTCGGGCTTTCACCGGAGCCTTTACTCTTTTGACAACAAATGAGAACTTGAGTGGAGCAACACTCTCTAAATCTTGAGCACACTTGAGTAGGATTAAGAAATGATCACTAAGTGTGGAAGGTTTGTAGCTTTGAGTGTTTGGGATTCTCTCTAAAGTTTGGGACAAGTTTGTAGTGGGAGAGTTGTGTTAAAATGTGTTTTACAACTCTATTTATAAGCATTATAGAGAATAGAGCCGTTGGGGTTGATTGGGTATGAGTTGGCGAAGATACACAAAACAGAAACCTACAGGACGCAATTCTGCCTAAAAACGGTCGACCGAATTTGGTATTCCAATCGACTGTTTGGTCAAATTTCAGCTTTGACTTAAGTTAACTTAAGTTAACGGTCGAACGGGCTCAGGAGATCGGTCAACCGAATTAGTCTAGGCACTTCTGGGAGACCAAATTGTGTTGGTTCGGTCGACCGTTAGGAAAGTTTCGGTCGACCGGATGTTTGGAAATTTGGGGTATTTGGGAATAATACGAATACGACCGTTGGATATAATACGACAAAACAAACGGTCTGAAAATATGTGTAAACGGTCGAACGGAAAGCTTTCAACGGTCGACCGTTTTGGTCCAGGCAGTTCAAGTTTTGTTTAGGTGTTTTCCGGTTCTAGTTTGGATGATCTATTGAACTCCAAATTATGTGAAATTTTGTGTGTGACTTCTATAGGGAACCTAGTGTGTGGTTGAGTAGTTTTTAGCTCAAGTATGCTCAATTACACAAGGTTCCTAAATACTCAAAGAAATACAAAATACATGTCTTCAAATGAGCTTGATTACATGTCTTGACTTGATTTCCTTTCTTCATTGCGTCTTGATCACCTGTAGAGGTTAGCACAAGGCAATATATATGCAATGCAACATGTGTGCTACTCTACATGACCATAATTAAGATTAGGTTGATTAAATCATCAAAACATAGATTAAGGCCAAAAAGCCAACAATCTCCCCTTTTTTGATGATGGCAACCTATATCTTAACTATATCTTAATACATGGAATTTGTATATGTAAACTATGTATATTAATGCTCCCCCTATGGATGTGCATAGTTTTTGTTCAATTTTATGCCCAATTCCAAGTTACCCCCTTAATTATCTCTCCCCCTTTGACATCCATCAAAAACAACAATTAATAAGGACTTTAAGCATAGAATATGGATGTCTTGTAATGAAGTTGCTCCCCCTAAATTTTGCACTTCATTACACTAATAAAAGATATAACATTTAAGCTCCCTCTATCAATAAGGCTAAATGGAAACAATGAGTATGATTCAAGTTAAGTTCATTTAAGTTTCAACTTAAGCCTTATTCTAACATCCATTTAAAATTTGACATTTAAAATCAATGGATGTGGTAAATGATTTGCAATGAATTAAACTATATGATATGTCAATTAAGCATATGAAACTAGATTAGAGCTAATTTAACATGAATTGTATAGATAGGAATTTTATACCAATGTTGAATTCGAATTTAGCTCCAATCTCATTTGGTGATGCAACCGGATTTGAATTTGACTCTTGAGCTCACCCGGTCACCAGCAATCTCCTCCTCAAGCTCCTACAAGTGTAGATTTAGGTACCCAAACAACTTTGGGTCCTTGAACATTAGCTTTTGGGATCCAAACCATTTTGGTTTTGGGTGCCCACACACTTGAGGAAGTAGACTTAACAAATAAATGCTTGCCATTTAAAGTAGTATGAGATACATGGTTTTTCAATTGCACATTGTATCCTAAACCATGTTTAGCTAAGGATTGTCTTTGACTACCTAAAAGCATATCAAGCATTTTTGTTCCTTTAGTGAACGTTTCTAGATCTTTCCTTAATTGCATATTTGAAGTTCTAAGATCTAAATGTTCATCAACAATAGGTGTTTTACTTAGACTAGCAAGTGATGATTTATTTGATTCAAGTCTAGCAACCACCTCATTCTTTTCATTCATGATTAATTCAATTTGGCATTTGAGATCATTTATAGTTTTTCTAGCATTTTTGTTCTTTTCACAAATGATCTCATATTGTTTAACTAAATCATGAAATGCATTTTGAAGTTCTTCATGAGAATATGTTTCTTCTTTGGAACAAGAACTATCACTAGCATATGACTTAGATGAGCAAGTATGTGATCTACTAGAGTAAGAGTTAGAGGATACCTCACTTCCTTCATCTTGAATTGCCATGTAGCACATATGTGCATATTCCTTTGTTGATGAAGGTGTGGTTGATTTGGATGACGACGAAGACGATGAATCGTCCCAAGTAGCCTTGTGAGCTTCCAACCTCTTCTCTTTTCTCTTACCCTTCTCCTTTTCTCTCCTTCTCTCCCTCCTCTCATTTTTCTTCTCCTTCTCTTTTCTCTCATTTCCACTCTCTTCCTTCTACTTCTTTTCTCTCTTTTCACTTCTTCTCTCCCTCCTCTCATTTTTCTCTTCTTTATCCTTCTTGAGGTATTTGAAGAAGTCTTTTGCTAGGACTTCAATGTCCTCATCTTCTACACTCCTCCTTGGTTCATCTAAATTTGCATGTAATGCCAAGGTGGATTTCTTCTTGGTGGCTTCCTTCTCCTTCCGATGGTTGATTTGAAGTTCATAACCATCAAGTTTCCAATGAGCTCCTCCATCTTTAATTTTGAAAGATCATGCGCCTCTTCAATTGCGACGACTTTATCTTCCGAATCGATGCTAAGTGACCAGAGGAACTTCCTTGTCATCTCTCCTTCATTGATTTTTCTTCCAAGAACCAAAAGAGAGTTAGTGATATCGGTGAAGCGAGTGTTCATTTCGCTTATGTTTTCACCGATTTGCATAGAAAAAAGCTCATATTTATGCATGAGGAGACTAATGCGGGTTTCCTTAGTTTTACTATCCCCCTCATGATGCATTTGTAGTCTATGCCATATCCCATGTGCACTTTCACATCCCCTAATCCTATTATATTCACCCTCATTAAGGCCACAATACAAGATGTTCATAATTTTCGAATTCATTTCGATTTCTTTCATTTTCGGTCTTGTAAGTGAATCTAATTCATCTTCTTTAGGGGGTGTGTATGGATTTTGGAGAAACATCCAATACTTAAGGTCATTAGAAATTAGGAAAATCTTCATCCTATTCTTCCAATAATCATAATTAGACCCATTAAGCAAAGGAGGTCGAGTTGTGCATAAACCTTCTATGTGATTAGATGATGTAGAAGCCATGCTAAATAATACGATTAAGTATGAGAATTTAGCTAACAAGGCTCTGATACCAAATGTAGGATCGTGTGGGTTTATGGGTCCACAATTAAGGCTAATCACCTAATTACCTACTTGTATAAGCAATCAAAGAAATGCAGCGGAATTTAAACTAAAACAAGCAAGTGTAGGAATATGCAAACCACAAATCGACTCGGCGTTTTTATAGAGGTTCGGCACCCCACCCGGGTCCTAGTCCTCTCTTGCAAGCTCCGCTCGGATCACCGAGCTCCGCTCACGACTTCACTAACCACTCCCCGTTCCGGGCCGGGAGAGAACGCCTTTACAACCGTCAAACTCGCGAACAACCCTCGCCGAGCTTGGAATCTTCTTCTCACAATCCGAGAAGGATGCTTTGGGCTTTCACCGGAGCCTTTACTCTTTTGACAACAAATGAGAACTTGAGTGGAGCAACACTCTCTAAATCTTCAGCACACTTGAGTAGGATTAAGAAATGATCACTAAGTGTGGAAGGTTTGTAGCTTTGAGTGTTTGGGATTCTCTCTAAAGTTTGGGACAAGTTTGTAGTGGGAGAGTTGTGTTAAAATGTGTTTTACAACTCTATTTATAAGCATTATAGAGAATAGAGCCGTTGGGGTTGATTGGGTATGAGTTGGTGAAGATACACAAAACAGAAACCTACAGGACGCAATTCTGCCTCAAAACGGTCGACCGAATTTGGTATTTCGTTCGACCGTTTGGTCAAATTTCAGCTTTGACTTAAGTTAACTTAAGTTAACGGTCGAACGGGCTCAGGAGATCGGTCGACCGAATTTGTCTAGGCACTTCTGGGAGACCAAATTGTGTTGGTTCGGTCGACCATTAGGAAAGTTTCGGTCAACCGGATGTTTGGAAATTTGGGGTATTTGGGAATAATACGAATACGACCGTTGGGTATAATACGACAAAACAAACGGTCTGAAAATATGTGTAAATGGTCGAACGGAAAGCTTTCAACGGTCGACCGTTTTGGTCAAGGCAGTTCAAGTTTTATTTAGGTGTTTTCCGGTTCTAGTTTGGATGATCTATTGAAGTCCAAATTACGTGAAATTTTGTGTGTGACTTCTAAAGGGAACCTAGTGTGTGGTTGAGTAGTTTTTAGCTCAAGTATGCTCAATTACACAAGGTTCCTAAATACTCAAAGAAATACAAAATACATGTCTTCAAATGAGCTTGATTACATGTCTTGACTTGATTTCCTTTCTTCATTGAGTCTTGATCACCTGTAGAGGTTAGCACAAGGCAATATATATGCAATGCAACATGTGTGCTACTCTACATGACCATAATTAAGATTAGGTTGATTAAATCATCAAAACATAGATTAAGGCCAAAAAGCCAACACTTATAAATAGAGGATCAAGACATGTTGTTAACACAACTCTCCAACTTCCAATTGTCCAATTCATTAGAGAGAAGCTCTCAATCCTCAAAGCTCCCAATTTCACTCCACAAGCCTAAATCCACACTTAGTGATCATATACTCATCCTACTCAAAGTGTGCTCAATTAGAGAGTGAATCCCACTCAAGTTACAAAGTCATTTGTTGTCAAGAGAGCAAGGGTCTTGGTGAAAGCCCAAGACAAAAAGAGCAAGGGTCTTGGTGAAAGCCCAAGACAAAGAAGCAAGGACTTCGGTGAAAGCCCGAAGTGATTCTCTCGGTTTGTGAGAGGTGGTGCCAAGCTCGGCGAGGGTTGTTCGCGAGCTTGAAGACTTGTAAAGGCATTCTCTCCCGGCCCGGAACGGGGAGTGGATAGTGAAGTCGTAGGCGGAGCTTGCAAGAGAGGACTAGGACCCGGGTGGGGTGCCGAACCTCTATAAAAACGCCGAGTCGATTTGTGGTTTGCATGTTCCTTTTCCCTACTATTCTTTAAATTGTTTCCGCTGCGTTTATTGTTTGATTAGTTAGGGATTAGCGTAAAAGTTATTAGTGGACCCATAACCCACACGATCCTACAATTAGTGGGAGGAACCAGCTCGACCCTTGCTGCAGCAGCACTCCCACAACTTGTGTGTTCTGTTTGAGGATGCTTTTGGCTGCCCCATCGTCCAACATCCTTGAATCATGACTAGAATGCTCCAAACACTCCATTAGACTAGAAAATCAGTACTATAGATGAAAAAATGCAAGAAAAATGACCTAGGAAACCATAGGTTTCCTCATGCCTCCCCACAGCTTCTCTCTCCTACGTTTTCTTTTTCGTCACCCTCCTTCTATGTCCTGCCTCCTTCCTTCTCTCTCCTTCACACTCTCTCTCCTTCTCCCTTTCCCTTCGCTTCTTCACTCCTTCTCACCCTCTACGTCTCTTTTGCCTTATCCTTCTCTCTCTCCTTCTCGTTATCTCTCTCTTTCTTTCTCCTTCTCGACTTTTCTCATCTCCTCTCTTCTCCTTTCGTCCTTCTCTTTAGTACTCTCTCTTTCTCTCCTTCGCTATCCTACTTATCCTCTCTTTCTCCTTCTCTCTCTCCCTCTCTCTCCTCCTTTTATTTCTCTATCTTTGTCTATTGTCTCTCTTCTCCTCTCTTTCTCCTTCTCCTATTCTTTCTTTTTGTACTTCTCCTTCTCTCACTCTCCTCTTTCTCTCTATCCATTTCGTTCTATGTCTCACTCTTGTCTCATTCACATTTTTCTCTCCTATCTCTTTCTCTCCCTTCCCTCTCTCCCCCATCTCTCTTTCCTCGTCCTCCATCTCTTTCTCCATCCTGTCTGTCCTTTTCTCTCGCCTTCTCCCTCTCCTTCTTCTTCTCACTCATTTCTCTCCCTCTCTCTCCTTACCTTTCTCTCTCACTCTCTCCTTCTACTTCTTTCTCAATTCGTATACTTCCTTCTCTCCCCTCTATGCTCTTTCCATCTCTCTGCTTCTCATTCTCTCTCCTTCCCCTTGTTCTTCACTCTCTTTTATTGTCCGTCTATCTTTCCTTCTTAATCTTCTCTTTGATTCTCTCTTACCTTATATCTTCTCTCTCCCTATCCTTCACTCTTCGTCTCCAATCTCCTTCCCTCTCTTTCCACCTCCTTTACTTCAATGTCTCTGCTTCTCGTTCCATTTCCCTTCTCCTTCACTCACTTCCTCTCGTCCCTCTTTTGTTTGCCTTCTCCTTCTCTCTCTCTATGTTTTCACCTTCCCATCTCCGCTCTTTCTATCTCTCCTTCATTCTTCTTCTCTCTCTTCTTACCTTCTCTGCCTTCCTCCCTCTCCCACTCCTCCCTCTCTCTACTTCTCCTTTCTCTCACTCTCTCCCTCCTTCTCCTTCTCTCTCTCCTTCTCTTTCATTCTTAGTTTCCTTCTTTCTTGCTCTCTCATTGTTTCCAAATTTGCTGGTCCTCCTCTCTCCCTCCTCTCTCGCCCTCTCTCCCCTTCTCTCTCTCCTCCTTCTCCTTCCCACTCTCCATCCTCCTTTTCTCTCCACCTCTCTCCTTCTCCTTCCCTCTCCCTCTTTTTCCCCTTCTACATCTCTCTCCCCTCTCTCTGCATATCTCTCTCCCTTCTCCATTCCTTATTATTCTCCTTCTTCTTCTTTCACTCCATCTCCGTCTCCCCCCTTCACTCACCTTTTCCTACTCTCTCCTCCATCTCTCTCTTTCTCCACATCCCCTGCTCCACCTTCTCTTTCTCCTCCGTTCATTCTCGTGCTCCTTCTCGCCTTCTCTTTCTTGTCTTTTATTCCTTGTCCCACTTGCTCCATCTCTCCCCCTTCTCTCTTTTTCTTCTTCTGTCTCTGCATCTCTCTACCCTTCGCTCTCGTTCTCCTTCTCTCTCCCCCTCTTCTTCTCCTTCTCCTTCACTCTCTCTATCTCCTTCTCCTACTCCCTCTCCCTTCACCTTCTCCCTCTCCGTTCACTTCTTCACTTTTTCTCACCCTCTGCATCTCTTTGCCTTATCCTTCTTTCTCTCACTCTCTCCTTCTCCTTATCTCTTTTTTTTGCAAAGTAAAAAGGGAGGCTGAGCCTCTAATTGTATTAAGTATGCAAATTTGTACAATCTATAAAAACTTGAAGCTATTGTTCGCGGGGATACTAAAACGCATCTCCTTCTCTCTTCTCCTTTCGTCCTTCTCTTTAGTACTCTCTCTCCTTCGCTATCCTACTAATCCCCTATTTCTCCTTTACTCCATCTCTCTCCTCCTTATCTCTCTTCTCCCTTCTTTCTCCATCTCCTATTCTTTTGTATTTCTAATTCTCCTTCTCTCTATCTGTTTCCTTCTCTCTCTCACTCTTCTTCTCTTTCTCGTTTTCTATCTCCATCTCTTTCTCTCTCTTCCCTCTCTCCCCCATCTCTCTTTCCTTCTCCTCCTTCTCTTTCTCCTTCCCTATCTCTCCTCTCTCACCTTCTCATTCTCACTCATTTCTCTTCTTCTCTCTCCTTACCTTTCTCTCTCACTCTCTCCTCCTACTTCTTTCTCTATTCTTATACTTCCTTATCTCCCCTCTATCCTTCTCTTTGCACCAATCTCCCCTTCTCCTTGTTCTTCTCTCTCTTTTTCCTTCTCGCTCTTCTCTCTGATTCCCTCTTCCCTTATATATTCTCTCTCCCTATCCTTTAGTCTTCGTTTCTAATCTCCATCTCTCTCTCTCTCTCTCTCTCTCTCTCTCTCTCTCTCTCCCTCTCCTGCTCCTCCTCATTTACTTCGATGTCTCTCCTTCTCGTTCCCCTTTTCCTTCTCCTTCACTCACTTCTTCTTGTCCCTCTCCCGCTTGCCTTCTTTTTTTGGCAAAGCCAAAAGGGAGGCTGCGGCTCTAAATGTATTGATTGTGTATATTTTTTACAACCTACAAAATTTGAGAGTTAAGTTCGTTGGGCAATACAAAGTGGATGCCCAGCCCACTAGCCTTGCTCATGCAATACATAAAACTAGACGCCTTATCTACGTCTAGACCACTCGCCTAACTCACATTACATTCAAACTAGGCCCATGTCTCATCAAATTGCTCTTGCACCTTGTTATTCTCCGTGATTTCCTTAAGTGACTTGCCCGTAGCCCGTGTCACTTCTTTCACGTGATGAACCACATCCACCACCCAAGACTTCTCATTCTCAAAGATTCTCCTATTGTGTTCTTGCCAGCACTCGTACACCACTGCACTTAGAGCCCATCACGCTATGGTTGTTGTGTGCTTTGTTTTCACAGACTCGGATTATTCGTGCTCCTTCTTCATGTAGTGTCCCTCGTACAGTCGTGCCTAGGCCTATAAGGTGCAGCACGCATGCCCAAACCCTTTTTCTGAATGGGGAACCCCAAAATAGGTGCACCATGTCTTCATCCCTCGCTTCACAAAGTGCACACACTGGGCTAAAGCATAACCCCTCTTTGCCTCAGCATCTGCTTGCTCACGAGCCGACCCCACATTACATGCCACATGGTCATTAAATGCTTCGGAATATGGTGCTTAAACCAAATGTTTTCGTCCATTCCAATGAAGGACCGGGGTAGGGGGCACCACGTCCAAGCCTCCTTTTTAGTAAAGTTGTCGCTCGTAGTGCCCACCTGCACCGGTGTGTCCCGGCCTCGCAAGATACGTGTACTCAAAATACGTAGCCACAAAGCCTTCATTTAAGAGGAGCGAGGGAAGGAGAGGTCTCATTCCCCACCATGAACAAAATAAGAGACAAGCGTATCTTTAGGGACACCCATGTCGTATTAAAGCCTTTCGCCTGATTGTTCGTGATTAGTAGCATATCATTCATCATATTCATGCTATATATCCTTTTTTTACCCCAATACTGTGCTACTCTAGTTGTTGTTTGTAGCGTTTCAGGAATTTGGTAATAAAGAAGAGAAAGGGATCAAAAAGAACCTATATGTAACAAGTATGGACTGATTTGGAAGGTTCTGGACCTATTTGTAATGCACAAGGACTGGATCGCAAACCAGGAAGGACCCAAGTGCAAACCTGGAGAGACCTGATTGTGAAGTGCAAAATATGGTGACACATGAGTTGAATCAAATCAATATTTTGCCAATTAAAGTCAACGTGATTTGAGCCAGAAGACTAGGACTACACCCCATGTGCCAAATGAAGAAATAAAGTGGGACATAAAATTTCAATCAGATCGGAAGGATTTGGATCCGCCACTGGCGGATCAAAATGCTCCAATTCGGTTGAAATTTCGGTCGTTGTTCGGGTTTTTTGGTCAGAGCATTTGTGGATTATCATAAGTGATTTAGAGCGGTCCGATTATTCCAAGATTAATCCTAACGATGTATTAGTCTATATATACCATTGTAATCCCTTGTATCCCTCTTCTTCTTGCTTCTCCATTAGTTTTAGGTTTTAATTTGATGCTGCTTAGTGTAGTTGGCGGAGAAGAAGCATACTTTGTAATCCTTTCCTTTCAATCAATAGTGAGTTTTGTTCTTTAAATACATGTCTTTTACTTTGATGCAATTTCTTTGATGTTGTTGTTTCTTTAATCTTGTCTTCTTCATTTCTTTTATGGGTTCATGTCATTTTTATGTTTTCTTTAGTATAGAGATGAGTAGAGAGTAGTCCATCCCCATTGGGGGTGGAGAAGAAGGTGATCCCATTCTGTGATGGATTAGTGTGTGTGTTAATCTTAATCCTTTGAGCCTTACATGATTTCCATAACCATCTAATGTGTTTCACTCTTATCTTTGAAGTGCTAATGCTCTTGAATGAAGCTTAGCACATTCTTAGTTTAGTGGGCCTATTTTATGGGGAATTTTGAGGTTAGGATAAGGACGGAGTGGAAGAAGGGAACAAAACATGTGCATGCATGTACTCATGTTGGCTTTATCCAAATTAATTTCTTGTATGTTTTAATGATTGTGATAAATCTTATTTCATGTGGAGACATAGTTGGATTAGAGTCATTTTGCATGTGAACATATTAGCTTCATTTTAAGTATTGTATTGTATGTTTTAATGATAAGGTTTTATCTTGTTTCATGTGGATGCAAAGTTGGAATTCAGTTTTGGGGATTTCATGTATGACATGTTTTGTTGAGCACATTTGAACACACATTACACCACACATTTTCATATTCACATTTTTTCTTTACTCCCCGAGGGGTTTAGTTTTATTGTTTGTTTTCGATTTCTTACGCATTGTAGTTTGATTCCGATCACATCTCTCTCCTCTTGTTTCCCCACTCGAGTATCGTGAATCCGACTCGCCCACGCTCCTTGTGGATCGACCTGTGCTTGCCACCTCTTCAACACGACCATGCACTTATGACATATTAAACTGATTCAATCAAGTTTTTGGCACAATTGCCGGGGAGCATTGTTTTCGTAGTGGAGTTTGCCATTTCGGTGGGGTTTGTCTTTGTTTTTACGTTTCCATTTTTGTTTTGGTCAGGAGGACCTACGGTGCCTTGGAAGCACACTGGCGAATTCTGGGGACCTGAATCCCCAGAAGATCCACCAGTAGTGGATTGGGTGAGCTCTTTTCGATTTCTATTTTTACAGTAGTTTCCTGTCACTGTTGATGCCAAGCATGCTCTATTTGAGTGGTTAAAATTAATTTTGCTTGCATGACCCCTTGTTAAGACAACTTCGACCATAAAACTCAAAGCAAAATATTAGATTTATTGCCATCTAGGTCATGCATCATTTGTAGACTTTGCATCCATTTGTCTTTTCTTTACATTCTTGTTGTCGATTGCTGGCATGAGGTACGTACTCCCGATCTTTCATTCACGCGTGTTTAGATCATGCATTAGTTCGTAAGGTGCATCGGGACAAGTGTGAGGTGAGTGTTTTTTGGAGAATTGATTGCTAGATTAAGACTCAAAATGCTACAAAGGAGGGGTTGTCACATACAAGATAAGGTGGGGGATTTCATCACCCTTTCCATTGCCCCAAAAATCACTCTTAATCAAAGCCTTAATTCTAAAAGAAAGTACGCATTGACCCTAGGATTTCGGATGCACTAGGAGAGTGATCGAGTTGAGACCGTCATGACCTGATTGTCGTCTTCTGCCTTGTCGATAATAGGAGGTACTGGATCTTCGGATGTGGTATCACTTGCTGGGCATTGTGGTCTTCATTGTAGGGAGGTGAGGCATGTCGATACTAGTGACCTCGAAGTTAGGTGTTGTCAAGCCTAAGGACGTATAGCCATAGGTTGTTTGAGCCATGCTTGCCAGATTAAACTTCTACCTTCACCCACTACCCAAGCTAGCTCCAAGGATTCTTTCTTTCTCATCTGAGTCTTCTCGTCCTCTATATTCTTCATTATAGTATCCTCCTCTGATTACACCTTCTATTGTGGCTGAATGTATCTTTCAGTGGGATACCATGAGAGAGCCACCAGACGCCAGGTCTTTTGGTCGAGCTGGATCATATCGAGTTGAGTCAACTATCGCGTATGAAGTGAAATTGGCTGCTCTCATGCGTAGGATTGAGAGTTTAGAGTTGGAATGAGCTCTTGTAGCTCAAGTCGCTACTCCCGCATGCAGTAGGTGTGGACATAAGGGACATGATGAGTTGGAATGTGCTTACATTCCAAGGGATACTCAGCATGCAAATGTGATGAATCAGAAAAGGCCCCGTAATGACCCATACAGTAACTCCTACAACCAGGATGGCGTAACCATCCTAACATCTATTGGGGGCCTGGTGGGGGTCACAGTCAGAGCTCGCACGCTCAACCTCAACCTCCACCTTATCGACCTCCACGCCTATCGGCAACCTACCAACCCCCACATCAATGCTCTCAGCACCATAATTACCCACCTCCTCTGGCCTCATTGTCGGGTTATTCTAATGAAGCTCCACTACTCTACCGGGTTGACCCGAAGGACCCCACTCTAGAATAAACCCTTGAAGCGTTCATGCAAAGCAAACAAACCACGCTTGCGGCCAACAACAAATTTGTCAAAGCTTTGGAAATGCAGGTTAGCCAGTTGGCTCATCAGTTAAATGAATGTGAGAAGGGTCAGTTACCGAGTCAAGCTATGGTAAATCCCAGGGGTCAACCTACTCAGGCTAGGCAGAATGTGCATAGTGTTGAAAGTGACCCTTCCCAACATGCAAATGTTGTCCATACTTTAAGATCGGGAAGGGTTGTTGCCAATAATGTCGACATGCCTGAATCCAACCATGTTGGTGACTCTTCTGAGAAGGGTCGTGAGTATTTCAAGGAACCTAATTCTGAGACTCCTCCTCGTGATAGTTATGTCCCCAAGGCACTATTCCCTCATAGGTTGACTAAAAAACGTGATGAGCATTGAGACAAAATCGTTGAGGTACTTAGGCCAGTTAAGGTGAACATTCCATTGTTGGATGTTGTTCAGCAAATACCAACGTATGCCAAGTTCCTTAAGGACCTTTGTACCATTAAAAGGAGAACAAATGTTCCTAAACAGACGTTTCTGGCCGCCAATGTGAGCTCAATATTGACACAACTCATGCAAGTGAAATACAAGGACCCCGATTATCCAACTATCTCTTGCATGATCGGTAATGTGACAATTCCTCAAGCTCTATTGGATTTGGGAGCATCTGTGAACCTCCTTCCCTACTCTGTCTATGTCAACCTTGGAATAGGTGATCTTAAGCCAACGAGGACAATCCTCCAATTGGCTGACAGATCCGTCAAGACTCCACGAGGAAGTGTGGAAGATGTCCTTATTAAAGTGGGTGAGTTTGTATTCCAGTTGATTTCATCATCTTGGATACTGAACCTGTGTCCAACCGACAAGGAAAAATTCCAGTGATCCTTGGAAGGCCATTTCTTGCGACATTTAAGGCTTTGATCAATTGTCGTAATGGCTTGATGAGGTTTTCTTTTGAAAACCTCACGGTGGATTTCAACATCTTTACTTTTGGTAAGCAACCCAGGCTCTTCGACGATACTGTCGTAGCCAACCACTCCTCGATGACCTTAAATACATCTTTTTAGGGGATAATGAGACCTTACCACTCATTATTGTTTCTGATCTTGCAAAAGATCAAGAGGTTGCCCTAAAAAAAGTGTTGTTTGAAAACAAAGAGGCTATCGGGTGGTCCTTGAAGGGCATCAAGGGAATTAGCCCCGGTATTGTCCAGTATCGGATTCACATGGAAGAGAATTCTAGGCCTCACCGGGACCCACAACGAAGATTGAATCCTGTACTGAAAGAAACCGTCCGAAAAGAGGTTTTAAGTGCTTAGATCATGGTATAATTTATCCTATCTCTGATAGTTTGTGGGTGAGTCACGTCCATGTGGTTCCCAAGAAGTCAGGCATGACGGTTGTTGAGAATGAGCATATCCCAACACGCCTGCAAACTGGCAGGCAAGTTGCGTTGATTATCTAAAGCTCAATGCGGCAACGGGGAAAGATCACTTCCTCTTGCCATTCATTGATCAGATGATGGAAAGGTTGACCATACATTAGTATTATTGTTTTCTTGATGGATACTCCAGTTACAACCAAATTCTTATCGCCCCCGAGGTTGAAGAGAAAACCACATTTGCATGTCCCTTTGGAACGTTTACCTACCGTCGCATGCCCTTTGGGTGATGTAATGTGCCGGCAATGTTTCAATGGTGTATGATAAACATGTTCTCCGATATGGGAGAGCGTTTCCTTGAGATTTTCATGGATGACTTTTCCATATTTGGCGCTTCCTCGAATGAGTGCCTTCATCACTTGAGCCTTGTCCTCAAGCAATGCCGTTAGAAGAACCTCGCTCTCAATTGGGAGAAATGTAACTTCATGGTGAAGCAAGGTATTGTACTTAGACATGTGGTCTCAAGTAGGGTAATTGAGGTCGATCCCGCCAAAGTGGGTCTTAGTGCTAATCTCCCACTGCCACGTAATGTAAAGGATATCCGCGCCTTTTTGGGTCATGCAGGATTCTATCGGCGGTTCATTTCGGATTTTAGCAAAATTGCTCGACCTCTCACTGCCTTGTTGGCTAAGGATGCAATTTTTGAGTTCACAACGGAATGCCACCATGCTTTTTTGACCTTGAACAAAGAGTTGACTTCAACCCCCATAATTAAGGTACTGGTGTGGCTTGAACCCTTCGAGTTAATGTGTGATGTATCTGACTTCGTTGTGGGAGCAGTGCTTGGGCAACAATTGGACAAATTGCTTTATGTGATCTGCTATGCCGGTAGAACACTCAATGATGCCCAATTGAACACACTGTGACTGAGAAGGAATTCTTAGTGATCATATTCGCTTTAGAGAAATTCCGATCGTACTTGATTGACACCCACGTGATTATATATTCTGATCACACAACCATCAATCACCTCATGGTGATGAAAGATGCAAAATCTCGACTCTTGAGATGGATCTTGTTGTTACAGGAATTTAATCTTGAGATTCGGGACAAAAAAAGGGTGTGAAAATGTTGTAGCAGACAACCTGTCTCATCTTGAGATGACCAACCCACATGACCAAATTATTAATGATAAATTTCCTGACGAGCAATTGTTCATGATCGAAGATAACCCTTGGTTTGCTAACATCGTGAACTACCACGTGACCGAGCAACTTCCAGTGGGTTGGTCAAAATCTGACCAAACCAAATTTAGATATTATGTTAGATTCTTTCACTGGGACGACCCCTACCTATTCAAATACTGCTCTGACCAAATTTTCAGGCAGTGCATCCCAAATAACGATTTCCAAAGTGTGCTCCAATTTTGCCACTTTGAGGCATGTGGCGGACACTTTGGAGTAATGAAAACAGCCGCAAAGGTGTTGCAATCTGGATTCTACTGGCCTTCTCTTTTCAAAGATGCTTACGAATTTTGTAAGCAATGTCATAGGTGGCAGCGCCTTGGCAGGATTAGTCAACATGATATGATACCTTTGCAAAATGTCATTGTCGTCGACATCTTCGATGTGTGGGGCATTGACTTTATGGGTCCTTTCCTGATTTAGTTCGGGAATGTTTACATTCTGGTGGCTGTTGACTATGTGTCTAAGTGGGTTGAGGCTATCACCACAAAGACCACTGACAACAAGGTGCTCACCCAATTCTTAAAGGATATTTTTGTGTGATTTGGTACTCCTCATACCATAATCAACGATAAAGTTACCCACTTCTGCAATCGCTCTTTTGAAGCACTTAGGAGGAAATATTTGATCACCCACAATCTTTCGGCCTCATATCATCCACAAACTAGTGGGCAGGTCGATGTTTCTAATCGTCAATTAAAGCAAATCCTTGAGAAGACGGTTAATTCCTCGAGGAAGGATTGGTCGACTAAGTTGAATGACACATTGTGGGTTTCCCGCACCGCGTATAAGCCAGTTTGGGTATGTCCCCATATCAAGTAGTGTACGGAAAGGCTTGCCACCTACCCCTTGAGCTTGAGCATTGTGTTTTCTGGGTGATGAAGAACCTGAATATGGATATTGATCAAGCAGGGGTGCAACGTAAACTCGACATCATGGAATTGGAAGAGCTACGCCATGATGCGTATGAAAATGCCAAAATTCGTAAGTCCCAAACCAAGATGTTTCACGATCGCATGATTATGCGAAAGGTGTTTACGGCCGGGCAGAAGGTGTTGCTCTACAATTCCCAGCATCATCTATTTGCGGGTAAGCTCCGCAGTTGCTGGTCTGACGCTTTTATTGTCCAACCCATATTTCCTCATGGAGCGGTTGACATACTGAACCTAGGGAATGGGGACGTGTTCAAAGTTAATGGACAACACCTCAAACCTTACTTGGAGGGGCATCGACTGAAGTCGAGGAGGTCATGTTCCTTCATGAACCTCTCTCGCACTCAACCATTCATGACCTGCATGGATGATTGAGATTTCATGATTGTACATAGTGTTGTTAGTTATATATCAAAAAAAAAGATAAAGACTCCATGAGTGAACATTAATTGTTGTGGGATCGAACCCTTGAGTATTTGGGCCCCATTTCTTTCACGTATTGGTATCTCGTCTTTAGCATCTCTCAGGTTTTGAGGGAATTTAGGTTTGTGTCCATCAACATAACCATGAACTTCCCTTTGCGCTTCATGTTGGTGAGATCTTTTCTTTTTCATGCATAAATCCATGCAGTATCATGCTCACATTCATTGAGGACAATGCATGAAGTAAGTGTGGGGGGCATTTTACATGTGTACATAGGTGATACTTTCTCCTTTTGATTAGTTTTATTTTGTTTGTATTGATAAGGTCAAGTTAGTGTGCTGCATTTAATATCGATATATCTACTTGCTATGATCCTTGGGTGACTTGTCTTCTTTTGCCTGCCTAGCACTTTAGATTTTCACATTTCTTTCAAAATCTTCAAGTGTTTGGGAAAGAAAATGTTTTGTGGGTTTTGTGTGTGTTTGGCATGTGCAAAACCGTTGAGAGGCAAAGTAAAAAGAAAGCTCCCAAAATTGTCTTGAACATGATGCATTAGGATATCCAGTACTCAAACAATTAAAGAAGTCCACCCTAAACCTAGTGAGTCAATAATTTGTGTCTGTTAATATAATGAAGTTTGTTGTAGTCAATGACCTTTAAAATCTTGTTGTGAGACATTAAGTGTAGGGGTTTTGGTTCATGTGCAGATAAGAAATAAGTGAGTAAGTGTTCTCCCTTCTCGCACGACTCCTATCACTCAGGAAATTAGGTCTGATGGGACTTTGTGCCGGGTGCTTTTGAGTCATCTGACTTGGGATGCACCGACCGAACTCTTGTTACACGGGTGGAAGGGATTGCCCTCTATGGAGATGTGGGGAAATGTGTAAGTGATAGTGTTAGTCCTCATAGGCAATGATGCAGAAAACCTGACCATGGGAGAATCACACATCAACTAGAAAAAGAAAAAAAAAGAAAGAAAGGTAATGTAAATAAGAACCTTAATTAACTGGCACGAAAGATTCATTTGGTTAGGTGTGTAGACTGGATACATATCTAGAGTCAGCCCGTAGTATTACCGTGTCCAATGATCTACAAAAAGGAGACCATTGAGTGAGGTTTCTAGGTTGATTAATGCATTAATGTTCAGATATTGTGGGTATATCCGCTGAAAACTCTCAGGAGACAACACTCTGTCTCCTTGCCGACAAGGAGGTTTAACAGCTTGTTGTACGTGCTAAGTGAAATCGTGATTCCTACGAAAGTGAGTTAGGATTTCCCTTTTTTCGTATGTTTTACTTTCCTTCATTTTTCTCTTTCTTTGTTTTGCTCGGGACTAGCGAAAGGTAAGTATGGGGGTACTTGATTAGTAGCATATCATTCATCATATTCATGCTATATATCCCTTTTTACCCTAATATTGTGCTATTCGAGTTGTTGTTTGTAGTGTTTCAGGAATTAGGTAATAAAGAAGAGGAAGGGATCAAAAAAGACCTAAATGTAACAAGTATGAACTTATTTGGAAGGTTATGGACCTATTTGTAATGCAGAAGTATTGGATCCCAAACCACGAAGGACCCAAGTGCATACCCGGAGGGACCTGATTGTGAAGTGCAAAATATGGTGACACATGACTTGAATCAAATTAGTATTTCGTCAATTAAACTCAACGTGATTCGAGCGAGAAGAGTAGGACTTCACCCCACGTGCCAAATTTAGAAATAAAGTGGGACGCAAAATTTCAATCGGATCGGACGCATTTGATCCGCAAATGGCGGATCCAAATGCTCCAATTCGGTTGAAATTTCGGTCATTGTTTGGGTTGTCAGGTCAGAGCATTCGTGGACTATCATATGTGATTTAGAGTAGTCTGATTATTCCAAGATTAATCCTAACCATCTATTAGTCTATATATACCATTGTAATCCCTTGTATCCCTCTTCTTCTTGCTTCTCCATTAGTTTTAGGTTTTAATTTGATGCTGCGTAGTGTAGTTGCGGAGAAGAAGCATACTTTGTAATCCTTTCATTTCAATCAATAGTGAGTTTTGTTCTTTAAATACATGTCTTTTACTTTGATGCAATTTCTTTGATGTTGTTGTTTCTTTAATCTTTTCTTCTTCATTTCTTTTATGGGTTCATGTCATTTTTATGTTTTCTTTAGTATAGAGATGAGTAGAGAGTAGTCCATCCCCATTGGGGGTGGAGAAGAAGGTGATCCCATTCTGTGATGGATTAGTGTGTGTGTTAATCTTAATCCTTTGAGCCTTACATGATTTCCATAACCATCTAATGGGTTTCACTCTTATCTTTGAAGTGCTAATGTTCTTGAATGAAGCTTAGCACATTCTTAGTTTAGTGGGCCTATTTTATGGGGAATGTTGAGGTTAGGATAAGGACGGAGTGGAAGAAGGGAACAAAACATGTGCATGCATGTGCTCATGTTGGCTTTGTCAAAATTAATGTCTTGTATGTTTTAATGATTGTGATAAATCTTATTTCATGTGGAGACATAGTTGGATTAGAGTCATTTTGCATGTGAACATATTAGCTTCATTTCAATTATTGTCTTGTATGTTCTAATGATAAGGTTTTATCTTATTTCATACGGAGGCAAACTCAGAATTCAGTTTTGTGGATTTCATTTATGACATGTTTTGTTGAGTACATTTTAACACACACTACACCACACATTTTCATATTGACATTCTTTCTCTACCCCCGAAGGGGTTTAGTTTATTGTTTGTTTTTGATTTCTTTTGTGTTGTTTCATTCCGATCGCGTCTTCTTTTCCCACTCGAGTATCGTGAATCCGACTCGCGCACGCTCCTTGTGGATCGACTCGTGCTTGCCACCGCTTTAACGCGGTCGTACACTTGTGGTATATGAAACTGATTCAATCAGTTCACAAAGAAACGAGCGGCCGCACCAAGCCTCTCGCTTGCCTTGTCCTTATCTCTCCTTGTCCTCCTGCTTCTCTCTATATATCCTTTGCCTTCCCATCTCTGCCCTCTCTCTCTCCCCTTGACTGTCCTCTTTCTTCTTACCTTCTCTCTGTTTCTCCATATCCCTCTCCTCCCTCTCTCAACACCTCCTTCTCTCTCCCTCCTCCTTCTCTTTAATTCTCTGTGTCCTTCTCTCTCCTCTCTCTCTCTCTTATTCCCGTCTTCTTCAGTCTTTCTCTTTCTCCATTTCTCTCCATCTCCTTCTCTCCTCTATTGTTCTCTCTCCTTCTCCATCTCTATCTCTATCTCTATCTCTCTCCCCCTCTCCTTCTCCTTCTCCATCTAGAACTCTCTCTCTAAATCTCCTTTCTCTTCGCCTTCCCTTTCCCTCTCCTTCTCTCCATGTTTCCCAATTTCTTGCTCTCTCGTCATTCACTCTCTATCTCTCTCCCTCCCCTTCTCTTTCCCTCTCCTCCTCCCTCCTCTCTTGCCTTATCTCCCATTTTCTTTTTTTTTGCAAAGCAAAAGGGAGGCATAGCCTCGAAATTTCATTAAGTATGTAAACTATGATTTAAACCTACCAAAAATGAGCAAAAAATAAAGATTGCGGGGTCATGCCACATACTTGCCGAGCCACACATCAACACCATAAACATTCATTAGACCAAGTCTCATTTACAAGAGAATCCCTATGTCTCTATTGTTGCACCTAATTTCGTGATCTTCTTATCTCCATTCTTAAGCAAACAACCATAACGCTATTGGGTCCTCAGAGAGCGCCTTCATCTTGGATCCTATGATCCATATTGTGTCTTTGACCATGTGTGTAATATCTTGGGCTCTTTTTTGCTCCTGGTCAAATATCCTACTATTACGCTCATGCCAATACTCATAAATGACCACACTAAAGGACGACTTCAAAGTAGTCATTTGGACTCGGCCACCCTTCATTCGTTGCATGCGAGTGGCTTCCTCTGCAATTGGGGTCCCTATTCTGGTATCTAGTTTTATAATTTATAGCACCCGCTTCCAGATCTCCTTGGTGAACGGGCATGCCAAAAATAAGTGTCCCATGTCCTCCTCTCCATCATCACAGAATGCAAAAGCCAGCCCATGATGTGCTCCTTGATCATGCATTAGCCTCTTGGTCATCAACCGACCACGTAGCGCATGCCAAGCCACCATGTCATGTTTTGGGACACGGTGCTTGTGCCAAACCAACCTACTCCATCCCACGGATTCCTTCCTTGGTGACACCCATGTCCACACCTCCTTGAGGGAAAATACTTCCTTCCGTGCCTCCACTCTTGTGGGCCTATCTTCACCTCCATGTTTTCGTTTTCCCAAAATCTCCGGCCAAAGGTCCATCATTTTCAGCAATCGCGGGATACGGAGAGTCCATGTTCCATTGCTGATGTAATGGGAAACAAGCGTATCTTTGGGCATACCAATATCATAATGCAACCTTGCTCTTCAGGCTCACTCAAGAAAGGTGGTCCATACCACGGATCAAGGAAGAAACGGATGTGATTTCTATCACCCACCTGATAGCGGATGTGTTCCTGGGCTATGTTGCGGACTTTCAAAATTCCATGCCATCCCATGAGCAGACCGAAGGTGGGCATGCAAGCAATAATGTTCTTCTTCGTAGAAATTTTTGACGCTTGCACCTGACCCACAAAGATTCATCATAGGCCACTACCAACCAAAGAAGGCATACCAATATCATAATGCAACCTTGCTCTTCAGGCTCACTCAAGAAAGGTGGTCCACACCACGGATCAAGGAAGAAACGGATGTGATTTCCATCACCCACCTGATAGCGGATGTGTTCCTGGGCTATGTTGCGGACTTTCAGAATTCCATGCCATGCCCATGAGCAGACCGAAGGTGGGCATGCAAGTAATAATGTTCTTCTTCGTAGAAACTTTTGACGCTTGCACCTGACCCACAAAGATTCATCATAGGCCACTACCAGCCAAAGAAGGCATACCAATCTAGCATCGTTCCAATCAGCCAATCGTCGTAGTCCCAGTCCACCCTATCTTTTGGCACACAAATGTCTTTCCACGCTACTGTCACCCACTTCCTTGCTCCACCCCACAAATTTAGACATGAGGCTCGCCATCTCCTTCAGTGCCAATCAAGGAATGAGGAAGGCAGACGTCCAATAGATGTTGAACGATACCAAGACACTCTGCACCAACTCCACCCGGCCAGCCATGGATAGGAGGTTTCGTTTCCACATGATGAGCTTTGCTACCTGCCCAGCACAATGTTGCCTCCCAAGTAGTGAGGTAAAGAGAGGTAACCCCAGGTATGTGACCAGAAAATTTACCATCGCCATCCCAAGGTAGTTGCATATCCACCTCCCATGTACTGCCCTATTCCCAAGAACACTTGACTCTTGGTAGTGTTGTGTTATAGCCCCGAGACTGTAGCTAATGTTTCCTTGATAACCCATGCATTTTCTTTAGTTGCCCTTGTGAAAAGCATAACGTCATCAGCAAATAAGAGATGGGAGACCGGAGTGTCACCACACTTTATCGAATCGAGCCTCTGACTTTCCACTGCCTCCTTTATCATCATACTAAGCACCTCATACAAAGAACAAAAAGGTAGGGAGCGATTGGATCACCTTGTCGTAGTCCATTGGTTGCTTTGAAGGGTCTTGAGTTTGCACCATCTACCATAACAACAAAGGATGCCCGTTACACACACCAAGATCAGCCGTTGCCAATATTACGGGAAGCCAAAATGCCTAATAGTCTCAACCAGAAAGCTCCAACAAATCGAGTCGTACATTTTCCATAGGTTCAGCTTTACACACATCCGCGATTGACCTCTCTCCACATGCATATTATGACAAATCTCATGAGCAAGCAAAATATTATCTCCAATTCTCCGCACTCTAACGAATGCACATTGCTCCTCTCTGACCAGCCGGAGTAGCATCTTCTTCAATCTATTTGCCAACACTTTGGATATATATTAGTAAATCATGTTGCAAAGGGAAATTGGCCGGTAGTCGTCAACCGTGGATGGTGTAGCCTTCTTTGGTAACAATTTAATGGATGTCTAATTTACTTGGGTCAAGAACTTTCCACTTCTCATGAAGTCAGCAACGATCTTGAATAAGTCCCACTTCACCACCTCCCACGATGCTTTAAACAACTTCGCGTTGAAAGCATCTAGCCCAAGCACCTTGTCCACATTCGAGTGCACTACCACCTCCTCAAGTTCTTGCATGGCAAGCACCATAACAAGGTTGGATGCCTCGTCAAGTGTGAGTTTAGGGAAGCGGGTGGTAGATGGTATCAGGGTTACCTGAAAACCATTAGCAAACAAGTTAGAAAAATGGTGTCGGAACGCCTCACGAATGGCGGGTTCCTCTGCCACAACCGTGCCATTTTCACACACTAATCTCACAATGTTGGTGGCTTTCCTCACTCACAAGAATGGAAAATCTAGTATTCCGGTCACCATCCTGCAGCCACCTAACCGTCCCTTTCTGCCTCACAAGCGACTCCTCCCTAGACAAGGCTAGTTGCAGCTCATGGCACCTCTTGCCCGACCAAGGTTCTATCCTCCGGGGCATGACGCCAAGCCATCCTTACACTCGCAAGGCATTACTGCGCTTTGCTTGCCTAATTTTCAACATTTCCAAATTGTTCACTCCATTGTTTAAGCTCCTTCTTAACCATGTCCAGCATTGCAACAACCCGGAACATAGGGTTCCCATTAATAAGTGTTGCCCACGCCTTACGAACCATGATCGGGTAGGTATCATGCTTGACCCAAAAATTTGCAAATCAGAACATCCACTTCTTCCACGTACCATTGTTGTTGTAGTCATCGTGAGTGGCGCTTGGTCACTAAGCTTCCTTTCCCCCACTACATAGAACGAATCTGGGTACGCCTCAAGACAGGAAAGGGACATGAACATCCTATGGAGAGGGTCCTGTTAGTGTGCCGCATTTAATATCGATATATCTGCTTGCCATGATCCTTGGGTGACTTGTCTTCTTTTGCTTGCCTAGTGCTTTAAATTTTTCACATTTCTTTCAAAATCTTCATGTGTTTACGAAAGAAAATGTTTTTGTGGGTTTTGCGTGTGTTTAGCATGTGCAAAACCGTTGAGAGGCAAAGTAAAAAGAAAGCTCCCAAAATTGTCTTGAACTTGATGCATTAGGATACCTAGTATATCGGCTTTAGGTCTTATCAAGTCGTTAGGATGCACCCTAGTTTTCCCTTGGGGGGCGTGTAATCATAGGGTTTCAGTACTCCAACATTTAAAGAAGTCCACCATGAACCTAGTGAGTCAATAATTTGTGTGTGTTAGTATAAGGACGTTTGTCGTAGTCAAGGGTCCTTAAACTCTTTTTGTGAAACTGTAAGTGTAAAGGTTTTGGTTCCCATGTAGATAAGTGAATAAGTGGTGTTCTCTTTTCTCGCACGGTTCCTATCACTCGGGAAAGTAGGTCTGAGGGGACTTTGTGCCTGGTTCTCTCGAGTCATCTGACTTAGGATGCACCGACCGAACTCCCATTACACGGGTGGTAGGGATCACCCTATGTGGAGATTTGGGGGAATGTGTACGTGATAGTGTAAGTCCTCATAGGCAATGATGCATGAAACCTGACCCTGGGAGAATCAAACACCAACCAATAAAATGCTCCAAAGAAAAAAAAGAGAAAAAAAGAGAGTCAAATAAGAACCTTAATGAACTTTACACATTGTATTACATTCAGATGTTAAGGTTGCCCATGTCTTTCACTTAAGTCCTTAACTAACTTTCACGAATAATTCATTAGGCTACGTGTGTGGACCGATTACATATATAGAGTCGACCCGTAGTATTACCACGTCCCATGATCGACAAAATAAGTCCAACGAGTCGTGTAACTAAATTTATTAATGCATCTTTGTTCGGATTTTGTTGGTGTATCCGCTGAAAACACTCAGGAGACAACACTCGCCCTCCTTGGCGACAAGGAGGTTTAACGGGTTGTTGCACGTGCTAAGTGCAATCGTGATTCCTACGAAAGTGAGTTAGGATTTCTTATTTTTCGTATGTTTTTTCCTTTCTTTGTTTTGCTCGGGACTAGCAAAAGTTAGGTGTGGGGGTATTTGATTGACATCATTTCATCCTTATATTTGTATCTTATATTCATTATCTTTCACCGAAACAATTCTATGTGACGAGTTTTATGTTTGAATTTCAGAAATAAATAGGTTTGAAGAGATGAATCATAAAAGGACCCAAAAGCAGGGAAAAATGACTGAATTGTGAGACCTGGGGACTAAGATGCAAGGGAGAAGGACCTGAACGTAAGACCGAAGGACCAAAGAGCAAAACAGAAAACTCCACACCATCTTGGGGAGTATTTTGGAAATTCTATTCGGGTCAGAGCTCCAATAAACAAATTATATGCATCAAAGACCGACAAAGAAATCCAGAAAAGCCTACAACAAATTCTAGCCAGATCCAAAGCTTATGGACCGCCAATTGGCGGTCTGGCACCGCTAATTGGCGGTCTGGATCTCTCTGGATCCGCTCAAACTTCGGGGGCACATGTATTAGAGTGTGTTTATTCTATTTCTGGTATTTGTTTAGTGCTACATCGGGGGATTGTCCCAGATTGCCTCTTTCTATGGCTATAAATAGAACTCTTCACTTTCCATTGTAAGCACTTCACATTTTGAGTGGCTATTCTTCCTGCTACAAGTGAGGCCTTGAAGCACACACTAAAGTAGGAGGATGCTACTTGAATTGTGAGTCATTTTAATAAAAGTTTCTTTATTATGTTGTTTGTTTCATGTTGCTTGTTTTACTTTGTTTAATTTCATTTCATTAGTTTAGTAGCTTAGTTAATATGCTTTCCTTGCTTAGTTTAATAATTAGTCTAATGTGTAGTGAGTAGTTCCATCCCCTTTGGTGGGTGGAGTAGATGTCATACATGCATTAGAGAATGGAATGAATGCTTTATTTACAATGTGTTGATAAAACATGAATGTATGCTTGCTTGTTTAGGATAGAAATTATAACTTGATGAGTTTTGCCAAAATGATTAGACACCTCTCATGCTTGTTTAGGTTCTGAAATAAATCAGCTTGTGTATGTAAATGTTAATCAACTAGGTAAGTGAATGGATTGATAGGTTTTGCCATAACATTTAGACACCTCCTATGCATGAAAACACTACCCTCATTTCTGCTTAACGAATTTGTTCAACACCCACCTCTTTGCATGTGTGCACTAACTCCACCCCTTAGGGGCTTTCTATTTCTGAATTCCAGCACTTATTTAGTTCTTAGTTTAGTTTGGTAGTTCATCGTTTGTTGCTTTCTTTCGCATTTCGTACTTCGTAGTGTAGTGTAGCGTAGAGTAGGATAATCAAATTCTCTTCCCTATTTTTGCCACTTGATTTCATGCAAACGAGAGGCTGCTCACCTCCCTGTGGACGACCCGTATTTGCGACGTCTTCACCGACGCCGTGCACTTGCGGTTTAATATAAAACGTTCAACACATGTCCAGCTTTGCAACAACCCGGTACATAGGCTTCCCATTAATAAGTGTTGCCCACGCCTTACCAACCATGTTCGGGTAGGTATCATGCTCGACCCAAAAATTCGCAAATCAGAACATCCGCTTCTTCCACATACCCACTGTCGTTGTAGTCATGGTGAGTGGCGCTTGGTCACTAAGCTTCCTTTCCCCCACTACATAGAACGAATCCGGGTACGCCTCAAGACAGGAAAGGACATGAACATCGTATGAATTCTGGTTCCCATACATGCCTCACCTTGGGACCAGTTGGACCATGTGAACTCGCTACCTCCAGAAGACACCTCCATCAATTGCAGACTATCGATACACACATTAAAGTCCTCCATCACTTTCCAATTGAACCCCAGGCCCCCTTTCTTATTATCGCAATGCCAAATAAAATTAAAGTCACCACACACCAGCCATGGTATGGATATGTTGGGCTGCACTTGCTCAAGGTCAACCCACAATATGCGTCTTTCCAAATATCCATTTGCTCCGTAGATGGCCGTGATGGCCACGTTCCTCCTGCTTCCTCGCACAACCCCTTCCGAATGTAAGAGTTGTGGTGTTTTGATTGACATCATATCATGCATATATTCGTTTCTTATATCCTTTATTTTTCACTTAGGCAATGTTAGGTAACAAGCTTTATGTTTAAGTTTCAGGTATAAACAGGTTTGGGAAGAAGAGACTCAAAACGGACATAAAAGCAAGGAAAAAGACTGAATTGTAGGACTTATGGACTGAGATGCAAGAGAGAAGGACCCGGATGTAAACCAAAAGGATCAATGAGAAAATCAAGAAGCTTCACACCACGACTAGGAGTTTTTTTGGCAATTAGATTTGGGCCCAAACATCAACAAGCAAATCGGGTTAATGAAACATCAAGAAATCAAGCCAGAAACGAGCCACCGAAATCCAGACGCGATCCAACCATTCCAGTCCGCCAATTGGTAGTCCCAAACCACCAATTGGCGGTCCATATTCGTCAAAACCATTAATGGTTTAGTCGGGTCGTGAATTATGTTGTTTTAGGTCCATTTATAGTATGCGTTTAGTCCCATTCCAGGGGATTGTCCTCGATTACCTTTTTCTATGACCATAAGTAGAACTCTTCATTCTTCTTTGTATTTACCCATTGCTTGGTGGCATTATCTCTACTTAGAGTAAGCCTTGGAGCAAAACTTAGGTGGAGGAGAGTGAAACTTGTAAGGTGAGTCGTGTAAATAAAATAAATTTTCTTAGTTTGTTTTAATGTTGTCTTCTCTTTTAATTCTTGCATGCTTAGTTTAATTTTGTTTTGATTTGTTTTGTTTTCTTAATGAGTAGTAAGTAGTTTTATCCCCCTTTGGGGGGTGGAGATGATGTACATATACGTTGTGAAGTTTGGGATGTTTGATGAATTTTTGATTGTGTAGACTTGCATGTTTGTATGTTCATTGGGAGTATTTTAATCATCGACATGTTGGGAGATTTTTGATGGGTTTTGCCATAAGATTAAGAAACTTCCCATGAAGTTTCCTCATGTTTATTGACTGAAATTTCTTGTTGAATATGCTACATGTTAGTTATGTGTTTGTATTTATGTTTGCTTGCTTAATTGATTGACGAAACATTGTTTTGATGGGTTGTGCCATATGATTAGACACCTCTCATGCTTAGCTTTGTTCTTCACATGAGTTCCTAGTTTTGATGAGTCTTGCCATAATATTTCGACACCTCTCATGCTGAACCTAGTCTTATGCTAATAAAGTAGTAATTGTTGATACGTAGATTTTGCAACATCTTTAGACACTTCCTATGCATGAAGATACACACATGACACACACACATACATGCTTACACGTGTCATTCATCAATTATTTCTCTCCATATGTTCACACATTCCACAACTTAGGGGTTTGTTTTCTTGAATTTTATCTTGCTTTTGATTTCCCTCGCTTTTGTTTTCCTTATTTGATGCTTGCTAGTTTAGTGTTGTTTAGCAAGTATAATCACAACTCTTCTCCCCTCTATTCCCATTTGCCTTTGGAAGAACCTGAGTTGAGACACCTCCCTGTGGATCAACCTGTATTTGCCATGTCTTCACCGACATCGTGCACTTGCGGTATTTAATACAGACACATCATGTTTTTGGTGTCGTTGTCGGGTAGGTGTTATTTCCAGACTCTGGTTTAGACGATTCGACTGGGTTTAATCTTTTGTTTTTAGTTTGTTTTTGTTTCAGGAACATTGATGCATCAAGGGGACACACCAGGAGAAATTGTGAGCAGAGATCATCCCTTTGGACCGCCAATCATCGCGGTCTGGGACCGCCAACTGGCGGCCCAATGAGCTGCTTTTGCTCAAATTTGTGTTCTGGTTTGTTTTTTCAATTTATTTTTCTGGGTGCTCAATTTTGCATATTGTGACCTGTCATTTGCTCCTAAATCAATCAATTCCCCTTTTAAAGACAAATAGGACCATAAAACACGAAGCAAAATATTAGATTAATTCCCATCTAGGTCATGCATCACTTGTAGACCTCGCATGCACATTGTCTTTTATTTGCTTTAAATTCTGATTATCGATGACTGGCGTGAGGTACGTGCACCCGTTCTCTCATTCATGCATGGTTAGAGCATGCATTAGTGAGTAATGTGCATTATAACAAGAGTGAGGTGAGTGCTTGTTTGGTGAGTTGCTTGCTAGCCTAAGATTTAAAAACATCTTTAAGGGGCATCACCTATAGTCTTCAAAGATAAGGTGGAGGATTTCATCACCCCTCCCTTAGCCCCAAAAAGCACACTCAAGTAAAGCCTTAATCTAAAAGCAAGTAGATATTGGCTCTAGGAATCACGCGCATTAGGAGAGTGATCCGGTCACGACCGTCATTACCTGATCGACGTCGCCCACTTTGTCGATAGTAGGAGAGAAGAGATTTCCGGACCGTGGCTCACTTGCTGGGCTCTGTGGTCTTCGTCTTAGGGAGGTGAGGCGTGTTGAGGCCGTGTGACCTCGCAGTTAGGCATTATCTAGCTGTAAGTACCTATAGTGACCGTAGGCTGCTTGTGCCGTTTTTTCTAGACTAGGCTTCTTTCCTCACCCTTTACCCACGCTAGCTTTAGGGATTCTTCCTTTATCCTCTGAGTCATCTTCTTCTCACCTACTTCTACGTTCTAGTCTCCTCCCCTTTACACTCTTTGTTAGTATTTTAGGGTCGACTCAAGCACTTTTTGCGAGCTTGGCCTCGTGGTGGTGAGAGTGGTCGACTCGAGAGTTCTTTGGCAAGATGGATGGTTACATGGGTGACCATCCATATCATTGTTGGGACCAGAACTATTATCCCTAGTACTCCAGACCCATGCATCTTAGGGTGCCTCAGGCAGACACCCTTTATGGTTGGGACAATCTTGATTGTGTGACTGAACAGTCTTCAAATTGGGGAAATATGAGAGAGGCACCGAATGCTAGACCACCATCTAGTTACGTTAGATCATACCTTGGTCAACAACTGAGAGATTACAAGAACCTTTGGCCTCTTTCATGCATGTGGTAGATGACATGAGTGCACCGGCAGCTCTTGTAGTTTTACCGTATGACTATTACGGGTTGAGTGGTCATGTATTCGGGGAATATCCTTATGTTCCCCCAGAGCCTGAGTATGAGCACACCTTTTCCTAAAATGTTCAATGTGACCCTTACGCATCCACATACAACCCGAGAGGGATGGATTCATGGGGAGACAAATCTTATTTAAATTCTTATAAATCATTTCCACCCCAGTTTTCTCCTCTCGAATACCCAGAATTCTACCAACACTCTACTCCGAATCATTGGACTCATTCTAAGGCCATCAACACCCAACTCCAAATTTTCCGAAGCTCTGACTTGAGCCTCACAATTGACCACATACTTTATTACTTTAAACAAACTTTCCTTACGTTCATGGAAACCACTCAATAGTCCATACAAAATATGGCAATGCAAGTGAGTCCAATGACGCAGTAATTATGTGAATGTGAGGAGGGTAACTTTTCTTGTCAACATGAGGATTTATCTTCTGACATCAAACCACCACCACATCCACAAATTCAAAGCACAATCTTTCAAAGACAAACTCTTAGTCAGTCATACGACCTGATGAGGGTTCACATCTCACTATGGTTCCTGATCATCTTGGAAATGATGGGACATCAAACAATTATATCGCCAATGAGGGTATTGGGAGTTCCTTAGAGGATACCTTGGGTAAGAGACTCACCTTCTGTCCGCATGGTGAGTTAGGCATGCACAACGAGGTTCTTGACCTTGTTCCGACCCACCGGCCTGTTTGTTGGAGAGTTTGGATTCACGATTATAACTTCAATTTTGCAACTAGAGAAATTCTTCTTCCATTGCAGATTATGTTCCAAACTCTTGAGAGGTTTAAGCTCTTTCTGTTTGATCCTTTGAATGAGATGCCTTTGCCTCTAATTCATGAACGTCTTCTTTCATCTTGTGCACTTTGTAAGGGGGCCATACATGAGTATTCTGGTCCCGCGTGGTGTCATGTTCCCATTCCAAGTGCATTGACCCACTTTTGAGGTTCCCATTTGATGTCCTCTGACAAATGAAAATGGGAACATATTTTTGTACATAGTTATATTTAAAAAAAATCAAAAAAAGAACAACAAAGAAAAAAAAATACAATAAAAGACTCCATGAGTAAGCATTGATTGTTGTGGGCCACAACCCTTGTGTATTTGGGCTCCATTTCTTTCACGTATTTGTATTCCTTCATTAGTATTTCACAATTTTTGAGGGGAATTTAGGTTGTGTCCATCAACAGAAGCATAAACTTCTCATTTGCGCTTCACGTTGGTGAGATTTTTTCCTTTTCATACATAAATCTACGTAGTGTCATGCTCGCATTCATTGAGGACAATGTATGAAGTGTGTGTGGGGGGGTGTTTAACGTGTGTACATAGTCGAGTCTTTTCCTTTGATTTTGTTTTCTATTGTGTGCATTGTTAGGGTCATGTTAGTTTGCTGCATTTAATATCGATATATCTGCTTGCCATGATCTTTGGGTGACTTGTCTTCTTTTCTTACCCAGTGCTTTAAAATTGTAATTTCTTCCAAAAATCGTCATGTGTTTGCGAAAGAAAATGTTTTGTGCGTTGTGCGTGTTTAGCATGTGCAAAATCGTTGAGAGGCAAAGTAAAAAGAAAGCTCCCAAAATTGTCTTGAACATTATGCATTAGGATATCTAGTATACCAGCTTTAGATCTCGAGTCGTAAGGATGTACCCCGGTCTTCCCTCGGGGGGTGATTAATCATAGGGTTTCAGTACTCAAACAATTAAAGAAGTCGACCCTGAACCTAGTGAGTTGAATAATTTGTTTCTGTTACTACAAGGAAGGTTGGCGTAGTTAGCGACCCTTAAAATCTTGTTGTGAAATTTTAAGTGTTGGGGTTTTGGTTCCCATGTAGATAAATAAATAAATAAATAAGTGGTGTTCTCTCTTCTCTACGGCTCCTATCACTCAGGAAATTAGGCCTGAGAGGACTTAGTTCCTATTGCTTTTGAGTCATCTGACTTGGGATGCACCGACCAAACTCTCGTTACACGTTACACGGGTGGTAGGGATCGCCCTATGTTGAGATTTGGGGGAAGGTATACGTGATAGTGTAAGTCCTCCAGGCAATGATGCACGAAACTCGACCCTGGGAGAATCATACACCAACCAATGTAATTCTCCAAAGAAAAGAAAAAAATGGCAAATGAAAAAAAGAGTCAAATAAGAACCTTAATGGACTTTACACAATGTATCACTTGACGATGTTAAGGTTGCCTTTATCTTTCACTTAAGTCCTTAATTAACTTGCATGAATGGTTCATTAGGCTAGGTGTGTGGTCTGACTACATATATAGAGTTGGCCCGTAGAATTCCTGTGTCCAATGATCGACAAAATTGAGTCTAGCGAGTCATGTTGCTAGGTTGAATAATACATCAATGTTCGGATTTTGTGGGTATATCCGCTGAAAACCCTCATGAGACAACACTCCTCCTCCATGATTACAGGGAGGTTTAACGGCTTGCTGCACATGCTAAGTGCATCCGTGTTTCCTACGAAAGTGAGTTAGGATTTCTCTGTTTTACGAATGATTTTCCTTTCTTTCATTTTTCTCTTTCTTTGTTTTGCTTGGGACTAGCAAAAGTTAGGTGTTGAGGTATTTGATTGACATCATAGCATGCATATATTTATGTCGTATATACTTTATTTTTAGCCTAAACAATGCTACGTAACAAGTTTTATGTTTATGTTTCAGGAATAAACAAGTTTGGGAAGAAGAGACTCGGAAAGGACTTAAAAGCAAGGAAAATGACTGAATTGGAGGACTTATGGACTGAGATACAAGAGAGAAGGAACCGGATAAACCAAAAGGATCAATGAGCAAATCAAGAAGCTCCACACCATCATGAGGAGTATTTTGGCAATTAGATCTGGGCCCAAACATCAACAATGAAATCGGGTTCATCAAACATCAAGAATCAAGCCTAAAACGAGCCGCCGAAATCGAGACGCGATTCAACCATTCCAGACCTCCAATTAGCGGTCCAAAATGGTCCAAACAATTCATGCTTTAGTCGTGTCGTGGATTATGTTGTTTTAGGTCCATTTATAGTATGTGTTTAGTCCCATGCCGGGGGATTGTCCCCAATTGCCTTTTTCTATGACTATAAATAGAACTCTTCGTTCTCCTTTGTATTTACCATTGCTTGGTGGCAATCTCTCTACCTAGAGTAAGCCTTGGAGTAAAACTCAAGTGGAGAAGAATGCTAATTGTAATGTGAGTCATATAAATAAAATAATTTTTCTAAATTTGTTTTAATGTTGTCTTCTCTTTCAATTCTTGCATGCTTAGTTTAATTTCGTTTTCTTTTCTTTTCTTTTCTTAATGAGTAGAGAGTAGTTTCATCCCCCTTTGGGGGTGGAGATGATGTACATACATGTTGTGAAGTTTGGGATGTTTGATGAATTTTGGATTGTGTAGAGTTGCATGTTTGTTTGTTCGTTGGGGATATTTTAATCAACTACATGTTGGGGGATTTTGATAGGTTTTTGCCATAAGATTTAGACACTTTCCATGCATAGTTTCCTCATGTTTATTGACTGCTTCTATTTGTGTTTGCTTGCTTGATTGAATGAAGAAACTTTATTTTGATGGGTTGTGTCATAAGATTAGACACCTCCCATGCTTAGCTTTGTTCTTCACATGAGTTCCTGGTTTGGATGAGTCTTACCATAACATTTAGACACCTCTCATGCTGAACCTAGTCTTATGCTAATAAAGTAGTAGTTGCCGATACGTTGTGTGAATGGATGATAGGTTTTGCCACATCTTTAAACACTTCATATGCATGAAGACACACACATGACACACACATGTTTATGTGTGTCATTCATCACTTATTTCTCTTCGATGTGCACACACTCTGCCCCATAGTGGTTGGTGTCTTTTCCTGAATTTTATCCTTCTTTTGATTTCCCTCACTTTTGTTTTCCTTGTTTGATGCTTTCTAGTTTAGTGTAGTTTAGCTAGTGTAATCACAAGTCTTCTCCCCTATAATCCCACTTGCCTTCGGAAGAACCATAGTTGACACACCTCCCTGTGGATCAACATGTATT
Source organism: Triglochin maritima (assembly GCA_963682175.1). Taxonomy (NCBI): domain Eukaryota; kingdom Viridiplantae; phylum Streptophyta; class Magnoliopsida; order Alismatales; family Juncaginaceae; genus Triglochin; species Triglochin maritima. Next base: position 25,012,648 of record OY821781.1, on the reverse strand, counting down.
TGCTGTGTCTTCACCGACGCCATGTACTTGTGGTATTTAAAACATACACAACATGTTTTGGGTGTCGTTTCCGGGTTGGTGTTCTTTCCAGACTCTCGTTTAGACGATTCGAGTGGGTTTAATCTTTTTTCAGTTTGTTTTTATTTCAGGAACATTGAAGCATCAAGGGGACACACCAGGAGAAATTGTGAGCAGAGATCAGCCCTTTGGACCGCCAATCAGCGTGGTCTGGGACCGCCAATTGGCGACTCGGTGAGCTGCTTTTGCTCAAATTTGTGTTCTGGTTGTTTGTTTTTTCAATTTAGTTTTCTTGGTGCTCAATTTTGCATGTTGTGACCTGTCATTTGCTCCTAAATCAATCAATTCCCGTTTTCAAGACAAATTGGACCATAAAAGTCGAAGCGAAAGATTAGATTAATTGCCATCTAGGTCATGCATCACTTGTAGACCTCACATGCACATTGTCTTTCATTTGCTTTAAATTCCTATTATCAATGACTGGCATGAGGTACGTGCACCCGTTCTCTCATTCATGCATGGTTAGAGCATTCATTAGTTAGTATGGTGCATTGTAAAAAGAGTGAGGTGAGTGCTTGTTTGGTGAGTTGCTTGCTAGCCTAAGATTTAAAAACATCTTTAAGGGGCATCACCTATTGTCTTCAAAGATAAGGTGGCAGAGTCGACACACTTCCCTGTGGATCGACCCATATTTGCCACATCTTTCACTGATGTCGGGCACTTGCGGTTTTAAAACAAACACTCATGTTTCACATGTAACCTGGAGATCTACCTTCTGCTCATTCCATAACATGAGGATTCACCCTAAGTCAATCATGCCATTTGTTGCTCAACTTTGTGGCCATATAGCTTTCCAGAATCGCTCAAGCTTCGTGAGCTTTACTTTGTGTTCATTAAGGCATACGATATCAACTTTAGCCTCCCTTGTTCGTCCCCTTTTCATGAGTGTGTGGCCGGGGAGATTTGCCCCATGCACATTCCATGCAAGGATATTCATGGCTTCTGAGTTGGGGAGCAAGTCCTCTTACCACCACGGTTGATTCTTTGCTGCTCGAGCCTCAATGACACCATCTTTGCTGTCACTTGCGGTGCACTATCCTTTGTTGGGTATGGGGTATCTGGCCCCTCCACTTCACTCAAATCTTTCTTGGCGGTCACTTCGTTGCTTTGTGGATTTGGTTCCTCCTCTTCCTCAGAAAGTACAACATAAGCTAGACCCGACAACACCCCAAAACGCCCCGCCCTAGAGCCTCCATGACATTATGATACATTTTTATCCAAGTTGGTTCATCCTGGTTCCCTTACGACCCTCTTGGGGGAGAGCCAATTGTCACTATTGCTGGACCCCAACTTTTTCCCCTCGCTAGCGTGAAGCACATCTCCCTTTGGCCCCAACACGTGTTGCACCTTTCTACATGGCAAGGTGAGACTCACTCCTTTATCTTTTCCAGCACCCTTTCCACATGGCGTGCTATGGTTTGCCTCTTCCTCTCCAGCCTCAAGACTAAGAGGATCAACATCTAATTCCTCCCCATTTGCATGAAGCACCCTCCCTTGTCTCCACAAAAGCACACCTCCATTCCACATGGCTAGTTGGGATTAGTTTCCTTTGCCTTCTTATTAGGTTTTCCATATGAAATATCCTGATTTGCCTCGTCCTCCACATCCATTGGAGAATGTTGAACAAGAGGATTAGCATCACCTTCCTCTCCTCTGATTGCTGCAGGATGAGAGCGGCTTCACTTTTCCTTTTTGCTGTTTGTCCCCTTACCGTTTCGCATGTAGTGTCTACCACCGTTACCGTTCCAGTCACCATCGTTGGAGGAGCATGACGCTCTCCGTTACACTCCTCTTTGTGCTCCCCATTCTCTTCCACCCCAGCCTCCGTTTGTGCACTCTCTGGAACACTTCTTGCCACTCAAGGTCGCAATGTCCTTAACACCTCCTTCCCGACAATCCCTTTCAAGTTGTTGTTGGCCCCCTCACCTCTTACCCACCACAACCCATTCCTTCTGAGCTTTATAAGGATTTCCATCATTCTTCACGATGGGCTTGCTTGGGCACTTCTCCGGCATGTGTCCGAACTCCCTACAATACCAACAGTAACCCGGGTGCCACTCCTACTCAAAACTAACCTCCTCCTTGCTGACCCCTTCGATTTGTACATCAATGGAGGATGGGTAATCAAAGTCTCTATCTAGCTTCACACACACCCTTGTGTAAGCTAACCTCCTTCCCAATGCTGTATTGTCATCCATGTACAACGGCCTGCCGAGGACGCCAGCTATCGTGCTCAGATTTTCAGTCGACCAAAACTGCAAGTCCATGTCGGGAAAACGAACTTAACTTGGTACAGAAGTTATGTCCACCTTCCGCATCACCGTCTCCGGTGTCCAGCTTTGCACCACCAAAGATGACCCCTTCACGAACCAAGGCCCATTTTGCAGCACATGAATCTTATCCTCCTCGAAGGTGAAACAAAAGAGGAGGAAACCTCGTTGCCTGCGAATAACCTCCATGCCTCCAAAGAAGCCCCATAACTTTGGCAAGTGCTTTTCAAGCCTCACTCATTTCTGTCCCCCTCTGTCCTTACCTCTCTCTCTCACTCTCTCCTCCTACTTCTTTCTTGATTCCTATACTTCCTTCTCTCCCCTCTCTCCTTCTCTTTCCATCTCTTTCCTTCTCTTTGTTATTCACTCTCTCTTATTGTCCCTCTCTCTTTCCTTGTCACTCTTCTCTCTCATTCTCTCTTCCCTTATATTTTCCCTCTCCCTATCAATCACTCTTCGTCTCCAATATCATTCCCTCCCTCTCCACCTCCTCCTTCTCCTCCTCCTCCTTCTTTACTTCAATGTCTCTCCATCACTCACTTCTTCTCGTACCTCACTCTCTTGGCTTCTCCTCTTGCTTCTCTCTCTATCTCCTTCACCATCCCATCTCCATTGTTTCTCTCTCTCCATCACTCTCATTCTCTCTCTTCTTACCTTCTCTCCCTTTCTCCCTCTCCCTTTTTTGCAAAACAAAAGGGAGGCATAGCCTCTAATTGTATTGTTGTATGTAACCATTTATAGCCCACAAAAAAATTGTCCATTATAGCCCTCGAGTTATGCTTAGTACATAACTGGAATCTACCTCTAAACTATCACAATCGTACCACCTTATAGGTGTCTCGGCTAGTTCCAACAACTCTCATACAAACTCAAAGCCTCGGGATTTTCTCTAATCTCCTTTATCCTTGTGCCCATCAGTCACACCGCCTCCTTGATGAGGATGGCCACATCCTCTGGATGGTGCTTATTATTGAATATCCGCTGATTTCTCTCTTCCCAACACTCGTAGATGGTTGTAGCAAGAGCAAGTCGCGTGGTGGCCTATTGTTCCACAGAACCTCGCATCATCTTCATCCTCTCGACCTCCACAGGAAATGTGCTTCCTATTCTTGTGTCCAGCTGTAGTATCCTCAACATTTGAGGCAAGACTTTTCGGGAAAAACTGCATCCCCAGAAGAGGTGGCCATATCCTCATCCCTCTGCTCACATAGTACACAAATAGGGTCGTGAATTGCTTCCTGAGTTGCATAAGTGACTTTATCATCAGACGTCCTCGCAAAGCCCTCCAAAGTCTAAGTAAATGCTTGGGTATGTAATACTTTTGCCAAACCATATCTGTCCAACCCACTTTCCATTGCCGAGGTCCCACCCAACTCCACGCTTCCTTTGCTAAAAATACATCGCTCTTCATTCCCACTCTTATAGGGGTATCTCGCCCTCCACGGATTGTACTTTGCAAGATCCTAGGCCACAATAACTCCATTTCTAGGGATCTCGGCTCAGGGAGTGTCCAAACACCATCGTGAATAAAGTAGGATACCAATGTATCCCTTGGAACCCCCATGTCATACTGAAGGTGCTCTCCCCCGAGCGAAGAGAGTAAAGGCCGCCCACACCATGGGTTTGTGAAAAACCTTATTGCTACCCCTTCTCCCACTTGGTATTGGATTTTGTCCTTCACCCACTCTTGGACACTTAGAATCCCTGCCACGCCCACGAGCAAACAGACGGTGGTCTAGCAGACCATATATTACGATTCCGTAAATATTTCCTTTGCATACACCGAACACAAAGTGAATTACCACCCTCAAAAGTCTGCCAAAAAAGGCAGAGCAACCCTGCATCATTCCAGTCCTTTAGTTTTCTAAGTCCCGAACCGCCATCCTTCTTCGGTGTACAAATATCCTTCCAAGCTACACCACCCACTTTGTAGGGCCACCCCATATGAAATGGACCATGAAACTCTCCACTTTCTTTAATACCTTCGTTGGGATAAGAAAAGTTGAAGTCCAAAATATACTCATAGACACAAGCACACTTTGCACCAACTCCACACGACCCGTCATTGATAGAAAATTCCTCTTCCATGTGCATAGTCGTTGTTGTACCTTGCTGATTAAATTCATGTAATGATGTCTCCACAACCGTGAGGAGAAGAGTGGCAGGCCCAGGTACGTTACGGGTAAATCAGCTCCCTCCATTCCTAAGTGCGATAAAATCCAAGTGCCCTCGGTGGCTTCCCCTCCCATGAATACTTGAGTCTTTGCTACATTCATCTGCAGCCCGGAGGTAGCCGAGAACTCTGTGAGAATGCACTTAATCACCCTCGCATTTGCTCTTGTAGCCGCGGCAAATACCATAACATCATCCACAAAGAGAATGTGGGAGATTTGTTCATCCCCACATCTTGCTGGTTCGAGAGTGCCCCTCTCTACCTCCTTTCTGAACATAGAGCTCAAGAACCCCATACAAAGTATAAAGATGTAGGGGGCAGCGGGTCGCCTTGCCTCAGCCCATTTGTGGCACAAAATAGGCTAGAGTTTCCACCATTCACCGTGACTACAAAGGATGCCCGACACACAAGCCATCACGAGTTTACCCCAATGATCAGGGATGCCCTTCCGCTTAAGTACTTCCTCAAGGAATTGTCATGAGATAGAATCATATTCTTTCCTAAGGTCTAGCTTCAAACACATCCACCCACATCCTCCTCCCAAGTGCATATTGTGGCATATCTCGTGCGCTAGCAAAATATTGTCGATGATTCGCCTTCCACTCACAAATGCATTTTGTGTTTCCCCCACCAATCTAGGAAGAAGTGCCTTCAAACGGTTTGTCAAAATCTTTGACATGAAGCGATACACCAAATTGGAAAGAGAGATCGGTCTATAATCATCAACCGAGGTAGGCGTTGTCTTCTTCACAATAATTGTGGTAGAAGTACAGTTGAGTTGCTTCAGGAGCTTCCCACTTCTCATGAAGGAGTCTACAACGTTGAAGAGATCTCTCTTCACACATTCCCAAGAGGCTTTGAATTTTTTTACATTAAAGCCATCCGGACCAGATGCATTGTCCACGTTTGAGTGCATCGCCGCCTCTTCTTGTTCCTTCATATCAAGTGGTTGGATAAGTGCTCTCACCTCATCCTCCCCCACCTTTGAAAAAGATAACATCGGGTCAATAGGTTGTCCTAAAAACGACTACAAAACAGGTTAGAATAATGCCTCCGGAAGGCCTCCTGGATAGACTTTTTCATCCTTTATAACAACCCCTTCCTCACTCACTCTCCTCACATTATTGGTGTGTCTCCTCACTCTAAAAGAAGTATGGAAAAATCTGGAATTCCAGTCACCCTCTCGCAGCCATCAAACCCATGATTTCTGTCTCAATAAAGCCTCCTCTCTAACCAAGGCACGGTCGACGTCCTCCTTACATTGACCCTGACGTTGTACGAGCTCCCCATCTCTCGGATTCTCCTCCTTTTGTTTCCTGATTTCGACAAGCCGAATATGAGCTTTGCCTACTTTTTGTTCCACATTTCCGAATGTCTCCTCACTCCATCTCTTTAGCTCCTTCTTCACCACATTGAGCTTCGCCATCAATCTAAACAAGGGAGTGCCTTCTATCCTCGCGCCCCCATGCCTCCTTCACCACATATTTGAATATCTCGAGTTCAGCCCAGAAATTCACAAATCGAAACATGCGCTTCTTTCTCGGTCCCTCCTTCTCCGTAGCCATAATGAGCATCGAGTGGACACTCAAATCTTTATCCCCCACATATAGAAGGAATCTGGAAAAGCCTCTGACCATGCACGCGACATTAGAATTCTATCAATGCGCATCTCGATACATGCCTCCCCATGCAAAGAATTGGACCACGTAAATTTACCTCCGGTAGACATGACCCCTACAAATTGAAGCCAATCCACACAAGCATTGAACTTATCCATAGCCACCATGTTGAACCCTGCTCCTCCCCTCTTCTCACTAGCTCTTCTAATGGAATGGAAGCTCCGCAAACCAGTCATAGTGTCGAGTCTGCTTGAGTAGCTCGACCAAGGTCTTCCAAAAGTGACCTCTGCTCCACGTGCCCATTTTCAGCATAGACCGTTGTTATTGCTATCTTTCTCCCATTTGACTTCTCTTTTCCCTCAAGATACAACATTTGCATGGTTTCCTAGGTGACCCGAAGGTCCACCTTTAGCTCATTCCACAACACGAGAATTTTTCCAGAATTTATAATCAAGTTGTTTGATGACCACTCTTGCCCCCATATTGCTTTCCAAAATTGATCCAACATTTTAAGCTTCACTTTGTGTTCGACGAGGCATAGGATATCCACTTTGGCCTCCTTTATTTGTCCTTGAATCATGTGCGCACGACCGACGAGATTTGCATCGTGCACATTCCACACAAGAACATTCATGGCTGCGTAATATGGGACTTCCGTCCCTTACCCCCCCGTTTCCCTTTTGTTGTTTTAGCCCCTTCGCTCAGATTGCACGAAACACTTCGGGTTGTGGTGAGAGTATCTCAAGATCCACCAGAGGTGGTGTAGACATAACCTTGCTTCCATTCCTCTTTTTCCCAACCTCTCGCTGAGTGAGAGCCCCATGTGCACATTCTTGATCCTCTTCCTCATTTGTGTTTTGCCCTTCATCCTCTCTTCCTTCAAGTTCCGCAAGGACATTGAAGCGACCCAATCCCTTGATACTCGTCTTGTCCCTAGATCGTGTAAGGATGCCTCCTCTTGGTCGTAGATGGCGGGTGTCGGAGCTACACCCAGCAACCCTACTCAATTCGTTCGTTTGCTTCTCTACATAGCTGAGTTTCTTTTCTCCTCCTTGCGTGTCACGTGGGGCATCACCACATGATGATTCTCTAGCTATGTTTCCTTCTCTTGGAGCAAAAGAAGAACCTTTGGGATCCTCCCCCATGATTCGTGGACCAGATATTTGTTTGTTTCCACACCAAGTTACTATCCCCTCGTGATTGGCTCCCTTCTTGTGCTCACATGACTCCATGCTGCCTCCTTTTTCCCTGCAACCTTTGTCCCCCCCCCCCCCCCGAATAGAGAAAACTCCTCCATGGTTGGTGCATTCAAAATTTCTCGAGTAGCACTCTCAATACTGATTGGAGTCTGACCTCATGCTTGGCCTCTCTACATAGAGGTATTTCCGTCGCTCGTCTGCCCCAAAACGATCGTGCCATCGTTATAAGGTCAAGCTTAACCCTAAAATTTACAGGCACGACCTCATGCTCTTACATTAGTAAATAACATCATTATAATCAAGTCAAAAGTCATGTGTTATCAGTTTATTAACAATAATAATTAGGCTGGCAACAAGAACACAAACTATGCATGAATTGATCGAACGATGCATAACATGGGCTAGCAACAAATGATGCGTCAACATGTAGCATGCTTACAACAATTAATTCATGGGAATATAACAAGATTTCAGGAGATGAATATACATGGACGTGACACATCTAAACATCACATAAATCAGGAAATGAATCAAGATCTCAATAGGTAGATATACGTGTGGTGTATCAACTCAACAATAATCCATCAAAGCATAGCATAATCTCAATAGAAAAATTATAAATAACCATATGGTATGCTAATAACAAACTAATCCTGAAAATGATCAAGGAATCCAGCATGAAAATCATGTCCACAACCTACAAGCCATCATAAATCCAGCAACAACTAAGGTGCAACACACAACACCAAAAAAAACATGCATGCAATGCACACGACGTGCTCTCCCACGAGCCAGCCACAACCTCCCTGGTTTCTCTCCCCAAAACCACCTTGAACGAGTGAGCTTAAGGTCATGAAGAAGGGGGAGAACGTCCCCAGCCAGCCTCAACAAACCAGAGCTCACGCAACACCAACCCAACTAGGCTGAGATTGCAACACGCGTGCTTGCCGTAGATGCATGACTTGACTGCCCCTTCGGTGTTGGATGAACCTCCATCCAACACCTCCACTTTGTAATCTACTCAAGGGCCTAAGGCATACCTACGTTTGACGAGGAAGGCTGCTGGAGATTGCCGGAGTTGCAACCCACGTCTCCTTCCTAGTGCATGCCTCTTCCTTAGCTCGCCGGAGATGGATGCTTCACCGGAGTCACCTTTGTTTTGCTGGATGGGAGGAGAATGATGGATGGAGGAGTGCAAAAGAGAGGAGTGAAAAGAAGGGATAATGGAGAAATATATCTTGCCAAGGACCCTTCCACTTCCACCATTGCATGCACTCCCATTACCTATCTATAAGTACCATGTCACCTCAACTTCCATGCCACATGGAAACCACCAAGCAGCCACATGTGCAACAACTTTGCCACAACAAAAGTCCTTTGCTCAACCATCTATTGTCCTTGAGTAGCTGGTCCAGAAGTTCTAAGTCTATCGAAAAGTCTATCCAGAAGTTCTGTCCCGAAGACGAACATTATGTCCTTTAATCCGTAGTGCGTCAAGTAGTGCGTCAAGTAGTGCGTCCCTTTAGTCCTGCAGTAAGTCCATTTGGTACCACAGTGCGTCCCTTGAATAAAAAGTCCAGTCCTTCCATCGAGAAGTGTTGTTCATCTTGCAAACATAACAGACAAAACACGGTCAACCATGCACGGACCATCGGCTACCCGACGTCCCGCAGGGACAGACCACTCCGGCCACTCACTACTGATGGTGAGACACCCCCTCACAACATGTGTGGGTAAAAGGAAGTCTTGGCAAATAAGAATAAAAATAAATCGAAATTGATGACCAAGCAAGGTGAAAATAAACAAGCACAAGATCAAGATCTTATAAACTACCCCTCTAAAAAAATTATCCTCAAAATTTGCTATCCCTAACACTCAATAAACAGTTCAGGATACAAACTCCTCACATTACCCTCACACTCCCACGTTGCCTTACCCACTCCATGATGCTACCAACAGACCTTCACCATCGGAATGGTTTGACACCTAAGCCGCCGCTCAGCCTGCTCCAGAATCTCCACGGTCGGTCCTCCAAATTAAGGTAACTCTGAATATCCGACAGCGCATGCGAAATCACATGTGACGTGTCTCCAATGTACTTCCTCAGTTTAAAGACGTGGAATACATAGTGCAAGCCAGCAAATTATTGTGGCAAGGCCATACGATAATCCACGGCACCAATGCTCTCCAGAATCTCAAACGTCCCGACGTACCTAGAACTTAGCTTCCCCTTCCGACCGAACCTCATCACGCCCTTCGCAGGTCAAACCTTCAGAAAGACGTGATCTCCGACCTCGAACTGCAACTCACGACGTCTCTTATCAGCATAGCTCTTTTGCCTGTCCTAAGCTGCCACCAACCTGTACCAGATTAAGTCTACTCGGTCTGCATACAACTATACGATTTCCCACCCCAACAACCTTCCCTCTCCTACCTCGCTCCAGCAAAGAGGTGATCGACAAGGTCGACCAAACAGAGCCCCGTATGGTGCCATGCAAATGCTCGCGTGATAGCTGTTGTTGTAGGCGAACTCCACCAATAGCAAGTGATAATCCCAACTCCCAGCATGGTCCAATGCACAAGATCTAAGTGTATCCTCTAAGGTTTGAATCGTCCTCTCAGACTGCCCGTCTGTCTGAGGATGAAATGTCGTGCTAAACTCTCCTTATGCAAACTCTCACAAAACCTTGAAGTAAAATGGGCGTCTCAATATAAAATAATAGACACCAGCACTACATGCAGCCTGACTATCTTCGAGATGTAGAGCTTTGTCAGAGCCTCCAATGATGTCGTTACACGAGTTGCTAGGAAGTGAGCGATCGTCGTCAGATGATCCACGATTACCCAAACAACATCGTGCGAATGACTGGTCCTATGTAATCATGTGACGAAATCCATAGTTACGTGCTCCCACTTCCACTCTAGAAGCTCAATCCTCTGCATTGTGCCTGCTGGATGCGGGTGCTTGATCTTAACCTGCTGACAATCCAAGCACCTCGAGACAAAATCGGCAACATCTCTCTTCATCACATTCAACCAGAAACTCCGCTGCAGGTCCTATTGCATCTTCGTACTCCCTGGATGCACGGTATACATAGAGCCATGAGCCTCATCCATAATGTCCTACATCAGCTTATCTACATTCGATACCGACAACCGATCTCGATATCCCAGACCTCCGTCCACTGCAATCTGAAACTCAGAACCGTCACCCCTGGCCATCTGATGTAAGGAACTCAACTCTGAATCTTCACCCTGCTTCTGCACAATTCTCTGGATGATGGTCGGCTCAACCTACAAGCTAGCCAACTCTACCCGGCCCAGTCTCCTCTACAAACGGATCCTCGACCAGTCTCCACTTTTGGATCCTCTGGTGAGGAACCGAGCCTTCCCACTTCCTGCTGAGAGCCTCAGCGACTGAATTTGCCTTCCCTGGATGGTACAAGATGGTGAAATCATAGTCGTTAATGAACTCCAACTTTTAACGTTGCCTCATATTATGTTATTTCTGTAAGAACAGACAATTGAGACTCTGATGATCGATAAAGACCTCGAAGTGCTCTCCATAAAAGTAGTGCCTGCAGATCTTCAAAGAAAAAACCACAGCTGTGAGCTCCAACTAGTGCGTAGGATAATTCTTCTCACGCACCATCAACTGCCTCGAAGCGTACGACCCCACCTTCTCATGTACGTCGTTCTAGATCACAAAGCCTCCCGATCCACTCAGAAGTGTCAACATTGGTGTTGAAGTCAACCTCCTTTTCAACTCCTGGAAACTCTCCTCGCACTTACACGACCACACAAACTTCACTCCCTTCCTGGTCAATGCCATCAATGGTGCTGCGATTTTGGAGAAATCCTGGATGAATCGCCAGTAATAACCAGCGAGTCCAACAAAACTCCTAATCTTCGATACAATTGTTGGCACCTTCCAGTCCAGGACCGCCTCAACCTTTCCAGGGTCCACCATGATGCCATCCTTCGACACCACGTGTCCAAGGAAAGCCACTTGCGCCAACCAGAACTCGCATTTTGAAAATTTCACAAATAGTTGCTCGTTCATCATAATCTCAAGCACTACCCTTAGATGCTCCTCATGCTGCTCCATGTCTGGCGAGTAAATCAGGATGTGATCCACGAACACTATCATGACCTGGTCCAGGTATTGCTTGAATGCATGGTTCATCAAATCCATTAATGTTGTTGGTGCAATTGCCAGTTCGAAAGGCATTAGTAGAAACTCAAAGTGACCATACCGTGTCCTGAACACTATCTTCTCCACATCGTCGCTCTAAATCCTCAGCTGATGCTATCCAGATCTCAGGTTGATCCTAAAGAACACCTTCGCAGCCTGCAGCTGGTCGAACAAGTCATCAATCGTTGGCAAAGGATCCCGATTTTTGATTGTAACCATGTTCAACATCTTGTAGTCGATACACATCCCCATCAACCCGTCATTTTTCTTGACCAACAACACCAGAGCACCCCAACGTAAAATGCTAGGCCTGATGAATCCCTTGTCCAATAACTCCAACAACTTTTCCTTCAATTTCGCCAACTCCGACGGAACCATGCAAAACGGAACCAAAGAGATGGGTGTCGTCCATGACAAAAGGTCAATGGAGAACTCGATCTCCTGAGGCGGAGGCAATCCATGGATATCCTCCGGAAACACATCGTAGAGCTCCTGAACCACCTCAATCGCATCTAGAGACCTAGTAGCCCCCACGGTTGACACCACACAAGCTCGGAACGCAGAACGCGGAACAACCCTTCTCCAACAGTCGACGGGCCTTCAATGCAGAAAGTGGTCTTCCGGATTGACATTCCAACTCAGAGCAAGTGACCTACATGGTGCCATCACGACATTGGAAATGCCTGTCCCCTAGAAAATGGCAGCGGGCCTGCCCAGGTCTTACCTCATGCCTGGCCTCTCTACATAGAGGTATTTCCGTCGCTCGTTTGCCCCAAAACGACCGTGCCCAAGATACTTTTTATTCATTAAATGCACAAGAAAGCTATCTATATAACTATATCCAATCTATAGCTATATCCAATACATGGAGGTATAACACAATCAGTATACAATACACTCACCGCAGTTCCAAACATTATAGAAGTGACATGAAAATCAGCAACTTGACAACACAGTCACAAACAAAACACATCACATAACAACTCAAACAAGCACGATACGCAACCACGCTATCTACGGGTCATGTGACCCAAGTTGTTACATGTATAACTTATGAAAATAATGTCCCCCAAGAGCAGCAAATGAGAAAAAATGGATCAACAAATCAGACCAAGCATAAGTGTAGTGCATGCTATCCCAACATGAGCTCGGGTCATGAAGTGATGGTTGTAAGGTCAAGCATAACACTAAAATATACATGCACGACTTCATGGTCATACAATAGCAAATAACATCATTATAATCAAGTCAATGTCATGTGTTATCAGTTTATTAACAATAGAAATTAGGCAGGCAACAAGAACACAAACTATGCATGAATCGATCGAACGATGCATAACATGGGCTAGCAACAAATGATGCATCAACATGTAGCATGTTTACAGCAATTAAATCATGGGAATATAACAAGATTTCAGGAGATGAATATACACGCATGTTATGCATCTAAACAACATATAAATCAGAAAATGAACAAGATCTCAATAGGAAGATATGCGTGTGCATGGTGTATCAACTCAGCAATAATCCATCAAATCATAGCATGATCTTAGCAGCAAAATTAGAAATAAACATATGGCATTATAAGTAAACATCATGCGATACGGGGACAAAGAGATGGGTGTCATCCCTGACAAAAGGTCCATGGAGAACTTGATCTTTCGAGGCGGAGGCAATCCATGGATATCCTCTGGAAACACATCGGGGAACTCCCGAACCATCTCAATTGCATCTAGAGACTTAGAAGCCCTCACAGTCGACACCACACAAGCTTGGAACTCACAACTTAGAATAACCCTTCTCTAGCAGCCGACGGGCCTTTAGTGCATAGACCACCGCACAACCGTCTCCGCCCCTAACGCCGTTGACCACCAACGGAGGTCACTTCGGTCGGGACATCACGACTCTCCTTTCCCAATAGAGAACACACACATTGTTGTCAGAAGCCAATCCAACATCGAAATCTCCTTTCCCAAGAGGATATTATCAAAATCTGACATTGGCAGAACAACGAGGTCAATCGGAAGGTCTTGATCTCCCAGCCTACCGACACTCTTGGAAGATACATCCTCACAGCAAGAACGTCACTAGCAGGAGTACTAACTTTCAAGCTGAAAATTAGCTCCACTGGTGCCTTATCTACTACGGTCACGAACTCCTACGAAATGAAATAGTGCGTAGCCCTACAATCAAACAATGTCTTCGTGACACAACCAGAAACAAGCATTTCACCTTCATTGATGTCACTCGACTTCTCCGCATCCTCTGCCCTTATAACGAACACACGCCCAACAGTCCTGCCCTGCTCTGAGCTACGACCGTGTTCATCAGAAATCCTGCTCAAACTCAAACTAGCTCCTGCTCTGCTGGTGCCTGCACCTTGTGCTCCAGCATTCCTCGAGGACACTTGCAAACAAAGTGCCCCATATGTCCATAACCCAGACATGCTCTAGACCTCCTAAAGCTGTCCTTCGTGGCGTGTGTTCTAACATAGTGCGCGCACGAGCCACCCCTAAACTTCTGACTCTTCGTATCGTGTCTGCATGGCCGCTTCGACCCACCTTACTTCCCCTTTCCTATCAGGAAGCCCCTCACAATAGTCAGCCACCATCAAGGTAGCGCACTTTACAGCCTCCTCGAGGGTTTGAGGCACGTAATCAGCACCTTCGACTGCAGACCTCTCTGTAGTCCCTGAACAAACTTCATTGCTCTCTGTTCAGTGACCTAGATGCCCGGGCAATATTTCTCCATAGAGTGGAACTTGTTGATGTAAGCCTCCAAGCCCAACTCCCAATGCTCACGTATCAGGAACTCCTCGTGCTTCCGGGCCTACACGTGCTGAGTGAAAATCATCCGGTTGAACTCAACCAGAAATTCCTCCCAGGTGACATCCACCTTGTGTCTGAAAATGACCCCAGAAGTCGCTCTCCACCATGTAACTGCGTGCTCCTGGAACACGTAGGTCGCTTGGTCCACCTTCCTCTCTCAGGGACAGTCGAAGACCCCAAAGATCAGCTAGATCTTGTAGATCCACTCCTCAACTGTATCAGGACTCACTCCTCCACGTAAAATCGGTGGATTTAGCCTCGTAAATCACTCGTGAACTACTATGTCTCCGTCTACCCGAGGTTGCTGCACCTGTGCTTCCATCAGGGAACCCAAGCGCCCCACAAACTCAAATAACAAACTGCAATTTGCCTCCCAATCATTAGTTATCCCAGAGGACGCAAGTCTCTGTCTCGGTGCCATGAGTCTGACAAATGAAACTACGATCTATCACAATCGGAAATGACAATTCTAAAAGGGATGAATTTACCGACAAGGTTCCGGCCTGATACCCCACTAGAGAGTCCTCAGACTCTGTACACTTTTTGTTATCGACCTGCTCTAATACCAAGATGTAACGTCCCCGATCTTCCGGGTACGTGTGCTGGGAAACCAAACGAACTGTCGTGATCAGAGTCATCTGCGACGACCGAAGGAGTTAGAATAGAAGACGATACATATAAGAATCGATGTACTGAATAACACATACACGGATTACCTAAGCATAAAGTATAACTGAAATATGATTTATCCATATACGGAATCAAGCCAAAATACATACATCGAGTTTGGAAAGGGAAATACGTCATAAATAATCCGGAAATAAAAAGAAAACTGGGAGAATCTGGTCGACGTGTGCCTCGTGTAGAGAATCCTCCAAAACTCCACCAGTCTAATCCCAGAAGGAAACCTAAGCACCGGAGCCAAAAAACAATGAATATGCGTGAGTTTTGAAAAAAGAAAACCTCGTATGGTCTGGGTCCAGAAATAGATTACAAAGCGATGCATGGAACCAATCTACAACATACGTAGAAAAGAAGGCAACAACTCTACATCGCTGTGATGGGCAACAACTCTACATAGCTGCGCTGCTCAGACTCTACCAAAAGTAATTCCTCTACATAGGAAACCGACTCTACATAGTCATGACTACCAGACGTCCCTCCAAGGTGATCCCTCCACAAAGGAATCAAACCACCAGCTATGTTGGTTAGCTCCACAAATGGGTCACCCGTCAGTAACCCACCACTTGGCACAAATCGATATTCCGGATTGTCATTCCTACCCGCGGAAAGTGGCCTACTTTGTTCCATCGCTACATTGGAAATGCCCGTCCTATAGAAAATGGCAGCTCGCCTACCTACGTCTTACCTCAAAACTGGCCTTTCAACATAGAGGTCTTTTGGTGGCCCGTCGTCCGCAAAACGATTGTGCCCAAGATTCATTTTATTCATTAAATGCACATGCAAGCTATCTATATAACTATTTCCAATTTATAGCTAAATAGCCCCACAACTTCGGTGAGTGCTTTTCAAGTCTTAGGATATGAGGTCTGAAATCCAAAAAATAACCCACCAATAACTTGTTCCCATCTCTTCAAAGCATCTGTCACTTGTTGCATTGAGCTCACCGCCACTCTGACCCCATCTTTCCTTGCTGTTTCAACAAACTCCAAAGCCATGGAGGTCCTCGGCACCAAAAGGAAAAAAACCAGACCACTTCATTGCTTTGGGCACCACCCCCTCCATAAATGGGTCACGAGAAACACCCTCTCCAAATGCACCATCTTTACTTAGTTTGGCCGATTGTGAGGGCTCTAAACCACCACTCCCTCCAATCAGTGTTGTAACAATGATTGAGCGCTTCACAAGCTCCATTGGAGTAGAAATCAACGATTTTTAGGTAAAAAAATGTTAAGGACGACCAAGGAAATCTTTATGAACCCCCATGCTACCCCAGAGCTTCTCTCTCGTACTTTCTCCTCTCTCCTCTCTCTCTCTTCCCCATTCTTGCCTTCTCCCTTTTTTTGACTCTCCTTCTCCTTCTCACTCATTTCTCTCCCCCTCTTCGTACCTTTCTCACTCACTCTCTCCTCGTACTTCTATCTCGATTCTTATAATTCCTTCTGTCCCCTCTCTCCGTCGCTTTCCATCTCTCTCCCATTCTCATTCTCACTCCCCTTCTCCATGTTCTTCACTCTCTTATTGTCCCTTTCTCTTTCCTTCTCACTCCACTCTGATTCTCTCTTCCCTTATATCTTCTCTCTCCCTATCCTTCACTCTTCGTCTCCAATCACCTTCCGTCTCTCTCCTCCTCCTGCTTTACTTCAATGTCTCTCCTTCCCGTTCCCTTTTCCTTTTCCTTCACTCACTTCTTCTCGTCCCTCTATCACTTGCTTCCTCCTATTTCTCCTTCTCCTCTTGCTTCTCTCCCTATCTCCTTTGCCTTCCCATCTCTGCTCTTTCTCTCTCTCCTTCACTTTCCCTCTCTTTTATTACCTTCTCTCCCTTTCTACCGCTCCCTCTCCTCCCTCTCTCTACATCTACATCTCCTTCTCTCTCTCACTCTCTCTCCCTCCACTCTCTCTCCATGCTCTTTTATATCTTTCCTAGTCTTTCCACCTCTCCTTGTCTCTCTTCTTCTCCTTCTAGAACTCTCTCTGAATCTTCTTTTCTCTTCTCCTTCCCTCTCCTTTTCTTCTTGTTTCCCATTTTCCTGCTCTCTCGTGCTTCACTCTCTATCTCTCTCCTTCCCCTTATCCTTCTCTCTCCTCCTCTCTCCTTCCTCTCTCGCCCTCTCTCCTTCCTCTCTCCCCTTCCCTCTCCTCCTCTCTCCCTTCTCTCTCGTCGTCTCTCTCATTCTCTCTCTCCCTCTCATCCTTCTCCTTCCCACTCCCCCTCCCTCTTTTATCTCCACCTCTCTCGTTCCCTCTCCCTGTTTTTCCAATTCTTCATCTCTCCCTCTCTCTCTCCATATCTCTATCTCCCTCTCCATTCCTTATTC
The DNA here is from genome assembly GCA_963682175.1 of Triglochin maritima. NCBI lineage: Eukaryota > Viridiplantae > Streptophyta > Magnoliopsida > Alismatales > Juncaginaceae > Triglochin > Triglochin maritima. The sequence goes on along the minus strand of OY821781.1, from coordinate 24,995,285 downwards.
TTCTCCTTCTTCTTCTTTCTCTCCTTCTCCGTCTCTCTCCCCTTAACTCACTTTTCCTACTCTCTCTTTCTCTACATCTCCTTCTCCACCTTCTCTCTCTCCTCTGTTCATTCTCCTTCTCACCTTGTCTTTATCCTGACTTTTTTTCCTTGTCCCACTTCCTCCTTCTCTCCCCTTCTCACTTTTGTTCTGCTGTGTTTGCATCTCTCTACCATTCACTCTCGGTCTCCTTCTCTCTCTCTCCCTCACCTTCTCCTTCTCTCCATCTCCTTCTCCTTCTTCAAGACTCTCTCTCCTTCCTCTTCTTTCTCCTCCTTATCTCTTTCCTTCTCCTCATCCCTATCCCTTCGATTCTTCACTCTTTCTCACCCTCTGCATCTCGTTCCCCTTATCCTTTGCTCTCTCTCTCCCCCTTCTCCTTCTCCTTTTCTCTTATTTTCGTTCTCTTTCTCGACCCATCTCCATCTCCTTCTCTCTTCTCCTTTCGTCCATCTCTTTACTACTCTCTCCATCTTCTCTCCTTCGCTATCCTACTAATCCTCTCTTTCTCCCTCTCTCTCCTCCTTATGATTCTCTCTCTCCACTCTTTCTCTTTCTCCTTCTCATATTCTTTCTATTTCTACTTCTCCTTCTCTCAGTCTCCTCCTCCCCTCTATCCGTTTCCTTCTCTCTCACACTCTTTGTTAGACCCTAACCTAGGGTTAGTAGACTTTTGTTGGTTAGAGTGTGGTTTGCATGGGGAAATGGGGTTGCAGGTGGGTGCATGGGAAGGGGAAGAGGCGGGGTTACTGTAGCACCCGAGTTAAATAGGGCTTTTCTTCTTCTTTCTTCTCCTTTCTCATTTCTCCTTCCTCATTTCTTCCTTCCCTTCCTTGCTGGTGCGTGTGGTGGCAAGCAGCTGAGGAGGAGACCGGAGATCGCGCGGCGTGAGGCGTGCGGAGTCGAGCGCGCGGGGAGATCACCGGAGGCGACGTGCGTGAGCGGAGCTCCGGCGTTTCGTCGTCGTGGTTGAGGTATGCCGCTCCTTAGTGTTGTTTGTTTATTACCCTCATATGAGGGATGCGTTGGTCGAGTCGGGGGAGGTCGGAGACCTCTCCGGCGACGCGTTTCTTCTAAAATCCTCGGCTGGCGCGAGGTTGAAGACGACCAACGGTCGACCGGACCCCTCGGGCGGTCGACCGTTTTAGCACTGTTTGCCCGACTTTAACCTTCACCGGTCGAACGATGCCTTGGGGCGGTCGACCGGTAGTGCATTATTGCTGGTGAGTTGGGATTTTCTACCTGTTGTCGGTCGACCGGTCCTTGTGGTGTTCGACCGAAACTTAAGTGTACCTGTTAGTTTGCATGTTTCGTTCGACCGATCGTTGGTTGTTCGACCGATTGTATGTTGCGTTCGACCGATTATATGGCTTAGAATAATAGGTCGACCCTGTCTGTTTTCGGTCGACCGAGACCCCTGAGTCGGTCGACCGATAGAGTAGTTTTTAATGTTGACCAGACTCCGGATTTTGACCTCGTTCGGTCGACCGATTTTAGACCTTTGTTCGACCGTTGTGGGGTTCTGTTTTGAGCGCAGCGGTAGACCGTTTTAGGAGTACGGTCGACCGATTCCTTTCTGGAACCGGTCGACCGAATCACCTCTTCCGGTCGACCGTTTGGGCCCAGGACAGAATTCCTGGTTCCCTTTTTGGACACCAACTTTGCCACGGAAACCCGTGTCCTCGCCTTGTGCGTGAGCCGGGAGGTGACGGTGGGCGCGTGATGCGTGCCTACCCAGGGACCGCCGTTGGGAAGAGTGTGGGTGTTCGGGACGCGTCACCTCCATGTATGGACCGTGACCTTTGAGTTGTTTGGACTTATTGTAGTATAGCAGGCCTGAGGGATCGCGGATCCCAGTGTTGATGTTGTGCGGGCACGCAACTGGCGTTGGGTGAGGTGACTACCGGCCCACGGGCTACGGAGGTCGCTGCCCTGCGGTTATAGCGGCGCTATTGGTGTTCGCGGCTCGAGGAGCCTGATGACCTGGCAGACTTCGGTCTGGTTTTGTCCGATGCTGTGCCGGACTGTTGTGATGGACCACCGATGCTGTGCCGGTGATGCCGCCGAGGTTGTGCCGGCGATGGTGATTGTTGAGCCGAGGCTGTTCCGGCTATGTTGTTTTCCTCGGCTGGGCACCTACCGAGATGTTGTTGTTATACCTTCCGGGCGACGGCCCCGTTGGTCCCTGTGGCTCCGACCACTGAGATTTGCAGATCTGTATTCTATCGGCCCGCAGGCGTGACAGAGGCTCCCTGCCGAACCCTTGAGTAGTGTAGCTGCGTGTGGGGGGCGCGATGTCGCGTGCTGTAAGACTGCATGTGCCTGCAGTAGGTCTCCTCGGGAGACTCGTTGTTGATTGTCGGACTGATGTCCTGTTTTACCCTTCGGGGGAACTGTTTTACTTTCTGTCGATGCCATGACATGCCACTAGTATGATAGGTTCATTATGTGATGCATGCATATAGGTGAGTTGGCATACGGGGTTTCTTTCTGGAAACTCATGCATCGTCGTTATATATTTTCAGGACCGCAGTAGGTCCAGTTGGGTGGTGATCGGCGGGGACGCGCATTTTGGAGTTGGATCCTCTTCTCGGGCCGCTGAGGTCGACATGATTACTTTTTATCTTCTGTTGTCGTTTTGCTGTAATCATGTATCTTTTGATAAACTCTGATGTATTTTGGTGCACCACTTTTATGATTTATGAGAAGTAACAGTCCCGCCTTTGTTTATTGAGTTGATTGTCTTGATTATTATTTTATTTAAAAATTTCCGCTGTTTCGGGATGTTACACTCTTCATCTCATTCTCCTTCTCTCCATCTCTTCATCTCTCTCTTTGCTCTCTGCCCCATCTCGCTTTCCTCCTCCTTCTAATTCTCCTTGCCGTCTCCCCTTCTCTTTCCTTCTCCCTCTCCTCCCCATTCTCACGCATTTCTCTACCCCTATCTCCTTACCTTTCTGTCTCACTCTCTCCTCCCACTTCTTTCTCGATTCTTATACTTCCTTCTGTCCTTCTCTTTCCATCTCTCTCCCTTCTCATTCTCTCTCCTTCTCCTTGTTCTTCACTCTCTCTTATTGTCCCTCACTCTTTCCTTCTCACTCTTCCCTCTGATTCTCTCTTCCCTTATATCTTCTCTCTCCCTATCCTTCACTCTTCATCTCCAATATCTTTCCCTCTCTCCTCCTCCTCCTCCTCCTCCTCCTCCTCCTTTACTTCAATGTCTCTCCTTCTCGTTCCCCTTTTCCTTCTCCTTCACTCACTTCTTCTCGTCCCTCTCTTGCCTTCCTCCTCCTTCTCTCTTTCATACTCCTCTCTCTATCTCCTTGGCATTGTCGTCTCCTTTCTCTCTCCTTCACTCTTCTTCTCTCTTTTCTAACCTTCTCTCCCTTTCTCCCTCTCCCTCTTCTCCCTCTCTGTACTTCTTGATTTGTGTATAGGTACAATACAAATAAACTAAAATAGACTGACCAATTAAGTAATCGAAACTTGCTAGGTGCTAGGTCAGATCACTCACTTATACAACCCATTAGAGCACCATACCGCACTCCACTAAGACCAAGTAGACTCATACAATGTTATCACTAAAGTGTGACCTCCTTTCTCTAAAGCTTCCGAGCATGTGATGTGGATTGCATCCTCGACGTTGTGAATGACACATCCAATCTCGCCTTCCTCCCCATTAAGCAGTCTTCAGTTCTGTTCCGATCAACATTCCTAAACCACCGCCGCTAGTGCAGTTTGAGCGTCAGAGAAGCGACTCTCATAGGAGCTTTCCCTTTCTGAATTTGCATCATCTCTTCCATCATGGTCACCCCGATGCATCTATCATAAGGGATGAGCTTGCGTGTCTCCCCCACACATGTCTCACAAAAGGGCACTCCCAAAACATGTGCTCCTGTGATTCATATGCATCTTTACATAGTGCACACCATTACACAATACATATGCGCCTATGCCTCATTAAATCACGAGTGACTAGCTTGCCAAGGCCGCCTCGCCATAGCGTTAATGCATGCTTCAGGACAACCCATTTGTGCCACACCATTTCAGCACACAAAACCTTTGCTCCTCCTGTCTTCACCCATGCCCACACGTTGTGCATGGTAGGCTTACTTTGATTTAAACCCACCCATGTGTGGTCATCTGTGCCTTGGCCAATCAGTATAGAAAGTAGTCGTGCCAAAAGTTGCATTATATCATAGGACCTTCGCCGTAGGAGCCTACACACACCATCCTCCAAGAAGTAAGATACATGAATATTACATGGAACACCAAGATCATACCGTAGCCTCTCTCCTTTCGGGAGCAAAATAAGAGGCAGGCCACACCATGGGTCTTCGAAGAACATGACCCCTTCTGATATCCTGCACTCTCAAGACCCCTCGCCATACCCAAGATGAGATAAATGGTGGTCTTGCCATCCAAATGGTACGATTCTGGAGATACATGCCTCTCATGCACCGAGCCCAAAGATACTCATCCTTTCACGCGATGATCCCAAACAAACAAAGTAATCCCGTGTCATTCCAATCCACCAAGTGTCTAATTCCTGGCCTACTCTCTCCCTTGGGTGCACAAATGTCTTTCCAAGCCACCATAATCATTTTTCTCGACCCACCCCACAGAAAGTGCATCACAACTTTCTCTATTTCATGGAGGACACTTCGGGAATAAAAAAAAGGATGCCCAAACATGTTGAACGACGTAAGCACACTCCTTGCGAGCTCAAGCTGCCCGACCATCGAGAGGCAATCATCCTTCCTCAAACCTTCTCTATTAGTGTTGCACAATGACTCTTTGAGAATCTTGATGAGCATAGAGAATATCTATTAGTGTTCCAACTCATCCATGGTCACGGGTTGCGTCAGCCTTTCAGCTTCAAAGGTCGTTAAAGAACAACACTCCAACTCTGAATTTATAGAATGTTCCTGCAAACTACAAGAAAAAAGGTTAGCAAAGTGGCACCAAAATGCTTCCCGAATTTGTCCCTCATCCTCGATGACTTCAACTCCTTCAACTATCCGACACAGTGTTGGTGGGTCTCCTCACATGAAGGGAAGCATGGAAGAACCACGAGTTAGAGTCACCTTCTCGCAACCACCGCACCGTCGACCTCTGTCAAAGAATAGACTCTTCCACTGAGAGAGCGTGGGAAAGCGTGCCTACGACTAAACATTCATTCCTTCGGAGAGTCACATTTCCCAGATTCGTCCCCAATTCCTCACTTATTTGATGTAGCACATTCCTTGCATCAAGAATATTGTTGTTTACTTTCCCAAACACCTTATCACTCCATTTCTTTGGGTCCCTCTTGACCGCGTCTAGCTTTCTCATCACGCAGAACATAGTGGTGCCCTCGATATTCATGGCACAAGCCATCTCAACCACATCCATAAATTGGTCGTGGGCAGCCCACACATTCAAAAACCTGAAAATGCTCTTCTTTCGCATGCCATGTGGGTCAATGTCCACAACAATTGGGTAATGGTTGCTAAGCACTTTTTTCCCCACCAAACATACCAAATATGTGAACCATTCCACCCACAAAGGAGAACACAATGCCCAATCAATTTGAGTTTCAATCATCCCCAAGCCATGTGACGAATTCGACCAAGTCAATTCTCCTCCGGTCGTGAGCACCTCCATAGCCCCCGTTTTATCAATAGAATCATTGACGTCGTCCATAGCTGCCATGTTAAAGCCGCCACGTCCATTTTTCTCCCATTGGTATCGCACACAATTGAAATCCCCTATAATTAACCAAGCCACACCATCCTGCAGTTTGCACCTAAGTATATCCACCTGTAGCTCTCTACGCTTGATATAAATATTATCTCTATTCACCATGGTAACAACAATGAGCTGACCTGTAGCTCTAATAGAACCTTCCAAGTTACCATGTTGGGTTGTTTTCTTCATCTTCTTCAAGTTATCCATCGAGTCCTTCCACAACACAAGAATCCTCCCAGTGTTGTCTACTTTACTATTTGATGTCCATTCATCTTGCCATACCATGTTGACAAACCGTGCCAATCTTCTGTACTTAATCTTGTCTTCAACCAAACATGCAAAATCCACATTCTCCCGGGTTATTTTGTCACGAATCATGTACAGATGCCCTGGGCATTTGCACCTCGTACATTCCAATTAAGGAGCTTCATAAACATAGTAGAAGGGATTCAAACCCTTTCTTCCCTCTTTGGCCCTTCCTTTGTTTCGCCACTTCCACCTCTCACACTTGTCAAAAGGAGTCCGGAGGTGTAGCATGCTCAAGATCAACCGAGGATGGTAGCGAGTGCACTTTCTTATTTTGATTCCCATCCATTGGAGGTGATTCAGCAAATCCCACCTTATGCCAAGGTTCTCAAGGACTTATGACCAAGAAGAGAAAAACTCATGTTCCAAAGAAAGCTTTTCTTGTGGCTAACGTGAGTTCTTTGTTGGCAAAACCCATGCAAGTCAAATACAAGGATCCTGGTTGTCCTACTATCTCTTGGGTGATTGGTGAGGTGTCCATACATCGAGCTTTATTAGACCTTAGTACATATGTTAATCTTCTGTCGTATTCGGTCTACGTCCACCTTGGTCTTAGAGACCTCAATCAAACAAAAACAACTCTTCAATTGGCTGATAGGTTGATTGACATCATCTCATGCTTACATTTGTATCTTATATCCATTATCTTTCACCTAAACATTGCTACGTAACGAGCTTTATGTTTGAATTTTGGAAATAAATAGGTTTGAAGAGAAGAGGCATGAAAGGACCTAAAAGCAGGAAAAAGGACTAAGTTGAGAGACTCGAGGACTAAGATGCAAGATCGAAGGATCTGAATGCAAGATAGAAGGACCAATGAGCAAAGAAGAATACTCCACACCATCATGGGGAGTATTTTGGCAATTCTATTCGGGTCGGACCTCCAACAAGTGAAGTAAATGCATCAAAGACCAACAAATACATCCAGAAAAGCCCAGAAGAAAATCCAGAGTGATCCGAACACTGTAGACCACTAATTTGTGGTCCACAACTGCTAATTGGCGGTCTCTTTTGGTCCGAATCCGCTAAAATCTTTGTGGGGCGTGTATTAAAGTGTGTTTAGTCTATTTTTGGTATTTGTTTAGTCCCCATACCGGGGTATTGTCCCGGATTACCTTTTTGTATTGCTATAAAGAGAACTCTTCCTCCTCTCTTGTACCCCATCTCTCTTTTGGTGGCCATCCTCTCTACTAGGAGTTCAAGCCTTGAAGCAAAAACCCTGGTGGAGAGAGGCTACTTGTAATTGAGTGGGTTATAATAGATGTTTCCTTTCGGTTATGTTGTTTCTTTCTTACTTTAATTTCATTTCTTATGTCTTGCGTGTTTCTTTAGTTTTATGTTCTTTTAGTTAAACTTGTTGTTTAGTTTTTTTATAATTAGTTTATGCATGTTTTCTTTCCTTAGTATAAATGTTAGTTTAAATATGTGTGAGTAGTTCCATCCCCATTTGTGGGTTGGAGAAATGTGTGATATGATATTGGGTTATCTTATTTCATGTGGAGGCAAAGTTGGATTTAGTTTTATGATTTTCATGCATTACATGTTGTGATGAGCTTAATTAAACACACACATACACCTATCTTTGTATTCACACTCTTTTCTCTACCCCCTATGGGGTTTAGTTTTATTGCTTATCTTCCATTTCCTTTTTTCATGGTAGTGTAGTTTTCCTCCTTTCTTTCCCACTCGCCTTCGAACAAACTAAAGTCAACACACCTCCCTGTGGATCGACCCGTATTTGCCACAACTTCAACATGGTCGTGCACTTGTGGTTATATGAAGAAACCGAGGGGCGTGGTAGAAGACGTTCTGATCAAAGTGGGAGAGTTCATTTATCCAGTTGATCTCTTTGTTTTGGATATTGAACCTGTGACGTACCCACTTGGACAAATTCCTGTTATTCTGGGGTGACCATTTGTAGCGACTTCCAATGCCTTGATTAATTGTCGCAATGGTCTGATGCGCTTGACATATGGTAGTCAGTGCGTTGATTTCAACATCTTCACCATTGGCAAGAAGCCAGGTCCTTTGATGACCCTTTTGTGGATGAAATGATCCTGGTGCACCGAAATATCGGTTGGAGGATATACATTGATGACCCTCAACTATGTCGTGGAGTGGAAACATTTTGTTTCCATTTCCTTCCATTGACCTTGGTTTCTAGAGGCATGAATCACCATCCTTGGTTCATAAACCTCTAAACAATCCTCCTATTTCTTATGTTGCGAGCCCATGTAGTTGCATTTCCGGCTCGAGACAAGGTGGGTTCCCATTTGATGTCATTTGACAAATGAAAATGGGAGCCCATTGTTGTACATAGTTATATTTGAAAAAAATACCATAGAAGACTCCATGAGTGAGCTTTGATTGTTGTGGGGTCAAACCCTTGTGTATTTGTGCCTCATTTCTTTTACGTAGTTGTCTCCCATTTTGAGTATTTCATAGGTTTTGAGAGGAATTCAGGTTTGTGTCCATGAACTTCCATTTGTGTGTCACGTTGGTGAGATCTTTTCTTTTTCATGCATAAATCTATGTAGTATCATGCTCACATTCATTGAGGACAATGCATGACGTAAGTGTGGGGGGTGTTCTACGTGTGTACATAGTCGAGTCTTTCTCATTTTGTTTTGTTTGTATTGTTAGGGTCATGTTAGCGTGTTGCATTTAATATCGATATATCTGCTTGCCATGATCCTTGGGTGACTTGTCTTCTTTTGCATGCCTTGTGTTTTAAATTTTCATTTCTTTCAAAAATATTCATGTGTTTGCGAAAGAAAATGTTTTGTGTGTGTTTAGCATGAGCAAAACCGTTGAGAGGCAAAGTAAAAGGAAGATCCATAAATTGTCTTGAACTTGATGCATTAGGATATCTAGTACGTGACTTTAGGTCTTCTCAAGTCGTTAGGATGCACCCCGGTCTTCCCTTAGGGGGCGAGTAATCATAGGGTTTCGGTACTCATACATTTAAAGAACACCCTGAACCTTGAGAGTCAATGATTCATGTCTGTTAATAGAAAGAAGTTTGTTGTAGTCAAAGACCCTTTAAATCTTGTTGTGAGACATTAAGTGTAGGGGGTTTTGTTCATGTGTAGATAAGAAATAAGTGAGTAGGGTTCCTATTTTATGGGGAATGATGAGGTTAGGATAAGGATGGAGTGGAAGAAGGAAACAAGGCATGTGCATGCATGTGCTCATGTTGGCAATATCCAAATTAATGTCTTGTATGTTTTAATGATTGTGATAAATCTTATTTCATGTGGCGACATAGTTGGATTTGAGTCATTTTGCCTGTAAACATATTATCTTCATTTCAATTATTGTCTTGTATGTTTAATGATACGGTTTTATCATATTTCATGTGGAGGCAAAGTTGGAGTTGAGTTTTTGTGGATTTTATGTATGCAATGTTTTAATGAGCACATTTGAACACACACTACACCACACATTTTCATATTCATGTTCTTTCTCTACTCCCGGAGGAGTTTAGTTTTATTGTTTGTTTTCGATTTCTTACGTGTTGTAGTTTGATTCCGATCGCATCTCTCTCTTTTACTTTTCCCACACGAGTATCGCAAATCCGACTCGCGCAGGCTCCTTGTGGATCGACCTGTACTTGCCACCGCTTCAACGTGGCCGTGCACTTGCGGTATATTAAACTGATTCAATCATATTTTTGGCGCCGTTGACATGGATCATTGTTTTCGTAGTCGAGTTCGCCATTTTGGTGGGATTTTTCTTTGATTTTACGTTTCCATTTTTATTTGGATTACTAGAATGGAGTCACAAGTGAACAAGAGCATCTACTGGTGCACAAAAGGATACTGCTGAATTCTGGGGACCTGAATCCCCAGAACATCTGCTAGTAGCGGATTTGCATCCGCGAGTGGCGGATTGGTTGAGTTGTTTTTAAATTCTGTTTTTATAGTAGTTTCCTTTACCTATTTCAAGTTGTTTCCTTTCACTGTTGATGCCATGCATGCTCTATTTTAGTGTTAAATATTAATTTGGCTTGTATGACCCCTTGTTAAGACAACTTGGACCCTAAAACTCAAAGCAAAAGATTAGTCTTATTGCCATCTAGGTCATGCATCATTTGTAGACCTTGCACACATTTGTCTTTTCTTTCCTTTACATTCTTGTTGTCGATTGCTGACGTGAGGTACGGGCACCCGATATCTCATTCATTCATGGTTAAAGCATGGATTAGTAAGTAAGGTGCATCGGGATAAGAGTGAGTTGAGCGTTTGTTTGGAGAGTTGATTGCTAGATTAAGACTCAAACCACTACCAAGGAGGGGTTGTCCCATACAAGCTTAGGTGGGGGATTTCATCACCCCTTCCTTTGTCCCAAAAATCACTTTTAATCAAGCCTTAATTCTAAAAGCAAGTAGACATTGGCCCTAAGGAATTCGGACGCACTAGGAGAGTGATGGAGTTGAGACCGTCATGACCTGATCGGCGTTGCCTGCCTTGTCGATAGAGGAGGTACTGGATCTCCGGATCTGGTATCACTTGCTGGGCATTGTGGTCTTTGTTGTAGGGTGGTGAGGCGTGTCGAGACTAGTGATATCGAAGTTAGGCGTCGTCTCGTCTAAAGACCTAAAGCCATAAGTTGTTTGAGTCGTGATTGTTAGATTATGCTTCGACCCTCTCCCACTACCCACACTAGCTCTAGGATTCTTCCTTTCTATTCTGTGTTATTTTGGAGTACACCTTCTATTCCGAGTCTTCTGCTTCTCTATATTTTTCGTTATAGTCTCCTCCTCTAAGTACACCTTCTATTGTGTGTTGTTTTAGAGTCGAATTGAGCATTTTATGCGAGGTTGGGCTCATTCTAGTGACCACCCATCTCTGCCTCGTGCTCCTTTGGAGCATGAGGCCGAATCGTCTCGTGGCAATAGGGGAAGCCAGGGTCCATACATGGATTAGCTCGGTTCACTCCCGCCACCATGTAAACTTTCTCCTCCTCCTTTGACGCGAGAGGAAGAGGGATCCAGTCGGGATCAAGTTCTTAGTGCACCACCACCTTTAGCTCTACATGACAGACCGATGACTTTGTGGGAACGGACCCATCCTGTTCGGGCCACGCAGCCTTCTTGCATAGTTCTTCCCCCAGCTCGCGGGAACAACTATGAGCTGAAACCTCAATATGTGAGCATGCTTCCTACCTTCACTGCCAATAAGGAGGATCCGTATATTTTTATACGTGAATTCGAGGAAGTATGCTCCATGTTCAAGCTTCAACAACTTGATGAGGATTTAGTCCGGTTGAGGATGATTTCTTTCGTGTTGAAGGATAACGCGAAGAAATGAATGTACAACCTCCCAGCTAGCTCTATTCGGTCTTGGGATGACTTTGTGACCGTCTTTCTAAAGAGATTTTTCCCTCGAAGGAAAACTCAACAGATACGGCACCAGATACATCAAATGTATTAGACTGAGACCGAATCTTTTCATGCTTTCTTTGAGAGGTTCAAGGAGCTTCTCTAGTAGTGCCCTCGTCATGGACTTGTGCTATGGCAGTTGTGCCAAATTGTTTATGAGGGCCTCAACTACAACACCCGCACATTGTTGGAGTCAATGTGTCAAGGTGATTTCCAAATGAAACCCATCGATGTGGCATGGGACACTTTTCAATTAATGGCTGAACGTACCTTTGAGTGGGACACCATGAGAGAGCCACCAGCTGCCTGGTCTTCTGGTCGAGCTGGATCATATCAAGTTGAGTCAACTATCGCGTCTGAGGCGTAAATGGCTGCTCTCATGCGTAGGATTGAGAGTTTAGAGTTGGACCGAGCTCCTGTAGCCAAGTTGCTACTCCCATGTGAAATAGTTGTTGACTTACGGGACATGATGACTTGGATTGTGCTTACTCTCCAAGGGATATTGAGGATGCAAATGCGATTTATCAACGGAGGCCCTATAACGACCCGTACAGTCACTCCTACAACTCGGGATGGCGTAACCATCCTAACTTCTGTTGGGGGCCTAGTGTGGGTCAATGTCAGAGCTCGCACGCTCATCCTCAAACTCCACATTATCAACCTCCATGCCCATCACCGACCTACCAACCCCCACATCAAAGGTCTCATCACCATAATTACCAACCTCATTAGGCCTCATCGTCGGGTTATTCTAACGAAACTCCACTACCCAAGTCAAAGCATTGGAAATGCAAGTTAGCCAGTTGGCTCATCAGCTCCATGAATGTGAAAATGGTCAGTTGCCAAGTCAACCCTAGGTGAATCCTCGGGGTACCGATTCGTAAGGAAGGCCACCAGTGCCTCATGCTACCTCTGAACCGTCCCATCATTTTAATGTGATTCATACTTAAAGGTCTGGTAAGGAGGTGGACAACCACATTGGGGTGCCTTCCTTGCAGTCACTATCTCTTGGTGTCACCAGACCTACAGTGATACCTTCATCTATGAGGGATCCGGATCCTGAGGTTCCCTCAACAAATACTTCCAGGAAAGAGCTTTATCTTAAGGTTCCTTTTACATTTATTTCGACAATGGGGCCGAACCCTGAGGTCCTATTGTCTCATCTTGTGTCGAAGTAATCGGATTCTGAGGTCCCCACTCATGTTTCTTTGAACAAGAATTCTGAGGTTCCTTCGGAAAACCCTTATGCCCCGAAGGCGTCATTCCTTGAGCACCTTAAAAAGAAAAATTCGGTGAGCATAACAAGATGCTTGATATCTTTCGGCAAGTTAAGGTGAACATCCCTCTGTTCGAGGTGATTCAGCAAATGTCGCCTTATGTCAAGGTTCTCAAGGACTTATGCACCAAGAAGAGAAAAACTCTTGTTCCAAAGAAAGCTTTTCTTGCGGCTAAAGTGAGTTCTTTGTTGGCACAACCTATGCAAGTCAAATATAAGGATCCTGGCTGTCCTACTATCTCTTGTGATTGGTGAGGTGTCCATACATCGAGCTTTATTGGACCTTGTTGCATCTGTTAATCTTCTGCCGTATTCGGTATACGTCCACCTTGGTACCTCAAACAAACAAAAACAACTCTTCAATTGGCTGATAGGTATATGAAGAAATTGAGGGGCGTGGTGGAAGATGTTCTTATCGAAGTGGGAGAGTTGATTTATCTTCTTGATCTCTTTGTTTTGGATACTGAACCTGTGCCAAACCCACTTGGACAAATTCCTGTTATTCTGGGGGGACCATTTCTAGTGACTTCCACTGCCTTGATCAATTGTCACAATGGTATGGTGCGTTTGACATATGGTAATCAGTGCGCTGATTTCAACATCTTCACCATTGGCAAGAAGCGAAGTGCCTTCGATGACCCTATTGGGGTCAACCTTATCCAGGGCATGGATGGGATTGAAGTTGAAGGCACCTTCAAGTATGTCACGTAATTATTCAATGGAGAATCTGAAGGTGGTGAAGATGTTTCACCTGGGCTTGCACAAGAAGGTGCCTCATCTTCTGATCACGTGGCCTTTGAGCCACATCCTTTCGATCATGTGGCTCTTGAGCCACAAGATACCATTTTTGTGGCCTCTGAGCCACAAACTCTTTATTCTATATCTGCTGAGGACCCCATGTCGGTTAAAAATCAACCACCAGATACCCTACATTTCAAACAACTAGACAGAGGTTTACCTCTCATACATGCCTCCTATCTTGCTCAGTCTCAAGAGGCAACAAACGACCACAATGCTTATAAGGGTGTGTGGTGGTCAAACAATTCTGTTTCTGGACTTCACCATCTGGGTAATAAGTCCAGGGTGTCTCCTTTTGTGGATGAAATTATCCTGGTGCACCCAAATATCGGTTGGAGGATATACATTGATGACCCTCAACTATGTCGTGGAGTGGAAACATCTTTGTTTCCATTTCCTTCCATTGACCTTGGTTTTGAGAGGCATGAACCGCCATCCTTGGTTCATAAGCCTCTAAGCAATCCTCCTATTTCTTATGTTGCGAGCCCATGTAGTTGCATTTCTGGCTCAAGAGATGGTGGGTTCCCATTTGATGTCCCTTGACAAATGAAAATGGGAGCCCATTGTTGTACATAGTTATATTTGAAAAAAATATATCATAGAAGACTCCATGAGTGAGCTTTGATTGTTGTGGGCTCCAACCCTTGTGTATTTGTGCCTCATTTCTTGTTCGTAGTTGTCTCCCTTTTTGAGGATTTCACATGTTTTGAGAGGAATTCAGGTTTGTGTCCATCAACATAACCATGAACTTCCATTTGTGCGTCACGTTGGTGAGATCTTTTCTTTTTCATGGATAAATCTATGTAGTATCATGCTCACATTCATTGAGGACAATGCATGAAGTAAGTGTGGGGGTGTTCTACGTGTGTACATAGTTGAGTCATTCTCATTTTTGTTTTGTTTCTTTTGTTTGTATTGTTAGGGTCATGTTAGTGTGCTGCATTTAATATCGATATATCTGCTTGCCATGATCCTTGGGTGATTTGTCTTCTTTTGCTTGCCTTGTGCTTTAGATTTTCATTTCTTTCAAAAATATTCACGTGTTTGCGAAAGAAAATGTTTTGTGGGTTTTGTGTGTGTTTAGCTGTGCAAAACCGTTGAGATGCAAAGTAAAGGGAATATGCCAAAATTGTCTTGAACTTGATGGATTAGGATATCTAGTACATGACTTTAGGTCTTATCGAGACATTAGCATGCACCCCGATCTTCCCTCGGGGGGCAAGTAATCATAGGGTTTCAGTACTCAAACAATTAAAGAAGTCCACCCTAAACCTAGTGAGTTAATAATTTCTGTCTATTAATAGAAAGAAGTTTGTTGTAGTCAAAGACCCTTTTAATCTTGTTGTGAGACATTAAGTGCAGGGGTTTTGGTTCATGTGTAGTGATGAGAATTAAATTTATACCGCAAGTGCACGGCGTCAATGAAGACGTGGCAAATACGGGTCGAACACAAGGAGGGAGAGATTCTGTTATTAGTGTGATTTTCGATTAAGGGGAAGAAGGAGAGAAGAAATAATTGGGTTTTGAGATTTTTGGGTTTTAATTATCTAAAGAAAGAACAAGAACAATTAAAATTAAAACAAGAACAAAGAGGTGAATTCCGTCGGGTGGAGGTTTAGATTTAAGGTTTAGATTAGAGAATTCAGAAACTTATAATAAATCATATTAGTTATAAAGCATTACATGATAAATGATTTAACATAAACTCAAGTAATCAAAATATACTAACACGAAATTAAAATAATAACATTCATTCATCTTCTCTTCACCCTAAATCCGTCACCTCCACCCTTTGGAAGGAGTTAGAAAATCATAGAGGGAGGAAAAAGGGGTCCTTGAGACATTACAAAAGAAAACTAAAAGTAAGAAATAAAAGACAGAATTTTATTAATGAAAAGAAGAATACAAAACTAAGATTAAGAATAAAAATTACAACCAAAGACTAAGGACTAAGGACCCTTCTAACATCGTTCTCGGGGCTATTTATAGTTGTTACAAGAGACCTAAGTATAGAATTGGCGAGTACACGTTTCCAGACACGACTGGACAAAATTGGAGCACACGGATCGACTAGGGGGCGGCGTTTCCGCCGCACAATGTAAGTGATATGCGGCGATTTCGCCGCACAATCTTCTCTGATTTAATCCGGAATTTTGCTGGTAGTTTATGGTATGATTTGATCCTCCTTTGCGCGTCTGGATGATTTCTTTCCATTCTTTTGAGCTCCGGATTAATTCCTTTATATGTTTGGAGATTTACATTGATTTTTATTTAGATTTTCTCCAAGATAATATTTTGGTGCTTTAATTGCAATTCGGTCCTTGACTTTTTGCAGTTAAGTCCCCGGCTACTTTTGTGCTTAAGTCCTTGTTCTTTTTGCAATTAGGACTTGAATGCTTTTATGCTTGGATACATTTCCATTCGTAACCCGATAATCTTGAACTTAGTCTTTATGATAGAAATGAGTCTTTTGCACGCGTTTATGCTCGGGATGTGGGTAAATTGCATTCAGGTGCCTGTATTCTGTAAATAAGACTAAACACATACATTAGTAGCATTTATTGATGTAAAAGTAATCTAAATGAAAGACATATGATGCAATGTATGCAATGCATCAAATACCCCCACACCTAGATTTTGCTAGTCCCTAGCAAAACGGAATATAAGAAAAATGAAAACAGGGAAATCCTAACTCACTTTCGTAGGAATCACGGTTGCACTTAGCATGTGCAACAAGCCTTTAAACCTCCAAGTTTCCTTAGAGGACGAGTTTTGTCTCGTGAGGGTTTTCAGTTGACACACCCACAAAGTCTTAAATCAACATTCCATTAATAACTCTTAATATCTCCACCTCAACCTTATACATATCACTTAGAATTCTTGTATGCTCATTATATGAATCTAGCTTAT
The DNA here is from genome assembly GCA_963682175.1 of Triglochin maritima. Taxonomy (NCBI): domain Eukaryota; kingdom Viridiplantae; phylum Streptophyta; class Magnoliopsida; order Alismatales; family Juncaginaceae; genus Triglochin; species Triglochin maritima. The sequence continues at coordinate 24,978,843 of OY821781.1, read as the reverse complement.
GAAAATTCTGACTTGGTCTTTGCTCCTCCAACATTCACACCACTAACCCTTCTACACATGTTTATCACTTGAATTATTTTGCACGCCTCCTCTGGTGGTGAAGTATCATTCGGATCAACCATGGCATGGATCATTCTTTTAGCTTTGGGCCTTGAGTATTATTTTTTTTTCTTTTCTTCCGTGATTCAACACATTTGCTTTTTGACACTTTTACCATTTTTGCATTCGTGTAGCGAGTTTGGTCGATAATCCCGAGCTGGTAGACTCAAGTTACCGGGTTTCAAGATACCCCTACGGACCAGTGAATCAAAGGCTTGGGCTTTTGTAATCATTTTGCAAAATGTGTTTTCTTCACTTTATTCCTTTGTTTTTATTTTTATTTTCCTCAAGGCTTAATTGCTATTAGAAGTCCACACTTCCCGGTATATTTTCCTCAACCTCTGCTTTTTATCAACCACTTCAAGGATTTTATTCATCCAATTTAAGTGCATACATGTCTTAAAGGGCAATGAGTTATTTCTTTGGAACTTAGATTTATGTCATAATTTCTACAAGCAGAACTATATAATAAGGAACAAAAACTCAATGCAATTTGTACACGGGTTTTGACAGTTCAATCTTAAGCTATGTCATGAAACATTGATTTTTTTTAAGAAATAAAAGACAGATCTATAGATAAATATATACATAAACACCCCCCCACACCTAAATCATGCATTGTCCTCAATGTATGCAAATATAAAGCAAATGCACTTATTACCTTGGTGAATTGCGGTGGAAGGGTGGAATTTGCTCAAAGTCAACCATAGTCAGAACTGGATTGAATGACACCATATTGGTGAATGTATCCAGTTGAATTGTTGCCCATGTTGCAATGAGATTCCTGAGTCACAGGTTCCACACCCCTCACATAAATTGGTTCTCTTATTTGCTCGAGTGGCGGTGGGTGTGTAGATGAATTCCTCCCTTTTTTCTTACTTCCTTTTTGATTTTGTGATGATTCAGAAATATTATAGATTCGTGATTTTATCACAACGTCACTTTGATTGCATATTATTTCTGGCTCACTATCAATATGAAAGATATTAAATTCAGCTTTTAAGTTCCCAAAAGATAATTGCATGAGCCCATTACGACAGTTTATCAATGCTTCCGAAGTGGCTAAAAAGGGTCTGCCTAGAATTACAGGGATTTGTCGGTTAGGATTTACAATAGGTGCAGTATCTAGTACGACAAAATCCACTGGGTAAATGAAGTCACCAACCTTGATCAAAACATCCTCTACTATACCTCTTGGATTCTTAATAGAACAATCAGGAAATTGAAGGGTTGTCTTAGAGGGTTTTAGTGGACCAAGGTTCATTTGCTCATAGACAGAGTATGGGAGTAGGTTAACACTAGCACCAAGGTCTAGAAGGGCTTTGTTGATAAAAGTATCTCCTATTGCACATGAAATTGTGGGACATCCAGGATCCTTATATTTTATAGGAGATGTGTTGGACAAAATAGAACTTATGTTTGCAGTTAAGAATGCCTTCTTTGGTACGTTTGTTTTTCTCTTTTTAGTGCACAAATCTTTTAAGAATTTAGCATAAGCAGGTATTTGTTGAATCATGTCTAAGAGTGGAATGTTCACCTTAACTTGGTTAAATACTTCCAAGATTTTCTCTATTTGTGCACTTGAGTTCTTTTTGAGTCTATTGGGGAATGGGGCTTTAGGAACATAGACTCGCTCAGGTTCAGGTTGAGCTATAGGTTCAGGTTGAGTAGGTGGGTTGGGCGTTTCAGATTGGACGTCGGGTTCAATGGTTAGGTCATATGTGGTAGCTTGATGGCTAGATTGATTAGGCGTTCTAGGATTTACCACATTATTATCAATCTGTCTTCCGGACCGTAATGACACTACTGCATTTATTTGTTGGAACGGTCCTTCCTCATTAACCATTTGAACCGGTCTAGGGTTATTATTTCCTGAAGGTGCTTGATAGGATTGATATGAATTTTTAGATCTTGGGTTCACCTCAGGTTGACTTGGAAACCGACCCTTTTCTCTTTCACCTACTATTTGTGCTAGTTGGCTGACTTGTGTCTCTAGCCTTTGGAAGGTCTGGTTGGTTGTTTGTATAAAGGTTTTCATCAAATTTTCTAAGCTTGTCAACCTAACCTCATGATCGTCATTGTTACTAAACCCAGAAGATGTATTATTTTGGTTGTACGGGTTTGGTTGTTGTCTAGGAGGTTGACCCTGTTGGTTTGATGAGAAATTGGAATTATTACGCCAACCCGAGTTATAGGTTGATGCGTATGGGTCATTTCTAGCATGGTTATACATGGCATTAACTTGGTCCCATTCCGCACAATCCTCCTTTACATGACCAGTCTGACCACATCTAGAGCACGGGATAGTCGAGGCTTGATTCACTCGGTTTTGGGTTTGTAGCTCTAAACTTTTCATTCTGCGCATAAGGGTAGCTAGTTTTGCTTCAGCCGCTATGTTGGCATCTACAGCTAAGACACCTGGTTTGGGTTGACTTGCTATTCTAGATCCAATACTCGGGTTAAGCAGTGTTCTAGCATTGTCCCATTGCATACTGTTTTCAGCTAAATCCTCAAGAAAAGTCCAGGCATCATTTTCATTTTTCGACATAAAATTCCCTTGGCTTACGGATTCTACCATAACCCTAGATGTGGGTGTCAATCCCTCATAAATAATTTGACATAATTGCCATCTCGGAATTCCATGATGAGGGCATTGGGTCAGAACACTTTTGAATCTTTCTAGATAGGAATCGAACGGCTCGCTCTCAGACTGAACGAATGCAACAATTTCATTCCTAATCCTCATAGTCTTATGGTTGGGAAAATATGTTTTCAGGAATACTTGAACAAACTCAGCCCAACTCCTAATAGATCTTTCGGCTAGACTATATAGCCATTTCTTAGCGTCATCCTTCAGTGCTAGAGGCACGAATTTCAGACGCACTGCCTCCTCAGGAATATGCTGGTATTGCATAAGAGAGCAGATTTCCTCAAATTCTCTAAGGAAGAGGTATGGGTCTTCCCTAGAGGTGAACTTAGGCAACATACTCATGTATTGTGCCTTAAGTTCGAAGTCGCGACCCGGTATGGTGGGCATAACGATGCACGATGGCTGAGCAGCCATCGTTGGATAGCATCGATCCCTCAGAGTTATAGGTTGTGCAACAGGCGGGTCCACTACGTTCTCACCCATTGGATCCAGGTGAGGTGGTGCAACAGGTGGATTGGGGCTAAGTTCCAGACTGGAATCTAGATGAACTTGTGAGAGTCGATTACTCAAGTCCCGAATCCAAATCTGAGTGCACCGGGTTGAATCAAAATTTTTTTGAATTCAAATTCGAAATTTAAATTCCAAATTTAATTTCAAGAATTAATTAAATTTTTTTTTTCGTTTTTTTTATATATTTTTTTTTCAAAAGGAAAACAAACAATAGAATGGGGAAAGATGAGAAAGAAATCCTAATCTAGAGAATTTAGGTGAGAAGAGAAAGAAGACTCAGATGAGAAGGGAAACCTAACTCTAAAGATAGAAAGAGGGTTGGTCAGAAAATTCCTACGAAAGCACGCTTCAAACAATCCTAGACCTAGTGTCGCTTAGATCTAGAGGACTCCTAATTGGTTGAGTCGAATTGATTCGCTTGATTCACCTCCCTCACTAATCAAACCAACTTGGCCAGGCCGTGTATAGCTAGTGGGGGCGCTTCCGACAGAGTCGGTGCCAATTAGACAACCACTTCGCTTGGAAGACTTACGTCAACACAAAAACACTTTCTAGACACCAAATTAAATTCAATCGGCTTCAGGTCATAGCAAGTCAAACCAATTCTTCTCCTTAAATGAGTCCGAGTCCTTAGGGGCCAATGTCTAATTGATTTTAAATTTAAGGCTTAGGTGACACTTTAGGATTGTGATTTGTGGGCCACGGAAGGGTGATGAAATCCCCACCGTATCTTTGCCTATGGAGTTGCCCTTAAGATAGTTTAACTTAGATCTAGCAAAGATAGTCAAACAATGGTCTTTAGTGGGGGCAATTGCAAGGTTGTATGCAAACTAAATTATATGCTTAAATGCAATCGTTAAAACGCGATACGTACCTTGCCTCCAGCACTCTTCAACAATAAAAATAATTTGCAAGAATTTAGCAAGAATAATTCAAACAAAACATTATATGATGCATGCACTAAGTTCTTCTAGTTTTGCCAATTTTTAGGTCAGAGTTGAATTATTGCCAATTATGGGATTTAAGCTTAACACGTGCAATTCTAATAAAAGGAAATTTTCTGAAACTAGAAATTACGAGGAAAAAGGCAACAAAGGTTACCTATGCAATGCTCAGTCGGGTTCGCCGCCCGCTCTCGAAATTTCAGTAGCTCCACGCGTCCACCCAGAAATGGTGCTAACCCCAGAAAAATTTGAAGCCCAGATGCTTCAATTGTGCGGCGATTCCGCCGCAGGTTCCTCTTGATGTGCGGCGATTCTGCCGCCCTTTTTGCTCAGACTGCGCTCAGATTTAGCCGCGCGCTCTGTTTTCTCCAGAAACACAAATCCAAATAGTTAGATCGCGCACAAGATAAACAGAATAAAATCGAAATCAACAAAAAACAAAATCGGCGTCGCCTCCCGGACAAAATTGGAGCACACGGATCGACTAGGGGGCGGCGTTTCCGCCGCACAATGTAAGTGATATGCGGCGATTTTGCCGCACAATCTTCTCTGATTTAATCCGGATTTTTGCTGGTAGTTTATGGTATGATTTGATCCTCCTTTGCGCGTCTGGATGATTTCATTCCATTCTTTTGAGCTCCGGATTAATTCCTTTATATGTTTGGAGATTTACATTGATTTTTCTTTAGATTTTCTCCAAGATAATATTTTGGTGCTTTAATTGCAACTCAGTCCTTGACGTTTTGCAGTTAAGTCCCCGACTACTTTTGTGCTTAAGTCCTTGTTCTTTTTGCAATTAGGACTTGAATGCTTTTATGCTTGGATACATTTCCATTCGTAACCCGATAATCTTGAACTTAGTCTTTATGATAGAAATGAGTCTTTTGCACGCGTTTATGCTCGGGATGTGGGTAAATTGCATTCAGGTCCCTGTATTCTGTAAATAAGACTAAACACATACCTGCATTTATAGATGTAAAAGTAATCTAAATGAAAGACATATGATGCAATGTATGCAATGCATCATGTAGATAAGAAATAAGTGAGTAGAGTTCTCTTTTCTCGCACGTCTCCTATCAATCGGGAAATTAGGTCTGAGGGGATTTTGTCCCTGGTGCTTTCGAGTCATCTGACTTGGGATGCACCGATCGAACTCCCGTTACACGGGTGGTAGGGATTGCCCTATGTGGAGATTTTGGGAAAGGTGTAGGTGATAGTGTATGTCATCATAGGAAATGAGGCACGAAACCTGACCGTGGGAGAATTACACTCCAACAAGTAAGAAAAAATATGGTAATACAAATAAGAACCTTAGTGGACTTTACACTTTGTATCACATGAGGATGTTGAGGTTGTCCATGTCTTTCACTTAAGTCCTTAATTAACTTGCATGAATGTTTCATTAGGCTAAGTTTGTGGACTGGATACATATATGTAGTCGGCCCGTAGGATTACCGTGTCCAATGATCGACAAAAATGAGTCCATCGAGTCGAGTTTCCAGATTTAATAATGCATCAATGTTCGGATTTTGTGGGTATATCCGCTGAAAACCTTCAGGAGACAACACTCCTCCTTGGCAACAAGGAGGTTTAACGACTTGTTGCATGATTGATCGTTTTATTTAAACCGCAAGTGCACGGCCGCGTTGAAGCGGTGGCAAATACGGGTTGTCCACTAGGAGGTGTGTCGACGTTTGGTTTGAGCGAAGGCGTGTGGTAATGAAAGGAGAGAAAGGTTGGTTACACTAAACTACACTAAGGTGCAAGTGGAAATGGAAAGGAAACAATAAAACTAAACCCCATAGGGGGTGGAGAAATAATGTGAGTATAAGGATGTGTGTATGTGTGTGTCAATTAAGCTCCTCACAACATGTAGTGCATGAAATCATAAAACTACATCCAACTTTGCCTCCACATGAATTAAGATAAGACTACATCATTAAAACATACAAGATAATAATTGGAATGAAGCTAAATGAACTCATGTATAAAGACTAGACCCTACTATGCCTCCACATGAATTAAGATAAGACTACATCATCAAAACATAGAAGACATTAACCAAGGTAAAGGCAACAAGAGTACATACACTACAAATTGTGTTTCCAATATTAATTCCATCCATATCCTAACCTTATCATTCCCCATAAAAAAGGTCCACTAATCAAAGCATAAGCTAAACTTCATTCAAGAGCATTAGCATATCAAAGATAAGAGTGAAAACCCATTAGATAGTTATGGAAATCATATAAAGCTCAAGGGATTAAGATAACACACACTTAATACACTACATGATCATATCACATATTTCTCCACCCCCCAAGTGGGGATGGAACTACTCACTACTCATTACACTAACTATATTAACAAAGTGAAGCATAATACTGAAATGAAATTACCCTAACAAAGCAAGAAATATTAAAGAAGCTTAAAAGGAAAGGAAAGACTAAACAAGCATGCACAAATTAAAAGACAAGATTAAAAGAGACTAGAAGAATTATTTTATTAACAAATGACTCCCATTGAAGGAGCATTCTTGTCCACCTTGAGTTTTTGCTTCAAGGCTCACTTCTTAGTAGAGAGAATGCCACCAAGCAATGGGTGATTACAATAGAAGGTGAAGAGTTCTATTTATAGGCATGGAAAAAGTTAATCCGGGACAATCCCCCGATGTGGGACTAAACGAATACCAAAAATGGACAAAGAATACACTAATACACGTGCCTCACAAATCTGGGAGGATCCAGAGTGATTTGGACCGCCAATTGGCGGTCTATTAGATCTGGATTCATCTGGAATTTGTGGTGGGCTTTGCTGGTGGTATTTGTTGGTCCTTGATGCATCTACTTTGTTTATTGGAGCTCCGACCCGAATCAAATTGCCAAAATACTCCCCATGATGGTGTGGAGTTTCCTATTTTGCTCTTAGGTCCTTTGGTCTTACGATCAGGTCCTTCTCCCTTGCATCTCAGTCCCTTGTTCTCACAATTAAGTTCTTTTTCCTGCTTTTGGGTCCTTTCATGGCTATTCTCTTCAAACCTCTTTATTCCTGAAAACTAAACATAAAACTCGTCATGTAGCATTGCTTAGGTGTAAGATAATGGATATAAGATACAATTATGAGCATGAAATGATGTCAATCAAATACCCCCACACCTAAGTTTTTGCTAGTCTCGAGCAAAACAAAGAAAAGAGAAAAGCAAACGAGAAACAAGAAATCCTAACTCACTTTCGTAGGAATCACGGTTGCACTTAGCACGTGCAACAAGCCGTTAAACCTCCTTGTTGCCAAGGAGGAGTGTTGTCTTCTGAGGGTTTTCAGCGGATATACCCACAAAATCCGAACAAGATGCATTATTCAATCTATACACTCGACTCGTTGGACATACGTTGTCGATCATTGGACGCGGTAATCCTACGGGCCGACTCTATATAGGTAATCAGTCCACACACCTAACCTAATGAACGATTCGTGCAAGTTAAATATGGAATTAAGTGAAAGACATGGACAACCTCAACATCCTCAAGTGATACAAAGTGTAAGGTCCATTAAGGTTCTTATTTGCATTACCAATTTTTTGTTTCTTTTTTGTTTCTTCTTCTTTTTCCTTTTATTAGTTGGAGCTTCATTCTCCCAGGGTCAGGTTTCATGCATCATTGCCCATGAGGACTTACACGATCACGTACCCCTTTCCCCAAATCTCCACATAGGGCAATCCCTACCACCCCTGTAATGAGAGTTCGGTCGGCGCATCCCAAGTCAGATGGCTCGAAAGTACCAGGCACAAAGTCCCCTCCGACCTACTTTCCCGAGTGATAGGAGCCGTACGAGAAGAGAGAACACCTACTCACTTATTTCTTATCTACACATGAACCAAAACCCCTACACATAATGTCTCACAACAAGATTTAAAGGGTCCTTGACTACAACAAACTTCCTTAAGTTAACAAACACGAATTATTGACTTACTAGGTTCAGGGTGGACTTCTTTAAACGTTTGAGCACTGAAACCCAATGATTACTCACCCCCAAGGGAAACTGGGGTGCATCCTAACGACTCGATAAATCCTAAAGCCACTGTACTAGATATCCTAATGTATCAAGTTCAAGACAATTTTGGGAGCTTTCTTTTTACTTTGCCTCTCAACGGTTTTGCACATGCTAAATACACGTAAAACCCACTAAACATTTTCTTTCGCAAACACAAGAAGATTTTGAAACAAATGTGAAAATTTTGAAGCCCTATGCAAGCAAAAGAAGACAAGTCACCCAAGGATCAAGGAAAGCATATATATCGATATTAAATGCAGGACACTAACATGACCCTAACAATGCAAACAAAAGAAAACAAAATCGAAAGAAGAGACTCGACTATGAACACACGTAAAACACCCCCCACACCTACTTCATGCATTGTCCTCAATGAATGTGAGCAAGATACTACATGGATTTATGCATGAAACATGAAAGATCTCACCAACGTGAAGTCCAAAGGGAAGTTCATGGTTATGTTGATGGACACAAACCCGAATTTCCTCAAAACCTGTGAGATGCTATGGAAGGGATACAAATACGTGAAAGAAAATGAAGCTCAAATACACAAGGGTTGGAGCTCACAACAATTGATGCTCACTCAAGGAGTTTTTTTGTACTTTTTTTTCTTTTTTTATATATAACTATGTACAAACATAAGTTCCCATCTTCATTTGTCAAAAGATATCAAATGGGAACCTCAAAAGTGGGTCAAAGCACATGGAAAGGGAACATGACACCACGCGGGGCCAGAATACGCATGCGTGGGCCCCCTTCACAAAGAGCACCAGAAGAAATGAGAGGTTCATGAATTGGACGCAAAGGTGCGTCATTCAAAGGATCAAACTGAAAGAGCTTGAACCTCTCAAGAGTTTGGGAAATAAGGGGCAACGGAAGAAGAGTTTCTCCCGTTGCACTGCTGAAGTTATGATCGTCAATCCAAACTCTCCAACCAAAATGCTGGTGCGTCGGAACGAGGTCAAGAACTTCGTTAGGCATGTCAGACACACCAGGAGAACAAAAAGTGGGTCTCATACCCAAGGTATCCTCCAAGGAACTCCTAATACCCTCATGAGCAATGTAGTTGTTTGATGTTCCATCATTTCCAAGATGATCTGGAACAATAGTGAGAGGCAAACTCTCATCAGATTGTTTGAAATTAAAGGTACTAGGGAGCTCTTGCTCCACCGGAGGTGAGTCTTTATGAGGCACAATATGAAGAACATGTGGCTCAAGGGCCACGAGACAAAAAGATAAGCACAATCCTGTGCCGACTCATAATGAAGCTGGTCCAAGTTATTCTCAATTTGAATCGAATCCTCCACTAAGTGATCGTGAATTGAAACCCCAAGTCCCTCAGACTGACTAGGAGTTTGACTTTGAAAGGTTGTGCTTTGAATTTGTGGATGTGGTGGTGGTTTGATATCAAAAGATGAATCCTTATGTTGACTAGAAAGGTTACCCTCCTCACGTTAATGGAATTGTTGTGTCATTTGACTCACTTGCATTTCCATATTTTGCAAGGAATTCAAGTTGGACTTCAATAATGTTTGAGTGGTTTCCATGAATGTTTGGAGGGTTTGTTTTACGGAATCAAATTTGGGGTCAATAGTGAGGTCCAAGTCAGAGCTTGGGAAATTTTGGTGTTGGGTGTTGATGGGCTAAGAATGAGTCGAAAGATTTGAAGTGGGGTGTTGGTAGAATTCTGGGTATTCGGGTGGAGGAGACGGGGGTGAAAATGAAGTATAAGAATTTGGAAAAGAATTGTCTCCCCACGAATCCATCACTCACGGGTTGTACGCGGATGCGTAATGGTCACATTGAGCATTTTGGGAAAATGTATGCTCATACTCAGGCTCAGGGGGAACATAAGGACATTCCCCGATAACATGACCACTCAACCCACAAACGTCGCACGGTACGGCTACTAGAGCCACCGGTGCACTCATGTCGTCTGCCATACGCATGAAAGAGGCCAAACTTTGTTGACCAGCATATGATCCGACATAACTAGATTGTGGTCTAGCAATCGGTGCCTCTCTCATGTTACCCCTATATGAAGATTGCTCAGTCACACAATGAAGATTATCCCAACCATACAGGGTGTTCATCTGAGCCACCCCCGGTTGCATTGGTCGGGAATACCAGGAAGAATTGTCCTGGTCCCAACAATGATATGGATGGTCGCCCATGTAACCATCAATCTCAACAAACAACTCTCGAGTCGACCACTCTCACCACCACGAGACTAAGCTCGCAAAAAGTGCTCGACTCGACCCTAAAACGCTACCAGAGAGTATAAAGGGGAGGAGACTAAAATGTAGAAGTAGGTGAGAAGAAGATGAGTCAGAGGAGAAGGGAAGAATCCCTAAAGCTAGCGTGGGTGAAGGGATCAGGTAGAAGCCTAACTAGCAAGCACGACTCAAACAATGTAAGGTAATGGGTCCTTAGGCTAGACGACGCCTAACATCGAGGTCACTAGCCTCGACACGCCTCACCTCCCTACAACGAGGACTACTATGCCCAGCAAGTGATACCAGATCCGGAGATCCAGTACCTCCTACTATCGACAAGATAGGCAACGCTGATCAGGTCTTGGCGGACTCAACTAGATTACTCTCCTAGTGCGTCCAAAATCCTAGGGCCAATGTGTACTTCCTTTTAGTTAAGGCTTGATTACGAGTGATTTTTGGGGCCAAGGAAAGGGTGATGAAATCCCCCACCATATATTTTATGGGACAGCCCCTCCTTAGTAGCATTTTGATCCTAAATCTAGCAGTCAATTGATCCAATCAAACGCTCACTCACGCTTGTCCTGATGCAATTCCTACTAACTAATGCATGGGCATATGAGATGCATGAATGAGTGTAGGAAATTGCGTACCTCACACCAGCGCTCAACAACTGAAAATAAAGCTAAAAGAAAAGACAACTATATGCCTAAGTCAATACATGATGCGTGACCTAAACAAGTAAGAACGTCTAGTCTTTTGCTTTGGATTTTAGGGCCAAGTTGATTAATGGGGGAGTGATTAATGATCTGGGAGCAAACTAGAAAACACAGCATGCAAAATAGGGCTCCCAGATAACGAAAGTGAAGCAATAAACCACCAGATGAAAAATGAAAGCAGGAAGACCTCACCAGGCCGCCAATTGGCGGTCCCAGACCGTTGATTGGCGGTCCCTTTTGAAGTGTTGGTGCTCCAACTTTTCCAGTAGCCTCCCCGTGAGCTCTAGGATCCCTGAGACTAAGAAAAACTGGAAACAAAAAATGAAAAACCCCTCGAATCGTCCAAACCAACGTTTGGACAGAGCACTTCCCCGACAACGGTGCCAAAAACTTGATTTATCGTTTTATTTAAACCTCAAGTGCACGACCGCGTTGAAGCGGCGGCAAATACAGGTCATCCACTAGGAGGTGTGTCGACGTTTGGTTTGAGCGAAGGCGTGTGGTAATGAAAGGAGAGAATGGTTGGTTACACTAAACTACACTAAGGCACAAGTGGAAATGGAAAGGAAACAATAAAACTAAACCCCATAGGGGGTAGAGAAATAATGTGAGTATAAGGATGTGTGTATGTGTGTGTTCAATTATGCTCCTCACAACATGTAGTGCATGAAATCATAAAACTACATCCAACTTTGCCTCCACATGAATTAAGATAAGACTACATCATTAAAACATACAAGACAATAATTGGAATGAAGCTAAATGAACTCATGTATAAAGACTAGACCCTACTATGCCTCCACATGAATTAAGATAAGACTACATCATCAAAACATACAATACATTAACTAAGGTAAAGGCAACAAGAGTACATACACTGCAAATTGTGTTTCCAATATTAATTCCATCCATATCCTAACCTTATTATTCCCCATAAAATAGGTCCACTAATCAAAGCATAAGCTAAGCTTCATTCAATAGCATTAGCATATCAAAGATAAGAGTGAAAACCCATTAGATGGTTATGGAAATCATATAAAGCTCGAGGGATTAAGATAACACACACTTAATACACTACATGATCATATCACATATTTCTCCACCCCCCAAGTAGGGATGGAACTACTCACTACTCATTACACTAACTATATTAACAAAATGAAGCATAATACTGAAATGAAATTACCCTAAGAAAGCAAGAAATATTAAAGAAGCTTAAAAGGAAAGGAAAGACTAAACAAGCATGCACAAATTAAAAGACAAGATTAAAAGAAACTAGAAGAATTTGTTTATTAACAAATCACTCACATTGAAGGTAGCATTCTTCTCCACCTTGAGTTTTTGCTTCAAGGCTCACTCCTTAGTAGAGAGAATGCCACCAAGAAATGGGTGATTACAATAGAAGGTGAAGAGTTCTATTTATAGGCATGAAAAAAGCTAATCCGGGACAATCCCCCGATGTGGGACTAAACCAACACCAAATATGGACTAAGAATACACTAATACACGTGCCCCACAAATCTGAGAGGATCCAGAGGGATTTGGTCCGCCAATTGGCGGTCTATTGGATCTGGATTCATCTGGAATTTGTGGTGGGCTTCGCTGGTAGTCTGTTTTGGTCTTTGATGCATCCACTTTGTTTATTGGAGCTCCGACCCGAATCCAATTGCCAAAATATTCCCCATGATGGTGTGGAGTTTCCTATTTTTCTCTTGTGGATTTCATGTATGCCATGTTTTCATGAACACATTTGAACACACACTACACCACACATTTTGATATTCATGTTCTTTCTCTACTCCGCGAGGGGTGTAGTTTTATTGTTTTTTTCCGATTTCTTACGTGTTGTAGTTTTCTTCCGATCACATCTCTCTCCTTTTCTTTTCCCACTCAAGTATCACGAATCCGACTTGCGCACGGTCCTTGTGGAACGACCCGTGCTTGCCACCGCTTCAATGTGGCCGTGCACTTTTGGTATATTAAACTGATTCAATCACCCTCCCTCCACGTCATGTTTATGAAGCACATGTGACATACGTTCCCCATGTGTGCACCCCATAGAGGTAGATCCCCCTTCCATCCCATCATCCTTTAGGTAACAAAGTACCCCAAAATGTCCAAGCAAAGTACGAACCTACCTCCCCATGTAGTTCACTAACCCTACTAAACTCGGTACCTTCATTTGTTTCTTCTCCATGCAACCCACTAACGCCTTTTCCTATTGGCTCCTCTCCAAGCACCCCACTAACACCTTTTCCTATTGGCTCCTCGACATGCACACCACTAAACCCCTCTCCTATTGGCTCCTCTCTATGCACACCACTAATACCACTTCCTATTTCCTCCTCTTCATGCACACCACTAATGCTTTCCTATTGGATCCTCTCCATCACGTCGGGAGCTTCCATATTGCTGAATTTGTCCATCCAAGGAAGAGATGTCTTCTTGGTTTCCACTTCTAGCCTTGACTGAAAGGCACCTTCCCATATTTCCATTTGAAGCCATGGATGAAAAGTAGCATTTACCATCACTATTAGAGCATTCTTAAAAATAGCATGCTTGTCCAATACAATTTCCACCCAAGTCACTTTGTTTCCCAACTTCATAAGTGCGTGCCACCTTCGACTACAAGCCGGATCGAGCATTTTCCACCCAAAGTAAGGTGGTAATTTCCATTAAGGTGGTAATTTTTCCTTCGGCGATTCTTCTCCATTAAGTGGAAATTACCACCTTCGACTACAAGTATTTTTGCAATTTCCACCTTACTTTGGGTGCACTACGTGCGCCAAAAGTTTCTTCAAAATCGGTCCATTTGACTAGCTCGCCCCCTTCGGTGTGCTCATGGGCATGGAGGGGCATTCTACGGGTGAGGGAAATTACCAGGGAGCATACCCGATACAAGGTGGGTGATGGTGCTACAATTCAGTTTTTTCAACATCCATGGTGTGGGCGCTGGTTGTTATGTGACCCATCTTGCGAGCGACTACATTATGACATGGGTGTCCCTAGGAACACTCGTGTTTCCAACTTTATTCAGGACGAGGAATGACACCTCACATACTATTTCTCCTTGGAGATGAAAGCCATATGGCCACAAATTCACAGCATTCCCATTACCGGGGGACGGGATACACCCATCCGGGTTGGTGCAACGCGCGAGAATTTAACCACAAAGGAGGCATGGGCATGGGTCCCGCCTAAAGGTAACATGTTGAACTGGACAAAACTACTGTTTAGGCACCATATTCCCAAGCATGCAATAACAATGTGGTGTGCCTTGAGGGGTCGGCTTGTAACTACACGGTTGATGAGACAGAGAGGCACGGTGCATAGCTTGATTTGTGGATTGTGAGAGGCGAGCGAAGGATCCCATGCGAGCCACAAGTATCTCACTTAAAGAGCTACGAGAGAATAGTGATGCAAGGAGGCAACACGAGGAGATATGGGTCTACTTTATAGTTGGATGGTAGGCGAGGGTGTTTACCAAGGAAAATAGAGTAGAGCACCGGGTGGATATGCATTATAAGTAAATGTAGTAGGCCGTGCATGCATTCTAGTATGCCCCGTAAACTTTAGCTTCATGTTTTGTAGATTATACAAATTTACATACCTAATACAATTAGAGGCTTAGCCTCCCTTTCGCTTTGCAAAAAAAACAGATAAGGAGGAGAGAGAAGGAGAACGAGAGAGAGAGTGAAGGAGAAGGGGATGGAGAGAATGAGAAGGATAGGGGGAGAGAGAAGGAGAATGAAAGTGAAGGGTAGAGAGATGCAGAGACGGAAGAAGAAATAGAGAGGAGGAAGTGGGACAAGGAATGAAATATGGGAGAAAGAGAGGCAAGAAGGAGAATCAACGGAGGAGAGAGAGAAGGTGGAAAAGGAGATGTAGAGAAATATAGAGGAGGAGAGAGTAGGAAAATGTGAGTGAAGGTGGAGAGAGACAGAGAAGGGGGAGAGGGAAGGAGGAGAGAGGTGGAGAGAAAAGGAGGAGGGAGAGTGGAAAGGAGGAGAGAGAGAGAAAGGAGAGTGAGAAGGGGGAGAGGACGAGAGATGGAGGATAAGGGGAGGGAGAGTGATAGAGAGTGAAGGACGAGAGAGCAGGAAATTGGAAAAAAAAGAGGGAGAGTGAAGGAGAAGAGAGAATGAGATTTGGAGGGAGAGATCTAGAAGGAAAGGTGGAGAGAGAGTAAGAGAGAGAAGGATCGGGAAGGAGAGAAATAGAGAAAGGGCAGAGATGGGAAGGTGGAGGAGAAGGAGAGAGAGAAGGAGAAGGCAAGAGACAGAGAGACGGGAAGAAGAGTTAAGGAGAAGGAAAAAGGGAACAAGAAGGAGAGACATTGAAGTGAAGGACGAGCAGAGAGAGGGAAGGAGATTGGAGACGAAGAGTGAAGGATAGGGAGAGAAATAAAATAAGGGAAGAGAGAATCAAAGAGAAGAGTGAGAAGGAAAGAGAGAGAGATAATAAGAGAGAGTGAAGAACAAGGAGAAGTAGAGAGAGAATGAAAATGGGAGAGAGATGGAAAGAGAAGGAGAGAGGGGAGAGAAAGAAGTATAAGAATCAAGAAAGAAGTAGGAGGAAAGAGTGAGAGAGAAAGGTAAGGAGAGGGGGAGTGAAATGAGTGAGAAGGAGAAGGAGAAGGAGAGGGAGAAGGTGAGAGAGAAGGAGAGAAATGGAAGCAGAAAGAGAAGGAGGAGGAGGAAAGGATGCTTATGAACAATGTGTGGCTTGAGTTGTTCCCAAAATCTTTCTACATTGTTGGTTGGAAGGATTTGAGTGACCATGCCAAGCTCATTATAAAGACGGAGGGGAACGAAAGGCGAAAAAAGAAGATGTTTAGATTTGAGAATAATTCGGGGGAGCATGAGGAGTTTCGTAGGATAGTAGATAGAGCTTGGGCTACATTCGTGTGGGGCAAGCCCATGTTTCGCGTGGCTACAACGTTAAATGTAGTTAAAAAGGCACTCATAAGGTGGAGTGGGAACACCTTTGGAAATGTTACCCACAATGTGGGGGAGGCCCGCACAACCCTTGAGGAGGTGCGGAGGCAAAGGTTACACCTCCCACACGATGTTGTTCTATCCGTTGCTGAAGGGGCAGCAAACCACCTTGATCACACCCTTGTTTGGGAGGAGTCTCTTATCCGACAAAAATCAAGGGTGAAGTGGTTGAAAGAGGGGGACCGGAACACTAGGTTTTTCCATACGGAACTTTGAGTGAGGAGGGACACCAACGAAGTGAGAAGAGTGTGTAAGGGGGCTAGTATCGTGGAGGAGGAGGGAGAAATCCAGGATGGCTTTCCGTGTTTTTATGCTAACTTGTTTGCTATGATTTTCAGGTACAACCCCTTAATCCCTCCATTGTCTTACCATAACTCTTGCCGACGGAGTAGAGAGAACTAATACGAAAGCTGGAATTTAAAGAACTAGAAGATGTCGTGTCAAATGCAAATGTGGAGGAGGTTAATGAACACACACACACTTCTTTATGTTCACATTATTTCTCTACCCCCTTTGGGGTTTAGTTTCTTGCTTCTTTTCCATTTCCACTTGCACCTTAGTGTAGTTTAGGGCAACAAATCTTTCTCTCCTTTCTTTACCACTCGCCTTCGCACAAACCAAACGTCGACACACCTCCCAGTGGATGACCCGTGTTTTCCACCGCTTCAACGCGGTCGTGCACTTGCGGTTAATATAAAACTATCAATCAAGTTTTTGGCACCGTTGCCGGTGAGGTGCTCTGTCCAGACCTTGGTTTGGACGATTCGAGTGGTTTTTAATTTTTGTTTCCAGTTTTCCTTAGTTTCAGGGATCCTAGAGTTCACGAGGCGGCTACTGGAGGAGTTGGAGCAGCTAAACATGAAAAGGGACCACCAATCAGCGTTCTGAGACCGCCAATTAGCGGCCTGGTGAGGTCTTCTTGCTTCCATATTTCTTCTGGTAGTTGTGTTCATTTTCGTTATCTGGGAGCCCTATTTTGCATGTTGTGACTTCTAGTTTGCTCCCAGATCATTAATCACTCCCGCATTAATCAACTTGGCCTTAAAATCCAAAGTAAAAGACTAGACGTTCTTACTTGTTTAGGTCACGCATCATGTACTTGACTTAGGCATATAGCCGTCTTTTCTTTTAGCTTTATCTTCAGTTGTTGAATGCTGGCGCGAAGTACGCATTTCCTAAGATCATTCATGCATCTTGTATGCCCATGCATTAGTTAGTAGGAATTCCATCAGGACAAGAGTGAGTTGAGTGTTTCATTGGAGCGATTGATTGCTAGATCTAGGATCAAAACACTACTAAGGAGGGGTTGCCCCATAAAAGATAAGTTTGGGGATTTCATCACCCTTTCCTTGGCCCCAAAAATCACTCTTAATCAAGCCTTAACTAAAAGCAAGTAGACATTGGCCCTAAGGATTTCGGACGCACTAGGAGAGTAATCTAGTTGAGACCGTCATGACCCGATTGGCGTTGCCTACCTTGTTGATAGTAGGAGGTACTGGATCTCCGGATCTGGTATCACTTGCTGGGCATTGTGGTCCTCGTTGTAGGGAGTTGAGGCATGTCGAGGCTAGTGACCTCGAAGTTAGGCGTCGTCTAGCCTAAGGACCCATAGCCTTAAGTTGTTTGAGCCGTGCTTGCTAGTCAGGCTTCTACCTGATCCCACTACCCACGTTAGATCTAAGGATTCTTCCCTCCTCATCTGAGTCCTCTCCTCATCTATTCTCTACGTGTAGTCTCCTCCTCTGAGTACACCTTCTGTTGTGTGTTGTTTAGAGTCGAGTCGAGCATTTTTACGCGAGGTTGGGCTCGTTCTGGTGAGAGCGCTTGACTAGAGAGAGTGCATATTTCTGAGATGGACGGTCTTGGTGATCGACCATCTCCGCCTTGTGCTCCTTTGGAGCAAGAGGCCGAGTCGTCTCGTGGTGGCGAGGGAGACCATGTTCCATACATGGATTACCTCGGTCCGTTTCCACCACCACGTAGACCTCCTTCTCCTCCTCCTCTGACTCGAGAGGAAGGGAGATTCAGTCAGGATCGAGTTGTTGGTGCACCACCACCTTTAGCTCCACAGGATAGACCGATGACTTTGTGGGAGTGGACCCATCCTGTTCGGGCCGCGCAACCTTCTTGCATAGTTCTTCCCTCTGCTCGTGGGAAAAACTATGAGCTGAAACCTCAATATGTGAGCATGCTTCCAACCTTTACTGCCAATAAGGAGGATCCGTATATTTTTATACGCGAATTCGAGGAAGTATGCTCCATGTTCAAGCTTCAACAGCTTGACGAGGATTCAGTCCGGTTGAGGATGATTTCTTTCGCGTTGAAGGATAACGCGAAGAAATGGATGTACAGCCTCCTGGCGAGCTCCATTCGGTCGTGGGATGACTTTGTGACCGTATTTCTGAAGAGATTTTTCCCTCAAAGGAAAACTCAACAGATACGGTACTAGATACATTAAATGTATCAGACTGAGACCGAATATTTTCATGGTTTCTTTGAGAGGTTCAAGGACCTTCTCCAGCAGTGCCCTCATCATGGACTTGAGCTATGGCAGCTGTGCCAAATTGTTTATGAGGGCCTCAACTACAACACCCGCACATTGTTGGAGTCGATGTGTCAGGGTGAGTTCCGAATGAAACCCATCGATGAGGCATGGGACACTTTTGAGTTAATGGCTTGACACACCTTTGAGTGGGACACCATGAGAGAGCCACCAGCTGCCAGGTCTTCTGGTCGAGCTGGATCATATCAAGTTGAGTCACTGATCGCGTCTGAGGCGAAAATGGCTGCTATCATGCGTAGGATTGAGAGTTTAGAGTTGGACTGAGCTCCTGTAGCTCAGGTCGCTACACCTGGGTGTGGTACGTGTGGACTTACGGGCCATGATGACTTGGAATCTGCTTACGCTCCAAAGGATACTGAGCATGCAAATGCGATGTATCAACAGAGGCCCCGTAACGACCCGTACAGTCGCTCCTCAACCCGGGATGACGTAACCATCCTAACTTCTCTTGGTGGCCTAGTGGGGGTAATGGTCAGAGATCGCATGCTCAACCTCAACCTCCACCTTATCAACCTCCACGCCCATTGGTGACCTACCAATCTCCACATCAAAGGTCTCAGCACCACAATTACCAACCTGCTCATGCCTCGTCGTCGGGTTATTCCAACCAGACTCCACCACCCCAACGGGTTGACCCCAAGGACCCTTCTAGTGATCCCACCCTTCAAGCGTTCATGTAGAGCATGCACAGTACAGTCAAGGCTTTGGAAATGCAAGTTAGCCAGTTGTCTAATCAGCTCCATGAACGCGAGAAGGGACAATTACCGAGTCAACCCGAGGTGAATCCTCGGGGTACCCATTCTGAAGGAAGGACAACTTTACCTCATGCTACCTCTGAACCGACCCATCATATTAATGTGATTCATACTTTGAGGTCTGGTAAGGAGGTGGACAACCACATTGAGGTGCCTTCTTTGTCATCACCATCCTTGAGGGAGCCGGATCCTGAGGCTCCCTCCACAAATACTTCCAGGAAGGAGCCAGATCCCGAGATTCTTTCTACATTTCCTTCGACAAAGGGGGGGAACCCTGAGGTCCCTTTGTCTTCTCTTGTGTCGAAGGAATTAGATTCTGAGGTCCCTACTCATGTTTCTTTGGACCAGAATTATGGGGTTCCTTCGCACCCTTATGCCCCGAAGGCTCCATTCCCTGAGCGCCTTAAAAAGAAAACCTCCGATCAGCATGACAAGATGCTTGAGATGTTTAGGCCAGTTAAGCTGAACATCCCTCTATTGGTGGTGATTCAGCAAATGCCACCTTATGCCAAGGTTCTCAAGGACTTATGCACCAAAAAAAGAATAACTCTTATTCCAAAGAAAGCTTTTCTTGCGGCTAACGTGAGTTCGTTGTTGGCACAACCCATGCAAGTCAAGTACAAGGACCCTGGTTGTCCGACTATCTCTTGTGTGATTGGTGATGTGTCCATACATCGTGCCTTATTGGACCTTGGTGCATCTGTTAATCTTCTGCCTTATTCTGTCTATGTCCACCTCGGTCTTGGAGACCTCAAACAAACAAAAACCACTCTTCAATTGGCTGATAGGTCAATGAAGAAACTGAGGGGTGTGGTGAAAGATGTGCTGATCAAAGTGGGAGAGTTCATTTATCTATTCGACTTCTTTGTCTTGGATACTGAACCTGTGCGAAACCCACTTGGACAAAGTCCTATCATTCTGGGGCAACCATTCCTTGCGACTTCTAATGCATTGATCAATTGTCGCAATGGTCTGATGCGCTTGACTTATGGTAGTCAATGCGCGAATTTCAACATCTTCACCATCGGCAAGAAGCCAGGTGGCTTCAATGACCCTGTTGGGGTCAACCTTACCCAGGGTTTGGATGAAATTGAAGTTGAGGGCACCTTCAAGTACTTCAGAGAATTGTTCGATGGAAATCCTGAAGGTGGTGAAGACGTTTCACCTGGGCTAGCACAAGAGTGTGCCTTATGTTCTGATCACGTGGCCTCAGTGCCACACATTCTTCTGATCTTGTGGCCCTTGAGCCACATCCTTTTGATCACGTGGCCCTTGAGCCACATCCTTTTGATCACGTGGCTTTTGAGCCACAAGATACTATTTTTATGGCCTCTCGGCCACATGCTCTTCATTCTGTATCTGCTGAGGACCCCATGTGGGTTAAGAATCAACCACCTGATGCCCTTCAACCTAATAGAGGTTCACCTCTCATTCATGCCTCCTCTTTTGCTAATCTCAAGAGGCATAGAATGACCACAATGTATATAAGGGTGTCAGGTGGTCAAGCAATTCTTTTTTGTATGTTGCGAGCCCATGCATGTGCATTTCTGGCCCGATAGATGGTGAGTTCCCATTTGATGTCCCTTGACAAAGGAAGATGGCAGCCTATTGTTGTACATAGCTTAAAAAAAAGACTCCATGTGCGAGCATTGATTGTTGTGGGCTCCAACCCTTGAGTATTTGGGCCCCCTTTCTTTCACGTATTTGGTCTCCCTTTTTAAGTATCTCACAGGTTTTGAGGGGAATTTGGGTTGTGTCCATCAACATGACCTTGAACTTCCCTTTGTACTTCATGTTGGTGAGATCTCTCATTTTTCATGCATACATCCATGTAGTATCTTGCTCGCGTTCATTGAGGACAATTCATGAAGTAGGTGTGGGGGGTGTTTTACGTGTGTACATAGTCGAGTCTTTTATTTGGATTTTGTTTTCTTTTGTTTGCATTATTAGGGTCATGTTAGTGTGCTGTATTTAATATCGATATATCTGCTTGCCATGATCCTTGGGTGACTTGTCTTCTTTTGCTTACCTAGTGCCTTAAAATTTTCACATTTCTTTCAAAATCTTCATGTGTTTGCGAAAGAAAATGTTTTGTGGGTTTTGTGTGGGTTTAGCATGTGCAAAACGGTTGAGAGGCAAAGTAAAAAGAAAGGTCCCAAAATTTTCTTGAAGTTGATGCATTAGGATATCTAGTACAGCGGCTTTAGGACTTATCTAGTCGTTAGGAAGCACCCCAGTTTTCCCTCGGGGGGCGAGTAATCATAGGGTTTCAATACTCAAACATTTAAAGAAGTCCACCCTGAACCTAGTGTATTAATAATTCGTGTCTGTTAATTTAAGGAAGTTTGTTGTAGTCAATGACCCTTTAAATCTTGTTGTGAGACATTAAGTGTAGGGGTTTTGGTTCATGTGTAGATAAGAAATAAGTGCGTAGGTGTTCTCTCTTCTCGCACGGCTCCTATCACTCGGGAAAGTAGGTCTGAGGGGACTTTGTGCCTGGTGCTTTCGAGTCATCTGACTTGGGATGCGCCGATCGAACTCCTGTTACACAGGTGGTAGGGATCGCCCTATGTGGAGATTTGGGGAAAGGTGTACCTGATAGTGTAAGTCCTCATGGGCAATGATGCACGAAACCTGACCCTGGGAGAATGAGGCTCCAACTAATAAAAAAATAAACAAAAAGAAAAAAAATGGTAATGCAAATAAGAACCTTAATGGACTTTGCACTTTGTATCACTTGAGGATGTTGAGGTTGTCCATGTCTTTCACTTAATTCCTTATTTAACTTGCATGAATAGTTCATTAGGTTAGGTGTGTGGACTGATTACCTATATAGAGTCGGCCCGTAGGATTACCGCGTCCAATGATCGACAACGTACCAAAGAGTCGAGTGTATAGATTGAATAATGCATCTTGTTCGGATTTTGTGGGTATATCCGCTGAAAACCCGCAGGAGACAACACTCCTCCTTGGCAACAAGGAGGTTTAACGGCTTGTTGCACGTGCTAAGTGCAACCGTGATTCCTACGAAAGTGAGTTAGGATTTCTTGTTTCTCGTTTGCTTTTCTCTTTTCTTTGTTTTGCTCGAGACTAGCAAAAAACTTAGGTGTGGGGGTATTTGATTGACATCATTTCATGCTCATAATTGTATCTTATATCCATTATCTTACACCTAAGCAATGCTACGTGACGAGTTTTATGTTTAGTTTTCAGGAATAAAGAGGTTTGAAGAGAAGAGCCATGAAAGGACCCAAAAGCAGGAAAAAGGACTTAATGGTGAGAACTAGGGACTGAGATGCAAAGGAGAAGGACCTGATCGTAGGACCGAAGGACCTAAGAGAAAAATAGGAAACTCCACACCATCATGGGGAGTATTTTGGCAATTTGATTCGGGTCGGAGCTCCAATAAACAACGTAGATGCATCAAAGACCAACAAAGACCACCAGCAAAGCCACCACAAATTCCAGATGAATCCAGATCCAATAGACCGCCAATTGGCGGTCTTGGACCGCTAATTGGCAGTCCAAACCACTCTGGATCCTCTCAGATTTGTGGGGCACGTGTATTAGTGTATTCTTAGTCCATTTTTGGTATTTGTTTAGTCCCACATCGGGGGATTGTCCCGGATTAGCTTTTTCCATGTTTATAAATATAAGTCTTCACCTTCCGTTGTATCCATCTCTCTCTTGGTGGCCTTCTTCCCTACTAAGAGTGAAGCCTTGAAGCAAAACTCTGGTGGAGGAAGGGCTGCTTGTAATTTGGAGTGAGTAATAATAGAAGTTTTGTAGTAAATTGTTGTTTGCTTTAGTTTTTACATTGCTTAGTTAATTTCAATTTACATGTGTTGCATGTTTCTTTAGTCTCATGTTCTTTTAGTTTCTTTAATGTTTCTTGCTTGCTTAGATTAATTTAATTTCAGTATTATGTTTCATTTTGTTAATGTAGTTAGTGTAATGAGTAGTGAGTAGATCCATCCCCATTTGGGGGGTGGAGAAATATGTGATATAATCATGTAGTGTATTAAGTGTGTGTTATCTTAATCCCTTGAGCTTTATATGATTTCCATAACCATCTAATGGGTTTCCACTCTTATCTTTGATATGCTAATGCTCTTGAATGAAGCTTAGCATATGCTATGATTAGTGGACCTATTTTATGGGGATGATAAGGTTAGGATATGGATGGAATTAATATTGGTAACACAAGTTGTAGTGTATGTACTCTTGTTGCCTTTACCTTGGTTAATGCCTTGTATGTTTTAATGATATAGTCTTATCTTAATTCATGTGGAGGCATAGTAGGGTCTAGTCTTTATACATGAGTTCATTTAGCTTCATTCCAATTATTGTCTTGTATGTTTTAATGATGTGATCTAATCTTAATTCATGTGGAGGCAAAGTTGAATTTATGATTTCATGCACTACATATTGTGAGGAGCTTAATGAACATACACACACACACACTTCTTTATGTTCACATTATTTCTCTACCCCCTTAGGGGTTTAGTTTCTTTCTTCTTTTCCATTTCCACTTGCGCCTTAGTGTAGTTTAGGGTAACCAATCTTTCTCTCCTTTCTTTACCACTCACCTTCGCACAAACCAAACGTCGATACACCTCCCAGTGGACGACCCGTATTTGCCACCGCTTCAACGGGGTCCTGCACTTGCGGTTAATATAAAACTATCAATCAAGAACCAAAGTGCATTTGTCCAAGGAAGGAGAATTGGTGATAATATTCTTCTTGCACATGAACTTTGCCACAACCTTGACCTCGACAAAGGGAGATGACGCATGTGCCTAAAGCCTGACATACGTAAAGCGTATGACTCCATCTCGTTGAGCTTCCTAGATAAATAATGAGGCAATTTAGATTTCCGATTAAGTGGAAAAGGCTCATCATGAATTCTGTAAAGGCATCCTTTGGGCTGACAGTTAATGGAGCCAATTGCACCCCGTTTGTGGCAAGAAATGGCTTGAGACAAGGTAATCCTTTGGCCCCCTATTTGTTTGTTATGTGTATGGATGTCTTAAGTGAGATGGTGAAGAAAGCGGTTATCGAAGGATGTATTAAACCTTTAATTTGTGGTGATGTGCCCGTGTCACACTTTCTTGTCGCCGATGATGTCTTATTTTTCGCAAGCGACACAAAGGAAAACGCTTGTGCTATAAAAGCCGTCCTGAAGGAGTTCACCACTTCCTTGGGATTGAGATTTAGCATGTCGAAAAGCCAAGTATTGATGGGGGACGTGCCACATGAAGCATGGATTGCAGCACACCTAGGTATGGAACGAAAAGAGTTCTCGGTGATCTACCTTGGGCTGCCATTATATTCCGGGAGGATGGGAAGAACTCATTGCATGACATTTGTGAATAAGGTAAAGGTGCGACTTAGCACTTGGAAGTAGAATTTCTTATCCATTGCCGGACGGGTGGAATTTTTGAGAAGTGTACTTGTCTCCCTTAGCATCTATTGGACATCCGCTTTCCTAATCCTACGGAAAGTGCTGCATTAGATGGAGAGTCTTATGTGCCACTTCATTTGGGGGGATGAAGAAGCAGGCTGTGCTGGCTTGGAGAGATGTGTGCACACCAAAGGATGAAGGAGGCCTTCGACTAAAAAGACTAACGGATTGGAATGAGGTGGGCCTACTTCACTTGTTGTGGCGTGTGGTGGCGGAAGGAAGTTCTCTTTGGGTGAAATGTGTGCGCCAAAAATACCTTAAAATCACTCTATTTGCCTTTCAAGACAACCGTCCTCATCCTCGTGGGCATGGCGAGGGCTCCTCCGAGTCCGAGACATTGCTCGACGACACATCCAATATTAGGTGGGGAGTGGAGAGGAGATACGTTTCTTCTGATACCCGTGGTCTGGAGAACTGTTTCAATGTGAAATTCGGGGGATCGCCTACACCATGAATTGGGAGTGTTGTGGGACACTAGAGTTTCGTACTTCATAAGAGAGGGGGAGTGGAACCTCCTGTAGGATCGTGTGGGTTATGGGTCCACAATTAAGGCTAATTAACAAATTTAATCCTAAACAAACTCTACTTGCAAGCCAAAAGATGATGCAGCGGAATTTAAAACAAATTCAAGCAAGTAGGGAACAAATGAGCAAACCACAACCACACGGGGATTTTATAGAGGTTCGGCACCCCACCCGGGTCCTAGTCCTCTCTTGTAAGCTCCGCTCGACTCCGCGAGCTCCGCCTACGTCTTCACTAACCAATCCCCGTTCCGAGCCGGGAGAGAACGCCTTTACACCACAAGCACCGCGAACAACCTCACTTGTTCTTCCTCTCACAATCCCAGAGGAACACTTCGGGCTTTCACCGAAGTCCTTGCTTCCTTTGACAAACAATTGAGTGGAGCAACACTCTCTAATTATTGAGCACACTTGAGTAGGATTGGAATTATGACTAAAGTGTGGAAGGTTTGAAGCTTTGAGTGTTTGGGATTCTCTCTAAGGTATTTGACAAGTTTGTAGTGGTATAGTTGTGTTAAAATGTGTTTTACAACTCTTTATATAGGCATTAGAGAGAATAGAGCCGTTGGGATTGATTGGGCATGAGTTGATGTGTGATTACACAAAACAGAAACTGCAGGACCCAATTCTGGATGAATTCGGTCGACCGGAACTGGATGAACGGTCGGCCGTTTGGCAGTTTTGAACTAAGTTCGGTCGACCGGTTAGGTAATGGTCGACCGCCCAACGCTACGACTTAGGTACACTTAAGTCATCGGTCGAACACAAGAAATGGTTCGGTCGACCGATTTCGTCCAGGTACTTTGGGGTTGGCAAACAATTAGCTTTCGGTCGACCGAAATAGGTCTAACGGTCAATCGATTTTCAACAGGCACTTGGGGTTTGTCAAGAGACGGACAAACGGTCGACCGATCTTGGTCCTCGGTCGACCGATACAGAAAATGTATTTGGGGTATTTTTGCTTTAATACGAATACAACCGTTGGGTATATATGACAAAAATAACGGTCGGAAATTTAAGTTCAAACGGTCGACCGAAAGAGAAGGTGCGGTCGACCGAAACTAGACAGGGAAACACAAACCGAATACTTGATCATCCGGTCGACCGAACGACCTGTTGCGGTCGACCGAATGTGGGTAGACAGTTAGGGTTCAGGTTTAGTATTTTCCGGTCTAAGTTTGGGTGATCTATTTAAGTCCAAATTATGTGAAATTTCGTGTGTGACTTATATGAGGAACCTAGTGTGTGTTTAAGTTGATTTTAGCTCAAGTATGCTCAATTTACACATGTTCCTAAGACTCAAAGAAAATACAAAATACATCTCTTCAAAAGAGCTTGATTACATGTCTTGACTTGATTTTCCATTCTTCCTTGAGTCTTGATCACCTGTAGAGGTTAGCACAAAGCAATATATATGCAATGCAATATGTGTGCTACTCTACATGATTGTAATTAAGAATAGTTGATTAAATCATCAAAACATAGATTAAGGCAAAAAAGCCAACAATTTCCCACTTTTTGATGATGGCAACCTATATCTTAACTATATCTTAATACATGGAATTTGTATTTGTAAACAATGCATAATAATGCTCCCCCTATGGATGTGCATAGTTTTTGTTCAATTTGATTACAAAATTCCAAGTTACCCCCTTAATTATCTCTCCCCATTTGACATCCATCATAAATTGATATTCATAACACAAAGATTATACAATAGAAGGTAATGTGGATGTCTTGTAATGAAGTTGCTCCCCCTAAATTTTGCACTTCATTACTCTAATAAAAGATATAACATATAAGCTCCCCTTATCAATAAGGCTATATGGAAACTAAGAGTATGATTCAAGTTAAGTTCATTTAAGTTTCTACTCAAGCCTTATTCTAACATCCATTCAAAATTTGACATTTATGATCAATGGATGTGATATATGATTTGCAATGAATAGGGTAAATGATATGTCAATTAAGCATATAAAAACCTAGACTAGAACCATTTGAAAAAAAATTAGAGGATGGGAAATTATACCAACTTGAAGCTTGAATTGGTTCCAATCTCATTTTGTGATTCAACCTGGTTTGAATTTGACTCTTGAGCTCACCCGGTCACCACCGATTCCTTCCTCAAGCACCTACAAGTGTAGATTTCGGTACCCAAACAACTATGGGTCCTTGAATGTTAACTTTGGTAACCCAAACCATTTTGGTTTTAGGAGCCCACAGACTTGAGGAACTATGGTTTACAACTAAGTGCTTTCCATTTAATGTAGTGTGAGATACATGGTTTTTCAATTTAGCATTGTATCCTAAACCATGTGTTTGCAAAGATTGTCTTTGACTACCTAAAAGCATGTTAAGCATCTTAGTTCCATTTGTGAATCTTTCTAAATCTTTTCTTAATTGCACATTGGAAGCTTGAAGATCTAGTTGTTCACAATCTATAGGTGTTGCTTTTAATTTATCAAAATTCGATGCATAATTTTCTAGTTTAGCAACCACCTCATTTTTCTCATTCATGCATGTTTCAATTTGGCTTTGGAGATTTTTGATTATCTTTCTTGCATTCTTATTTTTATCACAAATGATCTCATATTGTTTAACTATGTCATGAAATGCATTTTGAAGCTCATCATGTGTATAAATTTCTTCATTAACACTAGAATGTGAGCTATCACTATAATATGACTTAGTTGAGCATGAATTATTAGAGCAAGAGTTAGATTCAACCTCACTTTGATCATCTTCAAAAGCCATGAAGCATGAGTGAGCCACCTCTCTTCGACTTTGCAAGGAAGACGACGATGATAATGGTGAAGACGATGAATCGTCCCAAGTAGCCTTGTGAGCTTCCAACCTCTTCTCTTTTCTCTTACTCTTCTTCTTTTCTCTCCTTCTCTCCCTCCTCTCATTTTTCTTCTCCTTCTCTTTTCTCTCATTTCCACTCTCTTCCTTCTCCTTCTTTTCACTTCTTCTACCTCTTCTTTCATTCTTTTCTTCTTTATCCTTCTTGAGGTATTTGAAGAAGTCTTTTGCTAGGACTTCAATGTCCTCATCTTCTACACTTCTCCTTGGTTGGTCAATATTTGCATGTAATCCCAAGGTGAATTTGTTCTTGGAGGCTTCGTTCTCCTTCTGATGGTTAATTTGGAGTTCATAAGCCATGAGATTTCCAACGAGTTCATCCATCTTTAATTTTGAAAGATCGTGCGCCTCTTCAATTGCGACGACTTTATCTTCCCAATCGATGCTAAGTGACCGGAGGAACTTCCTTGTCATCTCTCCTTCATTGATTTTTCTTCCAAGAACCAAAAGAGAGTTAGTAATATCGGTGAAGCGAGTGTTCATTTCGCGTATGTTCTCACCGATTTGCATAGAAAATATTTCATATTTATGCATGAGGAGACTAATACGGGTTTCCTTTGTTTTGCTATCGACCTCATGATGCATTTGCAATCTATGCCAAATTTCATATGCACTAACACAACCCCTAATTCTATTGTATTCACCCTCATTTAGCCCACAATATAGAATGTTCATTATTTTTGAGTTCATCTCAATTTCTTTCATTTTGGGCCTAGTGAGTGAATCTAATTCATCTTCATTTGGGGGGTGTATGGATTTTGAAGAAACATCCAATACTTAAGGTCATTAGAAATTAGGAAAATTTTCATCCTATTCTTCCAATAATCATAATTTGACCCATTAAGCAAAGGAGGTCGAGTTGTGCATAATCCCTTTATGTGATTAGATGTACTAGCCATGCTAAAAATACGATTAAGTATACGATTTAGCGCACAAGGCTCTGATACCAAATGTAGGATCGTGTGGGTTATGGGTCCACAATTAAGGCTAATTAACAAATTTAATCCTAAACAAACTCTACTTGCAAGGCAAAAGATGACGCAGCGGAATTTAAAACAAATACAAGCAAGTAGGGAAGAAATAAGCAAACCACAATGACACGGGGATTTTATAGAGGTTCGGCACCCCACTCGGGTCCTAGTCCTCTCTTGTAAGCTCCGCTCGACTCTGCGAGCTCCGCCTACGTCTTCACTAACCACTCCCCGTTCCGAGCCGGGAGAGAACGCCTTTTCACCACAAGCACCGCGAACAACCTCGCTTGCTTGAATTCTTCCTCTCACAATCTGAGAGGGACACTTCGGGCTTTCACCGAAGTCCTTGCTTCCTTTGACAAACAATTGAGTGGAGCAACACTCTCTAATTCTTGAGCACACTTGAGTAGGATTGGAATTATGACTAAAGTTTGGAAGGTTTGAAGCTTTGAGTGTTTGGGATTCTCTCTAATGTATTGGACAAGTTTGTAGTGGGAGAGTTGTGTTAAAATGTGTTTTACAACTCTTTATATAGGCATTAGAGAGAATAGAGCCGTTGGGATTGATTGGGTATGAGTTGATGTGTGATTACACAAAACAGAAACTGCAGAACCCAATTCTGGATGAATTCGGTTGACCGGAACGGGATGAACGGTCGACCGTTTGGCAGTTTTGAACTAAGTTCGGTCGACCGGTTAGGTAACGGTCGACCGCCCAACGCTACGAAATAGGTACACTTAAGTCATCGGTTGAACACAAGAAAGGGTTCGGTCGACCGATTTGTCCAGGTACTTTGGGGTTGACAAACAATTAGATATTCGGTCGACCGAAACAGGTCTAGCGGTCGACCGATTTTCAACAGGCACTTGGGGTTTGTCAAGAGATGGACAAACGGTCGACCAATCTTGGTCCTTGGCGACCGATATAGAAAATGTATTTGGGGTATTTTTGGTTGAATACGAATACGATCGTTGGGTATATACGACAAAAATAACGGTCGGAAAATTAAGTTCAAACGGTCGACCGAAAGAGAAGGTGCGGTCGACCGAAACTAGACAAGGAAACACAAACCGAATACTTGATCATCCGGTCGACCGAACGGCCTGTTGCGGTCGACCGAATGTGGGCAGACAGTTAGGGTTCAGGTTTAGTGTTTTCCGGTCTAAGTTTGGGTGATCTATTTAAGTCCAAATTATGTGAAATTTCGTGTGTGACTTCTATGAGGAACCTAGTGTGTGTTTAAGTTGATTTTAGCTCAAGTATGCTCAATTTACACATGTTCCTAAGACTCAAAGAAAATACAAAATACATCTCTTCAAAAGAGCTTGATTACATGTCTTGACTTGATTTTCCATTCTTCCTTGAGTCTTGATCACCTGTAGAGGTTAGCACAAAGCAATATATATGCAATGCAATATGTGTGCTACTCTACATGATTATAATTAAGATTAGTTGATTAAATCATCAAAACATAGATTAAGGCCAAAAAGCCAACACCTCCCCCCCCCCCCCGCCCATATTCAACCATAACGGAGGAAGTTCACTTGAAGATAAAAAACACTCGCATCCATGTAGGCATGGACCAGCCAAAGCAGATAGAAGGGAAGGGTGCTACACTTGAAATCAAGGAAATGTGGACATAGGTGAGAAAATCGGGAAGGAAGGTGACTTGGGCTGGTATGGTATGGTATAAACATGATATTCCCAAGCATGCACTCACAGCTTGGAGAGCAATGAGGGGGCTCCTCCTCACCAAGATGCTCATGAATCATCGGGGGGCAAAACACGACCCGGTATGCGGCCTTTGTGAAGGGGCAGACGAGGACATGAAGCACCTCTTTTGGGGGTGCACGTACATAATGGAGGTGTGGACAACACTCCTTCATTTCATGAAGCTCAACAGTCGATTAACAAGGTCCATTGAAGGCAGGCTACACACATCTCACACGCGCGAGGAAGTTAAATTGACAGAGTGGTGAGATGGTGGGCCTTTAATGCCATCATTCATGAATGCTGGCTGGAATGAAACCAGAGGATCTTCGAGGGAGAAAAGAAGAAGCTGACGAACATAGTGGCTGTTGGCTTTTTTTTGGTCTTAATCCGTATTTTGATGATGTAATTAAACCTAATCTTAATTAGGACATGTAGATTAGCACATGTAGTATAATGGTATACATGTTGTATTGTGCTAACATCTACAGGTGATCAAGACTCAAGAAAGAAGAAAAATCAAGTCAAGACATGTAATCAAGCTAGGATTGAAGACATGTAATTTTATATTTCTTTGAGTATTAGGAACTTATGTAAATTGAGCATAACTTAAGCTAATATGCATGCATTCACACACTAGGTTCCTTGTAGGAGTCACACACAAAATATCATATAATTTGGACTCCATTAGATCACCCAAACACCTAAAACATTGGTCGCCAGTCTACCTGAGTTCGGTCGACCGTTCACCTTTCGGTCGACCGGTTATACACAATATTTGTTATACCAGACCAATTCGTTCGACCGATTCCACCTTCTATTAACCGATTACCCAGACCTGTTCGGTCGACCGGTAGACCTTCGGTCGACCGTTTCGTTTGCTATTTCTGGTAAAAATACGACCGTTTTATTTGTCGTATTATACAACGGTCGTATACACATTTTTCCTATATACACCCCCAAATACTTTTGAACCGGTCGAACAAAATACCATTTTCGGTCGACCGTTTAATTCGTGAAAAACCCCCTGCTATCGGTCGACACAAGTTTGTCCAACCGATCAAGATTTCTCTCTACCGAACCCAGTAGTTCGGTCGACCGGTACCTGCTCGGTCGACCGTTGACCTATAGAACTTAAGTGATTCGGTCGACCAGTACCTTTGTTCGGTCAACCGATCCATCAACAGACTCAAGGGTTCGGTCGACCGATACACCTTTCGGTCGACCGTTTCTGGACAGATTTCTGAATCCGATTTTTCTGTTTTGTGTCCTTTGCACAAACCCCAATCAAATCTTGTCCAAACGGCTAGAAATCTTTAGGAGCTTATAAATAGAGGTTCACACTTAGTTTTCCACAAGATTTCACAACTCCAAAGTGTCAAACTTATAGTGAGATTTTCCACAACCTCAAAGCTCCCAATTAGTGATCTTAAGCCTCACATCTACACATCATTCATCATACAATCAATCTAGCAATTGTTGTGCTCAATTAGAGAGTGAATCCCACTCAAGGTTACTTGTGTTATCAAGAGAGCAAGGGTCTTGGTGAAAGCTCAAGACAAAGTGAGCAAGGGTCTTGGTGAAAGCCCAAGACAAAGAAGTAGAGATTTCGGTGAAAGCCCGAAGTGATCCTCTCGGGTTGTGAGAGGTGGTGCCAAGCTCGGCGAGGGTTGTTCGCGAGCTTGAAGACTTGTAAAAGGCGTTGCTCCCGGCCCGGAACGGGGAGGCATAGTGAAGACGCAAGAGGGGCTCGAACGGAGATTCGAGAGGGGCTTGCAAGAGAGGACGTAGGCGCGGCCGAACCTCTGTAAATCCGACGCGTCTTCTTTGTGGTTTGCATTACTTTCTACTTGTGTTTGATTTTGTTTAATTTCCGCTGCATTTCTTTGATCAATCAACCAAGTAGTTAATTAGGGTTCAATAGGTGATTAGATTAAAAAGTGATTAGTGGACCCATAGACCCACACGATCCTACATTTGGTATCAGAGCATTGTTAGCTAAATTCTATACTTAATCGTATTTTTAGCATGGCTAGCACATCTAATCACTTAGAGGGTTTATGCACCACAAGGCCTCCTTTGCTTAATGGGTCAAATTATGATTATTGGAAAAATAGAATGAAAATCTTTTTAATATCAAATGACCTTAAGTATTGGAAGTTTATTCAAACTCCATACATCCCCCCAAATGAAAATGAGTTAGATTCTTTATCTAGGCCTCAAATGAAAGAAATTGAAATGAATTCAAAAATTATGAATATTCTTTATTGTGGCCTTAATGAGGGAGAATACAATAGAATTAGGGGATGTGAAAGTGCCAATGAAATATGGCATAGGTTACAAATGCATCATGAGGGTGATAGCAAAACCAAAGAAACTAGGATAAGTCTCCTCATGCATAAATATGAAATATTTTCTATGCAAATCGGTGAGAACATAAGCGACATGAACACTCGCTTCACCGATATTACTAACTCTCTTTTGATTCTTGGGAGAAGGATAAATGAAGGAGAGATGACTCGGAAATTCCTCCGATCTTTGAGCAACGATTGGGAAGACAAGGTCGTCGCAATTGAAGAATCGCACGATCTTTCCAAATTGAAGATGGAGGAACTCATTGGAAATCTCATGGCCTATGAGCTTCAATTGAGTCATCGCAAAGAAAAAGAAGCTTCCAAGAAAACTCCTACTATGGCCTTACATGCAGATTTTGAGGAGCAAAATAGAGAAGATGAAGAAGAAGAAATCGTGGTCCTTGCCCAAGATTTTTTCAAATACCTCAAGAATAAAGAAGACAAAATTGAAAGAAGGGGTATTAGGATTGAGAGAAGAGAAAAGAAGGAGAAGGAGGAAAGCAAAATTGAGAGAAAAGAAGGGGAGAAAAAGAGGGAGAAAAGAAAAGAGAAGGGAAGGAGCAAGAGAAGAGAAAGGAGAGAAGAAGCTCACAAAGCTACATGGGATGACTCATCATCACCATCAACATCATCTTCCACCTTGCATAGTAGAGGAGAATTTGCTTACTCATGTCACATGGCAATTGAAGATGAATTGAGTGAGGTAG
This sequence comes from Triglochin maritima, assembly GCA_963682175.1. Taxonomy (NCBI): domain Eukaryota; kingdom Viridiplantae; phylum Streptophyta; class Magnoliopsida; order Alismatales; family Juncaginaceae; genus Triglochin; species Triglochin maritima. The sequence goes on along the minus strand of OY821781.1, from coordinate 24,944,754 downwards.
CCTCTAACTCTTCTATTTCTAATTCTTGCTCATCTAGAGATCTTAGTGATAGCTCAAACTCAAGTGCATCTAATGAAACATTTACTAAAGATGAGCTTCAAAAAGCATTTCATGAGTTAGTTAAACAATATGAGATCATTTGTGAAAAGAACAAAAATGCTAGAATAACTATAAATGATCTCAAATGCCAAATTGAATTAATCATGAATGAAAAGAATGAGGTGATTGCTAGACTTGAATCAAATGAATCATCACTTGCTAGTCTAAGTAAAACACCCATTATTGATGAACATGTAGATCTTAAAGCCTCAAATATGCAATTAAGAAAAGATCTTGAAATGTTCACTAAAGGGACAAAAATGCTTGATATGCTTTTGAGTAGTCAAAGACAATCATTAGCTAAACATGGTTTAGGATACAATGGGCATTTGAAAAACCATGTATCTCATACTACTTTAAATGGCAAGCATTTATTTGTTAAATCTAGTTCCTCAAGTGTGTGGGCACCCAAAACCAAAATGGTTTGGATCCCAAAAGCTAATGTTCAAGGACCCAAAATTGTTTGGGTACCTAAATCTACACTTGTAGGTGCTTGAGGAGGAGATTGGTGGTGACCGGGTGAGCTCAAGAGTCAAATTCAAATCCGGTTGCATCACCAAATGAGATTGGAGCTAAATTCGAATTCAACATTGGTATATATTCCTATCTATACAATTCATGTTAAATTAGCTCTAATCTAGCTTCACATGCTTAATTGACATATCATATAATTCAATTCATTGAAAATTATTTACCCTATTCATTGAAAATCATTTATCACATCCATTGATTTTAAATGTCAAATTTTAAATGGATGTTAGAATAAGGCTTAAATAGAAACTTAATTGAACTTAACTTTTAATCATACTCATAGTTTCCATCTAGCCTTATTGATAGGGGGAGCTTAATAGTTATATCTTTTATTAGAGTAATGAAGTGCAAAATTTAGGGGGAGCATCTTCATTACAAATGACATCCTACAGTGAACTCAAATAGTTATATATAATTGTCAATGGGGGAGAAATTTAAATTCATATATTACATTGATTATTGTATTTTTTTTGATGGATGTCAAAGGGGGAGAAGTAATAGATTAGGGTAACTTGAAATATACATGAAATTATCAAGAAAAATTATGCACATCCATAGGGGGAGCATTTATATGCATAGTTAACTTATACATGTTTCAAGTATTAGGTTGGTTTAAGATATAGGTTGCCATCATCAAAAAGGGGGAGATTGTTGGCTTTTTTTTGGTCTTAATCCGTATTTTGATGATGTAATTAAACCTAATCTTAATTAGGACATGTAGATTAGCACATGTAGTATAATGGTATACATGTTGTATTGTGCTAACATCTACAGGTGATCAAGACTCAAGAAAGAAGAAAAATCAAGTCAAGACATGTAATCAAGCTAGGATTGAAGACATGTAATTTTATATTTCTTTGAGTATTAGGAACTTATGTAAATTGAGCATAACTTAAGCTAATATGCATGCATTCACACACTAGGTTCCTTGTAGGAGTCACACACAAAATATCATATAATTTGGACTCCATTAGATCACCCAAACACCTAAAACATTGGTCGCCAGTCTACCTGAGTTCGGTCGACCGTTCACCTTTCGGTCGACCGGTTATACACAATATTTGTTATACCAGACCAATTCGTTCGACCGATTCCACCTTCTATTAACCGATTACCCAGACCTGTTCGGTCGACCGGTAGACCTTCGGTCGACCGTTTCGTTTGCTATTTCTGGTAAAAATACGACCGTTTTATTTGTCGTATTATACAACGGTCGTATACACATTTTTCCTATATACACCCCCAAATACTTTTGAACCGGTCGAACAAAATACCATTTTCGGTCGACCGTTTAATTCGTGAAAAACCCCCTGCTATCGGTCGACACAAGTTTGTCCAACCGATCAAGATTTCTCTCTACCGAACCCAGTAGTTCGGTCGACCGGTACCTGCTCGGTCGACCGTTGACCTATAGAACTTAAGTGATTCGGTCGACCAGTACCTTTGTTCGGTCAACCGATCCATCAACAGACTCAAGGGTTCGGTCGACCGATACACCTTTCGGTCGACCGTTTCTGGACAGATTTCTGAATCCGATTTTTCTGTTTTGTGTCCTTTGCACAAACCCCAATCAAATCTTGTCCAAACGGCTAGAAATCTTTAGGAGCTTATAAATAGAGGTTCACACTTAGTTTTCCACAAGATTTCACAACTCCAAAGTGTCAAACTTATAGTGAGATTTTCCACAACCTCAAAGCTCCCAATTAGTGATCTTAAGCCTCACATCTACACATCATTCATCATACAATCAATCTAGCAATTGTTGTGCTCAATTAGAGAGTGAATCCCACTCAAGGTTACTTGTGTTATCAAGAGAGCAAGGGTCTTGGTGAAAGCTCAAGACAAAGTGAGCAAGGGTCTTGGTGAAAGCCCAAGACAAAGAAGTAGAGATTTCGGTGAAAGCCCGAAGTGATCCTCTCGGGTTGTGAGAGGTGGTGCCAAGCTCGGCGAGGGTTGTTCGCGAGCTTGAAGACTTGTAAAAGGCGTTGCTCCCGGCCCGGAACGGGGAGGCATAGTGAAGACGCAAGAGGGGCTCGAACGGAGATTCGAGAGGGGCTTGCAAGAGAGGACGTAGGCGCGGCCGAACCTCTGTAAATCCGACGCGTCTTCTTTGTGGTTTGCATTACTTTCTACTTGTGTTTGATTTTGTTTAATTTCCGCTGCATTTCTTTGATCAATCAACCAAGTAGTTAATTAGGGTTCAATAGGTGATTAGATTAAAAAGTGATTAGTGGACCCATAGACCCACACGATCCTACAGTGGCTACCATCAAAGACGTGGTCGGATGCTTTTGGGATAAAGCCAAGAAACTTTTGGAAAATGAAGAAGAGGAGCAGAAATTTCAGACCACGTGGATTTAATTGCTGATACATGTTGATGTAATATAACGACAAAGCCTACAGTGAGGAAATACATAACTTGCAGTGTCGAGGTCGGGTATGCATGTAGCATACCCCACAGACTAAGTATTTTCATCTTTTTCTTGGTAGGTTGTAAAAATTTTCAATCAATAAACTTAGAGGCTAAACCTCCCATTTGCTTTGCAAAAAAGTAAGAAAGATATATAGGGGAGAGATGGAAGAGAGAAAAGAGATGGAGAGAGAGGGAGAATGAGATGAATAGTGAGAGATAGAAGGAAATGGACAGAGAGAAGGAGGAGAGTGACTGAAGGAGAAATAGAAAGAATAAGAAAGGAGAAAGAGAGGAGAAGAGAGACAAGAGACGGAGAGAGAAACAGGAGGATAGAGAGGGAAAGAGACAGAGAAAGAGAGGATTAGTGGGATAGCGAAGGAGAAAGAGTACTAAAGAGAATGACGAAAGGAGAAGATAGAAGGAGAAGTAGAGACCAGTGAGAAGTTCTGGAGAAAAACTAGTTTCTTGACGGAGAAAGTAGAGGGGAGTGAGGAAAAACGTGGGGGAGCCTCCCCCTTGCCCCTCCCCCGGACATCGACGCTGGCAGCCCACCTCTGGACGCCGACAAACCCACCATCACCGGTGTTGGCGGTGGTGCCCGGAATCCAGCAAACTCTGGCCATCTCAGTTTAGCTTCGTTCATAGAAGATGGGGGTGTTCAAGGAGTGCCTTGGCCCCCAATCTGCCGAGACTGCCGGCATACCAACTCTCGCCGGCTCCGGAGGGCTGGCGCCGCCGGACAGCGAGAACTCCAGGGAGGTGAGAAACGTAGAGAATGAGAAGGAGAATGTGGAGGGAAGGCAATGAAAGAAGTGGTTGGAGTTATTCTCCTCCACACCGAGGGTGCAAATGGAGCGGAAGTTCGTCAAACCGGAGGCGTAAGAGGGGATAAAGGTCGTTCGCTCGAAAGCTGAAGTGGAAGATGCACTAAAGAAGTGGGACAAGGTTTTGTATGGGTATTTTGCTGCCTTCAAGCCACCTTTGCCTACATTGGAAAACTATCTCCGGCAGCTATGGTGGCTTTCCGGCGAGCTCGATGTGATAAAAAGGAACAACAAATTCCTCGTGTTTCGTTTCTCACTGGAATAACATAAGAAGTTGGTGCTAGAGAGAGGACTGTGCTTTGTGCGGGGCTCACCATTTATGGTTCAATAATGGTCACCGGAGGTAGCAATGAAGAAGGTGGAGGTCTCGCCGGTGCCAAATTGGGTACACCATCCGGACCATGATCTAAGGTTTTGGTCACCAACGACTCTTAGTTGCATTGGAAGGGTGCTTGGACGCCGCCCACTATACATGGATGATAATACGGCGACTGGCCAGAGATTGGCCTTTGCACGCCTTTGTGTGGAGGTCAATAAGGAGTTCACATTCCCTTCCACGGTAGACATTAAGATTGAGGGAGATGGAATGGTGGAAGTTGAAATAGAATATGAGTGGAAGCCGGGCTATTGCAAGGAGTGCAACCAGTTTGGTCATGAGTCTTTCAAGTGTCCAAGAAAGGTGGAGGTGAAGATGGTGCAACCAGGGGCAGCGTCGGGCAAAGAATGGATCCTGGTGAGTAAGATGGGGTAAAATGGCAAAGGATGGAGCTATAAAGGAAATAAGAGAGGAGGCAAGGAGAAATGAGATGGGAGAGCACGCGTATCCAAATATTGGGTAGCCGAAAAAGCACGCCGACAAGGAGGGGGTTGCCGGAGGAGCACCTGCGGGGGTCGCTAGAAGGGATGCCAGAGGGAAGGTGTTTCGTTGGAGGGAAACCACTTGGGGATGATCTAGGTGGAAAAAAAGTAAAAGTAGGGGGGACAAATATAAAGGCAAAAGGTTTCATAGAAAGCAATAAAGTGTGCTCCATGGAAGAACCGATCATGGGAGACGATTTCAAATTTGATGGAGGGACCCCAAACTTTGTGTAAAGCAAAGGACCCACTAAGGATGCACCACATGGACAAGAGGAAGGTAAAGAAATGGGAATGAATGGCATTGCGCGAAGTGGAAAGAAGGATGACCAAGGTAGAGAAATGGATAAGGTAAATGGGACAAACAAAATTTCTCTTGCTCGCATGGGACAAAAGGAAGCGTGTATGGAACAAAATGGGAACTAATCATGTCGTAGGGATATGTTTTTCAAGTTCTTGAAGAGAAATTGCATAGAGAACCTGAGATAAGAGAGGATAAACAGATGGGAGGGCTAGGTTGTGGTCCCCTCCACCAACGGTGGACCTACACGACCTTTCACCTCAATTAACATTCCAAGGAGTCTAGGTGGACGCATTAAGACAACAACATATGGTCAATATGTGAAATTGAGTGACGTTGAAGACGCCGCTCTGATGGGATTGGATCAGAAGGAGTACATGCACCTAAAAGCGAAATATGGAGATGTAGAAACATATGTTGGGGAACCATGGTGTTTCGACTCCGATGATGATGACGTCCCGAGTCCGAGCGCAAATGACCCCAATGAGTGAGAGAGTGAGAAGGGGGAGGGAGAAAAAAAGGTGGACAGAGAAGCTCTCGGGAAAATGGCGATTTTAAGGGTTCGTTAGGTCATTTTCCATGTTTCTCCACCTAAATATCTCATTTCTCACTACAAATGGAGTAACTCCCACGTTTTCTCAAGCAATCCAGACACATGGAGATGGTGGCAATGATAAGCATCTCCATGTGGCACAACAAGGCCAAGAACACTTGGCCATTGAAGGTGCTATGATTGACATCATTTCATGCTTATATTTGTATCTTATATCCATTATCTTTCACCTAAACAATGCTATGTGATGTAAATTTTATTTATACCGCAAGTGCACGGCCGCGTTGAAGCGGTGGCAAATACGGGTCGAACACAAGGAGGGAGAGATTCTTGTATTTTTGTGATTTTCTTTGATTAAGGAAAACAAAAGAGAAATAGTGTTGGGTTGAGATTTTTGGATTTAGATAAAAAAAATTTTTTTCTTTCTAAAGCAAGAACAACAAGAACAAAAATTAAGAAGAAATAACTATGGATGAGAGTCCAGTGGGTGGGAGTTATGAATCTTCAAGTTAGATTAGAGATTACGAAAATTATTATAAATCAAGTGAGATATTAAGCATCATATGATAATTGATTTAACAAAAACTCATATGATCAAAACACTAACAAGAAATTAAAATAAAAACGATCTCTCTTCTCTAACCCTAAATCCGTCACCCCCACCCTTTGGAGGGTTTTAGAAACCCATGGGGAGAAGATGAGGAGAAGGGGTCATGGAGATCATCGAGAGAATACGGAGAAAGAAAGGGAAATATTATACTAAACTACGATCTACGAAAGAAAAAGCAATTATTCTAAGCACGCAACAAAGTATTCTAAGAGAAAAAGAAAGAATCAAGAACAACTAAATTACTCTTCTGGAATTAAGAACAGGAAATATTAATCTAAAATTAAGCTTACAAAAGACAAAGACAATGGAGAAATAAAAGGGCAGAATTTTATTGCTATAGAAAAAAGTGTCTTGCACATCGTGTTTAGGGCTATTTATAGCCGATACAAGAGAATCAATTACGCTAAAGGAAAGGACACGTGTTATTACAAGACAGGACGAAAATTGGAGGCGCGGATCGAAGTCCATGCGGCGATTCCGCCGCAGCTTGACCTTTAGATGCGGCGATTCCGCCGCACGGATGGTCCAGATCGTCTTGTGCTTTTGCGGGTGTGTTTTTGGTATGATTTAGGTGGCTTCCACGCATCCGAATTGACTCTTTCATATATTTGGAGATCTGAATTTAATTTCTTCTTGAATACTTCTCCAAAATAGCTTTTTAGTCCTTCTAATTTGCGATCAAGTCCCTGGCTCCTTTATGTGATCAATTGGATTTCAACTTGAGCTTGAATCTCTAGCTAATTGGTCTTTGTGATCTATTTGAGTCCACTACATGCGTTTTGGCTCGAATATTGGTAAATTGCATTGTAACTCCTGAATTCTGCACAATTGCTCAAAACAATACCTTAGTAGCATTTATTTATATAAAAATAATCTAAATGAAAGACATATGATGCAATGTATGCAATGCATCAAATACCCCTACACCTAGATTTTGCTAGTCTCGAGCAAACAAAACATGAAAACTAAAAGTATGAAAGCAGGGAAATCCTAACTCACTTTCGTAGGAATCACGGTTGCACTTAGCATGTGCAACAAGCCTTTAAACCCCTAAGTTTCCTTGGAGGACGAGTTTTGTCTCGTGAGGGTTTTCAGTTGACACACCCACAAAGTCTTAATTCAATATTCCATTAATAGCTCTCGATATCTCCATCTCAACCTTATACATCTCACTTAGAATTCTTGCATGCTCATTATACAAATCTAACTTATAAAAAGTTTGACTTGGTCTTTGTTCCTCCAACATTCACACCACTAACCCTTCTACACATGTTATCACTTAAATTATTTTGCACGCCTCCTCTGGTGGTGAAGTATCATTCGGATCAACCATGGCATGGATCATTCTTTTAGCTTTGGGCCTTGAGTATATTTTTTTTTTCCATGATTCAACACATTTGCTTTTTCTGACACTTTTACCCTTTTTGCATTCGTGTAGCGAGTTTGGTCGATAATCCCGAGCTGGTAGACTCAAGTTACCGGGTTTTAAGATACCCCTACGGACCAGTGACTCAAAGGCTTGGGCTTTTGTAATCATTTTGCAAAATGTGCTTTTCTCACTTTATTCCTTTATTTTTACTTTTATTTTCCTCAAGGCTTAATTGCTATTAGAAGTCCACACTTCCCGGTATATTTTCCTCAACCTCTGCTTTTTATCAACCACTTCAAAGATTTGATTCATCCAATTTAAGTGCATACATGTCTTAAGGGTAATGTGTTATTTCTTTGGAACTTAGATTTATGTCATAGTTTCTACAAGCAGAACTATATAATAAGGAACAAAGACTCAATGCAATTTGTACTCGGGTTTTGGTGGTTCAATCTTTAGTTATGTCATGACACATTGATTTTTTTTTTTTTTTTTTTTTGGAGAATTATATCAAAAACAAAACAAAACAGATAGGTAGATAACTAGTCACCCCCCTACACCCATTTCATGCATTGTCCTCAATGTATGCAAAATTGAATAATATAGGAAATGCAAGAATTAATAAAGTTACCGCCTTCGGGATGACGACTCTACACGGTCGGAGAGTGCTTTGTTCAGTTTGCTATTGAGGCGCTTCATCCCGCCCCACATTCGGGACCTATGCTCGTCAGAGTTTTCTGGGGTTGACTGAGCCCAGAATGTTGCGGAGTCTTCAGACGACTCACTTGATTGCATAGCATCCTCCATTTCTGGAGGTGTCCACAGGTCCGCTATAGTGCCACGGTAGGAGGATGTCTCCCGTTCCACCGTACAAGGGAGCATGTCGGCTTCGTACACCCAGAAAGACTCATAGGCCATAAAGTGCTTGCAGAGAGTGGTGACGAGGCATGGCAGAGATTGGGAGTTGCGTTGGTGGCCTTCTGCAATGGTGGTCAGAAGCCGTCGGCACATACAGTAAGTGCGATCACGGGTCATCAGGGAGTGAACGATGCCCATCTCAATGGTGCGAAAAGAAGTGTTGTGGGTATTACTCGTGACATTTTGGCATGCCCACCTACATGCTGTAAAGACATTCCGGTACATGGATGTGCCCTTGATACCCCGATCACGGCTAAGCACACAATCTGGTCCCATGAGTGACCGATAGAAACTGAGTTCCTCGGATGGCAAAGTGGAGGCCCCTTGTGGTATGTCAGTCAAGTTGGAGATGATGTTGAGGTCAATCGCCCAGACTTTGTTTCTCCAATTCAGTAAAATGTACCCACTGTCCAGGTCTATGTTAGTGATACTGCTATAGAACTCCTCCACTAAGCTAGGGCAGTACACCTCATCGTTATTATGGACCAAGTAGCTCCAACTCCGTGCTATGATTTCTTCGTAAAAGTGGGTGCCGTTTTGATCACTAACAAGCAACGGGTGGAAGTTCTTCTCAGGAAACACCATGGTGATAGAATACTGCTAAAGTGATATGTGTTAGATTTAGAAAAATAAGTCATGTATTCCCACCGTTTTCCAAAATACATCATGTACCAATAATGAATTTTTATTTTATTTTTTTTTTGAAATAAAATAAAACTTAATCAGAACGAGGAATTGCGTGTAAAAACACGACTTCCTCTGCAACATTGGAGGGACGATTTAAGTAGGGCTTCAATCGATGCCCGTTAACTTTAAAGTTTTCACCGTTCTCCGGATTACTGATCTCAACCGCTCCGTGAGGGAAAACAGTTTTGATCATGAAAGGGCCGGTCCAACGACTCTTTAGTTTGCCGGAAAAGAGATGAAGGCGAGAGTTATAGAGAAGGACCAACTGTCCAGGAGAAAAAGATTTCCTAACGATGGATTTATCATGAAAAACCTTGGTCTTTTACTTATAAATTTTAGCATTCTCATAAGCCTCATTTCTTATTTCCTCAAGCTCAACTAAATCCAATTTTCGAGCATTACCAGCTGCCTCTAAATCCATATTTAGTTGCTTAATAGCCCAAAGGGCTCTATGCTCCAATTCGACCGGTAAGTGGCACGCTTTTCCAAAGACTAACCGGTAAGGGGACATTCCTAAATTGGTCTTGAAAGCGGTCCGATAGGCCCACAACGCATCATTAATTTTTACAGACCAATCCTTACGTGAGACATTAACCGTTTTTTCCAGAATTTGCTTGATTTGTCTATTGGAGACCTCAACTTGCCCACTTGTTTGAGGGTGATACGGGGTAGCTAACTTATGAGTTATGGAATATTTTCTCATCAAAGCTTCAAATGATCGATTACAAAAATGAGTACCCCGGTCACTGATAATGGTACGTGGAGTACCGAATCGGGAGAAAATATTCTCCTTCAGAAATTTGACAACAACTTTGTTGTCATTGGATTTTGTGGGGATAGCCTCAACCCACTTGGACACATAGTCCACAGCTAGCAAGATATACTCCTTCCCAAAAGACATTGGAAATGGGCCCATAAAATCGATACCCCAAACATCGAAGATATCAACTATGAGAATAGGGTGTAGAGGCATCATGTCTCTACGAGAGAGTTTTCCTAGCATTTGACATCTAGAGCAAGAATTACAAAATGCAAATGCATCCTTAAATAGGGTGGGCCAATAAAATCCACACTGTAAAACTTTGGCCGCAGTTTTCTTAGCTCCAAAATGTCCTCCACATGCTTGGTCATGACAAAAAGATAGAATACTTGCAAATTCCTCCTCAGGAACACATCTTCTAATGATTTGATCCGAACAATACTTGAAAAGATATGGGTCATCCCAATAAAAATTCTTTACTAGGGACCTAAATTTGGCTTGATCGTTCTTAGACCATTCAGTCGGGGTCACACCAGTTACTAAGAAATTGACTATATCGGCGAACCATGGTTCGCCAGACACAGCCATAATCTGTTCATCCGGAAAGTTCTCATTCACTGGTGGGTTATTCACTGGGAAAAGAGGAATTCTAGACAAGTGATCGGCGACTACATTTTCACAACCCTTTTTATCACGGACTTCGACATCAAATTCTTGCAGTAGTAAGATCCAACGCAATAAACGCGGCTTGGCATCCTTTTTGTTCACTAAATGTCTTATTGCCGCATGATCCGTGTAAATAATCACATGTGTGCCTATCAAATATTGTCGAAATTTTTCCAAGGCAAAAATGACTGCTAGAAATTCTTTCTCAGTTACCGTGTAGTTCAATTGGGCATCATTCAATGTTTTACTAGCATAATATATCACGTGAGGTTTCTTTTCAATTTTCTGACCCAACACCGCTCCTATGGCGTAATCCGATGCATCACACATTATCTCAAAGGGTTGGGTCCAATCGGGTGAATGAATAATGGGTGCCGACGTTAATTCCCTCGTAAGGTGGTTAAAGGACTCCAAACATTTATCAGAAAATTCAAACTTAGAGTCCTTCGCTAATAATTCAGTCAATGGTCTAGCCACCTTACTAAAGTCCTTGATAAACCTTCGATAGAATCCGGCATGCCCTAAAAATGAACGAATTTCTTTGACATTTGTTGGTGGAGGGAGATGCTTAATCAAATCCACCTTGGCTTTATCCACTTGAATGCCATCCTTAGACACAATGTGACCAAGTACTATTCCATTCTTAACCATGAAATGACATTTTTCCCAATTTAAGGTCAAGTTCTTCTCCTTACATCTTACTAGTACTAATTCCAAATGGTTCAAACAATTGGCAAAAGTGGGACCAAAGACAGAGAAATCATCCATGAAAATTTCCATGAAGTTATCCACCATATCAGAGAAGATGCTAACCATGCATCTTTGAAATGTGGCAGGAGCATTGCATAAGCCAAAGGGCATGCGACGGAAAGCAAACGTGCCGAATGGGCACGTGAAGGTAGTTTTCTCCTGATCCTCAGGAGCGATAGGAATTTGGTTATAGCCGGAATATCCATCCAGAAAACAATAATACTCATATCCGGCTAACCGTTCTAACATTTGATCTATGAAAGGAAGAGGGAAGTGGTCCTTATGGGTTGCAGAATTCAGTTTCCTATAGTCAATGCAAATCCTCCAACCTGTTTGGATACGGGTCGGGACTAACTCATTAAGCTCATTCTCAACTACCGTAACTCCAGATTTCTTAGGGACAACCTGAACAGGACTAACCCACGCACTATCGGATATAGGGTATATAATTCCATTGTCCAACCACTTAAGTATTTCCTTTTTGACCGCCTCAGTTAGGACCGGGTTAAGCCGCCTTTGCGGATCCCTACGGGGTTGAGTATTATCTTCCAAATGGATCCTATGTTGGACTATAGATGGGCTAATCCCCTTGATATCGGCCATGGTCCATCCAATAGCTTCTTTATTCCTACTGAGGACTCTCAACAATTCATTCTCTTGATTGGGGGTCAAATCCGATGCTATGATAACTGGGAGGGTGGATGAGGGTCCTAAAAATGCATACTTCAATGTAGTAGGGAGGGGCTTCAACTCCAGTGATGGTGGTTCTTGTAGTGAGGGTTTGGATTGAGGTCTTGGTTCGGCTAAAAGTCCACCTAAGGCTGACCAATTGGGTGAAGATCGATTCGAACCTATATAATTGATTTGGTCACAAATTGTGCCCTCACCACTCAGGTTCTTTTGAAAATCAACTTCATCCAATTGGGTGAAATTTAAGTAATCCGAAATCAGCTCATCTTCACTACAATCCTGAATGTAATTCAATTCACTCGATTCATCAGAGAAAATTCCAGGTTGCTTCCCTAAGTTAAAAATATTTAGCTCAGCTGTCAAATTCCCAAAGGATAATTTCATCAATCCATTCCTACAATTGATTAGGGCTTTGGAAGTGGCTAAAAAAGGTCTTCCTAAGATCACAGGAATTTGATTGCTAGGGTTAGCAACAGGCTCCGTGTCTAAGACAACAAAGTCCACAGGAAATATGAATTCACCCACTTTGATCAGAACATCATCAACCACACCTCTAGGAATCTTAACAGATCTATCAGCCAATTGGAGTGTGGTCCTAGTCTGTTTAAGGTCTCCTATATCCAATTCTTTATATACAGAGTAGGGAAGCAGATTAACACTAGCACCCAAATCCAGCAAGGCCCTATTGATTAAGGTGTTACCAATTACACATGAAATAGTCGGACAACCAGGGTCTTTATATTTGATTTGTGTGGGTTGGGTTAACACAGAGCTTATATTTGCAGTTAAGAATGCTCTTTTTGGTACTTGTGTTTTCCTCTTCTTGGTGCATAAGTCTTTTAAGAATCTTGCATAAGGTGGAATTTGTTGAATAGCTTCTAATAAGGGGATGTTTACCTTTACTTGCTTAAAGACTTCCAACATTTTCTCCATTTGATTTGTATGATTCTTATTAAGTCTATTAGGGAATGGTGCTTTAGGAATGAATACTCTTTCAGGTTCAGTGGGTTCAATTTCAATTGGTTCCTCAGATTGAATTGGTGGCTCGTTGGATGGCTCAGGTGTGACAGAATTATTAGACTCATTAGCCAAGGGGTGAGTGACATTGTTATTAACAGATTTTCCAGATCTTAATGTAAGTATAGCATTAATGTGTTGATTTTGCTCTTCTTCTTGAACCATATGAACTGGTCTGTTGTTATTGTTCACATTAGGAGGTGGTGCATTATGTGGTACATTAGGTGGAGGCCTAATGTGTTGAGGATTGAATGGTTGAGGTGGTTGATATGGCATATGTTGATGTGGTTGATATGCCATATATTGATTATGTGGATTGTTAATTCTTGGGTTCACCTCGGGTTGGCTTGGGAATCTTCCTCTTTCTCTTTCACCTACAACTTGTGCTAATTGACTTACTTGAGTCTCTAGTTTTTGAAAAGATTGAGTAGTTGTTTGAACAAATGTTTTCATTAAGTTTTCCAAATCAGTTAATCGGCCATCACTATTATTGTTGTTGTTGTTTGAATACATTTGTTGTCTAGGTGGTTGGCCTTGCTGAGGCATGGGTGCATGATTTGAACTCCCTTGGCTCCATGAAAAATTGGGATGGTTGCGCCAACCTGGATTATAGGTTGACGAATAAGGGTCTTTCCTAGGACGATTAAATGCAGCATTCACTTGTTCCATGTCCGAAGAAATGTGTGCACACTCCTCCAAAACATGACCGGTTTGACCACACCTAGAGCAAGAAACAGAAGAGATTTGATTTACTGGGGGTCGGGTTTGAAGCTCTAGGGTTTCCATCCTACGCATAAGGGTGGCTAATTTCGCTTCAGTAGCTATAGAAGCATCTACAGCTAAGACACCTGATCTGGATTGATTTGCTATTCTAGATCCAATACTTGGGTTGGTCGGTGCCCTAGCAGTGTCCCATTGCATACTATTATCAGCCAAGTCTTCAAGAAAAATCCAAGCATCATTCTCATTTTTGGACATAAAGCTTCCTTGGCTTACAGATTCTAGCATAACTCTAGATGTAGGTGTCAATCCCTCATAGATAATTTGGCACAATTGCCATCTTGGGATTCCATGATGAGGGCATTGGGTCAGAAGGTGCTTAAATCTTTCTAAATAGGAATAGAATGGCTCGCTCTCAGATTGAACGAATGCACAAATTTCATTCCTAATCCTAATAGTCTTATGGTTGGGGAAATATTTCTTTAAAAACACTTGAACAAACTCAGCCCAACTCCTAATGGATCTTTCGGCTAGACTATATAGCCATTTTTTAGCGTCATCCTTCAGTGCTAGAGGCACGAATTTAAGACGCACTGCCTCCTCAGGGATATGCTGGTAATGCATAAGGGAGCAGATTTCCTCAAATTCTCTAAGGAAGAGATATGGATCTTCCTTAGAGGTGAACTTGGGCAACATACTCAGGTATTGTGCCTTGAGTTCGAAGTCGCGACCCGGTATGGTGGGCATAACGATGCACGATGGCTGAGCAGTCATCGTTGGGTAGCACCGATCCCTCAGAGTCATAGGTGGTGCAACAGGTGGGTCCACTACATTCTCACCCATTGGATCCGGGTGAGGTGGTGCAACAGGTGGATTGGGTCTAAGCTCTAGACTGGAATCTAGATGAACTCGTGAGTGTCGATTGCTCAAGTCCCGAACCCAAATCTGAGTGCACCGGTTCGAATTAATTTTTTTTTTTTTATATTTTTTTTTTCAAAAAAAAGGAAAAAGAAAAAAAACAAACAATAGAAGGGGAAAAGATGAGAAAGGAATCCTAATCTAGAGAATTGAGGTGAGAAGAGAAAGAAGACTCAGATGAGAAGGGAAACTTAACTCTACAAGATAGATGAGAGGGTTGGTCAGAAGTTTCCTAAACAAGCACGGTTCAAACAATCCTAGACCTAGTGTAGCTTAAGTCTAGACGACTCCTAACTGGTTGAGTCGAATTGATTTGCTTGATTCACCTCCCTCACTAATCAAACCAAATTGGCCAGGTAGTGTATAGCTAGTGGGGGCGCTTCCGACAGAGTCGGTGCCAATTAGACAACCACTTCGCTTGGAAGACTTTCGTCAACACAAAAACACTTCCTAGACACCAAATTGAATTCGATCGGCTTCAGGTCATAGCAAGTCAAACCAATTCTTCTCCTTAATTGAGTCCGAGTCCTTAGGGGCCAATGTCTAATTGATTTTAATTTTAAAGCTTGGGTGACACTTTAGGATTGTTATTTGTGGGCCACGGAAGGGTGATAAAATCCCCACCGTATCTTTTCCTACGGAGTTGCCCTTAAGATAGTTTAACTTAACTCTAGCAAAGATAGTCAAACATTGGTCTTTAGTGGGGGGCAATTGCAAGGGTTATATGCAACTAATTTATATGCTTAAATGCAATCGATAAAAACTGCGCACGTACCTTGCATCCAGCACTCTTCAACAATAAAATGATTTGCAAAATTTAGCATGCATAATGCGAGAAAATCTCTAAATGATGCATGCACTAAGGCCTTTCTAATTTTGCAAAAATTTTAGGTCACAAGTTGAATTAGTGTCAATTATGGAAGTTTGCCCTACACATGCAATTCTACCAAGAAGGAAATTTTTCGAAAATAGAAATTTCGAGGAAAAGGCAACAAAGGTTACCTACGCACGCTCAGTCGGGTTCGCCGCCCGCTCTCGACAATTTCCAGCTTCTCTACGCGTCCACCCAGAGATAGTTCGCGTCCAGGAAAAATTTCAGGCTCCGATCTCCAACCTGTGCGGCGTTTCCGCCGCAAACGACACTGCTGGTGCGGCGATTCCGCCGCTTGGTCACCTTGGATTACGTTCGGATTTTTGCGTCGTCTCTAATACTTCCTGAAAAGCACAGAAATAACGTTAGATCGTGAAAAACCAAGATCCAAACAAACCAAACAAAAATCACAAAAAAAAACTTGGAATTCTCGTCGCCTCCCCGGCAACGGCGCCAAAAACTTGATGTAAATTTTATTTATACCGCAAGTGCACGGCCGCGTTGAAGCGGTGGCAAATACGGGTCGAACACAAGGAGGGAGAGATTCTTGTATTTTTGTGATTTTCTTTGATTAAGGAAAACAAAAGAGAAATAGTGTTGGGTTGAGATTTTTGGATTTAGATAAAAAAAATTTTTTTTCTTTCTAAAGCAAGAACAACAAGAACAAAAATTAAGAAGAAATAACTATGGATGAGAGTCCAGTGGGTGGGAGTTATGAATCTTCAAGTTAGATTAGAGATTACGAAAATTATTATAAATCAAGTGAGATATTAAGCATCATATGATAATTGATTTAACAAAAACTCATATGATCAAAACACTAACAAGAAATTAAAATAAAAACGATCTCTCTTCTCTAACCCTAAATCCGTCACCCCCACCCTTTGGAGGGTTTTAGAAACCCATGGGGAGAAGATGAGGAGAAGGGGTCATGGAGATCATCGAGAGAATACGGAGAAAGAAAGGGAAATATTATACTAAACTACGATCTACGAAAGAAAAAGCAATTATTCTAAGCACGCAACAAAGTATTCTAAGAGAAAAAGAAAGAATCAAGAACAACTAAATTACTCTTCTGGAATTAAGAACAGGAAATATTAATCTAAAATTAAGCTTACAAAAGACAAAGACAATGGAGAAATAAAAGGGCAGAATTTTATTGCTATAGAAAAAAGTGTCTTGCACATCGTGTTTAGGGCTATTTATAGCCGATACAAGAGAATCAATTACGCTAAAGGAAAGGACACGTGTTATTACAAGACAGGACGAAAATTGGAGGCGCGGATCGAAGTCCATGCGGCGATTCCGCCGCATCTTGACCTTTAGATGCGGCGATTCCGCCGCACGGATGGTCCAGATCGTCTTGTGCTTTTGCGGGTGTGTTTTTGGTATGATTTAGGTGGCTTCCACGCATCCGAATTGACTCTTTCATATATTTGGAGATCTGAATTTAATTTCTTCTTGAATACTTCTCCAAAATAGCTTTTTAGTCCTTCTAATTTGCGATCAAGTCCCTGGCTCCTTTATGTGATCAATTGGATTTCAACTTGAGCTTGAATCTCTAGCTAAT
The DNA here is from genome assembly GCA_963682175.1 of Triglochin maritima. Taxonomy (NCBI): domain Eukaryota; kingdom Viridiplantae; phylum Streptophyta; class Magnoliopsida; order Alismatales; family Juncaginaceae; genus Triglochin; species Triglochin maritima. The sequence goes on along the minus strand of OY821781.1, from coordinate 24,927,632 downwards.
TGGTCTTTGTGATCTATTTGAGTCCACTACATGCGTTTTGGCTCGAATATTGGTAAATTGCATTGTAACTCCTGAATTCTGCACAATTGCTCAAAACAATACCTTAGTAGCATTTATTTATATAAAAATAATCTAAATGAAAGACATATGATGCAATGTATGCAATGCATCACTATGTCACGAGTTTTATGTTTAGTTTTCAGGAATAAATAGGTTTGAAGAGATGAAGCATAAAAGGACCCAAAAGCTAGGAAAAAGGACTGAATTGTGAGATCTGGGGACCAAGATGCAAGGAAGAAGGACCTGATTGCAAGATAGAAGGACCTAAGAGCAAAACAGAATACTCCACACCATCATGCGGAGTAATTTACCAATTCGATTTGGGTCGGAGCTCCAACAAGTCAAGTAACCGCAACAAAGACCAACAATACCAGAAAGAAAAGCCCACAACAAATTTCAACGCGATCCGAAGTTTATGGACCGTTAATTGGCGGTCCATATTACTCAGGGTCCGCCCAAATTTCTCCTGGACTTGTATTAATGTTTGTTTAGGCTATTTTTGGTATTGGTTTAGTCCCACATCGGGGGATTGTCCCGGATTAGCTTTTTCCATGGCTATAAATAGAACTCTTCACCTCCTATTGTAATCACTCCATATTTTAAGTGGCTATTCTTCCTACTAGAAGTGAGGCCTTGAAGCACACACTAAAGTAGGAGGATGCTACTTGAAAAGTGAGTCATTTTATCAATAAAGTTTTGTCTTTCTTTCATTGTTTGTTTATGCTTCTTTTATTGTTTGTGCATGTTTTAGTTTAATCGTCTTTTATTTCTAGCTTAGTTTTAATATGATTTCTTTGCTTAGTTTAATAATTAGTGTAATGTTTAGTGAGTAGTTCCATCCCCTTTGGGGGGTGGAGTAGATGTACATACATGCATTAGAGAATGGGATGAATGCTTTATTTTTGATGTGTTGATAAAACATGAATGTATGCTTGCTTGTTGAGGATAGAATTTATAACTTGATGAGTTTTGCCAAAATGATTAGACACCTCTCATGCTTGTTTAGGTTCTAAAATAAACAACTTGCATATGTAAATGTTAATCAACTAAGTTGGTGAATAGATTGATAGGTTTTGCTTCCTATGCTTGATAAACACCACCTTCATGTGCTTAAAGAATGTATTCTACACCCACCTCTTTGCATGTGTGCACTCACTCCACCCCTTAGGGGTTTTCCCATTTCTGTATTCCAGCATTCTTCTCTTGTTCTTAGCTTAGTTGTCATTTCATTGTTTGTTTCTTTCGTTCGCATTTCATAATTCTTAGCGTAGTTTAGTGTAGAGTAGCATAATTAATCTTTCTCCCCCAATTTTTTACCACTTGATTTCTGATAAACAAGAGGCTACTCACCTCCCTGAGGACGACCCGTACTTGCCACCGCTACATCGCGGTCGTGCACTTGCGGTTAAAATAAAACGTTCAATCATGCTACGCACCAACCACTTCAACGGAGAGAGAAGGCTCAACCCAAGGAGTGGCCGGATCTTGATTGACATCATTTCATGCATATCTTTGTGTCTTATATCCATTATCTTTCACCCAAACAATGCTATGTAACGAGTTTAAAATTTAGTTTTCAGGAATAAGTGGATTTGAGAAGGAGAGACTATAAATGGACCTAATAGCAGGGAAAAGGACTGAGTTGTGAGACTCGAGGACTAAGATGCAAGATTGAAGGACCTGAATGTAAGATCAAATGAGGCTCAATATGACCATTACGCATCCGCGTATAACCCGAGAGGGATGGATTCGTGGGGAGACAATTCTTATTCAAATACTTATACATCATTTTCACCCCAGTATCCTCCTCCCGAATACCCAGAATTCAACCAACACCCTGCTCCAAATCATTGACCTCATTCTCAGCCCATCAATATCCATCCCCAAAATTTCCCAAATTCTAACACGAACCCCACTATTGACCCCAAACTTGATTCCTTAAAACAAACCCTCCAAACGTTCATGGAAACCACTCAATCTTTATTGAAGTCCAACTTGAATTCCTTGCAAACTATGGAAATGCAAGTGAGTCAAATGACACAACAATTCCATGAACGTGAGGAGGGTAACCTTTGTTGTCAACATGAGGATTCATCTTTTGATATCGAACCACCACCACATCCACAAATTCAAAGCACATTCTTTCAAAGTCAAACTCCTAGTCAGTCTGAGGGACTTGAGGTTTCAATTCATGATCACTTAGTGGAGGATTCGATTCAAATTGAGAATAACATGGACCAACTTGATTATGAGTCGGCACAGGATTGTGCCTTATCTTTTTGTCCCGTGGCCCATCAGCCACATGATCTTGATGTTGTGCCTATTAAGGACTCACCTCTGGTGGAGCAAGAGCTCCCTAGTACCCTCAATTTCAAACAACTTGATGAGAGTTTGCCTCTCACTATTGTACTTATCATGTTGGAAATGATGGAACATCAAACAACTACATTGCTAATGAGGGTATTACGAGTTCCTTGGAGGATACCATGGGTATGAGACCCACTTTTTGTACGCCTTGTGAGTCGGACATGCCTAACGAGGTTCTTGACCTCGTTCTGACGCACCAGCCTGTTGGTTGGAGATTTGGATTGACGATCATAACTTCAGTACTGTAATGGGAGAAACTCTTCTTCCATTGCCCCTTATTTCCCAAACTCTTGAGAGGTTCAAGCTCTTTCCGTTTGATCCTTTGAATGAGACGCCTTTACGTCTAATTCATGAACCACTCTTTTCATCTTGTGCTCTTTGTGAGGGGGGCCCAAACATGAGTATTCTGGCCCCGCGTAGTGTCATGTTCCCTTTCCATGTGCATTGATCCACTTTTGAGGTTCGCTTTGATGTCTTTTGACAAATGAAGATGTGAACTTATGTTTGTACATAGTTATATTCCAAAAAAAAGAAAAAAAAGTATAAGAAAAGACTCCATGAGCGAGTATTGATTGTTGTGGACCCCAACACTTGTGTATTTGGGCACCATTTCTTTCACGTATTTGGTCTCCCTCTTTAAGTATCTCACAGGTTTTGAGGGGAATTTGGGTTGTGTCCATCAACATGACCTTGAACTTCCCTTTGTACTTCATGTTGGTGAGATCTCTCATTTTTCATGCATACAGCCATGTAGTATCTTGCTCGCATTCATTGAGGACAATGCATGAAGTAGGTGTGGGGGTGTTTTACGTTTGTACATAGTCGAGTCTTTTATTTGGATTTTGTTTTCTTTTGTTTGCATTGTTTGGGTCGTGTTAGTGTGCTGCATTTAATATCGATATATCTGCTTGTCATGATCCTTGGGTGACTTGTCTTCTTTTGCTTGCCTAGTGCTTTAAAATTTTCACATTTCTTTCAAAATCTTCATGTGTTGCGAAAGAAAATGTTTTGTGGGTTTCGCGTGTGTATAGCATGTGCAAAGCCGTTGAGAGGCAAAGTAAAAAGAAATAAGTGTGTAGGTGTTCTCTCTTCTCGCACGACTCCTATCACTCGGGAAAGTAGGTCTGATGGGACTTTGTGCCTGGTGCTGTTGAGTCATTTGACTTGGGATGCACCGACCGAACTCCCATTACACGGGTGGTAGGGATTGCCCTATGTGGAGATTTGGGTAAAGGTGTACGTGATAGTGTAAGTCCTCATAGGCAATGATGCACGAAACCTGACCCTGGGAGAATGAAACTCCAACTAATAAAAAGAAAATGAAAAAAGTTAAGAAAAAACAAAAATGAAAAAATGGTAATGCAAATGGTAATGAAAAAAGTTAATGGACTTTACACTTTGTATCACTTGAGGATGTTGAGGTTGTCCATGTCTTTCACTTAATTCCTTATTTAACTTGCACGAATGGTTCATTAGGCTAGGTGTGTGGACTGATTACCTATATAGAGTCGGCCCGTAGCATTACCGCGCCAATGATCGATAAAAATGAGTCCATCGAGTCGAGTCTCTAGATTGAATATTCCATCTATTTTCGGATTTTGTGGGTATATCCGTTGAAATCTCTTAGGAGACATCACTCCTCCTCCTTGGTGACAAGGAGGTTAAACGGCTTGTTGGACGTGCTAAGTGCAACCGTGATTTTTATGAAAGTGAGTTAGGTTTTCCCTGTTTTTCGTATGTTTTTTCCTTTCTTTCATTTTTCTCTTTCTTTGTTTTGCTCGGGACAAGCGAAAGTTAGGTGTGGGGGTATTTGATTGACATCATTTCATGCATATCTTTGTGTCTTATATCCATTATCTTTCACCCAAACAATGCTATGTAACGAGTTTAATGTTTAGTTTTCAGGAATAATTAGGTTTGAGAAGGAGAGACTATAAATGGACTTAATAGCAGGGAAAAGGACTGAGTTGAGAGACTCGAGGACTGAGATACAAGATCGAATGACCTGACTGTAAGATCGAAGAACCAATGAGAAAACAAGAATACTTCATACCATCATGGGGGGTATTTTGGCAATTCTATTCAGGTCGGAGCTCCACCAAGCGAAGTAGATGCATCAAAGACAAACACAACATTCCAAAAAAGCCCACAAGAAAATCCAGAGCGATCCGAACATTGTAGAATGCTAATTGGCTATCCAAGACCGCTAATGGGTGGTCACTTTTGGTCCGGAACCGCTAAGATTTATGTGGGGCGTGTATTAGTGGGTATTTAGTCTGTTTCTGGTATTTGTTTGTCCCATACCGCGGGATTGTCCCGGATTACCTTTTTCTATGGCTATAAATAGAACTCTTCACCTTCTATTGTAATCTCCCATGGCTTGGTGGCATTCTCTCTACTTGGATTAGCCTTGAAGCAAAACCCAAGGTGGAGAAGAGTGCTACCTTCAATGTGAGTCATTTTAATAAAAATATTTTTCTTAGTTTCTTTTAATCTTGTCTTTTAATTCTTGCATGCTTCTTTAGTTTTACCTTAGTTTCCTTTTAGCTTCTTTAATATTTCTTGCTTGCTTAGGTTAATTTCATTTTAGTATAATGTTTCATTTTGTTAGTGTAGTTAGTGTAATGCGTAGTGAGTAGTTCCATCCCCATTTGGGGGTGGAGAAATATGTTATATGGATAATGTGATGTATTAGGTGTGTGTTATCTTAATCCTTTGAACCTTACATGATTTCCATAACCATCTAATGGGATTTCACTCTTGTCTTTGATATGCTAATGCTCTTGAATGAAGCTTAGCATATGCGTGGACTAGTTGACCTATTTTATGGGGAATGATGAGGTGAGGATATGGACGGGATTAATATTGGAAACATGTCTTGTAGTTGCATGTACTCTTTTTGCCTTTACCTTGGTTAATGACTTGTATGTTTTAATGATAACGTGTTATCTTAATTCATGTGGAGGCATAGTAGGGTCTAGTCTTTATACATGAGTTCATTTAGCTTCATTCCAATTATTGTCTTGTATGTTTTAATGATATGATCTTATCTTATTTTATTATTTCATGCACTACATGTTGTAATGAGCGTAAATTGAACACACACTTACACACTTCTTTCTATTCACATTATTTCTCTACCCCCTTTGGGGTTTAGTTTTATTGCGTATTTTTCATTCCTTTTGCATTATAGTGTAGTTTAATCGCAACTCCTTTCTGTCCTTTCTTTCCCACTCGCCTTTGAACAAACTAAATTTGACACACCTCCCTTTGAATCGACCCGTATTTGCCACCGCTTCAACGCGGCCGTCCACTTGCGGTTATAATTAAAACGTATCAATCAGATCTCTTCAGCTCCGGCACTAAGGAGATGATCATGTTGGAATATGTCCCGCTGGAGGTGAAGGAGGGGGTGAAGGTGGTGGTTTCCTCAAGAGCGGAGATCATCAAAAGATAGTACAAAGTGTTACTTGGCTACTTCATCAATTTTATGTCCCATCTTCCTACACTACAACGACACCTACACAAGATATGAGGGCTAACCGGAGGGGTGGAGGTGATTTACTGACAAGTAATAGTTTCCCTAATGAACAATGGCAACCTTTGTTTGTGGGGAGGGGGAAGGAGTTCCCTGCGAGCTTTCACTGGAGGGCAAGGTGCCTACGCCAAGGTAATGGTCAAATATGTTCGCCTCCGGTCCTAGGCTCTCTACGGCCATGGAGTTTGTTCCATCGGAAGTGAAAGGCAACACTAGGTTGTAGTGTGTTTCTGGCAAGTGGTGAGCGATGCATTGAAGATGTGGGATAAAGTGCTGGTTAGGTACTTCTTAGGTCTCAAACCCACCAGCCCAAGTTGCAGAAGTTCTTGCCAAAGCTATGGCATTTGTCTGGTAGCGTGCAGGTCATACAAAGGCGTCAATGGTTCCTTCTACTTAGATTTACCTCGGAGGACAACCGGACCCATGTTCTTGTAAAGGGATCATGGTTTGTTCGAGGGTCACCATTGGTGGTGCAAAGGTGGGCGCCGTAAACGAATATGAAGAAGGTAGATATCACAACTACGCCTATAAAGGGTGCACTTTCCTGATTTGGACTTGCGCTTTTGGTCGACAAAAAATCTTAGCCCCACAAGGAGAATGCTTTGGTGCTCACTCTATATGGACTACAACACCGCGATGGGAAGAAGGCTGACATTCGCAAGGGTGTGCGTTGAGGTATGTTTGGAGTTCGAATATCCAGCTAGCGTGGAGGTGAAGATTGCGGCAGTGAGCACGGAAAAGGTAACCATTGAGTACGAATGGCGGCCAGAGTATTGCAGGGAGTGCAGGAGTTCGACCATGACAAGGCGAGATGCCCGTGCAAACACATAGTGAAGATGGCCGGAAAGAATGCGAAGACCACAAAGGAATGGGTAAAAATTTGGAAGGGAAAAGAAGGTCAAGCAACACCCTTGCTAGATGAAGGGAAAAGCTCCCATAAAATAGGTGTGGATACGGAAGCATCCAAGGTGACCCCGAAGACGTCGCCGGAGAAGAGGCTAACATGCATGAGATGGAGGAAGAGACAACAAACGACCACGTGAGGGAGGAGGCTACCGTTAACAGAAAAGAAGGCGACAAGGATATGGAGCTAGATGTCGTTAATGTGAAAGTGGGGGGACAAAAAGGTAAAGGCGTAAAGACAGGCTGCCCCATGAGTGCTCCAATGATAAGGAAGCATTTTGAAGAAGATGCTTTGTCTCATGTGGCAGGAGATGAGGGCTCCAACCCGGGCATGCCACATGGAAAGGAGGCCACAAGGGATAAGACTAAGGATGTGGGAGCTAGTAGTAGCACGCCACATGGAAAGAAAGTAAAGGAGGGAGGTGATGAAAGAGTAAAGGAAGGCACAAGGGATAAGACCAAACATGTGGGAGCAATTAGTAATGCACGACATGGACAAGAAGACACAATAGAAAGGAATAAGGAGGTGGGCGCGAGTGGCAGTGAGCCACGTGGAAAGAAAGGCAATGAATGAAGCGAAAGAAAGGCCAAGGTGGTGGGTGCAAGATCTTGGTTGATGAGAGCCGTGCTCCAATGGATATGTGGCAATCTCCAAAGTGGATGGTGAGCGAGACTGGGAAGTTTAGCTCAGTTGAAACACAAAAAGGTGGCTAAAGAGTTGGTCGATTTGGGGTGTTCGCAGGACTCGCGGATGTGGTTCAAGATTTGGACGATAAGGATATGAGTTGGGAATGTCAAGGCAAACCAGATAGAAGGAGTAACAAGGAGGCACGACTGGCATTCCCACCACCTCTGGTAGACTTGGAAGCTATATCACCACAGTCGGAGTCATTTAAAGTGATACACGAGAAGCCGCTTGAGTAATAGTGGGCCAACCGGGGAAGGAAGGGAATGCGCTCCCCTTCTTCAAAGCCATGATCATGCTAGTATGGAACGTTCATGGAGCAAACCTCCCTGGTCACACACATATGATAAAGGGATGAATAAAGGACCATAAAGCCGATATCGTGATTCTTCTGGAGCACAAAATGAAGAAGAAGCTACACCGGTTTCGTCAGGATATTTGGGCGTATGATTGGGGTTCAAATGAAATATGGTGGACATAGGGCGCATTCTTGTACTATGGAATAATCAAGGGGTGGAGTTGAACATCACAATTATGTCTCAACAAATGTTGCATCTAGAAGGACATGAGAGGCAAAGCAGGAGGGAAGTGGCAATTGCAACGGTGTACGGGGCAAATGGACATGTTGAACGTTGGGAGTTATGAGAGGACTTGCAGCGAGTTGAACCACCAAGTGGGCGACTTTTGATAGTTGGAGGCGACTTGAATTGCATCCGATGACCAATCAAGAAGAGTGGGGGTGCATGGACAAATTGGGTGGCAATGGATGATTTCAACACATGCGTGGATCGTGTACAACTCCTCGAGGTCCCGGCAACCGGGGATGACTTTACATGGTCAAATTCTTCCTAAGGTGAGGCTCTAATAGAGACCGGATCCTCATGTCACTTGCATGGCTAGAGGCTTAGCTTGATTCCTATTATGTGGTTGACGCACACGACCTAAGAGACCACACTATGCTCGTGATGGTAACTGAGGGTTCGAGTGAGTGCAAAAAGAAAATCATTCATTTTACAAACCACTAGGCTGAGCACGAGGGATTTATGGAGGAGGTTAGCAAGGCATGGGCCACATTATCCAAGGCCCACCCATGTTTCGAATAACAGAGAAATTGGACTTGGTAAGGCGTGTTGGTGTGGTGGAGTGGGGAGGTATTTGGGAACGTTGAGCACAAACTTGAGGAGGTGCAATGCGAGCATCATGACGTAAAACTCTTGAGGCACGTGGATCTCGAGGATGGCGAGGTGCGAGAATGGGAGCCACATTGCAAGGATGTGCTAAATCAAGCATTGATCCGTGAAGAGTCTCTTTTGAGGCAGAAATTGAGGGTACGGTGGTTGCGGGTGGGCAACCGGAACTCTAGTTTTTTCCATGCTTCTCTGAGAGTGAGGAGAGCCACCAACATTGTCAGATGAGTGAGTGTGAAGGGGTAAGTAATAGAGGATGTGGCCGTAATTCGTGAGGAATTTAGGCGCCGACACTCTAACCTTTTTTCTAATAATTTTAAGGTGATCCCACTACCATTAAGCATCTTGTTGCCTCAGCTTGGGACACATGAAGAGACGAGCACGGTCAGACCCCCTAAGGGGATCGAATGTGAAAGAGTGGTTATGCATGCAAACATTGACAAGGTACTCGGCTTGGATGGATTTAATGCAAAGTTCTTCAGGATGGTATGGCCGGTTGTAAAGAAAGACATGTTCAAGGACATTGATTCCTTCATGCGAAGAGGGAAGCTACTCGGCCGCGTGAACTACACGTCAATTACCTTCATACCAAAGAAGGCGATGCTGAAAACACTTGATGATTTCCGATCGATCTCCTTATGCAATATGGTGTAAAGATACTTGTCAAAGGTCCTAGCCAACTGACTAAAGCAAGCGGTCCCAGAACTAGTCGGTGAGGCGTAGAGTACATTTTTGAAGGCAAGGTTGATTAGCGACAACATACTCCTCGCGCATGAAATTTTCCACAACCTGCACCTCGGGCATGATAAAGGAATGATGTGTTTGAAGCTTGAGTTGCGAAAGGCGTATGACTCCATCTCCTGGGTATTTCTAGAATGTGTGCTCACACGCTTTGGTTTCGCCCACCATTGGATAAAGTTAATTCTTGCATGTATGCGCGTTGTTGGATCGTAATAACCCCTAATTATCTAATCAACTCACGCTTAATCCCTACTTCCATAGACAATATGCGTAACGGAAACAATTTAAAGCAAGGCAGGGAAAAGCAAGCAAAGAAGGAAATATGCAATCCAAAAATGGACACAGACATTTTTATAGAGGTTTGGCCTCCTGCCTACTTACTCTCTTGTAAGCCCGCTCGACAGTTTGAGCTCCACTCATGACTTCACTATCTGGTCCACGTTCCGAGCCAGGAGACAACACCTTTACAATCTTCAAGCTAGCAAACAACCCTCACCTAGCTTGGAATCCTCTTCTCACAATCCGAGAAGGATGCTTCGGGCTTTCACCGGAGTCGTTACTCTTTTGAACAACGAACTTGAGAGGAGAAACACTTTCTAGCCGTTGCGGATGATTTGATTGAGTTGTGTAAAAGATACAGATAACAGAAGTCAAGATCTTGCTTGCTCATGAGATTTGTCATGATATGCATGTGGAGAGAGGCCAATCGCGGATGTGTGTAAAGCTGGATCTACCGAAAGCGTATGACTCGGTTTCTTAGAGTTTTCTGGTTGAGGTGCTTACGCATTTTGGCTTCCCAAAACATTGCCAACGGATGATCATGGCGTGTGTATAGGCATCTTTTGTTGTTACGGTAAATGGTGCAAACTCAAGACATTTCAGAGCAACAAAGGGACTACGAAAAGGTTATCCAATTGCTCCCTACCTTTTTGTTCTATGTATGGAGGTGCTTGGTATGATGATAAAGGAGGCGGTGGAAACTGGGAAGCTCGATCTGATAAAGTGTGGTGACACTCTGGTCTCCCATCTCTTGTTAGTTGATGATGTTATTCTTTTCACAAGGGCAACTAATGGAAAAGCCTAGGTTATCAAGTAAAAATTAGCTACGTTCTCAGCTTGCTTGGGGCTAGAACTCAATACAACCAAGAGTCAAGTGTTCTTGGGAAGAGAGGCGGTACATGGTAGGTAGATAAGCAACTACCTTCAAAATGGTGATGGTGGATTTTCCGGTGACATACCTGGGGTTACCACCCTTTTCCTCATGACTTGGGAGGCAACATTGTATTGGGCTGGTAGCAAAGCTTAGAGAAATGCTCAGCACGTGGAAAAAAGCCACCTATCCATGGTTGGCCAGGTGGAGTTGGTGCAGAGGGTCTTGGTATCGTTGAACATCTATTGGACATCTGCCTTCCTCATTCCTCGATCGGTGCTGAAGGAGATGGAGAGCCTCATGTCTCAATTTATGTGTGGGGAGGGGGCAGGGAAGTAGGTGGTAGTAGAGTGGAAGGACATTTATGTGCCTAAAAGAGAGGGTGGAATGGGACTATAACAATTTGCTGGTTGGAACGATGTTGGATTGCTATGCCTTCTTTGGTTGGTAGTGGCCGATGATGAATCTTTGTGGGTCAGGTGCATGCGTCAAAAGTATCTACAAAGAAGCACAATATGGCTTGCACACCCACTTTCAGTCTGCTCATGGGTATCGCATGAAATTCTGGAAGTCCACAACATAGCCTAAGAACACATTCGCTCTCACGTAGGTGATGGAAATCACATCTGCTTCATCCTTGATCCGTGGTTTGGTCCACCTTTCTTGAGTGAGCCGTGGGGAGCAAGGTTGCATTATGATATTGGTATACCCAAAAATACGCTTGTTGGCCATTACATCAGCAATGTAGCATGAACTCTCCTATCTTGCGATCGCTGAAAATGATAGAGCTTTGGTTGGAGATTTTGTGAATACAGATACATGGGGGTCAAGATAGTCCCATAGGAGTCGGAGCATGGAAGTAAATATTTTCCCTCAAGATGGCGTGGCATGGGTGGCACCAAGGAAGGAACTCGTGGGATGGAGTAGGCTAGTTTCGCACAAGCACCACGTCCCAAAACATGGCATGGTGGCTTGGAATGTGCTACATGGTCGGTTGATGATTAAGAGGCTAATGCAGGATCGAGGAGCACATCATGGGCTGGCTTGGGAATTGTGGGATGATGGACAGGAGGACATGGGGCACATGGTTTGGGCATGGCCATTCACCAAGGAAATCTGGAAGCAAGTGCTAACACTTATGAAGCTAGGCATTGGAATTCAGACCACACTTATGGAGGAAGCCACTCGCATGAAACGAATGAAGCAGGGCCGAGTCGAAAGGACAACTTTGAAGCTGGCATTTAGTACAGTTATTTATGAGTGTTGGCAGGATCAAAATAGAAGGATTTTTTACTAGGAGAAAAAGCGAGCTCAAGATATTATACGCACGGTCAAAGACACCATATGGATCATAGGATCCAAGATGAAGGCACTCTCTGAGGACCCGATAGCGCTCAGGGCGTTTGCTAAAGTATGGAGATAAGAAGATCACGAAATTAGGCACAACAATAAAGTCATAGGGATTCTCTTATAAATGATACTTGGTCTTATGAACGTTTATGGTGTTGATTTGTGACTGGGCATGTATGTGGTATGACCACGAGGTCTTTATTTTTTGCTCATTTTTGGTAGGTTGTAAATCATAGTTTACTTACACAATGAAATTTCGAGGTTATGCCTCCCTTTTGCTTTGTAAAGAAAAGAATGAGATGGGGGAGAGAAATGGAATGAGAAGGAGAGCTGGGAGAGAAGGAAGTATAAGAATCGAGAAAGAAGTAGGAGGACAGAGTGAGAGAGAATGGTAAGGAGAGAGGGGGAGAGAAATGAGTGAGAAGGAGAAGGGGAGGGAGAAGGCGAGAGAGAAGGAGAGATAGGGAAAGCGAACGAGAAGGTGTAAGGGAAAAGAGAAGGGGAGAGAGGCAAGAGAGAAAAAGACATGCAGAGAGAGAAGCAGACGAAGAGTGAGAGACAAGGAAACAGATAGAGAGAAGGAGGAGAGTGAGATAAGGAGAAGGAGAAAGAGAGGAGAAGAGAGAGAAGAGACGGAGAGAGAGAAACAGAAGGAGGAAAGAGACAGACAGAGAAGGAGAAAGAGATGAGTACTAGGATAGCGAAGGAGAGAAGATGGAGAGAGAGTACTGAAGAGAAGGATGAAAGGTGAAGAGAGAAGGAGATAGAGAAGGGTCGAGAAGGAGAAAGAAAGAGAGAGATAAGGAGAAAGACAGAGCGAGAGAATGAAAGACAAGGAGAAGGAGAGAGAGAGAGAAGAAGGATAGGGCGAAGGAGATGCAGAGGGTGACTAAGAGTAAAGTAATGAAGCAACAGTGAGAAGGAGAAGGAAAGAGACGCCAACCCTAGCAGGTTCATGTTCCTATAGTGACCAAGCACAGAAAGGGTCTTCATATAGAAGCCAAGGCGCCTCACCATAGCTGATACCTGCTTCAGGTCCGAATGCTTGTTTTCTTGTTTCTGGTCTTCCTTGTGCAAGTGTTGTTGTTGTTTCGGTTGAGGGAAGTTAACGGACGAGCGAAGAAGTAGCGTTAAGAGTGAACAAGATAAGTCCAGACGAGCAAAGAAGATAACGTAGCGAGTTGAGCCAGAGTTGCTGCACTTTGTTTCGAGATGGGACTCATCCGTGCAACGTTGTTGTTTCCCATCTTTTTTCGACGCAACTCGGAATGAGTCGTACCAGAGGCCCATTCGTCTTTGCTCCACTACGACTCATTGCAAAGACAAATAGGGAGAATATAATTATGATAAGGAGGAGAGAGAAGGACAAGGAGAGCGAGAGTGAAGGAAAAGGAGAAGGAGAGGGAGAGAGACAAGGAGAACGAGAGAGAAAGAGAAGGAGAGGAGAAGTAAAAGATGAGGGGAGAGAGGAGTGATGACAAACATGGAAAACCTAGATGTCTCTAGGATTCTGACCTCTTTTCATCACCAAATCTCTTAGTTTTTGCACCAAAATGGATCCCAAGACTAGTTCTACTCATTTGCAATTTGAAGATGGTGATTGTGGTGCCACAAAGGATCTCCATCCATCACCATTGGAATGTTCACCCTAATGTTTGGGAGGTGAAGGTCAAGCACCACCTCTAGGGAGTGTTCTTTCTCCCCCAAGGAAGTGGAGTGAATTGTTCAAGGTTGGACCAAGGGTTTCCATGGCCCTAGAGTTCACCCCTCCGGTTGTGAAGGGAGGGGAGAAGATGGCTCTATGCTCCATAAAAGAAGTGGTCGATGCTTTGAAGAGATGGGATAAGGTACTCCTTGGCTACTTTATTGCGTTTAAACCACATTTGCCAACACTAGAGAAGCACCTCACAAGATCTTGGGTCTGGTTGGAGGCATTGAGGTCATCAAGAGGAGCCAAGGTTTCCTCGTCTTTCGGTTCACTCTTGGAGAGGATAGGAAGCGTGTGCTTGAAGGGGGACCATGGTTTATCTGTGGCTATCCTCTTGTGGTTCAAGAATAGGCTCCGGAAGTGGCCTTGAAAAGGGCGAGTATCACTACGGTTCCCATTTGGTTTCGTCTACCAGATCTAGACCTCCGATTTTGGTCACAAAAAATGTTGAGCAACATTGTAAGCATCCTCGGGAGGTCGTTATACGTGGATGAGCAAACCGCTTCGGGGAGGAGATTGGCCTACGCAAGGGTATGCATGGAAGTGGCCCATGACTTCACCTACCCGAGTTGGGTGGAGGTTCAAGTGAAAGAAGTCGACACACATAGACTAAATGTGGAGTGTGAGTGGAGGCCCGGTTATTGCACGGATTGTATGGGGTCATGATGTGGAGAAGTGCAAACAGAGACAAGGAGCCATAAGCAGGTTTAGTGAGCCGCCAAAGGAAAAGGTCGAGAGATGGGTAGTTGTAAACCGGAGGAAGGCTGGAATTGGGAATGATAAGGAAGGAAGTTTGAAGGTGTGAAGAAAGGGCGTAGATGGGATTGGGCATGGGATTGAAATGTCGTCTCACACTTTTAGCTCAAAGATGGACGTGGATGCTCGGAGAGGAGAGGAAGAAGGAGAGGGTGGAAGAGATGATGATGTGGAGGAAAGAGGAGAGGACGTGGACATGGTTGCAAATGAGGACGTGACACGTGGAGAGACACGTGGGAAGGAACACTTGCAGGGAAATGAGGAGGTTATTTGTTTCTCCCATGAGATGGGGGCACAAATGAGGAAATGACTTGTGACATTAGATAAAATAGCATTGGAGACAAGATGGAAACTCCCAAGTCCATAATGGATTCTTACATTGGTGCAAAAGGGAGTGAGTCTATTGGTGGACAAAAAGAACAAAGAGAAATGGAAGAGGAAAGTACTTGCCCCATTTTGGGAAGAGCCAATGGGAAGAGACTTGAGTGCTCTAGATTTAAATGGGCAAATGAGGAGGGACCAAGTTTGCTTGCAAAGGACATGGTGGAGGACCACAAGAATTCTCTTGGGGGACAAATATCACAAAATACTTCATTTGAAAGGGTAAGAGACGTGACTTGGGAAAGGTACTTTTGCATGGGAAGGGAGCACGTGATATACTTGAAGGAGACTTGATTATCGTGGGAGAGGCAACACTTGGAGAGAACATTAGTGGAAATATGGGGGACACACAGCTTCAGCAAAAGGAAGCTATTGAAGGGTGTAAAGCAAAGAGGAACATATCCAAAGAAGAAGAAAACGGGTAAAGTGGGCTAGCTTCCTTGGTGCATGAGGAGGCGGTGTGGGCATCACCCACGAGAGTGGCAAAAGGAAAGGACCTCATCAAAACGATGGCACAAACTAGTAGGGGAAGGTATGAGATTCTAAAAAATAAGGACCACGTTGAGCAGGGTAAAGAAGAGAGGGAGGTTGATGGCCTTGTAGAACCATGTTTCAAGAAAACTAGCTCGCCACCACCCACACTTAGGCGATCTGGGAGAAAAGTGAACAACAAAAACTCGCGTGGAGGTCATGGGGTCACACCGCACCTTAAACCCAAGAATGTGCTTATGTGGAATGTGCGTGGAGCAAATGGACCCAGCCGTGAACTCACGATTAGGGGTCGAATAAAGGAGATAAACCCGGATGTGGTGTGTCTTGTGGAGCACAAGGTTAAGCATAAAAAGATGGAACGGTTTAAATGAGCATTTTGGCCTCACGTATGGATGGCAAATAACATGATTGTGGACCCCAGACGGATTCTGGTGCTATGGAATGACAACATAATGGATTTGAGTGTCACTTTCGAAACAACACAATTACTCTACTTCAAGGGATGCCTAATGAAGGATGGGACCGAGTTTGACATCATGGTTGTTTATGAAGAAAATGGGCATGTAGATAGGAGAGCATGGTGGAATGATCTTGTTGAAGTGGTACCGGAAGTATCGAGCCCGTGGATAGCGGGGGGAGACTTTAATTGCATTTGGGTGGAAAGTGAGAAATAGGGAGGTGCTGCTGGAAATGAGATTGCAATGAAGGAATGTAATGATTGTATTGATGCATTTCAGCTTCTTAAGGTGCCTTCTACAGGAGGTGAGTTGACGTGGTCGAGATCATCTGATGGAAGTGCATGTATTGAGACAAGGATTGACTGGATCCTTATGAACAATGTGTGGCTTGAGTTGGTCCCGGAATATTTCTACATTGTCGGTGGAAAGGATTTGAATGATCATGTCATGCTCATTATGAAGACGGAAGGAAATGAAAGGTGGAAAAAAAAGATGTTTAGATTTGAGAATCATTGGGCGGAGCATGAGGAGTTTCGTGGGGGTAGTAGAAAGAGCTTGGGCTACGTTCGTGTGGGGGCATGCCCATGTTACGCGTGGCTATGAAGTTGAATGAAGTTAAAAAGGCGCTCATATGGTGGAGTAGGAACACCTTTGGAAATGTTACCCACAAGGTAGGGGAGGCCCAAAAAGCCCTTCAGGAGGTGAGGAGGCAAAGGTTACACCTCCCACACGATGTTGTTCTATCCATTGCTGCGATTATTTTCCGGGAGGATGGGAAGAACTCATTGCATGACACTTGTGAATAACGTGAAGGCACGACTTAGCACTTAGAAGCAAAATTTCTTATCCATTGCCAGACAGGTGGAACTTGTCAGAAGTATACTCATCTCCCTTAGCATCTATTGGACATCCGCTTTCCTAATCCCACGGAAATGGCTGCATGAGATGCAAAGTCTTATGTGCCACTTCATTTGGCGAGGGACAAAGAAGTGGGCTGCGGTAGCTTGGAGAGATGTGTGCACACCAAATGATGAAGGAGTTCTTGGCCTAAAAAGACTTACGGATTGGAATGATGTGGGCCTACTTCGCTGGTGGTGGTGGAAGGAAGTTCTCTTTGAGTGAAATGTGTGCACCGAAAATACCATAAAAACCGCTATATTTGGCTTGCAAGACCACCATCCACATCCTCGTGGGCATGGTGAGGGCTCCTCCGAGTCCGAGACATTGCTCGACGGCACATCCAATATGAGGTGGGGAGTGGAGAGGAGATACGTTTCTTCCAATACCCGTGGTGTGGAGAATCGTTTCAATGTGAAAGTTGGGGGGATCGCCTACACAACGAATTGGGAGTGCCTTGGGACACTACAGTTTCCTACGTCATAAGAGAGGGGGAGTGGAACTCCCCCCCCCCCCCCCCCCCCCCCCACGCTCAACCACAACGGAGGAAGTTTACTTGAAGATAAAGAAAACTCGCATCGATGGAGGCATGGACCAGCCAAAACGGATAGAAGGGAAGGGTGTTACACTCGGAATCAAAGATGTGTGGATGTGGGTGAGAAAATTGAGAAGGAAGGTGACTTCGGCTGGTATGGTATGGCATAAACATGATATATCCCAAGCATGCACTCATAGCTTGGAGAGCACTGAGGGGGTGCATCCTCACCAAGAGGCTCATGAATCATCGGGGGGCAAAACATGACCCGGTATGCAGGCTTTGTAAGGGGGCGGAGGAGGACATGGAGCACCTTTTTTGGGGGTGCACGTACATAAAGGACGTGTGAACAACACTCCTTCATCTCAAGCAGCTCAGCACTCGGTTTGCAAGGAAGCCGACTTGACAAAGTGGTGAGACGGTGGGCCTTTAATGCCATGATACATGAATGCTGGCTGGAACGAAACTGGAAGATATTCAAGGGAGAAAAGAAGAAGCCGGCGGACATAGTGGCTCCCATCAAAGACATGGTCGGATTCTTATGGGATAAACTCAAGAAACTTGCGGAAAATGAAGAAGAGGAGCAGAAATTTCAGACCACGTGGACTTAGTTGCTGATACACATTGATGTAATATAACTACAAAGCCTATATTGATGTAATACATAACATGTAGTGTAGAGGCCGGGTATGCATGCAGCATACCCTGCGGACTAAGCATTTTCATTTTTTTCTTGGTAGGTTGTAAACTTTTTCAATCAATAAGTTTAGAGTCCAAGCCTCCCTTTTGCTTTCCAAAAAAGGAGAACAAGAGTGAAGGCTAGAGAGACGTTGAGAGAGAAGAAGAAAAGAGAGGAGGAAGTGGGACAAGGAATAAAAGATTGGAGAAAGAGAAGGCGAGAAGGAGAAGTAGAATGAATAGAGGAGAGAGAGAAGGTCGAGAAGTAGATGTAGGGAAAGAGAGAGGAGGAGAGAGTAGGAAAAGGTGAGTGAAGGGGGAGACATATGGAGAAGGAAGAAAGAAGAAGAAGGAGAAGAATAAGGAATGGAGTAGGAGAGAGAGATACGGAGAGAGAGCGGGAGAGATATAGAAGGGGAAAAAGAGAGAGGGAAGGAGATGGAGATAGGTGGGGCGAAAAGAAGGGAGAGTGGGAAGGAGAAGGAGGTTAGTGGAAGAGAGAAGGGGGAGAGGGCTAGAGAGAGGAGAAGGGGAAGGAGAGACATAAAGAGTGAAAGAGATAGAAGGACAAGAGAGTAGGAAATTGGGAAAAAAGGAGAGAGGGAGAGGGAAGGAGAAAAGAGAAGGAAATTCGAAGATAGAGTTCTAGAAGGAGAAGGAGAGGTGGACAGATGGGAGATAGATAGAAGGGCAAGGAGAGGAAGAGAGGAGAGAGGAGAGATAGAGATGGAGAAGGAGAGATAACAATAGAGAAGGAGAGAGAGGGAGATAGAGAGAAGGATAAGGAGGGAGAGAAATATAGAATGAGAAAGACTGAAGGAGACGAAAATAAGAAAGAGAGGAAAGAGAAGGAGACTGAGAATTAAAAAGGAGAGAGAAGGAGGGAGAGAATGTGAGAGAGAGAAGCAGAAGTAGAGAGAGGGAGGAGAGGGTGAGGGAGAGAAGGTAAGAAGAGAGAGTAGAGAGTGAAGGAAGGTAAGAGTGAGAGAGAAGGAGAAAAGGGAGGAAAGGAAAGAAGAAAAAGTAGGACAGAGAAGCTCTGGGGAAGCATGGGGGTTGCTGTGGGTTTCCTAAGTCCCCTCCACCGTTTTCCACGTAAACACCTTGAATTTTGTACTCAAATGGAGCGTGAGATGTGTTCCTTCACTGCAGAAACATCGATTGGGGTGAGTGGCGACCTTGAAACTCTCCAATCGGCCAAACCAAGTTTTTATGGTGAATGAGATGAAGAAGTTCTTCGTGACCCACTTCTGCAGGGTGAAGTTCCACAAGCTCGGAAGTGGTCAGATTTATTCCAACCTAGACCAAAGGCGTTAACAACATTGCATTTTGTTGAACCGACTGTGAAGAAAGGTGTCAAAGTTGCAGTTGATCTAGGAAACAGGTGAGTCAAGCTTTGGAATGGTAGGACAATGTCTTAGTTGGTTACTTTGTTAATTTTAGGCCTCATCTCCCAACACTTGAGAAGTTCCATCCCAAGTTGTGGGGTATTGCTTCGAGTGTTGAGGTTATACGCAGGAGGCGTGGGTTCCTCCTCTTCCGGTTCAAGCTAGTGGAGGATAGATTGCACGTGCTGAAGAATGGACCTTGGTTCGTGAAGGGGTCCCCTTTGGTGGTACAAAGATGGACACCAGAAATGATTTTGCGCAAGCCTGAAATCACCTCTATTGCGATATGGATTCTGTTTCCAGACCTGGATTTGAGTTTTTGGTCGGCAAGAAACTTTAGCACGATTGAAAGCATCCTAGGGAAACCTCTCTACATGGATGACAATTCAACTTTAGGGTGGAGGGTGGCTTTTACAAGGGTGTTTGTGGAAGTGGATCGTGAGTTTGAATACCCAACCACCATGGAAGTTCAAATAGAATGGGTTAGTACAGAGGAGGTTAGCATCGAGTATGAATGGCGCCCTGGGTTCTGCAAAGATTGTGTTGAGTTCAGGCATGCTACGACAAGTTGTCCGAGAAAGCCTATGGTGAAGAAGGGAGAACAAGGGGGTCGAGCTCAGAAGGAGTGGATTGAGGTTCGTAAGGGGCGTGGCAAGAAGAAAAGCGTGGAGGTGAGTGGGGTAGACCGGGAAGCCGACATTGTGTGTGTGTACGTTCCAGCCCCAAAAAGCATACAAGAGGAGCTTGAGGATGAACTTGCTGGAGCAACAAACAAAGAAGGTGATGGGAAGCATAACGGAGAAGATGGAACTACAAAAACGGGGTTGGAAGCAATGATAACGGAAATTGGGTCAGCAAGGAGGGGGACAAGAAGAGAAAAGCAAAGGTTGGTCCAAGGCAACACCAATTAGAGGTGAGAAGGCTATTTCTTTGGCTCCACTAGCCTTCCTAGCTGGAGCGGAGGATACCACTCAGACCTTGCCATGTGGAAAGGAGGGAACGCAAGAGAAACCAACCAGCTACAACACACCACATGGAAAGGAGGTTGTCCATTTGGCTCCACTAGTCCTACTGGAGTGGAGGTCACCATTCGTGCTACGGCTTGTGGAAAGGAGGGGAGCAAATAGCACAGGGCCAACTGCAACATGCCACATGGAGAGGAGGATGATCCCTTGTCCCCACTAGTCCTATCTGGAGAGGAGGCTACCACCCAGGCCACACCATGTCAAATGAAAGGGAGAGAAGAGAAATGGACCAGCTGCAGTGAGCCACATGGAAAGGAGGCACATATAAATGGGAACTATCAAGAGCCGTGCAAAGAAACTAAGGAAGGAGCGTTGCTGAGTAATAGTTGGGTCTCCCTAAAGAGGGTGGTGCGTGAACCTGGACGGGCCAGCTTTGGTGCAAGACTAATCCGAAGTGAACGTGGCTTGAGACCGGGGCGTTTTGAGATTCTAACGGGTCTAGTGGATGTTGCAAGAAATGAAGCTGAAGCAAATCAATAGGAAGAGACGGATGTGGAGGGACGAGATGAGGATTCCCCACAACCTTTGATGACAAAATCCCACAACCAGAAATAATCAAGCGGAGTTCATTGAGATTGGAGCAACAAAAAGCAAACCGAGGATGCAAGGAGACCCGCTCCCCTCTTCCAAAACCATGATTATCCATGCATGGAATGTGCGTGGTGCAAATCTCCCCGGCCGTGCACACATGATACAGGGAGAGAAAGGGAGGCCAAAGCTGACATCGTATGCCGCGTGGAACATATGGTAAAGGTAAAGAAGCTTGACCGGTTCCAAAAAGCAAGGGTGCTTGACCACGAGATCAGGCGCCCTTTGGACATCATCATATTTGTAAAATACATTGTTTGGGTTGTGGTCTCAAGGACAAAATATATTGTGGAAGACCCGATGGCGATGCGAGATCTCAAAGAAGTATGGAGTTAGATACGTGAACTAGCTTAGCTATGGGTTTGTTTTGTAATGGGTTTGTGACTCATGGTGTTTGTAGGCTGTGAAGGTAGATAGCATGCCCCGTGGGTGTCCCTCGTACGTTTTTTGTAGGATGTAAATGATAGCTTTCTTTAATTAAAATTCGAGGCTAAGTCTCCCTTTTGCATTGCAAAAAAAGGAGAGTGAAGGAGAGAGAGAAAGAGAGGAGATGAGAAGGCAAAGGAGATAAAGAGAGAAGCAGGAGAAGAAGGAGAGAGAGAAGGAGTAGGCAAGCAAGAGAGGGTTGATAACAAGTGAGTGAAGGAGAAGGAAAGAGACCGGTGGACATTGTAAGCTTAATAAAAAACTCAATCCATGGGATGAGCTCACGACATAATGAGCACGTGGAGGACCAAGAAGCACTTCGATGATTTGAGGAAGGATGGACCTAATGTGAGGAAATGTGAGGCGGTGTGAGATGTAATACCCGTTATGCGTAGGGTTAAGAGAGAATTATGTAAGTTGGGCCGACCAAACACATAGTTTTGTCTACGGGCCTCAAGTACAATTTTGTAGGTTGTAAAAATTTACATACATAATAGAATTAGAGGCCAAGCCTCCCTTTTGCTTTTTAAGAAAAAAGTGAAGGCGAAGGAAAAGGGGAACCAGAAGGAGAGACATTGAAGTAAAGGAGGAGGAGGAGAGAGAGGAAGGGAGACAAGAGACGAAGAGTGAAGAATAGGGAGAGAGAAGATATAAGGGAAGAGAGAATCAAAGAGAAGAGTGAGACGAAGGAGATAAACTCATGCAAAGTAGGAGAGAGAAGCTCTGGGGAGGCATGGGGAAACCAATGGTTTCCTAGGTCATTTCTTCACGTTTTCTTTATTTCTACCACTGATTTCTCACTCCGATGGAGCGTTTGGTGCGTTGTAGCACTGTTTTAGGGCTGTTTGAGGAGGGTGGAAGCCATGAGCCTCCTCAAACAGCAAAAACAAGCCACGGAGATGTGACTTTTTGAGGTTGTGAGTTGGATTTGGCAACTGTTGGGGAGGGTCTAGAAGATGGTCTGAGTTGTTTGGGGCTTGTCTATTGGATTAATCTAGGATTAATAAAATATTTGCCCAAAGCACTGACACATGGCGCGTCCCTATTGGACCACACATTTAAGGGTTTAGGGTGGAGCCATCTATATATGGAGGGGAGCCTCCCATTGGATGAAACAACAAGTGTGCAAACCCTAGCCTCCACCCACCCTAGCTGCCACCTTCTCTCTCTCCCATTTTGTCCCTCCATCTCCACCAAGCTCATTCCGTGGACTCTTGGGTTGTGGACTCGCGCTCCTTCTCCAAGAGAGTAGGAGACCGACCGGTGAAAAGGATTCCGTAAGGTGACCTCCGATCTTCCTTCCGCTGCCACAGGTTCTCTCCAAGAAAGGTACTCCTGAACCTGTAGAATCGTGTTTGCTAACATTGGTACGAGAGTCATCTCGATTACCTTCGAATCCTCACCATGCTTGACGAATTTTTGTTTCATGATAATTTGATTTGAGATAAAAATTCGGTGGTTATGCTTTTTGGAGAAAGAAAGATAACAGAAAAATCAGCATTGCTTATTTTCCATGTTGATTCTTCTAAATCATGAACATGTATACATGAAATCCGATGTCTATTTTTCCTGATTTTCCCGAATTAGGGTTAGATATTATTTATTCTAATCTTTGAGCATGTATACATGAAATCTGTGTTAACCCTATCATGATGATCTTTTTTTTGCGCATGTTTTATATGATAATCAGTTGTTTAATTCTCTGATATTTTTTCATGCTTGAATTAGATGATAATGTTTGTATGTCATTTGTATATCATCATGCATGTCGGATTGCATGGATGGATCAAATGTTGTTATCTCTGATTCGTGTACACTAGATCTCATGTTTGCTGGAATTTCGTGTATATGCTTGTTTATTTAGCATTTTTCAATATGAGCATGCATCTAGAGTAGATGTTTATTGCCATATGAATATGCATGATAATTGTGTTGCCTTGTTGCTCCAAAGAATTTCGGATATGACTGTTTTTGGAGCATTAACATGCATGTGATTGATTGGTTTCCTTACTGAAAATTGCGCATATATGCTTGTTGTTCTCTTGAAAATTTCGAATTTTTTCTTTCCAATACAAGTAGCATAATTATTGTTGATTGCATGCTTATATTGATTAAGGAAGGATTGACAACTTCTGAAATTTTTTGGAGCATATTATGGGCTGGAGTTTTGTTGCCTTAAAAGTATTTTTTGAATGCTTTCCTTTGATGCACATATATGTGTTGATCTCATTTAAGGAATTTCGGATTTTTTGGAATGATAGCATGCATTTCATTTGAAATATTTCCTTTATGATTAAATCCACATACTTGTGTTGATCTCATTGAGGATTTTTCCGGATTTTTCTTTCCTAATGCGAGTAGGATAATTTTTTACGCTCTCATGATTATGTTGATTGGGGAAAGAAAAGAAAATTTCTGTTTTGAGATACTATTATAGAGATTGATTGGTATTTCCATATACGTTTTTCTTATGCTCCATATATGCGTTGTTTCGTTATATATTACTTCCTTCTTATTTGGAAGTGGTGTACACTTTATTCATGCGTGTCATTGTGCTAATGTATGGAAAGATTGCGCTTGTATGGTATGAATGGTGTGAATGGATGCTGATTTATTTTTGCTGCATTATTGAGAGTTGAGTGTAATTTCATTCATTCATTTCTATTTGCAATAAATATCGCAATGGGCTGCAATATTTATGGAGTGTAATAATTATGGACAGTGGACTGTTTATTGCCCTAGGGAGACGAGGGGCTCCTTTATTTTTATTATTGCGATATTATTACTATAAGGCTTATGCAGGTTCCCATCTACAGTGTTAAATCCCTATGGGGGATCATTAGCTCGATATGGAAGAAATGTAGCAATTAATTTCTGTGTGATTTTGATTGGAATGTTCTGAAAGGAACGTTTTTTTGGAACTTGCATGCCCTAGTGGGAGTCGCAAGGTAGTAGTGTTTTGTGTAAACCACCTTGCAACCGACGGATAATTATTTATTTGCTGCTGATTTGCCATGTTTTTTACGTTTTTTAGGGTTATTAAATCGTGATGGAGCGCAATATATGAATTGGTAAAATAACTTTATTAACTATTGCATGAGGATTTGATCGAACGCTTTATGTTTTCCTTTGGTCTGAATCCTATAGTTATTAAGTTAGTTTATTTTTTATGACTATTGCGGCTCGTTGTATTTTATGCTAGAACTCATGTATCGCTATTTGGTTTTTTGTCTTAGATTTTTATGGATGCTGCCAAAAGCATTGTCGCTGATCTGACTAGAGGAGATTAACTCAATGAAAGAAATTACGATCTGCGGCATCGTAAAATTGAGTATCTCTTAGACGATCAGGACATGTTAGAAAATATAACCCAAACTATGTCTCCCCCCGAGGAGGGGAACACTGCGCAGCATCGCAGAAATATGGATTTCTATAATGTATGGAAAAAGAAAGACCGTATTGCTCGCATTACAATTCTGAGTTCGATGCGAGATGATCTGTTACTGCGGTTCGAAAAATTGCGAACTGCAAATGCCTTGTGGGAAGGTGTGAAGTTTCAGTACGGAGTGACCTCCGTCACAAGGGCCCGTCATCTTGGGCTGATGTTTGATGGGTATAAAATGCGTCAAGGTCACACGATGAGGCAGCATATTACCGCAATGTCAAACATGAAAAGCGAGCTGAGCGCTGTCGGTCGTGCTAAGACCGATGAGGAGCAAGTGTCTGCTCTCATCATATCATTACCTTCGAAGAGTTGGGAGCATATGAAGGTCTATCTGACTCTTGCTGATGACATCAGGACATTTGACCAGGCCGCAAAACACCTAGAGCTGGAGGAGGACCGCATGCTTGCGGAAGCCCCTCTAACTGAAGTGTTTGCTGCTGAAGCTGGCGCTCCTCGGACGAGTGCAGGTTTTAAGCGCAAAAGAGATAGAGCTCAGGGTTATAAAGGCAAGAAGGGTGCAAATAAAAAGAAAACAGAAAACAAAGCTGGAAAGAAATGACCTCGAGGATCCAGAGCTGGGAAAGATAAGTCTAATGTCACTTGTTTTAACTGCCGAAAGACTGGACATTTTGCTCTTGAGTGCACTGAGCAAAAGGTAATTACTGTGTGTAATCCCTTGAATTGTAACGTGACTAGTTCTGTTATTCTCACTGATCACTCTCCTGTGTGGATTGTGGATTCAGGTGCCACGGAGCACGTAACAAGGGATCGTTCTGCTTTCGTGGAATATCGTCGTGTTCCAAGTGGGAGGCGAATAAACATGGCGAACAACACTAGCATTGAAGTTCTTGCAGTTAGCACATGCAAAGTGGCTTTGCGAAGTGGCCGGATCCTATTACGTCACGACGTGTTGTATGCACCAGCTATACGGCGAAATATTATTTCTGTTGTTGTTTTGATGAGACATGGTTTTAAAGTTGTTTTTGAGAACAATGATATGGGTTTATACCTTGCAAACATTTATCATGGACGTGCCTTTCTTTCAGACGGTTTTATTGTGTTGGACGCAATTTATGATTTCAATCATAACACTAGTGCCTTTATGAGTCAAAGTTCGATGAATAATGATTCAGTTATATGGCATGCTAGACTAGGTCACATCGGTGTTGACCGGATGAGAAGGTTGGCAAAGGAGGGGGTATTAGGAGAATGCTCCAAATTTGAATTGCCGACCTGTGAATCTTGTCTAGCTGGAAAGGCAACTAGAAAACCGTTCGGAAAAGCCATTAGGGCTACTTCTCCTTTAGAACTAATTCACTCGGATATTTGAGGACCTTTGAATGTGCGTACTAGACATGGACAAAGTTACTTCATCACATTTATTGATGACTACACTAGATATGGTCATATTTATCTTATTTCTCACAAGTCAGAAGCTCTAGAATGCTTTAAGAAATTCATGAGCTTGGTAGAGAATCAATTGGATAATAAGATAAAAACTCTCAGAATGGACAGAGGTGGAGAGTATCTCTCCATAATGTTCAAGGAGTTATGTGATAAAAATGGGATATCTAGACAACTCACTATGCCTTATACTCCTCAGCAAAATGGTGTTGCCGAGAGAAGGAATAGAACGTTGCTAGACATAGTTAGATCTATGATGGAGCATGAAAGGTTGCCAATTTCGTTTTGGGGAGATGCTCTAATGACTACTGCCTACATCCTCAATAGAGTTCCAACAAAATCAGTTCCCTCAACTCCATATGAGTAATGGACAGGACGGAAGCCTGATTTTAGTCTGGTGCATCCTTGGGGATGCGCGGCATACATTCATTCTACTAGTCACCGATATGGAAAACTAGGACCTATAGCGAAAAAGTGTATCTTTGTAAAATACAGTAATCTCTCCAAATGTTATGTTTTTATCGGGTTAGACGAGAATGAAAGAAGGACGGAACTGGAGTCTAGGGATGCCACATTCTTGGAAAATATTTTCCAACTCTTGCTGGAGCTATCAAAGAGTTAGTGGACTTCTTTGAACAACAAGATGAGGACATTACCACTCCACGGGATCAGGATCTGGAAGTTGAAGTTGAGGTTCCACCAGTCAATCCTAGTGGGAGCAGCAATGCTGAGGATCCGATAGCTCTCACGGAGGATGAGCCATCAGATACCCAACTGCGTCAAAGTAAACGCGGGCTCATTCCTCGTAGGGGGTTCCGCTTAGAGGAAGAGGCCCTCATGATAGCTCAAGAAGAAATTGATTATGAATCATCTGGGATGACAGTCATCGATGAGCAAGATCCGGAGACCTTGAAAGAGGCTTTGGAGGGTCCAAATGTTAAAGAGTGGTTAGAAGCTATAAAGGAAGAGTTGGAGTCGATGAAAGATAATCGAGTCTGGGACTTGGTCGACTTACCGTCGAACCGAAAGGCCATTGGGGCCAAGTGGATCCTCAACATTAAGAGGAAGGCGGATGGATCTATTGATAGATTCAAGGCTAGACTTGTAGCTAAAGGCTACACCCAAAGAGAATGCGTGGATTTTGAGGAAACCTTTTCACCCGTGGTTAGGCTTGCCTACATCCGCCTTCTACTAGCTATTGTAGCTCGATGGACTTAGAGCTTTACCAAATGGATGTAAAGACCGCTTTTCTCAATGGAGAACTTGAGGAGGAGATCTATATGGATCAACCTCAAGGTTTTGAAGTCAAAGGACAAGAGCACAAAGTGTGCAAGCTCAATAAGTCCTTGTATGGCTTAAAACAAGCGTCTAGACAGTGGAACATTCGCTTCCATCAAGCTATATCAGAGAATGCGTTCTCTATGCTTGAGGAAGATCACTGTGTGTACGTTAAGAGATCCAATGCTAAATTTGTCATTCTGACCTTGTATGTTGATGACATACTCAAGGCTGGCAATAGCAAAGAGTTGCTGAAATCCACTAAAGAGTGGTTGTCCTCCACGTTTGATATGAAGGACATGGGTGAAGCTAGCTACGTCCTTGGTGTCAAGATAGTTAGAAATAGGTCCAAGAGACTTCTGGGATTGTCTCAAGAGACTTATATTAGCAACAACTTGAAGAAATACCATATGAACAAATGCAAACCAATCGACACTCCTGTTGAGAAGGGTTTGCACTTGAGCCTTGATAAGCATCCTAAGACTCCTGAAAAGAAGGCCAAAATGACCAATGTTCCATACTCCAATGTTGTGGGAAGCCTTATGTACGCTATGATGTGTACTAGGACAGACATTTGTTATGCTGTGGGCATGGTGAGTCGATGCCAGTCTAGCCCAAGCATGGAGCATTGGAAGGCAGTCAAGAGAATCATGAGATACCTCAGAGGAGCGAGTAACTACATGCTGTGTTACCAACCATCAGATCTCCACCTGATTGGCTATAGTGATGTCGATTGGGCTGGAGACATTGATGAAAGGAAGTCTACCTCTGGTTATGCTTTCTTGTTGGCTAATGGGGCCATCTCATGGTCCAGCAAGAAGCAAACCTGTATAGCCCTGTCGACTATGGAAGCAGAGTATGTTGCATGCTCTGCAGCAGTACAGGAGGCCGTTTGGTTGAGGAGGTTCTTACAACATACTGGGCTAGTAGAGACATCGGATGAGCCTGTTGTTGTCTATTGTGACAGCATGGCTGCCCTTTGTTATGTGAAAGACCCCAAATATCATGGAAAGACCAAACATATACAGGTTAGGTATCATTTTGTGAAGGACATCATAGCGAGAAAGGAAGTTGTGTTAAGACATGTGTCTACTAGTCTTATGGTAGCTGACCCTCTTACCAAGGTTGTAGCTAAGGACACGTTTGTGTCTCATCTGAAGTCCTTAGGCTTACGTAGACTTTGATGCATTGACATGTCTAACATCCTTTTATGAGTGATTGTGTTTTCCTTTCGACTATATCTGTTTGGTTGATGTAGTTGTTCTAGCATAAAATATTATTCTGTCAATAGGCTAAAGAATGCTCACTCACACGAGCATTCGCCTCTGGTGCTTTTGATAGCGAGAAAAGATGAGACTGATCATGAAGAGATCTTGTATGATAGATCCAAAGCAGTTCATGATAGGACAGTCGCCTTGATTAGGAATCAAGATGAGATCCTCTATGTTGGTGAGGATTGACATGAATGTTCCCACGATTCATGTGACCTATAGAAGCCAAGTGCGAGCATCACATGTGGCGTCAGGTGGCACCTGTATGGTGTTAAGGCGACAATGATGAAGCTCAGGTCAGGCGCAGAGGGGGGGGCGACTGCACTAAGACTTGTATGAGCGATAACATGTTTGTCATACAACATGTGCTGAGCGACCATTTGGAAGTGAAATGATGGATCCCTGCTCTTTCACTGTGTGAGTCCAAGACTTGATTGTCATGAGTTGCCCTCAGTGACCTTCGACGACACCATGAAGCAAAGAGTTGATGTGGCTACGTTGGGATGTTATCTATGACCATGAGATATTCGGTCTAAAGAGGCATCTTAGGTGAAAGGAGTCAACTCTGAGTGTAATGGTAGTCTGGGGCGAAGGGAAAGGTTTGACTCGACTGCACTAATAGTATTTTCTGGGCCCAACTGTATTGGATACAGTAGCAAGTACCTTGAGGACAAGAAGGTATTCGCTCCGAGGGATCGAGATACCGTTCATGTTAAGTGAGTTTCAGAGTAAACCTTGGGAACTGTGATGTGCATTTTGACTGCTTATTTGTTGTTTTATGAGGATGTTGTCATTCTGGACTTCTCGTAAGGTTTCTAGTTTGAGACTCCTAAGTTGTAGGTGCATCACCGGTCGCACGACCCATTTGTCCGTATCACGGAAGAGTACATGTGTCGGGGACACCGATGGTCGTGTATCGAGGATACATGATCAGAGACTTGTGTATTGTGGATGTGTACTTGGAGAGAGTAGTAGTTGTATGTATCAGGGATATATACATATGTGTCGGGGACACATAAAGAGGTGGCATATTGCCATTGTGTGATTGTATGTACCAGGGATATATGCATATGTGTCGGGGACACAAAAGCAGATGACATGTTGTTATCGTGTTATTATGCAAGTGGGAGATATTGGATTAATCTAGGATTAATAAGATATTTGCCCAAAGCACTGACACATGGCGCGTCCCTATTGAACTACTCATTTAAGGGTTTAGGGTGGAGCAATCTATATAAGGAGGGCAGACTTCCATTGGATGAAACAACATGTGTGCAAACCCTAGCCTCCACCCACCCTAGCCGCCACCTTCTCTCTCTCCCATTTCGTCCCTCCACCTCCACCAAGCTCATTCCGTGGACTCTTGGGTTGTGGACTCGCGCTCCTTCTCCAAGAGAGTAGGAAACCGGCCGGTGAAAAGGATTATGTAAGGTGACCTCCGATCTTCCATCCGCTGCCACATGTTCACTCCAAGAAAGGTACTCCTGAACCTGTAGAATCGTTGTTTGCTAACATGGTCTAAAGGCCAAGGCAAAGACAACTCTAGAGTTCATCCAGCTGGAGCTAAAAGATGGAGTCAAGGTTGCGATGTGGACCAAGCAACAAGTGGTGTAATTGAATCAGTTAAAATATCACAACTGCACGACTGGATTGAAAAGGTGGCTCATACGGGTCGGTCCACAGGGAGCGCGTGTGAGTCGGATTCACAATACTAAAGTGGGGGAGAAGAAAATAGAGATATGATCAAATTTAACTACAAGGTGTGGGAAATCGGAAAAACAAGCAAGAAAACTAAATCCCTCGGGGGATAGAGAAAAAATGTGAATGCGAAAATGTGTGTTGTGTGTGTGGTCAAATGTGCTCATCAAAGAAAGTCACGCATGAAATCTATAGAACTCAATTCCAACTTTGCCTCCACATGAAATAAGATAAAACCTTATTATTAAAACATACAAGACAATAATTGAAATGAAGTTATTGGGTTCACATGCAAAATGACTGAAATCCAACTATGTCTCCTCATGAAATCAAATTTATCACAATCATTAAAACATACAAGACATTAATTTGGAAAAAGCCAACATGAGCACATGCATGAACATGCATTGTTTCCTTCTTCCTCTCCATCATTATCCTAACCTCATCATTCCCCCATAAAATAGGCCTACTAATATAAGCATGTGCTAAGCTTCATTTAAGAGCATTAGCACATAAAAGATAAGAGTGAAATCCCATTAGATGGTTATGAAAATCATGTAAGGCTCAAAGGATTAAGATTAACACACATTAATCAATCACATGATCAAATCACCTTCCTCTCCACCACCATAGGGATGGACTACTCTCTACTCATATCTTCACTAAAGAAAGCATAAAAACAACAAGAACCATGAAAGAAATGTAGAAGACTAGATTAAACAAAAACCAAAATAAAAGAAATTGCATCAAAGGAAAACATCAACACAATAAAACAAGAACTAAACTACATTAACAAAATAAAAGACAAAATGTGCTCATCTTCAACCCTCTAATTACACTATTAAAACAAGAAACTAAAACCTACCCTAATGGGGGAACGAGGAAGAAGGCGTGGAGAGGAGGGATTACAATGGTATATAAAGACTAATACATGGTTATGATTAATCTGGGAATAATTGGACGGCTCTAAATCACATCTGATACTTCAGGAATTCTCTGACCCGACAACCCAAACCACGACCAAAATTGGAGATCACTCGGGCGATTTTGATCCGCCAATGGTGGATCCAATGGATCCGATCGGTCTGAAATTTTGCGTCCCACTTGATTTCTTCATTTGGCACATGGGGTAAAGCCCTGGTCTGCTGGCTCGAATCATGTTGAGTTTAATTGGTAAAATACTGATATGATTCAAGTCATGTGTCACCATATTTTGCACTTCACAATCAGGTCCCTCCGGGTTTGCACTTGGGTCCTTCCTGATTTGCGCTCCAGTCCTTGTGAATTACAAATAGGTCCAAAACCTTCAAAATCAGTCCATACTTGTTACATTTAGGTCATTTTCGCTCCCATCCTCTTCTTTATTACCTAACTCCTGAAACACTACAAACAAAAATTCGAGTTGCACAATATTGGTGTAAAATAAAGGATATATAGCATGAATATGATGCATGATATGCTACTAATCAAATACCCTCACACTTACCTTTTGCTTGTCCCGAGCAAAATAAGAAAGAGAAAGATGAAGGAAAGTAAAACATAAGAAAAACAGGAAAATCCTCACTCACTTTCGTAGTAATCACAGATGCAGTTAGCACGTGTAACAAGCCGTTAAACCTCCATGTCGCCAAGGAGGAGGAGTGGTGTCTCCTGAGGGTTTTCAGCAGATGTACCCACAAAATCCGAACATTGATCCATTAATCAATCTAGAAACACGACTCGTTGGACCCATTTTTGTCGATCATTGGACACGGTAAGCCTACGGGGCCAACTGTATATATATATCCAGTCCACACACCTAGCCTAATGAATCATACGTGCTAGTTAATTAAGGACTTAAGTGAAAGACATGGACAACCTTAACAACCTCATGTGATACAAAGTGTAAAGTCCATTAAGGTTCTTATTTGCATTACAATTTTTTTTCTTCTTTTTCTTTTTCGTTCTTCCTTTTTTTTCTTTTTTTTACTAGTTGGTGTATAATTCTGCCAGGGTTAGGTTTCGTCCATCATTGCCTATGAGGACTTACACTATCATGTACACCTTTCCCCACATCTCCACATAGGGCAATCCCTACCACCTGTGTAACGGGAGTTCGGTCGATGCATCCCAAGTCAGATGACTCGAAAGCACCAGGCACAATGTCCCCTCAGACCTAATTTCTCGAGTGATGGGAGCCACACGAGAATGAGAACACCTACTCACTTATTTCTTATTTACACATGATCCAAAACCCCTACACTTAATGTCTCACAACAGGAGTTAAATGGTCCTTGACTACAACAAACTTCCTTATATTAACAGACACGAATTATTCAATTCACTAGGTTCTGGGTTGACTTCTTTATTTATTTGAGTACTGAAACCCTATGATTACTCTCCCCTAGGGAAAACCAGGGTGCATCCTAACGATTAGATAAGATCTAAAGCCGCTGTACTAGATATTCTAATGCATCAAGTTGAAGACAATTTTGGGAGCTTCCTTTTACTTTGCCTCTCAACGGTTTTGCACATGCTAAACACGCAAGACCCACAAAACATTTTCTTTCTCAAACACATTAAGATTTTTGAAAGAAATGAAAATTTTAAAACACTAGGCAAGCAAAAAAAGACAAGTCACCCAAGGATGATGGCAAGCAGATATATTGATATTAAATGCAGCACACTAACATGACCCTATCAATAAAAAAAAGAAAACAAAACAAAAGGAGAAAGACGCGACTATGTACACACGTAAAACATCCCCCCACACTTACATCATGCATTGTCCCCAATAAATGTGAGCATAGTACTACTTTAATTTATGCATGAAAAAGAAAAAATCTCACCAACATGAAGCACAAGGAAAGTTTCATGGTCATGTTGATGGACATAAACCCGAATTTTGCTCAAAACCTGTGAGATACTTAAGAAGGGAGACAAATACGTGAAAGAAATGGGGCCCACTACACAAGGTTCCCAGAACATTCAATGCTCACTCTTGGAGTCTTTTATTGTATTTTTTCTTTTTCTTTTTCTTTTTCTTTTTTTTTGAAATATAATTTTGTACAAAAATATATTCCCATCTTCATTTGTCCAAGGACATCAAATGGGAACCTCAAAAGTGTGTCAATGCACTTGGAATGTGAAGACGACACCACACAGGGCCAGAATACTCATGTGTGGGCCACCTCACAAAGAGCACAACATGAAAGGAGAGGTTCATGAATTAGACAAAAAGGCGTCTCATTCAAAGGATCAAACTGAAAGAGCATTAACCTCCCAAGAGTTTGAGACATAATGCGCAACGGAAGAACAGATTCTCCCGTTGCAGAATTGAAGTTATAATCGTCAATCCAAACTCTCCAACCAACAAGCTGGTGGATCGGAACGAGGTCAAGAACCTCGTTTTGCATATCCGACTCACCAGGGGAAGAGAAGGTGGGACTCTTACCCAAGGTATCCTCTAAGGAACTCCCAACACCCTCATTGACAATGTAATTGTTTGATGTCCCATCATTTCCAAGATGATCAGGAACAATAGTGAGAGGCAAAATCTCATCAGGTAGTATGAAATTAAGGGTACTAGGGAGCTCTTGCTGCACCATAGGTGACTCCTTAAGAGGCATGACAAGAAGATCACGTTGCTCAAGGGCGACGTCACAAAAAGGTAAGACACAATCCTATGCCGAGTCATAATGAAACTGGTCCATGCTATTCTAAATTTGGATAAAATCCCCCACCACGTGATAGTGAATTGAAACCGCAAGTCCCTCAGACTGACAAGGAGTTTGACTTTGAAAGATTGTGCTTTGAATTTGCGGATGTGGTGGTGGTTCGATATCAGAAGATAAATCCTCATGTTGACAAAAAAAGTTACCCTCCTCACGTTCAAGTAGTTGCTGCATTTCCATAGTTTGCATGGAATTCAAGTTGGACTTCAATATATTTTGAGTGGTTTCCTTGAACGTTTGGAGAGTTTGTTTTAAATAATCATGTTTGGGGTCAACAGTGAGGTTCAATTCCGAATTTTGGAGATTTTGCAGTTGGGTGTTTATGGGCTGAGAGTGAGTTCAATGACTGGTCATAGGTGGTGGTTGGTAATTCTAGGTATTCGGGAGGAGGATACTAGGGTGGGAATGATGTACAAGAATTTGAATAAGAATTGTCTCGCCACAAATCGATCCCTCTCGGGTTGTACGCGGATGCGTAAAGGTCACATTGAGCATTTTGGGAAAAGGTGTGCTCCTACTCAGGTTCTGGGGGAACATAAGGACATTCCCCGAAAACATTACCACTCAACCCGCAATAGTCACACGGTACAACTACAGGAAGTACCAATGCACTCATGTCATCTACCACATGCATGAAAGAGGCCAAAGGTTCTTGTAATGTCTCAGTTTGTTGACCAACATTTGATGTGACGTAACTAGATGGTGGTCTAGCAGTCGGTGTCTCTCTCATATTACACCCAATTTGAAGACTACTCAGTCACACAATCAAGATTGTCCAAACCATACACGGTGTCTATCGGAGGCACCCTAGGATGCTTGGGTATGGAGTACCATGGAGAATAGTCCAGGTCCCAACAATAATATGGATGGTCGCCCATGTAACCATCTATCTCACAAAAGAACTCTCGAGTCGACCACTCTCACCGCCACGAGACCAAGCTCACAAAAAGTGCTCGACTCGACCCTAAAATGCTAACGAAGAATGTAAAGGGGAGGAGACTAGAACGTAAAAGTAGGTGAGAAGAAGATGACTCAGATGAGAAGGGAAGAATCCCTAAAAACAAGCTTGGGTAAAGGGTGAGGGTAGAAGCCTAGTCGAGCAAATACGTCTCAAACAAGCTTAGGTTTGTTATGAGTCCTTAAGCTAGACAACGCCAAACTTTGAGCTCACGCATCCTCAACACGCCTCACCTCCCTACGATGCAGACCCCAGAGCTTAGCAAGTGAGCCAAGATCTGGAGATCTCGTCTCTCCTACTACCAACAAAGTGGGCGACGGTGATCAGGCTATGACGGTCGTGACCAGATCACTCTCCTAATGCGCCCATGTCCTATTGGCAATGTCTACTTGATTATAGATTAAGGCTTCACTTGAGTGTGGGTTGTGGGGCTAAGGGAGGGTTGATGAAATCCTCCACCTTATCTTGAAGACTATAGGTGGTTCCACTTAAAGATGTTTTGAAAGATTAAACTATCAAACAACTCACCAAACAAGCACTCCCCTCACTCTTGTTCCAATGCACCTTACTTACTAATGCATGATCTAAACATGAGTGAATGAGAGATTGGGTGTATGTACCTCACGCTAGCAATCGACAACAAGAAGTAAAGAAAAGAAAAGACAAATGCGTGCAAGGTCTACAAATGATGCATGACCTAGATGGCAAGAAGTCTAATCTTTTGCTTTGAGTTTTATGGTCCAAGTGGTCTTAACAAGAGGTCATGCAAGCCAAATTAATTTTAAACACTAACACAAAGCATGCACGTCATCAACTGTGACAGGAAACAACTAGAAAACAATAGAATAAGCTACTGTAGGAACATAATTTCAAATTGGCTCACCCAATTCAGCAGTGGCGGATCCAAATCCGCTACTGGCGGATGTTCTGGAGATTCTGGTCTCTAGAGTTCACCAGAGCTCTTCTTTGCCTCTTTAGGATCCCCTATCCATTCGGTTTCCCTTCTAGTAACAAAATAAGAAAAGAAAACGGGAAATAAACAAAGAAAAACCCCACCGAAATAATAAACTCAACTACGAAAATGACACTCCCCGACAATGGTTCCAAAAATTTGATTGAATCAGTTAAAATACCGCAAGTGCACGACCGTGTTGAAGCGGTCGCAAATACGGGTCGGTCCACAGGGAACGTGTGCGAGTCATATTCACAATACTCGAGTGGGGGAGAAGAAATTAGAGATGTGATCGAAATTTAACTACAATGCTTGGAAAACGGAAAAACAAGTAATAAAACAAAACCCCTCGGGGGGTAGACGAAGAATGTGAATACGAAAATGTGTGTTGTGTATGTGTTCAAATGTGCTCACCAAAACATGTCATACATGAAATCCATAAAACTCAATTCCAAATTTGCCTCCACAAGAAATAAGATACAACCTTATCATAAAAACATACAAGACAATAATTAAAATGAAGCTAATATGTTCATATGCAAAATGACTCGAATCCAACTATGTCTCCACATGAAATAAGATTTATCACAATCATTAAAACATACAACACATTAATTTGGATAAAACCAACATGAGCACATGCATGCACATGCCTTGTTTCCTTCTTCCACTCCATCCTTATCCTAACCACATAATTCCCCATAAAATAGGCCCACCAATCTAAGCAAGTGTTATGCTTCATTCAAGAGCATTAACACATCAAAGATAAGAGTAAAATCTCATTAGATGGTTATGGTAATCATGTAAGGCTCAAAGGATTAAGATTAACACACACTAATCCATTACATGATCAAATCACCTTCCTTTCCAACCCCTCCCATGGGAATGGACTACTCTCTACTCATCGCTTCACAAAAGAAAGCATAAAAACAACAAGAACCCATGAAAGAAATGTAGAAGACTAGATTAAACAAATAACAACATAAAATAAATTTCAGCAAAGGCAAACATCAACACAATAAACAAGAACTAAACTGGCTTAAGAAAATAAAAGACAAAGTTTGCTCCTCTCCAACCCCCTTATTACACTACTAAAACAGGAAACTAAAACCTACTCTAATGGGGGAAGGAGGAAGAAGAGGTGGAGAGGAGGGATTACAATGATATATATAGACTAATACATGGTTAGGATTAATCTTGGAATAATCGGATGGCTCTAAATAAAATCTGATAGTTCAGGAATGCTCTAACCCGACAACCCGAGCCACGACCAAAATTAGGGACCATTTGGGCCATTTTGTTCCGCCAGTGGTGGATCAAATCGATCCGATTGGTATGACATTTTGCGTCCCACTTGATTGCGTCATTTGGCACATGGGGTGAAGCCCTAGTCTGCTGGCTCAAATCACGTTGAGTTTAATTGGTGAAATACTGATTTGATTCAAGTCATGTGTCACCATATTTTGCACTTTACAATTAGGTCCCTCCAGGTTTGAACTTGGGTCCTTCCTAATTTGCGCTGCAGTCCTTTGGCAATACAAATAGTGTTGGCTTTTTGGCCTTAATCTTATGTTTTGATGATTTAATCAACCGAATCTTAATTAGAGTAGCACACACTATGCATTGCATATATATTGTATTGTGCTAACCTCTACAGGTGATCAAGACTCAAGAAAGATGGAAATGAAGTCAAGACATGTAATTAAAGCTATATCGAAGACATGTAATATTGATTTCTTTTGAGTCTTAGGAACAAAGTGTAATTGAGCATACTTGAGCTAAAATCAACTTAATCACACACTAGGTTCCCTATAGAACTCACACACGAAATTTCACATTATTTGGACTTCAATAGATCACCCAAACTTAGACCGGAAAAACACAAAACCTGAACCCTAACTGTCTGCCCACATTCGGTCGACCGCAACATGCCGTTCGGTCGACCGGATGATCAAGTAATCTTGTTTGTGTTTCCCTGTCTAGTTTCGGTCGACCGCACCATATCTTTCGGTCGACCGTTTGAACTTACTGTTCCGACCGTTATTCTTGTCGTATATGCCCAACAGTCGTATTCGTATTAAAACTATATACACCTCCATATACTTAACCAAACGGTCGAACCATGTGCCAAGTTCGGTCGACCGTTTAACCTTGTCAAAAATTCCCTGCTATCGGTCAACACAATTTCGTTCGACCGATCCATTTTTCCCTCTACCGAAACGCTTGTTCGGTCGACCGGTAATCTTGTTCGGTCGACCGTTTTATTAATTGACTTAAAGTGTTCAGTCAACCGATTCATATTTCGGTCGACCGTATCCCTATCGAACCCAAGCGTTCGGTCAACCTTTGCACCTTTTCGGTCGACCGTTTCTGGACAGATTTGCAGCCCGATTTTCTGCTTTGTGTTCTTTGCACAATATCTAACCAAATCTTGTCCCAACGGATCTATTCTCTCTAAAGCTTATAAATAGAGTTGTAAAACACATTTTAACACAACTCTCCCACTACAAACTTGTCCCAAACTTTAGAGAGAATCCAAAACACTCAAAGCTACAAACCTTCCACACTTAGTGATCATTTCTTCATCCTACTCAAGTGTGCTCATTGTTTAGAGAGTGTTGTTCCACTCAAGGTTACAATTGTTGTAAAAGGAAGCAAGGACTTCGGTGAAAGCCCGAAGTGTCCCTCTCGGATTGTGAGAGGAAGATTCCAAGCTCGGCGAGAGTTGTTCGCGAGTTTGACGGTTGTAAGGCGTTGTCTCCCGGCCCGGAACGGGGAGCGGATAGTGAAGTCGTAGGCGGAGCTCGGTGATCCGAGCGGAGCTTGCAAGAGAGGATTAGGACCCGGGTGGGGTGCCGAACCTCTATAAAAATCGACCGGACTTCTTGTGGTTTGCATTATTTTCCATTACTTGCTTGTTTGTTTTTAATTTCTGCTGCATTTACTCGATTGTCTAAACAAGTAGGTAATTAGGTGATTAGATTAAAAAGTGATTAGTGAACCCATAACCCACACGATCCTACATTTGGTATCAGAGCCTTGTTAGCTAAATTCTATACTTAATCGTATTTTTAGCATGACTAGCACATCTAATCATGTAGAGGGATTATGCACCACTAGACCTCCTTTGCTTAATGGGTCAAATTATGATTATTGGAAGAATAGGATGAAGATTTTCCTAATTTCTAGTGACCTTAAGTATTGGATGTTTCTCCAAAATCCATACACACCACCAAATGAAGATGAATTAGATTCACTCACTAGGCCCAAAATGAAAGAAATTGAGATTGTGGGCTAAATGAGGGTGAATATAATAGGATTAGAGGGTGTGTTAGTGCACATGAGATATGGCATAGACTACAAATGCATCATGAGGGGGATAGTAAAACTAAGGAAACCCGCATTAGTCTCCTCATGCATAAATATGAGATTTTTTCTATGCAAATCGGTGAAAACATAAGCGAAATGAACACTCGCTTCACCAATATCACTAACTCTCTTTTGATTCTTGGAAGAAGGATAAATGAAGGAGAGATGACTCGAAAATTCCTCCGGTCTTTGAGCAACGATTGGGAAGACAAGGTCGTGGCAATCGAAGAATCGCACGATCTTTCAAAATTGAAGACGGAGGAACTCATTGGAAATCTCATGGCCTATGAGCTCCAATTGAGTCATCGAAGAGAGAAGGAGGCTTCAAAGAAAAACTCCATGGTGGCATTGCATGCAAATTTTGATGAGCCAAGGAGGGTGGAAGAAGAGGACATTGAGGTCCTTGCCCAAGACTTCTTCAAATACCTCAAGAGGGATAATGGAGAAAAGAATGAAAGAAGAGGTAGAAGAAGTGAGAAAAGAGAAAAAGAAAAAGAGAGGGAGGAGAGCGAAAATGAGAGAAAAGAGAGGGAGAAGAAAAATGAGAGAAGAGAGAGGAGAAGAGAAAAGGAGATGAGTAAGAGGAAAGAAAGGAAGGAAGGAGGAAGCTCACAAAGCCACTTGGGATGACTCTTCATCTCCA
This sequence comes from Triglochin maritima, assembly GCA_963682175.1. Lineage (NCBI taxonomy): Eukaryota > Viridiplantae > Streptophyta > Magnoliopsida > Alismatales > Juncaginaceae > Triglochin > Triglochin maritima. The sequence continues at coordinate 24,887,588 of OY821781.1, read as the reverse complement.
TCATCATCATCCTCTTCCTTGCAAAGTAGAAGAGAGGTTGCACATTCATGTTTCATGGCCATTGAAGATGAACAAAGTGAGGTAGCTTCTAACTCCTCTAAATCTTATTCCACTAGAAGTAATTCATGTTCAAGTAAATCATATTCTAGTGCTAGCTCTAACTCTAATGCTAATGATGAATCATATACACATGATGAGCTACAAAATGCATTTCATGATTTAGTTAAACAATATGAGATCATTTGTGAAAAGAACAAAAATGCTAGAAAAACTGTAAATGATCTCAAATGCCAAATTGAATTAATCATGAATGAAAAGAATGAGGTGATTGCTAGACTTGAATCAAATGAATCATCACTTGCTAGTCTAAGTAAAACACCCATTATTGATGAACATGTAGATCTTAAAGCCTCAAATATGCAATTAAGAAAAGATCTTGAAATGTTCACTAAAGGAACAAAAATGCTTGATATGCTTTTGAGTAGTCAAAGACAATCATTAGCTAAACATGGTTTAGGATACAATGTGCATTTGAAAAACCATGTATCTCATACTACTTTAAATGGCAAGCATTTATTTGTTAAATCTAGTTCCTCAAGTGTGTGGGCACCCAAAACCAAAATGCTTTGGATCCCAAAAGCTAATGTTCAAGGACCCAAAGTTGTTTGGGTACCTAAGTCTACACTTGTAGGAGCTTGAGGAGAAAATTGGTGGTGACCGGGTGAGCAAAAGCGTCGAATTCGAATCCGGTTGCATCACCAAATGAGATTGGAGCTAATCAAGATTCAAGTTTGGTATAAATTTCTATCCTTGAAATTTCTGAAAATTTAGCTCTAATCTAATTTATATGCTCAATTGTCATATCTTTATAAGTTTAATTCATTGCAAATCATATACCCTATTCATTGCAAATCATTTATCACATCCATTGATTCTAAATGTCAAATTTTAAATGGATGTTAGAATAAGGCTTAAGTTGAAACTTAAATGAACTTAACTTGAATCATACTCATTGTCTCCATTTAGCCTTATTGAAAGGGGGAGCTTAAATGTTATATCTTTTATTAGAGTAATGAAGTGCTAAATTTAGGGGGAGCTACTTCATTACAAGACATCCAAATTCTATGCTTAAATTCTTAAATAATTATTATTTTTGATGGATGTCAAAGGGGGAGAGATAATTAAGGGGGTAACTTGAAAAACTTGATAAAACTTGAACAAAAACTATGCACATCCATAGGGGGAGCATCTATATGTATAGTTTACACATAAAATTTTCAAGTATTAAGATATCGGTTGCCATCATCAAAAAGGGGGAGATTGTTGGCTTTTTGGCCTTAATCTTATGTTTTGATGATTTAATCAACCGAATCTTAATTAGAGTAGCACACACTATGCATTGCATATATATTGTATTGTGCTAACCTCTACAGGTGATCAAGACTCAAGAAAGATGGAAATGAAGTCAAGACATGTAATTAAAGCTATATCGAAGACATGTAATATTGATTTCTTTTGAGTCTTAGGAACATAGTGTAATTGACCATACTTGAGCTAAAATCAACTTAATCACACACTAGGTTCCCTATAGAAGTCACACACGAAATTTCACATTATTTGGACTTCAATAGATCACCCAAACTTAGACCGGAAAAACACAAAACCTGAACCCTAACTGTCTGCCCACATTCGGTCGACCACAACATGCCGTTCGGTCGACCGGATGATCAAGTAATCTTGTTTGTGTTTCCCTGTCTAGTTTCGGTCGACCGTACCATATCTTTCGGTCGACCGTTTGAACTTACTGTTCCGACCGTTATTCTTGTCGTATATGCCCAACGGTCGTATTCGTATTAAAACTATATACACCTCCATATACTTAACCAAACGGTCGAACCATGTGCCAAGTTCGGTCGACCGTTTAACCTTGTCAAAAATTCCCTGCTATCGGACAACACAATTTCGTTCGACCGATCCATTTTTCCCTCTACCGAAATGCTTGTTCGGTCGACCGGTAATCTTGTTCGGTCGACCGTTTTATTAATTGACTTAAGTGTTCAGTCAACCGATTCATATTTCGGTCGACCGTATCCCTATCGAACCCAAGCGTTCGGTCGACCTTTGCACCTTTTCGGTCGACCGTTTCTGGACAGATTTGCAGCCCGATTTTCTGCTTTGTGTTCTTTGCACAATATCCAACCAAATCTTGTCCCAACGGATCTATTCTCTCTAAAGCTTATAAATAGAGTTGTAGAACACATTTTAACACAACTCTCCCACTACAAACTTGTCCCAAACTTTAGAGAGAATCCAAAACACTCAAAGCTACAAACCTTCCACACTTAGTGATCATTTCTTCATCATACTCAAGTGTGCTCATTGTTTAGAGAGTGTTGTTCCACTCAAGGTTACAATTGTTGTAAAAGGAAGCAAGGACTTCGGTGAAAGCCCGAAGTGTCCCTCTCGGATTGTGAGAGGAAGATTCCAAGCTCGGCGAGAGTTGTTCGCGAGTTTGACGGTTGTAAGGCATTTTCTCCCGGCCCGGTACGGGGAGCGGATAGTGAAGTCGTAGGCGGAGCTCGGTGATCCGAGCGGAGCTTGCAAGAGAGGATTAGGACCCGGGTGGGGTGTCGAACCTCTATAAAAATCGACCGGACTTCTTGTGGTTTGCATTATTTTCCATTACTTGCTTGTTTGTTTTTAATTTCTGCTGCATTTACTCGATTGTCTAAACAAGTAGGTAATTAGGTGATTAGATTAAAAAGTGATTAGTGAACCCATAACCCACACGATCCTACAAATAGGTCCAGAACGTTCCAAATCAGTCCATGCTTGTTACATTTAGGTCATTTTTGCTTCATTCCCCTTCTTTATTACCTAACTCCTGAAACACTACAAACAACAACTCGAGTTGCATAATATTAAGGAAAAATAAAGGATATATAACATGAGCATGATGCATGATATGCTACTAATCATGGTCGCTGCACTAAAATGTTTTGAGAAGGTTCTCTTTGGTTATTTTGTGGATTTTAAAGCCCATTTACAAACCCTTGAAAGGTACCTGCACAAGCATTATGAGTTATATGGGGGAGTAGAGGTGATTCGCCGCGGGAATGGGTTCCTTCTTTTTGGGTTCACAGTAGAACAAGACTGGCAACATGTGCTTGAGCGTGGATCTTTGTTTGTGAGGGGAACCCCCTTAATGGTTCAGGAATGGACTCCTTATATGGTCATGGAGCGAAGTTAAATTTCATCCATTCCAATATGGATTAGGCTGCCGGAGTTAGACCTTCAGTTTTCATCATCGAAGATTTCGAGCAGAATTGCTAGTGTTCTTGGAAAGCCATTATACATGGATGATAATACGGATTCGGGAAAGAGGTTATCCTATGCAAGAGTTTCCATGGAGGTTGAAGGAACATTTGAGTATCCAAATTTCGTGGTGATGAGCAAGCAATATATTATCTTCGATTCTCCACCCTTTAATGAATGCACTTTGCTCCTCTCCAACCAGCCGGGGTAGCACATTCTTCAACCTATTTGCCAACACTTTGGATATGTAGCAGTAGATCATGTTACATAGGGAAATTGGCCGGTAGTCGTCAACCGTGGATGGTGTAGCCTTCTTTGGTATCAACATAATGGATGTATAGTTTACTTAGGCCAGGATGTTTCCACTTCTCATGAAGTCAGTAACGGCCTTGAGTAGATCCTGCTTCACCACCACCCATGATGCCTTAAAGAACTCGCATTGAAACCATCGGGCCTGATTGATCGTTTTATATTAACCGCAAGTGCACGGCCGTGTGGAAGCGGTGGCAAATACGGGTCGTCCACTGGAAGGTGTGTCGACGATTGGTTTGTTCGAAGGCGAGAGGTAAAAAGAAGGAAACAAAGGTTGGTTACACTAAACTACACTAATATGCAAAAAGGAAATAAAGATAAGCAATAAAACTAAGCCCCATAGGGGGTGGAGAAATAATGTGAATATGAAGATGTGTGTGTGTGTGTGCTCAATTAAGCTCCTTACAACATGTAGTGCATGAAATCATAAATTTGCCTCCACATGAATTAAGATAAGACTACATCATTAAAACATACAAGACAATAATTGAAATGAAGCTAAATGAACTCATGTATAAAGACTAGACCCTACTATGCCTCCACATGAATTAAGATATGACTACATCATTAAAACATACAAGACATTAGCTAAGGTAAAGGCAACAAGAGCACATACACTACAAATTGTGTTTCCAATATTAACTTCATCCATATCCTAACCTTATCATTCCCCATAAAAATAGGTCCACTAATCAAAGCATAAGCTAAGCTTCATTCAAGAGCATTAGCATATCAAAGATAAGAGTGAAAACCCATTAGATGGTTATGGAAATCATATAAAGCTCAAGGGATAAAGATAACACACACTTAATACACTACATGATTATATCACATATTTCTCCACCCCCCAAATGGGGATGGAACTACTCACAAATATTTAAACTAACTACTCTAACAAAATGAAGCATTCTGCTGAAATAAAACTACACTAATCAAGCAAGAAATAAAGAAGCATAAAAGGAAAGGAAAGACTAAACAAACATGCACAAATTAAAAGACAAGATTAAAAGAAACTAGAAGAATTATTTTATTAACAATGACTCACATTGAAGGTAGCATTCTTCTCCACCTTGAGTTTTTGCTGCAAGGCTCACTCCTTAGTAGAGAGAATGCCACCAAGCAATGGGTGATTACCATGGAAGGTGAAGAGTTCTATTTATAAGCATGGAAAAAGCTAATCGGGGACAATCCCCCGATGTGGGACTAAACCAATACCAAAAATAGCCTAGACACATGATAATACAAGTCCAGGAGAAAGCTTAGCGGATCTGGGGCCATATGGACCGCCAATTGATAAAATACTTGGTTTGTTGGAGCATCTACTTGGTTTGTTGGAGCTCCGACCCGAATCGAATTGACAAAATACTCCCCATGAAGGTGTGGAGTTTCCTGTTTTGCTCATAGGTCCTTCTGTCATACGTTCAAGTCCTTCTCCCTTGCATCTTGGTCCTCAGGTCTCACAATTAAGTCCTTTTTCCTGCTTTTGGGTCCTTTCATGGCTCTTCTCTTCAAATCTCTTTTATTTCTGAAATTCAAACATAAAACTCGTCACATAACATTGCTTAGATGTAAGATAATGGATATAAGATACAAATATGAGCATGAAATGATGCCAATCAAATACCCCCACACCTAAGTTTTTGCTAGTCCCGAGCAAAACAAAGAAAGAGAAAAGCAAACGAGAAACAAGAAAATCGAACTCACTTTCGTAGGAATCACGGTTGCACTTAGCACGTGCAACAAGCCATTAAACCTCCTTGTTGCCAAGGAGGAGGAGTGTTGTCTCCTGAGGGTTTTCAGCGGATATACCCACAAAATCCGAACAAGATGCATTATTCAATCTAGACACTCGACTCGTTGGACAAATTTTGTCGATCAATGGACGCGGTAATCCTACGGGCCGACTCTATATAGGTAATCAGTCCACCCCTAGCCTAATAAACCATTCGTGCAAGTTAAATAAGGAATTAAGTGAAAGGAATGGACAACCTCAACATCCTTAAGTGATACAAAGTGTAAGGTCCATTAAGGTTCTTATTTGCATTACCATTTTTTCTCTTTTTTTGTTTCTTTTCACAATTTTTTTTCTTTTTCTTTTTATTAGTTGGAGCTTCATTCTCCGAGGGTCAGGTTTCGTGCATCATTGCCCATGAGGACTTACACTATCACGTACACCTTTCCCCGAATCTCCACATAGGGCAATCCCTACCACCCGTGTAACGGGAGTTCGGTCGACGCATCCCAAGTCAGATGACTCGAAAGCACCAGGCACAAAGTCCCCTCAGGCCTACTTTCCCGAGTCATAGGAGCCGTGCGAGAAGAGAGAACACCTACTCACTTATTTCTTATCTACACATGAACCAAAACCCCTACACTTAGTGTCTCACAACAAGATCTAAAGATCCTTGACTACAACAAACTTCCTTAAATTAACACACACGAATTATTGACTCACTAGGTTCACGGTGGACTTATTTAAATGTTTGAGCACTGAAACCCTATGATTACTCACGCCCAAGGGAAAACTGGGGTGCATCCTAACGACTCGATAAATCCTAAAGCCACAGTACTAGATATCCTAATGCATCAAGTTCAAGACAATTTTGGGAGCTTTCTTTTTACTTTGCCTCTCAACGGTTTTGCACATGCTAAACACACGCAAAACCCACAAAACATTTTCTTTCGCAAACACATGAATATTTTGAAAGAAATGTGAAAATTTTGAAGCACTAGGCAAGCAAAAGAAGACAAGTCACCCAAGGATCATGGCAAGCAGATATATCGATATTAAATGCAGCACACTAACATGACCCTAACAATGCAAACAAAAGAAAACAAAATCAAAAGAAAAGACTCGACTATGTACACACGTAAAACACCCTCCCACACCTACTTCATGCATTGTCCTCAATGAATGCGAGCAAGATACTACATGGAGCTATGCATGAAAAAGAATAGATATCACCAACGTGAAGTACAAAGGGAAGTGCAAGGTCATGTTGATGGACACAACCCGAATTCCCTCAAAACCTGAGAGATGCTAAAGAAAGGGTACAAATACGTGAAAGAAATGGAGCCCAAATACACAAGGGTTGGGGCTCACAACAATCGATGCTCACTTAAGGAGTCTTTTATTGTACTTTTTTTTAATAACTATGTACAAACATAAGTTCCCATCTTCATTTGTCAAAAGACATCAAATGGGAACCTCAAGAGTGGGTCAATGCACTTGGAAAGGGAACATGACACCACGCGGGGCCAGAATACGCATGCGTGGGCCCCCTTCACAAGGAGCACCAGATGAAATGAGAGGTTCATGAATTGGACGCAAAGGCGTCTCATTCAAAGGATCAAACTGAAAGAGCTTGAACCTCTCGAGTGTTTGGGAAATAAGGGGCAACGGAAGAAAAATATCTCCCGTTGCGGAACTAAAGTTATGGTCATCAATCCAAACTCTCCAACCAACATGCTGGTGGGTTGGAACGAGGTCAAGCACCTCGTTATGCATGTCCAACTCACCAGGAGAACAGGAAGTGGGTCTCATACCCAAAGTATCCTCCAAGGAACTCCTAATACCCTCATGAGCAATGTAATTGTTTGATGTTCCATCATTTCCAAGATGATCAGGAACAATAGTGAGAGGCAAACTCTCATCAGGTTGTTTGAAATTTAGGGTACTAGGGAGCTCTTGCTCCACCAGAGGTGAGTCCTTAAGAGGCACAACATGAAGATCATGTGGCTCAAGGGCCACGGGACAAAAAGATAAGGCACAATCCTGTGCCGACTCATAATGAGGCTGGTCCATGTTATTCTCAATTTGAATCGAATCCTCCACTAAGTGATCGTGAATTGAAACCCCAAGTCCCTCAGACTGACTAGGAGTTTGACTTTGAAAGATTGTGCTTTGAATTTGTGGATGTGGTGGTGGTTCGATTTCAGAAGATAAATCCTCATGTTGACAAGAAAGGTTACCCTCCTCACGTTCATGGAATTGTTGGGTCATTTGTCTCCCTTGCATTTCCATATTGTGCAAGGAATTCAAGTTGGACTTCAATAAAGTTTGAGTGGTTTCCATGAACGTTTGGAGGGTTTGTTTTAAGGAATCAAAGTTGGGGTCAACAGTGAGGTCCAAGTCAGAGGTTGGGAAATTTTGGGGTTGGGTGTTGATGGGCTAAGAATGAGTCCAATGATTTGAAATGGGGTGTTGGTAGAATTCTGGGTATTCGGGAGGAGGATACGGGGGTGAAAATGAGGTATAAGAATTTGGATAAGAATTGTCTCCCCACGAATCCATCACTCTCGGGTTGTACGCGGATGCGTAATGGTCACAATGAGCATTTTGGGAAAATGTATGCTCATACTCAAGCTCAGGGGGAACATAAGGACATTCCTCGATAACATGACCACTCAACCCACAACAGTCGCACGGTACGGCTACTGGAACCACCGGTGCACTCATGTCGTCTGCCATACGCATGAAAGAGGCCAAAGTTTCTTGTAATGTCTCAGTTTGTTGACCAGCATATGATCCGACATAACTAGATTGTGGTCTAGCAGTCGGTGCCTCTCTCATGTTACCGCAATATGAAGACTGCTCAATCACAAAATTGCGATCATCCCAACCATACGGGGTGTTAGTCTGAGCCCCCCCAGGTTGCATGGGTCCGGAGTACCAGGGAGAATCGTCCTGGTCCCAACAATGATATGGATGGTCGCCCATGTAACCATCCATCTCAACAAAGAACTCTCGAGTCGATCACTCTCACCACCACGAGGCCAAGCTCGCAAAAAGTGCTCGACTCGACTCTAAATAACACACAACAGAAGGTGTACTAGAGGAGGAGACTAAACGTAGAGAATAGATGAGGAGAGGACTCAGATGAGGAGGTAAGAATCCCTAGAGCTAGCGTGGGTAGTGGGATCAGGAAGAAGCCTAACTAGCAAGCACGACTCAAACAATGTAAGGCAATGGGTCCTTAGGCTAGACGACGCCAAACTTCGAGCTCATTAGGCTCGACACATCTCACCTCCCTACAACGAGGACCACAATGCCCAGCAAGTGATACCAGATCCGGAGATCCAATACCTCCCACTATCGACAAGGTAGGCAATGCCGATCAAGCCATGACGGTCTCAACTAGATCACTCTCCTAGTGTGTCCAAAATCCTTAGGGCCAATGTCTACTTGCTTTTAGAATTAAGGCTTTGATTAAGAGTGATTTTTGGGGCCAAGGAAAGGGTGATGAAATCCCCCACCTTATCTTTTATGGGACAACCCCTCATTAGTAGCGATTTAATCCTAGATCTAGCAATCAATCGCTCCAATCAAACGCTCTCTCACTCTTGTCCTGATGCAATTCCTACTAACTAATGCATGGGCATACAAGATGCATGAATTAGTGTAGGAAATGCGTACCTCACGCCAGCACTCAACAACTGAAAATAAAGCTAAAAGAAAAGACAACTATATGCCTAAGTCAATACATGATGCGTGACCTAAACAAGTAAGAACGTCTAGTATTTTGCTTTGGATTTTAGGGCCAAGTTGATTAATGGGGGAGTGATTAATGATCTGGGAGCAAACTAGAAGTCACAACATGCAAAATAGGGCTCCCAGATAACACAAATTACAGAACTAACTACCATCAAAAATTTGAGAGCACGAATCCCTCACCAGGCCGCCAATTGGCGGTCTTCAACCGCTGATTGGCGGTCTTTTTGGAACTTTTGCTCCTCAAACTTCTCCAGTAGCCTCCCCTGGATCCAATGGTTCCCTGAAACTAAGAAAAACTGGAAACAAAAAATTAAAACCCCTCGAATCATCCAAACCAACGTTTGGACAGAGCACCTCCCCGGCAACGGCGCCAAAAACTTGACTGATCGTTTTATATTAACCGCAAGTGCACGGCCGCGTTGAAGCGGTGGCAAATACGGGTCGTCCACTGGGAGGTGTGTCGACGATTGGTTTGTTCGAAGGCGAGAGGTAAAAAGAAGGAGAGAAAGGTTGGTTACACTAAACTACACTAATATGCAAAAAGGAAATAAAGATAAGCAATAAAACTAAGCCCCATAGGGGGTGGAGAAATATTGTGAATATGAAGATGTGTGTGTGTGTGTGTGTTCAATTAAGCTCCTTACAACATGTAGTGCATGAAATCATAAATTTGCCTCCACATGAATTAAGATAAGACTACATCATTAAAACATACAAGACAATAATTGGAATGAAGCTAAATGAACTCAAGTATAAAGACTAAACTCTACTATGCCTCCACATGAATTAAGATATGACTACATCATTAAAACATACAAGACATTAGCTAAGGTAAAGGCAACAAGAGCACATACACTACAAATTGTGTTTCCAATATTAACTTCATCCATATCCTAACCTTATCATTCCCCATAAAAATAGGTCCACTAATCAAAGCATAATCTAAGCTTCATTCAAGAGCATTAACATACCAAAGATAAGAGTGAAAACCCATTAGATGGTTATGGAAATCATATAAAGAACAAGGGATAAAGATAACACACACTTAATACACTACATGATTATATCACATATTTCTCCACCCCCCCAAATGGGGATGGAACTACTCACAAATATTTAAACTAACTACTCTAACAAAATGAAGCATTCTACTGAAATAAAACTACACTAATCAAGCAAGGAATAAAGAAGCATAAAAGGAAAGGAAAGACTAAACAAACATGCACAAATTAATAGACATGATTAAAAGAAACTAGAAGAATTATTTTATTTACAATGACTCACATTGAAGGTAGCATTCTTCTCCACCTTGAGTTTTTGCTTCAAGGCTCACTCCTTAGTAGAGAGAATGCCACCAAGCAATGGGTGATTACAATGGAAGGTGAAGAGTTCTATTTATAAGCATGGAAAAAGCTAATCGGGGACAATCCCCCGATGTGGGACTAAACCAATACCAAAAATAGCCTAAACACATGATAATACAAGTCCAGGAGAAAGCTTAGCGGATCTGGGGCCATATGGACCGCCAATTGGCGGTTTATAAACTTCAGATCGCGTTGCTTTTGGTTGGGGGCTTTGGTTGATGGATTTGTTGGTCTTTGATGCATCTACTTGGTTTGTTGGAGATCCGACCCGAATCGAATTGACAAAATACTCTCCATGAAGGTGTGGAGTTTCCTGTTTTGCTCATAGGTCCTTCTGTCTTACGTTCAGGTCCTTCTCCCTTGTATCTTGGTCCTCAAGTCTCACAATTAAGTCCTTTTTCCTGCTTTTGTGTCCTTTCATGGCTCTTCTCTTCAAACCTCTTTTATTTCTGAAATTCAAACATAAAACTCGTCACATAGATTGCTTAGATGTAAGATAATGGATATAAGATACAAATATGAGCATGAAATGATGCCAATCAGGGCCCGGGCGGCTTGTCCACATTTGAGTGCATTACAACCTCCTCAAGTTCTTGCATGGCAATCACCATAACAAGGCTGGCTGCCTCAGCAAGTGTGAGGAGAGGAAAGCGGAGGGAAGAAGGTACCGGGGTAACCTAAAAACCATTAGCAAACAAGTTAGAACACGGTAGGGAACGTCTCCCTCTTTTCCGCTGCTTCGCTCTCTCTACTTCTCCCTCCTCCTCTCTCTCCTCTTATCCATGCGTGTCCTCTCATCCCCTCCCTCTTCCTCTTCTTCTCTCTTGCTCTCTCTCTATCTCCTCTCGTTCCATCTCCCGTGTTATTTTTTCTCTCAACTTCCATTCTTTATCTCGTGATCTCCCTCTCGTTTCTTTCCGTCTCTCTCCTCTCTCCTTCTTGTAGGATTTTGTGTCCCTATGTATGCATATATTTTAAAATTTTAATACAAACATACAAGATCGATTTCATATTTTCATTGTTTTTACGTACATGTATTTGTTTATTCTAAGATCATGCATTCCTATACATATTAGAATAAACAAAGAACAGAGGATCATAGCCAAAGTTTGTCTAAAACCTTTCAGAAGATCCGGAGTTCCGTTGCTCGTTGAATCGCCCGCCGATTTGCCTCCAAGTGTTCACCAAACTCTAATCAAGATTCGATAGAAATGAGCTAGCCAATCAATCTCTAATTAGGCTTAGAATCTAGCAAATAACCCCTCTTTAAGCTCCTGAGATTTCTATCTCCAAAACTTAAATCCATTAAGAAATTTTCGTGGTGATTAAGGGAGCGATTAATTAGAGAAATAATTTTTGCATTCACATAAACAAGTAGGATGAGGGGTCCTTTTATAGGCTCCCAAAACATCCTTATCAAGAACTATTCTTTAGTCATGATCTCTTGCTTATTCTCTCCTAAAATTAATCTCAAATTGCCACATAAGCATCCTAAAAAATGTTTAATTAAATCTGGAATTAATCCAACCCAAGATCTAATTATTCTCTTAATAATTCAGGCAAAAATCACATTGTTCGGTTGACCGAGATGTTTTCTCGGTTAACCGAACCATTCGGTTATAACGCAAGTTCGGTGGACTGTGAGCGAGACGGTCGACCGAATATGCATGAGAAAAATTCTCTGGAAAAATTCGGACGATCCGCGTCTTGCTCGATCGACCGTTGACCCACCAAAATTTCTCCAAGAGAACATTCATCGGACGACCGTGTCACCTTCGGTCTACCGACAATATTCCAAGATATTTTCTCTCGGTTGACCGAACCCAATTGTCAAGGAACTCCAGACAATTTCAATCAATCAATTGTGCTTACTCGTTCCCCATTGGGTTGACCGTTCCGAAGACACCTCGGTCGACCGAATCCTAAACGGTACACCGTGTTTGACCCTGATTTTGCCTTTGTCAAATTTTGGATTTATTTCCAACAAAATTTGATCTTTTAGGGTTTTTAGCAAATTCATATATTATGTAATATATTATCTTATGTAATATTAAATTATTACACCCCATAATATTCACACCTCATATGAATTTATTAGGTTTCTAATTATGTTAATTCTCATGACATATTGATTTTATTCGTTCACCACATGTGTCCTTTTTTCACATGAAACCCGACACATCATATGAACTCAAAATCAAGCTTCTTGTTTTCCTGTTTTGTTATGTGACCTATAGGAGGATCTAAGCTAAATTGGCAGTGAAATTAAACACTTAATATCTCAAACTTATATCTTCTCCTTCTTTTCCTTCTTTATCTTCTCCCCCTCTCTCCTCTTCTCTATTCTCCTCCTCTCTCTCTCTTCCATCTCTCTATACATTTCTTATCCCTCTTTCTTCATTGTCCTCTCTCCCTTCTCTCTCTCTCGTTCTCGTTCTCTGTCTCTCTTCTCTCTCTCTTTCCCCTCTCTTTTCTTTTATCTCTCTCTGCTCTTCTCTACCTCTTCCCTCTTCTCCTTCTCTCTTATGCTTCTTTCTCCATTTTCTCTGTCCCTCTCGCACTACCCCTCTACCCCTCTATTCTCTCCTTTACCTCTCTCCCACTGTTCCCTCTTCTCCTTCTCTCTTCTCCCTCTCCTCATCTCTATCTCCCAATTATTTCTCCTTGTCCTCTCCCTTCCTTGTTTTCCCTCTCTCTCTCTTTTCTCTCCTTATCCTTCTCTCTTTTCTCTACCTCTTCTTATCCTTCTCTATTCTCCTTTTTCCATTCTTCTCCTCTCTCTGTCTCTCGCTCTTTCTCCTTCTATCCCACTCCTTGTGACACTATCTTTCTCCGTCTCCTTGTTCTTCTCCCCTCTACTTACCCTCTCTCCCGTCTCTCTCTTCCTATTCTCTCCTCCTCCCCTATCATCTCTACCTCTGTTGTTCCCTCTATCCTTCTTTCTTTTCTCTACCTCTCTTGTTCCCTCTATCCTTGTCGCCTACGTCTTCCCTCTTCTACTTCATTCACCATCTCCCTCTTATCCTTTTCTCCACTCCCTCCTACTTCTCAAAATCTCGCTCTTTCTTCCTTCTTCTTCATCCTCTCTCCTCCCTCTACTTCTATCGCTTCTCCTTTTCTCTCGCTTTCCCTTCTTTATCCTCTCTCCCTCTTCTCCCTCTCTATTCTCCACCTCTCTCCCTCTTCCTTCTCTCTCTACTCTACTTATCTCCTTTTCCACCATTTCGATATAACACATAATTTGAGCCCCCTTCGCCAAATCATGTCATGAGTGGGCAATTTCCCATGAACCACCCTATATAAGGTTAGTGCGTGCTTCGGGACATCCCACTTGTGTCACACCATAGACCCCCACCTAACAATGGGTCTTTTCGGCTTCACCCAACGCCAATTTTCGCTCAATATAAGTTTGGTTCGACAATCCCCGACCCATGATAGTGTGTCTTCCACATGGCCCACCGGAATGGAGGGCAGCCTTGCCCAAAGTTGCTTGAGATTGTGGGAGCGTAGACGAGGCTGTCTCCACCGAACGTTGTCAAGAAAGTGGGAAACCTTGATGTCTCGTGGAACTCCTAGATCATACCTCATTCTCTAACCCTCTGGTAGTGTAAGAGGCGGATGACCACACCAAGGGTCCTCAAAAAACATCATCTTCCGCCCATCACCTATTTGGAAGAACATCTTCTCTCTCGCAATGTCCCGAACTCGCATAATACCTCTCCGTGCCAAAGAAGTAAGGGGGGAGGACGCATCATCCATATGGTCTTGCGCCTAATGTATTTGCTCCGCAAGCAAGTACCCATAAAGATGTATCATGTGAAGCAATAATCCAAAACAAACAAAGAAAGTCGATGTCATTCCATTCCACCAATCTACGCAGACCTAAACCACCGTCTCTTCTTGGTGCGCATATATTCTTCAACGACACAACAACAAACTTCTTAGGTCCCCCCAAACGAAATGCATCATAATTCTTTCTATCTTGTGAAGCACACTCCACTCTACCGGCCATGGAGAGAAGCTTGCCTTTCCATGAGATCAACGTCCCTCTTATTATTTCAATAAGTGCTCCGCAATGGCTCTTAGCAAACCTTGAGGAGAAAAGTGGCAGCCCACGATAAGTCACCAGGTATTGGCTCATTTGCATTCGTAGGTGGTTACAAATCCAATCCCCGTCCAATATACTTCCTCCCAAGAATACTTGGCTCTTTAAGTTATTCCGTTGCAGCCCCGAGTACCTCGAAAACTCATCCAGCACTCCTTTAAGTGCACGGGCATCAGCCTTGGTGGCACTCGCAAAAACCATTACGTCATCCGCAAACATTAAGTGTGATAACGAGACCACTCCATACTTTACTGGGTGAATACCACGTCTTGTTTCCTCACAATGTAGCAAAGCCCCCAGCACTTCAATTCAAAGTGCACAGAGAAGGCGAGAAGGAGAAGTAGAATGAATAGAGGAGAGAGAGAAGGTCGAGAAGTAGATGTAGGGAAAGAGAGAGGAGGAGAGAGTACGAAAAGGTGAGTGAAGGGGGAGACATATGGAGAAGGAAGAAAGAAGAAGAAGGAGAAGAATAAGGAATGGAGTAGGAGAGAGAGATACGGAGAGAGAGTGGGAGAGATATAGAAGGGGAAAAAGAGAGAGGGAAGGAGATGGAGATAGGTGGGGCGAAAAGAAGGGAGAGTGGGAAGGAGAAGGAGGTTAGTGGAAGAGAGAAGGGGGAGAGGGCTAGAGAGAGGAGAAGGGGAAGGAGAGACATAAAGAGTGAAAGAGATTGAAGGACAAGAGAGTAGGAAATTGGGAAACAAGGAAAGAGGGAGAGGGAAGGAGAAAAGAGAAGGAAATTCGAAGATAGAGTTCTAGAAGGAGAAGGAGAGGTGGACAGATGGGAGATAGATAGAAGGGCAAGGAGAGGAAGAGAGGAGAGAGGAGAGATAGAGATGGAGAAGGAGAGAGAACAATAGAGAAGGAGAGAGAGGGAGATAGAGAGAAGGATAAGGAGGGAGAGAAATATAGAATGAGAAAGACTGAAGGAGACGAAAATAAGAAAGAGAGGAAAGAGAAGGAGACTGAGAATTAAAAAGGAGAGAGAAGGAGGGAGAGAATGTGAGAGAGAGAAGCAGAAGTAGAGAGAGGGAGGAGAGGGTGAGGGAGAGAAGGTAAGAAGAGAGAGAAGAGAGTGAAGGAAGGTAAGAGTGAGAGAGAAGGAGAAAAGGGAGGAAAGGAAAGAAGAAAAAGTAGGACAGAGAAGCTGTGGGGAAGCATGGGGGTTGCTGTGGGTTTCCTAAGTCCCCTCCACCGTTTTCCACGTAAACACCTTGAATTTTGTACTCAAATGGAGCGTGAGATGTGTTCCTTCACTGCAGAAACATCGATTGGGGTGAGTGGCGACCTTGAAACTCTCCAATCGGCCAAACCAAGTTTTTATGGTGAATGAGATGAAGAAGTTCTTCGTGACCCACTTCTGCAGGGTGAAGTTCCACAAGCTCGGAAGTGGTCAGATTTATTCCAACCTAGACCAAAGGCGTTAACAACATTGCATTTTGTTGAACCGACTGTGAAGAAAGGTGTCAAAGTTGCAGTTGATCTAGGAAACAGGTGAGTGAAGCTTTGGAATGGTAGGACAATGTCTTAGTTGGTTACTTTGTTAATTTTAGGCCTCATCTCCCAACACTTGACAAGTTCCATCCCAAGTTGTGGGGTATTGCTTGGAGTGTTGAGGTTATACGCAGGAGGTGTGGGTTCCTCCTCTTCCGGTTCAAGCTAGTGGAGGATAGATTGCACGTGCTGAAGAATGGACCTTGGTTCGTGAAGGGGTCCCCTTTGGTGGTACAAAGATGGACACCAGAAATGATTTTGCGCAAGCCTGAAATCACCTCTATTGCGATATGGATTCTGTTTCCAGACCTGGATTTGAGTTTTTGGTCGGCAAGAAACTTTAGCACGATTGAAAGCATCCTAGGGAAACCTCTCTACATGGATGACAATACAACTTTAGGGTGGAGGGTGGCTTTTGCAAGGGTGTTTGTGGAAGTGGATCGTGAGTTTGAATACCCAACCACCATGGAAGTTCAAATAGAATGGGTTAGTACAGAGGAGGTTAGCATCGAGTATGAATGGCGCCCTGGGTTCTGCAAAGATTGTGTTGAGTTCAGGCATGCTACGACAAGTTGTCCGAGAAAGCCTATGGTGAAGAAGGGAGAACAAGGGGGTCGAGCTCAGAAGGAGTGGATTGAGGTTCGTAAAGGGCGTGGCAAGAAGAAAAGCGTGGAGGTGAGTGGGGGAGACCGGGAAGCCGACATTGTGTGTGTGTACGTTCCAGCCCCAAAAAGCATACAAGAGGAGCTTGAGGATGAACTTGCTGGAGCAACAAACAAAGAAGGTGATGGGAAGCATAACGGAGAAGATGGAACTACAAAAACGGGGTTGGAAGCAATGATAACGGAAATGGGGTCAGCAAGGAGGGGGACAAGAAGAGAAAAGCAAAGGTTGGTCCAAGGCAACACCAATTAGAGGTGAGAAGGCTATTTCTTTGGCTCCACTAGCCTTCCTAGCTGGAGCGGAGGATACCACTCAGACCTTGCCATGTGGAAAGGAGGGAACGCAAGAGAAACCAACCAGCTACAACACACCACATGGAAAGGAGGTTGTCCATTTGGCTCCACTAGTCCTACTGGAGTGGAGGTCACCATTCGTGCTACGGCTTGTGGAAAGGAGGGGAGCAAATAGCACAGGGCCAACTGCAACATGCCACATGGAGAGGAGGATGATCCCTTGTCCCCACTAGTCCTATCTGGAGAGGAGGCTACCATCCAGGCCACGCCATGTCAAATGAAAGGGAGAGAAGAGAAATGGACCAGCTGCAGTGAGCCACATGGAAAGGAGGCACATATAAATGGGAACTATCAAGAGCCGTGCAAAGAAACTAAGGAAGGAGCGTTGCTGAGTAATAGTTGGGTCTCCCTAAAGAGGGTGGTGCGTGAACCTGGACGGGCCAGCTTTGGTGCAAGACTAATCCGAAGTGAACGTGGCTTGAGACCGGGGCGTTTCGAGATTCTAACGGGTCTAGTGGATGTTGCAAGAAATGAAACTGAAGCAAATCAATAGGAAGAGACGGATGTGGAGGGACGAGATGAGGATTCCCCACAACCTTTGATGACAAAATCCCACAACCAGAAATAATCAAGCGGAGTTCATTGCGATTGGAGCAACAAAAAGCAAACCGAGGATGCAAGGAGACCCGCTCCCCTCTTCCAAAACCATGATTATCCATGCATGGAATGTGCGTGGTGCAAATCTCCCCGGCCGTGCACACATGATACAGGGAGAGAAAGGGAGGCCAAAGCTGACATCGTATGTCGCGTGGAACATATGGTAAAGGTAAAGAAGCTTGACCGGTTCCAAAAAGCAAGGGTGCTTGACCACGAGATCAGGCGCCCTTTGGACATCATCGTATTTGTAAAATACATTGTTTGGGTTGTGGTCTCAAGGACAAAATATATTGTGGAAGACCCGATGGCGATGCGAGATCTCACAGAAGTATGGAGTTAGATACGTGAACTAGCTTAGCTATGGGTTTGTTTTGTAATGGGTTTGTGACTCATGGTGTTTGTAGGCTGGGAAGGTAGATAGCATGCCCCGTGGGTGTCCCTCGTAAGTTTTTTGTAGGATGTAAATGATAGCTTTCTTTAATTAAAATTCGAGGCTAAGTCTCCCTTTTGCATTGCAAAAAAAGGAGAGTGAAGGAGAGAGAGAAAGAGAGGAGATGAGAAGGCAAAGGAGATAAAGAGAGAAGCAGGAGAAGAAGGAGAGAGAGAAGGAGTAGGCAAGCAAGAGAGGGTTGATAACAAGTGAGTGAAGGAGAAGGAAAGAGACCGGTGGACATTGTAAGCTTAATAAAAAACTCAATCCATGGGATGAGCTCACGACATAATGAGCACGTGGAGGACCAAGAAGCACTTCGATGATTTGAGGAAGGATGGACCTAATGTGAGGAAATGTGAGGCGGTGTGAGATGTAATACCCGTTATGCGTAGGGTTAAGAGAGAATTATGTAAGTTGGGCCGACCAAACACATAGTTTTGTCTGCGGGCCTCAAGTACAATTTTGTAGGTTGTAAAAATTTACATACATAATAGAATTAGAGGCCAAGCCTCCCTTTTGCTTTTTAAGAAAAAAGTGAAGGCGAAGGAAAAGGGGAACCAGAAGGAGAGACATTGAAGTAGAGGAGGAGGAGAGAGAGGAAGGGAGACAAGAGACGAAGAGTGAAGAATAGGGAGAGAGAAGATATAAGGGAAGAGAGAATCAAAGAGAAGAGTGAGACGAAGGAGATAAACTCATGCAAAGTAGGAAAGAGAAGCTCTGGGGAGGCATGGGGAAACCAATGGTTTCCTAGGTCATTTCTTCACGTTTTCTTTATTTCTACCACTGATTTCTCAGTCCGATGGAGCGTTTGGTGCGTTGTAGCACTGTTTTAGGGCTGTTTGAGGAGGGTGGAAGCCATGAGCCTCCTCAAACAGCAAAAACAAGCCACGGAGATGTGACTTTTTGAGGTTGTGAGTTGGATTTGGCAACTGTTGGGGAGGGTCTAGAAGATGGTCTGAGTTGTTTGGGGCTTGTCTATTGGATTAATCTAGGATTAATAAAATATTTGCCCAAAGCACTGACACATGGCGCGTCCCTATTGGACCACACATTTAAGGGTTTAGGGTGGAGCCATCTATATATGGAGGGGAGCCTCCCATTGGATGAAACAACAAGTGTGCAAACCCTAGCCTCCACCCACCCTAGCCGCCACCTTCTCTCTCTCCCATTTTGTCCCTCCATCTCCACCAAGCTCATTCCGTGGACTCTTGGGTTGTGGACTCGCGCTCCTTCTCCAAGAGAGTAGGAGACCGACCGGTGAAAAGGATTCCGTAAGGTGACCTCCGATCTTCCTTCCGCTGCCACAGGTTCTCTCCAAGAAAGGTACTCCTGAACCTGTAGAATCGTGTTTGCTAACATTGGTACGAGAGTCATCTCGATTACCTTCGAATCCTCACCATGCTTGACGAATTTTTGTTTCATGATAATTTGATTTGAGATAAAAATTCGGTGGTTATGCTTTTTGGAGAAAGAAAGATAACAGAAAAATCAGCATTGCTTATTTACATGTTGCGCATATTTTGGTTCATTAGAGCATGCATCTAGGGTTAGATTTTGTTCCTCCATTGTTGGTCATGTATGCATGGTTTAAGATGGAATTTTCCTGATTTTATTTCGAGACAATATGATATGTTGCTCTCCTATCATTGCACATACATAGATGTGACCAGAATTCTGTTTTTTCTGTGTTGTTACCTCTATTCTTTGCGCATGTATTAGATAAAATCAGAAGTTATTTTCCATGTTGATTCTTCTAAATCATGAACATGTATACATGAAATCCGATGTCTATTTTTCCTGATTTTCCCGAATTAGGGTTAGATATTATTTATTCTAATCTTTGAGCATGTATACATGAAATCTGTGTTAACCCTATCATGATGATCTTTTTTTTGCGCATGTTTTATATGATAATCAGTAGTTTAATTCTCTGATATTTTTTCATGCTTGAATTAGATGATAATGTTTGTATGTCATTTGTATATCATCATGCATGTCGGATTGCATGGATGGATCAAATGTTGTTATCTCTGATTCGTGTACACTAGATCTCATGTTTGCTGGAATTTCGTGTATATGCTTGTTTATTTAGCATTTTTCAATATGAGCATGCATCTAGAGTAGATGTTTATTGCCATATGAATATGCATGATAATTGTGTTGCCTTGTTGCTCCAAAGAATTTCGGATATGACTGTTTTTGGAGCATTAACATGCATGTGATTGATTGGTTTCCTTACTGAAAATTGTGCATATATGCTTGTTGTTCTCTTGAAAATTTCGAATTTTTTCTTTCCAATACAAGTAGCATAATTATTGTTGATTGCATGCTTATATTGATTAAGGAAGGATTGACAACTTCTGAAAATTTTTAGAGCATATTATGGGCTGGAGTTTTGTTGCCTTAAAAGTATTTTTTGAATGCTTTCCTTTGATGCACATATATGTGTTGATCTCATTTAAGGAATTTCGGATTTTTTGGAATGATAGCATGCATTTCATTTGAAATATTTCCTTTATGATTAAATCCACATACTTGTGTTGATCTCATTGAGGATTTTTCCGGATTTTTCTTTCCTAATGCGAGTAGGATAATTTTTTACGCTCTCATGATTATGTTGATTGGGGAAAGAAAAGAAAATTTCTGTTTTGAGATACTATTATGGAGATTGATTGGTATTTCCATATACGTTTTTCTTATGCTCCATATATGCGTTGTTTCGTTATATATTACTTCCTTCTTATTTTGAAGTGGTGTACACTTTATTCATGCGTGTCATTGTGCTAATGTATGGAAAGATTGCGCTTGTATGGTATGAATGGTGTGAATGGATGCTGATTTATTTTTGCTGCCTTATTGAGAGTTGAGTGTAATTTCATTCATTCATTTCTATTTGCAATAAATATCGCAATGGGCTGCAATATTTATGGACTGTAATAATTATGGACAGTGGACTGTTTATTGCCCTAGGGAGACGAGGGGCTCCTTTATTTTTATTATTGCGATATTATTACTATAAGGCTTATGCAGGTTCCCATCTACAGTGCTAAATCCCTATGGGGGATCATTAGCTCGATATGGAAGAAATGTAGCAATTAATTTCTGTGTGATTTTGATTGGAATGTTCTGAAATGAACGTTTTTTTGGAACTTGCATGCCCTAGTGGGAGTCGCAAGGTAGTAGTGTTTTGTGTAAACCACCTTGCAACCGGCGGATAATTATTTATTTGCTGCTGATTTGCCATGTTTTTTACGTTTTTTAGGGTTATTAAATCATGATGGAGCGCAATATATGAATTGGTAAATAACTTTATTAACTATTGCATGAGGATTTGATCGAACGCTTTATGTTTTCCTTTGGTCTGAATGTTATAGTTATTAAGTTAGTTTATTTTTTATGACTATTGCGGCTCGTTGTATTTTATGCTAGAACTCATGTATCGCTATTTGGTTTTTTGTCTTAGATTTTTATGGCTGCTGCCAAAAGCATTGTCGCTGATCTGACTAGAGGAGATTAACTCAATGAAAGAAATTACGATCTGCGGCATCGTAAAATTGAGTATCTCTTAGACGATCAGGACATGTTAGAAAATATAACCCAAACTATGTCTCCCCCCGAGGAGGGGAACACTGCGCAGCATCGCAGAAATATGGATTTCTATAATGTATGGAAAAAGAAAGACCGTATTGCTCGCATTACA
Source organism: Triglochin maritima (assembly GCA_963682175.1). Lineage (NCBI taxonomy): Eukaryota > Viridiplantae > Streptophyta > Magnoliopsida > Alismatales > Juncaginaceae > Triglochin > Triglochin maritima. The sequence continues at coordinate 24,865,758 of OY821781.1, read as the reverse complement.
ATTCTGAGTTCGATGCGAGATGATCTGTTACTGCGGTTCAAAAAATTGCGAACTGCAAATGCCTTGTGGGAAGGTGTGAAGTTTCAGTACGGAGTGACCTCCGTCACAAGGGCCCGCCATCTTGGGCTCATGTTTGATGGGTATAAAATGCGTCAAGGTCACACGATGAGGCAGCATATTACCGCAATGTCAAACATGAAAAGCGAGCTGAGCGCTGTCGGTCGTGCTAAGACCGATGAGGAGCAAGTGTCTGCTCTCATCATATCATTACCTTCGAAGAGTTGGGAGCATATGAAGGTCTATCTGACTCTTGCTGATGACATCAGGACATTTGACCAGGCCGCAAAACACCTAGAGCTGGAGGAGGACCGCATGCTTGCGGAAGCCCCTCTAACTGAAGTGTTTGCTGCTGAAGCTGGCGCTCCTCGGACGAGTGCAGGTTTTAAGCGCAAAAGAGATAGAGCTCAGGGTTATAAAGGCAAGAAGGGTGCAAATAAAAAGAAAACAGAAAACAAAGCTGGAAAGAAACGACCTCGAGGATCCAGAGCTGGGAAAGATAAGTCTAATGTCACTTGTTTTAACTGCCAAAAGACTGGACATTTTGCTCTTGAGTGCACTGAGCAAAAGGTAATTACTGTGTGTAATCCCTTGAATTGTAACGTGACTAGTTCAGTTATTCTCACTGATCACTCTCCTGTGTGGATTGTGGATTCACGTGCCACGGAGCACGTAACAAAGGATCGTTCTGCTTTCGTGGAATATCGTCGTGTTCCAAGTGGGAGGCGAATAAACATGGCGAACAACACTAGCATTGAAGTTCTTGCAGTTAGCACATGCAAAGTGGCTTTGCGAAGTGGCCGGATCCTATTACGTCACGACGTGTTGTATGCACCAGCTATACGGCGAAATATTATTTCTGTTGTTGTTTTGATGAGACATGGTTTTAAAGTTGTTTTTGAGAACAATGATATGGGTTTATACCTTGCAAACATTTATCATGGACGTGCCTTTCTTTCAGACGGTTTTATTGTGTTGGACGGAATTTATGATTTCAATCATAACACTAGTGCCTTTATGAGTCAAAGTTCGATGAATAATGATTCAGTTATGTGGCATGCTAGACTAGGTCACATCGGTGTTGACCGGATGAGAAGGTTGGCAAAGGAGGGGGTATTAGGAGAATGCTCCAAATTTGAATTGCCGACCTGTGAATCTTGTCTAGCTGGAAAGGCAACTAGAAAACCGTTCGGAAAAGCCATTAGGGCTACTTCTCCTTTAGAACTAATTCACTCGGATATTTGAGGACCTTTGAATGTGCGTACTAGACATGGACAAAGTTACTTCATCACATTTATTGATGACTACACTAGATATGGTCATATTTATCTTATTTCTCACAAGTCAGAAGCTCTAGAATGCTTTAAGAAATTCATGAGCTTGGTAGAGAATCAATTGGATAATAAGATAAAAACTCTCAGAATGGACAGAGGTGGAGAGTATCTCTCCATAATGTTCAAGGAGTTATGTGATAAAAATGGGATATCTAGACAACTCACTATGCCTTATACTCCTCAGCAAAATGGTGTTGCCGAGAGAAGGAATAGAACGTTGCTAGACATAGTTAGATCTATGATGGAGCATGAAAGGTTGCCAATTTCGTTTTGGGGAGATGCTCTAATGACTACTGCCTACATCCTCAATAGAGTTCCAACAAAATCGGTTCCCTCAACTCCATATGAGTTATGGACAGGACGGAAGCCTGATTTTAGTCTGGTGCATCCTTGGGGATGCGCGGCATACATTCATTCTACTAGTCACCGATATGGAAAACTAGGACCTATAGCGAAAAAGTGTATCTTTGTAAAATACAGTAATCTCTCCAAATGTTATGTTTTTATCGGGTTAGACGAGAATGAAAGAAGGACGGAACTGGAGTCTAGGGATGCCACATTCTTGGAAAATATTTTCCAACTCTTGCTGGAGCTATCAAAGAGTTAGTGGACTTCTTTGAACAACAAGATGAGGACATTACCACTCCACGAGATCAGGATCTGGAAGTTGAAGTTGAGGTTCCACCAGTCAATCCTAGTGGGAGCAGCAATGCTGAGGATCCGATAGCTCTCACGGAGGATGAGCCATCAGATACCCAACTGCGTCAAAGTAAACGCGGGCTCATTCCTCGTAGGGGGTTCCGCTTAGAGGAAGAGGCCCTCATGATAGCTCAAGAAGAAATTGATTATGAATCATCTGGGATGACAGTAATCGATGAGCAAGATCCGGAGACCTTGAAAGAGGCTTTGGAGGGTCCAAATGTTAAAGAGTGGTTAGAAGCTATAAAGGAAGAGTTGGAGTCGATGAAAGATAATCGAGTCTGGGACTTGGTCGACTTACCGTCGAACCGAAAGGCCATTGGGGCCAAGTGGATCCTCAACATTAAGAGGAAGGCGGATGGATCTATTGATAGATTCAAGGCTAGACTGGTAGCTAAAGGCTACACCCAAAGAGAATGCGTGGATTTTGAGGAAACCTTTTCACCCGTGGTTAGGCTTGCCTACATCCGCCTTCTACTAGCTATTGTAGCTCGATGGACTTAGAGCTTTACCAAATGGATGTAAAGACCGCTTTTCTCAATGGAGAACTTGAGGAGGAGATCTATATGGATCAACCTCAAGGTTTTGAAGTCAAAGGACAAGAGCACAAAGTGTGCAAGCTCAATAAGTCCTTGTATGGCTTAAAACAAGCGTCTAGACAGTGGAACATTCGCTTCCATCAAGCTATATCAGAGAATGCGTTCTCCATGCTTGAGGAAGATCACTGTGTGTACGTTAAGAGATCCAATGCTAAATTTGTCATTCTGACCTTGTATGTTGATGACATACTCAAGGCTGGCAATAGCAAAAAGTTGCTGAAATCCACTAAAGAGTGGTTGTCCTCCACGTTTGATATGAAGGACATGGGTGAAGCTAGCTACGTCCTTGGTGTCAAGATAGTTAGAAATAGGTCCAAGAGACTTCTGGGATTGTCTCAAGAGACTTATATTAGCAACAACTTGAAGAAATACCATATGAACAAATGCAAACCAATCGACACTCCTGTTGAGAAGGGTTTGCACTTGAGCCTTGATAAGCATCCTAAGACTCCTGAAAAGAAGGCCAAAATGAGCAATGTTCCATACTCCAATGTTGTGGGAAGCCTTATGTACGCTATGATGTGTACTAGGACAGACATTTGTTATGCTGTGGGCATGGTGAGTCGATGCCAGTCTAGCCCAAGCATGGAGCATTGGAAGGCAGTCAAGAGAATCATGAGATACCTCAGAGGAGCGAGTAACTACATGCTGTGTTACCAACCATCAGATCTCCACCTGATTGGCTATAGTGATGTCGATTGGGCTGGAGACATTGATGAAAGGAAGTCTACCTCTGGTTATGCTTTCTTGTTGGCTAATGGGGCCATCTCATGATCCAACAAGAAGCAAACCTGTATAGCCCTGTCGACTATGGAAGCAGAGTATGTTGCATGCTCTGCAGCAGTACAGGAGGCCGTTTGGTTGAGGAGGTTCTTACAACATACTGGGCTAGTAGAGACATCGGATGAGCCTGTTGTTGTCTATTGTGACAGCATGGCTGCCCTTTGTTATGTGAAAGACCCCAAATATCATGTAAAGACCAAACATATACAGGTTAGGTATCATTTTGTGAAGGACATCATAGCGAGAAGGGAAGTTGTGTTAAGACATGTGTCTACTAGTCTTATGGTAGCTGACCCTCTTACCAAGGTTATAGCTAAGGACACGTATGTGTCTCATCGGAAGTCCTTAGGCTTACGTAGACTTTGATGCATTGACATGTCTAACATCCTTTTATGAGTGATTGTGTTTTCCTTTCGACTATATCTGTTTGGTTGATGTAGTTGTTCTAGCATAAAATATTATTCTGTCAATATGCTAAAGAATGCTCACTCACACGAGCATTCGCCTCTGGTGCTTTTGATAGCGAGCAAAGATGAGACTGATCATGAAGAGATCTTGTATGATAGATCCAAAGCAGTTCATTATAGGACAGTCGCCTTGATTAGGAATCAAGATGAGATCCTCTATGTTGGTGAGGATTGACATGAATGTTCCCACGATTCATGTGACCTATAGAAGCCAAGTGCGAGCATCACATGTGGCGTCAGGTGGCACCTGTATGGTGTTAAGGCGACAATGATGAAGCTCAGGTCAGGCGCAGAGGGGGGGCGACTGCACTAAGACTTGTATGGTGTTGAGAGACAGATATACTGTTGTGTACAGTATGATCCACCATAACATGTTTGTCATACAACATGTGCTGAGCGACCATTTGGAAGTGAAATGATGGATCCCTGCTCTTTCACTGTGTGAGTCCAAGACTTGATTGTCATGAGTTGCCCTCAGTGACCTTCGACGACACCATGAAGCAAAGAGTTGATGTGGCTACGTTGGGATGTTATCTATGACCATGAGATATTCGGTCTAAAGAGGCATCTTAGGGGAAAGGAGTCAACTCTGAGTGTAATGGTAGTCTGGGGCGAAGGGAAAGGTTTGACACGACTGCACTAATAGTATTTTCGAGGCCCAACTGTATTGGATACAGTAGCAAGTACCTTGAGGACAAGAAGGTATTCGCTCCGAGGGATCGAGATACCGTTCATGTTAAGTGAGTTTCAGAGTAAACCTTGGGAACTGTGATGTGCATTTTGACTGCTTATTTGTTGTTTTATGAGGATGTTGTCATTCTGGACTTGTCGTAAGGTTTCTAGTTTGAGACTCCTAAGTTGTAGGTGCATCACCGGTCGCACGACCCATTTTATCCGTATCACGGAAGAGTACATGTGTCGGGGACACAGATGGTCGTGTATCGAGGATACATGATCAGAGACTTGTGTATTGTGGATGTGTACTTGGAGAGAGTAGTAGTTGTATGTATCAGGGATATATACATATGTGTCGGGGACACATAAAGAGGTGGCATATTGCCATTGTGTGATTGTATGTACCAGGGATATATGCATATGTGTCGGGGACACAAAAGCAGATGACATGTTGTTATCGTGTTATTATGCAAGTGGGAGATATTGGATTAATCTAGGATTAATAAGATATTTGCCCAAAGCACTGACACATGGTGCGTCCCTATTGGACTACTCATTTAAGGGTTTAGGGTGGAGCAATCTATATAAGGAGGGCAGACTTCCATTGGATGAAACAACATGTGTGCAAACCCTAGCCTCCACCCACCCTAGCCGCCACCTTCTCTCTCTCCCATTTCGTCCCTCCACCTCCACCAAGCTCATTCCGTGGACTCTTGGGTTGTGGACTCGCGCTCCTTCTCCAAGAGAGTAGGAAACCGGCCGGTGAAAAGGATTATGTAAGGTGACCTCCGATCTTCCATCCGCTGCCACATGTTCTCTCCAAGAAAGGTACTCCTGAACTTGTAGAATCGTTGTTTGCTAACATGGTCTAAAGGCCAAGGCAAAGACAACTCTAGAGTTCATCCAGCTGGAGCTAAAAGATGGAGTCAAGGTTGCGATGTGGACCAAGCAACAAGTGGTGTAATTGAATCAGTTAAAATATCGCAACTGCACGACTGGATTGAAAAGGTGGCACATACGGGTCGGTCCACAGGGAGCGCGTGTGAGTCGGATTCACAATACTAAAGTGGGGGAGAAGAAAATAGAGATATGATCAAATTTAACTACAAGGTGTGGGAAATCGGAAAAACAAGCAAGAAAACTAAATCCCTCGGGGGATAGAGAAAAAATGTGAATACGAAAATGTGTGTTGTGTGTGTGGTCAAATGTGCTCATCAAAGAAAGTCACGCATGAAATCTATAGAACTCAATTCCAACTTTGCCTCCACATGAAATAAGATAAAACCTTATTATTAAAACAAACAAGACAATAATTGAAATGAAGTTATTGGGTTCACATGCAAAATGACTGAAATCCAACTATGTCTCCTCATGAAATCAAATTTATCACAATCATTAAAACATACAAGACATTAATTTGGAAAATGCCAACGTGAGCACATGCATGAACATGCATTGTTTCCTTCTTCCTCTCCATCATTATCCTAACCTCATCATTCCCCCATAAAATAGGCCTACTAATATAAGCATGTGCTAAGCTTCATTTAAGATCATTAGCACATAAAAGATAAGAGTGAAATCCCATTAGATGGTTATGAAAATCATGTAAGGCTCAAAGGATTAAGATTAACACACATTAATCAATCACATGATCAAATCACCTTCCTCTCCACCACCATAGGGATGGACTACTCTCTACTCATATCTTCACTAAAGAAAGCATAAAAACAACAAGAACCATGAAAGAAATGTAGAAGACTAGATTAAACAAAAAACAAAATAAAAGAAATTGCATCAAAGGAAAACATCAACACAATAAAACAAGAACTAAACTACATTAACAAAATAAAAGACAAAATGTGCTCATCTTCAACCCTCTTATTACACTATTAAAACAAGAAACTAAAACCTACCCTAATGGGGGAACGACGAAGAAGGCGTGGAGAGGAGGGATTACAATGGTATATAAAGACTAATACATGGTTATGATTAATCTGGGAATAATTGGACGGCTCTAAATCACATCTGATACTTCAGGAATTCTCTGACCCGACAACCCAAACCACGACCAAAATTGGAGATCACTCGGGCGATTTTGATCCGCCAATGGTGGATCCAATGGATCCGATCGGTCTGAAATTTTGCGTCCCACTTGATTTCTTCATTTGGCACATGGGGTAAAGCCCTGGTCTGCTGGCTCGAATCATGTTGAGTTTAATTGGTAAAATACTGATATGATTCAAGTCATGTGTCACCATATTTTGCACTTCACAATCAGGTCTCTCCGGGTTTGCACTTGGGTCCTTCCTGATTTGCGCTCCAGTCCTTGTGAATTACAAATAGGTCCAAAACCTTCAAAATCAGTCCATAGTTGTTACATTTAGGTCATTTTCGCTCCCATCCTCTTCTTTATTACCTAGCTCCTGAAACACTACAAAAAAAATTCGAGTTGCACAATATTGGTGTAAAATAAAGGATATATAGCATGAATATGATGCATGTCGCCAAGGAGGAGGAGTGGTGTCTCCTGAGGGTTTTCAGCAGATGTACCCACAAAATCCGTACATTGATCCATTAATCAATCTAGAAACACGACTCGTTGGACCCATTTTTGTCGATCATTGGACACGGTAATCCTACGGGGCCAACTGTATATATATCAAGTCCACACACCTAGCCTAATGAATCATACGTGCTAGTTAATTAAGGACTTAAGTGAAAGACATGGACAACCTTAACAACCTCATGTGATACAAAGTGTAAAGTCCATTAAGGTTCTTATTTGCATTACAATATTTTTTCTTCTTTTTCTTTTTCGTTCTTCCTTTTTTTTCTTTTTTTTACTAGTTGGTGTATAATTCTGCCAGGGTTAGGTTTCGTCCATCATTGCCTATGAGGACTTACACTATCATGTACACCTTTCCCCACATCTCCACATAGGGCAATCCCTACCACCTGTGTAACGGGAGTTCGGTCGATGCATCCCAAGTCAGATGACTCAAAAGCACCAGGCACAATGTCCCCTCAGACCTAATTTCTCGAGTGATGGGAGCCACACGAGAAGAGAGAACACCTACTCACTTATTTCTTATCTACACATGATCCAAAACCCCTACACTTAATGTCTCACAACAGGAGTTAAATGGTCCTTGACTACAACAAACTTCCTTATATTAACAGACACGAATTATTCAATTCACTAGGTTCTGGGTTGACTTCTTTATTTATTTGAGTACTGAAACCCTATGATTACTCTCCCCAAGGGAAAACCAGGGTGCATCCTAACGATTAGATAAGATCTAAAGCCGCTGTACTAGATATTCTAATGCATCAAGTTGAAGACAATTTTGGGAGCTTCCTTTTACTTTGCCTCTCAACGGTTTTGCACATGCTAAACACGCAAGACCGACAAAACATTTTCTTTCTCAAACACATTAAGATTTTTGAATGAAATGAAAATTTTAAAACACTAGGCAAGAAAAAAAAGACAAGTCACCCAAGGATGATGGCAAGCAGATATATTGATATTAAATGCAGCACACTAACATGACCCTATCAATAAAAAAAAGAAAACAAAACAAAAGGAGAAAGACGCGACTATGTACACACGTAAAACATCCCCCACACTTACATCATTTATTGTCCCCAATAAATGTGAGCATAGTACTACTTTAATTTATGCATGAAAAAGAAAAAAATCTCACCAACATGAAGCACAAGGAAAGTTTCATGGTCATGTTGATGGACATAAACCCGAATTTTCCTCAAAACCTGTGAGATACTTAAGAAGGGAGACAAATACGTGAAAGAAATGGGGCCCACTACACAAGGTTCCCAGAACATTCAATGCTCACTCTTGGAGTCTTTTATTGTATTTTTTCTTTTTCTTTTTCTTTTTTTTTGAAATATAATTTTGTACAAAAATATATTCCCATCTTCATTTGTCCAAGGACATCAAATGGGAACCTCAAAAGTGTGTCAATGCACTTGGAATGTGAAGACGACACCACACAGGGCAAGAATACTCATGTGTGGGCCACCTCACAAAGAGCACAACATGAAAGGAGAGGTTCATGAATTAGACAAAAAGGCGTCTCATTCAAAGGATCAAACTGAAAGAGCATTAACCTCCCAAGAGTTTGAGACATAATGCGCAACGGAAGAACAGATTCTCCCGTTGCAGAATTGAAGTTATAATCGTCAATCCAAACTCTCCAACCAACAAGCTGGTGGATCGGAACGAGGTCAAGTACCTCGTTTTGCATATCCGACTCACCAGGGGAAGAGAAGGTGGGACTCTTACCCAAGGTATCCTCTAAGGAACTCCCAACACCCTCATTGGCAATGTAATTGTTTGATGTCCCATCATTTCCAAGATGATCAGGAACAATAGTGAGAGGCAAAATCTCATCAGGTAGTATGAAATTAAGGGTACTAGGGAGCTCTTGCTGCACCATAGGTGACTCCTTAAGAGGCATGACAAGAAGATCACGTTGCTCAAGGGCGACGTCACAAAAAGGTAAGACACAATCCTATGCCGAGTCATAATGAAACTGGTCCATGCTATTCTAAATTTGGATAAAATCCCCCACCACGTGATAGTGAATTGAAACCGCAAGTCCCTCAGACTGACTAGGAGTTTGACTTTGAAAGATTGTGCTTTGAATTTGCGGATGTGGAGGTGGTTCGATATCAGAAGATAAATCCTCATGTTGACAGAAAAAGTTACCCTCCTCACGTTCAAGTAATTGCTGCATTTCCATAGTTTGCATGGAATTCAAGTTGGACTTCAATATATTTTGAGTGGTTTCCTTGAACGTTTGGAGAGTTTGTTTTAAATAATCATGTTTGGGGTCAACAGTGAGGTTCAATTCCGAATTTTGGAGATTTTGTAGTTGGGTGTTTATGGGCTGAGAGTGAGTTCAATGACTGGTCATAGGTGGTGGTTGGTAGAATTCTAAGTATTCGGGAGGAGGATACTGGGGTGGGAATGATGTACAAGAATTTGAATAAGAATTGTCTCGCCACAAATCGATCCCTCTCGGGTTGTACGCGGATGCGTAAAGGTCACATTGAGCATTTTGGGAAAATGTGTGCTCCTACTCAGGTTCTGGGGGAACATACGGACATTCCCCGAAAACATTACCACTCAACCCGCAATAGTCACACGGTACAACTACAGGAAGTACCAATGCACTCATGTCATCTACCACATGCATGAAAGAGGCCAAAGGTTCTTGTAATGTCTCAGTTTGTTGACCAACATTTGATGTGACGTAACAAGATGGTGGTCTAGCAGTCGGTGTCTCTCTCATATTACACCCAATTTGAAGACTACTCAGTCACACAATCAAGATTGTCCAAACCATACACGGTGTCTATCGGAGGCACCCTAGGATGCTTGGGTATGGAGTACCATGGAGAATAGTCCAGGTCCCAACAATAATATGGATGGTCGCCCATGTAACCATCCATCTCACAAAAGAACTCTCGAGTCGACCACTCTCACCGCCACAAGACCAAGCTCACAAAAAGTGCTCGACTCGACCCTAAAATGCTAACGAAGAATGTAAAGGGGAGGAGACTAGAACGTAAAAGTAGGTGAGAAGAAGATAACTCAGATGAGAAGGGAAGAATCCCTAAAAACAAGCTTGGGTAAAGGGTGAGGGTAGAAGCCTAGTCGAGCAAATACGTCTCAAACAAGCTTAGGTTTGTTATGAGTCCTTAAGCTAGACGACGCCAAACTTTGAGCTCACGCATCCTCAACACGCCTCACCTCCCTACGATGCAGACCCCAGAGCTTAGCAAGTGAGCCATGATCTGGAGATCTCGTCTCTCCTACTACCAACAAAGTGGGCGACGGTGATCAGGCTATGACGGTCGTGACCAGATCACTCTCCTAATGCGCCCATGTCCTATTGGCAATGTCTACTTGATTATAGATTAAGGCTTCACTTGAGTGTGGGTTGTGGGGCTAAGGGAGGGTTGATGAAATCCTCCACCTTATCTTGAAGACTATAGGTGGTTCCACTTAAAGATGTTTTGAAAGATTAAACTATCAAACAACTCACCAAACAAGCACTCCCCTAACTCTTGTTCCAATGCACCTTACTTACTAATGCATGATCTAAACATGAGTGAATGAGAGATTGGGTGTATGTACCTCACGCTAGCAATCGACAACAAGAAGTAAAGAAAAGAAAAGACAAATGCGTGCAAGGTCTACAAATGATGCATGACCTAGATGGCAAGAAGTCTAATCTTTTGCTTTGAGTTTTATGGTCCAAGTGGTCTTAACAAGAGGTCATGCAAGCCAAATTAATTTTAAACACTAACACAAAGCATGCACGTCATCAACAGTGACAGGAAACAACTAGAAAACAATAGAATAAGCTACTGTAGGAACATAATTTCAAATTGGCTCACCCAATTCAGCAGTGGCGGATCCAAATCCGCTACTGGCGGATGTTCTGGAGATTCTGGTCTCTAGAGTTCACCAGAGCTCTTCTTTGCCTCTTTAGGATCCCCTATCCATTCGGTTTCCCTTCTAGTAACAAAATAAGAAAAGAAAACGGGAAATAAACAAAGAAAAACCCCACCGAAATAATAAACTCAACTACGAAAATGACACTCCCCGACAATGGTGCCAAAAATTTGATTGAATCAGTTAAAATACCGCAAGTGCACGACCGTGTTGAAGCGGTCGTAAATACGGGTCGGTCCACAGGGAACGTGTGCGAGTCATATTCACAATACTCGAGTGGGGGAGAAGAAATTAGAGATGTGATCGAAATTTAACTACAATGCTTGGAAAACGGAAAAACAAGTAATAAAACAAAACCCCTCGGGGGGTAGACGAAGAATGTGAATACGAAAATGTGTGTTGTGTATGTGTTCAAATGTGCTCACCAAAAGATGTCATACATGAAATCCATAAAACTCAATTCCAAATTTGCCTCCACAAGAAATAAGATACAACCTTATCATAAAAACATACAAGACAATAATTAAAATGAAGCTAATATGTTCACATGCAAAATGACTCAAATACAACTATGTCTCCACATGAAATAAGATTTATCACAATCATTAAAACATACAGCACATTAATTTGGATAAAACCAACATGAGCACATGCATGAACATGCCTTGTTTCCTTCTTCCACTCCATCCTTATCCTAACCACATAATTCCCCATAAAATAGGCCCACCAATCTAAGCAAGTGTTATGCTTCATTCAAGAGCATTAACACATCAAAGATAAGAGTAAAATCTCATTAGATGGTTATGGTAATCATGTAAGGCTCAAAGGATTAAGATTAACACACACTAATCCATTACATGATCAAATCACCTTCCGTTCCAACCCCTCCCATGGGAATGGACTACTCTCTACTCATCGCTTCACAAAAGAAAGCATAAAAACAACAAGAACCCATGAAAGAAATGTAGAAGACTAGATTAAACAAATAACAACATAAAATAAATTTCAGCAAAGGCAAACATCAACACAATAAACAAGAACTAAACTAGCTTAAGAAAATAAAAGACAAAGTTTGCTCCTCTCCAACCCCCTTATTACACTACTAAAACAGGAAACTAAAACCTACTCTAATGGGGGAAGGAGGAAGAAGAGGTGGAGAGGAGGGATTACAATGATATATATAGACTAATACATGGTTAGGATTAATCTTGGAATAATCGGATGGCTCTAAATAAAATCTGATAGTTCAGGAATGCTCTAACCCGACAACCCGAGCCACGACCAAAATTAGGGACCATTTGGGCCATTTTGTTCCGCCAGTGGTGGATCAAATCGATCCGATTGGTATGACATTTTGCGTCCCACTTGATTGCGTCATTTGGCACATGGGGTGAAGCCCTAGTCTGCTGGCTCAAATCACGTTGAGTTTAATTGGTGAAATACTGATTTGATTCAAGTCATGTGTCACCATATTTTGCACTTTACAATTAGGTCCCTCCAGGTTTGAACATGGGTCCTTCCTAATTTACGCTGCAGTCCTTTGGCAATACAAATAGTGTTGGCTTTTTGGCCTTAATCTTATGTTTTGATGATTTAATCAACCGAATCTTAATTAGAGTAGCACACACTATGCATTGCATATATATTGTATTGTGCTAACCTCTACAGGTGATCAAGACTCAAGAAAGATGGAAATGAAGTCAAGACATGTAATTAAAGCTATATCGAAGACATGTAATATTGATTTCTTTTGAGTCTTAGGAACAAAGTGTAATTGAGCATACTTGAGCTAAAATCAACTTAATCACACACTAGGTTCCCTATAAAAGTCACACACGAAATTTCACATTATTTGGACTTCAATAGATCACCCAAACTTAGACCGAAAAAACACAAAACCTGAACCCTAACTGTCTGCCCACATTCGGTCGACCGCAACATGCCGTTCGGTCGACCGGATGATCAAGTAATCTTGTTTGTGTTTCCCTGTCTAGTTTCGGTCGACCGCACCATATCTTTCGGTCGATCGTTTGAACTTACTGTTCCGACCGTTATTCTTGTCGTATATGCCCAACGGTCGTATTCGTATTAAAACTATATACACCTCCATATACTTAACCAAACGGTCGAACCATGTGCCAAGTTCGGTCGACCGTTTAACCTTGTCAAAAATTCCCTGCTATCGGTCAACACAATTTCGTTCGACCGATCCATTTTTCCCTCTACCGAAACGCTTGTTCGGTCGACCGGTAATCTTGTTCGGTCGACCGTTCATATTTCGGTCGACCGTATCCCTATCGAACCCAAGCGTTCGGTCGACCTTTGCACCTTTTCGGTCGACCGTTTCTGGACAGATTTGCAGCCCGATTTTCTGCTTTGTGTTCTTTGCACAATATCCAACCAAATCTTATCCCAACGGATCTATTCTCTCTAAAGCTTATAAATAGAGTTGTAAAACACATTTTAACACAACTCTCCCACTACAAACTTGTCCCAAACTTTAGAGAGAATCCAAAACACTCAAAGCTACAAACCTTCCACACTTAGTGATCATTTCTTCATCCTACTCAAGTGTGCTCATTGTTTAGAGAGTGTTGTTCCACTCAAGGTTACAATTGTTGTAAAAGGAAGCAAGGACTTCGGTGAAAGCCCGAAGTGTCCCTCTCGGATTGTGAGAGGAAGATTCCAAGCTCGGCGAGAGTTGTTTGCGAGTTTGACGGTTGTAAGGCGTTGTCTCCCGGCCCGGAACGGGGAGCAGTTAGTGAAGTCGTAGGCGGAGCTCGGTGATCCGAGCGGAGCTTGCAAGAGAGGATTAGGACCCGGGTGGGGTGCCGAACCTCTATAAAAATCGACCGGACTTCTTGTGGTTTGCATTATTTTCCATTACTTGCTTGTTTGTTTTTAATTTCTGCTGCATTTACTCGATTGTCTAAACAAGTAGGTAATTAGGTGATTAGATTAAAAAGTGATTAGTGAACCCATAACCCACACGATCCTACATTTGGTATCAGTGCCTTGTTAGCTAAATTCTATACTTAATCGTATTTTTAGCATGACTAGCACATCTAATCATGTAGAGGGATTATGCACCACTAGACCTCCTTTGCTTAATGGGTCAAATTATGATTATTGGAAGAATAGGATGAAGATTTTCCTAATTTCTAGTGACCTTAAGTATTGGATGTTTCTCCAAAATCCATACACACCACCAAATGAAGATGAATTTGATTCACTCACTAGGCCCAAAATGAAAGAAATTGAGATGAACTCAAAAATCATGAACATTCTATATTGTGGGCTAAATGAGGGTGAATATAATAGGATTAGAGGGTGTGTTAGTGCACATGAGGTATGACATAGACTACAAATGATCATGAGGGGGATAGTAAAACTAAGGAAACCCGCATTAGTCTCCTCATGCATAAATATGAGATTTTTTCTATGCAAATCGGTGAAAACATAAGCGAAATGAACACTCGCTTCACCGATATCACTAACTCTCTTTTGATTCTTGGAAGAAGGATAAATGAAGGAGAGATGACTCGAAAATTCCTCCGGTCTTTGAGCAACGATTGGGAAGACAAGGTCGTGGCAATCGAAGAATCGCACGATCTTTCAAAATTGAAGATGGAGGAACTCATTGGAAATCTCATGGCCTATGAGCTCCAATTGAGTCATCGAAGAGAGAAGGAAGCTTCAAAGAAAAACACCATGGTGGCATTGCATGCAAATTTTGATGAGCCAAGGAGGGTGGAAGAAGAGGACATTGAGGTCCTTGCCCAAGACTTCTTCAAATACCTCAAGAGGGATAAGGGAGAAACGAATGAAAGAAGAGGTAGAAGAAGTGAGAAAAGAGAAAAAGAAAAAGAGAGGGAGGAGAGCGAAAATGAGAGAAAAGAGAGGGAGAAGAAAAATGAGAGAAGAGAGAGGAGAAGAGAAAAGGAGAAGAGTAAGAGGAAAGAAAGGAAGGAGGAAGCTCACAAAGCCACTTGGGATGACTCTTCATCTCCATCATCATCATCCTCTTCCTTGCAAAGTAGAAGAGAGGTTGCACATTCATGTTTCATGGCCATTGAAGATGAACAAAGTGAGGTAGCTTCTAACTCCTCTAAATCTTATTCCACTAGAAGTAATTCATGTTCAAGTAAATCATATTCTAGTGCTAGCTCTAACTCTAATGCTAATGATGAATCATATACACATGATGAGCTACAAAATGCATTTCATGATTTAGTTAAACAATATGAGATCATTTGTGAAAAGAACAAAAATGCTAGAAAAACTATAAATGTTCTCAAATGCCAAATTGAATTAATCATGAATGAAAAGAATGAGGTGATTGCTAGACTTGAATCAAATGAATCATCACTTGCTAGTCTAAGTAAAACACACATTATTGATGAACATGTAGATCTTAAAGCCTCAAATATGCAATTAAGAAAAGATCTTGAAATGTTCACTAAAGGAACAAAAATGCTTGATATGCTTTTGAGTAGTCAAAGACAATCATTAGCTAAACATGGTTTAAGATACAATGTGCATTTGAAAAACCATGTATCTCATACTACTTTAAATGGCAAGCATTTATTTGTTAAATCTAGTTCCTCAAGTGTGTGGGCACCCAAAACCAAAATGGTTTGGATCCCAAAAGCTAATGTTCAAGGACCCAAAGTTGTTTGGGTACCTAAGTCTACACTTGTAGGAGCTTGAGGAGAAAATTGGTGGTGACCGGGTGAGCAAAAGCGTCGAATTCGAATCCGGTTGCATCACCAAATGAGATTGGAGCTAATCAAGATTCAAGTTTGGTATAAATTTCTATCCTTGAAATTTCTGAAAATTTAGCTCTAATCTAATTTATATGCTCAATTGTCATATCTTTATAAGTTTAATTCATTGCAAATCATATACCCTATTCATTGCAAATCATTTATCACATCCATTGATTCTAAATGTCAAATTTTAAATGGATGTTAGAATAAGGCTTAAGTTGAAACTTAAATGAACTTAACTTGAATCATACTCATTGTCTCCATTTAGCCTTATTGATAGGGGGAGCTTAAATGTTATATCTTTTATTAGAGTAATGAAGTGCTAAATTTAGGGGGAGCTACTTCATTACAAGACATCCAAATTCTATGCTTAAAGTCTTAAATAATTATTATTTTTGATGGATGTCAAAGGGGGAGAGATAATTAAGGGGGTAACTTGAAAAACTTGATAAAACTTGAACAAAAACTATGCACATCCATAGGGGGAGCATCTATATGTATAGTTTACACATAAAATTTTCAAGTATTAAGATATCGGTTGCCATCATCAAAAAGGGGGAGATTGTTGGCTTTTTGGCCTTAATCTTATGTTTTGATGATTTAATCAACCGAATCTTAATTAGAGTAGCACACACTATGCATTGCATATATATTGTATTGTGCTAACCTCTACAGGTGATCAAGACTCAAGAAAGATGGAAATGAAGTCAAGACATGTAATTAAAGCTATATCGAAGACATGTAATATTGATTTCTTTTGAGTCTTAGGAACAAAGTGTAATTGAGCATACTTGAGCTAAAATCAACTTAATCACACACTAGGTTCCCTATAGAAGTCACACACGAAATTTTACATTATTTGGACTTCAATAGATCACCCAAACTTAGACCGGAAAAACACAAAACCTGAACCCTAACTGTCTGCCCACATTCGGTCGACCGCAACATGCCGTTCGGTCGACCGGATGATCAAGTAATCTTGTTTGTGTTTCCCTGTCTAGTTTCGGTCGACCGCACCATATCTTTCGGTCGACCGTTTGAACATACTGTTCCGACCGTTATTCTTGTCGTATATGCCCAACGGTCGTATTCGTATTAAAACTATATACACCTCCATATACTTAACCAAACGGTCGAACCATGTGCCAAGTTTGGTCGACCGTTTAACCTTGTCAAAAATTCCCTGCTATCGGTCAACACAATTTCGTTCGACCGATCCATTTTTCCCTCTACCAAAACGCTTGTTCGGTCGACTGTTTTATTAATTGACTTAAGTGTTCAGTCAACCGATTCATATTTCGGTCGACCGTATCCCTATCGAACCCAAGCGTTCGGTCGACCTTTGCACCTTTTCGGTCGACCGTTTCTGGACAGATTTGCAGCCCGATTTTCTGCTTTGTGTTCTTTGCACAATATCCAACCAAATCTTGTCCCAACGGATCTATTCTCTCTAAAGCTTATAAATAGAGTTGTAAAACCCATTTTAACACAACTCTCCCACTACAAACTTGTCCCAAACTTTAGAGAGAATCCAAAACACTCAAAGCTACAAACCTTCCACACTTAGTGATCATTTCTTCATCCTACTCAAGTGTGCTCATTGTTTAGAGAGTGTTGTTCCACTCAAGGTTACAATTGTTGTAAAAGGAAGCAAGGACTTCGGTGAAAGCCCGAAGTGTCCCTCTCGGATTGTGAGAGGAAGATTCCATGCTCGGCGAGAGTTGTTCGCGAGTTTGACGGTTGTAAGGCGTTGTCTCCCGGCCCGGAACGGGGAGCGGATAGTGAAGTCGTAGGCGGAGCTCGGTGATCCGAGCGGAGCTTGCAAGAGAGGATTAGGACCCGGGTGGGGTGCCGAACCTCTATAAAAATCGACCGGACTTCTTGTGGTTTGCATTATTTTCCATTACTTGCTTGTTTGTTTTTAATTTCTGCTGCATTTACTCGATTGTCTAAACAAGTAGGTAATTAGGTGATTAGATTAAAAAGTGATTAGTGAACCGATAACCCACACGATCCTACAAATAGGTCCAGAACGTTCCAAATCAGTCCATGCTTGTTACATTTAGGTCATTTTTGCTTCATTCCCCTTCTTTATTACCTAACTCCTGAAACACTACAAACAACAACTCGAGTTGCACAATATTAAGGAAAAATAAAGGATATATAACGTGAGCATGATGCATGATATGCTACTAATCATGGTCGCTGCACTAAAATGTTTTGAGAAGGTTCTCTTTGGTTATTTTGTGGATTTTAAAGCCCATTTACAAACCCTTGAAAGGTACCTGCACAAGCATTATGAGTTATATGGGGGAGTAGAGCTGATTCACCGCGGGAATGGGTTCCTTCTTTTTGGGTTCACAGTAGAACAAGACTGGCAACATGTGCTTGAGCGTGGATCTTTGTTTGTGAGGGGAACCCCCTTAATGGTTCAGGAATGGACTCCTTATATGGTCATGGAGCGAAGTTAAATTTTATCCATTCCAATATGGATTAGGCTGCCGGAGTTAGACCTTCAGTTTTCATCATCGAAGATTTCGAGCAGAATTGCTAGTGTTCTTGGAAAGCCATTATACATGGATGATAATAAGGATTCGGGAAGGAGGTTATCCTATGCAAGAGTTTCCATGGAGGTTGAAGGAACATTTGAGTATCCAAATTTCGTGGTGATGAGCAAGCAATATATTATCTTCGATTCTCCACCCTTTAATGAATGCACTTTGCTCCTCTCCAACCAGCCGGGGTAGCACATTCTTCAACCTATTTGCCAACAGTTTGGATATGTAGCAGTAGATCATGTTACATAGGGAAATTGGCCGGTAGTCGTCAACCGTGGATGGTGTAGCCTTCTTTGGTATCAACATAATGGATGTATAGTTTACTTAGGCCAGGATGTTTCCACTTCTCATGAAGTCAGTAACGGCCTTGAGTAGATCCTGCTTCACCACCACCCATGATGCCTTAAAGAACTCGCATTGAAACCATCGGGCCTGATTGATCGTTTTATATTAACCGCAAGTGCACGGCCGTGTGGAAGAGGTGGCAAATACGGGTCGTCCACTGGGAGGTGTGTCGACGATTGGTTTGTTCGAAGGCGAGAGGTAAAAAGAAGGAAAGAAAGGTTTGTTACACTAAACTACACTAATATGCAAAAAGGAAATAAAGATAAGCAATAAAACTAAGCCCCATAGGGGGTGGAGAAATAATGTGAATATGAAGATGTGTGTGTGTGTGTGCTCAATTAAGCTCCTTACAACATGTAGTGCATGAAATCATAAATTTGCCTCCACATGAATTAAGATAAGACTACATCATTAAAACATACAAGACAATAATTGAAATGAAGCTAAATGAACTCAAGTATAAAGACTAGACCCTACTATGCCTCCACATGAATTAAGATATGACTACATCATTAAAACATACAAGACATTAGCTAAGGTAAAGGCAACAAGAGCACATACACTACAAATTGTGTTTCCAATATTAACTTCATCCATATCCTAACCTTATCATTCCCCATAAAAATAGGTCCACTAATCAAAGCATAAGCTAAGCTTCATTCAAGAGCATTAGCATATCAAAGATAAGAGTGAAAACCCATTAGATGGTTATGGAAATCATATAAAGCTCAAGGGATAAAGATAACACACACTTAATACACTAAATGATTATATCACATATTTCTCCACCCCCAAATGGGGATGGAACTACTCACAAAAATTTAAACTAACTACTCTAACAAAATGAAGCATTTTGCTGAAATAAAACTACACTAATCAAGCAAGAAATAAAGAAGCATGAAAGGAAAGGAAAGACTAAACAAACATGCACAAATTAAAAGACAAGATTAAAAGAAACTAGAAGAATTATTTTATTAACAATGACTCACATTGAAGGTAGCATTCTTCTCCACCTTGAGTTTTTGCTGCAAGGCTCACTCCTTAGTAGAGAGAATGCCACCAAGCAATGGGTGATTACCATGGAAGGTGAAGAGTTCTATTTATAAGCATGGAAAAAGCTAATCGGGGACAATCCCCCGATGTGGGACTAAACCAATACCAAAAATAGCCTAAACACATGATAATACAAGTCCAGGAGAAAGCTTAGCGGATCTGGGGCCATATGGACCGCCAATTGTTAAAATACTTGGTTTGTTGGAGCATCTACTTGGTTTGTTGGAGCTCCGACCCGAATCGAATTGACAAAATACTCCCCATGAAGGCGTGGAGTTTCCTGTTTTGCTCATAGGTCCTTCTGTCATACGTTCAGGTCCTTCTCCCTTGCATCTTGGTCCTCAGGTCTCACAATTAAGTCCTTTTTCCTGCTTTTGGGTCCTTTCATGGCTCTTCTCTTCAAATCTCTTTTATTTCTGAAATTCAAACATAAAACTCGTCACATAACATTGCTTAGATGTAAGATAATGCATATAAGATACAAATATGAGCATGAAATGATGCCAATCAAATACCCCCACACCTAAGTTTTTGCTAGTCCCGAGCAAAACAAAGAAAGAGAAAAGCAAACGAGAAACAAGAAAATCGAACTCACTTTCGTAGGAATCACGGTTGCACTTAGCACGTGCAACAAGCCGTTAAACCTCCTTGTTGCCAAGGAGGAGGAGTGTTGTCTCCTGAGGGTTTTCAGCGGATATACCCACAAAATCCGAACAAGATGCATTATTCAATCTAGACACTCAACTCGTTGGACAAATTTTGTCGATCAATGGACGCGGTAATCCTACGGGCCGACTCTATATAGGTAATCAGTCCACCCCTAGCCTAATAAACCATTCGTGCAAGTTAAATAAGGAATTAAGTGAAAGGAATGGACAACCTCAACATCCTTAAGTGATACAAAGTGTAAGGTCCATTAAGGTTCTTATTTGCATTACCATTTTTTCTCTTTTTTTGTTTCTTTTCACAATTTTTTTTCTTTTTCTTTTTATTAGTTGGAGCTTCATTCTCCGAGGGTCAGGTTTCGTGCATCATTGCCCATGAGGACTTACACTATCACGTACACCTTTCCCCGAATCTCCACATAGGGCAATCCCTACCACCCGTGTAACGGGAGTTCGGTCGACGCATCCCAAGTCAGATGACTCGAAAGCACCAGGCACAAAGTCCCCTCAGGCCTACTTTCCCGAGTCATAGGAGCCGTGCGAGAAGAGAGAACACCTACTCACTTATTTCTTATCTACACATGAACCAAAACCCCTACACTTAGTGTCTCACAACAAGATCTAAAGGGTCCTTGACTACAACAAACTTCCTTAAATTAACACACACGAATTATTGAGTCACTAGGTTCACGGTGGACTTATTTTAATGTTTGAGCACTGAAACCCTATGATTACTCACGCCCAAGGGAAAACTGGGGTGCATCCTAACGACTCGATAAATCCTAAAGCCATAGTACTAGATATCCTAATGCATCAAGTTCAAGACAATTTTGGGAGCTTTCTTTTTACTTTGCCTCTCAACGGTTTTGCACATGCTAAACACACGCAAAACCCACAAAACATTTTCTTTCGCAAACACATGAATATTTTGAAAGAAATGTGAAAATTTTGAAGCACTAGGCAAGCAAAAGAAGACAAGTCACCCAAGGATCATGGCAAGCAGATATATCGATATTAAATGCAGCACACTAACATGACCCTAACAATGCAAACAAAAGAAAACAAAATCAAAAGAAAAGACTCGACTATGTACACACGTAAAACACCCTCCCACACCTACTTCATGCATTGTCCTCAATGAATGCGAGCAAGATACTACATGGAGCTATGCATGAAAAAGAATAGATATCACCAACGTGAAGTACAAAGGGAAGTGCAAGGTCATGTTGATGGACACAACCCGAATTCCCTCAAAACCTGAGAGATGCTAAAGAAAGGGTACAAATACGTGAAAGAAATGGAGCCCAAATACACAAGGGTTGGGGCTCACAACAATCGATGCTCACTTAAGGAGTCTTTTATTGTACTTTTTTTTTAATAACTATGTACAAACATAAGTTCCCATCTTCATTTGT
Source organism: Triglochin maritima (assembly GCA_963682175.1). Taxonomy (NCBI): domain Eukaryota; kingdom Viridiplantae; phylum Streptophyta; class Magnoliopsida; order Alismatales; family Juncaginaceae; genus Triglochin; species Triglochin maritima. Next base: position 24,843,855 of record OY821781.1, on the reverse strand, counting down.
CAAAAGACATCAAATGGGAACCTCAAGAGTGGGTCAATGCACTTGGAAAGGGAACATGACACCACGCGGGGCCAGAATACGCATGCGTGGGCCCCCTTCACAAGGAGCACCAGATGAAATGAGAGGTTCATGAATTGGACGCAAAGGCGTCTCATTCAAAGGATCAAACTGACAGAGCTTGAACCTCTCGAGTGTTTGGGAAATAAGGGCCAACGGAAGAAAAATATCTCCCGTTGCGGAACTGAAGTTATGGTCATCAATCCAAACTCTCCAACCAACATGCTGGTGGGTTGGAACGAGGTCAAGCACCTCGTTATGCATGTCCAACTCACCAGGAGAACAGGAAGTGGGTCTCATACCCAAAGTATCCTCCAAGGAACTCCTAATACCCTCATGAGCAATGTAGTTGTTTGATGTTCCATCATTTCCAAGATGATCAGGAACAATAGTGAGAGGCAAACTCTCATCAGGTTGTTTGAAATTGAGGGTACTAGGGAGCTCTTGCTCCACCAGAGGTGAGTCCTTAAGAGGCACAACATGAAGATCATGTGGCTCAAGGGCCACGGGACAAAAAGATAAGGCACAATCCTGTGCCGACTCATAATGAGGCTGGTCCATGTTATTCTCAATTTGAATCGAATCCTCCACTAAGTGATCGTGAATTGAAACCCCAAGTCCCTCAGACTGACTAGGAGTTTGACTTTGAAAGATTGTGCTTTGAATTTGTGGATGTGGTGGTGGTTCGATTTCAGAAGATAAATCCTCATGTTGACAAGAAAGGTTACCCTCCTCACGTACATGGAATTGTTGTGTCATTTGTCTCCCTTGCATTTCCATATTGTGCAAGGAATTCAAGTTGGACTTCAATAAAGTTTGAGTGGTTTCCATGAACGTTTGGAGGGTTTGTTTTAAGGAATCAAAGTTGGGGTCAACAGTGAGGTCCAAGTCAGAGGTTGGGAAAATTTGGGGTTGGGTGTTGATGGGCTGAGAATGAGTCCAATGATTTGAAATGGGGTGTTGGTAGAATTCTGGGTATTCGGGAGGAGGATACGGGGGTGAAAATGAGGTATAAGAATTTGGATAAGAATTGTCTCCCCACGGATCCATCACTCTCGGGTTGTACGCGGATGCGTAATGGTCACAATGAGCATTTTGGGAAAATGTATGCTCATACTCAAGCTCAGGGGGAACATAAGGACATTCCTCGATAACATGACCACTCAACCCACAACAGTCACACGGTACGGCTACTGGAACCACCGGTGCACTCATGTCGTCTGCCATACGCATGAAAGAGGCCAAAGTTTCTTGTAATGTCTCAGTTTGTTGACCAGCATATGATCCGACATAACTAGATTGTGGTCTAGCAGTCGGTGCCTCTCTCATGTTACCGCAATATGAAGACTGCTCAATCACAAAATTGCGATCATCCCAACCATACGTGGTGTTAGTCTGAGCCCCCCCAGGTTGCATGGGTCCGGAGTACCAGGGAGAATCGTCCTGGTCCCAACAATGATATGGATGGTCGCCCATGTAACCATCCATCTCAACAAAGAACTCTCGAGTCGATCACTCTCACCACCACGAGGCCAAGCTCGCAAAAAGTGCTCGACTCGACTCTAAATAACACACAACAGAAGGTGTACTAGAGGAGGAGACTAAACGTAGAGAATAGATGAGGAGAGGACTCAGATGAGGAGGGAAGAATCCCTAGAGCTAGCGTGGGTAGTGGGATCAGGAAGAAGCCTAACTAGCAAGCACGACTCAAACAATGTAAGGCAATGGATCCTTAGGCTAGACGACGCCAAACTTCGAGGTCATTAGGCTCGACACATCTCACCTCCCTACAACGAGCACCACAATGCCCAGCAAGTGATACCAGATCCGGAGATCCAATACCTCCCACTATCGACAAGGTAGGCAATGCCGATCAGGCCATGACGGTCTCAACTAGATCACTCTCCTAGTGTGTCCAAAATCCTTAGGGCCAATGTCTACTTGCTTTTAGAATTAAGGCTTTGATTAAGAGTGATTTTTGGGGCCAAGGAAAGGGTGATGAAATCCCCCACCTTATCTTTTATGGGACAACCCCTCATTAGTAGCGATTTAATCCTAGATCTAGCAATCAATCGCTCCAATCAAACGCTCTCTCACTCTTGTCCTGATGCAATTCCTACTAACTAATGCATGGGCATACAAGATGCATGAATTAGTGTAGGAAATGCGTACCTCACGCCAGCACTCAACAACTGAAAATAAAGCTAAAAGAAAAGACAACTATATGCCTAAGTCAATACATGATGCGTGACGTAAACAAGTAAGAACGTCTAGTCTTTTGCTTTGGATTTTAGGGCCAAGTTGATTAATGGGGGAGTGATTAATGATCTGGGAGCAAACTAGAAGTCACAACATGCAAAATAGGGCTCCCAGATAACACAAATTACAGAACTAACTACCAGCAAAAATTTGAGAGCACGAATCCCTCACCAGGCCGCCAATTGGCGGTCTTCAACCGCTGATTGGCGGTCTTTTTGGAACTTTTGCTCCTCAAACTTCTCCAGTAGCCTCCCCTGGATCCAATGGTTCCCTGAAACTAAGAAAAACTGGAAACAAAAAATTAAAACCCCTCGAATCATCCAAACCAACGTCTGGACAGAGCACCTCCCCGGCAACGGCGCCAAAAACTTGACTGATCGTTTTATATTAACCGCAAGTGCACGGCCGCGTTGAAGCGGTGGCAAATACGGGTCGTCCACTGGGAGGTGTGTCGACGATTGGTTTGTTCGAAGGCGAGAGGTAAAAAGAAGGAGAGAAAGGTTGGTTACACTAAACTACACTAATATGCAAAAAGGAAATAAAGATAAGCAATAAAACTAAGCCCCATAGGGGGTGGAGAAATAATGTGAATATGAAGATGTGTGTGTGTGTGTTCAATTAAGCTCCTTACAACATGTAGTGCATGAAATCATAAATTTGCCTCCACATGAATTGAGATAAGACTACATCATTAAAACATACAAGACAATAATTGGAATGAAGCTAAATGAACTCAAGTATAAAGACTAAACCCTACTATGCCTCCACATGAATTAAGATATGACTACATCATTAAAACATACAAGACATTAGCTAAGGTAAAGGCAACAAGAGCACATACACTACAAATTGTGTTTCCAATATTAACTTCATCCATATCCTAACCTTATCATTCCCCATAAAAATAGGTCCACTAATCAAAGCATAATCTAAGCTTCATTCAAGAGCATTAACATACCAAAGAGAAGAGTGAAAACCCATTAGATGGTTATGGAAATCATATAAAGCTCAAGGGATAAAGATAACACACACTTAATACACTACATGATTATATCACATATTTCTCCCCCCCCCCCCAAATGGGGATGGAACTACTCACAAATATTTAAACTAACTACTCTAACAAAATGAAGCATTCTACTGAAATAAAACTACACTAATCAAGCAAGAAATAAAGAAGCAAAAAAGGAAAGGAAAGACTAAACAAACATGCACAAATTAATAGACAAGATTAAAAGAAACTAGAAGAATTATTTTATTAACAATGACTCACATTGAAGGTAGCATTCTTCTCCACCTTGAGTTTTTGCTTCAAGGCTCACTCCTTAGTAGAGAGAATGCCACCAAGCAATGGGTGATTACAATGGAAGGTGAAGAGTTCTATTTATAAGCATGGAAAAAGCTAATCGGGGACAATCCCCCGATGTGGGACTAAACCAATACCAAAAATAGCCTAAACACATGATAATACAAGTCCAGGAGAAAGCTTAGCGGATCTGGGGCCATATGGACCGCCAATTGGCGGTTTATAAACTTCAGATCGCATTGCTTTTGGCTGTGGGCTTTGCTTGATGGATTTGTTGGTCTTGGATGCATCTACTTTGTTTGTTGGAGATCCGACCCGAATCGAATTGACAAAATACTCCCCATGAAGGTGTGGAGTTTCCTGTTTTGCTTATAGGTCCTTCTGTCCTACGTTCAGGTCCTTCTCCCTTGTATCTTGGTCCTCAAGTCTCACAATAAATCTTTTTCCTGCTTTTGTGTCCTTTCATGGCTCTTCTCTTCAAACCTCTTTTATTTCTGAAATTCAAACATAAAACTCGTCACATAGATTGCTTAGATGTAAGATAATGGATATAAGATACAAATATGAGCATGAAATGATGCCAATCAGGGCCCGGGCGGCTTGTCCACATTTGAGTGCATTACAACCTCCTCAAGTTCTTGCATGGCAATCACCATAACAAGGCTGGCTGCCTCAGCATGTGTGAGGAGAGGAAAGCGGAGGGAAGAAGGTACCGGGGTAACCTAAAAACCATTAGCAAACAAGTTAGAACACGGTAGGGAACGTCTCCCTCTTTTCCGCTGCTTCGCTCTCTCTACTTCTCCCTCCTCCTCTCTCTCCTCTTATCCATTCGTGTCCTCTCATCCCCTCCCTCTTCCTCTTCTTCTCTCTTGCTCTCTCTCTATCTCCTCTCGTTCCATCTCCCGTGTTATTTTTTCTCTCAACTTCCATTCTTTATCTCGTGATCTCCCTCTCGTTTCTTTCCGTCTCTCTCCTCTCTCCTTCTTGTAGGATTTTGTGTCCCTATGTATGCATATATTTTAAAATTTTAATAAAAACATACAAGATCGATTTCATATTTTCATTGTTTTTACGTACATGTATTTGTTTATTCTAAGATCATGCATTCCTATACATATTAGAATAAACAAAGAACAGAGGATCATAGCCAAAGTTTGTCTAAAACCTTTCAGAAGATCCGGAGTTCCGTTGCTCGTTGAATCGCCCGCCGATTCGCCTCCAAGTGTTCACCAAACTCTAATCAAGATTCGAGAGAAATGACCTAGCCAATCAATCTCTAATTAGGCTTACAATCTAGCAAATAACCCCTCTTTAAGCTCCTGAGATTTCTATCTCCAAAACTTAAATCCATTAAAAGATTTTCGTGGTGATTAAGGGAGCGATTAATTTGAGAAATAATTTTTGCATTCACATAAACAAGTAGGATGAGGGGTCCTTTTATAGGCTCCCAAAACATCCTTATCTCTTGCTTATTCTCTCCTAAAATTAATCTCAAATTGCCACATAAGCATCCTAAAAAATGTTTAATTAAATCTGGAATTAATCCAACCCATGATCTAATTATTCTCTTAATAATTCAGGCAAAAATCACATTGTTCGGTTGACCGAGATGTTTTCTCGGTTAACCGAACCATTCGGTTATAACGCAAGTTCGGTGGACTGTGAGCGAGACGGTCGACCGAATATGCATGAGAAAAATTCTCTGGAAAAATTCGGACGATCCGCGTCTTGCTCGATCGACCGTTGACCCACCAAAATCTCTCCAAGAGAACATTCATCGGACGACCGTGTCACCTTCGGTCTACCGACAATATTCCAAGATATTTTCTCTCGGTTGACCGAACCCAATTGTTAAGGAACTCCAGACAATTTCAATCAATCAATTGTGCTTACTCGTTCCCCGTTGGGTTGACCGTTCCGAAGACACCTCGGTCGACCGAATCCTAAACGGTACACCGTGTTTGACCCCGATTTTGCCTTTGTCAAATTTTGGATTTATTTCCAACAAAATTTGATCTTTTAGGGTTTTTAGCAAATTCATATATTATGTAATATATTATCTTATGTAATATTAAATTATTACACCCCATAATATTCACACCTCATATGAATTTATTATGTTTCTAATTATGTTAATTCTCATGACATATTGATTTTATTCGTTCACCACATGTGTCCTTTTTTCACATGAAACCCGACACATCATATGAACTCAAAATCAAGCTTCTTGTTTTCCTGTTTTGTTATGTGACCTATAGGAGGATCTAAGCTAAATTGGCAGTGAAATTAAACACTTAATATCTCAAACTTATATCTTCTCCTTCTTTTCCTTCTTTATCTTCTCCCCCTCTCTCCTCTTCTCTATTCTCCTCCTCTCTCTCTCTTCCATCTCTCTATACATTTCTTATCCCTCTTTCTTCATTGTCCTCTCTCCCTTCTCTGTCTCTCGTTCTCGTTCTCTGTCTCTCTTCTCTCTCTCTTTTGCCTCTCTTTTCTTTTATCTCTCTCTGCTCTTCTCTACCTCTTCCCTCTTCTCCTTCTCTCTTATGCTTCTTTCTCCATTTTCTCTGTCCCTCTCGCACTACCCCTCTACCCCTCTATTCTCTCCTTTACCTCTCTCCCACTGTTCCCTCTTCTCCTTCTCTCTTCTCCCTCTCCTCATCTCTATCTCCCAATTATTTCTCCTTGTCCTCTCCCTTCCTTCTTTTCCCTCTCTCTCTCTTTTCTCTCCTTATCCTTCTCTCTTTTCTCTACCTCTTCTTATCCTTCTCTATTCTCCTTTTTCCATTCTTCTCCTCTCTCTGTCTCTCGCTCTTTCTCCTTCTATCCCACTCCTTGTGACACTATCTTTCTCCCTCTCCTTGTTCTTCTCCCCTCTACTTACCCTCTCTCCCTTCTCTCTCTTCCTATTCTCTCCTCCTCCCCTATCATCTCTACCTCTGTTGTTCCCTCTATCCTTCTTTCTTTTCTCTACCTCTCTTGTTCCCTCTATCCTTGTCGCCTACGTCTTCCCTCTTCTACTTCATTCACCATCTCCCTCTTATCCTTTTCTCCACTCCCTCCTACTTCTCAAAATCTCGCTCTTTCTTCCTTCTTCTTCATCCTCTCTCCTCCCTCTACTTCTATCGCTTCTCCTTTTCTCTCGCTTTCCCTTCTTTATCCTCTCTCCCTCTTCTCCCTCTCTATTCTCCACCTCTCTCCCTCTTCCTTCTCTCTCTACTCTACTTATCTCCTTTTCCACCATTTCGATATAACACATAATTTGAGCCCCCTTCGCCAAATCATGTCATGAGTGGGCAATTTCCCATGAACCACCCTATATAAGGTTAGTGCGTGCTTCGGGACATCCCACTTGTGTCACACCATAGACCCCCACCTAACAATGGGTCTTTTCGGCTTCACCCAACGCCAATTTTCGCTCAATATAAGTTTGCTTCGACAAGCCCCGACCCATGATAGTGTGTCTTCCACATGGCCCACCGGAATGGAGGGCAGCCTTGCCCAAAGTTGCTTGAGATTGTGGGAGCGTAGACGAGGCTGTCTCCACCGAACGTTGTCAAGAAAGTAGGAAACCTTGATGTCTCGTGGAACTCCTAGATCATACCTCATTCTCTAACCCTCTGGTAGTGTAAGAGGCGGATGACCACACCAAAGGTCCTCAAAAAACATCATCTTCCGCCCATCACCTATTTGGAAGAACATCTTCTCTCTCGCAATGTCCCGAACTCGCATAATACCTCTCCGTGCCAAAGAAGTAAGGGGGGAGGACGCATCATCCATATGGTCTTGCGCCTAATGTATTTGCTCCGCAAGCAAGTACCCATAAAGATGTATCATGTGAAGCAATAATCCAAAACAAACAAAGAAGGTCGATGTCATTCCATTCCACCAATCTACGCAGACCTAAACCACCGTCTCTTCTTGGTGCGCATATATTCTTCAACGACACAACAACAAACTTCTTAGGTCCCCCCAAACGAAATGCATCATAATTCTTTCTATCTTGTGAAGCACACTCCACTCTACCGGCCATGGGGAGAAGCTTGCCTTTCCATGAGATCAACGTCCCTCTTATTATTTCAATAAGTGCTCCGCAATGGCTCTTAGCAAACCTTGAGGAGAAAAGTGGCAGCCCACGATAAGTCACCAGGTATTGGCTCCTTTGCATTCGTAGGTGGTTACAAATCCAATCCCCGTCCAATATACTTCCTCTCAAGAATACTTGGCTCTTTAAGTTATTCCGTTGCAGCCCCGAGTACCTCGAAAACTCATCCAGCACTCCTTTAAGTGCACGGGCATCAGCCTTGGTGGCACTCGCAAAAACCATTACGTCATCCGCAAACATTAAGTGTGATAATGAGACCACTCCATACTTTACTGGGTGAATACCACGTCTTGTTTCCTCACAATGTAGCAAAGCCCCCAGCACTTCAATTCAAAGCACAAAGATATAGGGGGCAAGAGGTCGCCCTATCGAAGCCCGTTTGAAGCCAAAAAAGGCCTCGAGTAAGCACCATTAACATTCACAACAAAAGAAGCCTTCACACAAGCCGCCACTAACTTCCTCCACTTGTTGTTGAACCCAAACCTGCCTAATACCTCATCCAAGAACTCCCATGAAACCATGTCATAAGCCTTCATCAGATCGATCTTGACACCCATTCGTCCCAAATGCCATTTGGAATGCATGTTGTGGCAAAGTTCATGAGCAAGCAACACATTGTCCCCAATCTGACACCCTCTAATGAATGCATTTTGATTCTCACTTACAAGTTTTTGCAGCACCTCCTTCAACCTATTTGCAACGATCTTTGAAATATATTGATACACTATGTTACACATGCTTGCACATTTCCCTTGAGGCGTCCCATTCCTTTTTTGTGTAGCACTTAGCATTTCATTTTGTAGCCACTCCATTTCACATTGCATACATCCACTCCCATGCAAACCCTCTAGTCCCCCACGTGATCCATCCACCTTGGGTGCATATTTGGTCACTCCACCTACTTCCTCCACCAAGTACGACCGACTTTCCTCATCTGCCCCAACCAAAGAAAGAGCTCCCTTGTAAGGTGTTGCTTCCTTGCTATTCTCATCTCTACACACACCTTCCACTCGACCTAGCTCCTATTGGCCCCTCTCCTTCCACTCCTCCTATCTCAACTCCTATTGGTTCCCTCCCATCACTTGTCCCCTTCTCCTTAGTTCCTATTCCCCTAAGTGTGTTTTGAGCAGCCCCATCCCAACGATATCTTTCGTTTGCATGGTTCATGTTTGAAGCAACTAAGGATGTTCCCATCTCTCTTCCATTTCTGGAGTCCACATTTTCCTCTAACGGAATACCATCACCTATGGAATCCTTTGTTCCCTCTCTCTTTACACCATCCCTCACGCCGTCACACCCTTCTGTTGCACCCACTCGAAGAGCTTGTTCTTCATCCACTAGCAACACTTCCATCTCCGGCGAGCTACTGGCCCCCATACTCACATAAATTCCATGCTCACCTTGACCAGCACCACCAGCAACACCTCCTCCATTACCCCCACTCCTTCCTGCTTGTCCCTTCTTTTTCTCCACCCACATATGCCCTCTACCCATTGCTTCCCTTCCAAGTATAACCCTCACCTCTGGTGCCCTCTTGGGGCAATGAGTGTCACGATGACCAAACGTTGAACATAACTTACAAAATAATGGCTTCCACTCATACTCCACATGCACGACCTCTCCCTCCTCCTTCACGTTTTGCACCAAGATGTGTTATGGGTAATCAAATTTGCCGCTAACCTCCACGCACACTGAAGCATAAGCTAGTTGACGCCACGTCGCCGTGTTCTCATCCATGTACATTGGCGACCCTCACACACTTGCAAGTATGCCAAGGTGCTTCCTTGACCATAATTTGAAGTCCAAATCCGGAAACCTCACCCAAATTGGGAGCGTGCAAACCTTATTTTGGGTCTTAATGCAGCCGACCATGGTTAGAGAATGAGTGGAGCCCCCCCCCCCCCCCCCCCCCCCCCCCCGCACAAACCATGGACCATTCTCAAGAGCAAAAACTCAGAGAAAATCTGAAAATCATCATGTTGAACCTCTGGCGAGCAATCTCTAACTCTCCCGAAATCTTCCACACCTTAGCTAGATGCTTTTCAAGTGTAGGTAAATGAGGAGTGAACCCCAAAAAATATCCTATCAACACCTTCTTCCATGCGCCAATAGCATCTTCCTGCTCTTGACTCGAAATGGTAGCAACCCTAGCACCTCCCTCCCTTATTGTTGGTGCAACAAACTCCAAAGTAGTTCTTAGCATGACCCTCTTCTCAAAGAGGTCAGACCACTTGTGGGGCTGAGCATGCTCCCTAGGTTGCTCCATATCCACTTGCCGTGCTTCTTCACGACCCTTTGCAACACTCCTGAAACTTGGGAACTCCTGCAAGTCGGTGGGGGTTGCTCTAACACTCAATGATTTCTCCATAGCAAAGGAATAGAGAAGGAAAAACTAGGAACAAAGAACGAATTAGATGGGAAAAAATGGTGGAAAACGACCCTAGAAAACCTAGGAATGCCCTACATTCCCAAACTCCTTCTCGCTCCAAAGCTTGAATTCCTTTTTGACCTCATTTATCTCTCTCCCCTTCTCTATCTCCTCTTCTCTCGTTTCCTCTTTCCTTCCCTATTCTCCTTCTATCTCCCTCTTCCTTCTCTCTTCTTCTTCTTCCCTCTTTTCCTCTCTCTCCTCTTCCCTCTTCTCCTTCTATATCTCCCACTTACCCTCTCCTTGTCTGGTTATCCTTACAAGGAGAGATGGAAGAGAGGAGCAAGAGGGGGAGAAGTAAAAGAAGAGAGAGGAAAAAGAGAAAGGATGGAGAGGAGGAGAGGGAAGATGAGAAGGAGGGGGACCACCTTCGCTCTCTATCTCTCCCTCTACTTCTCTCTCTTCTCCTTTTCTCTCCCTTTCCCTTCTTTATCCTCTCTCCCTCCTCTCCCTCTCTCCTCCTCCATCCTCTTCTCTATTCTCCTCCTCTCTCCCTCTTCCTTCTCTCTCTACTCTTCTTATCCCTCTTTCTCCATTGTCCTCTCTCCCTTCTCTATCTCTCGTTCTCACTCTCCGTCTCTCTTCTCTCTCACTTTCCCTTCTCTGTTTTCTTCTATCTCTCTTTGCTTTTCTATACCTCTCCCTCCTCTCCTTGTCTTCGTCTCCTTCTTCTCCCCTCTCCTTCTTTGCTCCGCACTCTCACTCTTATACCACCCTCTCCTCTTCTCACATTCTCTCACTTCTCCTTTTGTCCTTGTTATCCACTTTCTCTTCTCCTTCTCACTCGTTCCATCTATCCTTATCCTTCTAGCTCTCCCCTTCTCTCTTCTTCTACTCTCTCCCTTTCCTTCTCACTCGCTTCTCCTTTTTTCCCTCTCCTCTCTCCCTTCTGTGTCTACTCTCCCTTCGCTATCTCCTCTCTGCTTCTCTATCTCTCTACCCTTATCGATCTCCTCTTCTCTCATTTCCTCTCTCATTCCCTATTCTCCTTCTCTCTCCTTGTTCCTTCTCTTCATCTTCCCTCTTTTCCTCTCTCTCTCCCTACTCTTCCATCTTCTCCTTCAATATCTCCCACTTACCCTCTCCTTCTCTCGTTATCCTTACAAGGAGAGAAGGAAGAGAGGAGCAAGAGGGGAAGAAGGAGAAGAAGAGAGAGGATAAATAGAAGGGAAGGAGAGGAGGAGAACGAAGATGAGAAGGAGGGGGAGCACCTTCTCTCTCTATCTCCTCCTTCCTTCCTTGCTCCTCTTCTCATTCTCTCTCTCCCTTCTCCTCTCTCCTATCCTCTTCTCTTCGCTCATCTCTGTTTTATCACTCACTCCCTTCTCTCTTTTCTCTCCTCCTCTCCCCTTCTCGTTCTCCTTATCCCTCTCTCGTTTCGTCTCCCCTCCTCTATCTCTCTCGCTCCTTCTCTCTCACATTCTCAATCTCTACCCTCCCTTCTCTATCTCATTCCCTTCCATATTCCCACTTCTCCTCCTTTCCTTATTTATCCTCTTCTCATTCTCTCGCTCTGTCATTCAATCTCTCATTCTTCTTCTCTCTCCCCCCTCTTCTCCCTCTCTTCCTTTCCTTTGCTCTCTCTCTACTTCTCCCTCCTATTATCCCTCTGTCTCCTCTCGTCCCTTCCCTCTTCTCCTTCTCCCTCTCTCTCCTCCCCTCTTTTCCTTTCCTTCTCTATATTAAGCATATGAAATGGCAGAAACAGAAGCACCCAAAAACATCACATATTCTACATAAGCTCCACCCGAAATGGGGATGCAACTGGTCATTGTTCATTACGAAACGAAGACAATATAAAACTAACTAAAAAATTATATAATTGAAAAGACTCACATTACAAGTAGCATTCTTATCCACCTTAAGTTTTTGCTCCAAGGCTTACTCCAGGTAGAGAGAATTCCACCAAGCAATGGGTAGAATACAATGGAGGAGGAGGAGTTGTATTTATAGTCATAGAAAAAGGCAATCGGGGACAATCCCCCGATATGGGATAATACACTACTAAAAATAGTCTTAAAACACTCTAATAATGACCCGACTAAACCGCATCGGATCAGGAGCAACCCAGATTGCCAATCAGCGATCTTGGACCACCAATTGGTGGTCTATATGGTCTCGATCAGGTTAGGTGTTGGGGTGTGGTTGTCTTGCTTGATTTCTTAATGTTTGATGCACCCTAATCGGTTCTGTTGCTTGCGACCCGAACCCAATTGCCAAAATACTCATGATGGTGTGGAGTTTCCTCATTTGCTCATTGGTCCTTTGGTTTTACATTCGGGTCCCTCTCTCTTGCATCTCAGTCCAGAAGTCTTGCAACTTAGTCCTTTTTCTTGCTTTTAAGTCCTTTTATAGTCTCTCCTTCTCTAACTTATTTATTCCTGAAACATAAACATAAAACTCATTACGTAGCATTGCTTAGGCTAAGAATAAAGGCTATAAGATACAAATATATGCATGATATGATATAAATTAGCTTTCATAGTTGTCATATCTTCAACTAGGTCTTTCAACTGCGATCCCATCACCCAAGCCGTGTCTCTAACCAATCCCACAATGTCAGTCGGTTGTTTCCGCTCGTGGTCAAATATTTGCATGTTCCATTCTTGCCAAGACTCATAGACAACCGCACTAAAGCCTAATTTTACCGTTGTTACCCAAACTCGCCTCCCCCCTCCCCGTTATTTGTATCATACGTTTCGCCTCCTCTTCAATCATTGCCCTCATGCTAGTACTCAACCCGAGCTCTTAGAGTACCCTCATCGAGACATCCTTCGTGAAAAGGCACGCCCAAAATAGGTGTCTCATGTCCTCCTTAGCTGCAGCACATAGTACGCACTCCAGCCTATGGTGTGCACCCTTGCCTCCATCAATTTCTTTGTCATTAGGCGTCCTCGCAGCGCCCTCCATGCTGTAATGGCATGCTTCGGGAGGTTGTTTTTGTACCATATAAGCTTCGTGGTCTCCTTCTTAGTTATGACCCATGTCCATGCCTCCTTAAGGGTGAAGGTTGCCTTCCTTTCGTTCAGCCTAATAAGCTTATCCGGACCTTCGTGTATACACGTCCCCATGATCTTTGGCCGTAACCGCAACATCTGCATGGAGCGTGGCTGGGGAGATTTCAATTTCCATTCCTAATAAAATGGGATACCAGCGTATCCTTTGGCAAACCATTATCATAGTGGAATCTCGCCCCCAAATCCTCACACAAGAATGGCTTTCCACCCCATGGGTTCTGGAAGAAATGAATGTTGCGTCCATCTCCCACATGAAGGCGGATGTGCTCTTGTGCTATATCACACACTCTCATGATTCCCCTCCACGCCCATGAGCACACTGAAGGAGGGCGTGCAAACCAGATTGTACGGTTATTTAGATACTTGCGTCTCATGCACTTAACCCAAAGGGAGTCGTCATCTACCACAACCAACCATAGGAGCTGTAGTAGCCCCGCATCATTCCAATCTACCAATCTTCGCAAACCCAGGCCACCCTCGTTCTTCGGTACGCAAAAATCCTTCCATGCAACAACCATCCATTTCCTTGGTCCTCCCCATATGAAATGGACCATGATACTCTCCAATTCCTTTAATACTGATCTAGGGATAAGAAATACGGAAGTCCAATAGATGCTAAATGATACCAACATACTTCGTACAAACTCCACTCGACCAGCCATTGATAAGAGGCTTCATTTCCAGGAGCTAAGCTTTGCCTTTACTTTAGCTACCAGCCCCGCACAGTGATGCTTCCCAAGCTGGGAGGTGAACAAAGGCAGCCCTAGGTATGTGACCAGGAAGCCGACCTTTTCCATTCCCAAAAAGACTTGACTCTTCGAGGTGTTTAAGTGTAGCCTAGAACATGTGGAAAACACAGCCAATATGTCTTTTGTCACTCGAGCGTTAGCCTTGGGCGTCGTTACGAAGACCAAAACATCATCGGCGAACAATAGATTGGACACCGTGGTGCCCCCACACTTCACCGGTTCCAACCGTCCACTCACAACCGCCTCCTTTATCATTAAGCTAAGAACCTCCCTACAAAGTACAAAGAGATAGGGAGCCATCAGATCACCTTGTCTTAGACCGTTTGTTGCCTTAAATGGTCTTGAATTGGCTCCATTTACCGTGACGATAAACAATGCTCGCACGCATGCCATGATAAGACGTTACCAATGATCTGAAAACAGAATCGTTGCACCACCTCTAGTTGGAAACTCGAAGAAACTAAGTCATATGCTTTCTTGAGATATAGCTTCAAACATATTTGTGCGTGGCCTCGGTCAACATGCATGTTGTGACAGATTTCGTGAGCTAGTAAGATGTTATCATTGATTCTTCTCCACCAAATAAATGCACTTTCCTCCACGCCAACCTACCAAGGGAGGACTTGCTTAAATCTATTTGCCAACACCTTCGAGATATAAGGGTATATCATATTGCACAGGGAAATGGGACGATAATCATCAACAGTTGATGGTGTACCCTTCTTTGGGATCAGCATGATCGTTGTAAAGTTCACCTCCGCTATGAGACATAGAGAGAAAGAAGGGAGAGGAGTGAAGAGCAGAGGGGGAAAAAGGAGAAGCGAGAGAAAGGAGAGAAGAATAAGGAGAGAGGAGAGAGAGATAAAGAGAGAGGAATAAGGAGAAGAGGGATAAAGGTTCACGGGAGAGAAGAGAGTAAAAGAGAGAGAAGGAGAGGGAAAATGAGAAGGGAGAGAGGAGCAGAAGTATAATTACAATGAGAGAGGAGAGAGGAGGGAACATGGGAAGAGAAAGAAGCAGAAGTTGAGAGAAGGAGAGGGAAGGGAGGTAGAGAAGACAAGGATAAGAGAGAAGGGGGAGGAAGAGAAGGACAGAGACAAAGAAGAGGGAAGAAGGATATGGATAAGGAGAGAAGAGTGAAGGAGAGTAGAGAAGAGGAGAGAGAAGGGACGAGAGAGGAGGGAGAAGAAGGATGAGAAAGAGCAAAAGGAGAAGAAGAAGGAGGGAGTGGGGGAGAGTGATAATAAGTACAGGCATAAGAGGGAGATAGAGAAGGAGAAAGAAAAGAGCAAAGATAAGAGGAGCAAGAGGTAAGAAGAGGGAGAAGGAGAGAGGAAAGAGAGGGAAGGTGATTGTATAAGTTATAATAACCACAAGTGTAGGCCGCGTTAAAGCGGTGACAAATACGGGTCGATCCACAGGGAGGTGTGTCGACTTTGGTTAGTTCGAAGGCGAGTCAGAAACAAAGGGGAGAAGAGATTGATTAAACTAACTAGACTAACTATGCTACGCTACACTAATATGAAACAAACGAAGAAGATGAAAGCACTAAATAAAATTAAACTAAGTGACTAATAGATGAAGTTGGAAATCAGGAATAGAAAACTCCTAAGGGGTGGAGTGTGTCTACACATGAAATATGTGGTGATGAATGCATACAATAAGCTCAAGTGTAGGTAGTGTATGTTATGCATAAGAAGTACCTCATGGCGAGACCTATCATCCAAATCACTAACCTAGGTGATTAATATGAGCATGCCAAGTTTGTTATTAAGAATCTAAACAAGTATGGAATGTACCTAAAGATTATGGAAGAAACCATGAAGTTAAGTATTCTCTTTAATTCAAACAAGCATACTTACATTTCTCACATACAACAACATATAACTTTCATTCCATACGACATGACATATATAAACATCAACTCCACCCCCAAAGGGGGATGTAACTACTCACTTCTCATTAAAAGAAGACAAAATGAAATTAAGGTAATTAAGATAGGAAAGGGAGACATGCTATTTACTTCTACTAAGATTAAGACAATCAAAACAAGATAAACAATCAAGCATTAAAACGAAGACAACATTAAAACAAAATATGAAGAATTATTTTATTTACATGACTCACATTACAAGTGACATTCTTCTCCACCTTGACTTTTGCTCTAAGGCTTACTCCAAGTAGAGAGAATGCCACCAAGCAATGGGTGAATACAAATGAGGAGGAAGAGTTCTATTTATAGGCATGAAAAAAGGTGACCGGGGACAATCCCCCGGTATGGGACTAATGCACTACTAAAAATAGACATAAAACACTCTAATACATGACCCGCCTAAACCTTATCGGATTTGGAGCAAAATAAACCACAAATAAGCGGTCATGGACCACCAATGGGCGGTCTATATGGTCTGGACCTGGTCATATTTTGGAGTGTGGTTGTCTGGTTTGATTTCTTCTTGTCTGGTGCACCCTAATTGGTTGTGTAGGTTGCGACCCGAATCCAATTGCCAAAATACTCCTCATGTTGGTGTAGCCTTTCTTCATTTGCTCGTTGGTCCTTTTGGCTTTACATCCGGGACCTTCTCTCTTTCACCTCAGTCCAGAAGTTTTGCAACTTAGTCCTTTTCCTTGCTTTTGAGTCCTTTTTGTGCCTCTTCTCCTCAAACATGCTTATTCCTGAACTTAAACATTAAACTCGTTACGTAGTATTGTTTAGGTGAAAGATAATGGATATAAGATACAAATGTATGCATGATATGATGTCAATGAGAAGGGAACGAGAGGGAGATGACAAGATAATGAAGGGAATTTGAGAGAAAAATAGAGACGAGAGAGGGAACGAGAGGATACAGAGGTTTGAGAGGAGAAGGAGAGTAAGAGCGAGAGAGAAGGAGATGAAGAGATGGGAGGAGAGAGGGAGAAGAAGAATAGGGAAGGGACGAGAGGAGACAGAGGGATAAGAGGAGAGAGAGCAGGGAGAAGTAGAGAGAAAGTGGAGGAGAGAATAGAAGGAGAAGTGGGGAGAGAGAAGAAAAAGGAGAGATTGAACGAGAGAGCGAGAGAATGAGAAGAGGATAGATAAAAAGGAGGAGGTGTGGGAATAGGGAAGGGAATGAGATAGAGAAGGGTTGGTAGAGATAGAGAATCAGAGAGAGAAGGAGCGAGAGAGATAGAGGAGGTAGATGAAATGAGAGAGGAGGAGAGCAATAAGGAGAAAGAGAAGGGAAGAGGAGGAGAGAAAAGAGAGAAGGGAGTGAGTGATAAAACAGAGATGTGCGAAGAGAAGAGGATAGGAGAGAGGAGAAGGAGAGAGAGCGAGAAGAGGAGCAACGAAGGGAAGGATGAGATAGAGAGGGAAGGTGTTCCCCCTCCTTCTCATCTTCCCTCTCTTCCTCTCCTTACCTTCTCTTTATCCTCTCTTCCTCTCCTTCTCCCCCTCTCGCTCCTATCTTCCTTCTCTCCTTGTAAGGATAATGAGAGATGGAAAGGGTAAGGGGGAGATATAGAAGGAGAAGAGGGAAGAGGAAAGAGAGAGGAAAATAGGGAAGAAGAAGAGAGAAGTAAGTGGGAGAGAGAAGGAGAATAGGGAAGGAGAGAGGAAACGACAGAAGAGGAAATAGAGAAGGGTAGAGAGATAGAGAAGGAAAGAGGAGATATAGAAGGGAGAGTAGAGAGAGAAGGGACAGAGGAGAGGGAAAAAATGAGACGCAAGTGAGATAAGGAAAGGGAGAGAGTAGAAGAAGGAGAGAGCTAGAAGGATAAGGAGAGAGGGAACGAGTGAGAAGGAGAAGAGAAAGTGGATCAGAAGGAGAACGAGAGAGAATGATTAAAGGAGAAGCGAGAGAATGTGAGAAGAGGAGAGAAAGGGATAAGACTGAGAGTGCGGAACAAAGAAGGAGAGGGGGAGAAGAAGGAGACGAAGAGAAGGAGAAGAGGGAAGAGGTGGGGAGAGGCAGAAAAGAGCAGAGAAAGATAGAAGAAAAGAGACAGGGGAAGGGAGAGAGAAGAGAGACGGAGAGCGAGAACGAGAGACAGAGAAGGCAGAGAAGACAGTGGAGAAAAGGGGATAAGAAGAGTAGAGAGAGAAGGAAGAGGGAGAGGGGAGGGGAATAGAGAAGTGGAGAGAGGATGAGAGAGGGAGACGAGGGAGAGAGGATAAAGAAGGAAAAAGGGAGATAAGGAGAAGCGAGAAAAGTAGTGGGAGAAGAAGGGAGGAGAGAGTATGGAGAAGAAGGAAGAGAGAGAGCGAGAGATGGAGGGGAAGTAGGAGGGAGTGGAAAAGAGGATGAGACGGAGATAGTGAATGAAGGAGAAGAGGGAATAGGCTGGACAGAAGGATAGAGGGAACAAGAGAGGTAGAGAAGAGAGAGAAGGAGGAGAGAAGAGGAAGAGAGAGAAGGGATAGAGGGGGACTACAGGGGAGAAGAACAAGGAGAGGGAGAAGAGATAATGGGACAACGAGTGCGATAGAAGGAGAGAGCGAGAGACAGAGAGAGAGTAGAAGAAGGGAAAAAGGAGGATAGAGAAGGATAAGAAGAGGGAGAGAGAAGCATATGAGAGAAGGATAAGGAGAGAAAAAAGGGAGAGACAGGGATTAGAAGGAAGGTAGAGGAGAAGGAGAGGGAATAAGAGGGAGATAGAGATGAGGAGAGGGAGAAGAGAGATGGAGAAGGAGAGAAGTAAAGGAGAGAAGAGAGGGGCAGAGAGATGGGAGAGACGGAGAGAGAGAGAAGAGAGCGGAGAGAAGAGAAGAGGGAGAAAGAGGAGAAGCGAGAGAAAGGAGAGAAGAAGAAGGGGAGAGGAGAGAGGAGACAGAGAGAGAGTTAAAGAGAGAGGGATAAGGAGAAGAGGGATAGAGGAGAAGAGAGTGAAAGACAGAGAAGGAGAGTGAAACTGAGAAGGGAGAGAGGAGGAGAAGGATAATGACAATGAGAGAGGAGAGAGGATGGAAGAAGGTAAGAGATAGAAGAAGAAGTGGTGAGAAGGAGAGGGAAGGGAGGTAGAGAAGACAAGGAGAAGAGAGAAGGGAGAGGGAGAGAGAAGGAGAATATGGAAGGGACGAGAGGAGACGAAGGGATAAGATGAGAGAGAGAGAAGGAGGAGGGAGAAGTAGAGAGGGAGCAAAGGAGAAGAAGAGAAGGAGATGTAGAGAGAGAGCAAAGGAGAAGGAGGGATTGAACGAGAGAGCTAGATAATGATAAGAGGATCGATAAGGAAAGTAGGAGAATTGGGAATAGGGAAGGGAATGAGATAGAGAAGGGAGGGTAGAGATATGGTGTTAGATCCATAACCTAGGGTTAGTGGACTAATGATGTTTAAAGTGTGGTTTGCATGGGGAAGTGAGTGTGCAGGAGTTGCATGGGAAGGTGAAGGGTCGGGTACTGTAGCATCCGAGTTTTAAATAGGGCTCTTCAATCTTCTTCTTCTTCTTTCATCTCCTTCCTCATTTCTTCTTCCTTCATTCTCACCAAACACCCACCTTCTTCCTCAGTCGCTGTTGAACGTTTTATTTTAAACCGCAAGTGCACGGCCGCGATGAAGCGGTGGCAAGTACGGGTCGTCCTCAGGGAGGTGAGCAGCCTCTTGTTTGCACGAAATCAAGTGGCGAAAAATAGGGGGAGAAAGTTGTTTACGCTACTCTACACTAAACTACTCTAAGAAGTATGAAATGTGAAAGAAGCAAACAAACGATGAAATAAGAACTAAGCTAGGAACAAAACAAGAATGCTGGAATTTCAGGAATGGAAAACCCCTAAGGGGTGGAGTGAGTGCACACAAGCAAAGAGGTGGGTGTAGAATACATTCTTTAAGCACATGAAGGTGGTGTTTATCAAGCATAGGAAGTGTCTAAATGTTATGGCAAAACCTATCAATCTATTCACCAACTTGGTTGATTAACATTTACATATGCAAGTTGTTTATTTCAGAACCTAAACAAGCATGAGAGGTGTCTAATCATTTTGGCAAAACTCATCAAGTTATAAATTCTATCCTAAACAAGCAAGCATACATTCATGTTTAATCAACACATTGAAATTAAAGCATTCATCCCATTCTCTAATGCATGTATGTACATCTACTCCACCCCCCAAAGGGGATGTAACTACTCACTAAACATTACACTAATTATTAAACTATGGAAAGAAGGCATATTAAAACTAAGCTAGAATTAAAAGACGATTAAACTAAAACATGCATAAACAATAAAAGAAGCATAAAACAAACAATGAAAGAAACACAAAACTTTATTGATAAAATGACTCACATTAAAAGTAGCATCCTCCTACTTTAGTGTGTGCTTCAAGGCCTCACTTCTAGTAGGAAGAATAGCCACTTAAAATATGGAGTGATTACAATAGGAGGTGAAGAGTTCTATTTATAGGCATGGAAAAAGCTAATCCGGGACAATCCCCCGATGTGGGACTAAACCAATACCAAAAATAGCCTAAACAAACATTAATACACGTCCAGGAGAAAACTTGGTGGATTTGGGCCCAAAGTGACCGCCAATTGGCGGTCCAAATTTTCCGGATCGAGTTGAATCTTGTTCTGGGCTTTGCTTGGTGTATTTGGTGGTCTTGGATGCATCTACTTTGTTTATTGGAGCTCCGACCCGAATCCAATTGCGAAAATACTCCCCATGATGGTGTGGAGTATTCTGTTTTGCTCTAGGTCCTTCTGTCTTGCGTTCAGGTCCTTCTCCCTTGCATCTTGGTCCCCAGATCTCACAATCCAGTCCTTTTTCCCAGCTTTTGGGTCCTTTTATGTTTCATCTCTTCAAACCTATTTATTCCTGAAAACTAAACATAAAACTCGTGACATAGCATTGTTTAGGTGAAAGATAATGGATATAAGATACAAATATGAGCATGAAATGATGTCAATCAAATACCCCCACACCTAACTTTTGCTAGTCCCGAGCAAAACAAAGAAAGAGAAAAGCAAACGAAAAACAAGAAATCCTAACTCACTTTCGTAGGAATCACGGTTGCACTTAGCACGTGCAACAAGCCGTTAAACCTCCTTGTCGCCAAGGAGGAGGAGTGTTGTCTCCTGAGGGTTTTCAGCGGATACACCCACAAAATCCGAACAAGATGCGTTAATCAATCTAGCTACACGACTCGTTGGACTTATTTTGTCGATCATGGGATGCGGTAATACTACGGGTCGACTCTATATATGTAATTAGTCCACACACCTAGCCTAATGAGTTATTCGTGAGAGTTAACTAAGGAATTAAGTGAAAGACATGGGCAACCTTAACTTCTAAATGTGATACAATGTGTAAAGTCCATTTTGGTTCTTATTTGACTCCTTTTTTTCTTTTTCTTTTTCTTTTTCTTTTTCTTTTTCTTTGGAGCATTTTATTGGTTGGTGTTTGATTCTCTCAGGATCAGGTTTCGTGCATCATTGCCCATGAGGACTTACACTATCACGTACACCTTCCCCCAAATCTCCACATAGGGCGATCCCTACCACCCGTGTAACGGGAGTTCGGTCGATGCATCCCAAGTCAGATGACTCGAAAGCACCAGGCACAAAGTCCCCTCAGACCTACTTTCCCGAGTGATAGGAGACGTGTGAGAAGAGAGAACACCACTTATTTATTTATCTACATGGGAACCAAAACCCCTACACTTAAGTTTCACAAAAAGAGATTAAGGGCCCTTGACTACGACAAACTTCCTTATACTAACAGACACGAATTATTTGACTCACTAGGTTCAGGGTGGACTTCCTTAAATGTTTGAGTGCTGAAATCCTATGATTACACGCCCCCCGAGGGAAAACCGGGGTGCATCCTAACGACTCGATAAGACCTAAAGCCAGTAAACTAGAAATCCTAATGCATCAGGTTCAAGACAATTTTGGGAGCTTTCTTTTTACTTTGCCTCTCAACGGTTTTGCACATGCTAAACACACGCAAAACCCACAAAACATTTTCTTTCGCAAACACATGAAGATTTTGAAAGAAATGTGAAAATTTTTAAGCACTCGGCAAGCAAAAGAAGACAAGTCACCCAAGGATCATGGCAAGCAGATATATCAATGTTAAATGCGGCATACTAACATGACCCTAGCAGTACACACAAAAGAAAAGAAAACCAATGGAAAAAGACTCGAATATGTACACACGTAAAACACCCCCCCACACCTACTTCATGCATTGTCCTCAATGAATGTGAACAAGATACTACATGGATACATGCATGAAAAAGGAACTATCTCACCAACATGAAGTACAAAGGGACGTTCGGGGTCATGTTGATGGACACAAACCCAAATTCCCTCAAAACCTGTGAGAAGCTGAAGAAGGGAGATAAGTACGTGAAGAAATTGGGGCCCAAGTACACAAGGGTTGGGGCCCACAACAATCGATGCTCACTGAAGGAGTCTTTTATTACACACTTTTTTTTTTTGTTATTTTGTTTTATTTTGTTTTTTTTTTGACAAGATATATACATCAACCAAGATATTCTCATAATCATTTGGTCAAGGAACATCAAATGAGAACATCAAGTCATGAGGACCAGAGACTTGCCGAGATGGGCAAACTCCACTGGTACTCTGAGGTGTCATGAGGGGTGAAAGGTCAAAGCTGAAAGGCTCGAACCCCTCATGATATTGGTTGGGTGTGGGCAACAAAGAATGAAGTTGTGTTGCCTCACTAGGGTTTAATTGCTCATCGAAGAAAACCCTCCAACCAATAGGCGGGTGCATCGGAATGAGTTCCTCAAGCTCATTCGATGGATGCAGCAGACCTGCATCACTAAGAATGGGGCTTCTCCCCAAGTCATCCAACAAGGACCTCCCACCATCATTTAGATCATCAAGCATAAGCTCGGTCATAGGTGGGTCCTTGTTGGAGTCAATATGAAGCTGAAATGGCTCAATGGCCATGGGACATGAGGTAGAGACACCTTCTGGTATAGGCATATGATGAGGTGTCTCACTCTCACTAGTACTCTCAACTGAATCATGAAACGAACACTCCCTTTGGACATTCATGTTCGAGGCCAGCTCACTCTGTTGCATTGCGAAGACAGGCAATGAGTTTTCGCTGGGCCCACGAACATTCTCAACGGGTTGCATTGGGGTGAGGGGTGTTCGTTGATTTTGTGGTGCTTTCTCCAATTAGCGGATGAGATTTAGATTTAAAGGTTCATCCATGGGTTCCTGTTGCCTACCAGAGTTGAACACATGAAACTCGGCACTCATGTTACCGAATGAGAGCTTCATGAGACCATTTCTACAATTAATCAAGGCATTGGAGGTTGCCAGAAATGGTCTACCCAAAATCAAAGGTATTTGAGAGTGGGTGTTCGCAACAGGATTGGTATCGAGGACAACAAAATCGACTGGAAATATAAAATCTCCAACTTTGATAAGCACGTCCTCGATAATCCCCATGGGAATACGAATGGATCTATCCGCCAGTTGGAGGGTGACCTTAGTTGGTTTCAATTCTCCCAAGTTCAACTGTTGATAAACAGAGAATGGGAGGAGGTTGACCGCTGATCCTAAATCAAGCAAAACATTGCTCAGTCTAGTGTCCCCTATCGTACACTGAATAGTAGGACACCCAGGGTCCTTGTATTTTGTGTAGGTGGGATTGGACAAAAGTGAGCTGATATTTGCAGCCAAGAATGCTTTCTTAGGAACATTGGTCTTCCTCTTGGTTGTGCAGAGATCCTTCAACACTTTGGCATATTGAGGTATTTGTTGGATGACTTCCAACAAGGGGATGTTAACCTTTACTTGCTTAAACACCTCTACTATCTTGTCCATGTTGTCACTCTGCTTTTTGTTTAACCTACTTGATAGGGAGCTTTTGGCAGGTAGGTTTTCTGCTGTGCCTGAGAAGAAAGCTTTGGTGTATTACCCTCACCCTCAGCTTCTTCTTCACCACCATTCCCACTGAGGGGCTGCATAGATGGTGGTGGGTGTAGCAAGGAAATGTGATTGTCAACCTGTTTTCCATTCCTTAAGGTCACAATGGAATTGACATGGTGAACAGGTTCCTCCACATGGTTCACTTGCCTCCCCCGAAGTACCACATTCTCATTTTGCGTTTGTTGTTGTTGGTACATGCGGGGGTTAGCCTCAGGCTGGCTAGGAAAAGACCCTCTCTCTCTCTCATGTACAGACTGAGCCAATTGGCCTATCTGAAGCTCTAGAGATTTGATGGTCTGCTGATTTGAAGTGAGAACTTGACTTGTGGACGACATAAAATTTTTCATAGAGTTCTCAAGTCCACGAGTCAAGTTCTCAAGCGAATTAAACCGGGTTTCGAAGTTGTTAGAATTTGGGAAACCTGGTTGGTTGGTGCTTGGAACTTGGGGTTGCTGATAAGATGGTGCATGCATGGGAGGTTGGTGTGATTGGTAAGGTGGTCTAGAGGAGTTTGAAGGACCACCCGGGGCGTTAGTTTGGTTCCATGAAAAATTGGGGTGGTTCCTCCATCCAGGATTATAAGATGATGAGTATGGGTCATTCCTGGCTCTATCATAGACGGCGTTGACACGCTCCATCTCAGGAGGAATGGACTCACACTCGCTTTCTACATGACCTATCCTACCACATGAATGACAGGGAACTGGACCAGATGTAGACATGTGAGGTGCACTTTGTTGGTTTTGGAGCTCAATCGAGTCCATACGGCGCATTAAGGCCGCCATGCGTGCCTCGGTGGCCGTAGTGGTATCGATAGCAAATGCGGTACCCGATCTAGTCAAGTTTGCATTCGCGATCCTCGCTCCTATACTAGATGATGCAGGTGGTTCCCTCACAGTCTCCCACTGCATGGTTTTCTCAGCGAGGTCTTCGAGGAAGGCCCATGCCTCCCTTTCATCCTTTCCCAAGAACTCTCCTTGACACATGGACTCAAGGAGCGTTCTGGACGGGATGTGAAGACCCTCGACACAATCTGACAAAGGCGCCACAACTCAATGCCATGGTGAGGGCATGAGGATAGTAGCTCCTTGAACCTCTCTAGATATGCATGAAATGTCTCGGTCTCATGTTGATAGAACGAATTGATTTCGTTCCTCAATTTTTGAGTCCGATGATTAGGAAAGTACTTCTTGAGGAATGCAGATTGAAACTCATCCCAAGTCCTAAAGGAATTCGCCTGGTTGCTGTACAACCACTTCTTGGCATCATCCTTTAGTGCAAAAGGAACGAGCCTAAGATGGATGGAGTCTGTGCTAAGTTGTTGCAGCTTGAATGATTGATCTCGTTTTATATTTAACCGCAAGTGCATGGCCACGTTGAAGCGGTGGCAAATACGGGTCGTCCACTGGGAGGTGTGTCGACACTTGGTTTATTCGAAGGCGAGAGGTAAAAAGAAGGGAGAAAGATGTATTACACTAATCTAAACTACAAAGCTGAAATGAAATGCAAAGGAAATGAAGATAAGCAATAAAACTAAACCCCAAAGGGGGTAGAGAACTGATGTGAACATAAAGATGTGTGTGTGTGTGTGTTCAATTAAGCTCCTCACAACATGTAGTGCATGAAATCATAAAACTACATCCAATCTTGCCTCTACATGAATTAAGATAAGACTACATCATTAAAACATACAAGACAATGATTGGAATGAAGCTACATGAACTCAAGTATAAAGACTAGACCCTACTATGCCTCTACATGAATTAAGATGACTACATCATTAAAACATACAAGACATTAGCTAAGGAAAAGGCAACAAGAGTACATACACTACAAATTGTGTTTCCAACATTAACTTCATCCATATCCTAACTTTATCATTCCCCATAAAATAGGTCCACTAATCAAAGCATAAGCTAAGCTTCATTCAAGAGCATTAGCATATCAAAGATAAGAGTGGAGACCCATTAGATGGTTATGGAAATCATATAAAGCTCAAGGGATAAAAATAACACACACTTAATACACTACATTATTATATCACATATTTCTCCACCCCCCAAATGGGGATGGAACTACTCACTACTCATTACACTAACTAATTTAGCAAAGGAAAGCATAATACTGAAATGAAATTTATACTACTTAAGCAAGAAATATTAAAGAAGCATAAAACTAAACAAACAAACAAGCATGCAAATGAAAGGAAATTAAACTAAGAGAGAAACAACATCATTAAGAGAAAACTTATATTATTAACTCACTCAATTACAAGTAGCTCTTCCTCCACTAGAGTTTTGCTTCAAGTCTTCACTCTTAGTAGGGAAGATGGCCACCAAGAGGGAGATGGATACAATGGGAGGTGAAGAGTTCTATTTATAAGCATGGAAAAAGCTAATCCGGGACAATCCCCCGATGTGGGACTAAACCAATACCAAAAATAGCATAAACACATGATAATACAAGTCCAGGAAGAATCTTGGCTGATTTGGGCCTAACCAGACCGCCAATTGGCGGTTCCAGACCGCCAATTGGCGGCCTATAAAGCCCAGATCCGGCTGGGTCTTCTGGTGGGCTTGCCTTGGTGTGTTTCTTGGTCTTGGATGCATCTAGCTGGTTTAGTGGAGCTCCGACCCGAATCGAATTGACAAAATACTCCTCATGATGGTGTGGAGTTTCCTGTTTTGCTCTTAGGTCCTTCTGTCTTACGATCAGGTCCTTCCCCCTTGCATCTTGGTCCCCAGGTCTCACAATTAGGTCCTTTTTTCCTGCTTTTGGGTCCTTTCATGGCTCTTCTCTTCAAACCTCTTTATTTCTGAAAACTAAACATAAAACTCGTCACATAGCATTGCCTAGGTGTAAGATAATGGATATAAGGTACAAATATAAGCATGAAATGATGTCAATCAAATACCCCCACACCTAAGTTTTTGCTAGTCTCGAGCAAAACAAAGAAAGGAAAAAGCTTACGAAAAACAAGAAATCCTAACTCACTTTCGTAGGAATCACGGTTGCACTTAGCATGTGCAACAAGCCGTTAAACCTCCTTGTTGCCAAGGAGGAGGAGTGGTGTCTCCTGAGGGTTTTCAGCGGATATACCCACAAAATCCGAACAAGATGCATTAATCAATCTAGCTACACGACTCGTTGGACTTATTTTGTCGATCATGGAATGCGGTAATACTACGGGTCGACTCTATATATGTAATCAGTCCACACACCTAGCCTAATGAGTTATTCGTGAACGTTAACTAAGGAATTAAGTGAAAGACATGGGCAACCTTAACTTCTGAATGTGAAACAAAGTGTAAAGTCCATTTTGGTTCTTATTTGACTCTTCTTTTCTTTTCTTTTTCTTTTTTTTTCTTTTTCTTTTTCTTTGGAGCATATATTGGTTGGTGTTTGATTCTCCCAGGGTCGGGTTTCGTGCATCATTGCCTATGAGGACTTACACTATCACGTACACCTTCCCCCAAATCTCCACATAGGGCGATCCCTACCACCCGTGTAACGGGAGTTCGGTCGGTGCATCCCAAGTCAGATGACTCGAAAGCACCAGGCACAAAGTCCCCTCAGACCTACTTTCCCGAGTGATAGGAGCCGTGCGAGAAGAGAGAACACCACTTATTTATTCATTTATCTACATGGGAACCAAAACCCCTACACTTAAGTTTCACAAAAAGATATTAAGGGCCCTTGACTACAACAAACTTCCTAAATTAACAAACACGAATTATTTGACTCACTAGGTTCAGGGTGGACTTCTTTAAATGTTTGAGCACTGAAACCCACTGATTACTCACCCCCAAGGGAAAACTGGGGTGCATCCTAACGACTCGATAAATCCTAAAACCACGTACTAGATATCCTAATGCATCAAGTTCAAGACAATTTTGGGAGCTTTCTTTTTACTTTGCCTCTCAACGGTTTTGCACATGCTAAACACACGCAAAACCCACAAAACATTTTTTTTCGAAAACACATGAAGATTTTGAAAGAAATGTGAAAATTTTGAAGCACTAGGCAAGCAAAAGAAGACAAGTCACCCAAGGATCATGGCAAGCAGATATATCGATATTAAATGCAGCACACTATCATGACCCTAACAATGCAAACAAAAGAAAACAAAATCAAAGGAAAAAGACTCAACTATGTACACACGTAAAACACCCGCCCACACCTACTTCATGCATTGTCCTCAATGAATGCAAGCAAGATACTACATGGATGCATGCATGAAACAGAAGAGATCTCACCAACGTGAAGTACACAAGGAAGTTCATGGCTATGTTGATGGACACAACCCAACTTCCCTCAAAACCTGTGAGATGCTAAAGAAGGGATACAAATACGTGAAAGAAATGGGGCCCAAATACTCAAGGGTTGGGGCCCACAACAATCGATGCTCACTGAATGAGTTTTTTTTTTTTTTTAACAAACTATGTACAACAATGGGCTCCCATCTTCATATATCAAGGGACATCAAATGGGAACCCACCATCTCTCGAGCCAGAAATGCGCATGCATGGGCTCGCAACATACAAAACAGAATTGCTCGACCACCTGACACCCTTATAAGCATTGTGGTCATTCGATGCCTCTTGAGAGTTAACAAAAGAGGAGGCATGAATGAGAGGTGAACCTCTACCAGGTTGAAGGGTATCAGGTGGTTGATTCTTAACCCACATGGGGTCCTCAGCAGATATAGAATGAAGATCATGTGGCCCAGAGGCCATAAAAAGGGTATCTGGTGGCTTAAAAGCCACGTGATCAAAAGAATGTGGCTCAAGGGCCACATGATCAAAAGAATGTGGCTCAAGGGCCACAAGATCAAAAGAATGTGGCTCAAGGGCCACAAGATCAAAAGAATGTGGCTCTGAGGCCACATGATCAGAACATAAGGCACCTTCTTGTGCCAGCCCAGGTGAAACATCTTCACCACCTTCAGGATCTTCATCGAACAATTCTCTGAAGTACTTGAAGGTGCCCTCAACTTCACTCTCATCCATGCCCTGGATAAGGTTAACCCCAACAGGGTCATTGAAGGCATCCGGCTTCTTGCCAATGGTGAAGATGTTGAAATCAGCGCATTGACTACCATAAGTCAAGCGCATCAGACCATTGCGACAATTGATCAAGGCATTGGAAGTCGCAAGAAATGGTCGCCCCAGAATGACAGGAATTTGTCCAAGTGGGTTTGGCACAGGTTCAGTATCCAAGACAAAGAAGTCGACTGGATAAATGAACTCTCCCACTTTGATCAGCACATCTTCCACCACACCCCTCGGTTTCTTCATAGACCTATCAGCCAATTGAAGAGTGGTCTTTGTTTGTTTGAGGTCTCCAAGACCGAGGTGGACGTAGACAGCATATGGCAGAAGATTAACAGATGCACCAAGGTCCAGCAAGGCTCGGTGTATGGGCACATCACCAATCACACACGAGATAGTAGGACAGCCAGGGTCCTTGTACTTGACTTGCATGGGTTGTGCCAACAAGGAACTCACGTTAGCCGCAAGAAAAGCTTTCTTGGGAACATGAGTTTTTCTCTTCTTAGTGCATAAGTCCTTGAGAACCTTGGCATAAGGTGGCATTTGCTGAATCACCTCCAAAAGAGGGATATTCACCTTAACCTGCCGAAACATCTCAAGCATCTTGTCATGCTGATCAGAGGTTTTCTTTTTAAGGCGCTCAGGGAATGGCGCCTTTGGGGCATAAGGATGCGAAGGCACCCCAGAATTCAGGTCCAAAGAAACATGAGTGGGGACCTCAGAATCTGGTTCCCTCGACACAAGAGGAGACAAGGGGACCTCAAGGTTCGGCCCCTTTGTCGAAGGAAATGTAGAAAGAACCTCAGGATCTGGCTCCTTCCTGGAAGTATTTGTGGAGGGAGCCTCAGGATCCGGCTCCCTCAAAGATGGTGATGACAAGGAAGGCACCCCAATGTGGTTGTCCACCTCCTTACCAGACCTCAAAGTATGAATCACATTAATATGATGAGTCGGTTCAGAGGTAGCATGAGGTAAAGGTGTCCTTCCTTGCGAATGGGTACCCCGGGGATTCACCTAAGGTTGACTCGGGAACTGACCTTTCTCGCGTTCATGGAGTTGATGAGCCAACTGGCTAACCTGCATTTCCAAAGCCTTGACTGTACTTTGCAACGCTTGAAAGGTCGGATCACAAGAAGGGTCCTTAGGGTCAACCCGCTGGGGTGGTGGAGTCTGGTTGGAATAACCCGACGATGAGGCATGAGCATGTTGGTAATTTTGGTGCTGCGACCTTTGATGTGGGGGTTGGTAGGTCGCCGATGGGCGTGGAGGTTGATAAGGTGGAGGTTGAGGTTGAGCGTGCGAGCTTTGACCGTGGCCTCCACTGGACCCCCAAGAGAAGTTAGGATGGTTACGCCATCCCGGGTTATAGGAATGACTGTACGGGTCGTTTCGGGGCCTTTGTTGATACATCGCATTTGCATGCTCAGTATCCCTTGGAGAGTAAGCGCACTCCAAGTCATCATGTCCCGACAATCCACACCTAGTACACCCGGGAGTAGCGACCTGAGCTACAGGAGCTCGGTCCATCTCCAAACTCTCTATCCTACGCATGAGAGCAGCCATTTTCGCTTCAGACGCGATCGATGAGTCAACTTGATAAGATCCAGCTCGACCAGAAGACCTGGCGGCTGGTGGCTCTCTCATGGTATCCCACTCGAAGGTACGTTCAGCCATGGATTCAAAAGTATCCCATGCCTCCTCGATGGGTTTCATTTGGAAGTCACCCTGACACATCGACTCCAACAATGTGCGGGTGTTGTAGTTGATGCCCTCATAAACAATTTGGCACAGCTGCCATAACTCAAATCCATGATGAGGGCACTGCTGGAGAAGGTCCTTGAACCTCTCAAAGAAACCATGAAAAGATTCGGTCTCGGTCTGATACATTTGATGTATCTGGTGCCGTATCTGTTGAGTTTTCCTTTGAGGGAAAAATCTCTTTAGAAAGACGGTCACAAAGTCATCCCAAGACCGAATCGAGCTCGCCGGGAGGCTATACATCCATTTCTTCGCATTATCCTTCAATGCGAACGAAATCATCCTCAACCGGACAGAATCCTCGTCAAGCTGTTGAAGCTTGAACATGGAGCATACTTCCTCGAATTCACGTATAAAAATATACGGATCCTCCTTATTGGCAGTAAAGGTTGGAAGCATGCTCACATACTGAGGTTTCAGCTCATAGTTGTTCCCGCGAGCAGGGGGAACAACTATGCAAGAAGGTTGCGCGGCCCGAACAGGATGGGTCCGCTCCCACAACGTCATCGGCCTATCCTGTCGAGCTAAAGGTGGTGGTGCACCTAGAACTCGATCCTGACCGAATCTCCCTTCCTCTCGAGTCAGAGGAGGAGGAGAAGGAGGTCTACGTGGTGGTGGGAATGGACCGAGGTAGTCCATGTATGGAACCCGGTCTCCCTCGCCACCACGAGATGACTCGCCTTCTTGCTCCAAAGGAGCACGAGGCGGAGATGGTCGATCACCAAGATCTTCCATCTCAGAAATAAGCACTCTCTCGAGTCGAGCGCTCTCACCAGAACGAGCCCAACCTCGCATAAAAATGCTCGACTCGACTATAACAAACACACAACAGAAGGTGTACTAGAGGAGGAGACTATACGTAGAGAATAGATGAGGAGAGGACTCAGGTGAGGAGGGAAGAATCCCTAGAGCTAGCGTGGGTAGTGGGATCAGGAAGAAGCCTAACTAGCAAGCACGGCTCAAACAATGTAAGGCAATGGGTCCTTAAGCTAGACGACGCCTAACTTCGAGGTCCCTAGCCTCGACACGCCTCACCTCCCTACAACGAGGACCACAATGCCCAGCAAGTGATACAAGATCCGGAGATCCAGTACCTCCTACTATCGACAAGGTAGGCAACGCCGATCAGGTCATGACGGTCTCGACTAGATTACTCTCCTAGTGCGTCCGAATTCCTTAGGGCCAATGTCTACTTGCTTTTAGTTAAGGCTTTATTAAGAGTGGTTTTTGGGGCCAAGGAAAGGGTGATGAAATCCCCCACCTTATCTTTTATGGGACAGCCCCTCCTTAGTAGCGATTTGATCCTAGATCTAGCAATCAATCGCTCCAATCAAACGCTCTCTCACTCTTGTCCCGATGCACCTTACTAACTAATGCATGAACGAAACATGCATGAATGAGGGATGTGGGTGCACGTACCTCACGCCAGCAATCAACGACAAAATGTAAAGCAAAGAAAAGACAAATGCATGCAAGGTCTACCAATGGTGCATGACCTAGATGGCAAGAAGTCTAATCTTTTGCTTTGAGTTTTATGGTCCAAGTTGATTAAAGGGGGAGTGATTAATGATCTGGGAGCAAATAAGAAGTCACAGCATGCAAAATTGGGCTCCCAGATAACACAAATTACAACACAAATGACCACAAAAAAATTGGAAGACAGAATCCCTTACCAGGCCGCCAATTGGCGGTTCCAAACCGCTGATTGGCGGTCTGTCGTTGGAGTTGCTTCCTCAAACTTCTCCAGTGGCCTCCCCGTGATCAGAGTGTTCCCTGAAACTAAGAAAAACTGAAAACGAAAAATTAAAAACCCCTCGAATCGTCCAAACCAAGGTCTGGACAGAGCACCTCCCCGGCAACGGCGCCAAAAACTTGATTGATCTCGTTTTATATTTAACCGCAAGTGCACGGCCGCGTTGAAGTGGTGCCAAATACGGGTCGTCCACTGGGAGGTGTGTCGACACTTGGTTTATTCGAAGGCGAGAGGTAAAAAGAAGGGAGAAAGATGTATTACACTAATCTAAACTACAAAGCTGAAATGAAATGCAAAGGAAATGAAGATAAGCAATAAAACTAAACCCCAAAGGGGGTAGAGAACTGATGTGAACATAAAGATGTGTGTGTGTGTGTGTTCAATTAAGCTCCTCACAACATGTAGTGCATGAAATCATAAAACTACATCCAATCTTGCCTCTACATGAATTAAGATAAGACTACATCATTAAAACATACAAGACAATGATTGGAATGAAGCTACATGAACTCAAGTATAAAGACTAGACCCTACTATGCCTCTACATGAATTAAGATGACTACATCATTAAAACATACAAGACATTAGCTAAGGAAAAGGCAACAAGAGTACATACACTACAAATTGTGTTTCCAACATTAACTTCATCCATATCCTAACTTTATCATTCCCCATAAAATAGGTCCACTAATCAAAGCATAAGCTAAGCTTCATTCAAGAGCATTAGCATATCAAAGATAAGAGTGGAGACCCATTAGATGGTTATGGAAATCATATAAAGCTCAAGGGATAAAAATAACACACACTTAATACACTACATTATTATATCACATATTTCTCCACCCCCCAAATGGGGATGGAACTACTCACTACTCATTACACTAACTAATTTAGCAAAGGAAAGCATAATACTGAAATGAAATTTATACTACTTAAGCAAGAAATATTAAAGAAGCATAAAACTAAACAAACAAACAAGCATGCAAATGAAAGGAAATTAAACTAAGAGAGAAACAACATCATTAAGAGAAAACTTATATTATTAACTCACTCAATTACAAGTAGCTCTTCCTCCACTAGAGTTTTGCTTCAAGGCTTCACTCTTAGTAGGGAAGATGGCCACCAAGAGGGAGATGGATACAATGGGAGGTGAAGAGTTCTATTTATAAGCATGGAAAAAGCTAATCCGGGACAATCCCCCGATGTGGGACTAAACCAATACCAAAACTAGCCTAAACACATGATAATACAAGTCCAGGAAGAATCTTGGCTGATTTGGGCTTAACCAGACCGCCAATTGGCGGTTCCAGACCGCCAATTGGCGGCCTATAAAGCCCAGATCCGGCTGGGTCTTCTGGTGGGCTTGCCTTGGTGTGTTTCTTGGTCTTGGATGCATCTAGCTGGTTTAGTGGAGCTCCGACCCGAATCGAATTGACAAAATACTCCTCATGATGGTGTGGAGTTTCCTGTTTTGCTCTTAGGTCCTTCTGTCTTACGATCAGGTCCTTCCCCCTTGCATCTTGGTCCCCAGGTCTCACAATTAGGTCCTTTTTTCCTGCTTTTGGGTCCTTTCATGGCTCTTCTCTTCAAACCTCTTTATTTCTGAAAACTAAACATAAAACTCGTCACATAGCATTGCC
The DNA here is from genome assembly GCA_963682175.1 of Triglochin maritima. Classification (NCBI taxonomy): domain Eukaryota; kingdom Viridiplantae; phylum Streptophyta; class Magnoliopsida; order Alismatales; family Juncaginaceae; genus Triglochin; species Triglochin maritima. The sequence continues at coordinate 24,809,838 of OY821781.1, read as the reverse complement.
TAGGTGTAAGATAATGGATATAAGGTACAAATATAAGCATGAAATGATGTCAATCAATGAACATAGCACAGACCTCCTCAAATTCCCTGAGAAAGATATAGGGGTCACCTTTCCCAGTGAAATGAGGGAGCATGGAAATGAATTGAGGCTTAACCTCAAAATGGTTCCCATTAGCCTCTGGTAATACGATGCATGAGGGTAGAGCTGTACGGCTCGGGTAGCATCGATCACGTAGAGGTATGGGAACGACAACTGGGAGCACTGGTCGAACAGGTGGGTCCAGCAATTGATCCTCCTCACGGAAATTAGCAGCCATTGGACCCGAACTACGTGCGACACGAGAGGAGGGAGGTGTCGAGAAATCGATGACCGAAGCCGGATTGACAACGCTCCTCGTCAAATGACCACTCTCGTCTCGTGTCCACGAAAGCATGCACAAAGGTGCACACACAAACCACAACTCTTTTTTTTCTTCAAATGAAGAATGTACGTAGAAGAGAAGACGAGGGAACACAGGAGAGAAAGAATGACTCAGGAGAGAAAGGAAGAAGTCCTTAAGCTACGGCGGATGGGTACAGGTAGAAGCACACAAGCAAACAAGGCTCAAACAATCCTAAGGTCGCTATAGGTCCTTACAGCTAGACGACGCCTAACTGCGAGGTCACACGGCCTCAACACGCCTCACCTCCCTACAACGAGGACCACAAAGCCCAGCAAGTGAGCCAAGATCCGGGGATCTCGTCTCTCCTACTATCGACAAAGTGGGCAACGCCGATCAGGTCATGACGGTCGGGACCGGATCACTCTCCTAATGCGTCCAAGATCCTTAGGGCCAATGTCTACTTGATTTTAAAATTAGGCTCTTGATTAGTGTGGTTTTTGGGGCGAAGGAAAGGGTGATGAAATCCCCCACCTTATCTTTTACGGGACAGCCCCTCCTTAGTAGCGTTTTGGAGTCCTAAATCTAGCAATCAACTCTCCAAACAACGCTCAACTCACACTTGTTGCAATGCACTTCCTACTAACTAATGCATGTTCATACGAAATGCATGAATGAGAGTAGAAGGTGCGTACCTCACGCCAGCTCTCAGCAACAGAAAATAAAGCTAAGATAAAAGACAATCTAAATGCCTAAGTCACATACATGATGCATGGCCTAAACAAAAATAATGCCTAATCTTTTGCTTTGAGTTTTAGGGTCCAAGTTGCTTAAAGGAGGTTGATTATGGATCTGGGAACAAACTATAAGTCAAAACATGCCAAATTAAATCCCAGATCACTACATCAATTATGAAAACTGACCAAAGAAATAAGAGAGCAAACAGAGCTTACCAGACCGCCAATTGGCGGTCTCAGGCCGCTGATTGGCGGTCTACAGTGCTCAGCTTGCTTCAAAACTTCTTCAGGTGCTCCTCCTGACCACTCCAAGTCTCCTGAAACAAAGACAAACTACAAAACAAAAATTAAATCCACTTGAATCGTCCAAACAAGAGTCTGGACTGGCACCTCCCCGGCAACGGCGCCAAAAACTTGTTGAACGATTTATTTTAAACCGCAAGTGCACGGCCGCGATGAAGCGGTGGCAAGTACGGGTCGTCCTCAGGGAGGTGAGCAGCCTCTTGTTTGCACGAAATCAAGTGGCGAAAAATAGGGGGAGAAAGTTGTTTACGCTACTCTACACTAAACTACTCTAAGAAGTATGAAATGTGAAAGAAGCAAACAAACGATGAAATAAGAACTAAGCTAAGAACAAAACAAGAATGCTGGAATTTCAGGAATGGAAAACCCCTAAGGGGTGGAGTGAGTGCACACAAGCAAAGAGGTGGGTGTAGAATACATTCTTTAAGCACATGAAGGTGGTGTTTATCAAGCATAGGAAGTGTCTAAATGTTATGGCAAAACCTATCAATCTATTCACCAACTTGGTTGATTAACATTTACATATGCAAGTTGTTTATTTCAGAACCTAAACAAGCATGAGAGGTGTCTAATCATTTTGGCAAAACTCATCAAGTTATAAATTCTATCCTAAACAAGCAAGCATACATTCATGTTTAATCAACACATTGAAATTAAAGCATTCATCCCATTCTCTAATGCATGTATGTACATCTACTCCACCACCCAAAGGGGATGTAACTACTCACTAAACATTACACTAATTATTAAACTATGGAAAGAAGACATATTAAAACTAAGCTAGAATTAAAAGACGATTAAACTAAAACATGCATAAACAATAAAAGAAGCATAAAACAAACAATGAAAGAAACACAAAACTTTATTGATAAAATGACTCACATTAAAAGTAGCATCCTCCTACTTTAGTGTGTGCTTCATGGCCTCACTTCTAGTAGGAAGAATAGCCACTTAAAATATGGAGTGACTACAATAGGAGGTGAAGAGTTCTATTTATAGGCATGGAAAAAGCTAATCCGGGACAATCCCCCGATGTGGGACTAAACCAATACCAAAAATAGCCTAAACAAACATTAATACACGTCCAGGAGAAAACTTGGTCGATTTGGGCCCAAAGTGACCGCCAATTGGCGGTCTTGGACCGCCAATTGGCGGTCTTGGACCGCCAATTGGCGGTCCAAATTTTCCGGATCGAGTTGAATCTTGTTCTGGGCTTTGCTTGGTGTATTTGGTGGTCTTGGATGCATCTACTTTGTTTATTGGAGCTCCGACCCGAATCCAATTGCTAAAATACTCCCCATGATGGTGTGGAGTATTCTGTTTTGCTCTTAGGTCCTTCTGTCTTGCGTTCAGGTCCTTCTCCCTTGCATCTTGGTCCCCAGATCTCACAATCCAGTCCTTTTTCCCAGCTTTTGGGTCCTTTTATGTTTCATCTCTTCAAACCTATTTATTCCTGAAAACTAAACATAAAACTCATGACATAGCATTGTTTAGGTGAAAGATAATGGATATAAGATACAAATATGAGCATGAAATGATGTCAATCAGTCGCACAAGCTCAGGCGGAGGAGGCTGCGTCGGCGTGAGGTGTGAGGCGGTCCAGGCGGGAGAGGTGCGGAGTTGAGTGCATGAGGAGATCACCGGAGGCGGCGTGCGCGAGCGGTGCTCCGGCTTTGTTCGTCGCTCTCGTGAGGTATGCTGCTCCTTAGTGTGGTTTTCTTGCTCCCCAAGCGTGGGGGAGGTGTTGGTCGGTCGGGGAGGGGTCGGAGACCTCTCCGGCGGCGTGTTTCTTCGTAAAACCTCGGCTGGCGCGAGGTTGAAGACGACCAACGGTCGACCGGCTCCTTCGGGCGGTCGACCGAACGTAGTGTTTTGCCCGACTTTAACCTTCACCGGTTGGACTATGCCATGTGGCGGTCGACCGGTAGTGCGTATTTGCTGGTGAGTTGGGACTGCCTGTTGTGTTTCGGTCGACCGGAGTCTTGTGTTCGGTCGATCGGAACTTAAGTGTACTGGTTATTATTGCATGTTTGTTCGACCGTTTGTATGATGCGTTCGACTGTTATATGACGTAGAGATGTAGGTTGACCCTAACTGTTATCGGTCGACCGGGACCCCTGAGTCGGTCGACCGTTGGATTAAAAGATTGAAAATGGTGTACTGTTAGTTTTTGGTCGACCGGGACCCCTGAGTCGGTCGACCGATAGGATGATTTGAATGTTGACCAGACTCCGGATTTTGACCTCATTCGGTCGACCGGTTTTAGACCTTTGTTCGACCGTTGGGGGGTTCTGTTGTGAGCGCAGCGGTAGACCGTTTTATTAATCCGGTCGACCGATTCCTTTCTGGAACCGGTCGACCAAATCACCTCTTCCGGTCGACCGTTTGGGCCCAAGACAGAATTCCTGGTTCCCATTTTGAACGCCAACTTTGTCCACGGAAACCCGTGTCCTCGCCTTGTGCGTGAGCCGGGAGGTGACGGTGGGCGCGTGATGCGTGCCTGCCCAGGGACCGCCGTTGGGAAGGGTGTGGGTGTTCGGGACGCGTCAGTTCCAAGTATGGAGCGTGACAATTGTGATGGATTGATTGGACTTATTGTAGTATAGCAGGCCTGAGGGATCGCGGATCCCAGTGTTGATGTTGTGCGGGCACGCAACTGGCGTTGGGTGAGGTGACTACCGGCCCACGGGCTACGGAGGTCGCTGCCCTGCTTTTATAGCGGCGCGGTTGGTGTTTGCGGCTCGAGGAGCCTGATGACCTGGCAGACTTCGGTCTGGTTTTGTCTGATACTGTGCCGGACTGTTGTGATGGACCACCGATGCTGTGCCGGTTATGCCGCCGAGGTTGTGCCGGCGATGGTGATTGTTGGGCCGAGGCTGTTCCGGCTATGTTATTTTCCTCGGCTGGGCACCTACCGAGATGTTGTTGTTATACCTTCCGGGCGACGGCCCCGTTGGTCCCTGTGGCTCCGACCACTGAGATTTGCAGATCTGTATTCTATCGGCCCGCAGGCGTGACAGAGGCTCCCTGTCGAACCCTTGAGTAGTGTAGCTGCGTGTGGGGGGTGCGATGTCGCGTGCTGTAAGACTGCATGTGCCTGCAGTAGGTCTCCTTGGGAGACTCGTTGTTGATTGTCGGACTGATGTCCTGTTTTACCCTTCGGGGGAACTGTTTTCCATTTCTGTCGATGCCATGACATGCTACTAGTATGATAGGTTCATTGTGTAATGCATGCATATATAGGTGAGTTGGCATACGGGGTTTCCTTCTGGAAACTCAGGCATTGCTGTTATATATTTTCAGGACCGCAGTAGGTCCAGTGGGGTGGTGATCGGCGGGCGCGCGCGTTTGGAGTCGGATCCTCTAGTCAGACCACTGAGGTCCACATGATTACGTTTATCTTCCCTTGTCGTTTTGTTGTAATCATGTATTCATTTTGGCAAACTCTGATGTATTATGGTGCACCGCTTTATTGTTATGAGAAGTAACAGTCTCGCCTTGACTATTGTGCTCTTTGTCTTGATTATGAATTTTTAAATTTTTCGCTGTTTCGGGATGTTACAACTTGGTATCAGAGCGGTCGATTCCGATGCGGTTCCCAATGAAATCACCCTTGTAGTAATAGGATTCATGCATTTTATCTTTTAGCATGCATACATGGCTGAAGTTGTGATTGTTTCTCTTATCAGATGGCACCTAAGCGCGTGAGGAGTTCTACACGCGATCGTAATTCCAGTGACGACACATCTGGTGCTCATTGGGACAGGTTGGGTGAGTTTCTGGAGCGTCAGGCAGCTCAGAGCGCCCAGGGCGGAGTGGGAGCTGAGCACGATCGGTTCATGCGTCAGCACCCGCCGACTTTTGACGGCAGGAGGGCCCCGGAGGTTGCAGAGGACTGGATCTTCCGGATGGAGAAGATCTTCCGTGCTATTGGAGTAGCACCTGAGAGGATGGTGGAGCTGGCCACCTATGTGTTTGACGGCGAGGCCGCCAACTGGTGGAGGTCCACGTCCACAGTTCTGTTTGATGACCGTGTGGATGTCAGCTGGGAGGAGTTCTTAGAGGTATTTCATGAGCAGTACTTCCCCCAGCATGTCTGGGATCAGAAGAGGGAGGAGTTCATGTCGCTGGAGCAGAAGGACATGACACTGACAAGCTACATCAGCAGGTTCAACGCTTTGGAGCGTTACTGCCCTGAGATTTGTGTGACCCCAGAGCAGCGGGCGAGGAAGTTCGTGAAGGGACTGAGGCAGCCGCTTCGTTCTCGGGTGATCAACAGCATGCCGCGGACCCTTGCAGATGCGGTGAAGCATGCTACAATCATCGAGCAGGACCAGAGAGAGTGTAATCAGGAGGCGCGGAAGGCACCAGTGAGCACTGTTAGTAGAGTAGCTGGTCGTGGGGCAGGAAACCCGGGCAAGAGGCCCAGGTTCGATGGAGGAGGAGCACGTCAGTCAGGAGCGTGCACTTACTGCGGGAGGTTCCACCCAGGGCAGGAGTGTCCCCGTCGGACTGGAGCGTGCATGGGTTGTGGTCAGATGGGGCATTTCGTCCGTGATTCTCCTCAGAGGCAGGGAGAGCCGAGCAGGAGGCCAGGACCACCAGCAGAGGGCAGAGGCGGAGGCAGCCGGTCAGTTGTCCCACCGGGCCAGAGCAGGAGGACCGGGCGGGTCTTCACTATCCAGGCTGAGGAGGCGAGGGACTCCAACACCGTCGTGGAAGGTACGCTTTCAGTTTCTGGTTCTGTAGCGCGCGTGTTGTTTGATTGTGGCGCCACTCACTCCTTCATTTCGGAGAAGTTTGCTGGCGAGTTGGGTCGGACCCCTGTGCTGCTGACTGATGTTTTGGAGGTCCGCACGCCCATGGGTGAGGTGGGCACTGTGGGGAGCTTTTTCCCCGGCACCACAGTTGTTTCGGGAGACCATGATTTTCCGGCAGATCTGGTCTTGTTACCGATGGTAGACTTCGACGTCATACTGGGGATGAACTGGCTGTCACGGTACGACGTGCGGGTCTTTTGCCGTGAGAAGAAGATCCTGATTCCGATGGAGGGCGTGCCATATGTTCTGATCAGAGGTGCGAGGAGCAGAGGGGGTCGTCTGATTGTGTCTGCGGTTAAGGCACAGAGACTGATACAGCAGGGATGCCGAGCATTTGTGGCCACGCTGGTAGTTCCTGATCCTGAGACGAGGGGGCTGGAGGACATAGAGATTGTGCAGGAGTTTCCGGATGTGTTTCCAGCAGAGATTCCAGCGTTACCGCCGCACCGAGAGATCGAGTTCAGCATCGAGTTGGTTGCGGGTACGACACCTCAGTCGAAGGCACCTTATCGGATGGCACCGTACGAGGCGTTGTACGGGAGGCCTTGCAGATCACCGGTATGCTGGAGTGAGGTGGGCGAGAGGCAGTTAGTGGGGCCTGAGATTGTGCAGATGTACTCAGAGAAGGTGGATGTGATCAGGAGGAGGCTGGCCACAGCACAGAGCAGGCAGAAGAGTTATGCTGATCGACGCAGACGGATGTTGAATTTTGAGGTGGGCGATCACGTGTTTCTGAAGATTTCCCCAGCCAGAGGTGTGATGAGGTTTGGGAAGAAGGGGAAGCTCAGTCCGAGATATGTTGGACCGTTTGAGATCCTCGACCGAGTTGGAGAGGTTGCCTACCGGATTGCATTGCCGCCACAGTTTTCGGGTCTGCATAATGTCTTCCATGTGTCGATGCTGAGGAAGTATGTGGCAGATCCGTCGCACGTTATTGAGATAGCGGTGCCAGAGATTCAGGAGGACTTGTCGCTCGAGGAGAGGCCAGTCGAGATTGTTGATCGCATGGATCATCAGCTCAGGAGGAGGACCATTCCGATGGTAAAGGTCAGGTGGCAGCATCACAGTGAGCTCGAGGCCACTTGGGAGATCGAGGAAGATGTCAGAAGGCAGTATCCAGAGCTTTTCGGTGAGTGTTGCTTGATTTTGGGACGAAATCCTTTTAAGTTGGGTGGATTGTTAGATCCCTAACCTAGGGTTAGTGGACTAATGATGTTTAAAGTGTGGTTTGCATGGGGAAGTGAGTGTGCAGGAGTTGCATGGGAAGGTGAAGGGTGGGGTACTGTAGCATCCGAGTTTTAAATAGGGCTCTTCTCTATTCTTCTTCTTCTTCTTTCATCTCCTTCCTCATTTCTTCTTCCTTCATTCTCACCAAACACACACCTTCTTCCTCAGTCGCTCAAGCTCAGGCGAAGGAGGCTGCGTCGGCGTGAGGCGGTCCAGGCGGGAGAGGTGCGTTGTTGAGCGCACGAGGAGATCACCAGAGGCGGCGTGCGCGAGCGGTGCTCCGGCTTTGTTCGTCGCTCTCGTGAGGTATGCCGCTACTTAGTGTGGTTTTCTTGCTCCCCAAGCGTGGAGGAGGTGTTGGTCGGTCGGGGAGGGGTCGGAGACCTCTCCGGCGGCGTGTTTCTTCGTAAAACCTCGGCTGGCGCGAGGTTGAAGACGACCAACGGTCGACCGGCTCCTTCGGGCGGTCGACCGAACGTAGTATTTTGCCCGACTTTAACCTTCACCGGTCGGACTATGCCGTGTGGCGGTCGACCGGTAGTGCGTATTTGCTGGTGAGTTGGGACTGCCTGTTGTGTTTCGGTCGACCGAAACTTAAGTGTACTGGTTATTATTGCATGTTTGTTCGACCGTTTGTATGATGCGTTCGACCGTTATATGACGTAGAGATGTAGGTTGACCCTAACTGTTATCGGTCAACCGGGACCCCTGAGTCGGTCGACCGTTGGATTAAAAGATTGAAAATGGTGTACTGTTAGTTTTCGGTCGACCGGGACCCCTGAGTCGGTCGACCGATAGGATGATTTGAATGTTGACCAGACTCCGGATTTTGACCTCGTTCGGTCGACCGGTTTTAGACCTTTGTTCTACCGTTGGGGGGTTCTGTTGTGAGCGCAGCGGTAGACCGTTTTAGGAATCCGGTCGACCGATTCCTTTCTGGAACCGGTCGACCGAATCACCTCTTCCGGTCGACCGTTTGGGCCCAGGACAGAATTCCTGGTTCCCATTTTGAACGCCAACTTTGTCCACGGAAACCCTTGTCCTCGCCTTGTGCGTGAGCCGGGAGGTGACGGTGGGCGCGTGATGCGTGCCTGCCCAGGGACCGCCGTTGGGAAGGGTGTGGGTGTTCGGGACGCGTCAGTTCCAGGTATGGAGCGTGACAATTGTGATGGATTGATTGGACTTATTGTAGTATAGCAGGCCTAAGGGATCGCGGATCCCAGTGTTGATGTTGTGCGGGCACGCAACTGGCGTTGGGTGAGGTGACTACCGGGCCACGGGCTACGGAGGTCGCTGCCCTGCTTTTATAGCGGCGCGGTTGGTGTTTGCGGCTCGAGGAGCCTGATGACCTGGCAGACTTCGGTCTGGTTTTGTCCGATACTGTGCCGGACTGTTGTGATGGACCACCGATGTTGTGCCGGTGATGCCGCCGAGGTTGTGCCGGCGATGGTTATTGTTGGGCCGAGGCTGTTCCGGCTATGTTGTTTTCCTCGGCTGGGCACCTACCGAGATGTTGTTGTTATAACTTCCGGGCGACGGCCCCGTTGGTCCCTGTGGCTCCGACCACTGAGATTTGCAGATCTGTATTCTATCGGCCCGCAGGCGTGACAGAGGCTCCCTGCCGAACCCTTGAGTAGTGTAGCGGCGTGTGGGGGGTGCGATGTCGCGTGCTGTAAGACTGCATGTGCCTGCAGTAGGTCTCCTTGGGAGACTCGTTGTTGATTGTCGGACTGATGTCCTGTTTTACCCTTCGGGGGAACTGTTTTCCATTTCTGTCGATGCCATGGCATGCTACTAGTATGATAGGTTCATTGTGTAATGCATGCATATATAGGTGAGTTGGCATACGGGGTTTCCTTCTGGAAACTCAGGCATTGTTGTTATATATTTTCAGGACCGCAGTAGGTCCAGTGGGGTGGTGATCGGCGGGCGCGCGCGTTTGGAGTCGGATCCTCTAGTCAGACCACTGAGGTCCACATGATTACGTTTATCTTCCCTTGTCGTTTTGTTGTAATCATGTATTCATTTTGGCAAACTCTGATGTATTATGGTGCACCGCTTTATTGTTATGAGAAGTAACAGTCCCGCCTTGATTATTGTGCTCTTTGTCTTGATTATGAATTTTTAAATTTTCCGCTGTTTCGGGATGTTACAACTTGGTATCAGAGCGGTCGATTCCTATGCGGTTCCCAATGAAATCACCCTTGTAGTAATAGGATTCATGCATTTTATCTTTTAGCATGCATATATGGCTGAAGTTGTGATTGTTTCTCTTATCAGATGGCACCTAAGCACGTGAGGAGTTCTACACGCGATCGTAATTCCAGTGACGACACATCTGGTGCTCATTGGGACAAGTTGGGTGAGTTTCTGGAGCGTCAGGCAGCTCAGAGTGCCCAGGGCGGAGTGGGAGCTGAGCACGATCGGTTCATGCGTCAGCACCCGCCGACTTTTGACGGCAGGAGGGCCCCGGAGGTTGCAGAGGACTGGATCTTCCGGATGGAGAAGATCTTCCGTGCTATTGGAGTAGAACCTGAGAGGATGGTGGAGCTGGCCACCTATGTGTTTGACGGCGAGGCCGCCAACTGGTGGAGGTCCACGTCCACAGTTCTGTTTGATGACCGTGTGGATGTCAGCTGGGAGGAGTTCTTAGAGGTGTTTCATGAGCAGTACTTCCCCCAGCATGTCAGGGATCAGAAGAGGGAGGAGTTCATGTCGCTGGAGCAGATGGACATGACACTGACAAGCTACATCAGCAGGTTCAACGCTTTGGAGCGTTACTGCCCTGAGATTTGTGTGACCCCAGAGCAGCGGGCGAGGAAGTTCGTGAAGGGACTGAGGCAGCCGCTTCGTTCTCGGGTGATCAACAGCATGCCGCGGACCCTTGCAGATGCGGTGAAGCATGCTACAATCATCGAGCAGGACCAGAGAGAGTGTAATCAGGAGGCGCGGAAGGCACCAGTGAGCACCGTTAGTAGAGTAGCTGGTCGTGGGGCAGGAAACCCGGGCAAGAGGCCCAGGTTCGATGGAGGAGGAGCACGTCAGTCACGAGCGTGCACTTACTGCGGGAGGTTCCACCCAGGGCAGGAGTGTCCCCGTCGGACTGGAGCGTGCATGGGTTGTGGTCAGATGGGGCATTTCGTCCGTGATTCTCCTCAGAGGCAGGGAGAGCCGAGCAGGAGGCCAGGACCACCAGCAGTGGGCAGAGGCGGAGGCAGTCGGTCAGTTGTCCCACCGGGCCAGAGCAGGAGGACCGGGCGGGTCTTCACTATCCAGGCTAAGGAGGCGAGGGACTCCAACACCGTCGTGGAAGGTACGCTTTCAGTTTCTGGTTCTGTAGCGCGCGTGTTGTTTGATTGTGGCGCCACTCACTCCTTCATTTCGGAGAAGTTTGCTGGCGAGTTGGGTCGGACCCCTGTGCTGCTGACTGATGTTTTGGAGGTCCGCACACCCATGGGTGAGGTGGGCACTGTGGGGAGCTTTTTCTCCGGCACCACAGTTGTTTCGGGAGACCATGATTTTCCGGCAGATCTGGTCTTGTTACCGATGGTAGACTTCGACGTCATACTGGGGATGAACCGGCTGTCACGGTACGACGTGCGGGTCTTTTGCCGTGAGAAGAAGATCCTGAATCCGATGGAGGGTGTGCCAGATGTTCTGATCAGAGGTGCGAGGAGCAGAGGGGGTCGTCTGATTGTGTCTGTGGTTAAGGCACATAGACTGATACAGCAGGGATGCCGAGCATTTGTGGCCACGCTGGTAGTTCCTGATCCTGAGACGAGGGGGCTGGAGGACATAGAGATTGTGCAGGAGTTTCCGGATGTGTTTCCAGCAGAGATTCCAGCATTATCGCCGCACCGAGAGATCGAGTTCAGCATCGAGTTGGTTGCGGGTACGACACCTCAGTCGAAGGCACCTTATCGGATGGCACCGTACGAGGCGTTCTACGGGAGGCCTTGCAGATCACCGGTATGCTGGAGTGAGGTGGGCGAGAGGCAGTTAGTGGGGCCTGAGATTGTACAGATGTACTCAGAGAAGGTGGATGTGATCAGGAGGAGGCTGGCCACAGCACAGAGCAGGCAGAAGAGTTATGCTGATCAACGCAGACGGATCTTGAATTTTGAGGTGGGCGATCACGTGTTTCTGAAGATTTCCCCAGCCAGAGGTGTGATGAGGTTTGGGAAGAAGGGGAAGCTCAGTCCGAGATATGTTGGACCGTTTGAGATCCTCGACCGAGTTGGAGAGGTTGCCTACCGGATTGCATTGCCGCCACAGTTTTCGGGTCTGCATAATGTCTTCCATGTGTCGATGCTGAGGAAGTATGTGGCAGATCCGTCACACGTTATTGAGATAGCGGTGCCAGAGATTCAGCAGGACTTGTCGCTCGAGGAGAGGCCAGTCGAGATTGTTGATTGCATGGATCATCAGCTCAGGAGGAGGACCATTCCGATGGTAAAGGTCAGGTGGCAGCATCACAGTGAGCGCGAGGCCACTTGGGAGATCGAGGAAGATGTCAGAAGGCAGTATCCAGAGCTTTTCGGTGAGTGTTGCTTGATTTCGCGACGAAATCCTTTTAAGTTGGGTTGATTGTTAGATCCCTAACCTAGGGTTAGTGGACTAATGATGTTTAAAGTGTGGTTTGCATGGGGAAGTGAGTGTGCAGGAGTTGCATGGGAAGGTGAAGGGTGGGGTACTGTAGCATCCGAGTTTTAAATAGGGCTCTTCTCTCTTCTTCTTCTTCTTTCATCTCCTTCCTCATTTCTTCTTCCTTCATTCTCACCAAACACCACCCTTCTTCCTCAGTCGCTCAAGCTCAGGCAGAGGAGGCTGCGTCGGCGTGAGGTGTGAGGCGGTCCAGGCGGGAGAGGTGCGTTGTTGAGCGCACGAGGAGATCACCGGAGATAGAGAGAGAAGGTGTTCCCCCGCCTTCTCATCTTCCCACTCCTCATTCCCATCTCTTTATCCTCTCTCTTCTTCTCCTTCTCCCCCTCTCGCTCCTCTATTCCTTCTCTCCTTGTAAGGATAACGAGAGAAGGATAGGGTAAATGGGAGATGTAGAAGGAGAAGAGGTAAGAGGAGAGAGAGAGGAAAATAGGGAAGAAAAAGAGAGAAGGAAGAGGGAGTGAGAAGGAGAATAGGGAAGGAGAGAGCAAATGAGAGAGAAAGAGAGAGAAGCTCTAGGGTGGCATGGGGGAATTTTTGGTTTCCTAGGTCATTTCTTCACGTTTTTTTCATTTCTACCACTGGTTTCTCAATCAAATGGAGCATTTGGCGTGCTCTAGCACTAATTTAGGGTTGTTGGAGGAGGATGGCACCCTTGAGCCTCCTCCAACAGCAAAAACAATCCATGGAGAGGTGGCTTCCCGAAGTTCTGAGATGGGTTCACCTAGTGTTGGGGAGAAGCTGAAACCTAAGAGATGGTCCGAGTTGTTTGTGGAGGGTGTCAAGACAAAGGGCAAGACAACTCTAGAGTTCGTTCAGCTGGAGATACAAGATGGAGTCAAGGTTGCGGTGTGCACTAAGCAACAAGTGGTGGCTGCTCTATAATGTTGGGATAAGGTTCTCTTTGGTTATTTTGTGGAGTTTAAACCCCATTTACCAATTCTCGAAAGGTACCTCAACAAGATTTGAGAGTTACATGGAGGATCAGAGGTGATTCACCGCCGGAATGGGTTCCTACTTTTTTGGTTCTCACTAGAAGAAGACCGACAGCATGTGCTTGAGCGTGGATCTTGGTTCGTGAGGGGAACCCCCTTAGTAGTCCAGCAATGGACGCTTGAAAGGCTCATGGAGAGAAGTAAAATTTCATCCATTCCGATATGGATAAGGCTGCCGGAGCTAGACCTTCGGTTTTGTTCACCGGAGATCCTGAGTACAATTGCTAGTGTTCTTGGAAAGCCATAATACATGAATGATAATACGGCTTTGGGAAGGAGGTTATCTTATGCAAGAGTTTGCGTCGAGAATGAAGGAACTTTTGAGTATCCTAAGTTTGGGATGATTCAAATTGAAGGGGGTGCTTCGACGAAGGTGGACATCGAGTATGAGTGGAAACCGGGGTGTTGTGAAACTTGCTTGGAGGTCGGGGACAAGCTAGCCCATTGCCCATGAAGGCCAAGGGAGAAGGATGTAGTGGCTGAGAGAGTGATAGCAAAATCTATACGAAAGAACCACGAATTGGTGCAACTTGGTCAGAGAGGATGGCCAAAGAAGCATGGCAAAGGAAAAGGAGACGATTTGTTAGAGGCAAAGGGCGGAGAGAGCCCTGGAAATATTGTTCATGAGCTTTAGCATGGTGAGGCTGTGGAGGAGCAAGAAGATGGTTTGGAGGCACAAGGCCAGGCCATAACGGAGTTGGTGCTCATAACGGAGGAGGAGGCTCAAACGGTAATGGGGAGCCTTGGTACGGAGTTGGTAAGGGCTGAGCCAACGGAAAAGCAACAAAGTTTGTTAGAGCAAGAAGCAGTCCGAGGTCAGATTGATAGTGGAGTGTGATTGAATGCACCAACCATGGAGGTGTTTCCTCCTTTGGCGCGGACAAAGGTTGCTGCAAAAAAGGTGCAAGTAGCAGATGCTATGACCAAGAGGGGGAGCAATCAATTACTGGACAACAACTTGGAGTGGATCATAAACAAGTTTCTGCTGGGGAGGGTCTTAGAGGGGTGTCTTTTGCTCCAATAGAGGGAAAGTTGGTTGAAGAGTTGCAAGGTGGGAACAAGCTTTGGGTTTCAAGGCCAGCATATGACGTGCAAGCGGGAAAACAAGTTGGGGGTTGTGGGGAGCCAAATCGGAATGGGCTCTTGCTTAAAGGGGCTTAGGTAGATTTGAAGCTCTTGCTTACTTTGAAGGAGGAAGGGGGAAGAAGAAATTGCAACCGAGGAAATAGATGTACGAAGCACAATTGAAGATCCCTTTCAGCGTGTGGGTGGGAAGAAGTGGAATGGCAGCAAGGCTTTATCCCCACCACCTCCGGTGGATCTTGAAGTACTATCTCCACAACCCAAGGCGGTAAGGGATGACAGTCCCATATTGCAAAATCATGAATGTACGTGTGGAATGTGCACATCGTAAATCTCCCTGCCTGTGTGCACATGATTAGGGGTAGAATAAACGAGGCAAAGTCGAACAATGTGTGCCTCCTCGAACATAAGGTGAAGCTTAAGAAGTTGGAGCACTTCTGGAAAGCAATTTGGGGGCACAACTGGCCATCAAACAATTTGGTAATAAACACTGGGAGAATTCTGGACTTGTGGATTGAGCTGAAGGTGGATCTGAAGGTGACTTATGAAACCACACAAATACTACAGCTAGAGGGTAGTGAGAAAAGGAACGGGAAGAACTTGGTTATCACGGCGGTCTATGCTGAAAATGGGCACTTGGAAGAGAGTTCGCTTTGGTATGTTCTTATCCGAGCAACACCTCCAGACTCAACACCTTGGATGGTTTGAGGTGACTTCAATTACATTAGGAATGCACATGAGAGGAAGGAGGTGAGGGTTTAAACCCGGTGGCTATGGATGAACTCAATGCTTGTGTAGACCGACTTAAGCTTTTGGAGGTTCCTTCAACGGGTGGCGAGTTTACATGGTCAAATTCTTTGCATAGGGAGTCATGCATTGAGACGCACATTGATAGAATTCTCATGTCTCATGCAAGGCTTGAGGCTCTCCCTGATTCGTTCTATGTTATGGGGGATAGGGATTTGAGAGATCACTCGATGCTCATCATGGCCATGGAGAAAGGGGGACATCAAAAGAAGCAGATGTTTAGGTTCGTAAATTTCTGGGCTGAGCATGAGAAGTTTAAGGATGTGGTGAAGGAGGCGTGGGCTAAAAGGGTGATAGGAACTCCCATGTTTAGATTGATGGCAAAGCTAAGTGAGGCGAAGGAGGCAATAAAGAAGTGGAGTGAGGAGACATTTGGCAACATTGAAAGGAGAGCAAGCAAAGCCCAGCTCTCTCTTGCTGAAATCATGAAACAAATGGAGGAATACCTGAGCAATGAGAGCCTACTTCAGCATGAGGGTTCTTGTAAGGTGGAACTCGACCGAGCCTTGGTGAGGGAGGAGGCTCTTTTGAGGAAGAAATCAAGGGTACGATGACTACGTGAAGGTGACCAAAACTCGAGATTTTTCCATGCTTCTCTTAGAGTGAGGAGAGAAACGAACACTGTGAGGAGAGTGAGTGAGGAGGGGGTGGTTATTGAGGAAGAGGAGGCTACCTGGGAGGCCTTTCGAAGGTGTTTTTCTAACTTGTTTTCTAGTGGGTTTCAAGTAAAACATATCGATCCCATGTTATGTCTTCCTCGGTTGGGGGAGGACGAGAAGTTTGCAGTTATCCAACCTTTGGATATGAAGGAACTTGAGAAGGTGGTGATGCATTCGAATGTGGACAAAGCCCCGGGACCGGATTGGTTTGATGTAAAATTTTCAAAGCCACTTGGGAGTGTATCAAGGGTGACCTGTTCAAATCTATCGACTCTTTCATGAGGAGTGGCAAGCTACTGATGTGGGTCAACTATACATCTATCACCATTATTTCAAAGAAGACGACACCAACCACGGTTGATGATTATAGGCCCATCTCCCTCTGTAATATGGTATAAAGGTACTTATCGAAGATTCTGGCAAATGGATTGAAGGTGCTTCTCCAAAGTTTGGTTAGGGAAACGCAAAGTGCATTTGTGAGTAGAAGTCAGATCAGTGATAACATTTTGCTTGCTCATGAGATATGCCATAATATGCACTCGGGAGGAGGAAGCGGGCGGATGTGTTTGAAGTTGGACCTTCGAAAGGCCTACGACTCATATCGTGGATTCCTAGCCCACTGGTGTAAGCTTATGTCGGCATGCGTCCGAGTGTCTTTCGTGGTCATGGTGAATGGAGCAAACCCGCGACCGTTTCACGCAATGAATGGATCACGGCAAGGGGACCCGCTAGCCCCCTACCTTTTGTCCTTTGTATGGAGGTGCTTAGCTCTATGTTTAGAAAGGAGGTGAAGATGGGCACCTTCGAACCAGCTAGGTGCGGGGATGTCCAAGTTTCTCATCTTATATTTGCTGATGATGTCATGGTGTTTGCTCCTGCTACTCGAGCGAATGAGAGGACAATGAAACGCATCCTTATGGAGTTTTCTTCTACTTTCAGGCTGCATCTAAATGCATCGAAGAGTCAAATATTCATGGAAGGCGAAGCACATGAGGGCACATGTCCACATCTAGGCATGGAAAAAGCTACTTTCCCGGTCACATACTTGGGCCTCCCTCTATTCTCCTCACGTCTTGGCAGACACCAATGCATGTGGCTTATCAACAAGATCCAGCAGTGACTTAGCACGTGGAAAAGGAACTTTCTTTCGATGGTGGGTCGTGTGGAGGTTGTGAGAAGTGTGCTTTTGTCTATGAGCATCTATTGGTCTTCGACTTTTCTCATCCCACGGAAAGTCGTGAAGGAAGTAGAGAGCATCATGACCCACTTTGTATGGGGAGGACCTACCAAGTGGGTGGTTGTAGCATTGAAGGATATTTGCACACCAACGAAGGAGGGTGGATTGGGGTTGTGGAGACTTCAGGATTGGAACGCTGCCGAGCTATTGTGTCTCCTTTGGCTAGTAGTGGAGGATGGTTGCTCACTTTGGGTTCGTAGCGTGAGAAGAAAGTATTTAAGGAACCAAAATATATGGCTAGCAAGGCCACCTTTGGTGTGTTCATGGGCATGGAGGGGCATCTTGAGTGTCCGAGAGTGGGCAAAGGATAAGATCCAATACAAGGTGGGAAATGGGAAAAAAATTAAGTTCTTCACTAATCGATGGTGTGGACAGCCGTTACTATCATCACCGACGGGAGAGCACCTTCACTATGATATGGGAGTTCCAAAGGATACGTTGGTATCGTATTTTATCCATGAGGGGACATGGCTTCTTCCTGAACCGAGGTCCTTAGAGATCGCGGTATTGTGGGCTCCAATACTACAAATCACCATACATTGAGGGCGAGACACCCCTGTAAGGGTGGAGCGAAGATTGAGTTGTTTTCAATCAAGGGAGCAAGGACTTGGGTGGTACCTGGGCATTGGCAAGTACGCTCGTCAGATTTAGTGCGGCATAAGTACCACATCTTGAAGCACACTCTCACATGTGTGGATTATGCATAGAGAAGGAAGACGATATGCTTCACCCATTCTGGGAATGTAAGCTCAGTAGGCAAATATGGGAACAAATGTTACGAACTCTAGAGCTGGACACAAGAATGGGAAGAACACTTGACGTGGAGGTGGAGTGGCTGAAGGGAATCAGGGGAGATATGGCACAACAAACCACCATACGACTAGCTCTTGCTGATACCGTTTATGAGTGTTGGCAAGAGAGAAATCAAAGGATATTTGATAATGAGAAGCGTCAACCTGGAGATGAAAGCATGACCATCAAGGAGGCGGTGCGAACAATAGGCAGAAGAATTCGGGAAATTCGAGAGGATCCCGAAGCATTGAGGTTGTATGAGCTTAGGTGGACTTAGGTGTGACGTTTGTTAGATAGCCACAAGAACATTGTATCCTAGAGTAGAGTCTAGTTATGTAATTAGCATTACTCGAGAGCAGTAAAAGACACTTTTTTGTAGGTTGTAAATCTACAATACATCAATACTAGAGGCTATGCCTCCCTTTTTGCTTTGCAAAAAAAAAAAGCAAACAAGAGAATAGGAGATAGAGAAGGGCAGAGAGATAGAGAAGGGAGATTAGAGAGAGAAGGAACAGAGGAGAGGGAAAAAAGGAGAAGCGAGTGAGAGAAGGAAAGGGAGAGAGTAGAAGAAGAGAGAAGGAGAGAACTAGAAGGATAAGCAGAGAGGGAAAGAGTGAGAAGGAGAAGAGGGTGGGAATGAGAGGAGATTGAGGGATAAGAGGAGAGAGAGGTGGAGGGAGAAGTAGAGAGAGCAAAGGAGAGGAAGAGAGGGAGAGAGAGCAGTGAATGAGAAGAGGATAGAGAACGAAAGGAGGAGAAGAGGGAATATGGAAGGGAACGAGATAGAGAAGGGAGGGGAGAGATAGAGAATGAGAGAGAAAAGTAGCGAGAGAGATAGAGGAGGACCGACGAAACGAGAGAGGATGAGAGAAAAAGCAGAAAGGTGTGAGTGATAAAACAGATATGAGGAAAGAGAAGAGCATGGAAGAGAGAAGAAGAGGTATAAGGGAGAGAGAGAACGAGCAGAGGAGCAAGGAAGGGAAGGAGGAGATAGAGAGAGAGAAGGTGTTCCCCGTACTTCCCATCTTCCCTATCCTTCTTTCCTTCTCTTCACTTTATCCTCTCTCTTGTTCTCTTTCTCCCCCTCTATCTCCACTCTTCCTTCCTTCCTTGTAAGGATAACGCAAGAAGGAGAGGGTAAGTGGGAGATATAGAAGAAGAAAAAGGAAGACGAGAGAGAGAGGAAAAGAGGGAAGAAGAAGAAGAGAGAAGAAAGAGGGAAAGTGAAGGAGAATAGGGAAGGAGAGAGGAAACAAGAGAAGAGGAGATAGAGAAGGGTAGATAGACAGAGAAAGAGAGAGGAGATAGAAAAAAAAGAGTAGAGAGAGAAGGGAAGAGAGAGGAGGGAGAAGAAGGGAGAGAGAGCGAGAGGAGTAGAAGAATGAGGGAGTGGGGTAGAGGGATAAAAGGGAGATAGATATGAAGAAAGTGGAGTGGAAAGATAAGAGGAGCAAGAGGTAAGAAGAGGGAGAAGGAGAGAGGAGAGAGACGAAAAGGAACGAGCAGGAGATGACCAGATAAAGAAAGAAAGGTGAGAGAGAAAAGAACACGAGAGATGGAAGGGGAGGAGACAGAGAGAGACCAAGAGAGAAGAAGTGGAAGAGAGGAGATAGGAGAGAGGAAGAAGGTGAAGAGGGACGGGATTAGAGGACACGGAGGGATAAGAGGAGAGAGAGAGGAGGAGGGAGAAGTAAAGAGAGCGAAGCAGTGGAAAAGAGGGAGACGTTCCCTACCGTGTTCTAACTTGTTTGCTACTGGTTTTTAGGTTACTCTGGTACCTTCTTCCCTCCGCTTTCCTCTGCTCACACTTGCTGAGGTAGCCAGCCTTGTTACGGTGCTTGCCATGCAAGAACTTGAGGAGGTTGTAATGCACTCAAATAGTGTGTCACCCAAAGTGTTGGCAAATAGGTTGAGGAATGTGCTACCCCGGCTGGTCAGAGAGGAGCAAAGTGCATTCATTAAAGGGCGGAGAATCGAAGATAATATATTGCTTGCTCATGAGATTTGCCACAATATGCACGTGGAGAGAGGCCAATCATGGATGTGTGTGAAGTTGGACCTACGGAAAGTGTATGACTCGTTCTCTTGGAGTTTTTTGGTTGAGGTACTTAGGCATTTTGGCTTAACAGATCAGTGGGAAAGGCTGGTATGGCGTGTGTACGAGCTTCCTTTGTTGTTACGGTTAGTGGTGCCAACTCAACACCTTTCAAAGCAACAAATGGACTACGACAAGGTGATCCAATTGCTCCCTACCTTTTTGTTCTTTATATGGAGGTTCTTAGTGTGATGATCAAGTTGGTGGTAGGCAGTGGGCAGCTCGATCCGATAAAGTGCGGAGACACTCCGGTTTCCCATCTATTGTTTGCCGATGACGTTCTGCTTTTGACAAGGGCCACCAAAGAAAATACTCGGGTTATCAAGGAAATATTAACTAAGTTCTCAGCTTGCTTTGGGCTACAACTCAACACAACCAAGAGTCAGGTGTTCTTGGGAAGAGAGTCGGTACTGGGAAGGTGGATTTGCAACTATCTTGGGATGGAAAGGTCCGATTTTCCGGTGACATATCTGGGGGTACCGCTCTTTACCTTACGCCTTCGGAGGCAACATTGTGCTGGGCTAAAGTTTGGAGATAAGGAGATCACAAATTTTAGTTGTGGCAATAGAGTCATTGGGATCTCTTGTAAATGAGACTTGGTCTCATGAAAGTTATGACGATGTTGTGTGGCTGGGCATGTTTGTGGATGATCCCGCAGTTCTTATTTTCTTTCGCTCAATTTTGGTAGGTTGTAAATCATAGTTGGCATACTTAATGATAATTTGAGGCTATGCCTCCTTTTTGCTTTGCAAAAAAAAGAGAGAAAGAGAGAGGGATAAGGAGAATATGTATAAAGGAGCGAGGGAGAGAAGAGAGTGAAAGATAGAGAAGGATAGAGAAAATGAGAAGGGATAGAGGAGGAGAAGGATAATGACACTAATAGAGGAGAGAGGAGGGAACAAGGGAAGAGAGAGAAGAAGAAGAGGAGAGGAGAGGGAGGTAGAGAAGACAAGGAGAAGAGAGAAGGGAGAGAGAGAGAAGGATAGAGACAAACAAGAGAGAAGAGGGATATGGATAAGAGATGAGAGAAGAGAGAAGGAGAGTAGAGAGGAGGAGAGAGAAGGGAAGAGAGAGGAGAGAGAAGAAGGGAGAGAGAGAGTGAGGGGAGTAGAAGGAGGGAGTGGGGGAAAGGGATAAGAGAGAAATAGAGAGGGAGAAAGATAATATGAGAGAGAGGGAAGGGAACCAAAGGAAGATGACAAGATAAAGAAGGGTGGGTGAGAGACAAAAGGAGACAAGAGGAGACTGAGGGGTAAAAGGAGAGGGAGAGAGAGCGAGGGAGGAGAGGAAGAGAGTGGAGGAGAGAGAGGGAGAAGGAGAAAATGGTGGAGACGAGAGGAGATGGAGGGATAAGAGGAGAGAGAGGGGAAGGGAGAAGTAGAGAGAGTGAAGCAGAGGAAGTGAGGGTGAAGAGGGGATAGAGAGAAGTAGAAGGAGAGAGGAGGAGAGCCTGAACAAGAAAGTGAGGGAATGAGAAGAGGATAGAGAAGTAAAAGAGGAGAATAGGGAAGGGAATGAGATAGAGAAGGGAGGGGAGACATAGAGAATGAGAGAGAGAAGGAGAGAGAGAGAGAGAGAGAGGAGGAGAGACAAAGTGAAAGAGGAGGAGAGTGACAAGGGGAAAGAAAAGGTGAGAGGAGGAGAGAAAAAGGAGAATGGAGTGAGTGATAAAACAAAGACGAGGAAAGAGAAGAGGATAGGAGAGAGAAGAAGAGGGAGAAGGGAGAGAGAGAAGGTGTTCCCCCTACTTTCTATCTTCCCTCTCCTCCTTTCCTTCCCTTTTCTTTATCCTCTCTACTTCTCCTTGTGCAACATGACGTATAGGTTCACTTTGAAAGTCTTTGCAAATTGGTTGAATGGATTACTACCAAGATTAGTGGGGGAGAACAAAAGTGCTTTCGTTTAAGGGAGGCGAATAAGTGACAACATCCTCCTTGCACATGAGTTATGACACAACCTTCATCTAGGAAAGGGAAGAGGAAGATTGTGTATCAAGCTTGACATCTAGAAAACTTATGACTCCATTTCATGGGACTTCCTCGAGCAAGTGATGGAAAATTTCACCTTCCCCGAAAAGTGAAGGAGGACCATCACGGCATGTGTAAGAGTATCTTTTAGGGTAAAGGTGAATGGAGAAAATTCAGCTTCGTTTAGAGCAAGGAATGGATTGAGTCAATGTGATTCCCTAGTCCCTTATTTGTTTGTGATGTGCATGGAAGTTTTGAGTAAGATGGTGAAGATGATGGTAGTGGAGCAAGGAAAGCTTGAGCCTTTGCTTGGTAAAGACACAACCGTTTCCCACTTGTTGTTTGCCGATGACGTTCTACTCTTTACAAAGGCCACAAAAAGGAATGCCCAAGCAATTAAAGACGTTCTTGAGGAGTTTACGACTTCCTCGGGATGTGATTTAACGCAGCCAAGAGTCAAATCTTCATGGGTGGTCAAGTCCCACATGGGGAGTGGATAGTCGTACATCTTTGTTTGTAGAGAAAGGATTTCCCGGTGGTCTACATTGGATTGCCAATATTTTCCGAAAGGATGGCAAGAAGTCATTGCATTTCTCTTGTCAACAAAGTAAAGGCACATTTGAGTACTTGGAAGCAAATTTTTCTATCCATAATCGGTCGAGTTGAGCTCGTGAGAAGTGTCCTCATCTCCCTTAGTATTTATTGGATATCCGAATTCTTAATTCCTCGGAAAGTGCTACAAGAGATGAACAACCTTATGTGTAGATTCATTTTGGGGGGGTGAAGAAGTGGGTGGCGGTTTCTTCGAAGGATGTGTGTACACACCAAAGGGTGAAGGAGGTCTTGGGCTCAAGCGCCTAACAGAGTGAATTGATGTGGGCCTCCTTTGTTTGTTTTGGCTAGTGGTGGAAGATGGCAACTATCTTTGGGTGAAGTGAATTAGACAAAAATAGTTTAGGCACCGATCCATTTTGCTTGCGAGACCACCATCCACCTTCTCGTGGGCATGGAGAGGGATCATCCGGGTCCGAGATAATGCTAGGAAACATGTCCAATACCAAGTGGAATATGCTATTAGTTTCTTTCATCATCCATGGTTTGGGAAACCTTTCCAATGTGAAGTTTGGGGTGAGCGGCGACATTGTGATTTAGGGGTACCATGGGATACAAAAGTTACACACTTCATTAGAGAAGGCGCATGGACCCTCCCCTTCCCACGATCGACTATCATAGAGGAGTTATGGTTGAAGATACAACGCATACCCATCCATGAAGGGAGGGACAAGCCAACGCGCATAAATGGACGGGATTACACTCTTGGGATGAAGGAAGCTTGGAAGTGGTGAAGGCGCTGGGAGAGAATGTGGCTTGGGCGGACATGGTGTGGCACAACACTCGCAACTTGGAGAGCGTTGAGAGGCCGACTACTCACAAAAAAGCTTATGAACCAAAGAGGCGCCAACTATTACCCGACTTGTGTTCTTTATGATGAGTTGGAGGAGGACATTCAACACCTATTTTGGGGATGTCCCTACACCAAAGAGATATGGGCGCGGCTTTTGGCTCACGATGCTCAGCCCAAACCAAGCAAGGACTCTTGAAGGAGAAGCAAACCACGTCTCTCACGCGTGGGGAAGCTTGGTTGACAAGGGGGTGGGCGTTTACTGCAATGATACATGAATGTTGGCAAGAGTGAAACTGATGAATCTTTGAGGGAGAAAAAAAAAGTCGGAGGACGTTATGGAAGCTATTAAAGATATGATCTGGTGTTTGGGCAATAAAGTAAAGGATCTAGCACGGGACGAAGAGGAACTCCACAATTTTGAGACAACTTGGACCTAGCATAGGCGATACATTGTATGATGTAGTGATGTAATGCTTATCTATGTAGGGATATATTACATAGATAAAGTAGCCAGTTATGCATGTAGCATACACCCACGGGCACAAAGTTTTCATTTTTGTAGGTTGTAAATAATACGTAATCAATAGAATTAGAGGCTAAGCCTCCCTTTTTGCTTTGCAAAGAAAAAGATAGAGGACGTGAGACAAAATGAAAGAGGAGGAGAGCGATAATGAGAAAGAGAAGGGGAGAGGAGGAGAGAAAAGGGAGAAGGGATTGAGTGATAAAACAGAGATGAGGGAAGAGAAGAGGATACGAGAGAGAATGGGAGAGGAGAAGGGAGAGAGAATGAGAAGAGGAGCAAGGAAGGGAAGGAGGAGATAGAGAGAGAAGGTGTTCCCACTCCTCATCTTGCCTCTCCTCTCCTCCTCTCCTTCTCTTCTTTTATCCATTCTCTTCTTCTCCTTCTCCCCCTCTCGCTCCTCTCTTCCTTTTCTCCTGGTAAGGATAATGAGAGAAGGAGAGGGGAAGTGGGAGATATAGAAGGAGAAGAGGGAAGAGGAGTGAGAGAGGAAAAGAGGGAAGAAGAAGAGAGAAGGAAGAGGGAGAGAGAAGGAGAATAGGGAAGGAGAGAGAAACGAGAGAAGAGGAGATAGAGAATGGTAGAGAGATAGAGTAGGAGAGAGGAGATAGATAAGGGAGAGTAGAGAGGGAAGGGAGAGAGGGGAGAGAAAAAGGAGAAGCGAGTGAGAGAAGGAAAGGGAGAGAGTAGAAGAAGAGAGAAGCAGAGAGGTAGAAGGATAAGGAGAGAGGGGATGAGTGGAAGGAGAAGAGAAAGTGGATAAGAGATAGAACAAGAGAGAATGAGAAAAGGAGAAGCGAGAGAATGTGAGAAGAGGAGAGAGGCATAAAAGGGAGAGGTCGAAGATAAGAAGGAGAGGGGGAGAAGAAGGAGAAGAGGGAAGAGGAGGGGAGAGGTAGAGAAGAGGAGAGAGAGAAGAAAAGAGGGAGGGGAAAGGGAGAGAAAAGGAGAAGCGAGAGAAGTAGAGGAAGGAGGAGGGGAGAGAGGATGAAGAAGAAGGAAGAGAGAGAGAGCGAGAGCAGGAGGGGAAGTAGGACGGAGTGGAGAAGAGGATAAGAGGGAGATAGAGAATAAAGGAGAAGAGGGAAGAGGTGGGAGAGATAGAGAGAGGGAACGAGAGAGGTAGGGAAGAGAGGGAAGGAGGAGAGAAAAGGAAGAGAGAGAAGGGAGAGAGGGGAAGTAAAGGGGAGAGGGAGAAGGAATGGGATAAAAGGATAGAGTGCGAGAGACAGAGAGTGAGCAGGAGAAGGGAAATACGAGAATAGAGAAGGATAAGAAGAGGGGGAGAGAAGTAGAAGTGTGAACGATAAGGAGAGAAAAAGGAGAGTGATAAGAAGGAAGTGAGAGGAGAGGATAAGGAGAGGGAATATGAGGGAGATAGAGATGTGGAGAGGGAGAAAATAGAAAGAGATGAGGGAAGCATGGGAGAGAAGGAGAGAGGAAAAGGAGAGAAGAGAGGGGTAGAGAGGTAGTTTGAGAGAGATAAAGAGATGGGAGAACAGAGAGAGAGGGAGAAGGGAGAGGAGAGAAAAGGAGAGGGAGAAAAAGGAGAAGCAAGAGAAAGCAGAGAAGAAGAAGGAGAACGAGAGAGGAGAGAGATAAAGAGAGAGGGGTAAGGAGAAGAGGGATAAAGGAGTGAGGGAGAGAAGAGAGTGAAAGACAGAGATGGAGAGAGAAAATGATAAGTGTGAGAGGAGGATAATGATAAATAATGATAATTACAATAAGGGAGAAGAGAGGAGGGAAGAAGGGAAGAGAGAGAAGAAGAAGAGAGAAGGAGAGGAGAGGGAGGTAGAGAAGACAAGGAGAAGAGAGATGGATAGAGACAAAGAAGTGAGAAGAGGGATATGGATAATGAGAGAAGAGGGAAGAAGGAGTTGAGAGAGAGAGAGACGTTAGTATGAGAGGATAGAGGAGTGGCGACAAGCATGCGAAACCTAGGGTTTCTGGCCTCTTCCACCACAAAAACTATTATTTTTTGCATCAAAATGGATCCTGAGTCTAGTTGTACTCATGAGCAACTAGATGATGGAGATTGTGGCACAAAGAAGGATCTCCATCCACCACCATTGGAAGGTTGACCCTCAAGTTTGGGGTGTGAAGTTCAGTCACCACCTCTAGGGAGTGTTCTAACTCCCCCAAGGAAATCGAGCAACTTGTTCATGGCTGGACCAAGGGCATTTATAGCCCTTGAGTTCATCCCGCCGGCCATGAAGGTAGGGAAAAGATGGCTACATGTTCCAAGCAAGAAGTTGTATATGCTTTGAAGAGGTGGGATAAGGTTTTAGTTGGATAGTTTATTGGCTTCAAACCACACTTGCCGACATTTGAGAAGCACCTCCACAAGATGTGGGGTTTGGTTTGGGGCATGGTGGTCATCAAGAGGAGTCAAGGTTTCCACCTTTCCGTTTCACTCTTATAGAAGATACGAAGTGTGTGCTAGAGGGGGGACCATGGTTCATTCGTGGTTCTCCACTTGTGGTTCAAGAATGGGCATCGTATGTGGTATTGACATGGGCTAGCATCACCACGGTTCCCATATGGGTTCGACTACCGGATGTCGACCTTCGATTTTTGACACAAAGAACTTTGAGTAACATTGCTAGCATCCTTGGGAGGCCGCTATATATGGATGAGCATACCGCTTCGGGGAGACGGCTGGCCTACTATACATGGGTGTGCATGGACGTGGCCCATGACTTCACCTATCCGAGTTAGGTGGAGGTTCAAGTGGAAGGCGTCGACACACATAGATTAAATGTGGAGTATGAATGGATACCCATGTATTGCAAGGAGTGCATGGAATTCGTCCACAATGTAGAGAAATGACCAAGGAAAAGAATGATCATCAACAAACAAGTTGAGGTGCGAAAGGAGAAGGCTGAGAAGTGGATAGTTGTGACTCGAAGGAAGGCTGGAAATGGACACGAAAGGGAGACGAGCAAGGGCATTGAGTGGTTGGGTCAAGAAGATGGTGAGACACCTTGCACCATGGGCTATTCGGAGATGGGAGGGGTTGCTCGGAGAGGAGGGGAGAGAGGGGATGGTGGAAGGGATGATGATCTGGATGCTAGAGGGGCTGACGTGGACGGGGGTGTAAATTAGGAGGTGACACGTGGAGGGCCAAGTGGGAGGGAAAAGATATAGGGAAAAGGCAAGGATATGGCACACATTTACTCTCCCCAATCCTTGGAGGCAACCAATGAGGAAATGCCACGTCACACGAGAGAAATTAGCTTTGGAGATAAAAAGGTAGTCTCCCCAAAGGCCCTAACAGATTCTAATAGGGGTGCAAAAGGGAGTGAGCCTATTGGTGCCCAAGAAGAGCAAAGAGACGTGCAAAAGGGAAGCGCTTGTTCCATTTTAGGACAAGCCAATGAGAAGGGACTTGAGTGCTCTAGCATTGAATGGGCAAGTGAGGAGAGGAGTAGTAGGCATGGTAAGGACAAAATGGAGGATCACATGACTCCACCAAGGGGTCATAGCTTAGAAGACTATTCTCATGAAGTGGGAGGGGGACGTGCATTAGGAGATGCAATTCTGCATGGGGAAGAATCACGTGATATTCATGAAGAAGAGGAGCTCTATGTTGGAGAGGTACCACGTGGAAAATGACAGCAAAAGCAAGAGGAAATTCCTAAAGGATGTGAGAAGAAGAGAGGCAAATGCAAGGGAGTGGGCGAAAAGCTAAGTGGACAAGCTTCTTTGATGCATGAGGAGGCGGGGTGGGCTTTACCCACAAAATGGCGCAAGGCAAGGATCGCGCCAAGATGCTTGCACAACCAAGTAGGGATTGTTTGATGTACTTGGTAATCCGAAGGACCAAGCCATGGAGGGTGAAGAAGGTAGGTGGGAAGAAGGGCAAACGGAAGCATATACAAAGAAGGCATACTCTCCAGCCCCCCACTTAGGAGATCTGGGAA
Source organism: Triglochin maritima (assembly GCA_963682175.1). Taxonomy (NCBI): domain Eukaryota; kingdom Viridiplantae; phylum Streptophyta; class Magnoliopsida; order Alismatales; family Juncaginaceae; genus Triglochin; species Triglochin maritima. Next base: position 24,782,227 of record OY821781.1, on the reverse strand, counting down.
GAAGAGCAATTGTAATAAAAGTATTCCTGTGGAGGGGAAGGGGATTTACCTCGCACCTTGAACCTATGCATATCTTAATTTGGAATGTGTACGGAGCAAATGGACCAGGCCATGCACTCATGGTTGTGGTTCGAATAAAGGAGGTGAATGTTGATGTGGTGTGACTTGTGGAGCACAAGGTCAAGTATAAAACACTCCAAAGATTCAAGTCAGCGATTTGGTCCCATGCATGGACGTCAAAGAGCATGATTGTGGACTACGGGTGCATTTTGGTGTTATGGAACGACCAACTATTAAACTTCCGGGTTACCGTTGAATCAACACAAATACTTCACTTCCTTGGGTGCTTCAGGAAGGACATAACTGAATTTGACATCACGACTATCTATGGAGAGAATGATCACATGGATAGGAGAGCTTTGTAGAGGGATCTAATTGAAGTGGCACCACATCTGTCGAGGCCATGGCTAGTTGGGGGAGATCTCAATTGCACTAGGATGGCTAGTCAGAAACGTGGAGGAGCTGCTGGAAATGAGGTTGCCATGAAGGAATTTAATGATTGTATTGATACACTTCAACTTCGAGAGATGTCGTCAATGGGAGGCAAATTCACTTGGTTGAACTCCTCCGAGGGAAGTGCATGCATTGAGACAAGGATTGACCGGATATTAATGAACAATGCGTGGCTTGAGGTGTTCCCCAATTCCTTCTAAGTAGTCGGTGAGAAGGACTTGAGTGACCATACAATGCTCGTCCTGAAAATGGTAGGAAACTAACAACAGAAAAGGAATATGTTCAGATTTGAGAATCATTGGGCGGATGATGAGGACTTTGGTGGAGTAGTTCAACGAGCTTGGGCAACATATGTGGAAGGCACCACCATGTTTCGCGTGGTCGGGAAGCTGAATGAAGTTAGGAAGGCACTCAAGCGTTGGAGTGGGAGTACATTTGGAAATGCAGCAAACAAGGTCGGAGAGGCTCGGGAAACACTTGAGGATGTTTGGAGGCAAAGACTAGGTCACCTAAATGTTGAAGCGATAGTTCAAGCTGAAGGGGCAGCCAAGGCTGCACTTGCTCGTGTTCTTGCATGGGAGGAGTCCATTATCTGATAATAATCAATAGTTAAGTGATTGAAAGAGGGGGACCGGAACACTAGGTTCTTCCATGCGCAACTTAGAGTGAGGAGAGCCACAAATAAAGTGAGGCGAGTATGTGAGGGAGATAGCATTGTGGTGGAAGAGGGAGAAATCCGGGAAGCATTCCTACTCCTTTATGCTAACTTGTTTGTTAATGATTTTCCGATGCAACCTCCTAACCATTCCATCATCTTACCACAACTTCAACCGGAGGAGGGGGCAGAATTAATACGTAAGTTGGACATCAAAGAACTCCAATATGTGGTGTTGAATGCAAATGTAGACAAGGTGTCGGGACCTGATGGTTTCAATGCAAAATATTTCAAGGCGACATGGGATATAATAAGGCGGGATATGGTCAAGGTTATGGCATCTTGCTTGGAAAGTGGAAGGGTTCTAACTCAATGGAACAACATGTCGATTACGATCATCCTGAAAAAGAAGGCACCGACGTTGTTGAAGGACATCCGACCCATAGCTTTGTGCAACATGACATATAGGTTCACATCCAATGTGCTTGCAAACCGGTTGAAGGGGCTATTACCATGGCTGATAGGGGAAAATCAGAGTGCGTTTGTCAAAGGTCGAAGAATTGGTACGTGTGTCACATCTACTATTTGTTGATGATGTCCTACTCTTTGCGAAGGCGACCAAAGAGAATGCTCGGGCCATTAGAACTATTCTTGAGGACTTCACAGCATGCTCGGGGCTTAGGTTTAATGTAGGATCTACTAGACCCTAATCTTAGTCTAAAGGGGGGGTGAATAGACTAATTAAGACAGGTTAACAAACTATGCCAAATTAAAAGTTAAGACAATTAATATGAAGCAGAGAACAACAAACCACAACATCGGATATATAGAGGTTTGGATTCAACCACTGGATCCTAGTCCTCTCTTACGAATTGCTCTTACTCAAGCAATCGACACATAACAACCCTATTGATTGCATCAACATCTCAATTGAAAATATACAACTTAGTCTCATGTGGTGTATAACAAGATACCTCTTAGAGAGTTTACCAAAATCAGAGCATCGACACGAATTAATCATTGTTGGACATAAAATTAGACTTGATAAATACATCAAAACATTCGAGCCGATAAATCCATCTATACTAATTGCATTAACGTTTAAATTAAACTATATATCCTATGCTCAAATGTTGTAAAGAATATATATCTTAGAGGGATTACAAATCGGAGCAAATATATGGATTGGTCATGACTGAGATAAAATCATACATGATAAACTTCTCCTATCATTCCCATTGACACATGCATTATTACTTGAACATGAAATCAGATCACAAAAGATGCTAGATCTGAAATCAGTAACGTGTCATATGAATGATGCCCGATTGAAATCATAAAATAACACACGAATATCAATAAGCATAACTTGCAACATGCAAGCAAAAACCTAGACTTGATCACAATATCATGCATGAACATAACATCCAAAAGATCACAAGATTAAACACCACAAGGTGATTAACACAACTTGCAACATGCAAGCAAAAACCTCTCCCCAACCAGCTCTCCACGACCCAACCCCATCTCCTCAGGTTTCTCCAATGAACCACCAATGGAGAACAGGAACCCAAGGTCGTGGTAGTGAGGGAGGTGATCAGCCACCTCTAAAATTTGGATGGTGCACCACAATCCACATAATCGGTGGATATCCACTTGTGCACTCCGAACCTCAGATCGGCAAACCCAATGGTGCCGGACTAAACTTCGTCCAACACCCACTCCACATCCTCTTATGATAAGGGGGTAGAAGCATACATGAAACTGGTGGAGAAGAGCCTTAGATTTTGCTGGAATCCCGCTGCAACTGCCTCCCATGCTTGCTAGCTAGTCGCCTCTTGCACTTGCATTTCTTGCTTGCTTGACCAGCTGGACTTGTTGGTGATCTCGACACCAAAACAGGGGAGGAGGCAAGGGAACTGATAAAGGTTGATAGGGTTGGGTGGTTTTGGCCTCCAAGCACACAAGGCAATCAACTAGAAAGTAATTTAACCAATGCAAATATGATATATCACTGTCAGAATGCAATTCTAAAAGATAGGAAATTACCGACATGGTTTGGGCAACATGCCCCACTGATGAGCCTTCGGATTCTGTACACTTTAGGGACCGACCTGCTCTTATACCAAGTTGTAAGGCCCCTGATCTCGTGGGTACGCACATTGGGAAAGACTACAAGTGTCGCGATTAGAGACCTCCGCGACGACCGAAGGAGTTACAAAAGACATACCAAACAACGACTCGATAATACGTAGAGAGATTATACATGGATAGACTAACATAAACATAACTGAAAAGTGAGAGATTATCCATATATGGTAACAAGGTCAAATACATTACATGGAGTTCAAATGGGAAATACAATATAAATAATGCGGAAGGAAAAGACAAACTGAAGAATCTTGTCGACGTGTCCCTCGTGTACAGAATGTTCGACTACTCGTCCAGTCTGCCCTGTAGGAATCTAAGTACCTGCAAGCACCGCATCAACATACGCGTGAGTTTTCTATAAAGAAAACCCAGTATGCCCGTGGCCCAAATCAGAGTTATATGGAAGAATGCATGGAGTCTATCTAACACAAAAGCATCAGAAACAAAATTAGAAAAGCACAAAATGCATCAGAAGGTCCAACTCTATCGGTTGTCCGAATCAAGTAACACCCGTAGAAATCCCTCCAAGGGAACCAGAATGCCAACCATGTTGGTCAGAACAGAACAGGAAAGCATCAATGCAACAGAAGGCTACGACTCCATAAGCCGTGTTGGTCGGGCGCACCCGAACCATTCCTCGAAAGGAACCAGAACACCAGCCTCACTGGTCAAAGGCAGTCACTCGAGAGTGACCCACCGCTTGGCACAAAGCGGTACACCGGATAATTGTCCCAATTCACGGCATGTGACCTACATGGTGCCATCGCGAACTTGGGAACACCTACCCTAAGACAGAATGTCAACATGCCTGCCCAGGACTTGTCTTATGCCTGGCCTCCCAACGTAAAGGTCTTATGCAAATGGCCTCTTGAGCTAGAGGACCCACTCGTGTCCCGTCAGCCCAGAAAACAGATCGTGCCCATAATTATTAATCGGATTAAACGTAATGCAAGCTACTTAAGCATCTAAAATCTAATGCATCTACAATGTATGGAACGAGATCAAGGAGGAGTATCCGGATGCCCTCCTATCAGCCCCGAACCAACTTGGAAATCAGACATACCAATCAGGAATCAAACCACACTCACAACAACAAGCAATCATAAGCAGATCGGCAATTCAATGTAACCAACAAATCGAGTCATCTACGGGTCATGAGGAAGAAGTCATAAGGTCTGATTTCCAAAGTGCCACGCATAATCAACCATAATACTACACAACAATAACATATAACCATGACATGAATGATAGAGCAAGCGAATCGATGAGGGATGCTACGGATAACCACTACAACCGTTCAATGGGATGAATACTAACTTCAAAACATATATGCATTGGAAACTTAAGACTTGATCCAATATTATATGAACTTAATCGTGAGATAATGCATGAAAATATGATCTTTAATCAGCAACCAATCACGGGGACTATCTGAACCTAAACATGAAATAACGCATGGACATATGAGCTATAATCAGCTAACAAATCATGGTCGATTTTCTAAAGGTAATCACTAAGCAATGCATGGACACGTGATCTACAATCACCATGGAAATCCGGGAATCTCATCTGAATATAATCATAACTAAAGTAACAACGTAAGACCTATAATCAGCAACAAAATCATGGGAAAGTGTGAATATAATCACTTAGTAATGCATGGACATATGATCTATAATCAGCCAATGAATCATGGAATATTATCTAAGTCCGGTTGTTAATTAATGTATGCACCTACGTCTTATAGCCCAAAACATATCATGGGAAACTCATCTACTCATGGTCACGAAAACATGCAAGTCACATAATCAAAATCGAAATGACTTATGCAACCTTACATGGACCTATTAGCTGAATCACGCTTGGCTATGAAATCTGAAATCAGTAATGGCTCACGAACTATCAACAAAGCAAGTCATAAATCATACAAGATCATGTGGTCTATAACCAGTAAGATCTCAAAGAAAACAGCATATTATAGGAAGTTAGAACACCATCAACCAATCATCAATCATCACAAACTCAACGACAAAAGGGAGAGTTGCACCACACGCAAAGTATGCATCCTAGTACCCTTCCCAACGTGCTCCCCACAGCCCAGCCTCTTGCCCTCCAGTTTCTTCCTCAAACCACTGAGGAAAAGCATGAGGTGAGGGTCGTGATGATGAGAGGGACGCCCAGCTAGCCTCTGAAATTCAGAGAGTGCACGACAGTCTACCCTATCGGGTAGATCTCTACTTGTGCGACCCCAAACCTCAGACCGACAAGCCCACTAGTGCTGGACTAACCTCCATCCAACACCCCCTACTACCACTTACACTACAGGCCCAGAAGCATACCTAATCAGCAAGGAAGATTGTGAGCTTTTCCGGAGATTCTGCCCACCAACTCTTCTTCTAGCCGCACAAGGCACCACTAGACGTATCTCCCAACTCGTCGGAGATCAGCCCACCAATCAGCTGGAGATGAAGGGATGAGTGGTGTGAGTGATGTGTGTGTAGAAGGAAAAGGGAGGAACAGGACGGCTAGGAGGGCCTTATAGATTGCATACAACTCTCCAAGTTCCTAGCTATCCAGCCACATCAAGACTTGCAAATATGGCACCAGAACTGACACACAAAAGCCTCCCTTGAAAGATGCGTGTAACTCCCAAGCTCCCTTCCAATTGCACGCCACCCCCAACCTGGGCTTAGCCCAAAACCATCTCTACACTTACTCGGGCCCAAATTGAGTCGATCAAGTTAAACAACAACGCACTCGCCTGATGTGTCGCACCCGATTAGGCAACAAGAATTCCGATCAAATCTACCCAAAAAATCATGCCATAACATAATTTGACATTCCAAGAACTCAATTATACATAACCGAGGAGAGTGGACTTATTATTATTAACGCAGGAGAGTGGGTCTTACAACCTACCCCCCTTAAAACAAATTTCGTCCTCAAAATTTGTTATCCCTAACTCTTAACAAGAGCTCTGGATAAAAACTCCTTACATCATCCTCTGGACAAAAACATTATAATAACGAGAAAAACAAGGGGCACCACAAAAACCTTTCCAACAATGGCCATAAGACAATGAAATACAAGTTTCATGATAGCTATAGTTTCTGAGAAATAATCATGAACAAATCACATGAATCCAACAACTAACGACCTATATACGTATGACCTAACAACAGCAAGCTAATCATGCATGATCATAGTGTCTATTGACAACAAACTAATTAAGAAGGTCACACCAAATACAGTCACTAAACATTCATGAACATATAATGTATTTATCTCTATATGCACAAGGTGTATGAGAACAAAAAATAAAACATGGAATTAATGACAAGATCTTGATAGAGAATACTCATGCACAAGATATATCTAGGCAGCAATTAAATCATGTGCTAATAACAAGACCTCCATGCATTTATTTATCTACATGCACACGATGTATGAGGATAGCAATTAAGACGTGTAATCGTAATAAGATTTCGATGGCTAAATATATATGGGCATGATGTATCTACATAACCAATAAATCATGGAATCATAGTCATAATATCACAACACGAACTTACTTGCATGCACAACATGCACTCACGTCATCATACACATAACAGAAGCAACAACAATTATAATAAATTAGGTATAACATATGCCATAATAATTGTAGGTCATGGGAATCAAACATGCAACCTGTGGAAGCTATGGGTCTTGATGAGATGATTGTACAACACTTCACTCTACTATAATGCCATAACACAATTTGACCAACGAGATTTCCGATCAAATCTACTCAACCAATCATGCCATAACACAATTTTACATTCTAAGAACTCAATTATGCATAACCGAGAAGAGTGGACTTGTTATTATTAAAGCAGGAGAGCGAGTCTTACATTTCCGCTATGTCATAGATGGCTGGGATCAGAAGTGCACTCATACACTCCAATCAGCCAATTCGGAATTTGCTCCCCACAACTCTTAACTTCTTGTCCCCCTTGCACTTCATGTGCTGGCCTTGTACTCACTCCTTTGTTCCCACCTTGCCATTCTTCAACCAAATTTCCTCTGTTAGAGCAACAGACACCCCTTTAGGACCCCCCCCCCCCCAGCAACAACTTGTTTGTGCTCCACTCGAAGTTGTTGTCCACTTTTTGTTAGCTCCCCTCTATTGGTCACAATAGCTCTTCCTAGCACCTTTTGTGTTGCAGCCTTCCCCCCCCCCCCCAAAAGGAGGAAACTCCTCTATGGTTGGTGCATTCAAACATTCCTATGTGGCTCCCTAGAAATCTTAGCTGGGATTGGTTCTTCTGCTAACTAACTTTGTTGCTTTTCTGTTGGCTCAGCCCTCACCAACTCCATTCCAAGGCTCCCCATTTCCGTTTGAGCCTCCACCTCTGTTATGATCTCCACTTCCGTTATTGCCTTCCCTTGTTCCTCCACTTCATCCTTTTGATCCTCCACAACCTCGTGTTGCTCTTGCACCATTTTCCCGTGCTTTCTCCGTCCCTTGTCTCTAGCATACCAACGCCCTTTACTTTGTCATTCTTCTTTGGCACTCCTTTCCGGCCTACTTGCACCCATTCGTGGGACTTTGGTGTAGGTTTTATTATCACTTTCCCAGCCACTATATCCTTCTCCTTCTCCCTTGGCCTTCGTGGGCAGTGGGCCAGCTTGTGCCCGAACTCCAAGCATGTCTCGCAATACCCCGGTTTCCACTCATACTCGATGTCCACCTTCGTCAAAGCACCCCCTTCAATTTGAATCACCATGAAATCAGGATACTCAAATGTCCTTCAACCTCCATGCAAACTCTTGCATAGGATAACCTCCTTCCTGAAGCCGTATTATCATCCATGTATAATGGCTTTCCAAGAACACTAGCAATTGTGCTCAAAATCTTCGGTGATGAAAACTGAAGGTCTAGCTCCGGCAGCCTTATCCATATTGGAATGGACGAAATTTAACTTCGCTCTATGACCATTTCAGGCATCCATTCCTGAACCACTAAGGGGGTTCCCCTCACAAACAAAGCTCCACGCTCAAGCATATGTTGCCGGTCTTCTTCTAGTGTCAACCCAAAAAGAAGGAACCCATTCCGGCGGCAAATCACCTCTACTCCCCCATGTAACTCCCAATGGTTGTGCAGGTACCTTTCAAGGGTTGGTAAATGGGGTTTAAAATCCACAAAATAACCAAAGAGAACCTTCTCAAAACATTTTAGTACAGCGACCATGATTAGTAGCATATCATGCATCATATTCATGCTATATATCCTTTATTTTACCTTAATATTGTGCAACTCGAGTTGTTGTTTGTAGTGTTTCAGGAGTTAGGTAATAAAAAAAAGGAAGGGAGCAAAAAGGACCTAAATGTAACAAGTATGGACTGATTTGAAAGGTTCTGCACTTATTTGTATTGCATAAGGACTGCAATGCAAATCAGGAAGGACCCAAGTTCAAACTTGGAGGGACCTATTTGTAAAGTGCAAAATATGGTGACACATGACTTGAATCGGATCAGTATTTTGCCAAACAAACTCAACGTTATTCGAGCCAGCAGACTAGGGCTTCACCCCATGTGCCAAATGAAGCAATCAAGTGGGACGCAAAATGTCAAACCGATCGGATCCATTTGATCCACCACTGGCCGAACAAAATTGCCCAAATGGTCCCCAATTTTAGTCGTGGTTCGGGTTGTCGGGTCAGAGCATTCCTGAACTATCAGATGTGATTTAGAGCCGTCCGATTATTCCAAGATTAATCATAACCATGTATTAGTCTATATATATCATTGTAATCCCTCCTCTCCACCTCTTCTTCCTCCTTCCCCCATTAGAGTAGGTTTAAGTTTCCTGTTTTAGTAGTGTAATAAGGGGGTTCGAGAGGAGTAAACTTTGTCTTTTATTTTCTTAATCTAGTTTAGTTCTTGTTTATTGTGTTGATGTTTTTCCTTTGCTGAAATTTATTTTATGTTGTTGTTTGTTTAATCTAGTCTTCTACATTTCTTTCATGGGTTCTTGTTGTTTTTATGCTTTTTTAGTGAAGAGATGAGTAGAGAGTAGTCCATTCCCATGGGCGGGGTTGGAGAGGAAGGTGATTTGATCATGTGATGGATTAGTGTGTGTTAATCTTAATCGTTTGAGCCTTACATGACTTCCATAACCATCTAATGGGATTTTACTCTTATCTTTGATGTGCTAATGCTCTTGAATGAAGCATAACACATGCTTAGATTAGTGGGCCTATTTTATAGGGAATGATGTGGTTAGGATAAGGATGGAGTGGAAGAAGTAAAATAGGCATGTGCATGTATGTGCTGATGTTGGCTTTATACAAATTAATGCCTTGTATGTTTTAATGATTGTGATAAATCTTATTTCATGTGGAGACATAGTTGGATTTGAGTCATTTTGCATGTGAACATATTACCTTCATTTCAGTTATTGTCTTGTATGTTTTTATGATAAGGTTGTATCTTATATCTTGTGGAGGCAAAGTTGGAATTGAGTTTTATAGATTTAATGTATGACATGTTTTGATGAGCACATTTGAACACACACACAACACACATTTTCGTATTCACATTCTTTGTCTACCCCCGAGGAGTTTAGTTTTATTACTTGTTTTTCCGCTTTCCAACGCATTGTAGTTAAATTTCGATCACATCTCTAATTTTTCTCCCCCACTCGAGTATTGTGAATATGACTCACACACGTTACCTGTGGACCGAGCCGTATTTGCCATCGCTTCAACGCGACCGTGCAATTGCAGTATTTTAACTGATTCAATCAAGTTTTTGGCACCGTTGTCGGGGAGTGCCATTTTCGTAGTTGAGTTTATTATTTCGGTGGGGTTTTTCTTTGTTTATTTCCCATTTTCTTTTCTTATTTTGTTACTAGAAGGGAAAACGAATGGACAGGGGAACCTAAAGAGGCAAAGAAGAGCTGTGGTGAAGTCCGGAGATCAGAATATCCAGAACATCCACCAGTAGCAGATTTGGATCCGCCACTGGCAGATTTGGTGAGCCGATTTCAAATTCTATTCGTACAGTAGCTTATTCTATTGTTTCTACTTATTTTCTGTCACTGTTGATGCCATGCATGCTTTGTGTTAGTGTTTAAAATTTATTTGGCTTGTATAATTTGGCTTGCATGACCTCTAGTTAAGATCACTTGGACCATAAAACTCAAAGCAAAAGATTAGACTTCTTGCCATCTAGGTCACGCATCATTTGTAGATGAATGATTTGTTTTATATTAAACTGCAAGTGCACGGCCACGTTGAAGCGGTGGCAAATACGGGTTGTCCACTGGGAGGTGTGTCGACGTTTGGTTTGTGCGAAGGCGAGTGGTAAAGAAAGGAGAGAAAGATTGATTACACTAAACTATACTAGAATGCAAAAGGAAATGAAAGATAAGCAATAAAACTAAGCCCCATAAGGGGGTAGAGAAATAATGTGAATATAAAGATGTTTGTGTGTGTGTGTTGAATTTTGCTCCTCACAACATGTACTGCATGAAATCATAAAACTAAATCCAACTTTGCCTCCACATGAAATAAGATAAGACTATATCGTTAAAACATACAAGACAATAATTGGAATGAAGCTAAATGAACTCATGTATAAAGAGTAGACCCTACTATGCCTCCACATGAATTAAGATAACACATATCATTAAAACATACAAGACATTAACAAAGGTAAAGGCAACAAGAGTACATACACTAGAAATTGTGTTTCCAATATTAATTCCATCCATATCCTCACCTTATCATTCCCCATAAAATAGGTCCACTAATCTAAAAATAAGCTAAACTTCATTCAAGAGCATTAGCATACCAAAGATAAGAGTGAAATCCCATTAGATGGTTTTGGAAATCATATAAGGCTTAAGGGATTAAGATAAGACACACCTAATACACTACATGATCATAACACATATTTCTCCACCCCCCAAATGGGGATGGAACTACTCACTACTCATTACACTAACTACATTAACAAAATGAAACATATTACTGAAAAGAAATTCAAATAAGCAAGAAAGGAACATTAAAAAAGCTAATTGAAAGAAGCATAAACTAAAGAAACATGCAAGAATTAAAAGACAAGATTAAAAGAAACTAAAACAATTATTTTATTAACAATGACTCACATTAAAGGTAGCATTCTTCTCCACCTTGTGTTTTGCTTCAAGGCTTACTCCTTAGTAGAGAGAATGCCACCAAGCAATGTGTAGTTACAATGGAAGGTGAAGAGCTCTATTTATATCCATAGAAAAAGCCACTCCGGGACAATCTCCCGATGTGGGACTAAACAGATACCAAAAATATGCTAAACAAACTTTAATACATATGCTCCAGAAAGTTGTGCGGATCCGGGAAGATCTGGACCGCCAATTGGCTGTCTACAGGATCCGGATCGCGCTCAGATTTGCTTTGGGCTTTTCTTGGTATATTTGCTGGTCTGGAATGCATTACTTGGTTTGTTGGATCTCCGACCCGATTCGGATTGCTAAAATACTCCCCATGATGGTGTGGAGTATTCTGTTTTGCTCTTAGGTCCTTCGGTCTTACGTTCAGGTCATTTTTCCCAGCTTTTGGGTGCTTTTATGCTTCATCTCTTCAAACCTATTTATTCCTGACAACTAAACATAAAACTCGTAACAAAGCATTATTTAGGTGAAAGATAATGGATATAAGATACAAATATGATCATGAAATGATGTCAATCAAATACCACCACACCTAACTTTTGTTAGTCCCGAGCAAAACAAAGAAAGGAAAAAGCATACGAAAACAAGAAATCCTAACTCACTTTGATAGGAATCACGGTTGCACTTACCACGTGAAAAACGCCATTAAACCTCATTGTCGCCAAGGAGGAGGAGTGTCGTCTCCTAAGGGTTTTCGGCGGATACACCCACAAAATCCGAACAAAGATACATTAATCAATCTAGCTACACGACTCGTTGGACTCATATTGTCGATCATGGGACGCGGTAATACCACGGGTCGACTCTATATATGTAATCGGTCCACACACCTAGCCTAATGAATTATTCGTGAAAGTTAGTTAAGGACTTAAGTGAAAGACATTGACAACCTTAAGTTCTGAATGTGATACAATGTGTAAAGTATGGTTCTTATTTGGTTCTTATTTGACGCTTTTGGTTCGTATTTGACTCTTTTTTCTCTTAATTTTTTTCGTTTTTTTTCTTTTTCTTTGGAGCATTTTATTGGTTGGTGTTTGATTCTCCCAGGATCGGATTTCGTGCATCTTTGCCTATGAGGACTTACACTATCATGTACACCTTCCCCCAAATCTCCACATAGGGCGATCCCTACCACCCGTGTAACGGGAGTTCGGTCGGTGCATCCCAAGTCATATGACTCGAAAACACCAGGTACAAAGTCCCCTCAGACCTACTTTCCCGAGTGATAGGAACCGTGCGAGAAGAGAGAACACCACTTATTTATTTATCTACATGGGAACCAAAACCCGTACACTTAAGTTTCACAAAAAGAGATTAAGGGCCCTTGACTATGACAAACTTCCTTATACTAACAGACACGAATTATTGACATACTAGGTTCAGGGTGGACTTCTATAAATGTTTGAGCACTGAAACCCTATGATTACTCAACCCCCGAGGGAAAATCGGGGTGTATCCTAACGTTTAGACAAGTCCTAAAGCCACTGTACTAGATATCCTAATGCATCAAAGTTCAAGACAATTTTGGGAGCTTTGTTTTTACTTTGCCTCTCAACGGTTTTGCACATGCTAAACACATGCAAAACCCACATGAAGATTTTGAAAGAAATGTGGAAATTTTAAAGCACTAGGCGAGCAAAAGAAGACAAGTCACCCAATGATCATGGCAAACAGATATATCGATATTAAATGCAGCACACTAACATGACCCTAACAATACACACAAAAGAAAACAAAATCAAAACAAAAGACTCGACTATGTACATACGTAAAACACCCCCCACACCTACTTCATGCATTGTCCTCAATGAATGCGATCAAGATACTACATGGATTTATGCATGAAAAGGGAGAGATCTCACCAACATGATGTACAAAGGGAAGTTCAAGGTCATGTTGATGGACACAAACCCGAATTCCCTCAAAACATGTGAGATGCTAAAGAAGGGATATGAATACGTGAAAGAAAAGGGGCCCAAATACACAAGGGTTGGAGCCCACAACAATCGATGCTCACTGAAGGAGTCATTTATTGTACTTTTTTTTAATATAACTATGTACAAACATAAGTTCCCATCTTTATTTGTCAAAACACATCAAATGGGAACCTCAAAAGTGGGTCAATGCACTTGGAAAGGGAACATGACACCACGCGGGGCCAGAATACTCATGTGTGGGCCCCCTTCACAAAGAGCACAATATGAAATGAGAGGTTCATGAATTGTACGCAAAGGCGTCTCATTCAAAGGATCAAAATGAAAGACCTTGAACCTCTTAAGAGTTTGGGAAATAAGGGGCAACAGAAGAAGAGTTTCTCCCGTTCCACTGCTGAAGTTATGATCGTCAATCCAAACTCTCCAACCAACAGGCTGGTGCGTCGAAACAAGGTCAAGAACCTCGTTAGGCATGTCCGACACACCAGGCGAACAAAAAGTGGGACTCATACCCAAGGTATCCGCCAAGGAACTCCTAATACCCTCATGTCCAAATGTAGTTGTTTGATGTTCCATCATTTCCATGATGATCAGGAACAATAGTGAGAGGCAAACTCTCATCAGGTTAGTTGAAATTGAGGGGACTAGGGAGCTCTTGCTCCACCAGAGGTGAGTCCTTAGGAGGTACAACAAAAAGATCATGTGGCTCAAGGGTCTCGGGACAAGAAGATAAGGCACAATCCTGTGCCGACTCATAAAGAAGTTGGTCCATAGTATTCTCAATTGGAATTGAATCCTCCAGCAAGTGATCGTGAATTGAAACCCCAAGTCCCTCAGACTGACTAGGAGTTTTACTTTGAAAGATTGTGCTTTGAATTTGTGGATGTGGTGGTGGTTCGATTTCAGAAGATAAATCCTCATGTTGACAAGAAAAATTACCCTCCTCACGTTCACGTAATTGCTGTGTCATTTGACTCACTTGCATTTCCATAGTTTGCAAGGAATTCAAGTTGGACTTCAATAAATTTTGAGTGGTTTCCATGAACGTTGGGAGAGTTTGTTTCAAGGAATCAGGTATGCGGTCAACGATGAGGTCCAAGTCAGAGCTTGGGAAATTTTGGGGTTGGGTGTTGATGGGCTGAGAATGAGTCCAACGATTTGAAGTGCGGTGTTGGTAGAATTTTTGGTATTCGGGAGGAGGATACTGGGGTGAAAATGATGTATAAGAATTTGAATAAGAATTGTCTCCCCACTAATTAGAGTAGGTTAGAATAGGATTTAGGAGTATATGGTTGTATGCGGATGCGTAATAGTCATAATGAGCATTTTAGGAAAATGTGTGCTCATACTCAGGCTCAGGGGCAACATAAGGACATTCCCCGATAACATGACCACTCAACCCACAACACTCACACGGTATGCCTACTGGAGCCATCGGTGCACCCATGTCATCTACCACATGCATGAAAGAGGCCAAAGGTTCTTGTAATGTCTCAGTTTGATGACGAACATATGATCCGACGTAACTAGTTGGTGGTCTAGCAGTCGGTGCCTCTCTCATACTACCCCAATATGAAGATTGCTCAGTCACACAATTAAGATTGTCCCAACCATACAGGGTGTTAGTCTGAGCCACCCCAGGTTGCATGGGTCTAGAATACTATGAAGAATTGTCCTGGTCCCAACAATGATATGGATGGTCGTCCATGTAACCATCCATCTCAACAAAAACTCTCGAGTCGACCACTCTCACCACCACGAGGCTAAGCTCGCAAAAAGTGCTCGACTCGACCCTAAAATGCTAACAGAGAGTGTAAAGGGGAGGAGACTATAACGTAGAAGAAGGTTAGAAGAAGATGACTCAGAGGAGAAGGGACGAATCCTAGAGCTAGCGTGGGTAATGGGATCAGGTGGAAGCCTAACTATCAAGCACGACTCAAACAATGTAAGGCAATAGGTCCTTAGGCTAGACGACGCCTAACTTCGAGGTCACTAGCCCCGACACGCCTCACCTCCCTACAACGAAGACCACAATGCCCAGCAAGTGATACGAGATCCGGAGATCCCGTACCTCCTACTATCGACAAGGTAGGCAATGCCGATCAGGCCATGACGGTCTCAACTAGATTACTCTCCTAGTGCATCCGAAATCCTAGGGCCAATGTCTACTTGCTTTAGTTAAGGCTTTATTAAGAATGATTTTTGGGACCAAGGAAAGGGTGATGAAATCCCCCACCTTATCTTTTATGGGACAACCCCTCCTTAGTAGCGTTTTGATCCTAAATCTAGCAATCAATGCTCCAATCAAAACGCTCAACTCACTCTTGTCCTGATGCAATTCCTACTAACTAATGCATGAGCATACAAGATGCATGAATGAGTGTAGGAAATGCGTACCTCACACCAGCGCTCAACAACTGAAAATAAAGCTAAAAGAAGAGACAACTACGTGCCTAAGTCAAGTACAGGATGCGTGACCTAAACAAGTAAGAATGTCTAGTCTTTTGCTTTGGATTTTAAGGCCAAGTTGATTAATGGGGATTGGTTTAATGATCTGGGAGCAAACTAGAAATCAGAACATGCAAGATTGTGCTCCCAGACAACTAATATCAAATCACAAACTACCAGAACAAAAATGAAGACGAAATATGCTCACCAGGCCGCCAATTGGCGGTCCCAGACCGCTAATTGGCGGTCACTGTTGAGTCTTTATGCTTAAACTTGTCCAGTAGCCTCCTCTTGATCCGGTGGTTCCCTGAAACAAAGCAAAACTAAAACGAAAAAAATTAAAACCACTCGAATGAAAAAGATTGATTACACTAAACTATACTAGAATGCAAAAGGAAATGAAAGATAAGCAATAAAACTAAACCCCATAGGGGGTAGAGAAATAATGTGAATATAAAAATGTGTGTGTGTGTTCAATTATGCTCTTCACAAGATGTAGTGCACGAAATCATAAAACTAAATCCAACTTTGCCTCCACATGAAATAAGATAAGACTATATCGTTAAAACATAAAAGACAATAATTGGAATGAAGCTAAATGAACTCACGTATAAAGACTTGACCCTACTATGTCTCCACATGAATTAAGATAACACGTATCATTAAAACATACAAGACATTAACCAAGGTAAAGGCAACAGGAGTACATACACTACAAATTATTTTTCCAATATTAATTCCATCCATATCCTCACCTTATCATTCCCCACAAAATAGGTCCACTAATCTAAGCATAAGCTAAGCTTCATTCAAGACTATTAGCATATCAAAGATAAGAGTGAAATCCCATTAGATGGTTATGGAAATCATATAAGGCTCAAGGGATTAAGATAACACACACCTAATACACTACATCATCATATCACATATTTCTCCACCCCTCAAATGGGGATGAAACTACTCACTACTCATTACACTAACTACATTAAGAAAATGAAACATATTACTGAAAAGAAATTCAAATAAGCAAGAAAGGAACATTAAAGAAGCTAATTGAAAGAAGCATAAACTAAAGAAACATGCAAGAATTAAAAGACAAGATTAAAAGAAACTAAAACAATTATTTTATTAACAATGACTCACATTGAAGGTAGTATTCTTCTCCACCTTGAGTTTTGCTTCAAGGCTTGCTCCTTAGTAGAGATAATGCCACCAAGCAATGTGTAGTTACAATGGAAGGTGAACAGTTCTATTTATTGCCATAGCAAAAGCCACTCCGGGACAATCCCCTGATGTGGGACTAAACAGATACCAAAAATAGCATAAACAAATGTTAATACATATGGTCCAGAAAGTTGAGCGGATCCGGGATGATCCGGACCGCCAATTGGCGGTCTACAGGATCCAGATCGCGCTCAGATTTGCTTTGGCCTTTTATTGGTATATTTGCTGGTCTTGGATGCATTTACTTGGTTTGTTGGAGCTCCGACCCGAATATAATTGCTAAAACTCCCTATGATGGTGTGGAGTATTCCTTTTTGCTCTTAGGTCCTTCGGTCTTACGTTCAGGTCATTTTTCCTAGCTTTTGAGTCCTTTTATGCTTCATCTCTTCAAACCTATTTATTCTTGAAAACTAAACATAAAACTCGTAACATAGCATTGGTTAGGTGAAAGATAATGGATATAAGATACAAATATGAGCATGAAATGATGTCAATTAGTAGACCTTGTACACATTTGTCTTTTCTTTTCTTTACTTCTGTTGTTGATTGCTAGCGTAAGGTACGTGCACCCGATCTCTCATTCACTCATGTTTAGATCATTCATTAGTAAGTAAGGTGCATTGGAACAAGAGTGAGGTGAGTGCTTGTTTGGTGAGTTGTTTGCTAGCTTAAGCTATCAAAACATCTTTAACGGGAACAACCTATAGTCTTCAAGAGAAGGTGGGGGATTGCATCACCCCTCCCTTAGCCCCACAAACCACACTCAAGTGAAGGCTTAATCTATAATCAAGTAGACATTGGCAAATAGGACATGGGCGCATTAGGAGAGTGATCCAGTCACGACCGTCATAGCCTGATCACCGCCACCCACTTTGTTCGTAGTAGGAGAGACGAGATCTCCAGATCTTGGCTCACTTGCTGGGATCTGTGGTCTTCATCGTAGGGAGGTGAGGGGTGTTGAGGACGCGTGAGGTTGAAGTTAGGCGTCGTCTAGCTTAGGGACCCATAGCCAGCCTAAGGTTGTTTGAGCCGTGTTTGCTCGACTAGGCTTCTACCCTGACCCTTTACCCA
Source organism: Triglochin maritima (assembly GCA_963682175.1). Lineage (NCBI taxonomy): Eukaryota > Viridiplantae > Streptophyta > Magnoliopsida > Alismatales > Juncaginaceae > Triglochin > Triglochin maritima. The sequence continues at coordinate 24,764,016 of OY821781.1, read as the reverse complement.
CGCTAGAGTTTAGGGATTCTTCCCTTCTCCTCTGAGTCATCTTCTTCTCACCTGCTTGTACGTTCTAGTCTCCTCCCCTTTACACTCTTTGTTAGCGTTTTAGGGTCGAGTCGAGCACTTTTTGCGAGTTTGGTCTCATGGTGGTGAGAGTGGTTGACTCGAGAGTTCTTTGGTGAGATGGATGGTAACATGGGCGACCATCCATATTATTATTGGGACCTGGACTATTCTCCATGGTACTCCATACCCATGCATCCTATGGTGCCTCCGACAGACACCCTGTATGGTTGGGACAATCTTGATTGTGTGAATGAGTAGTCTTCAAATTGAGGGTAATATGAGAGAGGCATCGACTGCTAGACCACCATCTAGTTACATCAGATCAAATGTTGGTCAACAAACTAAGACATTACAAGAACCTTTGGCCTCTTTCATGCATGTGGTAGATGACATGAGTGCATCGGTAGTTCTTGTAGCTGTACCGTGTGACTATTGCAGGTTGAGTGGTCATGTTTTTGAGGAATGCCCTTATGTTCCCCCAGAGCCTAAGTAGGAGCACACCTTTTCCCAAAATGGTCAATGTGACCTTTACGCATCCGCGTACAACCCGAGACGGATCGATTCGTGGGGAGACAATTCTTATTCAAATTCGTATGCATCATTCTCACCCTAGTATCCTCCTCCCGAATACCCAGAATTCTACCAACCACCACCCATGACCAATCATTGAACTCATTCTGAGCCCATAAACACCCAACTGCAAAATCTACAAAATTCGGAATTGAACCTCATTGTTGACCCCAAACTTGATTATTTAGAACAAACTCTCGAAACGTTCATGGAAACCACTCAAAATATTTTGGGAGCTTCAATTCACTATCACATAGTGGGGGATTTTACCCAAATTGAGAATAGCATGGACCAATTTCATTATGTGTCAGCACAGGATTGTGCCTTACCTTTTTGTGACGTGGCCCTTGAGCCACATGATCTTCTTGTCGTATCTCTTAAGGACATGCCTATGGTGGAGCAAGAGCTCCCTAGTACCCTTAATTTCATACGACCTTATGAGAGTTTGCTTCTCACTATTTTTCCTGATCATCTTGGAAATGATGGGACGTCAAACAATTACATCGCGAATCAGGGTGTTGGGAGTTCCTTAGAGGATACCTTGAGTAAGAGACCCACCTTCTCTACCTGTGGTGAGTCGGACATGCATAACGAGGTTCTTGACCTCGTTCCGATCCACCTGCCTGTTGGTTGGAGAGTTTGGATTGACGATTATAACTTCAATTCCGTAACGGGAGAAACTCTTCTTCCGTTGCACATTATGTCTCAAACTCTTGGGAGGTTCAAGCACTTTCAGTTTGATCCTTTCAATGAGACACCTTTGCATCTAATTCATGAACCTTCCTTTCATATTGTGCTCTTTGTGAGGGGGGCCCACACATGAGTATTTTGGCCCCGCGTGGTGTCATATTCCCATTCTAAGTGCATTGACCCACTTTTGAGGTTCCCATTTGATGTCCTTTGACAAATGAAGATGGGAACATATTTTTGTACAAAGTTATATTTATAAAAAAAATACAATAAAAGACTCCAAGAGTGAGCATTGAATGTTCCGGGAACCTTGTGTAGTGGGCCCCATTTATTTCACGTATTTGTCTCCCTTCTTAAGTATCTCACAAGTTTTGAGGGAAATTCGGGTTTATGTCCATCAACAGGACCATGAAACTTTCCTTGTGTTTCGCGTTGGTGAGATTTTTTCTTTTTCATGCATAAACTAAAGTAGTACTATGGTCACATTCATTGATGACAATGCATGAAGTAAGTGTAGGGGGATGTTTTACGTGTGTACATAGTCACGTCTTTCTCCTTTTGTTTTGTTTTCTTTTGTTTGTACTGATAGGGTCATGTTATTGTGCTGCATTTAATATGAATATATTTGTTTGCCATGATCCTTGGGTGGCTTGTATTTTTTTGCTTGCCTAATGTTTAAAATTTTCATTTCTTTCAAAAATCTTCATGTTTTTGAGAAAGAAAATGTTTTGTGCGTCTTGCGTGTTTAGCATGTGCAAAACCATTGAGAGGTAAAGTAAAAGGAAGCTCCCAAAATTGTCTTGAACTTTATACATTAGGATATCTAGTAGAGTGGCTTCAGGTCTTATCTAGTTGTTAGGATGCACCCCGGTTTTCCCTAGGGGAAGGTAATCATAGGGTTTCAGTACTCAAATAAATAAAGAAGTCCACCCTGAACCTAGTGAATTGAATAATTTGTGTCTGTTAATATAAGGAAGTTTGTTGTAGTCAAGGACCATTTAACTCCTGTTGTGAGACATTAGGTGTAGGGGTTTTGGTTCATGCGTAGATAAGAAATAAGTGAGTAGGTGTTCTCTCTTTTCGTGTGGCTCCTATCACTCGGGAAATTAGGTCTGAGGGGACTTTGTGCCTGGTGCTTTCGAGTAATTTGACTTGGGATGCATTGACCAAACTCCCGTTACACGGGTGGTAGGGATTGCCCTATGTGGAGATGTGGTGAAATGTGTACGTGATAGTGTAAGTCCACATAGGCAATGATGCACGAAACCTAACCCTGGGAGAATTACACACCAACTAGTAAAAAAAGGGAAGAAAGAAAAACAAGAAAAAATGGTAATGCAAATAAGAACTTTAATGGACTTTACACTTTGTATCACTTGAGAATGTTAAGGTTGTCCATGTCTTTCACTTAAGTCCTTAATTAACTGGCACAAATGATTCATTAGGCTAGGTGTGTGGACTGGATATATATAGAGTCGGCCCCGTAGGATTACCTTGTCCACTGATCGACAAAATAGGTCTAACGAGTCGTGTAGCTAGATTGATTAATGGATCAATGTTTGCATTTTGTGGCAACATCTGCTGAAAAGCCTCCTTGCTCAAGTGTTAAAGGAGATCTTGGCTAAGTTCACCGCTTGCCCCGGGTTGCCATTAAATACACAGAAGGGTTAAGTCTTTGTGGGGAGAAACATGTTTCATAGCCGATGGATTTGTTCGCATCTAGAGATGGAGAGGGAGGACTTTCCGGTCACGTATGTTGGCCTACCCTTCTTCACAGCCAAGCTGGAAAAACACCATTGCCAGGGATTGATTGCTAAGATCAGAGCTATGTTAAGCTCATGGAAGCGGAGACTCTTGTGCATGGCTAGTCGGGTGGAATTGGTGCAAAGTGTGCTTGTGTCTTTCAACATCTTTTGGACTTCCGCATTCCTTATTCCTAGGATGGTTTTGAAGGAAATAGAAAGTATTATGGCCCACTTCATGTGGTGGGACCGAAGAAATGGGATCAAGAAGAGAGAAGGAGAGAGCTAGAAGGATAAGGGGAGACGGAACGAGTGAGAAGGAGAAGAGAAAGTGGATAAGAATGAGAATAGGAGAACCGAGAGAATGTGAGAAGAGGAGAGAGAGAGATAAGAGTAAGCGTGCAAAGCGAAGAAGGAGAGTGAAGAAGAAGGAGACAAGGGAAGGCGAATAGGGAAGAGGAGGGGAGAGGTAGAGAGGAGCAGAGAGAGATATAAGAAAAGAGAGAGGGGAAAGGGAGAGAGAAGAGAGACGGAGAGCGAGAACGAGAGATAGGGAAGGGAGAGAGGACAGTGGAGAAAGAGGGATAAAAAGAGTAGAGAGAGAAGGAAAAGGGAGAGAGAGGAGGACAATAGAGAATAAGAGAGAGGAGGGGAGAGGATGGAGTGAGGATAAAGAAGGGAAAGGGAGAGAAAAGGAGAAGAGAGACAAGTAGAGGGAGAAGGAGGGAGGATAGAGAAGAAGAGAGAGCAATAGATGGACAAGAAGTTGGAGGGACTGGAGAAGAGGATAAGAGGGAGATAGTGAATGAAGGAGAAGAGCCATGAGAGATGGATAGAGGGAACAAGAGAGGTAGAGAAGAGAAGGAAGGAGGAGAGAAGAGGAAGGGAGAGAGGGAAGTAGAAGGGAGAAGAACAATGAGAGGGAGAAGAGATAGTGGGACAAGGATTGGGATAGAAGGAGAGAGAGTGAGAGACAAAGAGAGAGAAAAAGAAGGGAAAGTGGAGGATATAGAAGGATAAGAAGAGGGAGAGAGAAGCATAAGAGAGAAGGATAAAGAGAGAAAACAAAGAGGGATAAGAAAGAAGGAAGAGGAGAAGGAGAAGGAGAGGGAATAATAGGAAGATAGAGATGAGGAGACGGAGAAGAATGAAGGAGAAAAGGGAAGAGTGAGAGAGAGGTAAAGGAGAGAAGAGAGGGGTAGAGAGGTAGTGCGAGAGAGACAGAGAGATGGGAGAGAGGGGGGAGAGAGAGAAGGGATATGACAGAAGAGAGTAGAGGGAGAAAAGGAGAAGCGAGAGAAAAAGAAGGAGAAGGACAAAGGAGAGAGAGATAAAGGGAGAGGGATAATGAGAAAAGGGATAAATGTTCGAGGGAGAGAAGAGAGTGAAAGACAGAGAAGGAGACTAAAAATGAGAAGAGAGAGAGGAGGAGAAGGATAATGACAATGAGAGAGGAGAGACGAGGGAAGAGAGAAGAAGTGGCAAGAAGGAGAGGAAAGGGAGGTAGACAAGACAAGGAGAAGAGAGAAGGGAGAGGGAGAGAAGGATAGAGATAGAGAAGAGAGAAGGGGGATATGGATAAGGAGATAAGAGAGAAGGAGAATAGCGAAGAGGAGAGAGAGGGGAAGAGGGAGGACGGAGAAGAACGAAACAAAGCAAGAGGTGAAGAAGGAGAGAGTGGAGGAGAAGGATAAGAAGGAGAGGGATAAGACGGGGGTAGAGAAGGAGAAAGAAGAGGGGAAAGATAAGAGGAGCGAGACGTAAGAAGAGGGCAAAGGAGAGAGGAGAGAGAGGGAAGGGAACGAGAGGGAGATTACGAGATAAAGAAGGGAAGGTGAGAGAAAAAAGGAGATGAGAGAGGGAACGAGAGGATACAGAGTGTTAAGAGAAGAAGGAGAGTGAGAGCGAGAGCGAGAGAGAAGGAGAGGAAGAGGGGGAGGAGAGAGGGGGAGAAGGAGAAGGAGAAGAGGAAAGGAATGAGAGGAGACAGAGGGATAAGAGGAGAGAGAGTGGAAGAGGGAGAAGTAGAGAGAGCAAAGGAGAGGAAGAGAGGGAGAAGAGGGGAGAGAGAGAGGAAGAATGAGAGATTGAACAAGAGAGCGAGAGAATGAGAAGAGGATACATAAGGAAAGGAGGACTAGTGGGAATAGGGAAGGGAACGAGATAGGGAAGGGTGGGTAGAGATAAAAAATGAGAGAGAGAAGGAGCAAGGGAGATAGAGGTGGGGAGACGAAACGAGATAGGATGAGAGAGATAAGGAGTGAGAAAAGGGGAGAGGAGGAGAGAAAAGAGAGAAGGGAGTGAGTGATAAAGCAGTGATGTGCGAAGAGAAGAGTATAGGAGAGAGGAGAAGGGAGAGAGAGAACGGGAATAGGAGCAAGGAAGGGAAGGAGGAGATAGAGAGAGAAGGTGTCCCCCCTCCTTCTCATCTTCCCTCTCCTCCACTCCTTCCCGTCTCTTTATCCACTCTCTTCTTCTCCTTCTACCCCTCTCGCTCCTCTCTTCCTTCTCTCCTTGTACGGATAACAAGAGAAGGAGAGGGAAGTGGGAGATATAGAAGGAGAAGAGGGAAGAAGAGAGAGAGAAAGAGAGAGAGAGAGAGAGGAAAAGAGGGAAGAAGAAGAGAGAAGGAGAATAGGGAAGGAGACAGGAAATGTGAGAAGAGGAGATAGAGAAGGGTAGAGAGATAGAGAAGGAGAGAGGAAATAGAGAAAGGGGAGTAGAGAGATAAGGGAGAGAGGAGAGGGATAAAAGGAGAAGCGAGTAAGAGGAGGAAAGGGAGAGAGTAGAAGAAAAGAGAAGGAGAGAGCTAGAAGGATAAGGAAAGAGGGAACAAGTGAGAAATAGAAGAGGAAGTGGATATGGAGGAGAACGAGAGAGAATGAGAAAAGGAGAATCGAGAGAATGTGAGAAGAGGAGAGAGGGATAAGAGTGAGAGTGTGGAGTGAAGAATGAGAGAGGGAGAAGATGGAGACTAAGAGAAGGAGAAGAGGGAAGAGGAGGGGGAGAGGTAGATAAAAGGAGAGAGATATAGAAGAAAAGAGAGAAGGGAAAGGGAGAGAGAAGAGAGGTAGAGAGCGAGAACGCAAGACGGAGAAGGGAGAGAGGGTAATGGAGAAAAGGGGATAAGAAGAGTAGAGAGAGAAGGAAGAGGGAGAGAACAGGAAAATAGAGAAGAGGAGAGACAACGAGAGAGGGACAGAAGATAAAGAATGGAAAGGGAGAGAAAAGAAGAAGTGTGTGAAGTAGTGGGAGAATAAGGAAGCAGAGAGGACCGATAAGAAGGAAGAGAGAGAGATGGAGGGGAAGTAGGAGGGAGTGGAGAAGAGGATAAGTGGGTGATAGTGAATGAAGGAGAAGAGGGAAGAGGCAGGAGAAAATGATAGAGGGGACAAGAGAGGTTGAGAAGAGAGGGAAGGAGGAGAGAAGAGGAAGAGAGAGAAGGGAGAGAGGGGAAGTAGAGGGGAGAAGAACAAGGAGAGGGAGAAGTGATAGTCGGACAAGGAGTGGGATAGAAGGAGAGAGAGGAGAAGAAGGGAAAGACCTACTTTCGCCCTTGGGTTGGCTCCGTTCATAGAAGATGGGGGTGTTGAAGGAGTCTCGTGCCCCCCCTGGCTGCTGAGAGTGCCGGCCGGCCACCCCTGGTCACTTGCCAACCTATTTTCGCCGGCTCCAGCAGGCTGGCACTGCCGAACGGTGACAACTCCGGCGTGGTGAAAAATGGCGAGAATGAGAAGGAGAATGTGGAGGGAAGCAAACGAAAGAATGGTCGGAGTTATTCTCCTCCAAGCCGAGGGTGCAAATGGAGTTGATGGTGCAAACAGAGCTTAAGTTTGTCCAACCGGAGATAGGAGAGGGGATGAAGGTCTCCGTTTCCTCCAAAGCTCAAGTGGATGACGCACTAAAGAAGTGGGAGAAGTTTTTGTATGGGTATTTTGTTGCGTTCAAGCCACATTTGCCTACTTTGGAAAACTAACTCCGGTGGTTATGGTGGCTTTCCGGTGAGCTCGAGGTGATAAAAAGGAATAATGGACTCCTCTTGTTCCGATTCTCATTAGAAGAAGATAAGAAGTCGGTGCTAGAGAGGGGACCGTTCGTTGTGTGACGCTCACCAATGGTGGTTGAACAATGGTCACCGGAGGTAACAATGAAGAAGGCGGAGGTCTCGACGGTGCCAATTTGGGTTCGCCTTCCGGACCTTGATCTAAGGTTTTGGTCACCAACGACTATTACTTCCATTGCAAGTGTGCTTGGTCGCCCACTATACATGGATGATAATAGGGAGATCGGACGGAGACTGGGCTTTGCACGACTTTTTGTGAAGATTGATAAGGAGTTCACGTACCCTTCCAAGGTAGACCTAAAGGTTGAAAGAGATGGCATGGTGGAAGTTGCAATAGAATATGAGTGGAAGTCGGACTATTGCAAGGAGTGCAAGGAGTTTTGTCATGAGTTTTGTCGGCCAAAGAATGGATTCTGATGACTAAGATGTGGGGGAAATGGCAAAGTATGGTGCTAGGATGGAAATTAGAGAGGAGGCAAGGAGAAATGAGAAGGGAGAATATGCAAATTTAAATCTTGGATCGTCTGAAAAGCACACCGGCGACGAGGAGGCTGGTAGTGGGGATTACCGAGGTAACGTGTTTGCTGGAGGGGGTCCACTTGGGGACGAGCTAGGGGGACAAAAGGCAAAAGTAGGCGGACAAAAAGAAAAAGAAAAAGCAAAAGGTGTCATAGAAAGCACTGAAGTGTGCTCCATAGAAGAACCAATCCTGGGGGAGGATTTCAAAATTGATGGGGGGACACCAAACACTTTGGGCAGCAAAGCACCCACTAAGGATGCACCACGTGGACAAGAGGAAGGGAAAGAAATGGGAGCAAATGGCATCGTGCCACGTGGAAAGATGGGGTGACCAAGGGAGAGAAATGGATAAGGTAAATGGGACAAAAGAATTTTCTCTTGCTTGCATGGGACAAAAGGAAGGGTGTTGATGCATTGCATACATTGCATCATATGTCTTTCATTTAGATTACTTTTATATCAATAAATGCTACTAAGGTATGTGTTTAGTCTTATTTACAGAATACAGGGACCTGAATGCAAATTACCCACATCTCGAGTATAAACGCGTGCAAAAGACTCTTTCCTGGCATAAAGACCAAGTTCAAGATTATCGGGTTACAAATGGAAATGTATCCAAGCATAAAAGCATTCTAGACCTAAGTACAAAAAGAACAAGGACTTAAGCACAAAAGTAGACAAGGACTTAATTGCAAAAAGCCAAGGACCTAATTGCAAATTACGAGTAGCTTTTATTATTATGGAGAAAATCTAAAGAAAATCAATGTGGATCTCCAAATATATAAAGAAATAAAGTCGGAGCTCAAAAGAAAGGAAAGAATCAATCCAGATGCGCAAAGGATATTGAAATCATACCATAAACACACAAGAAAAATCCGGATTAAATTGGAGCTAAAGAGGTGGCGAATCCGCCGCACCTTATGTACAAAATGCGGCGAATCCGCCGCACCAAATTAGATTCATGCTCTAAAATTTTTACAGGTTGCGTGTTGACGCGTGTACTTTCCTATTTTATACCTAAGTCCCTTGTATCGGCTATAAATAGCCCTGAAACGATGTTGTAAGAGTCCTTAGCTTATGTTCTAGTTTTTATTCCTTAGGTTAATAAATTTCTGTTGTTTTATTTCTTGTTTTTAGTTTTCTTTTGTAATTCCTTTAGGACCCCTTCCCCTTCCTCCCATCCATGAGTTTCTAACTCTTTCCAAAGGGTGGAGGTGACGGATTTAGGGTGAAGAGAAGAAGAATAAAGTTATTATTTTAAGTTCGTGTTAGTATATTTTGATTACTTGAGTTTTTGTTAAATCATTTATCTTGTAATGCTTCATAACTAATATGATTTATTATAAGTTTCAGAATTCTCTAATCTAAACCCGACATCTAAACCTCCACCCAACGGAATTCACCATCTTTGTTCATTGTTTTAGTTTTAATTGTTCATGTTTCTTGCTTTAGATAATTAAAACCCAAAAATCTCAAAACCAACTTATTTCTCTCTCTTCATTTCCCTTAATCGAAAATCACAAAAATAACAAGATCTCTCCCGCCTTGTGTTCGACCCGTATTTGCCACGTCTTCATTGACGCCGTGCACTTGCGGTATAAATTTAATTCTCATCAGGTGTATGGTACAAAATGGGAACCACTCATTGCCCAGGGATCCATTTTTTCATGTTTTGAGGAGAAATTGCAAGGAGACCCCGGGATAAGAGGATTAATAGATAGGAGGGCTAGGTTGTGGTCCCCTCCACCAACAGTGGCCCTACACGACCTTTCACCCCAATGAACATTCCAAGGAGTCCACGTGGACACATTAAGACAATATATGGTCAAGACTGGAGGACCGTCCATACCAGCGAGTGAGGAGCTTACGATAAGTGACGTAGAAGACGCCGCTCTGATGGGATTGGATCATAAGGAGTACATGCGCCACAAAATCAAATATGGAGACGTGAGAACATATGTTGAGGAACCATGGTGTTTCGACTCTGATATTGATGATGATATCCCGAGTCCGAGCGCAAATGACCCCAAACCGAGAATGGGGTCAAAAAACAAGAAGTCGAAGAACAAACGGAAAACACGACGATGAACCATTTACGAGAGGTTATAGACAAAAGAAAGGACTTAGGCCCGATGATTAGTTAGCATTACATTGTGTTGTTTCTTAACGTTTTGTCGTTTCTCAACGTGTGTGTAGGGTAGTGTATCCGACTACGTATTTCGGCGTAGTATGAACTTTGTAATACTTTTTGAGCTATAAATGAATTTCACGGCCAAGCCACCCTTTTGCTTTGCAGAAAAAAAGGAAGGGAGAGGAGGAGGAGGAGAGGGAATAAGAGGGAGATAGAGATGAGGAGAGCGAGAAGAGAGAAGGAGAAGAGGGAAGAGTGGGAGAGAAGGAGAGAGGGGAAGAGAGGTAGTGCGAGAGAGACAGAGAGATGGGAGAGACGGAGAGAGAGATAGAAGGGAGAGGAGAGAAGAGCAGGGGGAGAAAGAGGAGAAGTGGGAGAAAGGAGAGAAGAAGAAGAAGAAGGAGAGAGGAGAGACAGATCAAGAGAGAGAGATAAGGAGAAGTGGGATAAAGGTTCGAGGGAAAGAAGAGAGTCAAAGACTGAGAAGGAGAGTGAAAATGAGAAGGGAGGGAGGAGGAGACGGATAATGACAATAAGAGAAAAGAGAGGAGGGAAGAAGGGAAGAGAGAGAAGAAGAAGTGGCGAGAAAGAGAGGAAGGAGGTAGAGAAGACAAGGAGAAGAGAGAAAGGAGAGGGGGAGAGAGAGAAGGATAGAGACAGAGAAGAGAGAAGAGGGATATAGATAAGGAGAGAAGAGAGAAGGAGAATAGAGAAGAGGAGAGAGAGAAGGGAAGAGAGAGGAGGGAGACGAAGGGAGAAAGAGAGCGAGAGGAGGGAGAAGATGGGAGAAAGAGAGTGAGAGGAGAAGAAGGTGGGAGTAGGGGAGAGGGATAAGAAGGAGAGTGCCAAGAGGAAAGATAAGAGCAGCGAGATATAAGAAGAGGGAGATGGAGAGAGGAAAGAGAGGGAAGGTAACGAGAGGGAGATGACGATTTAAAGAAGGGAAGGTGAGAGAAAAAAGGAGATAAGAGAGGGAACGAGAGGATACGGAGGATTAAGAGGAGAAGGAGAGTGATAGGGAGAGAGAAGGAGAGGAAGAGAGGGGAGGAGAGAGAGGGAAACGAGAAGAGGAAATGGACAAGAGAAGACGGAGGGATAATAGGAGAGAGAGGAGGAGGAGGGAGAAGTAGAGAGAGAGAGTGAAGGAGAGGAAGAGAGGGAGAAGAGGGGGGAGAGAGTAGAAGGAGAGATTGAACGAGAGAGCGAGACAATGAGAAGAGGATAGATAAGGAAAGGAGGAGAAGTGAGAATAGGGAAGGGAACAAGATAGAGAAGGGAGGGTAGAGATAGACAATGAGGGAGAGAAACATCGAGAGAGATGGAGGAGGGGAGACGAAATGAGAGAGAAGGACAGCGATAAGGAGAAAGAGAAGGAGAGAGGACGAGGGAAAAGAGAGAAGGGAGTGATTGATAAAACAAAGATGAGCGAATAGAAGTGGATAGGAGAGAGGAGAAGGGAGAGAGAACGAGAAGAGGAGCATGGAAGGGAAGAAGGAGATAGAGAGAGAATGTGTTCCCCTTCCTTCTCATCTTCCCTTTCCTCTTCTCCTTTTTTTGCTAGGCAAAAAGGGAAGCTTAGCCTCGAAATATATTAACTAGGTAATGTACATGTATACCCGGCCTCTACCCTACTAATACATGAAAGTAGAAAGCTGAAAAGCAGTAGGTATAGGTAGTATTTCCTTTATACACAACGTGTCAACCTATAGTAACACTAACTCCTAACTCCACGCGATCTGGAAATCGTGCTCCTCCTCATCATTCTTCGCAAGATTCTTCACCCTATCCAATAGGCAACGCAAGACTCTTCTCCCTCATCTCTCTTCCCTTCTCTCTCTCCTCTTCTCTATTCTCCTTCTCTATTCTCTTCTCTTCGTATCCATATCCCTCTTCTCTCTTCTATGTCTCTATCATTCTCTCTCTGCCCCCCTCTCCTCTCCCTCTCCTTCTTATCCCTCTCCCCCACTCCCTCCTTCTTCTCCTCTCACCATATCCCATTTTGAAATCGTGCTTCCTCCTCTCCTTCGCTTCTCTTTATCCTCTCTCTTCTTCTCTTTCTCCCCCTTTCGGTCCTCTCTTCCTTCTCTCCTTATAAGGATAACAACAGATGGAGAGGGTAAGTGGGAGATATAGAAGGAGAAGAGGGAAGAGGAGAGAGAAAGATGAAAAATGGAAGAAGAAGAGAGAAGGAAGAGGGAGAGAGAAGGAAAATAGGGAAGGAGAGAGGAAACGAGAGAATCGGAGATAGAGAAAGGTACAAAGATAGAGAAAGAGAGAGGAGAGGGAGAAGGAGAGAGCTAGAAGGATAAGGAGAGAGGGAACGAGTTAGAAGGAGAAGAGAAAGTGGACAAGAAGGAGAACGAGAGAATGAGAAGCGAGAGAATGTGAGAGGAGGAGACAGAGGGATAAGAGTGAGAATGTGGAGTGAAGAAGGAGAGGGAGAGAAGGAGACGAAGAGAAGGAGAAGAGGGAAGAGGAGGGAGAGGTAGAGAAGGGAAGAGAAGAGAAGACAGAGATAGAAGAAAAGAGAGAGGGGAAAGGGAGAGAGAATAGAGACAGAGAGCGAGAAAGAGAGGCAAAGAAGGGGGAGAGGACAGTGGAAAAAGGGGATAAGATGAGTAGAGAGGGAAGGAAGAGGGAGAGAGGAGGAAAATAGAGAAGAAGAGAGAGGATAAAGAAGGGAAAGGGATAGAAAAGGAGAATTAGAGGGAGAAGGGGGGAGCAGATAGGACAGAGAAGAAGGAAGAGAGAGAGCGAGAGATGGAGGGGACGTAGGAGGGAGTGGAGAAGAGGATAAGAGGGAGATAATGAATGAAGGAGAAAAGGGGAGAGGCAGGAGAGAAGGATAGAATGAACAAGAGAGATAGAGAAGAGAGGGAAGGAGGAGAGGAAGAGAGAGAAGGGAGAGAGGGGAAGTAGAGGGGAGAAGAACAAGGAGAGGGAGAAGAGATAGTGGGACAAGGAGTGGGATAAAAGGAGAGAGAGCGAGAGACGGAGAGAGAGGAGAAGAAGGGAAAGTGGAGGATAGAGAAGGACAAGAAGAGGGGGAGAGAAGCATAAGAGATAAGGATAAAGAGAAGGAAATAAGAGGGATAAGAAGGAAGGGAGTGGAGATTTTCTCCTCTAGAGAGAGAAGCTCTGGAGAAAAACGAAATCCCAGTGAGAGAAAGTTGAGGGAAGTGAGGAAAAAAGTGGGGAAGCCTCCTTCCAGCCCCTCCCCAAACATAGACATTGGCTGGCCGTCGGCCAACCCACCATCACCGACGCCGGCGGCAGTGTTGGCTGGAATCCGGCAAAGTCCGGCTATCTTGGGTTAGCTTCATTCATAGAAGATCGGGTGTACAAGGAGTGTTGTGCCCCCCCTTTGCTGCTGGGTATGCCGACCGACCACACTTGGTCGTCAGCCAGCCTACACACGACGACTCCTGGGGGCTGGCACTGTCGAACGGCGAGAACTCCGGTGAGATGTGAAATGGAGAGAATGAGAAGGAGAATGTGTAGGGAAGCAAACTAAAGAAGTTGTCGGAGTTATTCTCCTCCAAGCCGAGGGTGGAAACGGAGTTGAGGGTGCAAACAGAGCTGAAGTTCGTCCAACTGGAGACGAGAGAGGGGATGAAGGTCGTTGTTTGCTCCGAAGCTGAAGTGGATGACGCACTAAAGAAGTGGGACAAAGTTTTGTATGGGTATTTTGTTGCCTTCAAGCCACCTTTGCCTACTTTGGAAAACTATCTCCGGTGGTTCTGGCGGCTTTCCGGTGAGCTCGAGGTGATAAGAAGGACTAACGGATTCCTCTTGTACCGATTCCCATTGTAAGAAGATAAGAAGTCTGTGCTAGAGAGGGGACCGTACTTTGTGCGAGGCTCACCATTGGTGGTTCAACAATGGTCACCGGAGGTGGCAATGAAGAAGGTAGAGGTCTGGACGGTGCCAATTTGGGTTCGCCTTCCAGACCTTGATCTAAGGTTTTGGTCACCAACGACTATTACTTCCATTGCAAGTGTGCGTGGTCGCCCACTATACATGTAATCAGTCCATACACCTAGCCTAGTGAATCATTCGTGAAAGTTAATTAAGGACTTAAGTGAAAGACATGGGCAACCTTAACTTCTTAAAGTGATACATTGTGTAAAGTCCATTATGGTTCTTATTTGACTTTTTTTTTCTCTTTTTTATTTTTTCTTTGGAGCATCACATTGGTTGGTGTTTGATTCTCCCAGGGTCGGGTTTCATGCAACGTTGTCTGTGAGGACTTACACTATCACGTACACCTTACCCCAAATCTCCACATAGGGCAATCCCTACCACCCGTGTAACAGGAGTTCGGTCGGTGCATTCCAAGTCAGATGACTCGAAAGCACCAGGCACTAAGTCCCCTCGGACCTAATTTCTCGAGTCAAAAGAGCCATACCAGAAGAGAAAACACCACTTATTTATTTATCTACATAGGAACAAAAACCCCTACACTTACAGTTTCACAAAAAGAGTTTAAGGGCCCCTGACTACGACAAACTTCCTTATACTAACAGACACGAATTATGTGACTCACTAGGTTCAGAGTGGACTTCTTTAGTTGTTTGAGTACTTAAACCCTATGATTACTCTCCCTCCGAGGGAAAACCGGGGGGCATCCTTACGACTCGATAAGATATAAAGCCCGTATACTAGATATCCTGATGCATCATGTTCAAGACATTTTTGGAAGCTTTCTTTTTACTTTGCCCATCAACGGTTTTGCACATGCTAAACACTCGCAAAGCCCACAAAACATTTTCTTTCGCAAACACATGAAGATTTTGAAAGAAATGTGAATATTTAAAGCACTAGGTAAGCAAAAGAAGACAAGTCACCCAAGGATCATGGTAGCCAGATATATCAATATTAAATGCAGCACACTATCACGACCGTAACAATACAAACAAAATAAAACAAAAAACAAAACGAAAAATACTCGACTCCACATATATACAAACGTAAAGCACCCCCCACACTTACTTCATTCATTGTCCTCAATGAATGTGAGTATGAAACTACATGGATTTATGCATGAGAAAGAAAAGATCTCACCAACGTGAAGCACAATGAGAGTTTCATGGTCATGTTGATGGACATAACCCCGAATTCCCAAAAACCTGTGAGATACTTAAGAAGGGAGACAAATACGTCAAACAAATGTGGCCCAAATAAACAAGGGTTGAGGCCCACAACAATCATTGCTCACTTGTGGAGTCTTTTATTACTCTTTTTTTTCTTCTAAACAAGATATATACGTGAACAATGATATTCTCATAATTATGTGGTCAAGGAACATCAAATGAGAACATCGAGTCTTGTGGGCCAGAGATTTGCAAAAAGGTGCCCACTTCATTGGTACTTTGAGGTGTCATGAGGGCTGAACGGTCAAAGTTTAAAGGCTCGAACCCCTTATGATATTGGTTGGTGATTGATCGTTTTATATTTCTACCGCAAGTGCACGGCCACGTTGAAGCGGTGGCAAATACGGGTCGTCCACTGGGAGGTGTGTCGACACTTTGTTTGTGTGAAGGCAAGGGGTAAAGAAAGGAGAAAAGGATTGGTTACACTAAACTACACTACAAAGCTGAAATGAAATTGAGAAGAAACTATAAAACTAAACCCCCAAGGGGGTAGAGAAATAATGTGCACATAAAAGAGTGTGTGTGTGTTTATTAAGCTCATCACAACATGTATTGTATGAAATCATAAAACTACATCCAACTTTGCCTCTACATGAATTAAGATAAGACTACATCATTAAAACATACAAGGCAATAATTGGAATGAAGCTACATGAACTCAAGTATAAAGACTATACCCTACTATGCCTCCACATGAATTAAGATTTCACTACATCATTAAAACATACAAGACATTAGCCAAGGTAAAGGCAACAAGAGCACATATACTACAAATTGTGTTTCCAATATTAACTTCATCCATATCCTAACCTTATCATTCCCCATAGAATAGGTCCACTAATCAAAGCATAAGCTAAGCTTCATTCAAGAGCATTAGCATATCAAAGATAAGAGTGAAAACCCATTAGATGGTTATGGAAATCATATAAAGCTCAAGGGATAAAGATAACACACACTTACTACACTACATTATTATATCACATATTTCTCCACCCCCCAAATGGGGATGGAACTACTCACTACTCATTACACTAACTAAATTAGCAAAGGAAAGCATAATACTGAAATGAAATTTATACTACTCAAGCAAGAAACATTAAAGAAACATAAAACTAAACAAACAACCAAGCATGCATATGAAAGGAAATTAAACTAAGAGAGAAACAACATCATTAAAAGAAAACTTCTATTATTAACTCACTCAATTACAAGTAGCTCTTCCTCCACTAGAGTTTTGCTTCAAGGCTTCACTCTTAGTAGGGAAGATGGCCACCAAGAGAGAGATGGATACAAAGGGAGGTGAAGAGTTCTATTTATAAGCATGGAAAAAGCTAATCCGGGACAATCCCCCGATGTGGGACTAAACCAATACCAAAAATAGCCTAAACAAACACTAATACAAGTCCAGGAGAAGTTGGGGCGGATCTTGCATGATCCAGACCGCCAATTGGCGGCCTATAAAGCCCAGATCCGTCTGGGTCTTCTGGTGGGCTTTCCTTGGTGTGTTTCTTGGTCTTGGATGCATCTAACTTGTTTAGTGGAGCTCCGACCCGAATCGAATTGACTAAATACTCCTCATGATGGTGTGGAGTTTCCTGTTTTGCTCTTAGGTCCTTCTGTCTTACGATCAGGTCCTTCCCCCTTGCATCTTGGTCCCCAGGTCTCACAATTAGGTCCTTTTTCCTGCTTTTGGGTCCTTTCATGGCTCTTCTCTTCAAACCTCTTTATTTCTGAAAACTAAACATAAAACTCGTCACGTAGCATTGCTTAGGTGTAAGATAATGGATATAAGGTACAAATATAAGCATGAAATGATGTCAATCAAATACCCCCACACCTAAGTTTTTGCTAGTCTCGAGCAAAACAAAGAAAGGAAAAAGCATACGAAAAACAAGAAATCCTAACTCACTTTCGTAGGAATCACGGTTGCACTTAGCATGTGCAACAAGCCGTTAAACCTCCTTGTTGCCAAGGAGGAGGAGTGGTGTCTCCTGAGGGTTTTCAGCGGATATACCCACAAAATCCGAACAAGATGCATTAATCAATCTAGCTACACGACTCGTTGGACTTATTTTGTCGATCATGGAATGCGGTAATACTACGGGTCGACTCTATATATGTAATCAGTCCACACACCTAGCCTAATGAGTTATTCGTGAGAGTTAACTAAGGAATTAAGTGAAAGACATGGGCAACCTTAACTTCTGAATGTGATACAACGTGTAAAGTCCATTTTGGTTCTTATTTGACTCTTCTTTTCTTTTTCTTTTTTTTTCTTTCTCTTTTTTTTTTCTTTTTCTTTGGAGAATTTATTGGTTGGTGTTTGATTCTCCCAGGGTCAGGTTTCGTGCATCATTGCCTATGAGGACTTACACTATCACGTACACCTTCCCCCAAATCTCCACATAGGGCGATCCCTACCACCCGTGTAACGGGAGTTCGGTCGGTGCATCCCAAGTCAGATGACTCGAAAGCACCAGGCACAAAGTCCCCTCAGACCTACTTTCCCGAGTGATAGGAGCCGTGCGAGAAGAGAGAACACCACTTATTTATTTATTTATCTACATGGGAACCAAAACCCCTACACTTAAGTTTCACAAAAAGATATTAAGGGCCCTTGACTATGACAAACTTCCTTATACTAACAGACACGAATTATTTGACTCACTAGGTTCAGGGTGGACTTCTTTAAATGTTTGAGTACTGAAACCCTAGGATTACACGCCCCCCGAGGGAAAACCGGGGTGCATCCTAACGACTCGATAAATCCTAAAGCCACGTATTAGATATCCTAATGCATCAAGTTCAAGACAATTTTGGGAGCTATCTTTTTACTTTGCCTCACAACGGTTTTGCACATGCTAAACACACGCAAAACCCACAAAACATTTTCTTTCGCAAACACATGAAGATTTTGAAAGAAATGTGAAAATTTTGAAGCACTAGGCAAGCAAAAGAAGACACGTCACCCAAGGATCATGGCAAGCAGATATATCGATATTAAATGCGGCACACTAACATGACCCTAACAATGCACACAAAAAAAACAAACAAAAAAAAATCAAAAGAAAAGACTCGACTATGTACACACGTAAAATACCCCCCCACACCTACTTCATGCATTGTCCTCAATGAATGTGAGCAAAATACGACATGGATGTATGCATGAAACAGAAGAGATCTCACCAACGTGAAGTACACAAGGAAGTTCATGGCTATGTTGATGGACACAACCCAACTTCCCTCAAAACCTGTGAGATACTAAAGAAGGGATACAAATACGTGAAAGAAATGGGGCCCAAATACTCAAGGGTTGGGGCCCACAACAATCGATGTTCACTGAAGGAGTCCTTTTTTTTCTTTTTTTTTCTTCTTTTTTTTAACATATATACACATGAAAGCTCAACCACTCATGTAGGAACATGAATGGTTGAGTGCGAGGGAGGTTCATGAAGGAACATGACCTCCTCGACTTCGGCTGGTGCCCCCTCCAAGTAGGGTTTGAGGCGTTGTCCATTAACTTTGAACACGTCCCCATTCCCTGGGTTCAAGATCTCAACCGCTCCATGAGGATAAACGGTTTGGACAATAAACGGGCCAGACCAGCGACTGCGGAGCTTACCCGCAAACAGATGAAGCCGGGAATTGTAGAGCAACACCTTCTGCCCGGCCGTAAACACATTTCGCATAATCATGCGATCGTGAAACATCTTGGCTCGGGACTTATGAATTTTGGCATTCTCGTACGCATCATTGCGTAGCTCTTCTAATTCCCCAATGTCGAGCTTACGTTGTACTCCTGCTTGATCAAGATCTATATTCAGGTTCTTGATCGCCCAGAAAGCACGATGCTCAAGCTCGACGGGTAGGTGGCAAGCCTTGCCGTACACTACCCGATAAGGGGACATACCCAAATTGGTCTTGTACGCGGTGCGGAAAGCCCACAACGCGTCATTCAACTTGGTAGACCAATCCTTCCTCGAGGAACTAACCGTCTTCTCAAGAATTTGCTTTAATTGACGGTTAGAGATTTCGACCTGCCCACTAGTTTGCGGATGGTATGGGGTCGCAAGCTTGTGGGTGATCGAATATTTCCTCATAAGCGCTTCAAAGGAGCGATTACAGAAGTGGGTACCCCTATCGCTGATTATGGTACGAGGAGTACCAAATCGCGCAAAAATGTCCCTCAAGAATTTGGTGACCACCTTGTTGTCATTGGTCTTTGTGAGTATAGCCTCAACCCACTTAGACACATAGTCAACGGCCACCAGAATGTAAACATTCCCGAAAGAGTTCGGGAAGGGACCCATGAAATCGATGCCCCACACATCGAAGATGTCGACAACAAGGACATTTTGCAAAGGCATCATGTCACGTCGACCAATCCTGCCAAGGCGCTGGCACCTATCACATTGCTTACAAAAGTCGTAAGCATCCTTGAAAAGAGAGGGCCAGTAGAATCCAGATTGGAGCACCTTAGCAGCAGTTTTCTTTGCTCCAAAGTGTCCTCCACATGCCTTGGAATGGCAGAAAGGGAGCACACTTTGGAACTCGGTATCTGGGACGCACCGCCTGAAAATTTGGCCAGAGCAGTATTTGAATAGGTAGGGGTCGTCCCAGTGAAAGAATCTGACATACGATCTAAATTTGGATTGGTCAGATTTTGACCAACCCACAGGAAGTTGCTCGGTCACGAGGTAGTTCACGATGTCGGCAAACCAAGGGTTATCTTCGATCATGAACAACTGCTCGTCAGTAAATTTATCGTCAATGATTTGGTCCTGTGGGTTGGTCGTCTCTAGACGAGACAAGTGGTCAGCTATAACGTTTTCACACCCTTTTTTGTCCCGAATTTCGAGATTGAATTCTTGTAGCAACAAGATCCATCTCAAGAGTCGGGATTTTGCATCTTTCTTCGCCATGAGGTGCTTGATGGATGTGTGATCAGAATAGATAATCACGTGGGAGCCAATCAAGTACGACCGGAATTTCTCCAAAGCAAATATGATCGCTAAGAATTCCTTCTCGGTCACAGTGTAGTTCAATTGGGCATCATTGAGTGTTCTACTGGCATAGTAGATCACATGAGGCAATTTGTCCAATCGTTGCCCAAGCACTGCTCCCACAGCGAAGTCAGATGCATCACACATTAACTCAAAGGGTTCAGTCCACACCGGTGCCTTAATAATGGGAGCTGAAGTCAACTCTTTCTTCAAGGTCAAAAAAGCATGGTAGCAATCCGGTGTGAACTCAAAAATGGCATCCTTAGCCAACAAGGCGGTGAGAGGTCGAGCGATTTTGCTAAAATCCCGAATGAACCGCCGATAGAATCCAGCATGCCCCAAAAAGGCATGGATATCCTTCACATTACGTGGCGGTGGGAGATTAGCAATGATACCCACTTTGGCGGGATCGACCTCAATTCCCCTACTTGAGACCACATGTCCAAGTACAATCCCTCGCTTCACCATGAAGTGACATTTCTCCCAATTGAGAGCGAGGTTCTTCTCACGGCATCGCTTGAGGACAAAGCTCAAGTGATGAAGGCACTCATCAAAGGAAGCGCCAAATATGGAAAAGTCGTCCATGAAGATCTCAAGGAAACGCTCAACCATATCGGAGAAGATGCTGATCATACACCTCTGAAACGTTGCCGGCGCATTGCATAACCCAAAGGGCATGCGACGGTAGGCAAACGTGACAAAAGGGACAAGTGAATGTGGTTTTCTCTTGGTCCTCGGGGGCGATGGGAATTTGGTTGTAACCGGAGTATCCATCAAGAAAACAATAGTACTCATGTCCGGCCAACCTTTCCAACATCTGATCAATGAATGGCAATGGGAAATGATCTTTCCGCGTTGCCGAATTGAGCTTGCGATAATCAACGCAAACTCGCCAGCCAGTTTGCAGGCGTGTCGGGATAAGCTCATTATGCTCATTCTCCACAACCGTCACGCCTGACTTCTTGGGAACCACATGGACAGGACTCACCCACGAACTATCAGAGATAGGATAGATTATGCCATGATCCAAGCACTTAAGAACCTCCTTTCGGACGGCTTCTTTCAGTACAGGATTCAATCTCCGTTGTGGGTCCCTGCGGGGCCTAGAATCCTCTTCCATGTGGATCCGATGCTGAACAATACCAGGGCTAATTCCCTTGATATCCTTCAAGGACCACCCGATCGCCTCTTTGTTTTCAAAGAGTACTCTTTTGAGGGCAACCTCTTGATCTTTTTCAAGATCAGAAGCAATAATGAGTGGCAAGGTCTCATTATCCCCTAAAAGGATGTACTTTAGGTTATCGGGGAGCGGTTTAAGCTCGACCAGAGGTGGGTCCTTGTCGGATTCAGAGTTAATTTCAAGTGGCTCAAGGGCCACGGGGTAAGAGGAGCAAGCACCCAGATGTGCCTCCTCATCCAGAGATATGCTGGCGGATTCCTCAAGATCCTCTTCACTCGCAACCTGATCATTAGGCACCTCAATAATATGTCGATGTGAGTCGAACATGCCTAATGAGTCAGGCTCATCCGTGTCCTGGATGAAATTGGCTCCGACAGTGTCGTCGAAGAGCCCAGGTTGCTTACCAAGAGTGAAGATGTTGAAATCCGCCGTGAGGTTTCCAAAAGACAACCTCATGAAGCCATTGCGACAATTGATCAAAGCATTAGATGTCGCAAGAAATGGCCTCCCAAGGATTACAGGAATTTGTCCTTGTGGGTTGGACACGGGTTCGGTATCCAAGATGATGAAATCAACTGGAAATACGAACTCACCCACTTTGATAAGGACCTCCTCCACACTCCCTCGTGGGATTTTGACGGATCTATCAGCCAACTGGAGGGTTGTCCTCGTTAGTTTAAGATCGCCTATCCAAGGGTTGACATAGACTGAGTAAGGCAGGAGATTCACAGATGCCCCCAAATCCAATAGAGCTTGAGAGATGGTCACATTCCCAATCATGCAAGAGACAGTTGGACAACCAGGGTCCTTGTACTTGACATTCATGGGTTGTGTCAATATGGAGCTCACATTGGCGGCCAAGAAGGCCTTCTTGGGCACATTTGTTTTTCTCTTGGTGGTACAAAGGTCTTTGAGGAACTTGGCATACGGTGGCATTTGTTGAACAACGTCCAACAACGGGATGTTCACCTTTACTTGCCTAAGTACCTCAACGATCTTATCCCAATGCTCATCACGTTTTTTAGTCAACCGATGAGGGAATGGTGCCTTGGGGACATAGGAATCACGAGGAGGAGTCTCAGAATTAGGTTCCTTGACAGGCTCAAGACTCTCCTCGGAAGACTCGCCAACAGGGTTGGCTTCCGGCATGTTCACATTATTGTCAACGACCCTTCCCGATCTCAAGGTATGAATAACATTAGCATGTTGGGAAGGGTCACTTTCAACATTGTGTACATTCTGCCTGGTATTAGCAGGCTGACCCCTGGGATTAACCACTGGTTGACTCGGGAACTGACCCTTCTCGCGTTCATGGAATTGATGAGCCAATTGGCTAACTTGCATTTCCAAAGCCTTGACTGTACTTTGCATGCTCTGCATGAACGCTTGAAGGGTCGGATCACTAGAAGGGTCCTTGGGATCAACCCGCTGAGGTGGTGGAGTCTGGTTGGAATAACCTGACGATGAGGCATGAGCAGGTTGGTAATTTTGGTGCTGAGACCTTTGATGTGGGGGTTGGTAGGTCGCCGATGGGCGTGGAGGTTGATAGGGTGGAGGTTGAGCTTGAGCGTGCGAGCTCTGACCGTGACCCCCACTAGGCCCCCAAGAGAAGTTAGGATGGTTACGCCATCCCGGGTTGTAGGAATGACTGTACGGGTCGTTTCGGGGCCTTTGTTGATACATCGCATTTGCATGCTCAGTATCACTTGGAGCGTAAGCGCACTCCAAGTCATCATGTCCCGACAGTCCACACCTAGTACACCCGGGAGTAGCGACCTGAGCTACAGGAGCTCGGTCCATCTCCAAACTCTCTATCCTACGCATGAGAGCAGCCATTTTCGTCTCAAACGCGATAGTCGACTCAACATGATATGATCCAGCTCGACCAGAAGACCTGGCGGCTGGTGGCTCTCTCATGGTGTCCCACTCGAAGGTGCGCTCAGCCATGGACTCAAAAGTGTACCATGCCTCCTCGATGGGTTTCATTTGGAAGTCACCCTGACACATTGACTCCAACAATGTGCGGGTGTTGTAGTTGATGCCCTCATAAACAATTTGGCACAGCTGCCATAACTCAAGTCCATGATGAGGGCATTGCTGGAGAAGGTCCTTGAACCTCTCAAAGAAACCATGAAAAGATTCGGTCTCGGTCTGATACATTTGATGTATCTGGTGCCGTATCTGTTGAGTTTTCCTTTGAGGGAAAAATCTCTTTAGAAAGACGGTGACAAAGTCATCCCAAGACCGAATCGAGCTCGCCGGGAGGCTATACATCCATTTCTTCGCATTATCCTTCAATGCGAACGAAATCTTCCTCAACCGGACAGAATCCTCGTCAAGCTGTTGAAGCTTGAACATGGAGCATACTTCCTCGAATTCGCGTATAAAAATATACGGATCCTCTTTATTGGCAGTAAAGGTTGGAAGCATGCTCACATACTGAGGTTTCAGCTCATAGTTGTTCCCGCGAGCAGGGGGAACAACTATGCAAGAAGGTTGCGCGGCCCGAACAGGATGGGTCCGCTCCCACAACGTCATCGGCCTATCCTGTCGAGCTAAAGGTGGTGGTGCACCTAGAACTCGATCCTGACCGAATCTCCCTTCCTCTCGAGTCAGAGGAGGAGGAGAAGGAGGTCTACGTGGTGGTGGGAATGGACCGAGGTAGTCCATGTATGGAACCCGGTCTCCCTCGCCACCACGAGACGACTCGCCTTCTTGCTCCAAAGGAGCACGAGGCGGAGATGGTCGATCACCAAGATCTTCCATCTCAGAAATAAGCACTCTCTCGAGTCGAGCGCTCTGACCAGAACGAGCCCAACCTCGCATAAAAATGCTCGACTCGACTCTAACAAACACACAACAGAAGGTGTACTAGAGGAGGAGACTAAACGTAGAGAATAGATGAGGAGAGGACTCAGGTGAGGAGGGAAGAATCCCTAGAGCTAGCGTGGGTAGTGGGATCAGGAAGAAGCCTAACTAGCAAGCACGGCTCAAACAATGTAAGGCAATGGGTCCTTAAGCTAGACGACGCCTAACTTCGAGGTCACTAGCCTCGACACGCCTCACCTCCCTACAACGGGGACCACAATGCCCAGCAAGTGATACCAGATCCGGAGATCCAGTACCTCCTACTATCGACAAGGTAGGCAACGTCGATCAGGTCATGACGGTCTCGACTAGATTACTCTCCTAGTGCGTCCGAATTCCTTAGGGCCAATGTCTACTTGCTTTTAGTTAAGGCTTTATTAAGAGTGGTTTTTGGGGCCAAGGAAAGGGTGATGAAATCCCCCACCTTATCTTTTATGGGACAACCCCTCCTTAGTAGCGATTTGATCCTAGATCTAGCAATCAATCGCTCCAATCAAATGCTCTCTCACTCTTGTCCCGATGCACCTTACTAACTAATGCATGAAATAAACATGCATGAATGAGGGATGTGGGTGCACGTACCTCACGCCAGCAATCAACGACAAAATGTAAAGCAAAGAAAAGACAAATGCATGCAAGGTCTACCAATGGTGCATGACCTAGATGGCAAGAAGTCTAATCTTTTGCTTTGAGTTTTATGGTCCAAGTTGATTAATGGGGGAGTGATTAATGATCTGGGAGCAAACCAGAGGTCAAAGCATGCAAAATTGGGCTCCCAGATAACACAAATTTCAAGACTAACTACCAACAAAAATTTCAAGGAAATCAACGCTCACCAGGCCGCCAATTGGCGGTCTTCCACCGTTGATTGGCGGTCTGTTTAGGTCGTCGCTTCCTCAAACTTCTCCAGTAGCCTCCCCTTGACCTTGTGGTTCCCTGAAACTAAGAAAAACTAAAAACAAAAAATTAAAAACCCCTCGAATCGTCCAAACCAAGGTCTGGACAGAGCACCTCCCCGGCAACGGCGCCAAAAACTTGATTGATCGTTTTATATTTCTACCGCAAGTGCACGGCCGCGTTGAAGCGGTGGCAAATACGGGTCGTCCACTAGGAGGTGTGTCGACACTTTGTTTGTGCGAAGGCAAGGGGTAATGAAAGGAGAAAAGGATTGGTTACACTAAACTACACTACAAAGCTGAAATGAAATTGAGAAGAAACTATAAAACTAAACCCCAAAGGGGGTAGAGAAATAATGTGAACATAAAGAAGTGTGTGTGTGTTCATTAAGCTCCTCACAACATGTAGTGCATGAAATCATAAAAATACATCCAACTTTGCCTCTACATGAATTAAGATTTCACTACATCATTAAAACATACAAGACATTAATTGGAATGAAGCTACATGAACTCAAGTATAAAGACTATACCCTACTATGCCTCTACATGAATTAAGATTTCACTACATCATTAGAACATACAAGACATTAGCTAAGGTAAAGGCAACAAGAGCACATACACTACAAATTGTGTTTCCAACATTAACTTCATCCATATCCTAACCTTATCATTCCCCATAAAATAGGTCCACTAATCAAAGCATAAGCTAAGCTTCATTCAAGAGCATTAGCATATCAAAGATAAGAGTGAAAACCCATTAGATGGTTATGGAAATCATATAAAGCTCAAGGGATAAAGATAACACACACTTACTACACTACATTATTATATCACATATTTCTCCACCCCCCAAATGGGGATGGAACTACTCACTACTCATTACACTAACTAAATTAGCAAAGGAAAGCATAATACTGAAATGAAATTTATACTACTCAAGCAAGAAACATTAAAGAAACATAAAACTAAACAAACAACCAAGCATGCATATGAAAGGAAATTAAACTAAGAGAGAAACAACATCATTAAAAGAAAACTTCTATTATTAACTCACTCAATTACAAGTAGCTCTTCCTCCACTAGAGTTTTGCTTCAAGGCTTCACTCTTAGTAGGGAAGATGGCCACCAAGAGAGAGATGGATACAAAGGGAGGTGAAGAGTTCTATTTATAAGCATGGAAAAAGCTAATCCGGGACAATCCCCCGATGTGGGACTAAACCAATACCAAAAATAGCCTAAACAAACACTAATACAAGTCCAGGAGAAGTTGGGGCGGATCTTGCATGATCCAGACCGCCAATTGGCGGTTCCAGACCGCCAATTGGCGGCCTATAAAGCCCAGATCCGTCTGGGTCTTCTGGTGGGCTTTCCTTGGTGTGTTTCTTGGTCTTGGATGCATCTAACTTGTTTAGTGGAGCTCCGACCCGAATCGAATTGACTAAATACTCCTCATGATGGTGTGGAGTTTCCTGTTTTGCTCTTAGGTCCTTCTGTCTTACGATCAGGTCCTTCCCCCTTGCATCTTGGTCCCCAGGTCTCACAATTAGGTCATTTTTCCTGCTTTTGGGTCCTTTCATGGCTCTTCTCTTCAAACCTCTTTATTTCTGAAAACTAAACATAAAACTCGTCACGTAGCATTGCTTAGGTGTAAGATAATGGATATAACGTACAAATATAAGCATGAAATGATGTCAATCAGTTGGGTGTAGGCATCATGAAGGAGTGGAGTTGTGTTGCCTCACTAGGGTTTAGTTGCTCATCGAACAAAACCCTCCAATCAATAGGTGGGTGCATCGGAATGAGTTCCTCAGGCACATTTGATGGATGCGAAACACTAGTTTCACTATGAATGGGGATTCTCCCCAAGTCAACCAACAAGGACCACCTAACCTCCTATATATTATCATGCATAAGCTTGGTCGTAGGTGGGTCCTTGTTTGAGTCAATATGAAGCTCAAAGGGCTCAATAGCCCTGGGACACGGGGTGACGACGCCTTCTAGAATGGGCATATGCTGAGGTGTGTCCCCCTCACTAACGGTCTCAACTAAATCATGTAATGAACACTCCCTTTGTACATTCATGTTTGATGTCAGCTCACTCTGTTGCATTGCAAAGACAAGCAATGAGTTTTCGCTGGGCCTACAAACATTCTCAATGGGTTGCATTGGTGTTAGGGGTGTTCGTTGATTTTGCGGTGCTTTCTCTAATTGGCAGATGAGATTGAGATTTAAAGGTTGATCTATGGGCTCCTGTTGCCTACCAGAGTTGAACACATGAAACTCAGCACTCATGTTACCGAATAAGAGCTTCATGAGACCATTTCTACAATTAATTAAGAGCTTCATGTCCTCGATAATCCCCTTTGGAATACTAATGGATCTATCCGCCCATTGGAGGGTGATCTTAGTTTGTTTTAATTCTCCCAAGTTCAACTGTTGATAAACAGAAAATGGGAGGAGGTTGACCGCCGATCCTAAATCAAGCAATACATTACTCATGCTAGTGTCCCCTATCATATACTGAATAGTAGGACAACCAGTGTCCTTGTATTTTCTGTAGGTGGGATTGGACAAAAGTGAGCTTACATATGCAGCCAAGAATGTTTTCTTAGGAACATTGGTCTTCCTCTTGGTTGTGCAAAGATCTTTTAACACTTTGGGATATTGAGATCTTTGTTGGTTGACATCCAACAAGGGGATGTTGACCTTCACTTGCTTAAGCACCTCTAATATCTTGTCCATTGTCTCACTCTGATTTTTGGTTAACCTACTAGGATTGGGAGCTTTTGTCAGGTAGGTTTTCTGCGGTGCCTGAGAAGGAGGCGTTGGTGTATTACCCTCACCCTCAATCTCTTCTTCACCACCATTCCCACTGAAGGGCTGCATAAATGGTGGTGATGGCAAGTAAATGTGATTGTCAACCTGCTTTCCATTACTCAAGGTTACAATGACATTGACATGGTGAACAAGTTCCTCCACATGGTTCACTTGCCGCCCCCGAGGTACCACATTCTCATTTTGCATGTGTTGTTGTTGGTACATGCGGGGGTTATCCTCAGGCTGGCTAGGCAGAGACCCTCTCTCTTTTTCATTTACGGACTGAGCCAATTGGCCCATCTGAAGCTCTAGATATTTGATGGTATGCTGATTTGAAGTGAGACTTGACTTGTGGTTGACATAAAAAAAATCATTGAGTTTTCAAGTCTACGAGTCATCTCAAGCGAATTGAATCGGGTTTCCATATTGTTGGAATTCGGGAAACCTGATTGATTGGTGATTTGAGCTTGGGGTGTCTAATAGGATTGTGCATGCATGGGAGGTTGGTGTGGTTGGTTAGGTGGTCGAGAGGAGTTTGAAGGACCACCCGAGGCATTATTTTGGTTCCCTGAAAATTAAGGTGGTTCCTCCATCTGGGATTATAAGATGATGAATATGGGTCATTCCTGGCTCTATCATAGATGGCATTGACATGTTCCATTTCAGGAGAAATGGATGCACACTAACTTCCTACAAGACCTATCCTACCACATGAATGACAGGGAACTGGACCAGATGTAGACACATGAGGTGCACCTTGTTGGTTTTGGAGCTCAATCGAATCCATACGGTGCATTAAGGCTGCCATGCGTACCTCGGTGGCCGTAGTGGTAGTTGAGTTTGCGTTTGCGATCCTCGCTCTGATTCTAGATGATGCTGGTGGTTCCGTCACACTCTCCTACTGCATGTTTTTCTCAGTGAGGTCTTCTAGGAAAGTCCTCGCCTCCCTTTCATCCTTTCCTAAGAACTGTCCTTGACACATGGACTCAAGGAGTGTTCGGGAGGGGATGTGAAGACCCTAGTAGCTCCTTCAACCTCTCTAAATATGCATGAAAATGTTTGGGTCTCAAGTTGATAGAACGAATTGATTTTGTTCCTCAATTTTTGAGTCCGATGATTTCGAAAGTACTTCTTGAGGAATGC
Organism: Triglochin maritima; assembly: GCA_963682175.1. Taxonomy (NCBI): domain Eukaryota; kingdom Viridiplantae; phylum Streptophyta; class Magnoliopsida; order Alismatales; family Juncaginaceae; genus Triglochin; species Triglochin maritima. Next base: position 24,735,178 of record OY821781.1, on the reverse strand, counting down.
AGATTGAAATTCAACCCATGTCCTAAAGGCATTTGCATGGTTACTGTACAACCACTTCTTCACATCATCCTTTAGTGCAATGGGGACAAGCCTAAGATGGATAGTGTCTGTGCTAAGTTGTTGCAACTTGAACATAGCACAGACCTCCTCAAATTCCCTGGGAAAGATATAGGGGTCACCCTTCCCAGTGAAGTGAGGGAGAATGGAGATAAACTAATGCTTAACTTCAAAGTGATTCCCATTCACCTTTGGCAATACGATGCATGAGGGTAGAGTACTACGGCTCGGGTAGCATCGATCACGGAGAGGTATAGGAGCAAGAATTGGAAGAACAGGTGGGTCCAACAACTACTCCTCCTCGTGGTACTGAGCAGCCATGGTACTCGGACCGTGTGCGACAAGAGAAGATGAAGTCGTCGAGAAATCGACTACCGAAGCAGGATTGATGACACGCCTCATCAAACAGACACTCTCGTCTCGTGCCCACACAAGCATGCACACACACAAACCAAAACCCTTTTTTTCTTTTTTTTTGGAGAACTAAAATAGAAAGTGCGTAGAGGAAAAGACGGGAGGACACATAAGAGAGAGAATGACTCAGGAGAGAAGGGAAGAAGTCCTTATGCTGTGGCAGGTGGGTACAACTAGAAGCAGACAAGGAAACAAGGCTAAAACAACCTAAGGTCACTATAAGTCCTTACAGCTAGATGACGTCTAACTGCGAGGTCACGCGGCCTCAACATGCCTCACCTCCCTACGGTGAATACCACAAAGCCTAGCAAGTGAGATAAGATCCAGAGATCTCGTCTCTCCTACTATCAACAGAGTGGGCGACGCCGATTAGGCTATGATGGTTGAGACCGGATCACTCACCTAATGCGCCCGAGATCCTTCGGGCCAATGTCTACTTGATTTTAAAATTAGGCTCCTAATTAGTGTGGTTTTTAGGCCGAAGGAAAGGGTGATGAAATCCCCCACTTTATCTTATATGGGACAGCCCCTCCTTACTACTGTTTTGGAGTCTTAATCTAGCAATCATCTCTCCAAACAAACACTCAAATCACACTTGTTGCAATGCAATTCCTACTAACTAATTCATGTTCATATGAAATGCATGAATGAGAGTAGGGAATGCGTACCTCACGCCAGCACTCTGCAACTGAAAGTAAAGCTAAAATAAAAGACAATCTACGTGCCTAAATCATGTACACGATGCATGACCTGAACATGAACGAATGCCTAATCTTTTGCTTTGGGTTTTAGGGTCCAAGTTGCTTAAAGGAAAATTTATTATTGATCTGGGGACAAACTAAAAATCAGAACATGCCAAATTAATCCACACATCTCTATATCAGATAAAGAAAGAAGTCATAGAAAGAAGAACTGCAGAGGAGCTTACCAGACCGCCAGTTGGCGGTATTAGGCCACTGACTGTGCCCGCCGCCGTAAAAGCGGGCTGAGTGGCGGTCCAACAAGATCCATTTGCCTCCAAACATCTCCAGCTACCTCCCCTTACGTCTCCAAGTCTCCCGAAACAATGAAAAACTACAAACAAAAAATTAAATCCGCCCGAATCGTCCAAACCAGAGTCTGGATTGGCACCTCCTCGGCAACGGTGTCAAAAACATGTTTGTTCGTTTTAAATTTAGATCGCTAGTGCACAACCGTCGGTGAAGACGGCGCAAATACCGGCCGTTCGAAATTAGATGGCAAAAAAAGGAGAAGAGTTGTAGATTACGCTAAAGCTAAACTACACTAAACTAATAAGTACAAAAAGCGAAAGAAAGCACGAAATATTGGAGATAAGAAAGAGAAACCCTAAGGGGTGGAGTGTGTGCACATATGAAGTGAAATAAGTGATGAAAGATTCATGTAAGCATGTATGTTTGTGTGTCGTGTGTGTCTTCATGCATAGGAAGTGTCTAAAGATGTGGCAAAACCTATCAATCCATTCACACAACGTATCGGCAATTACTACTTCGTTTACATGAGATTAGGCTTAGCATGAGAAGTGTCTAAAGATATGGCAAGACTCAACAAAAACCATAAACTCATGTGAAGAACCAAGGTAACCATGGGAGGTGTCTAAATGTTATGGCAAAACCCATCAAAGCAAAGTTTCTTCAATCAATCAAGCAATTAAACACCAATACAAACACATAAGTAACATGTAGCAATTCAACAGGAAATTTCAGTCAATAAACATGAGAAAACTAAGCATGGCAAGTGTCTAAATCTTATGGCAAAACCCATCAAATATCCCCAACAAGTAGATGATTAAAATACCCCCAATGAACATACAAAACATGCAAGTCTACACAATCAAAAATTCATCAAACATCCAAACTTCACAATATATATGAACGTCATCTCCACCCCACAAAGGGGATGGATCTACTCACTACACATTATTCAAACAATTAAACTGAAGAAGAAATGAGACATTCTAACTAATTTAACGTAAGATCAAAGAAACAATACTAAGCTAAGCATGCATAAAAAAGAGACAACATGGGAACAAAACAATGAAAATTTATTTTATTAAATGACTCACATTATTAGTAGCATTCTTCTCCACCTTGAGTTTTTGTTCCAAGGCTTACTCCAAGTAGAGAGAATGCCACCAAGCAATAGGTGAATACAAAGGAGGAGGAGTTCTATTTATAGCCAAAGAAAAAGGCAATCGGGGACAATCCCTCGATATGGGGCTAAAACACTACTAGAAATAGACATTAAACACCCTAATACATGACCCGACTAAACCTTAGAAGATCCGGACTAATCGGGACCACCAATCAGTGGTCTTGGGCCGCCAATTGGCGGTCTATATGCTTCAGATCGATCACTAGTTCGAAGTGTTGTTGCGTGGCTCAATTGCTTCATGTATGATGCATCTTAATCGGTTGTGTGGCTTGCGACCCAAATCCAATTGCCAAAATACACCTCATGATGGTGTTGAGTTTCTTCATTTTCTCATTCGTACTTTGGTTTTACATTCGGGTCCCTTTCTCTTGCATCTCAGTCCATAAGTCTTGCAACGTAGTCAATTTTCTTCGTTTTACGTCCTTTTGTAGTCTCTCCTTCTTAAACCTAATTATTCCTGAAACTCAAACATAAAACTCGTTACGTAGCATTGTTTAGGTGAAAGATAATGGATATAAGACACAAATATATGCAGGATATGATGTCAATCACTGGTCTAGGGCTATGAGGGACAAGATCAACATCAAAGGGTTGGGGCGTTTCAATGCCCTAGCGGAACTTGAAGGAAGAGAGGATGAAGGGGGAAGTGTTACTGGGGGAGAGGATTACGAATGCGCACACGAGCCTTCAACTCAGAATGAGGATTGCATAAAGAGGAATGGGTGCAAGGTTACGTCTACGCCACCTTCGGTGGACCTTAAGTTACTATCACCGCAACCCGAAGTGTTTCGTGCAATTCGAGAGAAGGGACTAGAACAACAAAAATCAAACCGAGGCGGTAAGGGACGAAAGTCCCATATTGCGAATCCATGAATGTTGTAGTGTGGAACATGCGCGGTGCAAACCTCCTTGGTCGTACGCACATGATTAGGGGTCGAATAAAGGAGGCCAAAACGGATATCGTGTGCCTCGTTGAGCACATAGTGAAGCTTAAAAAATTGGATCGCTTGAGTAGAGCCATTTGGGGCATGAATGGGCTTCGAATAGCTTGGTTACAAATTGTGGAAGGATTCTTGTGTTATGGAACGAGCTCAAGGTGGACCTCCGGGTAACCTACGAACCACACAATTGTTGCAGCTTGAGGGAAGGGAGATGAGAAATGGGAGAAACAAAGCAATTACAGCGGTCTATGATGAAAATGGGTACGTGGAGCGGAGGTCACTTTGGGAGGACCTTTGTCGAGCTACCCCCGCATCCTCAACCTTTAGCTGGTCTGCGGGGACTTCAATTGCATTTGGAAAGCTGGTGAGAAGAGAGGGGGAGCGGGTATAAACATGGTGGCCATGGATGACTTCAATGCATGTGTAGATGGGCTCCAACTTGTGGAGGTCCCCTGTCTACCGGAGGAGAAATTACGTGGTCCAATTCCTCGCATGAGGAGGAAATCATCGAGATGCAGATTGATAGAATCTTAATGTCCCATGCGTGGTTGGAGGCTTTTCCAGATTCTTACTATGTCGTGGGGGATAGGGACTTGAGTGACCACTCGATGCTCACCTTGACCATGAAAAAAGAGGGACCAAAAAAGAAGGGTATGTTTAGATTTGTGAATTTCTGGGCTGAGCATGAGATGTTCTTCGATATGGTGAAGGAGGCTTGGTCTACGAGGGTAGAGGGCACTCCCATATTTAGATTGGTAGCAAAGTTAAATGAGGTGAAGGAGGCGCTTAAGTGATGGAGTGAGGATACTTTTGGTCATGGGGAACAGAAGGTTAGCGAGAACCAGCTTCGCCTTGCTGAAATCAGGAAATAAAGGGAGGACAATCCACACGACGAGGAACTCTTTCAACGTGAAAGGCTTTGCAAGGTGGACCCGGACTAGGCCATGCGACGGGAGGAGGCTCTACTGAGGCAAAACTCAAGGGTTAGATGGCTGCAAGAGGTTGACCGAAATTCCAGAATTTGCCGTGCTTCCCTAAGATTGAGGAGAGCCACCAATAATGTGAGGAGAGTGAGTGAGGAATGGGTGGTTATTGAGGATGAAGAAGCTATCCATGAGGCCTTTCGGAGGCATTTTTCTAACTTGTTTTCTAGTAATTTTCAGGTTCAGCCCCTTGACCCAACATTACCCCTTCCAAAGGTGCGAGAGGACGAGGCACGAGCAATTATTCAGCCACTAGATATGAAGGAGCTAGAAGAGGTGGCAAAACACTCGAACGTGGACAAGGCACCGGATCCGGATGGATTTAAGGCAAAACATTTCAAGGCCACGTGGGAGTGTATGAAGAAAGACCTTTTCAAAGCTGTCGACTCCTTCATGAGAAGTGGGAAACTCCTAAAGCAATTTACTACACTTCCATCACTCTTATTCTGAAGAAGACGACTCCAGCGTTGGGGGATGATTACCGACCCATTTCCTTTTGAAATATGGTATATCTCTTCTTGTGAAAGATTTTGGCAAACGATTTAAGCTACTACTTCCTAAATTAGTGGGGAAATACAAAGTGCATTCGTGAGCGGAAGGAGAATCAGTGATAACATCTTGCTAGCCCACGAGATATGCCACAATATGTACTTGGGAGGAGGACGAGGAAGGATATGCTTGAAGTTCGATCTTAGGAAAGCATATGACTCTATCTCTTGGAAATTCCTAGAGAAGGTACTCAAATGGGTGGGCCTACCCAAACATTGGTGTAAACTCATGATGGCTTGCGTTCGAGCTTCTTTTGTGGTTACGGTGAATGGTGAGAACTCTAAACCTTTTGTTGCCATGAATGGGCTGAGGCAAGGCGATGCATTGGCTCCCTATCTCTTTGTACTTTGTATGGAGGTTTTAAGTGTGATGCTCAGAAAGGAGGTTGAGAAGGGTACTCTCCAACCATCAAGGTGTGGGTATGTACATGCCTCCCACCTCCTCTTTGCGGATGATGTGATTGTCTTTGCTGCGGGTACAAGAGCAAATGCAAGGGCGATTAAACGTATCCTTACTGAATTCTCAGTCATCTCAGGGCTGCAGCTGAACGTAGGAAAGAGTCAAGTGTTTATGGTAGGAGAAAATGAGGGTACATGGATATGCTCGCATCTAGCCATGGAGAGTGCTGATTTTCCGGTTACCTATTTAGGCCTTCCACTCTGTTAGTAATCTACGATTGAATCTACAGGTTCAGAATTACCTTTGGTGGAGAGAACCTGTTGCAGCGGAATGGATCGGCGATCACCTCATGGAATCCTCTGGGGCACCGGTCGGTCTTCTACTCTCTTTGAGAAGAAGCACGAGTCCACAACCCAATAGTCTACGGATTGGCTTGGTGGTTGTGGAGGGACGAATGGGAGAGAAAGGGTGTGATAGCGGCTAGGGTTTAGTGGGGCTAGGGTTTCCACACAAGAATTAGTCCATCCAATGGGAGGCTCCCCTCCTTATATAGATGACCCCACCCTAAACCTTAATGCGCAGCCAATGAGAGTGTGCCACGTGTCAGTGCTTTGGGCAAACATCATCTTAATCCTTAGATTAATCCAATATCTCCCACTTGCACAACAGCACGTCAACAACACGTCATCTTCCTTTGTGTCCCTGACACATACGTATATATCCTCCATACATACAATCATAAGATGGCAATGTGTCACCTCTTCATGTGTCCCTGACACATATGTATACATCCCTGATATATACAACTATTTCTCTCTTCCAAGAATGCATCCACAATACGCAAGTCTCTGATCATGTATCCCTGATACAAAACCATATGTGTCCGCGACACATGTACTCTTCCGATCATACAGACAAATGGGTCGTGTGACCGGTGATGCACCTGCAATTTAGGAGTCTCAAACTAGAAACCTTACTAGAAGGCCAGAATGACAACATCCTCAAAAAATAACAATTAAGCAGTCAAATGCACATCACTGTTCCCTAGGTTTACTTAGAAACTCACTTGACATGAACGGTATCTCGATCCCTCGGAGAGAAAACCTTCTTGTCCTCAAGGTACTTGCTACTGTATCCAATACAGTTGGGCCCAACAAATACTTTTAGTGCAGTCGAGTCGAACCTTTCCCTTCGCCCCAGACCACCATTACACTCAGAGTTGACTCCTTTCCCGAAGATGCCTCTTTAGACCGAATCTCTCATGGTCATAGATAACATCCCAAAGTAGCCACATCAACTCTTTGCTTCATGGTGTCGTCGAAGGTCACTGAGGGCAACTAAATGACAATCAAGTCTTGGACTCACACAGTGAAGGAGCAGTGATCCATTCTTTCACTTCCAAATGGTCGCTCAGCACATGTTGTATGACAAACATGCTATGGTGGATCATACTATACACAACAGTATGTCTGTCTCTCAACACCATACAAGTCTTAGTCCAGTCGCACCCCCTCTGCGCCTAACCCGAGCTTCATCATTGTCGCCTTAACACCATACAGGTGTCACCCGGCGCCACATGTGATGCTCGCACTTGGCTTCTATAGGTCACATGAATCGTGGGAACATTCATGTCAATCCTCACCAACATAGAGGATCTCATCTTGATTCCTAATCAAGGCGACTGTCCTATCATGAACTACTCTGGATCTATCATACAAGATCTCTTCATGATCAGTCTCATCTTTGCTCGCTATCAAAAGCGACAGAGGCGAATGCTCGTGTGAGTAAGCATTCTTCAACCTATTGACAGAATGATATTTTATGCTAGAACAACTACATCAACCAAACAGATATAGTTGAAAGGAAAAACACAATCACTCATAAAAGGAAGTTAGACATGCCAATACATCAAAGTCTGCGTAAGCCTAAGGACTTTACATGAGACACAAACGAGTCCTTAGCTATAGCCTTGGTAAGAGGGTCAGCTACCATAAGACTAGTAGATACATGTCTTAACACAACTTCCTTTCTCGCTATGATGTCCTTCACAAAATGATACCTAACCTGTATATGTTTGGTCTTTCCATGATATTTGGGGTCTTTCACATAACAAAGGGCAGCCATGCTGTCACAATAGACAACAACAGGCTCATCAGATGTCTCTACAAGCCTAGTGTGTTGTAAGAACCTCCTCAACCAAACTGCCTCCTGTACTGCTGCAGAGCATGCAACATACTCTGCTTCCATAGTCGACAGGGCTATACAAGTTTGCTTCTTGCTGGACCATGAGATGGCCCCATTAGCCAGCAAGAAAGCATAACCAGATGTAGACTTCCTTTCATCAATGTCTCCAGCCCAATCAGCGTCACTATAGCCAATCAGGCGGAGAACTGATGCTTGGTAACACAACATGTAGTTACTCGTTCCTCTGAGGTTTCTCATGATTCTCTTGACCGCCTTCCAGTGCTCCATGCTTGGGTTGGCCTGGTATCGACTCACCATGCCCACAACATAACAAATGTCTGGCCTAGTACACATCATAGCGTACATAAGGCTTCCCACAGCATTGGAGTATGGAACCTTGCTCATTTTGGCCTTCTCTTCAGGAGTCTCAGGATGCTTATCAAGGCTCAAGTGCAAACCCTTCTCAACAGGAGTGTCGATTGGTTTGCATTTGTCCATATGGTATTTCTTTAAGACGTTGTTAATATAAGTCTCTTGAGACAATCCCATATGTCTCTTGGACCTATCTCTAACTATCTTGACACCAAGGACGTAGCTAGCTTCACCCATGTCCTTCATATCAAATGTGGAGGACAACCACTCTTTAGTGGATTTTAGCAACTCTTTGCTATTGCCAGCCATAAGTATGTCATCAACATACAAGGTCAGAATGACAAATTTACCATTGGATCTCTTAACGTACACACAATGATCTTCCTCAAGGATAGAGAACGCATTCTCTGATATAGCTTGATGGAAGCGAATGTTCCACTGTCTAGACGCTTGTTTTAAGCCATACAAGGACTTGTTGAGCTTGCACACTTTGCGCTCTTGTCCTTTGACTTCAAAACCTTGAGGTTGATCCATATAGATCTCCTCCTCAAGTTCTCCATTGAGAAAAGCAGTCTTTACATCCATTTGGTAAAGCTCTAAGTCCATCTGAGCTACAATAGCTAGTAGAAGGCGGATGGAGGCAAACCTAACCACGGGTGAAAAGGTTTCCTCAAAATCCACGCATTCTCTTTGGGTGTAGCCTTTAGCTACCAGTCTAGCCTTGAATCTATCAATAGATCCATCCGCCTTCCTCTTAATTTTGAGGATCCACTTGGCCCCAATGGCCCTTCGGTTCGGCGGTAAGTCGACCAAGTCCCAGACTCGATTAACTTTCATCGATTCCAACTCTTCCTTTATAGATTCTAACCACTCTTTAGCATTTGGACCTTCCAAAGCCTCTTTCAAGGTCTCCGGTTCTTGCTCATCGATTACTGTCAGCCCGGATGATTCATAATCAATTTCTTCTTGAGATATCATGAGCGCCTCTTCCTCTAAGCGAAACCGCCTACGAGGAATGAGCCCGCGTTTACTTTGATGCAGATGGGTATTCGTGAGAGCTATCGGATCCTCAGCATTGCTGCTCCCACTAGGATCTACTGGTGGAACCTCATGTTCAACTTCCAGATCCTGATCCCGTGGAGTGGCAATGTCCTCATCTTGTTGTTCAAACAAGTCCACTGACTCTTTGATAGCTCCGGCAACGGTTAGAAAATCATTTTCCAAGAATGTGGCATCCCTAGACTCCAGTTTCGTCTTTCTTTCATTCTCGTCTACCCCGATAAAAACATAACCTTTGGAGAAATCACTGTATTTTACAAAGATACACTTTTTCCCTCTAGGTCCTAGTTTTCCATATCGTTGACTAGTAGAATGAATGTATGTCACGCATCCCCAAGGACGCAGCAGACTAAAATCAAGCTTCCGTCCTGTCCATAACTCATATGGAGTTGAGGGAACCGATTTTGTTGGATCTCTATTGAGGATATAGGCAGCAGTCATTAGAGCATCTCCCCAAAACGAAATTGGTAAGCTCGCATGCGCCATCATGGATCTAACCACGTCTAGCAACGTTCTATTCCTTCTCTCGGCAACACCATTTTGCTGAGGAGTATAAGGCATAGTGAGTTGTCTAGATATCCCCTTTTCATCACATAACTCCTTGAACATTATGGAGAGATACTCACCACCTCTATCCGTTGTAAGAGTTTTTATCTTATTATCTAACTGATTCTCAACTAAGCTCATGAATTTCTTAAAACATTCTAGAGCTTCTGACTTGTGAGAAATAAGATAAATATGACCATATCTTGTGAAGTCATCAATGAATGTGATGAAGTAACTTTGTCCATGTCTAGTACGCACATTCAAAGGTCCACAAATATCTGAGTGAATTAGTTCCAAAGGAAAAGTAGCCCTAATGGCTTTTCCGAACGGTTTTCTAGTTGCCTTTCCAGCTAGAAAAGGTTCACAGGTCGGCAATTCAAATTTGGAGCATTCTCCTAATACCCCCTCCTTTGCCAACCTGTTTATCCGGTCAACACCAATGTGACCTAGTCGAGCATGCCACATAACTGAATCATTATTGATGGAACTTTGGCTGACAAAGGCACTAGCGTTATGATTGAAATCATAAATTGCGTCCAACACAATAAAACCGTCAGAAAGAAATTCATGTCCATAATAAATGTTAGAAAGGTATAAACCCATATCATTGTTCTCAAAAACAAATTTAAATCCATGTCTCATCAACATAACAATAGAAATAATATTTCGCCGTATAGCTGGTGCATACAACACGTCGTGAAGTAATAGGATTCGGCCACTTCGCAAAGCCACTTTGCATGTGCCAATTCCAAGAACTTCAATGCTAGTGTTGTTTGCCATGTTTATTCGCCTCTCACTTGGAACACGGCGATATTCCACGAAGGTAGAACGATCCTTTGTTACGTGGTCCGTGGCACCTGAATCCACAATCCACACAGGAGAATGATCAGTGAGCATCACAGAACTAGTCACGTTACAATTCGAGGGATTACACACAGTAATTACCTTTTGCTCAGTGCACTCACGAGCAAAATGTCCAGTCTTTCGGCAGTTAAAACAAGTCACATTAGACTTATCTTTCCCACCTCTGGATCCTCGAGGTCGTTTCTTTCCAGCTTTGTTTTCTGTTTTGTTTGCATTTGCACTCTTCTTGCCTTTAAAATCTTGAGCTCTATCCTTTTTGCGCTTAAAACCTGCACTCCTCCGAGGAGCGCCAGCTTCAGCAGCAAACACTTCAGTTAGAGGGGCTTCCGCAAGCATGCGGTCCTCCTCCAGCTCTAGTAGTTTTGCGGCCTGGTCAAATGTCCTGATGTCATCAGCATGGGTCAGATGGACCTTCATATGCTCCCAACTCTTCGAAGGCAATGATCTGATGAGAGCAGAAACTTGCTCCTCATCGGTCTTAGCACAACCGGCAGCGCTCACCTCGCTAATCATGTTTGACATTGCGGTAATATGCTGCCTCATTGTGTGACCTTGGCGCATTTTATACGCATCAAACATAAGCCCAAGCTGACGGGCCCTTGTGACGGAGGTCACTCCGTACTGAAACTTCACAGCTTCCCACAAGGCCTTTGCAGTTTGAAACTTTTCGAACCGCAGTAACAGATCGTCCCTCATTGAACTTAGAATTGTGATTCGAGCAATTCGATCTTTCTTTTTCCATGCATTATAAACATCCAAGTTTCTGCGATGTTGCGCAGTATTCCCCTACTCGGGGGAGACATAGATTTGTTTATGTTTTCTAACATGTCCTGATCCTCTAAGAGATACTCAATTTTACGATGCCACAGATCGTAATTTCTTTCATTGAGTTTATCTCCTCGAGTCAGATCAGCGACAATGCTTTTGGAAGCAGCCATAAAGAATCTAGGACAATCAAAATACATAGCGATACATGAGTTCTAGCATTAAATATAACGAGCTACAATAGTCATAAAAAATAAACTGACTAATAGCTATAGCATTCAGACCAAAAGAAAACATATAACATTCGATCAAATCCTCATGCAATAGTTAAAAAAGCCATTTTACTAATCTAGATATTGAGCTCCATCATGATTTAATGACCCAAACAAAACGTTTTAAATCATTGTAAATCAGCAAATAAGAAAGATATTTGCCCCCGGTTGCAAGGTGGTTCACACAAAACACTTCTACCTTGCAACTCCCACTAGGCATGCGAGTTCCCAAAAACGGTTTTCAAAAAAACAATCAACATCACACAGATATGATTACTACATTACTTCCATATCGAGCTAATGATCCCCATTAGGGATTTAGCCTCAACGACGGGAACCTGCATGAGTCTTATAGCAATAATATCGCAATAATAAAATAAAGGAGCCCCTCGTCTCCTTAGGGCAATAAACAGTCCACAGTCCATAATTATTACAGTCCATAAATATTACAACCCATAAATATTACAGCCCATTGTGATAACTATTGCAAATGGAAATAAATGAATGAAATTACGCTCATCTCTCAATAAGGCAGTAAATAAAATCAGCAATCATTCATTCCATATAGCCACAATCTTTCCATACGTTAGCACAATCCGACGTATGAAAAAAAATACCATAAAGTGTGCACCTCATTCAAACAATAAGGAAGTAATGCATAAGGAAACAATGCATGAATGGGGCACGAAAATAGGCAAAAAAAACGTGTTAGGTAATGACAACCAATCTCCACAATAATCATTCTCAAAACAGATTTTTTTCTTCTTCTTTCCATAATCAATATAATCATGATAGCACAAAATTATCCTACTTTGATTAGGGAAGAAAAATCCGAAACTATATGGTGGAGGGCAACACATATTTTTGCATCAAAGGAAAGCATCCAAACATATTTTTAAGGCAACAAAATTCCAGCCCATAATATCTTTCCGAAATTTTCAGAATTAGCCAATCTTTCCATAATCAATATAAGCATGCAATCAATAATAATTATGCTACTTCTAATGGAAAGAAAATTTCGAAATTCTTTGGTGGATGACATCACATATATGCACATTCGATGAAAAGGAAATATTTCAAATGAAATGCATGCAATCATTCCAAAAGAAATCCGAAAATCCTTAATGAGATTAACATATATGTGCATTCAATCATAAAGGAAATATTTCAAATGAAATGCATGCAATTATTCCAAAAGAAATCCGAAATATCCTTAATGAGATTAACATATATGTGCATTCAATCATAAAGGAAATATTTCAAATGAAATGCATGCAATTATTCCAAAAGAAATCCGAAATATCCTTAATGAGATTAACATATATGTGCATTCAATCATAAAGGAAATATTTCAAATGAAATGCATGCAATTATTCCAAAAGAAATCCGAAATATCCTTAATGAGATTAACATATATGTGCATTCAATCATAAAGGAAATATTTCAAATGAAATGAATGCTCTCATTCCAAAAATCCGAAATATACAATATGGTAACTCAATATTCATGTATGTGCATGATTTTGCAATCAACATATAATCCTAGATGCATGCACATGTGATTAAAAAAATACATATACATGAATAAGGCAACAAGCATCTAACCTTAGATGTATGTACAAGAGTTTTAAAAAAAATACACAATCAAATCATACCATCCGAAATATATGATCACATTATATGATACATGCAATAATTAACTCTTGTAAAATTATCATCATATTTCAAACAACATATATGCGCATATTATCAAGAACAAAACATGCTCTAGCCGCAAGCTTCTTGGATGAAAAAATGCGCAACAAACATAGATTAACATGTAACCCTAGGTACATGCATAAAGTGAAATCTAAGCTATGCTCAAGAATGAAATAATGATGCAACTTGTAATACAATTCGCATGTAATGAAATGAATCAAGAAAAACATGCGCAAGGGTGAGAAAAAATGCCATCAAACCCTAGGCACATGAAGAAGAGAAAAAAACTACACATGTATGCGATTTCTCTCAACAACTACCGAAATTATTTCAACATATATGAAATAAGAAAGTGCTCAAAAAAATCGGAGGTGACCAAGATGGCTATGGTACCAATGTTAGCAATCTACGATTGAATCTACAGGTTCAGAATTACCTTTGGTGGAGAGAACATGTGGCAGCGGAATGGATCGGCGATCACCTCATGGAATCCTCTGGAGGACCGGTCGGTCTTCTACTCTCTTGGTTAAGAAGCACGAGTCCAAAACCCCAGAGTCTACGGATTGGCTTGGTGGTTGTGGAGGGACGAATGGGAGAGAAAGGGAGAGGTGGCGGCTAGGGTTTGGTGGGGCTAGAATTAGTCTATCCAATGGGAGGCTCCCCTCCTTATATAGATGACCCCACCCTAAACCCTAATGAGCAGCCAATGAGAGTGTGCCACGTGTCAGTGCTTTGGGCAAACATCATCTTAATCCTTAGATTAATCCAATACACTCTTCTCCTCAAGGCTTGGGAGACATCATTGCTTGGGTTTAATCAGCAAGGTTCAACAACGACTAAGCACATAGAAGAGAAGCTTTCCATTGATGGTGGGTCGAGTGGAGTTAATCAAGAGTGTCCTCGTGTGCATGAGTATCTATTGGACTTCAACTTTCCTTATCCCGAGAAAAGCCTTGAACGAGGTGGAGAGCATCATGATCCACTTCATTTGGGGAGGTCCTACAAAGTGGGTGGCTGTAGCATGGAAGGACATATGCAAACTGAAGAAGGAGGGTGGTTTGGGGCTGAGGAGAGTAAATGATTGGAATGATGCAGGGCTGATTCGTCTCCTTTGGTTGATCATTGAGGATGGTGGTTGACTTTGGGTTCGGTGTATGCGAAGGAAATACTTACAGAATCGTAACATATTGTTAGCTAGGCCACCATTTGTGTGCTCTTGGGCGTGGCGAGGCATTCAAAGTGTCCGAGAAATGGCAAAGAATAAAATCCAATACGACAATTCAGTTTTTTACCGAACCATGGTGTGGGCAGCGCTTACTATCTTCGCCCGGAGGAGAGCGACTCCAGTACGACATGGGGATGCCAAGGGATACTATGGTATCATATTTCATTCATGAGGGGGCTTGACTCTCCCCTAGCCGAGGTCCATAGAGATGGCGGTACTATGACCTAGGATTTTGCGAACTCGAATCCACGGGGGCAAGATACTCCTATTAGAGCGGGAGAAAAGAGTGAAGTATTTTCAGCAAAGGAAGCATGGAGTTGGGTGGTACCTCGACAAAGGAAAGTGGGCTGGACAGATATGGTTTGGCACAAAAATCACATACCCAAGCATGCACTTATGCTTTGGAGAGCTATGCGAGGATGGCTGGTCACGAAGGCATTTATGCGAGCTAGGGTATCAACCCACGACCCTCTTTGTGTATTATATAACGAAAGAGATGAGGATATGGCACATCTATTCTGGGAATGCAACTTCTCCCAACAAGTTTGGGCACAAATCTTGAGAATTCGATGGCTGGACACTAGCATAAACCTTACTCTTGCTGCAGAGGTGAAGAGGTTGCAAACAATGCGAGGGTCTAAGCTGCAACAGGTAGCACGAGACTTGTTGTTGCAGCAACCATCTATGAGTGTTGGTACTCTTATAAAGGATGCGGTACATATGATGGGCACATAGATTAAGTAACTTAGAGAAGATTCTGAGGTGTTGAGATTGTATGAGAGTAGTTGGGGCTAGCTAGTTATGTTAAATGTTGGATATGAGTAGATTCTAGTTATGTACCGAGCATGGCTTGAGGTCTGTAATAGATAAATTTGTGTAGGTTGTATATGGTAACATATAATGATACAATAGAGGTTATGCCTCCCTTTTGCTTTGCAAAAAAAGAGAAAGGAGAGAAGAACAAGAAGGAGAGAGGAGAGAGACAAAGGCAGAGGGATAAGGAAAAGAGGGATAATGGTTCGAGGGAGAGAAGAGAGCGAAAGACAGAGAAGAAGAATAAAAATGAGAAGGGAGAGAGGAGGAGAAGGATTATGACAATTACAGAGAAGAGACGAGAGAAGAAGTGGCAAGAAAGAGAGGAAAGGGATGTAGAGAAGACAAAGGGAAGAGACAAGGAAGAGGGGGAGAGATGGATAGAGACAGATAAAGGAGAAGAGGGATATGCATAAGGAGAGAAGAGAGAAGGCGAATAGAGAAGAGGAGAGAAAAGGGAAGAGAGAGGAGGGAGAAGAAGGGAGAGAGAGCAAGAGGACAAGAAGGAGGGAGTGGGGGAGAGGGATAAGAGGGAGATAGAGATGGAGAAAGAAGAGAGGAAAGATAAGAGGAGTGAGAGGAAAGAAGGGGGAGAAGGAGAGACGAGAGAGAGGGAAGGGAATGAGAGGGAGATGACGAGATAAAGAAGGGAAGGTGAGAGAAAAAAGATGACGAGAGCAGGAACGAGAGGATATGGAGGGTTAAGAGGAGGAGAGTGAGAGCGAGAGAGAAGGAAAGGATGAGAGGGGAGGAGAGAGAGGGAGAAGGAGAAGAGGGAAGGGACGAGGGGAGATGGAGGGATAAGAGGAGACAGAGAGGAGGAGGGAGAAGTAGAGAGAGCGAAGGAGAGGAAGAGAGGGAGAAGAGGAGAGAGAGTAGAAGAAGGAGAGATTGAACGAGAGAGTTAGAGAATGAGAAGAGGATAGATAAAGAAAGGAGGAGAAGTGGGAATAGGGAAGGCAACGAGATAGAGAAGGGAGGGTAGAGATAGAGAATGAGAGAGGGGAGACGAAACGAGAGAGGAGGAGAGCAATATGGAGAAACAAAAGGGGAAAGCAGGACAGAAAAGAGAGAACGGAGTGAGTGATAAAACAGAGATGAGCGAAGAGAAGAGGATAGGTGAGAGGAGAAGCTAGAGAGAGAACGAGAAGAGGAGCAAGGAAGGTAAGGAGAAGATAGAGAGAGAAGGTGTTCCCTCTCCTTGTCATCTTACCTCTCCTCCCCTCCTTCCCTTCTCTTTATCATCTCTCTTCTTCTCCTTCTCCCCCTCTTGCTGCTCTATTCCTTCTCTCCCTATAAGGTTAACGAGAGAAGAAGAGGGTAAGTGGGAGATATAGAAGAAGTATAGGGAAGAGGAGAGAGAGAGGAAAAGAGGGAAGAAGAATAGAGAAGTAAGAGGGAGAGAAAAGGAGAATAGGTAAGGAGAGAGGAAACGAGAGAAGAGGAGATAGAGAAGGGTAGAGAGATATAGAAGGAGAGAGGAGATAGAGATGGGAGAGTAGAGAGAGAAGGGAGAGAGGAGGAGAGGGAAAAAAGGAGAAGTGAGTGAGTGAAGGAAAGGGAAAGAGTAGAACAAGAAATAAGGAGAGAGCTAGAAGGATAAGGAGAGAGGGCACGAGTGAGAAGGAGAAGAGAAAGTGGATAAGAAGGAGAACAAGAGATAATGAGAAAAGGAGAAGTGAGAGAATCTGAGAAGAGGGGAGAGAGGGATAAGAGTGAGAGTGCAGAGTGAAGAAGGAGAGGGGGAGAAGAAGGAGACGAAGAGAAGAAGAAAAGGGCAAAGGAGGGGAGAGGTAGAGCAGAGCAGAGAGAGATAGAAGAATAGAGAGAGGGAAAAAGGAGAGGCACGAGAGACAGAGAGCGAGAACGAGAGATTGACAAGGGAGAGATGACAGTGGAGAAAAGGGGATAAGAAGAGTAGAGAGGGAAGGAAGAGGGAGAGAGGAGGACAGTAGATAAGAGGAGAGAGGCGGACAGAGTGAGAGGAGGGAGAGGGGATAAAGAAGGGAAAATGAGAGAAAGGAGAAGCGAGAAAAGTAGAGGGGGAAGAAGGGAGGATAGAGGATGGAGAAGAAAGAAGAAAGAGACGACAGATGGAGGGGAAGTAGGTGGGAGTGCAGAAGAGGATAAGAGGGAGATAGTGAATGAAGGAGAAGAGGGAAGAGGCAGGAGAGAAGGATAGAGGTAACAATAGAGGTAGAGAATAGAGGGAAGGAGGAGAAAAGAGGAAGAGAGGGAATGGAGAGAGGGGAAGTAGAGGGGAGAAGAACAAGGAGAGGGGGGAAGGGATAGTGGGACATGGAGTGGGATAGAAGGAGAGAGAGCGAGACATAGAGAGAGAGGAGAAGAAGGCAAAGTGGAGGATAGAGAAGGATAAGAAGAGGGAGAGAGAAGCATAAGAGAGAAGGATAAGGAGAGAGAGAAAGACAGAGACAGGGATAAGAAGGAAGGGAGAGGAGAAGGAGAGGGAATAAGAGGGATATATATATGACGAGAGGGAGAATAGAGAAGGAGAAGAGGTTAGAGTGGGAGAGTGGTAAAGGAGAGAAAAGAGGGGTAGAGAGGTAGTGCGAGAGAGATGGTAGAGACGGAGAGAGAGAGAGAAGGGAGAGGAGAGAAGAGCAGAGGGAGAAAAAGGAGAACCGAGAGAAAGGAGAGAAGAAGAAGGAGAAGAAGAGAGGAGAGAGATAAAGAGAGAGGGATAAGGAGAAGAGGGATAAAGGTTCGAAGGGAGAGAAGAGAGTGAAAGACAGAGTAGGAGACTGAAAATGAGAACGGGGAGAGGAGGAGAAGGATAACAACAATGAGAGAGCAGAGAGGAGGGAATAAGGGAAGAGAGAGAAGAAGAAGTGGCGAGAAGGAGAGGAAAGGGAGGTAGAGAAGACGAGGAGAAGAGAGAAGGGACAGGGAGAGAGAAGGACAGAGACAGAGAAGAGATAAGTGGGATATGGATATCGAGAGAAGAGAGAAGGAGAATAGAGAAGAGGAGAGAGAAGGGCAGAGAGAGGAGGGAGAAGAAGGGAGAGAGCGAGAGGAAAAGAAGAAGGAGAGAGAAGAAGGGACAGAATGAGAGGACAAGAAGAAGAAGAGTGAGAGTACGGAGCAAAGAAGGAGAGGGGGAGAAGAAGGAACGAAGAGAAGGAGAAAAGGGAAGACGAGGGGAGAGGTAGAGAAGAGGAGAGATAGTAAGAAGGAAAGAGAGAGGGGAATGGGAGAGAGAAGAGAGACGGAGAGCTAGAACGAGAGACAGAGAAGGGAGAGAGGACAACGGAGAAAATGGGATAAGAGGAGTAGAGAAACAAGGAAGAGGAAGATAGGAGGAGAATAGAGAAGAGGAGAGAGGAGAAGAGAGGGAGAGGAGGGAGAGAGGATAAGGAAGAGAAACGGAGAGAAAAGAAGAAGCGAGCGATGTAGAGAGAGAATGAGGGAGGAGAGAGGATGGAGTAGAAGGAAGAAAGAGCGAGAGATGGAGGGGAAGTAGGAGGGAGTGTAGAAGTGGATAAGAGGGAGATAGTGAATAAAGGAGTAGAGGGGAAAGGCAGGAGAGAAGGATAGACTGAACAAGAGAGATAGAGAAGAGAGGGAAGGAGGGGAGGAAGAGAGAGAAGGGAGAGAGGGGAAGTAGAGGGGAGAAGAACAAGGAGAGGGAGAAGAGATAGTGGGACAAGGAGTGGGATAGAAGGAGAGAGAGCGAGAGACGGAGAGAGAGGAGAAGAGGGAAGAGGCAGGAGAGAAGGATAGAGGGAACAAGAGAGGTAGAGAAGAGAGGGAAGGAGGAGAGAAGAGGAAGAGACAGAAGGGAGAGAGGGGAACTAGACGGGAGAAGAACAAGGAGAGGGAGAAGTTATAGTGGGACGAGGAGTGGGATAGAAGGAGAGAGAGGAGAAGAAGGGAAAGACGAGGATAGAGAAGGATAAGAAGAGGGAGAGAGAACCATAAGAGAGAAGTATATTGAGGGAAAATAAAGAAAGAGGGATAAGAAGGAAGGGAGAAGAGAGGGACAGGGAATAAGAGGGAGATAGAGATGAGGAGAGGGAGAAGAGAGAAGAAGAAAAGGGAAGGGTGGGAGAGAGGTAAAGGAGAGAAGATAGGGGTAGAGTGGTAGTGCGCGAGAGATAGGAGAGATGGAGAGAGAGAGTGAGAGAGAGAAGGGAGAGAAGAGAAAAGTAGAGCAGAGGGAGAAAAAGGAGAAGTGAAAGAAAGGAGAGAATAAGAAAGAGAAAGAGAAAGGAGACAGAGAGGGATAAGGTGAAGTGGGATAAAGGTTCGAGGGAGAGAAGAGAGTGAATGATAGAGAAGGAGAGTGAAAATGAGAAGGGAGAGAGGAGGAAAATTATAGGGACAATGAGAGAGGAGAGATGAGGGAAGAAGGGAAGAGAGAGAAGAAGAAGTGGCGACAAGGAGAGGAAAGTGAGGTAGATAAAATAAGGAGAAGAGATAAGGGAGTGGGAGAGAGAAGAATAGAGACAGAGAAAAGAGAAGAGGGATATAGATAATGAGAGAAGAGAGATGGAGAATAGAGAAGGGGAAAGAGAGAAGGGAAGAGATGTTGGCTTTTTTGCCTTAATCTATGTTTGGATGATTTAATCAACCTAATCTTAATTGTGATCATGTAGATTAGCACACATGTTGCATTGCATATATATTGCTTTGTGCTAACCTCTATAGGTGATCAAGACTAAAGGAAGAAAGGAAATCAAGTCAAGACATGTAATCAAGCTCATTTGAAGAGATGTATTTTGTATTTCTTCGAGTCTTAGGAACTTTGTGTAATTGAGAATACTTTAGTTAAAAACTACTCGAACACACACAAGGTTCCCTATAGAAGTCACACACGAAACTTCATATAATTTGGACTTCAATAGATCACCCAAACATAGACCGGAAAACACCAAACAATTAACCTGAATTGTCTACCCACATTCGGTCGACTGAAACAGACCGTTCGGTCGACCGAGTGATCATATATCCTGTTAGTGTTTAACTACCTAAGTTCGGTCGACCGTCCAGACCATTTCTCTCGACTGAGTCTCAACATTGTTTTCGACCGTTAGTTTTGTCGTATATACGCAATGGTCGTATTCGTAATATCTAAAATATACCTCAAATACATCTTATGTATCAGTCGTCCGAGGACCTTGTTCGGTCGACCGAACTTATGTCTCTTAACAAACCCAAACCTCCTGCTGGAATTCGGTCGACCGTGGACCTTGTTTTGGTCGACCAAATATAACCTTGTTTTTCAACCCCTAAGTGTCTGGTGTAAATCGGTCGACCAAACCCTATTCGGTGTTCGAGCAATCACTTAAGTGTACCCCAGACATAGAGTTGGGTGGTCGACCATTCCTTAACCGGTCGACCGAACTGAGTTCAAAACTGCCAAGCGGTCAACCGAACAGCCCGATCTGGTCGACCGAATTCACTCAGAATTGGGTCATGTTAGTTTCTATTTTGTGTATGTTACACCAACTCTTACCCAATTAACCCCAACGGCTATATTCTCTCTAATGTTTATATATAGAGTTGTAAAACACATTTTAACACAACTCTCCTACTACTACTTGTCCACTACATTAGAGAGAAACTCCCAAACTCAAATTTCCCCAATCCCACACTCTAAGCCTAAATTCCACACCTTTGATCATAGCCAAATCATACTCAAAGTGTACTCAATATTTAGAGAGTGTTGTCCCACTAATTTGTTGTACAAGAAGCAAAGATTTCGGTGAAAGCCCGAAGTGTTCCCTCTCGGATTGGAAGAAGGTCAAGCAAGCAAGGGTGTTCGTGGTGCTTGTTTTGTAAAGGCGATCTCTCCCGGCCCGGAACGGGGAGTGAGTAGTGAAGACGCGAGCGGAGCTCGAAGTGTCGAGCGGAACTTGCAAGAGAGGATGTAGGTGGGAGGCCGAACATCTGTAAAACCCCCCGAGTCCATTGTGGTTTGCTTTACTTACTTGTCTATTTTGAATTCTGCTGTGCATATCTTGATTGGTTAAATAAGTAGGTAATTAGCTTAAAAGTGATGAGAATTGTAGACCCTCACGATCCCACATTTGGTATCAGAGCCTTTTGAGCTAAATCGCATACTTAATCGTATTTTTTAGCATGGCTTCAACATCTAATCATGTAGAGGGATTGTGCACCACTAGACCTCCTTTGCTTAATGGGTCTAATTATAATTATTTGAAGAATAGGATGAAAATATTCCTAATATCTAATGACCTAAAGTATTGGATGTTTCTTGAAAATCCATACACACCCCAATTGAAGATGAATTAGATTCACTTACTAGGTCCAAAATGAAAGAAATTGAGATGAAGTCAAAAATCACGAACATTCTTTATTATGGCCTTAATGAGGGGGAATACAATAAAATTCGGGGTTGTGAAAGTGCATATGAAATATGGCATAGATTGCAAATGCATCACGAGGGTGATAGCAAAACTAAGGAATCCCGTATTAGTCTCCTCATGCATAAATATGAGATTTTTTCTATGCAAATCGGTGAAAACATAAGCAAAATGAACTCTCACTTCACCGATATTACTAACTCTCTTTTGGTCCTTGGAAGAAAAATCAATGAAGGAGAGATGACCCGGAAGTTCCTCCGGTCGCTTAGCATAGATTGTGAAGACAAAGTTATCGCAATTGAAGAGGCGAATGATCTTTCCAAATTAAAGATGGAGTAACTCGTTGGAAACTTGATGGCATATGAACTTCAAATCAACCATCGAAAGGAGAAGGAAGCTTCAAAGAACAAACCATTCTTGTCATTACATGCAAATATTGATCAACCAAGGAGGAGTGTAGAAGATGAGGACATTGAACTCCTAGGCAAAGACTTCTTCAAATACCTCAAGAAGGATAAGGGAGAAAAGAATGAAAGAAGAGGTAGAAGAAGTGAGAGAAGAGAAAAGGAGGAGGAGAGCGAAAATGAGATAAGAGAAGGGGAGAAGAAAAAGGAGAGAAGGGAGAGGAGAAGAGAAAAGGAGAAGAGCAAGAGAAGAGAAAGGAAGGAGGTAGCTCACAAGGCTACATGGGATGATTCTTCATCACCATCATCATCGTCTTCCTTGCAAAGTAGAAGAGAGGTGGCTCACTAATTCTTCATGGCTATTGAAAATGATCAAAGTGAGGAAGAATCTAACTCTTGTTCTAGTAATTCATGCTCAACTAAGTCATATTATAGTGATAGCTCACATTCTAGTGTTAATGAAGAAACCTATACACATGATGAGCTTCAAAATGCATTCCACGACTTAGTTAAACAATATGAGATCATTTGTGAAAAGAACAAAATGTTAAAAAGCTAATCAAATATCTCCAAAGTCAAATTGAAACATGCATGAATGAGAAAAATGAGGTTCTTCCTAGACTTGAGAATAATGCATCAACTCTTGATAAGTTAAAAGCAACACCTATTGATGTTGAACAATTATATCTTCATGCTTGCAATGTGCAATTAAGAAAAGATCTAGAAAAGTTCACAAATGGAACTAAGATGCTTAATATGCTATTAGGAAGTCAAATACAATCTTTGCAAAAACTTGGGTTAGAATACAATGCAAATTTGAAAAACCATGTATATCATACAACTTTAAATGGAGAGCACTTAGTTGTAAAGCATAGTTCCTCAATTTTGTGGGCTCTTAAAACCAAATTGGGTTGGATTCCCAAATCTAACATTCAAGGACCCAAAGTTGTTTGGGTACCAAAATCTACACTTGTCGGTGCTTGAGGAAGAAATCGGTGGTGACCGAGAGAACTTAAGAGTCGAATTTAAAGCCGGTTGCATCACCAAATGAAGGATAGAACCAATTCAAGCTTCAAATGGGTATAAATTTTTTATCCTATAAATTGTTTCAATCAAATTGGTTCTAGTCTGGGTTTTATGCTTAATTGACATATCATTTATTCATTCATTGCAAATCTTTAAATTTGAATCACATCCAAATGTTTTAGAGTCAAATTTTCTAAATGGATGTCAAAAAGGGGAAATGAATACATCAAATGCTTAATTATAATAATTGCTAGATGTTAATAGGGGAGAATTAAGAATTGAACGAAATCGAAAAATCATATTCATATTGCTAGGGGAAGCTTAATGAATATCATTTTCTTAGTGTAATGAAGTTCACAATTTAGGGGGAGCAACTTCATTACAAGAAATCCACATTGAACTTAAATCGTATAATTTTTTGATGGATGTCAAAGGGGGAGAGATTTTTAAGGGGGTAACTTGGAATTTGACTTAAATTGAACAAAAACTATGCACATCCATAGGGGAGCATTTATATGCATAGTTTACATCTAAAAATTCCAAGTATTAAGATATAGGTTGTCATCATCAAAAAGGGAGAGATTGTTGGCTTTTCGGCCTTAATCTATGTTTTGATGATTTAATCAACCTAATCTTAATTGTGATCATGTAGATTAGCACACATGTGGCATTGTATATATATTGCTTTGTACTAACCTCTATAGGTGATCAAGACTCAAGGAAGAAAGAAAATCAAGTCAAGACATGTAATCAAGCTCAATTGAAGACATGTATTTTGTATTTCTTTGAGTCTTACGTACTTTGTGTAATTTAGCATACATGAGTTAAAAACTACTCAAACACACTAGGTTCCCTATACAAGTGACACACGAAATTTCATATAATTTGGACTTCATTTGAACACCCAAGCTTAGACAAGAAAAGACCAAACAATTAACCTGAATTGTCTGCCCACATTCGGTCGACTAAAACAGACCGTTCGGTCGACCGAGTGATCATATATCCTATTAGTGTTTAACTGCGTAAGTTCGGTCGACCGTCCAGACCAATTCGGTCGACCGAGTCTCAACATTTTTCTGACTGTTAGTTTTGTCGTATATACCCAACGGGCATATTCGTATTATCTAAAATATACCCCAAATACATTTTATGTATCGGTCGACCGTGGACCTTGTTTCGGTCGACCAAATATAACCTTGTTTGTCAACCCCTAAGTGTCTGGTGTAAATCGGTCGACCAAACCCTATTCGGTGTTCGACCGATCACTTAAGTGTACCCCAGACATAGCGTTGGGCGGTCGACCGTTCCTTAACCGGTCGACCGAACTGAGTGCAACTTTGCGAAACTGTCGACCGCACAACCCAATCTGGTTGACCGAATTCACTCAGAATTGGGTCCTGCTAGTTTCTATTTTGTGTATCTTACACCAACCCATACCCATTTAACCCCAACGGCTATATTCTCTCTAATGCTTATATATAGTGTTGTCAATCACATTTTAACACAACTCTCATACTACTACTTCTCCACTACATTAGAGAGAAACTCCCAAGCTCAAATTTCCCTAATCCCACACTCTAAGCCTAAATTCCACACCTTTGATCATAGCCAAATCATACTCAAAGTGTGCTCAATATTTAGAGAGTGTTGTCCCACTCATTTGTTGTTCGACAAGCAAGGATTTCAGTGAAAGCCTGAAGTGTTCCCTCTCAGATTGTGAGAGGAAGAAGATTAAGCAAGCGAGGGTGTTCGCGGGTCTTGTTTTGTAAAGGCGTTCTCTCTCAGCCCGGAACAGGGAGTGAATAGTGCAGACGTGAGCAGAGCTTGAAGTGTCGAGCCGAGCTTGCAAGAGAAGACGTAGGTGGGAGGCTGAACCTCTGTAAAACCCCTGAGTCCATTGTGGTTTGCTTTACTTACATGTCTATTTTAAATTCTGCTGTGCATATGTTGATTGCTTAAACAAGTAGGTAATTAGCTTAAAAGTGATTAGAATTGTAGACCCTCACGATCCCACAAGAGAGAGGAGGGAAAAGACGGGAGAGAGAGAACGAGAGAAGAAGGAGGGAGTGGGGGAGAGGGGTAAAAAGGAGAGGGATAAGAGGGAGATAGAGAAGGAGAAAGAAAAGAGGAAAAACGTAGGAGAGATAAGCTCTAGGGGGGCAGGGGGGTTTCTAAGGGTTTCCTTGGTTATCCCTACCATTTTTCTACCTAAAATTCTCGTTTTCTACTCAAAATGAAGCGTGAGAAGAGCTCAATCAAAGTAACATCACCGGTTGGAGGGAGTGGCGCTCCAGAGCCCTCACAATCGACCAAACCAAGTCATTTTGGTGCACTTGAAAAGGAAGTTCCTTGAGCCCACTTCTCGAGGGAGAAGGGACCAAGCAAAGGAAGTGGTCTGATTTATTCCTTGCTATACAAAGGGCATCCACGGCTTTAAAGTTTGTAGAACCGGCAAGGAAGGATGGTGCGAGGTTGGCAGTGTGCTCAAGGCAATAAGTGACTGATGCATTGAAGAGATGGGACCAGGTATTAGTGGGCTATTTTGTTGACAAACAAGAGATGGGACCATGAAAATTAAGGTGGTTCCTCCATCTGGGATTATAAGATGATGAATATGGGTCATTCCTGGCTCTATCATAGATGGCATTGACATGTTCCATTTCAAAAGAAATGGATGCACACTAACTTCCTACAAGACCTATCCTATCACATGAATGACAGGGAACTGGACCAGTTGGTTTTGGAGCTCAATCGAATCCATACGGCGCATTAAGGCTGCCATGCGTGCCTCGGTGGCCATAGTGGTAGTTGAGTTTGCGTTTACGATCCTCGCTCTGATTCTAGATGATGCTGGTGGTTCCGTCACACTCTCCTACCGCATGTTTTTCTCAGTGAGGTCTTCTAGGAAAGTCCTCGCCTCCCTTTCATCCTTTCGTAAGAACTGTCCTTGACACATGGACTCAAGGAGTGTTCGGGACGGGATGTGAAGACCCTCGTAGACAATCTGACAAAGGCACCACAACTTGATGCCATGGTGAGGGCATGAGGATAGTAGCTCCTTCAACCTCTCTAAATATGCATGAAAATGTTTGGGTCTCAAGTTGATAGAACGAATTGATTTTGTTCCTCATTTTTTGAGTCCGATGATTTCGAAAGTACTTCTTGAGGAATGCAGATTGAAATTCAACCCATGTCCTAAAGGCATTCGTATGGTTACTGTACAACCACTTCTTCGCATCATCCTTTAGTGCAATGGGGACAAGCCTAAGATGGATAGTGTCTGTGCTAAGTTATTGCAACTTGAACATAGCACAGACCTCCTCAAATTCCCTGGGAAAGATATAAGGGTCACCCTTCCCAGTGAAGTGAGGGAGAATGGAGATAAACTAATGCTTAACTTCAAAGTGATTCCCATTCACCTTTGGCAATACGATGCATGAGGGTAGAGTACTACGGCTCGGGTAGCATCGATCACAGAGAGGTATGGGAGCAAGAATTGGAAGAACAGGTGGGTCCAACAACTCCTCCTCCTCGTGGTACTGAGCAGCCATGGTACCCGGACCGTGTGCGACAAGAGAAGATGAAGTCGTCGAGAAATCGACTACCGAAGCAGGATTGATGACACGCCTCATCAAACAGACACTCTCGTCTCGTGCCCACACAAGCATGCACACACACAAACCAAAACCCTTTTTTTCTTTTTTTTTGGAGAACTAAAATAGAAAGTGCGTAGAGGAAAAGACGGGAGGACACAGAAGAGAGAGAATGACTCAGGAGAGAAGGGAAGAAGTCCTTATGCTGTGGCAGGTGGGTACAAGTAGAAGCAGACAAGGAAACAAGGCTAAAACAACCTAAGGTCACTATAAGTCCTTACAGCTAGATGACGCCTAACTGCGAGGTCACGCGACCTCAACACGCCTCACCTCCCTACGGCGAATACCACAAAGCCTACCAAGTGAGATAAGATCCAGAGATATCGCCTCTCCTACTATCGACAGAGTGGGCGACGCCGATTAGGCTATGATGGTCGAGACCGTATCACTCACCTAATGCGCCCGAGATCCTTCGGGCCAATGTCTACTTGATTTTAAAATTAGGCTCCTAATTAGTGTGGTTTTTAGGCCGAAGGAAAGGGTGATGAAATCCCCCACTTTATCTTATATGGGACAGCCCCTCCTTACTACTGTTTTGGAGTCTTAATCTAGCAATCATCTCTCCAAACAAACACTCAAATCACACTTGTTGCAATGCAATTCCTACTAACTAATTCATGTTCATATGAAATGCATGAATGAGAGTAGGGAATGCGTACCTCACGCCAGCACTCAGCAACTGAAAGTAAAGCTAAAATAAAAGACAATCTACGTGCCTAAATCATGTACACGATGCATGACCTGAACATGAACGAATGCCTAATCTTTTGCTTTGGGTTTTAGGGTCCAAGTTGCTTAAAGGAAAATTTATTATTGATCTGGGGACAAACTAAAAGTCAGAACATGCCAAATTAATCCACACATCTCTATATCAGATAAAGAAAGAAGTCATAGAAAGAAGAACTGGAGAGGAGCTTACCAGACCGCCAGTTGGCGGTATTAGGCCACTTACTGTGCCCGCCGCCGTAAAAGCGGGCTGAGTGGCGGTCCAACAAGATCCATTTGCCTCCAAACATCTCCAGCTACCTCCCCTTACGTCTCCAAGTCTCCCGAAACAATGAAAAACTACAAACAAAAAATTAAATCCGCCCGAATCGTCCAAACCAGAGTCTGGATTGGCACCTCCTCGGCAACGGTGTCAAAAACATGTTTGTTCGTTTTAAATTTAGATCGCTAGTGCACAACTGTCGGTGAAGACGGCGCAAATACCGGCCGTTCGAAATTAGATGGCAAAAAAAGGAGAAGAGTTGTAGATTACGCTAAAGCTAAACTACACTAAACTAATAAGTACGAAAAGCGAAAGAAAGCACGAAATATTGGAGATAAGAAAGAGAAACCCTAAGGGGTGGAGTGTGTCCACATATGAAGTGAAATAAGTGATGAAAGATTCATGTAAGCATGTATGTTTGTGTGTCGTGTGTGTGTCTTCATGCATAGGAAGTGTCTAAAGATGTGGCAAAAGCTATCAATCCATTCACACAACGTATCGGCAATTACTACTTCGTTTACATGAGATTAGGCTTAGCATGAGAAGTGTCTAAAGATATGGCAAGACTCAACAAAAACTATAAACTCATGTGAAGAACCAAGGTAACCATGGGAGGTGTCTAAATTTTATGGCAAAACCCATCAAAGCAAAGTTTCTTCAATCAATCAAGCAATTAAACACCAATACAAACACATAAGTAACATGTAGCAATTCAACAGGAAATTTCAGTCAATAAACATGAGAAAACTAAGCATGGCAAGTGTCTAAATCTTATGGCAAAACCCATCAAATATCCCCAACAAGTAGATGATTAAAATACCCCTAATGAACATACAAAACATGCAAGTCTACACAATCAAAAATTCATCAAACATCCAAACTTCACAATATATATGAACGTCAACTCCACCCCACAAAGGGGATGGATCTACTCACTACACATTATTCAAACAATTAAACTGAAGAAGAAATGAGACATTCTAACTAATTTAACGTAAGATCAAAGAAACAAGACTAAGCTAAGCATGCATAAAAAAGAGACAACATGGGAACAAAACAATGAAAATTTATTTTATTAAATGACTCACATTATTAGTAGCATTCTTCTCCACCTTGAGTTTTTGTTCCAAGGCTTACTCCAAGTAGAGAGAATGCCACCAAGCAATAGGTGAATACAAAGGAGGAGGAGTTCTATTTATAGCCAAAGAAAAAGGCAATCGGGCACAATCCCCCGATATGGGGCTAAAACACTACTAGAAATAGACATTAAACACCCTAATACATGACCCGACTAAACCTCAGAAGATCCGGACTAATCGGGACCACCAATCAGTGGTCTTGGGCCGCCAATTGGCGGTCTATATGCTTCAGATCGATCTCTAGTTCGAAGTGTTGTTGTGTGGCTCAATTGCTTCATGTATGATGCATCTTAATCGGTTGTGTGGCTTGCGACCCAAATCCAATTGCCAAAATACACCTCATGATGGTGTTGAGTTTCTTCATTTTCTCATTCATACTTTGGTTTTACATTCGGGTCCCTTTCTCTTGCATCTCAGTCCATAAGTCTTGCAACTTAGTCAATTTTCTTCGTTTTACGTCCTTTTGCAGTCTCTCCTTCTTAAACCTAATTATTCCTGAAACTCAAACATAAAACTCGTTACGTAGCATTGTTTAGGTGAAAGATAATGGATATAAGACACAAATATATGCAGGATATGATGTCAATCACTGGTCTAGGGCTATGAGGGACAAGATCAACATCAAAGGGTTGGGGTGTTTCAATGCCCTAGCGGAACTTGAAGGAAGAGAGGATGAAGGGGAAGTGTTACTGGGGGAGAGGATTACGAATGCGCACACGAGCCTTCAACTCAGAATGAGGATGGCATAAAGAGGAATGGGTGCAAGGTTACGTCTACGCCACCTCCGGTGGACCTTAAGTTACTATCACTGCAACCCGAAGTGTTTCGTGCAATTCAAGAGAAGGGACTAGAACAACAAAAATCAAACCGAGGCGGTAAGGGACGAAAGTCCCATATTGCGAATCCATGAATGTTCTAGTGTGGAACATGCGCGGTGCAAACCTCCTTGGTCGTACGCACATGATTAGGGGTCGAATAAAGGAGGCCAAAACGGATATCGTGTGCCTCGTTGACCACATAGTGAAGCTTCAAAAATTGGATCGCTTGAGTAGAGCCATTTGGGGCATGAATGGGCTTCGAATAGCTTGGTTACAAATTGTGGAAGGATTGTTGTGTTATGGAACGAGCTCAAGGTGGACCTCCGGGTAACCTATGAACCACACAATTGTTGCAGCTTGAGGGAAGGGAGATGAGAAATGGGAGAAACAAAGCAATTACAGTGGTCTATGATGAAAATGGGTACGTGGAGCGGAGGTCACTTTTGGAGGA
Organism: Triglochin maritima; assembly: GCA_963682175.1. Lineage (NCBI taxonomy): Eukaryota > Viridiplantae > Streptophyta > Magnoliopsida > Alismatales > Juncaginaceae > Triglochin > Triglochin maritima. The sequence goes on along the minus strand of OY821781.1, from coordinate 24,705,040 downwards.
CCTTTGTCGAGCTACCCCCGCATCCTCAACCTTTAGCTGGTCTGCGGGGACTTCAATTGCATTTGGAAAGCTGGTGAGAAGAGAGGGGGAGCGGGTATAAACATGGTGGCCATGGATGACTTCAATGCATGTGTAGATGGGCTCCAACTTGTGGAGGTCCCCTGTCTACCGGAGGAGAAATTACGTGGTCCAATTCCTCGCATGAGGAGGAAATCATCGAGATGCAGATTGATAGAATATTAATGTCCCATGCGTGGTTGGAGGCTTCTCCAGATTCTTACTATGTCGTGGGGGATAGGGACTTGAGTGACCACTCGATGCTCACCTTGACCATGAAAAAAGAGGGACCAAAAAAGAAGGGTATGTTTAGATTTGTGAATTTCTTGGCTAAGCATGAGATGTTCTTCGATATGGTGAAGGAGGCTTGGTCTACGAGGGTAGAGGGCACTCCCATGTTTAGATTGGTAGCAAAGTTAAATGAGGTGAAGGAGGCGCTTAAGTGATGGAGTGAGGATACTTTTGGTCATGGGGAACAGAAGGTTAGCGAGAACCAGCTTCGCCTTGCTGAAATCAGGAAATAAAGGGAGGACAATCCACACGACGAGGAACTCTTTCAACGTGAAGGGCTTTGCAAGGTGGACCCGGACTAGGCCTTGCGACGGGAGGAGGCTCTAGTGAGGCAAAACTCAAGGGTTAGATGGCTGCAAGAGGTTGACCGAAATTCCAGAATTTGCCGTGCTTCCCTAAGAGTGAGGAGAGCCACCAATAATGTGAGGAGAGTGAGTGAGGAATGGGTGGTTATTGAGGATGAAGAAGCTATCCATGAGGCCTTTCGGAGGCATTTTTCAAACTTGTTTTCTAGTAATTTTCAGGTTTAGCCCCTTGACCCAACATTACCCCTTCCAAAGGTGCGAGAGGAAGAAGCACAAGCAATTATTCAGCCACTAGATATGAAGGAGCTAGAAGAGGTGGCAAAACACTCGAACGTGGACAAGGCACCGGATCCGGATGGATTTAAGGCAAAACATTTCAAGGCCACATGGGAGTGTATGAAGAAAGACCTTTTCAAAGCTGTCGACTCCTTCATGAGAAGTGGGAAACTCCTAAAGCAAGTTACTACATTTCCATCACTCTTATTCTGAAGAAGACGACTCCAGCGTTGGGGGATGATTACCGACCCATTTCCCTTCGAAATTGGTGTATCGCTTCTTGTGAAAGATTTTGGCAAACGATTTAAGGTACTACTTCCTAAATTAGTGGGGAAATACAAAGTGCATTCGTGAGCGGAAGGAGAATCAGTGATAACATCTTGCTAGCCCACGAGATATGCCACAATATGTACTTGGGAGGAGGACGAGGAAGGATATGCTTGAAGTTCGATCTTAGGAAAGCATATGACTCTATCTCTTGGAAATTCCTAGAGAAGGTACTCAAACGGGTGGGCCTACCCAAACATTGGTGTAAACTCATGATGGCTTGCGTTCGAGCTTCTTTTGTGGTTACGGTGAATGGTGAGAACTTTAAACCTTTTGTTGCCATGAATGGGCTGAGGCAAGGCGATGCATTGGCTCCCTATCTCTTTGTACTTTGTATGGAGGTTTTAAGTGCGATGCTCAGAAAGGAGGTTGAGAGGGGTACTCTCGAACCATCAAGGTGTGGGTATGTACAAGCCTCCCACCTCCTCTTTGCGGATGATGTGATTGTCTTTGCTGCAGGTACAAGAGCAAATGCAAGGGCGATTAAACGTATCCTTACTGAATTCTCAGTCATCTCAGGGCTGCAGCTGAACGTAGGAAAGAGTCAAGTTTTTATGGTAGGAGAAAATGAGGGTACATGGATATGCTCGCATCTAGGCATGGAGAGTGCTGATTTTCCGGTTACCTATTTAGGCCTTCCACTCTGTTAGCAATCTACGATTGAATCTACAGGTTCAGAATTACCTTTGGTGGACAGAACCTGTGGCAGCGGAATGGATCGGCGATCACCTCACAGAATCCTCTGGAGCACCGGTCGGTCTTCTACTCTCTTTGAGAAGAAGCACGAGTCCACAACCCAAGAATCTACGGATTGGCTTGGTGGTTGTGGAGGGACGAATGGGAGAGAAAGGAAGTGGTGGCGGCTAGGGTTTAGTGGGGCTAGGGTTTCCACACAAGAATTAGTCCATCCAATGGGAGGCTCCCCTCCTTATATAGATGACCGCACCCTAAACCCTAATGCGCAGCCAATGAGAGTGCGCCACGTGTCAGTGCTTTGGGCAAACATCATCTTAATCCTTAGATTAATCCAATATCTCGCACTTGCACAACAGCACGTCATCTTCCTTTGTGTCCCTGACACATACGTATATATCCCCCATACATACAATCATAAGATGGCAATGTGTCACCTCTTCATGTGTCCCTGCCACATATGTATACATCCCTGATATATACAACTATTTCTCTCTTCCAAGAATGCATCCACAATACGCAAGTCTCTGATCATGTATCCCTGATAAAAGACCATATGTGTCCGCGACACATGTACTCTTCCGATCATACGGACAAATGGGTCGTGCGACCGGTGATGCACCTGCAATTTAGGAGTCTCAAACTACAAACCTTACTAGAAGGCCAGAATGACAACATCCTCAAAAAAATAACAATTAAGCAGTCAAATGCACATCACTGTTCCCCAGGTTTACTCAGAAACTCACTTGACATGAACGGTATCTCGATCCCTCGGAGAGAAAACCTTCTTGTCCTCAAGGTACTTGCTACTGTATCCAATACCGTTGGGCCCAACAAATACTTTTAGTGCAGTCGAGTTGAACCTTTCCCTTCGCCCCAGACCACCATTACACTCAGAGTTGACTCCTTTCCCGAAGATGCCTCTTTAGACCGAATCTCTCATGGTCATAGATAACATCCCAAAGTAGCCACATCAACTCTTTGCTTCATGGTGTCGTCGAAGGTCACTGAGGGCAACTAAATGACAATCAAGTCTTGGACTCACACAGTGAAGGAGCAGGGATCCATCCTTTCACTTCCAAATGGTCGCTCAGCAGATGTTGTATGACAAACATGCTATGGTGGATCATACTATACACAACAGTATGTCTGTGTCTCAACACCATACAAGTCTTAGTCCAGTAGCACCCCCTCTGCGCCTAACCCAAGCTTCATCATTGTCGCCTTAACACCATGCAGGTGTCACCCGGCGCCACATGTGATGCTCGCACTTGGATTCTATAGGTCACATGAATCGTGGAACATTCATGTCAATCCTCACCAACATAGAGGATCTCATCTTGATTCCTAATCAAGGCGATTGTCCTATCATGAACTACTCTGGATCTATCATACAAGATCTCTTCATGATCAGTCTCATCTTTGCTCGCTATCAAAAGCGCCAGAGGCGAATGCTCGTGTGAGTAAGCATTCTTCAACCTATTGACAGAATGATATTTTATGCTAGAACAACTACATCAACCAAACAGATATAGTTGAAAGGAAAAACACCATCACTCATAAAAGGAAGTTAGACATGCCAATACATCAAAGTCTGCGTAAGCCTAAGGACTTCACATGAGACACAAACGACTCCTTAGCTATAGCCTTGGTAAGAGGGTCAACTACCATAAGACTAGTAGATACATGTCTTAACACAACTTCCTTTCTCGCTATGATGTCCTTCACAAAATGATACCTAACATGTATATGTTTGGTCTTTCCATGATATTTGGGGTCTTTCACATAACAAAGGGCAGCCATGCTGTCACAATAGACAACAACAGGCTCATGAGATGTCTCTACAAGCCCAGTGTGTTGTAAGAACCTCCTCAACCAAACTGCCTCCTGTACTGCTGCAGAGCATGCAACATAATCTGCTTCCATAGTCGACAGGGCTATACAAGTTTGCTTCTTGCTGGACCATGAGATGGCCCCATTAGCCAGCAAGAAAGCATAACCAGATGTAGACTTCCTTTCATCAATGTCTCCAGCCCAATCGGCGTCACTATAGCCAATCAGGCGGAGAACTGATGCTTGGTAACACAGCATGTAGTTACTCGTTCCTCTGAGGTATGTCATGATTCTCTTGACCGCCTTCTAGTGCTCCATGCTTGGGTTGGACTGGTATCGACTCACCATGCCCACAGCATAACAAATGTCTGGCCTAGTACACATCATAGCGTACATAAGGCTTCCCACAACATTGGAGTATGGAACCTTGCTCATTTTGGCCTTCTCTTCAGGAGTCTCAGGATGCTTATCAAGGCTCAAGTGCAAACCCTTCTCAACAGGAGTGTCGATTGGTTTGCATTTGTCCATATGGTATTTCTTTAAGACGTTGTTAATATAAGTCTCTTGAGACAATCCCAGAAGTCTCTTGGACCTATCTCTAACTATCTTGACACCAAGGACGTAGCTAGCTTCACCCATGTCCTTCATATCAAATGTGGAGGACAACCACTCTTTAGTGGATTTCAGCAACTCTTTGCTATTGCCAGCCATGAGTATGTCATCAACATACAAGGTCAGAATAACAAATTTACCATTGGATCTCTTAACGTACACACAATGATCTTCCTCAAGGATAGAGAACGCATTCTCTGATATAGCTTGATGGAAGCGAATGTTCCACTGTCTAGACGCTTGTTTTAAGCCATACAAGGACTTGTTGAGCTTGCACACTTTGCGCTCTTGTCCTTTGACTTCAAAACCTTGAGGTTGATCCATATAGATCTCCTCCTCAAGTTCTCCATTGAGAAAAGCAGTCTTTACATCCATTTGGTAAAGCTCTAAGTCCATCTGAGCTACAATAGCTAGTAGAAGGCGGATGGAGGCAAACCTAACCATGGGTGAAAAGGTTTCCTCAAAATCCACGCATTCTCTTTGGGTGTAGCCTTTAGCTACCAGTCTAGCCTTGAATCTATCAATAGATCCATCCGCCTTCCTCTTAATTTTGAGGATCCACTTGGCCCCAATGCCTTTCGGTTCGGCGGTAAGTCGACCAAGTCCCAGACTCGATTAACTTTCATCGACTCCAACTCTTCCTTTATAGATTCTAACCACTCTTTAGCATTTGGACCTTCCAAAGCCTCTTTCAAGGTCTCCGGTTCTTGCTCATCGATTACTGTCAGCCCGGATGATTCATAATCAATTTCTTCTTGAGCTATCATGAGCGCCTCTTCCTCTAAGCGAAACCGCCTACGAGGAATGAGCCCGCGTTTACTTTGACGCAGATGGGTATCCGTGAGAGCTATCGGATCCTCAGCATTGCTGCTCCCACTAGGATCTACTGGTGGAACCTCATGTTCAACTTCCAGATCCTGATCCCGTGGAGTGGCAATGTCCTCATCTTGTTGTTGAATGAAGTCCACTGACTCTTTGATAGCTCCGGCAACGGTTAGAAAATCATTTTCCAAGAATGTGGCATCCCTAGACTCCAGTTTCGTCTTTCTTTCATTCTCGTCTACCCCGATAAAAACATAACCTTTGGAGAAATCACTGTATTTTACAAAGATACACTTTTTCCCTCTAGGTCCTACTTTTCCATATCGGTGACTAGTAGAATGAATGTATGTCGCGCATCCCCAAGGACGCAGCAGACTAAAATCAGGCTTCCGTCCTGTCCATAACTCATATGGAGTTGAGGGAACCGATTTTGTTGGAACTCTATTGCGGATATAGGCAGCAGTCATTAGAGCATCTCCCCAAAACGAAATTGGTAAGCTCGCATGCGCCATCATGGATCTAACCACGTCTAGCAACGTTCTATTCCTTCTCTCGGCAACACCATTTTGCTGAGGAGTATAAGGCATAGTGAGTTGTCTAGATATCCCCTTTTCATCACAAAACTCCTTGAACATTATGGAGAGATACTCACCACCTCTATCCGTTCTAAGAATTTTTATCTTATTATCTAACTGATTCTCAACTAAGCTCATGAATTTCTTAAAACATTCTAGAGCTTCTGACTTGTGAGAAATAAGATAAATATGACCATATCTTGTGAAGTCATCAATGAATGTGATGAAGTAACTTTGTCCACGTCTAGTACGCACATTCAAAGGTCCACAAATATCTGAGTGAATTAGTTCCAAAGGCGAAGTTGCCCTAATGGCTTTTCCGAACGGTTTTCTAGTTGCCTTTCCAGCTAGAAAAGGTTCACAGGTCGGCAATTCAAATTTGGAGCATTCTCCTAATACCCCCTCCTTTGCCAACCTGTTCATCCGGTCAACACCAATGTGACCTAGTCTAGCATGCCACATAACTGAATCATTATTCAGGGAACTTTGGCTGACAAAGGCACTAGCGTTATGATTGAAATCATAAATTGCGTCCAACACAATAAAACGTCAGAAAGAAATTCATGTCCATAATAAATGTTAGAAAGGTATAAACCCATATCATTGTTCTCAAAAACAACTTTAAAACCATGTCTCATCAACATAACAACAGAAATAATATTTCGTCGTATAGCTGGTGCATACAACACGTCGTGAAGTAATAGGATTCGGCCACTTCGCAAAGCCACTTTGCATGTGCCAACTCCAAGAACTTCAATGCTAGTGTTGTTTGCCATGTTTATTCGCCTCCCACTTGGAACACGGTGGTATTCCACGAAGGTAGAACGATCCTTTGTTACGTGGTCCATGGCACCTGAATCCACAATCCACACAGGAGAATGATCAGTGAGCATCACAGAACTAGTCACGTTACAATTCGAGGGATTACACACAGTAATTACCTTTTGCTCAGTGCACTCACGAGCAAAATGTCCAGTCTTTCGGCAGTTAAAACAAGTCACATTAGACTTATCTTTCTCACCTCTGGATCCTCGAGGTCGTTTCTTTCCAGCTTTGTTTTCTGTTTTGTTTTCATTTGCACTCTTCTTGCCTTTAAAACCTTGAGCTCTATCCTTTTTGCGCTTAAAACCTGCACTCCTCCGAGGAGCGCCAGCTTCAGCAGCAAACACTTCAGTTAGAGGGGCTTCCGCAAGCATGCGGTCCTCCTCCAGCTCTAGGTGTTTTGCGGCCTGGTCAAATGTCCTGATGTCATCAGCATCGGTCAGATGGACCTTCATATGCTCCCAACTCTTCGAAGGCAATGATCTGATGAGAGAGACACTTGCTCCTCATCGGTCTTAGCACGACCGGTAGCGCTCAGCTCGCTAATCATGTTTGACATTGCGGTAATATGCTGCCTCATTGTGTGACCTTGGCGCATTTTATACCCATCAAACATAAGCTGAAGCTGACGGGCCCTTGTGACGGAGGTCACTCCGTACTGAAACTTCACAGCTTCCCATAAGGCCTTTGCAGTTTGAAACTTTTCGAACCGCAGTAACAGATCGTCCCTCATTGAACTTAGAATTGTGATTCGAGCAATTCGATCTTTCTTTTTCCATGCATTATAAACATCCCAGTTTCTGCGATGTTGCGCAGTATTCCCCTCCTCGGGGGGAGACATAGATTGGTTTATGTTTTCTAACATGTGCTGATCCTCTAAGCGATACTCAAATTTACGATGCCACAGATCGTAATTTCTTTCATTGAGTTTATCTCCTCGAGTCAGATCAGCGACAATGCTTTTGGAAGCAGCCATAAAGAATCTAGGACAATCAAAATACATAGCGATACATGAGTTCTAGCATTAAATATAACGAGCTACAATAGTCATAAAAAATAAACTGACTAATAGCTATAGCATTCAGACCAAAAGAAAACATATAGCATTTGATCAAATCCTCATGCAATAGTTTAAAAAGCCATTTTACTAATCTAGATATTGAGCTCCATCATGATTGAATGACCCAAACAAAACGTTTTAAATCATGGTAAATCAGCAAATAAGAAAGATATTTGCCCCCGGTTGCAAGGTGGTTCACACAAAACACTTCTACCTTGCAACTCCCACTAGGCATGCGAGTTCCCAAAAACGGTTTTCAAAAAAACAATCAACATCACACAGATATGATTACTACATTACTTCCATATCGAGCTAATGATCCCCATTAGGGATTTAGCCTCGTCGACGGGAACCTGCATGAGTCTTATAGCAATACTATCGCAATAATAAAATAAAGGAGACCCTCGTCTCCTTAGGGCAATAAACAGTCCACAGTCCATAATTATTACAGTCCATAACTATTACAACCCATAAATATTACAGCCCATTGCGATAACTATTGCAAATGGAAATAAATGAATGAAATTACGCTCATCTCTCAATAAGGCAGTAAATAAAATCAGCAATCATTCATTCCATATAGCCACAATCTTTCCATACGTTAGCACAATCCGACGTATGAAAAAAAATACCATAAAGTGTGCACCTCATTCAAACAATAAGGAAGTAATGCATAAGGAAACTATGCATGAATGGGGCACGAAAATAGGCAAAAAAAACGTGTTAGGTAATGACAACCAATCTCCACAATAATCAATCTCAAAACATTTTTTTTCTTCTTTCCATAATCAATATAATCATGATAGCACAAAATTATCCTACTTTGATTAGGAAAGAAAAAACCGAAATTATATGGTGGAGAGCAACACATATTTTTGCATCAAAGGAAAGCATCAAAACATATTTTTAAGGCAACAAAATTGCAGCCCATAATATATTTCCAAAATTTTCAGAATTAGCCAATCTTTCCATAATCAATATAAGCATGCAATCAATAATAATTATGCTACTTCTAATGGAAAGAAAAATTCGAAATTCTTTGGTGGATGACATCACATATATGCACATTTGATGAAAAGGAAATATTTCAAATGAAATGCATGCAATCATTCCAAAAGAAATCCGAAAATCCTTAATGAGATTAACATATATGTGCATTCAATCATAAAGGAAATATTTGAAATGAAATGCATGCAATTATTCCAAAAGAAATCCGAAATATCCTTAATGAGATTAACATATATGTGCATTCAATCATAAAGGAAATATTTCAAATGAAATGCATGCAATTATTCCAAAAGAAATCCGAAATATCCTTAATGAGATTAACATATATGTGCATTCAATCATAAAGGAAATATTTCAAATGAAATGCATGCAATTATTCCAAAAGAAATCCGAAATATCCTTAATGAGATTAACATATATGTGCATTCAATCATAAAGGAAATATTTCAAATGAAATGAATGTTCTCATTCCAAAAATCCGAAATATACAATATGGTAACTCAATATTCATGTATGTGCATGATTTTGCAATCAACATCTAATCCTAGATGCATGCACATGTGATTAAAAAATACATATACATGAATAAGGCAACAAGCATCTAACCTTAGATGTATGTACAAGAGTTTTAAAAAAAATACACAATCAAATCATACCATCCGAAATATATGATCACATTATATGATACATGCAATAATTAACTCTTGTAAAATTATCATCATATTTCAAACAACATATATGCGCATATTATCAAGAACAAAACATGCTCTACCCGCATGCTTCTTGGATGAAAAAATGCGCAACAAACATAGATTAACATGTAACCCTAGGTACATGCATAAAGTGAAATCTAAGCTATGCTCAAGAATGAAATAATGATGCAACTTGTAATACAATTCGCATGTAATGAAATGAATCAAGAAAAACATGCGAAGGGTGAGAAAAAATGCCATCAAACCCTAGGCGCATGAAGAAGAGAAAAAAACTACACATGTATGCGATTTCTCCCAACAACTACGGAAATTATTTCAACATATATGAAATAAGAAAGTGCTCAAAAAATTCGGAGGTGACCAAGATGGCTCTGGTACCAATGTTAGCAATCTACGATTGAATCTACATGTTCAGAATTACCTTTGGTGGAGAGAACCTGTGGCAGCGGAATGGATCGGCGATCACCTCACGGAATCCTCTGGAGCACCGGTCGGTCTTCTACTCTCTTGGAGAAGAAGCACGAGTCCACAACCCAAGAGTCTACGGATTGGCTTCGTGGTTGTGGAGGGACGAATGGGAGAGAAAGGGAGAGGTGGCGGCTAGGGTTTGGTGGGGCTAGAATTAGTCCATCCAATGGGAGGCTCCCCTCCTTATATAGATGACCCCACCCTAAACCCTAATGAGTAGCCAATGAGAGTGTGCCACGTGTCAGTGCTTTGGGCAAACATCATCTTAATCCTTAGATTAATCCAATACACTCTTCTCCTCAAGGCTGGGGAGACATCATTGCTTGGGTTTAATCAGCAAGGTTCAACAACGACTAAGCACATAGAAGAGAAGCTTTCCATTGATGGCGGGTCGAGTGGAGTTAATCAAGAGTGTCCTCGTGTCCATGAGTATCTATTGGACTTCAACTTTCCTTATCCCGAGAAAAGCCTTGAACGAGGTGGAGAGCATCATGATCCACTTCATTTGGGGAGGTCCTAGAAAGTGGGTGGTTGTAGCATGGAAGGACATATGCAAACTGAAGAAGGAGGGTGGTTTCGGACTGAGGAGAGTAAATGATTGGAATGATGCAGGGCTGATTCGTCTCCTTTGGTTGATCATTGAGGATGGTGGTTCACTTTGGGTTCGGTGTATGCGAAGGAAATACTTACAGAATCGTAACATATTGTTAGCTAGGCCACCATCTGTGTGCTCTTGGGCGTGGCGAGGCATTCAAAGTGTCCGAGAAATGGCAAAGAATAAAATCCAATACGACAATTCAGTTTTTTACCGAACCATGGTGTGGGCAGCGCTTACTATCTTCGCCCGGAGGAGAGCGACTCCAGTACGACATGGGGATGCCAAGGGATACTATGGTATCATATTTCATTCATGAGGGGGCTTGACTCTCCCCTAGCCGAGGTCCATAGAGATGGCGGTACTATGACCTAGGATTTTGCGAACTCTAATCCACGGGGGGCAAGATACTCCTATTAGAGCGGGAGAAAAGAGTGAAGTATTTTCAGCAAAGGAAGCATGGAGTTGGGTGGTACCTCGACAAAGGAAATTGGGCTGGACAGATATGGTTTGGCACAAAAATCACATACCCAAGCATGCACTTATGCTTTGGAGAGCTATGCGAGGATGGCTGGTCACGAAGGCATTTATGCGAGCTAGGGTATCAACCCACGACCCTCTTTGTGTATTATATAACGAAAGAGATGAGGATATGGCACATCTATTCTGGGAATGCAACTTCTCCCAACAAGTTTGGGCACAAATCTTGAGAATTCGATGGCTGGACACTAGCATAAACCTTACTCTTGCTGCAGAGGTGAAGAGGTTGCAAACAATGCGAGGGTCTAAGCTGCAACAGGTTAGCACGAGACTTGCTGTTGCAGCAACCATCTATGAGTGTTGGTACTCTTATAAAGGATGCGGTACGTATGATGGGCACGTAGATTAAGGAACTTAGAGAAGATTCTGAGGTGTTGAGATTGTATGAGAGTAGTTGGGGCTAGCTAGTTATGTTGAATGTTGGATATGAGTAGATTCTAGTTATGTACCGAGCATGGCTTGAGGTCTGTAATAGATAAATTTGTGTAGGTTGTATATGGTAACATATATCGATACAATAGAGGTTATGCCTCCCTTTTGCTTTGCAAAAAAAAGAAAGGAGAGAAGAACAAGAAGGAGAGAGGAGAGAGATAAAGGGAGAGGGATAAGGAAATGAGGGATAATGGTTCGAGGGAGAGAAGAGAGCGAAAGACAGAGAAGAAGAATAAAAATGAGAAGGGAGAGAGGAGGAGAAGGATTATGACAATTACAGAGAAGAGACGAGAGAAGAAGTGGCAAGAAAGAGAGGAAAGGGAGGTCGAGAAGACAAAGGGAAGAGACAAGGAAGAGGGGGAGAGATGGATAGAGACAGATAAAGGAGACGAGGGATATGCATAAGGAGAGAAGAGAGAAGGCGAATAGAGAAGAGGAGAGAAAAGGGAAGAGAGAGGAGGGAGAAGAAGGGAGAGAGAGCGAGAGGACAAGAAGGAGGGAGTGGGGGAGAGGGATAAGAGGGAGATAGAGATGGAGAAAGAAGAGAGGAAAGATAAGAGGAGTGAGAGGAAAGAAGGGGGAGAAGGAGAGAGGAGAGAGAGGGAAGGGAATGAGAGGGAGATGACGAGATAAAGAAGGGAAGGTGAGAGAAAAAGATGACGAGAGCAGGAACGAGAGGATATGGAGGGTTAAGAGGAGGAGAGTGAGAGCGAGAGAGAAGGAAAGGATGAGAGGGGAGGAGAGAGAGGGAGAAGGAGAAGAGGGAAGGGACGAGGGGAGACGGAGGGATAAGAGGAGACAGAGAGGAGGAGGGAGAAGTAGAGAGAGAGCGAAGGAGAGGAAGAGAGGGAGAAGAGGAGAGAGAGTAGAAGAAGGAGAGATTGAACGAGAGAGTGAGAGAATGAGAAGAGGATAGATAAGGAAAGGAGGAGAAGTGGGAATAGGGAAGGCAACGAGATAGAGAAGGGAGGGTAGAGATAGAGAATGAGAGAGGGGAGACGAAACGAGAGAGGAGGAGAGCGATATGGAGAAACAAAAGGGGAAAGCAGGACAGAAAAGAGAGAACGGAGTGAGTGATAAAACAGAGATGAGCGAAGAGAAGAGGATAGGTGAGAGGAGAAGCTAGAGAGAGAACGAGAAGAGGAGCAAGGAAGGTAAGGAGAAGATAGAGAGAGAAGGTGTTCCCTCTCCTTGTCATCTTACCTCTCCTCCCCTCCTTCCCTTCTCTTTATCATCTCTCTTCTTCTCCTTCTCCCCCTCTTGCTGCTCTATTCCTTCGCTCCCTGTAAGGTTAACGAGAGAAGGAGAGGGTAAGTGGGAGATATAGAAGAAGTATAGGGAAGAGAAGAGAGAGAGGAAAAGAGGGAAGAAGAAGAGAGAAGTAAGAGGGAGAGAAAAGGAGAATAGGTAAGGAGAGAGGAAAGGAGAGAAGAGGAGATAGAGAAGGGTAGAGAGATATAGAAGGAGAGAGGAGATAGAGATGGGAGAGTAGAGAGAGAAGGGAGAGAGGAGGAGAGGGAAAAAAAGGAGAAGTGAGTGAGTGAAGGAAAGGGAAAGAGTAGAACAAGAAATAAGGAGAGAGCTAGAAGGATAAGGAGAGAGGGAACGAGTGAGAAGGAGAAGAGAAAGTGGATAAGAAGGAGAACGAGAGATAATGAGAAAAGGAGAAGTGAGAGAATGTGAGAAGAGGGGAGAGAGGGATAAGAGTGAGAGTGCAGAGCGAAGAAGGAGAGGGGGAGAAGAAGGAGACGAAGAGAAGAAGAAAAGGGCAAAGGAGGGGAGAGGTAGAGCAGAGCAGAGAGAGATAGAAGAATAGAGAGAGGGAAAAGGGAGAGGCACGAGAGACAGAGAGCGAGAACGAGAGATTGACAAGGGAGAGATGACAGTGGAGAAAAGGGGATAAGAAGAGTAGAGAGGGAAGGAAAAGGGAGAGAGGAGGACAGTAGATAAGAGGAGAGAGGAGGACAGAGTGAGAGGAAGGAGAGGGGATAAAGAAGGGAAAATGAGAGAAAAGGAGAAGCGAGAAAAGTAGAGGGGGGAAGAAGGGAGGATAGAGGATGGAGAAGAACGAAGAAAGAGACGACAGATGGAGGGGAAGTAGGAGGGAGTGCAGAAGAGGATAAGAGGGAGATAGTGAATGAAGGAGAAGAGGGAAGAGGCAGGAGAGAAGGATAGAGGTAACAATAGAGGTAGAGAATAGAGGGAAGGAGGAGAAAAGAGGAGGAGAGGGAATGGAGAGAGGGGAAGTAGAGGGAAGAAGAACAAGGAGAGGGGGGAAGGGATAGTGGGACAAGGAGTGGGATAGAAGGAGAGAGAGCGAGACATAGAAAGAGGAGAAGAAGGCAAAGTGGAGGATAGAGAAGGATAAGAAGAGGGAGAGAGAAGCATAAGAGAGAAGGATAAGGAGAGAGAGAAAGACAGAGACAGGGATAAGAAGGAAGGGAGAGGAGAAGGAGAGGGAATAAGAGGGATATATAGATGACGAGAGGGAGAATAGAGAAGGAGAAGAGGGAAGAGTGGGAGAGTGGTAAAGGAGAGAAAAGAGGGGTAGAGAGGTAGTGCGAGAGAGATGGTAGAGACAGAGAGAGAGAGAAGGGAGAGGAGAGAAGAGCAGAGGAAGAAAAAGGAGAAACGAGAGAAAGGAGAGAAGAAGAAGGAGAAGAATAGAGGAGAGAGATAAAGAGAGAGGGATAAGGAGAAGAGGGATAAAGGTTCGAAGGGAGAGAAGAGAGTGAAAGACAGAGTAGGAGACTGAAAATGAGAACGGGGAGAGGAGGAGAAGGATAACAACAATGAGAGAGCAGAGAGGAGGGAATAAGGGAAGAGAGAGAAGAAGAAGTGGCGAGAAGGAGAGGAAAGGGAGGTAGAGAAGACGAGGAGAAGAGAGAAGGGACAGGGAGAGAGAAGAACAGAGACAGAGAAGAGATAAGTGGGATATGGATATCGAGAGAAGAGAGAAGGAGAATAGAGAAGAGGAGAGAGAAGGGCAGAGAGAGGTGGGAAAAGAAGGGAGAGAGCGAGAGGAAAAGAAGAAGGAGAGAGAAGAAGGGAGAGAATGAGAGGACAAGAAGAAGAAGAGTGAGAGTACGGAGCAAAGAAGGAGAGGGGGAGAAGAAGGAACGAAGAGAAGGAGAAAAGGGAAGACGAGGGGAGAGGTAGAGAAGAGGAGAGCTAGTAAGAAGGAAAGAGAGAGGGGAATGGGAGAGAGAAGAGAGACGGAGAGCTAGAACGAGAGACAGAGAAGGAAGAGAGGACAATGGAGAAAAGAGGATAAGAGGAGTAGAGGAACAAGGAAGAGGAAGATAGGAGGAGAATAGAGAAGAGGAGAGAGGAGAAGAGAGGGAGAGGAGGGAGAGAGGATAAGGAAGAGAAACGGAGAGAAAAGAAGAAGCGAGCGATGTAGAGAGAATGAGGGAGGAGAGAGGATGGAGTAGAAGGAAGAAAGAGCGAGAGATGGAGGGGAAGTAGGAGGGAGTGTAGAAGTGGATAAGAGGGAGATAGTGAATGAAGGAGTAGAGGGGAAAGGCAGGAGAGAAGGATAGACTGAACAAGAGAGATATAGAAGAGAGGGAAGGAGGGGAGGAAGAGAGAGAAGGGAGAGAGGGGAAGTAGAGGGGAGAAGAACAAGGAGAGGGAGAAGAGATAGTGGGACAAGGAGTGGGATATAAGGAGAGAGAGCGAGAGACGGAGAGAGAGGAGAAGAGGGAAGAGGCAGGAGAGAAGGATAGAGGGAACAAGAGAGGTAGAGAAGAGAGGGAAGGAGGTGAGAAGAGGAAGAGACAGAAGGGAGAGAGGGGAACTAGACGGGAGAAGAACAAGGAGAGGGAGAAGTGATAGTGGGACGAGGAGTGGGATAGAGGGAGAGAGTGGAGAAGAAGGGAAAGACGATGATAGAGAAGGATAAGAAGAGGGAGAGAGAACCATAAGAGAGAAGTATATTGAGGGAAAATAGAAAAAGAGGGATAAGAAGGAAGGGGGAAGAGAAGGACAGGGAATAAGAGGGAGATAGAGATGAGGAGAGGGAGAAGAGAGAAGGAGAAAAGGTAAGAGTGGGAGAGAGGTAAAGGAGAGAAGATAGGGGTAGAGTGGTAGTGCGCGAGAGATAGGAGAGATGGAGAGAGAGAGTGAGAGAGAGAAGGGAGAGAAGAGAAAAGTAGAGCAGAGGGAGAAAAAGGAGAAGTGAAAGAAAGGAGAGAATAAGAAAGAGAAAGAGAAAGGAGACAGAGAGGGATAAGGTGAAGTGGGATAAAGGTTCAAGGGAGAGAAGAGAGTGAAAGATAGAGAAGGAGAGTGAAAATGAGAAGGGAGAGAGGAGGAAAATTATAGGGACAATGAGAGAGGAGAGATGAGGGAAGAAGGGAAGAGAGAGAAGAAGAAGTGGCGACAAGGAGAGGAAAGTGAGGTAGATAAAACAAGGAGAAGAGATAAGGGAGTGGGAGAGAGAAGAATAGAGACAGAGAAAAGAGAAGAGGGATATAGATAAGGAGAGAAGAGAGATGGAGAATAGAGAAAGGGAAAGAGAGAAGGGAAGAGATGTTGGCTTTTTTGCCTTAATCTATGTTTGGATGATTTAATCAACCTAATCTTAATTGTGATCATGTAGATTAGCACACATGTTGCATTGCATATATATTGCTTTGTGCTAATCTCTATAGGTGATCAAGACTAAAGGAAGAAAGGAAATCAAGTCAAGACATGTAATCAAGCTCAATTGAAGAGATGTATTTTGTATTTCTTCGAGTCTTAGGAACTTTGTGTAATTGAGAATACTTTAGTTAAAAACTACTCAAACACACACAAGGTTCCCTATAGAAGTCACACACGAAACTTCATATAATTTGGACTTCAATAGATCACCCAAACATAGACCGGAAAACACCAAACAATTAACCTGAATTGTCTGCCCACATTCGGTCGACTGAAACAGGCCGTTCGGTCGACCGAGTGATCATATATCCTGTTAGTGTTTAACTACCAAAGTTCGGTCGACCGTCCAGACCATTTCTCTCGACTGAGTCTCAACATTGTTTTCGACCGTCAGTTTTGTCGTATATACGCAATGGTCGTATTTGTATTATCTAAAATATACCTCAAATACATCTTATGTATCAGTCGTCCGAGGACCTTGTTCGGTCAACCGAACTTATGTCTCTTAACAAACCCAAACCTCCGGCTGGAATTCGGTCGACCGTGGACCTTGTTTTGGTCGACCAAATATAACCTTGTTTTTCAACCCCTAAGTGTCTGGTGTAAATCGGTCGACCAAACCCTATTCGGTGTTCGAGCAATCACTTAAGTGTACCCCAGACATAGAGTTGGGTGGTCGACCGTTCCTTAACCGGTCGATCGAACTGAGTTCAAAACTGGCAAACGCTCAACCGAACTGCCCGATCTGGTCGACCGAATTCACTCAGAATTGGGTCATGTTAGTTTCTGTTTTGTGTATGTTACACCAACTCTTACCCAATTAACCCCAACGGCTATATTCTCTCTAATGTTTATATATAGAGTTGTAAAACACATTTTAACACAACTCCCCTACTACTACTTGTCCACTACATTACAGAGAAACTCCCAAACTCAAATTTCCCCAATCCCACACTTTAAGCCTAAATTCCACACCTTTGATCATAGCCAAATCATACTCAAAGTGTGCTCAATATTTAGAGAGTGTTGTCCCACTAATTTGTTGTACAAGAAGCAAAGATTTCGGTGAAAGCCCGAAGTGTTCCCTCTCGGATTGGAAGAAGGTCAAGCAAGCAAGGGTGTTCGCGGTGCTTGTTTTGTAAAGGCGTTCTCTCCCAGCCCGGAATGGGGAGTGAGTAGTGAAGACGCGAGCGGAGCTCGAAGTGTCGAGCGGAACTTGCAAGAGAGGATGTAGGTGGGAGGCCGAACATCTGTAAAACCCCCCGAGTCCATTGTGGTTTGCTTTACTTACTTGTCTATTTTGAATTCCGCTGTGCATATCTTGATTGGTTAAACAAGTAGGTAATTAGCTTAAAAGTGATGAGAATTGTAGACCCTCACGATCCCACATTTGGTATCAGAGCCTTTTGAACTAAATCGCATACTTAATCGTATTTTTTAGCATGGCTTCAACATCTAATCATGTAGAGGGATTGTGCACCACTAGACCTCCTTTGCTTAATGGGTCTAATTATAATTATTTGAAGAATAGGATGAAAATATTCCTAATATCTAATGACCTAAAGTATTGGATGTTTCTTGAAAATCCCTACACACCCCAATTGAAGATGAATTAGATTCACTTACTAGGCCCAAAATGAAAGAAATTGAGATGAAGTCAAAAATCACGAACATTCTTTATTATGGCCTTAATGAGGGGGAATACAATAAAATTCGGGGTTGTGAAAGTGCATATGAAATATGGCATAGATTGCAAATGCATCACGAGGGTGATAACAAAACTAAGGAATCCCGTATTAGTCTCCTCATGCATAAATATGAGATTTTTTCTATGCAAATCGGTGAAAACATAAGCAAAATGAACACTCGCTTCACCGATATTACTAACTCTCTTTTGGTCCTTGGAAGAAAAATCAATGAAGGAGAGATGACCCGGAAGTTCCTCCGGTCGCTTAGCATAGATTGTGAACACAAAGTTATCGCAATTGAAGAGGCGAATGATCTTTCCAAATTAAAGATGGAGTAACTCGTTGGAAACTTGATGACATATGAACTTCAAATCAACCATCGAAAGGAGAAGGAAGCTTCAAAGAACAAACCATTCTTGTCATTACATGCAAATATTGATCAACCAAGGAGGAGTGTAGAAGATGAGGACATTGAACTCCTAGCCAAAGACTTCTTCAAATACCTCAAGAAGGATAAGGGAGAAAAGAATGAAAGAAGAGGTAGAAGAAGTGAGAGAAGAGAAAAGGAGAAGGAGGAGAGCGAAAATGAGATAAGAGAAGGGGAGAAGAAAAAGGAGAGAAGGGAGAGGAGAAGAGAAAAGGAGAAGAGCAAGAGAAGAGAAAGGAAGGAGGTAGCTCACAAGGCTACATGGGATGATTCTTCATCACCATCATCATCGTCTTCCATGCAAAGTAGAAGAGAGGTGGCTCACTAATTTTTCATGACTATTGAAAATGATCAAAGTGAGGAAGAATCTAACTCTTGTTCTAGTAATTCATGCTCAACTAAGTCATATTATAGTGATAGCTCACATTCTAGTGTTAATGAAGAAACTTATACACATGATGAGCTTCAAAATGCATTCCATGACTTAGTTAAACAATATGAGATCATTTGTGAAAAGAACAAAATGTTAGAAAGCTAATCAAATATCTCCAAAGTTAAATTGAAACATGCATAAATGAGAAAAATGAGGTTCTTCCTAGACTTGAGAATAATACATCAACTCTTGATAAGTTAAAAGCAACACCTATTGATGTTGAACAATTAGATCTTCATGCTTGCAATGTGCAATTAAGAAAAGATCTAGAAAAGTTCACAAATGGAACTAAGATGCTTAATATGCTATTAGGAAGTCAAATGCAATCTTTGCAAAAACTTGGGTTAGAATACAATGCAAATTTGAAAAACCATGTATATCATACAACTTTAAATGGAGAGCACTTAGTTGTAAAGCATAGTTCCTCAATTTTGTGGGCTCTTAAAACCAAATTGGGTTGGATTCCCAAAGCTAACATTCAAGGACCCAAAGTTGTTTAGGTACCAAAATCTACACTTGTAGGTGCTTGAGGAAGAAATCGGTGGTGACCGAGAGAACTTAAGAGTCGAATTCAAAGCCGGTTGCATCACCAAATGAAGGATAGAACCAATTCAAGCTTCAAATGGGTATAAATTTTTTATCCTATAAATTGTTTCAATCAAATTGGTTTTAGTCTGGGTTTTATGCTTAATTGACATATCATTTATTCATTCATTGCAAATCTTTAAATTTGAATCACATCCAAATGTTTTAGAGTCAGATTTTCTAAATGGATGTCCAAAAGGGGAAATGAATACATCAAATGCTTAATTATAATATTTGCTAGATGTTAATAGGGGAGAATTAAGAATTGAACGAAATCGAAAAATCATATTCATATTGCTAGGGGGAGCTTAATGAATATCATTTTCTTAGTGTAATGAAGTTCACAATTTAGGGGGAGCAACTTCATTACAAGAAATCCACATTGAACATAAATCGTATAATTTTTTGATGGATGTCAAATGGGGAGAGATATTTAAGGGGGTAACTTGGAATTTGACTTAAATTGAACAAAAACTATGCACATCCATAGGGGGAGCATTTATATGCATAGTTTACATCTAAAAATTCCAAGTATTAAGATATAGGTTGTCATCATCAAAAAGGGAGAGATTGTTGGCTTTTCGGCCTTAATCTATGTTTTGATGATTTAATCAACCTAATCTTAATTGTGATCATGTAGATTAGCACACATGTTGCATTGTATATATATTGCTTTGTACTAACCTCTATAGGTGATCAAGACTCAAGGAAGAAAGAAAATCAAGTCAAGACATGTAATCAAGCTCAATTGAAGACATGTATTTTGTATTTCTTTGAGTCTTACGTACTTTGTGTAATTGAGCATACATGAGTTAAAAACTACTCAAACACACTAGGTTCCCTATACAAGTGACACACGAAATTTCATATAATTTGGACTTCATTTGAACACCCAAGCTTAGACAAGAAAAGACCAAACAATTAACCTGAATTGTCTGCCCACATTCGGTCGACTAAAACAGACCATTCGGTCGACCGAGTGATCATATATCCTATTAGTGTTTAACTGCCTAAGTTTGGTCGACCGTCCAGACCATTTTGGTCGACCGAGTCTCAACATTTTTCTGACTGTTAGTTTTGTCGTATATACCCAACTGGCATATTCGTATTATCTAAAATATACCCCAAATACATTTTATGTATCGGTCGACCGTGGACCTTGTTTCGGTCGACCGAATATAACCTTGTTTGTCAACCCCTAAGTGTCTGGTGTAAATCGGTCGACCAAACCCTATTCGGTGTTCGATCGATCACTTAAGTGTACCCCAGACATAGCGTTGGGCGGTCGACCGTTCCTTAACCGGTCGACCGAACTGAGTGCAAATTTGCGAAACTGTCGACCTCACAACCCAATCTGGTTGACCGAATTCACTCAGAATTGGGTCCTTCTAGTTTCTATTTTGTGTATCTTACACCAACCCATACCCATATAACCCCAACGGCTATATTCTCTCTAATGCTTATATATAGAGTTGTAAAACACATTTTAACACAACTCTCATACTACTACTTGTCCACTACATTAGAGAGAAACTCCCAAGCTCAAATTTCCCTAATCCCACACTCTAAGCCTAAATTCCACACCTTTGATCATAGCGAAATCATACTCAAAGTGTGCTCAATATTTAGAGAGTGTTGTCCCACTCATTTGTTGTTCGACAAGCAAGGATTTCAGTGAAAGCCCGAAGTGTTCCCTCTCAGATTGTGAGAGGAAGAAGATTAAGCAAGCGAGGGTGTTCACGGGTCTTGTTTTGTAAAGGCGTTCTCTCTCAGCCCGAAACAGGGAGTGAATAGTGCAGACGTGAGCGGAGCTCGAAGTGTCGAGCCGAGCTTGCAAGAGAAGACGTAGGTGGGATGCTGAACCTCTGTAAAACCCCTGAGTCCATTGTGGTTTGCTTTACTTACATGTCTATTTTAAATTCTGCTGTGCATATGTTGATTGCTTAAACAAGTAGGTAATTAGCTTAAAAGTGATTAGAATTGTAGACCCTCACGATCCCACAAGAGAGAGGAGGGAGAAGACGGGAGAGAGACAACGAGAGAAGAAGGAGGGAGTGGGGGAGAGGGGTAAAAAGGAGAGGGATAAGAGGGAGATAGAGAAGGAGAAAGAAAAGAGGAAAAAAGTAGGAGAGATAAGCTCTAGGGGGCAGGGGGGTTTATAAGGGTTTCCTTGGTTATCCCTACCATTTTTCTACCTAAAATTCTCGTTTTCTACTCAAAATGAAGCGTGAGAAGAGCTCAATCGAAGTAACATCACCGGTTGGAGGGAGTGGCGCTCAAGAGCCCTCACAATCGACCAAACCAAGTCATTTTGGTGCACTTGAAAAGGAAGTTCCTCAAGCCCACTTCTCGAGGGAGAAGGGACCAAGCAAAGGAAGTGGTCTGATTTATTCCTTGCTATACAAAGGGCATCCACGGCTTTAAAGTTTGTAGAACCGGCAAGGAAGGATGGTGCGAGGTTGGCAGTGTGCTCAAGGCAATAAGTGACTGATGCATTGAAGAGATGGGACCAGGTATTAGTGGGCTATTTTGTTGACAAACAAGAGATGGGACCATGAAAATTAAGGTGGTTCCTCCATCTGGGATTATAAGATGATGAATATGGGTCATTCCGGGCTCTATCGTAGATGGCATTGACATGTTCCATTTCAGGAGAAATGGATGCACACTAACTTTCTACAAGACCTATCCTCACGACGAATTGTGGGAATCAACATGTCCATACTTTACCGGGCGAATACCACCACTTGTTTCCTCACGACGTAGCCAAGCCCCCAGCACTTCAATGAAAAGCACAAAGAGATACGGGGCAAGAGGATCACCTTTTCGAAGCCCGTTCGAAGCCAAAAAAAGGCCTCGAGTAAGCAACATTAACATTCACAACAAAAGAAGCCTTCACACAAGCCGCCACTAACTTCCTCCACTTGTTGTTGAACCTGAACCTGCCTAATACCTCATCCAAGAACTCCCATGACACCGTGTCATAAGCCTTCGTCAGATCGTTCTTGACACGTGTTCGTCCCAAATGCCATTAGGAATGCATGTTGTGGCAAAGTTCATGAGCAAGCAACACATTGTCCCCAATCTGACACCCTGTAATGAATGCACTTTGATTCTCACTTACATGTTTTGGCAGCACCCCCTTCAACCTATTTGCAAGGATCTTTGAAATATATTGATACACCATGTTACACATGCATGCACGTTTCCTTTGGGGCGTCCCATTCCTTTTTTGTGTACCACTTAGCATTTCATTTTGTAGCCACTCCTCCTCACGTTGCATACATCCACTCCCATGCAAACCAAGCAAACCCTCTAGTCCCCCACGTGATCCATCCACCTTGGGTGCATATTTGGTCACTCCACCTACTTCCTCCACCAAGTCCAACCCACTTTCCTCATCTGTCCCAACCAGAGAAAGGGCTCCCTTGTATGGTGTTGACTCCTTGCTATTCTCATATCTAGACACACCTTCCACTCCACCTAGCTCCTATTGGCCCGTCTCCTTCCACTCCACCTATCTCAGCTCCTATTGGTTACCTCCCATCACTTGACCCCTTCTTCTTAGTTCCCATTCCCCTAAGTCTGCTTTGAGCAGCCCCATCCCAACGATTTCCTTCGTTTGCATGGTTCTTGTTTGAAGCAACTAAGGACGTTCCCATTTCTCTTCCATTTATGGAGTCCACCTTTTCCTCTAACGGAATACCATCACCTCTGTTATCCTTTGGTCCCTTTGTCTTCTGCAAAAGAAAAACAAAATAACAAGAACCCTTGCCCCATCCTAATGACTTCCATGCCTCCAGCACGAGCCCATAGCTTTTGGAGGTGCTTCTCCAACGTTGCTAGATGAGGTCTGAACCCGATCAAGTGACCTACCAAAACCTTATCCCATATTTTCACTGCCTCCACTACTTCCATCTTTGAGCAAACAACCACCTTCTCCCTTCCTTTAACAACAGGTTGGATGAAGTCTAGGGTCGTGGATGCCCTTGGCTTTGCTGAGAAGAGGTCAGACCACTTCCTTGGGGAAGTTACAACATTCCCTAGAGGTGGCGCATCATCAAGCTCTTCCAAAGCTACGGAAGAGCTTTCCTTTGAAACGAAATTGGGACCCTTAATTGTGCTACAATCTCCATCTTGTTGTTGCAAATGTGTAGAGCTAGTCTTTGTCTCCATTTTGGTGAAGAAATCAAGCAATTTGGTGATGAAACGGGGTCGGAAACCCTAGAGGAGCCAAGCCTCCCCAGCTCTCCGTCTCTCTTCTCTCTCCCTTTCCCCTCTCTCTTTTCTTCTTAGTCTCTCTCCTCTTCTCTACCTCTCCCCTCGTCTTCCCTTTTCTCCTTCTCTTCGTCTCCTTCTTCTTCCCCTCTCCTTCTTTGCTCCATACTCTCACTCTTATCCCTCTCTCTCCTTTTCTCACATTCTCTCGCTTCTCATTTTCTCATTCTCTTTCATTCTCCTTCTTCTCCATTTTCTCCTCTCCTTCTCACTCGTTCCCTCTCGCCTTATCCTTGTAGCACTCTCCATCTCTCTTTTTGTACTCTTTGTTTTGCAAAGCAAAAGGGAGGCTTGGCCTCGAAATTTATTGAATTGAGTAAATAAACTTACATACAAACCTCTTCTTCTACTCTCTCCCTTTCCTTCTCTCACTCGCTTCTCTTTTTTCCCTCTGCTCTCTCCCTTCTCTCATTACTCTCCCATCTCGATCTCCTCTCTCGATCTCTCTACCTTTCTCTATCTCCTCCACTCTCGTTTCCTCTCTCTATCCCTATTCTCCTTCTCTCTCCCTCTTCCTTCTTTCTTCTTCTTCCATCTTTTCCTCTCTCTCTCTCTCCCCTCTTCCCTCTTCTCCTTCTATATCTCTCATTTACCCTCTCCTTCTCTTGTTATACTTACAAGGAGAGAAGGAAGAGAGGAGTGAGAGGGGCAGAAGGAGAACAAGAGAGAGGATAAAGAGAAGGGAAGCAGAGGAGGAGAGGGAAGATAAGAAGGAAGGGGAACACCTTCTCTCTCTATCTCTTCCTTACCTTCCTTGCTCCTCTTCTCACTCTCTCTCTCTACTCTCCTCTCTCCTATCCTCTTCTCTTCGCTCTTCTCTGTTTTATCACTCACTCCCTTTTCTCTTTTCCCTCCTCCTCCCCGCTTCCCTATCTCCTTTTCGCTCTCCTCGTCTCTCATTTCGTCTCCCCACCTCTATCTCTCTCACTCCTTCTCTCTCACATTCTCTATCTCTACCCTACCTTCTCTATCTCGTTCCCTTCCCTATTCCCTCTTCTCCTCCTTTCCTTATCTATCCTTTTCTCATTCTCTCGCTCTCTCATTCAATCTCTCTTTCTTCTTCTCGCTCTCCCTTCTTCTCCCTCTCTTCCTCTCCGCTCTCTCTCTCTCCTTGTCCCTCCTCTCTCTCCTCTTATCCCTCTGTCTCCTCTCGTCCCTTCCCTTCCCTCTTCTTCTTCTCCCTCTCTCTCCTCTCCTCTCTTCCTCTCCTTCTCTCTCACTCTCACTCTCCTCCTCTTAACCCTTTGTATCCACTGGTTCCCACTCTCGTTCCTTTTTTTTCTCTCACCATGCCTTCTTTATCTCGTCATCTCCCTCTAATTCCCTTCCCTATCTCTCCTCTCTCCTTCTCCCCCTTCTTACCTCTCGCTACTCTTATCTTTCCTCTCTTCTTTCTCCTTCTCTATCTCCCTCTTATCCCAGTCCTTCTTATCCCTCTCCCCCACTCCATCCTTCTTCTTGTCCTCTCGCTTTCTCCCTTCTTCTCCCTCCTCCCACTTCCCTTCTCTCTCCTCTTCTCTATTCTCCTTCTCTCTTCCCTCCTTATCCATATCCCACTTCTCTCTTCTCTGTCTCAATCCTTCTCTCTTCTCCTTGTCTTCTCTACCTCCCTTTCCACTCCTTCTTGCCACTTTTTCTTCTCTCTCATCCCTTCTTCCCTCCGCTCTTCTCTCTCATTGTCATTATCCTTATCCTCCTCTCTCTGTTCTCATTTTCATTCTCCTACTGTGTTTTTCACTCTCTTCTCTCCCTTCGAACCTTTATCCCTCTTCTCCTTATCCCTCTCTCTTTATCTCTTTCCTCTTTTCTTCTTCTCTTTCTTCTTCTTCTCCTTCTTCTTCTTCTCTCCTTTCTCTCGCGTCTCCTTTTTCTCCCTCTGCTCTTCTCTCCTCTCCCTTCTCTCTCTCTCTCTCTCTCTCTCTCCGTCTCTACCATCTCTCTCGCACTACCTCTCTACCCCTCGCTTCTCTCCTTTACCTCTCTCTTTCTCTCCCACTCTTCCCTCTTCTCTCTTCTCCCTCTCCTCAACCATATCTCCCTCTTATTCCCTCTCATTCTCCTCTCCCTTTCTTCTTATCCCTCTCTCTATCTTTTTTCTCTCCTTATCCTTCTCTCTTACGCTTCTCTCTCCCACTTTTATCCTCCACTTTGACTTCTTCTCCTCTCACTCTCTCTCCTTCTATCCTACTCCTTCTCCCACTATCTCTTCACCCTCTCCTTATTCTTCGCCCCTCTACTTCCCCTCTCTCCATTCCCTCTCTTCGTCTTCTCACCTCCTTCCCACCCTTCTCTACCTCTCTTGTTCCCTCTATCCTTCTCTCTTGCCTCTTCGCTCTTCTCTATCATTCACTATCGCCCTCTTATCCTCTTCTCCACTCCCTCTGACTACCCCTCTTTCTCTCGTCTCTTTCTTCCTTCTTCTTCGTCCTCTCTCCTCCCTTCTTCTCCCTCTACTTCTCTCGCTTATCTTTTTCTCTCCCTTTCCCTTCTTTATCCTCTCTCCCTCCTCTCCCTCTCTCCTCCTCTCTCCTATTCTCTATTCTCCTCCTCTATCCCTCTTACTTCTCTCTCTACTCTTCCTCTACCTTTTTCTCTACTGTCATCTCTCCCTTCTCTGTCTCTCGCTCTCGTGCTCTGTCTCTCTTACCTCTCTATTTTCCCTCTCTCTTTTCTTCAATCTCTCTCTGCTCTGCTCTACTTCTCCCCTGCTTTTCCCTTTTCTCATTCTCTTCGTCTCCTTGTTCTCCCCCTCTCCTTCTTCGCTCCGTACTCTCACTCTTATCCCTCTCTCCTCTTCTCACATTCTCTCACTTCTCCTTTTCTCATTATCTCTCATTCTCCTTCTTATCTACTTTCTCTTCTCCTTCTGACTCGTTCGCTCTCTCCTTATCCTTCTAGCTCTCTCCTTCTCTCTTCTTCTACTCTCTCCCTTTCCATCTCTCACTCGCCTCACCTTTTTTTCCTTCTCATCCTCCTTTCTTCTCTCTCTACCCTTCTCTATCTCCTCTTCTCTCGTTTCCTCTCTCCTTCCCTATTCTACTTCTCTCTCCCTCTTCCTGCTCTCTTCTTCTCCCCTCTTTTCGTCTCCCTCTCCCCTTCCCTATTGTTCTTCTATATCTCTCACTTACCATCTCCTTCTCTCGTTATCCTTACGATGAGAGAAGGAAGAGAGCAGCAATAGGGGGAGAAGGAGAAGAAGAGAGATGATAAAGAGAAGGGAAGGGAAGGAGAGGAGGAGAGGGAAGATGACAAGGAGAAGGAACACCTTCTCTCTCTATCTTCTCCTTCCCTTCCTTGCTCCTCTTCTCGTTCTCTCTCTTTCCCTTCTCCTCTCACCTATCCTCTTCTCTTCGTTCATCTCTGTTTTATCACTCACTCTGTTCTCTCTTTTCGGTCTTCCTCTCCCCTTCTCTTTCTCCATATCGCTCTCCTCCTCTCTCGTTTCGTCTCCCCTCCTCTATCTCTCTCTCCTTCTCTCTCTCATTCTCTATCTCTACCCTCCCTTCTCTATCTCGTTGCCTTCCCGATTCCCACTTCTCCTCCTTTCCTTATCTGTCCTCTTCTCATTCTCTTGCTCTCTCATTCAATCTCTCCTTCTTCTTCTCTCTCTCCTCTTCTCCCTCTCTTCCTCTCCTTCGCCCTCTCTACACTCCTCCCTCCTCTTTGTCTCCTCTTATCCATCTGTCTCCCCTCGTCCCTTCCCTCTTCTCCTTCTCCCTCTCTCTCCTCCCCTTTCATCCTCTCCTTCTCTCTCGCTCTCACTCTCCTCCTCTTAACCCTCCATATCCTCTTGTTCCCGCTCTCGTCTCCTTTTTTCTCTCACCTTCCCTTCTTTATCTCGTCATCTCCCTCTCGTTCCCTTCCCTCTCTCTCCTCTCTCCTTCTCCCCCTCTTACCTCTTGGTCCTCTTATCTTTCCTCTCTTCTTTCTCATTCTCTGTCTCCCTCTTATTCCTCTCCCCCACTCCCTCCTTCTTGTCCTCTCGCTCTCTCTCCTTTCTTCTCCCTCCTCTCTCTTCCCTCCATATGCATATCCCTCTTCTCTCTTCTCTGTCTCTATCCATCTCTCCCCCTCTCCCTTCTCTCTTCTCTTTGTCTTCTCTACCTCCTTTTCCTCTCCTTCTTGCCACTTCTTCTTCTCTCTCTTCCCTTCTTCCCTCCTCTCTTCTCTGTGATTGTCATTATCCCTCTCCTCTTCTCTGCCTTCTCATTTTCACTCTCCTTCTCTGTCTTTCACTCTCTTCTCTCCCTCGAACCTTTATCCCTCTTCTCCTTATCCATCTCTCTTTATCTCTCTCCAGTCTCCTTCTCCTTCATCTTCTCTCCTTTCTCTTTTTTTGCAAATCAAAAGGGAGGCATGGCCTCTATTGTATTGATGTATGTTAGCTTATACAACCTACAAAAAATTATCTATTATAGACCTCGAGTCATGCTCGGTACATAACTAGAATGTGCCCATATCCAACATTCAACTCACCACCGTAGTGCTATTTCAGGTAGCCCAAACTACTCTCATACAATCTCAACACCTCAGAATCTTCTCTAAGTTCCTTAATCTGTGTGCCCATCATACATACCGCGTCCTTTATAAGAGTGCCCACGTCCTCAGGTCGTCGTTTGTCGTTCTCGAATATCATCCTATTTTGCTCTTGCCAACACTCATAGATGGTTGCTGCAAGAGCAAGTCTCGTGCTTACCTGTTGCAATTTCGACCCTCGCATTGTTGGCAACCTCTTCACCTCTGCAGCAAGAGTAAGGTTTATGCTAATGTCCAGCCGTAGTATTCTCAAGATTTGTGCCCAAACTTGTCGAGAGAAGTTGCATTCCAAGAATAGGTGTGCCATATCCTCATCTCTTTCCTCATACAATACATAAAGATGGTTGTGGGTTGATCCCCTAGCACGCATAAATGCCTTCGTGACCAACCATCCTCCAAAGCGTAAGTGCATGCTTGGGTATGTGATTTTTGTGCCAAACAATATCAGTCCACCCCACTTTCCTTTGGCGAGGTACCACCAAAATCCATGCTTCCTTTGCTTAAAATACTTCACTCTTTTCTCACGCTCTAATAGGAGTATCTCGCCCCCCACGGATTGGAGTTCGCAAAATCCTAGGCCATAGTACCTCCATCTCTAGGAACCTCGGCTAGGGTAGAGTAAAGCCCCTCATGAATGAAATATGATACCATAGTATCCCTTGACATCCCCATGTCATACTGGAGTGTCTCTCCTCTGGTCAAAGATAGTAAGGGCTGCCCACACCATGGGTCAGTAAAAAACTGAATTATCGAATTGGATTTTATCCTTTGCCATTTCTCGAACACTTAGAATACCCCGCCACACCCAAGAGCACACAAACGGTGGCCTAGCTAACCATATGTTACAATTCTGTAAGTATTTCCTTCGCATACATCGAACCCAAAGTGAACCACCATCCTCAATGATCAACCAAAGGAGACGAATAGGCCCCGCATCATTTCAATCCTTTAGTCTCCTCAGCCCCAAACCACCCTCCTTCGTCGGTTTCCATATGTCCTTCCTTGCTACTCCCACCAACTTTGTAGGACGTCCCCAAATGAAGTGGATCATGATGCTATCCACCTCGTTCAAGGCTTTCTCGGGATAAGGAAAACTGAAGTCCAATAGATACTCATGGACACGAGCACACTCTTGACTAACTCCACTCGACCCACCATCGATGGAAAGCTTCTCTTCTATGTACTTAGTCGTTATTGAACCTTGCTGATTAAACTCGAACAATGATATCTCCCAAGCGTTGAGGAGAAGAGTGGAAGGTGTAAATAGGAAACCGGAAAATCAGCCCTCTCCATGCCTAGATGTGAGCATATCCATGTACCCTCATTTTCTCCTACCATAAAAACTTGACACTTTCCAACGTTCAGCTGCAGCCTAGAGATGGCTGAGAATTTAGTAAGGATACATTTAATCACCCTTGCATTTGCTCTTGTAGCCGCAGCAAAGACCATCACATCATCCGCAAAGAGGAGGTGGGAGACTTGTACCTCCCCACACCTTGCTGGTTCGAGAGTGCCCCTCTCAACCTCCTTTCTGAACATGGCACTTAAAACCTCCATACAAAGTACAAAGAAATAGGGAGCCAATGGATCACCTTGCCTCAGCGCATTCATGGCAACAAAAGGTTTAGAGTTCTCACCGTTCACCGTAATCACAAAAGAAGCTCGAACGCAAGCCATCATGAGTTTACACCATTGTTTGGGTAGGCCCACCCGCTTGAGTACCTTCTCTAAGAATTTCCAAGAGATAGAGTCATATGCTTTCCTAGTCGAGCTTCAAGCACATCCTTCTTCGTCCTCCTCCCAAGTACATATTGTGGCATATCTCGTGGGCTAGCAAGATGTTGTCACTGATTCTCCTTCCGCTCGCGAATGAACTTTGCGTTTCCCCCACCAATTTAGGAAGTAGTGCCTTAAATCGTTTAACAAAATATTTGACAAGAAGCGATATATGATTGATTCGTTTAATTCACCGCAAGTGCACGGCAGTGTTGAAGCCGTGGCAAATACGGGTCGATCCACAAGGAGGTGTGTTGACTTTAGTTTTTTCGAAGACGAGTGGGAAAGAAAGGAGAGAAAGGAGTTATGGTCAAACTACACTACCATGCAAAAAGGAAATGGAAGATAAGTAATAAAACTAAACCCCATAGGCGGTAGAGAAAAGAGTGTGAACACAAAGACATGTGTATGTGTGTGTGTGTGTGTTCAATTAATCTAATCACAACATGTAATGCATGAAAATCATAAAACTAAATCCAACTTTGCCTCCACATGAAATAAAGATAACCCAATATCATTAAAACATATAAGACAATAATTGGAATGAAGTTAAATGAACTCCTGTATAAAGAACACACCCCACTATGCCTCCACATGAAATAAGATAGCACATTATCATTAAAACATACAAGACATTAACCAAGGTAAAGGCAACAAGAGCACATGCAACTACAAGTCATGTTTCTTTTATCAATTCCATTCATATCCTCATCTTATCATTCCCCACAAAATAGGTCAACTAATCTAAGCATAAGCTAAGCTTGATTCAAGAGCAATAGCATATCAAAGACAATAGTGAAATCCCATTAGATGGTTATGGAAATCATATAAGGCTCAAGGGATTAATATAACACACACCTAATACATCACATGATCATATCACATATTTCTCCACCCGCCAAATGGGGATGAAACTACTCACTCATATTTAAACTACAACCTACATTAACAAAATGAAACATTCGACTGAAATGAAATTAAACTAAGCAAGCAAGAAATATTAAAGAAGCTAAATGAAAAGAAATCAAACTAAAGAATCATGCAAGAATTAAAAGACAAGACAATATTAAATGAAACTAAGAAAAATTATTTTATTAAAAAGACTCACATTGAAGGTAGCACTCTTCTCCACATTGAGTTTTTGTTAGTTTATAACGATCTACAGGTTTAGGAGTACCTTCTTGGAGAGAACCTGTGGCAGCGGAATGGATCGGCGATCACCTCACGGAATCCTCTGGAGCACCGGTCGGTCTTCTACTCTCTTGGAGAAGAAGCATGACTCCACAACCCAAGAGTCCACGGATTGACTTGGTGGAGGTGGAGGGACGAATGGGAGAGACAGGGAGAGGTAGCGCCTAGGGTTTGGTAGGGCTAGGGTTTGCACACATGAACATCCATCCAATGGGAGGCTCCCCTCCTTAGATAGATGGCCCCACCCTAAACCCTAAATATGTAGTCCAATGGGGACGCGCCATGTGTCAGTGCTTTGGGCAAATATCTTATTAATCCTAGATTAATCCAATATCTCCCACTTGCACAATAGCACGATAACAACATGTCATCTGCTTTTGTGTCCCTGACACATATGCATATATCCCTGATACATACAATCACACAATGGCAATATATCACCTCTCTATATGTCCCCGACACACATGTATACATCCCTGATATATATACAAGTATTCCTCTCTCCAAGAACGCATCCACAACACGCAAGTCTCTGATCATGTATCCCTGATACAAGATCATCTGTGTCCCCAACACATGCACTCTTCCGATCATACGAACAAATGGGTCGTGCGACCGGTGATGCACCTGCAATTAGGAGTCTCAAACTAGAAACCTTACTAGAAGGCCAGAATGACAACATCCTCACAAAAATAATAATTAAGCAGTCAAATGCACATCACTGTTCCACAGGTTTACTTAGAAACTCACTTGACATGAACGGTATCTCGATCCCTCGGAGAGAATACCTTCTTGTCCTCAAGGTACTTGCTACTGTATCCAATCCAGTTGGGCCCAGCAAATACTTTTAGTGCAGTCGAGTCAAACCTTTCCCTTCGCCCCAGACCACCATTACACTCAGAGTTGACTCCTTTCCCGAAGATGCCTCTTTAGACTGAATCTCTCATGGTCATAGATAACATCCCAAAGTAGCCACATCAACCATTTGCTTCATGGTGTCGTCGAAGGTCACTGAGGGTAACTAATGACAATCAAGTCTTGGACTCACACAGTGAAGGAGCAGGGATCCATCCTTTCACTTCCCAATGGTCGCTCAACACTTGTTGTATGACAAACATGTTATGGTGGATCATACTGTACTCAACAGTATGTCTGTCTCTCAACACCATACAAGTCTTAGTCCAGTCGCACCGCCTCTGCGCCTGACCCGAGCTTCATCATTGTCTCCTTAACACCATACAGGTGCCACCTGGCGCCATATGTGATGCTCGCACTTGGCTTCTATAGGTCACCTGAATCGTGGGAACATTCATGTCAATCCTCACCAACATAGAGGATCTCATCTTGATTCCTAATCAAGGCGACTGTCCTATCATGAACTACTCTGGATCTATCATACAAGATCTCTTCATGATCAGTCTCATCTCTGCTTGCTATCAAATGCGCCAGAGGCGAATGCTCGTCTGAGTGAGCATTCTTCAGTCTATTCACAGAATAATATTTTATGCTAGAACAACTACATCAACCAAAACAGATATAGTCGAAAGGAAAACACAATCACTCATAAAAGGAAGTCACACATGCCAATACATCAAAGTCTGCGTAAGCCTAAGGAGTTCACATGAGACACAAACGAGTCCTTAGCTACGGCTTTGGTAAGAGGGTCAGCTACCATAAGACTAGTAGATATATGTCTTAACACAACTTCCTTTCTCGCTATGATGTCCTTCATAAAATGATACCTAACCTGTATTTGTTTGGTCTTTCCATGATATTTGGGGTCTTTCACATAACAAAGGGCAGTCATGCTGTCACAATAGACAACAACAGGCTCATCTGATGTCTCTACAAGCCCAGTATGTTGTAAGAACCTCCTCAACCAAACTGCCTCCTGTACTGCTGCAGAGCATGCAACATACTCTGGTTCCATAGTTGACAGGGCTATACAGGTTTGCTTCTTGCTGGACCATGAGATGGCCCCATTAGCTAGCAAGAAAGCATAACCAAAGGTAGACTTCCTTTAATCAATGTCCCCAGTCCAATCGGCATCACTATAGCGAATCACGCAGAGATCTGATGCTTGGTAACACAACATGTAGTTACTCGTTCCTCTGAGGTATCTCATGATTCTATTGACCGCCTTCCCGTGCTCCATGCTTGGGTTGGACTGGTATCGACTCACCATGCCCACAACATAACAAATGTCTAGCCTAGTACACATCATAGAGTACATAAGGCTACCCACAGCATTGGAGTATGGAACCTTGCTCATTTTGGCCTTCTCTTCAGGAGTCTCAGTATGCTTATCAAGGCTCAAGTGCAAACCCTTCTCAACAGGAGTGTCGATTGGTTTGCATTTGTCCATATGGTATTTCTTCAAGATGTTGTTAATATAAGTCTCTTGAGACAATCCCAGAAGTCTCTTGGACCTATTTCTAACTATCTTGACACCAAGGACATAGCTAGCTTCACCCATGTCCTTCATAACAAACGTGGAGGACAACCACTCTTTAGTGGATTTCAGCAACTCTTTGCTATTGCCAGCCATGAGTATGTCATCAACATACAAGGTCAGAATGACAAATTTACCATTGGATCTGTTAACCTACACACAGTGATCTTCCTCAAGCATAGAGAACACATTCTCTGATATAGCTTGATGGAAGCGAATATTCCACTGTCTAGACGCTTGTTTTAAGCCATAGAAGGACTTATTGAGCTTGCACACTTTGCGTTCTTGTCCTTTGACTTCAAAACCTTGAGGTTGATCCATATAGATCTGCTCCTCAAGTTCTCCATTGAGAAAAGCAGTCTTTACATCCATTTGGTAAACCTCTAAGTCCATCTGAGCTACAATAGCTAGTAGAAGGTGGATGGAGGCAAACCTAACCACGGGTGAAAAGGTTTCCTCAAAATCCACGCATTCTCTTTGGGTGTAGCCTTTAGCTACCAGTCTAGCCTTGAATCTATCACTAGATCAATCTGTCTTCCTCTTAATCTTGAGGATCCACTTGGCCCCAATGGCCTTTCGGTTCGGCGGTAAGTCGACCAAGTCCCAGACTCGATTAACTTTCATCGACTCCAACTCTTCCTTTATAGCTTCTAACCACTCTTTAGCATTTGGACCTTCCAAAGCCTCTTTCAAGGTCTCCGGTGCTTGCTCATCGATTACTGTCATCCCGGTTGATTCATAATCAATTTCTTCTTGAGCTATCATGAGGGCCTCTTCTTCTAAGCGAAATCGCCTACGAGGAATGAGCCCGCGTTTACTTCGACACAGATGGGTATATGATGGCTCATCCTCCGTGAGAGCTATCAGATCCTCAGCATTGCTGCTCCCACTAGGATTGACTGGTGGAACCTCATGTTTGACTTGCAGATCCTGATCCCGTGGAGTGGCAATGTCCTCATCTTGTTGTTCAAAGAAGTCCACTGACTCTTTGATAGCTCCGGCAAGAGTTGGAAAATCATTTTCCCAGAATGTGGGATCCCTAGACTCCAGTTCCGTCCTTCTTTCATTCTTGTCTAACCCGATAAAAACCTAACCTTTGGAGAGATCACTGTATTTTACAAAGATACACTTTTTCCCTCTAGGTCCTAGTTTTCCATATCGGTGACTAGTAGAATGAATTTATGCCGCGCATCCCCGAGGACGCAGCATACTAAAATCAGGCTTCTGTCCTGTCCATAACTCATATGGAGTTGAGGGAACCGATTTTGTTGGAACTCTATTGAGGATATAGGCAGCAGTCATTATAGCATATCCCAAAACGAAATTGGCAAGCTCGCATGCGCCATCATGGATTTAACCATGTCTAGCAACGTTCTATTTCTTCTCTCGGCAACACCATTTTGTTGAGGAGTATAAGTCATAGTGAGTTGTCTAGATATCCCTTTTTCATCACATAACTCTTTAAACATTATGGAGAGATACTCCCCACCTCTGTCCATTCTGAGAGTTTTTTATGTTATTATCCAATTGATTCTCTACCAAGCTCATGAATCTCTTAAAGCATTCTAGAGCTTCTGACTTGTGAGAAATAAGATAAATATGACCATATCTCATGTAGTCATCAATAAATGTGATGAAGTAACTTTGTCCATGTCTAGTACGCACATTCAAAGGTCCACAAATATCCGAGTGAATTAGTTCTAAAGGAGAAGTAGCCCTAATGGCTTTTCCGAACGGTTTTCTAGTTGCCTTTCCAGCTAGACAAGATTCACAGGTTGGCAATTCAAATTTGGAGCATTCTCCTTGGAGCATTCTCCTAATACCCCCTCCTTTGCGAACCTGTTCATCCGGTCAACACCAATGTGACCTAGTCTAGCATGCCACATAACTGAATCTTTATTCATGGAACTTTGGCTCATAAAGGCACTAGTATTACGATTGAAATCATAAATTGCGTCCAACACAATAAAACCGTCTGAAAGAAAGGCACGTCCATAATAAATGTTAGCAAGGTATAAACCCATATCATTGTTCTCAAAAACAACTTTAAAATCATGTCTCATCAAAACAACAACAGAAATAATATTTCACCGTATAGCAGGTGCATACAACACGTCGTGAAGTAATACGATCCGACCACTTCGCAAAGCCACTTTTCATGTGCCAACTCCAAGAACTTCAATGCGAGAGTTGTTCGTCATGTTTATGTGCCTCCCACTTGGAACACGGCGATATTCCACGAAGGCAGAACGATCCTCTGTTACGTGGTCCGTGGCACCTGAATCCACAATCCACACAGGAGAATGATCAGTGAGCATCACATAACTAGTCACGTTACAATTCGAGGGTTTACACAAAGTAATTACCTTTTGCTCAGTGCACTGACGAGCAAAATGTCCAGTCTTTCGGCAGTTAAAACAAGTCACATTAGACTTATCTTTCGCACCTTTGGATCCTCGAGGTCGTTTCTTTTCAGCTTTGTTTTCTGTTATGTTCTTATTTGCATTATTCTTGCCTTTAAAACCCTGAGCTCTATCTCTTTTGCGCTTAAAACCTGCACTCCTCCGAGGAGCGCCAGCTTCAGCAGCAAACACTTCAGTTAGAGGGGCTTCCGCAAGCATGCGGTCCTCCTCCAGCTCTAGGTGTTTTGGGGCCTGGTCAAATGTCCTGATGTCATCGGCATGGGTCAGATGGACCTTCATATGCTTCCAACTCTTTGAAGGCAATGATCTGATGAGAGCAGACACTTGCTCCTCATCGGTCTTAGCACGACCGGCAGCGCTCAGCTCGCTAATCATGTTTGACATTGCGGAAATATGCTGCCTCATTGTGTGACCTTGGCGCATTTTATACCCATCAAACATGAGCCCAAGCTGGCGGGCCCTTGTGACGGAGGTCACTCCGTACTGAAACTTCACAGCTTCCCACAAGGCCTTTGCAGTTCGCAATTTTTTGAACCGCGGTAACAGATCATCTCACATCGACTCAGAATTGTAATGCGAGCAATACGGTCTTTCTTTTTCCATGCATTATTGACATCCATATTTGTGCGATGCTGCGCATTGTTCCCCTCCTCGGGGGAGACATAGTTTGGGTTATATTTTCTAACATGTCGTGATCTTCTAAGAGATACTCAATTTTACGATGCCACAGATCGTAATTCCTTTCATTGAGTTTTCTCCTCGAGTCAGATCAGCGACAATGCTTTTGGAAGCAGCCATAAAAAATCTAGGACAAAAAACACATAGCGATAGATGAGTTCTAGCATAAAATACAACGAGCTACAATAGTCATAAAAAAATATACTGGCTTAATAGCTATAGCATTCAGACCAAAGGAAAACATAAAGCATTCGATCAAATCCTCATGCAATAGTTAATAAAGCCATTTTACTAATCTATATATTGAGGTCCATCATGATTTAGAGACCCCAAAAACACGTTTAAATCATGGCAAATCAGCAAATGAAGAAAGTATTGCCGCCGGTTGCAAGGTGGTTTACACAAAACACTTCTACCTTGCAACTCCCACTAGGCTTGTAGATTCCAAAAAAATGTTTCCTTTAAAAAAAACAATCAAGATCACACAGAAATCGATTGCTACATTACTTCCATATCAAGCTAAGGATCCCCCATAGGGATTTAGCCTCTTAGACGGGAACCTGCATGAGCTTTATAGCAATAATATCGCAATAAAAAATAATAAAGGAGCCCCTCGTCTCCTCAGGGCAATAAACAGTCCACAGTCCATAATTATTACAGTCCATAAATATTACAGTCCATTGCGATATCTATTGCAAATGGAAATGAATGAATGAAGTTACGCTCAACTCTCAATAAGGCAGTAAATAAAATCAGCAACCATTCATTCCATATAAGCACAATCTTTCCGTACGTTAGCACAATCTGACGTATGAAAAAAAATACCATAAAGTGTGCACCTCTTTCAATCAAGAAGAAAGTTAAGCATAAGGAAACAATGCATTTATGGTGCACGAATGTTGGTAAAAAACGTGTTAGGTAATAACAACCAATCTCCACAATAGTCATTCTCAAAACAGAATTTTTTTTTTCTTCTTTCCCTAATCAATATAATCATGATAGCACAAAAAAATTATCCTACTTTGATTAGGAAAGAAAAAATCCGAAATTCTATGGTGGAGAGAAACACATATTTGTGCATCAAAGGAAAGCATTCCAAAATACTTTTAAGGCAATAAAACTGTAGCCCATAATATCCCCTCAAAAAATTTCAGAATTACCCAATCTTTCCTTAATCAATATAAGCATCCAATCAACAACAATTATGCTACTTGTATTGGAAAGAAAAATTTGAAATTCTTTGGTGGAGGGTAACACATAAATGCACATATGATGAAAAGGAAATATTTCAAATGAAATGCATGCTATCTGATTGACATCATTTCATGCTCATATTTGTATCTTATATCCATTATCTTTCACCTAAACAATGCTATGTCACGAGTTTTATGTTTAGTTTTCAGGAATAAATAGGTTTGAAGAGATGAAGCATAAAAGGACCCAAAAGCTGGGAAAAAGGACTGAATTGTGAGATCTAGGGACTAAGATGCAAGGGAGAAGGACCTGATTGCAAGACAGAGGGACCTAAGAGTAAAACAGAATACTTCACACCATTATGGGGAGTATTTTAGCAATTGGATTTGGGTCGGAGCTCCAACATGCAAAATAGATGCATCAAATACCAACAAAGCCTTCCAGAAAAGCCCACAAGAAATTCCAGAGCGATCCGGACACTGTAGACCGCTAATTAGCGGTCCGAGACCGCTAATTGGCGGTCACTTTTGGCCCAAATGCGCTCAAATTTCTCCTGGACTTGTATTAATGTTCGTTTAGGCTATTTTTGGTGTTTGTTTAGTCCCACATCGGGGGATTGTCCCGGTTTGCCTTTTTCCATGGCTATAAATAGAACTCTTCACCTTCCATTGTAATCACTCCATATTTTAAGTGGCTATTCTTCCTACTAGAAGTGAGGACTTGAAGCACACACTAAAGTAGGAGGATGCTACTTTTAATGTGAGTCATTTTATAAATAAAGTTTTGTGTTTCTTTCATTGTTTGTTTTATGCTTCTTTTATTGTTGTGCATGTTTTAGTTTAATCGTCTTTTAATTCTAGCTTAGTTTGAATATGCTTTCTTTCCATAGTTTAATAATTAGTGTAATGTTTAGTGAGTAGTTCCATCCCCTTTGGGGGGTGGAGTAGATGTACATACATGCATTAGAGAATGGGATGAATGCTTTAATTTCAATGTGTTGATTAAACATGAATGTATGCTTGCTTGTTTAGGATAGAATTTATAACT
This sequence comes from Triglochin maritima, assembly GCA_963682175.1. Taxonomy (NCBI): domain Eukaryota; kingdom Viridiplantae; phylum Streptophyta; class Magnoliopsida; order Alismatales; family Juncaginaceae; genus Triglochin; species Triglochin maritima. The sequence continues at coordinate 24,666,256 of OY821781.1, read as the reverse complement.
TGATGAGTTTTGCCAAAATGATTAGACACCTCTCATGCTTGTTTAGGTTCTGAAATAAACACCTTGCATATGTAAATGTTAATCAACTAAGTTGGTGAATGGATTGATAGGTTTTGCCATAACATTTAGACACTTCCTATGCTTGATAAACACCACCTTCATGTGCTTAAAGAATGTATTCTACACCCACCTCTTTGCTTGTGTGCACTCACTCCACCCCTTAGGGGTTTTCCCTTCCTGAAATTCCAGCATTCTTGTTTTGTTCTTAGCTTAGTTTTTATTTGATCGTTTATTTCTTTGTTTCGCATTTCATACTTCTTAGCATAGTTTAGTGTAGAGTAGCGTAACCAACTCTCTTCTCCATTATTTTCGCCACTTGATTTCGTACAAGCAAGAGGCTGCTCACCTCCCTGAGGACGACCCGTACTGGCCACCGCTTCATCGCAGCCGTGCAATTGCGGTTTAAATAAAACGTTCAACAAGTTTTTGGCGCCGTTGCCGGGGAGGTGCCAGTCCGGACTCTTGTTTGGACGATTCGAGGGGATTTAATTTGTGTTGTGTAGTTTTTCCTTGTTTCAGGAGAGTTAGAGTCATCAGGAGGAACACCTGGAGAATTTTGGAGTGAATCTGAGCATTTAAGACCACCAATCAGCGGCCTGAGACCGCAAATTGGCGGTCTGGTAAGCTCGTTTTTGTCTCTTATTTCTTTGGTTGGTTGTCATAATTGATGTAGTGATCTGGGATTTAATTTGGCATGTTTTGACTTATAGTTTGTTCCCAGATCCATAATCAACCTCCTTTAAGCAACTTGGACCCTAAAACTCAAATAAAAAGATTAGGCATTTTTTTTTGTTTAGGACATGCATCATGTATGTGACTTAGGCATTTAGATTGTCTTTTATCTTAGATTTATTTTCTGTTGCTGAGAGCTGGCGTGAGGTACGCACCTTCTACTCTCATTCATGCATTTCGTATGAACATGCATTAGTTAGTAGGAAGTGCATTGCAACAAGTGTGAGTTGAGCGTTATTTGGAGAGTTGATTGCCAGATTTAGGACTCCAAAACGCTACTAAGGAGGGGCTGTCCCATAAAAGATAAGGTGGGGGATTTCATCACCCTTTCCTTCGCCCCAAAAACCACACTAATCAAGATCCTAATTTTAAAATCAAGTAGACATTGGCCTTAAGGAAGTCGGACGCATTAGGAGAGTGATCCGGTCCCGACCGTCATGACCTTATCGGCGTTGCCCACTTTGTCGATAGTAGGAGAGACGAGATCCCCGGATCTTGGCTCACTTGCTGGGCTTTGTGGTCCTCGTTGTAGGGAGGTGAGGCGTGTTGAGGCCGTGTGACCTCGCAGTTAGGCGTCGTCTAGCTGTAAGGACCTATAGCGACCTTAGGATTGCTTGAGCCTTGTTTGCTTGTGTGCTTCTACCTGTACCCATCCGCCGTAGCATAAGGACTTCTTCCCTTCTCTCCTGAGTCATTCTTTCTCTCCTGTGTTCCCCCGTCTTCTCCTCTACGCACATTCTTTGTTAAAAAAAGTTTTATTTGTGTGTGTGCACCTTTGTGCATGCTTTCGTGGACACGAGACGAGAGTGGTCGTTTGACGAGGAGCGTTGTCAATCCGGCTTCGGTCATCGATTTCTCGACACCTCCCTCCTCTCGTGTCGCACGCAGTCCGGGTTCAATGGCTGCTAATTTCCGTGAGGAGGAGCAGTTGCTGGACCAACCTGTTCGACCAGTGCTTCCAGTTGTCGTTCCCATACCTCTACGTGATCGATGCTACCCGAGCCGTACAACTCTACCCTCATGCATCGTATTGCAAGAGGCTAATGGGAATCATTTTGAGGTTAAGCCTCAGTTTAGCTCCATGCTCCCTCATTTCACTGGGAAAGGTGACCCCTATATCTTTCTCAGGGAATTTGAGGAGGTCTGTGCTATGTTCAAGCTGCAACAACTTAGCACAGACTCCATCCATCTTAGGCTCATTCCTTTTGCACTAAAGGATGATGCCAAGAAGTGGTTGTACAGCAACCAGGCGAATTCCTTAAGACTTGGGATGAGTTTCAATCTGCATTCCTCAAGAAGTACTTTCCTAATCATCGGACTCAAAAGTTGAGGAACGAAATCAATTCGTTCTATCAACATGAGACCGAACCATTTCATGCATATCTTGAGAGGTTCAAAGAGATACTATCCTCGTGCCCTCACCATGGCATTGAGTTGTGGCGTCTTTGTCAGATTGTGTATGAGGGTCTTCACATCCCGTCCAGAACGCTCCTTGAGTCCATGTGTCAAGGAGAGTTCTTGGGAAAGGATGAAAGGGAGGCATGGGCCTTCCTAGAAGACCTCGCTGAGAAAACCATGCAGTGGGAGAGTGTGAGGGAACCACCTGCATCATCTAGTATAGGAGCGAGGATCGCGAATGCAAACTCGACTAGATCGGGTACCGCATTTGCTATCGATACCACTACGGCCACCGAGGCACGCATGGCGGCCTTAATGCGCCGTATGGACTCGATTGAGCTCCAAAACCAACAAAGTGCACCTCACATGTCTACATATGGTCCAGTTCCCTGTCATTCATGTGGTAGGATAGGTCATGTAGAAAGCGAGTGTGAGTCCATTCCTCCTGACATGGAGCGTGTCAATGCCGTCTATGATAGAGCCAGGAATGACCCATACTCATCATCTTATAATCCTAGTGGTCACTCATGGAAACATCGCAATTGGAATGGAGGAGGACCTGAAAATTACGCACGAAGCTAGTGGGCTAGGCGAGTGTGGGGTGAGGCCAAGTACATCCAAAGATAGGGTAAGTGAGCTAAGTGGGCTAGCTTCATTAATGCATGAGTAGAAGGGTTGAACATCTCCCTCGAGAGTGTCCCGAGGAAAGGAACTCTTGAAGAAAGGTGACAAGCAAATGGGGGAAGATTTGAACTCCTTAGGAGTGAGTAGTTTTCGGAGGTGGGGGATCAAGAAGTAAGGGAGGCATTCACGAAACAAGCAGCTCCCGAACACCGACACTTAGGCCCTCCGGGAGGAAGATTAGTAGTAAAAGAGTTCCATGTGGACGTAAAGGGGATCACCCTGCACCTTAAACTCATGAATATCCTAGTGTGCAATGTGCGTGGAGCAAATGGACCCGGCCGTGCACTCATGATTAGGGGTCGAATAAAAGAGGTAAACCCGGATGTGGTGTGCCTTGTCAACCTGCTTTCCATTCCTTAAGGTTACAATGACATTGACATGGTGAACAGGTTCCTCCACATGGTTCACTTGCCGCCCTCGAGGTACCACATTCTCATATTGCATGTATTGTTGCAGGTACATGAGGGGGTTAGCCTCAGGCTGGCTAGGCAGAGTCCCTCTCTCTGTTTCATGTACAGACTGAGCCAATTGGCCCATCTGAAGCTATAGAGATTTGATGGTCTGCTGATTTGAAGTGAGAACTTGACTTCTGGTTGACATAAAAAAATTCATTGACTTTTGAATTCCACGAGTGAAGGTCTCAAGCGAATTGATCGAGTTTCCATATTGTTTGAATTTGGGAATCCTAATTGATTGGTGATTTGAGCTTGGGGTGGCTCATAAGATTGTGCATGCATGGGAGGTTGGTGTCGTTGGTTAGGTGGTCGAGAGGAGTTTGAAGGACCACCCGGGGCATTATTTTGGTTCCATGAAAAATTAGGGTGGTTCCTCCATCTAGGATTATAAGATGATGAGTATGGGTCATTCCTGGCTCTATCATAGATGACATTGACATTTTCCATCTCAGGAGGAATGGACGCACACTCGCTTCCTACATGACCTATCCTACAACATGAATGACAGGGAACAAGACCAAATGTAGACACATGAGGTGCACCTTGTTGGTTTTGGACCTTAATCAAATCCAAACGGCGCATTAAGGCCGCCATGCGTGTCTCGGTGGCCTTAATGGTATCGACAGCAAATGCGGCACCCAATTTAGTCGAGTTTGTGTTTGTGATCCTCGCTCTGATGCTAGATGATGCTGGTGGTTCCCTCACAATCTCCCACTCCATGGTTTTCTCAGCAAGGTCTTCTAGGAAAGCCCACCTCCCTTTCATCCTTTCCTAAGAACTCTGCTTGACACATGGACTCAAGGAGCGTTCGGGACGGGATGTGAAGACCCTCGTAGACAATATAACAAAGGCACCACAACTCGATGCCATGGTGAGGGCATGAGGATAGTAGCTCCTTGAACCTCTCTAAATATGCATGAAATGTTTCGGTCTAAATATGCATGAAATCCCCCACCTTATGTTATATGGGACAACCCCTCCTTAGTAGTGTTTTGGAGTCTTAATCTAGCAATCAACTCTCCAAACAAACGCTCAGGTTACACTTGTTGCAATGCAATTCCTACTAACTAATGCATGTTCATACGAAATGCATGAATGTGAGTAGGAAATGCATACCTCACGCCAGCACTCAGCAACTGAAAGTAAACCTAAAATAAAAGACAATCTACATGCCTAAGTCAAGTACATGATGCATGACCTAAACAAGAAAGAATGCCTAACCTTTTGCTTTGGGTTTTAGGGTCCAAGTTTCTTAAAGGGAGATTGATTGTTGACCTGGAGACAAACTAAAAGTCAGAACATGCCAAATTAATTCCCATACAACTATATTAGATAAAGAACCAAGACACAGAAAGAAGAAGTAGAGAAGAGCTTACCAGACCAGGAGTTGGCGGTCCAACAAGCTCAATTTGCCTCCAAAATTCTCCAGCTGCCTCCCCTTGCGTCTCCAAGTCTCCTGAAACAAAGAAAAAGGGAGGCTTGACCTCGAATTATATTAACTAATTAATGTTTACAACCTACCAAAAAATTAGAATGATAAAATTATAATACATGCATACCCGACCTCTGCCCTACTAATACATTATAATAGCAACTGGAAATTAGTAGGCATAGGCAACATTTCCTACGTACACAAACACATCAACCAGCCCTAACTCTAAGTGATCTAGAAATCATGCTCCTCCTCATCGTTCTCCGCAATCTTCTTCACCCTATCCCACAGGCAACAAATAGTGTCTTTGATGGAAGCCACTATATCTTTCGGCAACGTCTTTTCTCCCTAAAAAATTCTTCGGTTCCGTTCAAGCCAGCACTTGTGTATCGTGACATTAAAAGCTCATCGCCTTACCACATTTCCAAGTCGGCTACCACGCGCGTGTGATATTCGTATAGCTTCGCCTTCTAAAGATCGTGCAAGTCGATGGCTAAGCTTCAGGAGATGTAGAAGAGCTGCCAAAATCTCCTTTATATATGTGCACCCCCAGAAGAGGTGTTCCATGTCTTCCTCGTCCCTCTCGCAAAGGTTGCAAACCGGGTTGCACTTTCCTCCTCTTTGGTTCATAAGTTTCTTGGTGAGTAATCGGCCCCTCAAAGCCCTCCAAGCCGTGAGTACATGCTTGGGAATGGTGTGATTGGGCCACACCATACCAACCCATGCAACCTTGTTTCCTAGTGGCTTTAACCATTTCCACACTTCTTTTATACCAAGCACGATGCCCTTTCCGTCTATCCTCTTTGGCTGGTCCGTGCCTCCATGGATTTGTGTGTTTTTTATCCTCAAGTGGACCTCCTCCATCAAGGTAGATCTTGGGGGGGGGGGGGGGGGTAATGTCCACATTCCTTCTCTGCTAAAGTATGAATATTTCATGTCCCATGGCACTCCCAACTCATAATGTAATTGTTCCCCCAACTTTCACATTGAAATGGTTGTCCACACCAAGGAAATCGGAAGAACCGAATCTCTTCTCCATTGCCCATCTCATATTAGATGTGCCGTCTCGCTATGTCTCAGACTCTAAGTAGCCCCCTCCAAGCCCAAGAGGAAGTGGGTGGAGGTCGTGCAAGCCAAATGGATCGGTTCTTCAAGTATTTCTGGCACACATTTGACCCAAAGATAGTTTCCTTCCACCACCACAAGCCAAAATAAGCATAGTAGACCCACATCATTCCATTCCATAAGGTGTTTGAAACCAAGCCCACCTTCATCCTTTGGTGTACATATATCTCTTCAAGCTACCGCAACCCACTTCCTTGGACCTCCCCTTATAAAGTGACACATAAGACTCTCGATCTCTTGCAAGGTTTTGCGAAGGATGAGGAAAGTGGATGTCCAATACATGCTAAGGGAGACAAGGATGCTCCTCACAAGTTCCACCCATCTCGCAATGGATAACTTTTTTTGCTGCCAAGTACTAAGTCGTGCTTTTACGTTGTTAATAAGTGTCGTGCAATGGGTCCTCCCCATCCTTCCGGAGAACAAAGGTAGCCCAAGATAAGTGACAAGGAAATCCTTTTGCTCCATACAAAGGTGTGTTGCAATCCATGCACCATGCCGTGCTTCACCCCCCTTAAAGATTTGGCTTTTTGACACACTAAAGCTCATTCCCGAGCAAGATGTAAATTCCTCGAGTACACCCCTAATAGCTCTTGCATTCTCCTTTGTGGCCCTCCCAAACAATAGGACGTCATCAGCAAATAGTAGTTGCGATACAGTGATATCTCCACAAGTAAGCGGCTGAATGTGTCCCTCTATAACCACCTTCTTCACCATCTCACTCAATACTTCCATACACATAACGAACAAGTAGTGAGCCAAAGGATCGCCTTGTCTCAACCCATTGCTGGCCACGAAAGGGGAGGAGTTTCACCATTTACCTTCACCACGAACGAGACTCGAACACAATTCATAATGAGTCGTCTCCACTAAACCGAGAAACCAAATCATTCCAAGACTCTATCCAGAAAAGCCCACGATATGGAGTCCTACGCTTTCCGGATATCAAGCTTGATACAGATTAGTTCCTTTCCTTTGTCGAGATGGAGATTATGACAAAGCTCATGTGCAAGGAGAATATTGTCCCAAATTAGCCGGCCTTTGACAAAGGCACTTTTATTTTCGCTGACAAGACGTGGCAGCAACCCCTTCAATCGGTTGGCAAGAACTTTGGATGTGAATCTATACATCATGTTACACAACCCTATGGGTCGATAATCCTCCACCGAGAGCGGGGCTTTCTTCTTTAGGATGAGCGTAATTGATGTTGAGTTCAATTGGGCCAGCACCTTCCCGCTGTCCATACAAGAACATATGGCCTTAAACATGTCCATCTTGATGAGCTCCCATGCAGCCTTGATTTTTTTTTTGCATTGAAGCCATTGGTACCCGGCGCTTTATCCACGTTTACGTTCAGCACCACATCCTCCAACTGTTTCATGTCAAGGTCATGTGTCAGCTCGGTCCCCTCCACCGGAAGGAGTTGTGGTAAAGAGAGGGAGGGGGAATAGGGGTCACCTACAAATCATTAGCAAACAAGTTAGTATAAAAACGTGGAAAGGCGTCTTGAATCTCTCCCTCCTATTCCACGATGGTGGCACCCTCACACACTCGTCTCACTTGGTTGGTGGCTCTCCTCACTCGAAGGTGTGCATGGAAAAACCTAGTGTTCTGGTACCCCTCCTTCAACCACTTCACCCTTGATTTTTGTCGAATAATAGACTCCTACGAAGCAAGAGTTCGTGTAAGAGAGTCCTTTGCTGGCCCTTGAGCGAGGGAGAGACCAGCATCAAGAGGACGGTCTAACCGTTGCCTCCTCACTTCCACAAGCACAGCACGAGCCTCTCCCATCTTGTGAGTAATGTTCCCAAACGTTGAGCAACTCCATCGTACAAGCATCTTCTTTACTTCTTGTAGTTTTGTTGCGAATCGAAACATGGGAGTTTCCTTCACGTACATGGACCAAGCTCTTCCTACAATTCCACGAAAGTCCTCATGTTCAGCCCAATGATTTTCAAATCTAAACATCTTCTTTTACCGCCATCAAGTGCCTTCCGTCTTCACGATAAGCATTGTGTGATCACTCAAGTCCTTTGCACTGACAAGATAGTAGGATTCCAGGAACAACTCAAGCCACGCATTATTAATCAAAATCCGGTCAATCCTAGTCTCGATACATGCGCTTCCATCGAATGAGTTCGACCACGTGAACTCATCACCGGTGGTGGCATTTCAAGGAGTTCAAAGGCATCGATAGAATCATTAAACTCCACGCTAGCAACCTAATTTCTAGCAGCTCCTCCTCTCTTTTCACTCGCCCTCTGAATGCAATTGAAGTCCCCCCCACCATCCACGGCCTAGGTGCGGGTGGTGCCACTTGAAGAAGGTCTATCCACATGCCCATTATCACCATAGATAGTCGTGAGGTCGAACTCGAGTCCATCCCTCTTTTGACGTGCCTTGAAATGTAGTAGTTGGGATGTTTCAAAAGTGACAATCACATTTCCTTGCCACCACCACCACTTATGTAGCCCCTCAGTGGGAATGGTGGTGAAGAAGAGGTTGAGGGTGAGGGTAATACGCCAACACCTCCTTCTCAGGCACCGCGGAAAACCTACCGGCCAAAAGCTCCCTATTCTAGTAGGTTAACAAAAAAGCATAGTGACACAATGGATAAGATATTAGAGGTGTTTAAGCAAGTGAAGGTTAACATCACCTTGTTGGATGTCATCCAACAAATACCTCAATATGTCAAAGTGTTAAAAGATCTCTGCACAACCAAGAGGAAGACCAATGTTCCGAAGAAAGCATTCTTCGTGGCAAATGTAAGCTCACTTTTGTCCAATCCCACCTACAAAAAATACAAGGACCCTGGGTGTCCTATCATTCAGTGTACGATAAAGGACACTAGCATGAGTAATGTATTGATTGATTTAGGATCGGCGGTCAACCTCCTCCTATTTTCTATTTATCAATAGTTGAACTTGGGAGAATTGAAACCAACTAAGATCACCCTCCAATTGGCGGATAGATCCATTTGTATTCCAATGGGGATTATCGAGGACGTGCTTCTCAAAGTTGGAGATTTTATATTTCCAGTAGATTTTGTTGTCCTCGATACCAATCCTGTTGAGAACACCCACTCTCAAATACCGTTAATTTTGGGTAGACCATTTCGGACAACCTCCAACACCTTAATTAATTGTAGAAATGGTCTCTTGAAGATCTCATTCGGCAACACGAGTGTCGAGTTTCATGTGTTCAACTCTGGTAGGCAACAGGAGCCCATGGACCAATCTTTAAATCTCAATTGCATCCGCCAATTAGAGAAAGCACCGCAAAATCAACGAACACCCCTAACACCAACGCAACCCATTGAGAATTTTTTTGGGCCCAGCAAAAACTCATTGCCTGTCTTTGAAATGCAACAGAGTGAGCCAACATCAAACATGAATGTACAAAGGCAATGTTAGTTGCATGATTCAGTTGAGACCATTAGTGAGGGGGACACACCTCAGCATATTCCAATTCTAGAAGGTGTCATCACCCCGTGTCCCAGGGCTATTGAGCCCTCTGAGCTTCATATTGACTCCAACAAGGACCCACCAACGACCGAGCTTATGCATGCTAATATACAGGAGGTTGGTTGGTCATTGTTGGATGACTTGGGGAGAAGCCCCATTCATAGTGAAACTAGTGTTTCGTGTCCTTCAAATGAGCCTGAGGAACTCATTCCGACGCACCCACCTATTGGTTGGATGGTTTTGTTCGATGACCAACTAAACCCTAGTGAGGCAACACAACTCTACTCATTCATGTTTCCTACACCCAACCAATATCATGAGGGGTTCGAGCCTTTCATCTTTGAGCTTTCACCCCTCATGACACCTCAAATTACTAATGAAGTGGGCACATTTTTGCAAATATCTGGCCCGTAGTACTCGTTGTTCTCATTTGATATTCCTTGACCAAATGATTATGAGAATATCATTGTTGATGTATATATCTTGATTAGAAGAAGAAAAAAAAGGAACATTTTTTTGAAAAAAAGTGTAATAAAACACTCCACCAGTGGGCAATGATTGTTGTGGGCCCCAACCCTTGTGTATCTGAGCCACATTTGTTTGACGTATTTGTCTCCCTTCTTAAGTATCTCACAGGTTTTTGGGAATTCGGGGTTATGTCCATCAACATGACCATGAAACTCTCATTGTACTTCACGTTGGTGAGATCTTTTCTTTCTCATGCATAAATCCATGTAGTTTCATACTCACATTCATTGAGGACGATGCATGAAGTAAGTGTGGGGGGGGGGTGCTTTACGTTTGTATATATGTGGAGTCGAGTATCTTTAGTTTTTCTTTTCATTTTCCTTTTTTTGTATTGTTAGGGTCACGTTAGTGTGCTGCATTTAATATCGATATATCTACTTGTCATGATCCTTGGGTGACTTGTCTTCTTTTGCTTGCCTTGTGCATTAAAATTTTGACATTTCTCTCAAATTTTCATGTGTTTGTGAAAAAAATGTTTTGTGGGTTTTACGTGTGTTTAACATGTGCAAAACCGTTGAGAGACAAAGTAAAAAGAAACTCCCAAAATTGCCTTGGACTTGATGAATTAGGATATCTTGTATACCGACTTTAGGTCTTATCGAGTCGTTAGGATGCACCCTGGTTTTCCCTCGGGGGGCGAGTAATCAAAGGGTTTCGGTACTCAAACATTTAATGAATTCCACCCTGAACCTAGTGAGTCAATAATTTGTGTCTATTAATATGAGGAAGTTTGTTGTAGTCAAGGACCCTTTAAATCTTGTTGTGAGACTTAAGTGTAGGGGGTTTGGTTCATGTCTAGATAAGAAATAAGTGAGTAGGGGTTCCCTCTTCGCTCACGGCTCCTATCACTCGGGAAATTAGGTCTGGGGGGACTTTGTGCCTAGTGCTTTTGAGTCCTCTGACTTGGGATGCACCGACCGAACTCCCGTTACACGGGTGGTAGGGATTGCCCTATGTGGAGATGTGGGGAAAGATGTACGTGATAGTGTAAGTCCTCATAGGCAATGATGCACGAAACCTGACCCTGGGAGAATTACACTCCAACTAGTAAGAAGAAAATAGAAAAAGAAAAAAAGAAAAAATGGTAATGTAGATAAGAACCTTAATGGACTTTACACTTCGTATCAATTGAGGATCTTGAGGTTGTCCATGTCTTTCACTTAAGTCCTTAATTAACTTGCACAAATGGTACATTAGGCTAGGTGTGTGGACTGGATACATATATAGAGTCGACCCACAGGATTACCGTGTCCAATGATCGACAAAAATGAGTCCATCGAGTCGAGTTCTAGATTGAATAATGCATCAATGTTTAGATTTTGTGGGTATATCCGCTGAAAATCATAAGGAGACAAAACTCCTCCTCCTTGGAAACAATGAGGTTTAACGGCTTGTTGCACATGCTAAGTGCAACCATGATTCCTACAAGAGTGAGTTAGGATTTCCCTGCTTTCCGTATGCTTTTTCCTTTCTTTCATTTTTCTTTTTCTTTGTTTTGCTCGGACTAGCAAAAGTTAGGTGTGGGGGTATTTGATTGACATCATATCATGCATATATTTGTGTCTTATATCCATTATCTTTCACCAAAACAATGCTACGTAATGAGTTTTATGTTTGCGTTTAAGGAATAATTAGGTTTGAGAAGAAGAGACTAAAAAAGGACATAAAAGCAAGAAAAATGACTAAGTTGCAAGACTTATGGACTGAGGTGCAAGAGCGAAGGACCCAGATGTAAAGCCAAAAGGACTAATGAAGAAATCAAGAAGCTCCACAACATTATGAATATTTTGGCAATTAGATTCGGGCCCAAACATCAACAACCAAATCGGGTTCATCAAACATCAAGAAATCAAGCCAGAAACGAACCACCAAAATCCAGACTCAATCCAAGAAATCTGGACAGCCGATTGGCGGTCCAAATTGGTCCAAATGATCCATGGTTGAGTCGGGTCATGTATTATGTTGTTGTATGTCCATTTATAGTATACGTTTAGTCCCATATCGGGGGATTGTCCCCGATTACGTTTTTCTAGCACTATAAATAGAACTCTTCATTCTCCTTTGTATTCACCCATTGCTTGGTGGCATTCTCTCAACTTGGAGTAATCCTTGGAGCAAAAACTCAAGGTGGAGTACAATGCTACTAGTAATGTGAGTCATTTAATAAAATATTTTTTCATTGTTTTGTTCTAATATTGTTTCTTTTTTATGCATGCTTAGCTTAGTCCTATTTCTTTGATCGTTGGCTAAATTAGTTAGAATGTCTCCTTTATTCTTTAGTTTAATTGTTAAAATAATGTGTAGTGAGTAGATCCATCCCCTTTGGGGGGTGGAGATGATGTTCATATATATTGTGAAGCTTGGATGCTTGATGAATTTTTGATTATGTAGACTTGTATGTTTTATATGTTCATTAGGGGTATTTTAATCATCTACATGTTGGGGAATTTTGATGGGTTTTGCCATAAGATTTAGACACTTCCCATGCTTAGTTTTCTCATGTTTATTGACTGAAATCTCTTGTTGAATATGCTACATGTTAGTTATGTGTTTGTATTTGTGTTTGCTTGATTGATTGATTGAAGAAACTTTGTTTTGATGGGTTTTGCCATAACATTTAGACACTTCTCATGCTTACCTTTGTTCTTCACATGAGTTTATGCTTTTTGATGAGTCTTGCCATATCGTTAGACACTTCTCATGCTGAGCCTAATCTTATGTTAATCAAATAGTTATTGACGATACATTGTGTGAATCGATTGATAGGTTTTGCCACATCTGTAGACACTTCCTATGCATGAAGACACACACATACATGATTACATGCATCTTGCATCACTTATATCACTTCATATGTGCACACACTCCACCCTTTAGGGTTTTCTCTTTCTGATTTCCAATCTTTCGTGATTTCTTTCGCATTTCGTACTTATTAGTTTAGTGTAGTTTAGCGTTAGCGTAATCACATCTTTTCTCCTTTTACTCGCCATCTCATCTCGGTCATACCAGAGACTGCTCACCTCCCTACAGACGACCTGTAAGACCCGTTTTTCCGTTCCAATGTTAACTCTCCTATGTTACACATAAGTTAGTTCTTACAATATTAAATTGTGTTATGGCATGTTAGTTGAGCTGATTTGATTGGATTTCTCATTGGTCGATCGGGTGTGACAAATCGGGCTAGTGCGCGATGGGTGACTCGATCGACTCAATTTGGGCCCGGGTGAGTGTAGAGACGACTTTGGGCTGAGCCAGGTTGGAGGTGGCGTGGAATTGGAAGAGAGCTTTGGACTTACATGCACTTTCAAGGGAGACTTTTGGGTGTCCTTGCTGGTGCCATTTTTGGCATGTCTTGAAGTGGCTTGATAGCTAGGAAGTTGGAGAGTTGTGCACAACTATAAGGCCCTCCCAGCCGTCATCTTCCTCCTTTTTCCATCCTCACACACACCATTTCAGACCACTCATTCCTCCTCTCGAGCTGATTGGTGGGCTGATCTCCGTGGAGTTGGGAGCTACGTCAAGCGCAGCTTTGTGCGGCTAGAAGAAGAGGTTGTGGGCAGAATATCCGGAAAAGCTCGGGCAATCTTCCTTGACCGATCAGGTATGCTCCTGTACCCTTAGGGTAATAGGAAGTATGGAGTGTGGGATGGAGATTAGTCCAACACTAATAGGGTGGTCGGACTGAGGTTTGGAGTTGCACAAGTGGAGATCTACCCGATCAGGTGGGCTGTGGTGCACTCTCCAGATTTTCAGAGGTTGGCTGAGCATCTCCCTCTCTACCACGATTTTTGACTCATGATTTCCTTGGTGGTTTGTTGGAAAAACCAGAGGTTATGAGGCTGGGCCGTGGAGAGCTAGCAGGGGAGGGGTTTTGCATGCATGTTGCGCTACTTGTTAATCACCTTGTGATGTTTGTTCTTGTGAGCTTTCAGATGTTATACTTGTGTGTGATTTTGTGATCATGTCCAGATATGTATGCATGACATGTTTTATGATATTATATCACATATTTATGTGTTATTTCATGAGTTTAGTCAGATATCATTTGTAGGACTCGTTGCTGATTTCTGCTCTTATGTCCATGCATGATCTAGCTAATCGGTCTAGATAATATTGCATGAATCGTTCTGATTTTAGTCCAGTAATGATCAACAAACATATATGCTCCGATTTGTCAATCCCCTATGATATATTCATGACATTATGATATTCATGACATTCCATCTGAAAATAAGTCGCATATTTTCATCTAGATGTTAATGCAACATGAATAGTTGCCTGTCTCGACTTGAATATTGCGATGAGTTAATCCAATCTGATTTTATTCAAACCATGTTTATCTGATGTGTATGATCTGATTTTTGGTATGACTTAACTGATATATCTTGTTATGCTCTCACATGAGACTAAGTTAGGATTCATCTATGATCTATGCTATTCATACTATGACGTCTAGTATTCTGCAAATCTACAAGCATGTATATCAATATATCTGTATCGACTATGAAGGTACTTAGACTCCTGATTTCAGAGGCATGTTTTATATATAGGACTACTAATACATTTATGAATTAATTCCTATCCATCTAATCTCTGACCATGTTCGGGACCACAAGTTCTAATGCATGCGTGTTCTCAAATTTATGGTGTATGCTATCTATTACCTCTAGTTATTGATCATCATGTATTCTGCTATTATACATATTTTGTTATTCTGTTAATACCTATATATCACTGATATGAGGTGTTGTGTTGTGATTGACCCTAAGGATATCAAACCTTATGACATCCTTATGATGACCCGTACATGACTCGATGTGTTGTTTACCTTGAATTGCCAATCCGAGTATGATTGCTTGCTGACTTTGGTTGGGTTTCTGTTTGGAAGGTTTTGATTTGGCTTCGTCGAGGCAATTAGGAGGGTATCTGGATACTCTTCCTTGTGCTCGTTCCGTAGCTTGTAGCTGCATTAGACTTTAGATACTTAAGTAGCTTGCATTGCATTTAATTGGATTAATAATTCTGGGCACATTCTGTTTCCGGGGCCGACGGGCCACAAGTGGGTCCTCTAGCTCCAGAGACCATTCGCATAACACCTTCACGTTGGGAGGCCAGGCATAAGATAAGTCCTGGGCAGGCGCGCTGCCATTCTGTCTCAGGGTAGGTATTCCCAAGTTCGCGATGGCACCATGTAGGTCACTTGCAGCAAACTGGGACACTTATCTGGCGCACTACTTTGTGCCGAGCGGTGGGTCACTATCGTGTGACCACCTTTGACCAGCGAGGCTGGTGTTCTGGTCCTCTCGAGGAATGGGTTCGGGTACGCCCGACTGGCGCGGCTTATGGAGTCGTAGCCTTTTGTTGCACATGGTGTTTTTTGTTCTGTTTTGGATGCTTTGTCTTAATTAGACTCCATGCATAATTCTGTAAAATGTTGTTTTGGCCAGGAGCATACTGAGTTTTCTTAATTGAAAACTCACGCATTTGTTAATGCGGTGCTTGTAGGTACTTAGGTTCCCACAGGGGAGCCTAGACGAGTGTCGAAGATTCTATCTTACTTCCGCTTACTGTTATTGTAATTCCTTTGAGACTCGAATATTATTGTTGAATTTTTCATATATGGACATTTTTGTTGCCTTATTATTCCTGTAAGTTATCCACATATGTTTGTCCTTTATGTCTTGTCGAGTCGTCACGTTTGGTTCGTCTTTTGTAACTCCTTCGGTCATCGTAGAGGTCTCTGATCGCGACACTAGTATTCTTTCCCAGTGTGCGTACCCACAGGATCGGGGGTGTTACAGCTTGGTATCAGAGCAGGTCGGTCCCTAAATTGTACAGAATCTGAAGACTCTCTAGTGGGGGCTTCTTGCCCAAACCCTGTTGGTAGTTTCTCACCTATTAGAATTTCTTTTTGACAATGATAATTATATAATTGCTTCTGGCAGAATCATGGCACCGAGAAGGAGGGCTGAGTCCTCTGGGACTACTGATGATTGGGAGGCAGATCGTTGCCTATTGTTCGAGGCGGTTGCACGCTTGGGCGCTTTCATGGAGGGGCAGGTGCAGAGGCCTCGAGCAGAAGGAGCCGCCATGGTGCAGGAGCGATTCATGAGGCAGAGTCCGCCAACCTTTGGGGGTGGAGTGAACCCTGATGCCACGGAGGAGTGGGTCTATAGGATCCAACGAATATTTCGGGTCATCGAATGTCCCCAGAGAGGAAGGTGGATCTGGCGACATACGTTTTCCAGGAGCACGTAGTGACTTGGTGGAGGGCGACTGTTGGAGTCGTATTCAAGGACCAGACAAATGTCACTTGGGGGGAGTTTCTGAATGAGTTCAACTTGAAGTTCTTCTTCTAGCATATGCAGGACCGGAAACGCGAGGAGTTCCTGGCGCTTGAGCAGCAGGACTTAAGCCTGGAGGGGTACATTAACAAGTTCCACGCGCTGGAGAAGTATTGTAAGGGGATTTACGTTACTGATGAGCAGCGTGCCATAAAATTCGTGCATGGGCTGCAGCGAGGTCTGAGATCGAAGCTCCTTATCAGGATGCCACAAACACTGGAGAGGTTGTGAAGTGTGCCACCTTACTGGAGGCAGCTTACCGGGAGGCACAGCCGGATGGGAAACGATCTTTTGATGTTTCTCAGGGACGTCAAGACAAAGGAAAGTAGGGTGGTAGTTCATCAAAGAGACCTCGCAAAGACGAGAAGAAGGGGTCCGGAGGTGGCTCATGCGGGCGCTGTGGGAAGGTGCACGCCACGAAGGATTGCTACAGGAAGTTTGGAGCCTGTCTGGGGTGCGGTCAGGTGGGGCATTTCGTTCATGAGTGTCCACAGAAGACTTCTGGAGACCAGACTGCGGGCACTAGTACGGCAGGCACTAGTGCGAGTCATGGTAGAGATGCTGGTGGGCACAGTCGTAGTGCAGTTCATGGCAGGCTAGCTGGGCGTGTGTTTGCCATCAGTGCGGAGGACGCCGAGAAGTCCGGCGACATCATCGGAGGTAAAATTACTAAATCTGTTCATGTCGCGAAGATACACTTTGATTGTGGGGCAACGCATTCCTTCATTTCGGAGGGGTTCGCAGCCGTAGTGAATAGGGTGCCGGTGGAGCTAACTTTTAGCTTAGAGGTCAGTACTCAAATCAGCGACGTGCTCGCGATGAGGACGTAGCTTCCAAGGGTGTCGGTGGTAGTGGGAGACCAGGATCTTCCGGCAAACCTTGTTGTCCTGCCCATGTCTGATTTCAATGTGATCCTCGGAATGGATTGGCTTTCTGACCATGATGCGTGCGTTCTTTGCCGGGAGAGGAGAGTTCTGATCTCTCGACCGGAGGGACCTCCATTGGTGGTCAAGGGTGCTCAGAGCAGGGATGGTGGTGTTGTGATCTCAGCCCTGAAGGTTCGATGTCTGTTAGAGAAAGGTTGTTGCGCATTTTTGGCGAGTGTAGTGTCCTCGGTGAAGGCAGTCCATGTCCTGGAAGAGATTTCCGTGGTTCGGGAGTTTCCGGACATGTTTCCAGATGATATCCAGGGATTGCCACCACCTCGTGTGATTGAATTCTCCATCGACCTACTACCGGGAACGACTCCCATCTCTAAGGCGTCGTACCGTATGGCTCCGGCAGAACTAGCAGAATTGAAGGAGCAATAACAGGAACTTTTGGATAAGGGTTTCATCAGGCCGAGTGTTTCTCCGTGGGGAGCTTCAGTGTTATTGGTGAAGAAAAAGGACGGGTCGATGCGAATGTTCATCGACTATAGGATGTTGAACAAGGTGACGATCAAGAATCGGTACCCCTACCACGGATTGAGGACTTGTTCGACCAGCTGCTGTCAGCGAAGGTGTTCTCCAAGATAGATCTAAGGTCTGGGTATCATCAGCTGAGGATCAAGGGCGAGGATGTCTCGAAGACTGCATTCAGGATGCACTACGGTCACTTTGAGTTTTTAGTGATGCCTTTTGGATTGACAACGCACCAGCGGATTTTCTGGATCTGATGAACCAAGCGTTCAAGCCTTTTCTGGATCAGTTCGTGATTGTGTTCGTGGATGATATCCTTATCTATTCACCAGACTGGGAGCAGCATGAGGAGCACCTTAGAGTGCTACTGGATATCTTGAGGAAGTAACAACTATTCGCGAAGTTCTCAAAGTGCGAATTCCAGTTGGAGAGGTGGCATTCCTTGGGCATGTGTCATCGAGGAATGGCATTATGGTGGACCTTAGAAAGGTGGAGGCGGTCCTAGACTGGAAGGCACCAACCAACGTGTCGGAGATTCGGAGTTTTGTGGGACTTGCAGGTTATTACCGGCGATTCATCCAAGATTTCTCAAAAAGCGCGGCACCATTGACGACGTTGACCAGGAAGGGGATGAAGTTTGAGTGGTCACGAAACTGCGAACAGGCTTTTCAGGAGCTGAAGAGCAACTTATGGACTCGTAGCCTTTTGTTGCACATGGTGTTTTTTGTTCTGTTTTGGATGCTTTTGTCTTAATTAGATTCCATGTATAATTCTGTAAAATGTTGTTTTGGCCAGGAGCATACTGAGTTTTCTTAATTGAAAACTCACGCATTTGTTAATGCGGTGCTTGCAGGTACTTAGGTTCCCACAGGGTAGACTGGACGAGTGTCGAAGATTATGTACACGAGGGATATGTCAACCAGAGTCTTGATTCTATCTTACTTCTGCTTACTGTTATTGTAATTGCTTTGAGACTCACATATTATTGTTGAATTTTTCAAATATGGACATTTTTATTGCCTTGTTATTCCTGTAAGTTATCCATCTCCGTTTGTCCTTTATGTCTTGTCGAGTCGTCACGTTTGGTTTGTCTTTTGTAACTCCTTCGGTCGTCGCGGATGTCTTAGATCGTGACCCTAGTATGTTTTTCCCAGTTTGCGTACCTACGGGATCGGGGGCGTTACAGGACCCTTACTTGCCCCGTCTTGACCGACGGTTGTGCACATGCGGTGTAAATTTAAAACGAACAAAAAAATTCCTCTTCTCATTCTCTCGCTCTCTCCTTCCTCTTCTCTCTCTCCCTTCTTCTCCCTCTCTTCCTGTCCTTCACTCTCTCTCTACTTCTCCCTCCTCTTCCTCTCTCTTTCCTGTTATCCCTCTGTCTCCTCTCGTCCCTTCCCTCTTCTCCTTCTCCCTCTCTCTCCTCCCCTCTCTTCGTCTCCTTCTTTCTCGCTCTCACTTTCTTTCTCCTCTCGTTCCCTCTCTCGTCTCCTTTTTTACTCTCACCTTCCCTTCTTTATCTCATCATCTCCCTCTCGCTCCCTTCCCCCTCTCTCCTCTCTCTTTGTCCCTCTTCTTACCTCTCGCTCCTCTAATCTTTCTCCTTCTCTATCTCCCTCTTATCCCTCTCCTTCTTATCCCTCTCCCCCACTCCCTCCATCTTCTTCTCTCGCTCTCTCTCTCCCTTCTTCCCCCTCCTCTGTCTTCCTTTCTCTGTCTCCGCTTTTCTATTATCCTTCTCTCTTCTCTCCTTATCCACACCCCTCTTCTCTCTTCTCTATCTCTATCCTTCTCTCTCCCTCTCCCTTCTCTCTTCTCCTTGTCTTCTCTACGTCCCTTTCCTCTCCTTCTTGCCACTTCTTCTTCTCTCTCTTCCATTCTTCCCACCTTTCTCAATGTCATTATCCCTCTCCTCATCTCTCCCTTCTCATTTTCAGTCTCCTTCTATGTCTTTCACTCTCTTCTATCCCTTAAACCTTTATCCCTCTTCTCCTTATCGCTATCTTTTTATCTCTCTCCTCTCACATTCTCCTTCTTCTTATCGCCTTTCTCTGGCTTCTCCTTTTTCTCCCTCTGCTCTTCTCTCCTCTCTCTCTCTGTCTCTCTGTCTCTCTCGCACTACCTCTCTACCCCTCTCTTCTCTCCTTTACCTCTATCCCACTCTTGCATCTTCTCTTTCTCTCTTCTCCCTCTCCTCATCTCTATCTCCCTTTTATTCCCTCTCCTTCTCCTCTCCCTTCTTATCCCTCTCTTTTCTCTCCTTATCCTTCTCTCATATGCTTCTTTCTCCCTCTTCTTATCCTTCTCTATCCTCCTCTTTCTCGTCTCTCTCTCTGTGTCTCCTTCTATCCCAGCCCTTGTCCCACTATCTCTTCTCCCTCTCCTTGCTTTTCTCCTTTCTACTACCTTCTCTCCTTTCCTCTCCTCCTTCCCTCTCTTCTCTACCTCTCTTGTTCCCTCTATCCGTCTCTCCTGCTTCTTCCCTCTTCTCCTTCATTCACTATCTCCCTCTTATCCTCTTCTCCACTCCCTCCTACTTCCCATCCATCTCCATCTCCCGCTCTCTCTCTCTTCCTTCTTCTCCATCCTCTCTCCTCCCCCTTCTCCCTCTACTTCTCTCTCTTCTCCTTTTCTCTCCCTCATCTACCTCTCTCCTCCTCTCTCCACTTCTCTACTCTCCTCCTCTCTCCCTCTTCCGTCTCTCTCTACTCATCTAATCTTCTTTTCTCTATTGTCCTCTCTCCCTTCTCTGTCTCTCATTCTCGCTCATCGTCTCTCTTCTCTCCCCATTTCCCCTCTCTCTTTTCTTCAATCTCTCTCTGCTATTCTCTACCTCTCCCATCCTCTTCCCTCTTCTCCTTCTCCCCCTCTCCTTCTTCGCTCCACACTCTCACTCTTATCCCTCTCTCTCCTCTTCTCACATTCTCTATCTTCTTCTTTTCTCATTCTCTCTCATTCTCCGTCTTATGCACTTTATTTTCTCCTTCTCACTCGTTCCCTCTCTCCTTATCCTTATAGTTCTCTCCTTCTCTCTTCTTCTACTCTCTCCCTTTACCTTTCTCACTCGCTTCTCCTTTTTTCCCTCTCCTTTCTCCCTTCTCACTCTAATCTCCCTTCTCTATCTCCTCTCTCTTTATCCATCTCTCTACCCTTCTCTATCTACTCTTCTCTCGTTTCCTCTCTCCTTCCCTTTTCTCCTTCTCTCTCCCTCTTCCTTCTCTCTTCTTCTTCCCTGTTTTCCTCTCTCTCTCCTCTTCCCTCTTGTCCTTCTATATCTCCCACTTACCCTATCTTTCTCTTGTTATCCTTACAAGGAAAGAAGGAAGAGAGGAGCGAGATGGGAGAAGGAGAAGAAGAGAGAGGATAAAGAGAAGGGAAGGAGAGCAGAAGAGGTAAGATGAGAAGGAGGGGGAACACCTTCTCTTTCTATCTCCTCCTTCCCTTTCTTGCTCCTCTTCTGGTTCTCTCATCTACCTCTCTCCTCCTCTCTCATCTACCTCACTCCTCCTCTCTCCACTTCTCTATTCTCCTCCTCTCTGCCTCTTCCTTCTCTCTCTACTCTTCATATCCTCTTTTATCTATTGTCCTCTCTCCCTTCTCTGTCTCTCGTTCTCCCTCTTTGTCTCTCTTCACTCTCCTTTTCCCCTGTCTCTTTTCTTCTATCTCTCTCTGCTCTTCGCTGCCTCTCCCTTCCTCTTCCCACTACTGCAGAAATTGGAATATACATCGTCTAGATCTAAGGAATAGACGTCGGTTGTTATATCGGACCGACGTCTAGACCTAAAGAATAGACGTCGATCGTACTATATATCCGATGTCTATTCTTTAGTTGTAGACGTCGGTCATAAATAACAGCCGACGTCTATAGCTTTCTTCAAACGAATAGACCTTGGATAATAAAAACATCCGACGTCTATTCCTAAACATGGACAAAAAAAGCAATCAGGCCTGCACCAAAAACACTACATAGCAAACACATTCATCCTGCACCAAATTGGTTCGCAGATACGTACATACTTTCATCCATGTATACATACAAGCATACACAATCATTTAACACACTTGGCATTAATTCATACAAAAACACTTGTCATTCATTTTAAAAGTGAGGCGATTATATTAAGACATAAAATTGTATGTTTATAATAGAAGTGAACTTGTTAACTAAATTACAAAAAAAACGTTAGTGACATGAGAACCTCTTAGTTCATCAACATGTTTCTGATAAAATAGCGAGCCCATTGGTCGCGAGTATCACTGAGCTCCTATTGCGAGAAAGGATCACTACTTATTTGGAAGACCTATCAAAATACAAGTCAAAAAATTTAAATCTAAATATTGAAACTATAACTATACAACTAAATAACGTTCTATATTACCTCAGATAAGGATAAGTCTTGATTTGCAAATTTGAGAATTTCCTCCATGTATCTCATCATCTAATAACCACATTCCGTATTTCCAGTCTGCTTTCGGTACTACAAACATAGAAATTTTCTAAATATATGTTCCTAACATAATTAACAAAAATTAGAGAAAGAACTTACTCCCATTCCATTCCATGTTACTCCCGTTTTTGTGGTTGTTCTCCTGCCACCTAACACGTTGTAAACCTTCATTGTCCTGAGTAGCACAAGTTATTGAAAACTTTCATTCAATAATACTAATAAAAATCCACGAATTACAGATACGATGACTAAAATGAACTTATCCAGATTCACTTATCGTTTGTATGGTTTTCCAAATTCACATTCAACTTTCATTACACGTTCGTACACCTTTTCGATGCTGATTTCAACTGACAGATTCCGAAACTCGAATTTTCCGTTAATTGCCTTCTTCAACCTACAATCAAGGTGGGAATTTGGAAAAAAAATCGATGACCAAGATAGACTATCTTAGAACCATTAACTAATTGCAAAGAACATGTATTCTCTTCGCAAATTGGATAAGCTTTATGACGTTTGATTGAATATCCAGACATATTACCATAAGCTGGAAAGTCCTTAATCGTTCAAAATATCATTAGGTGGATCTCGGTAATCCCGGATTACGATTGACTACTGACGATAAGAGTCAAAAAGTGGATCTCGGTCATCCCACAATCTCTTTAGGTCATCAATTAAAGGTATTAAATACACATCGATGTCGTTTCCAGGTTGTTTCGGACCAAATATCATTATGGACAACATAATATATCTGCGTTTCATGCATAAGAACCAGGGAATATTGTAAATTAGAAGCAGAACAAGCCAAGAACTGTGAATGCTACTCAAACTACCGAAAGGATTCATTTCGTCCATACAGCGTCCAAGTCGTACATTCCTGGATTCTTCACCAAACACAGGAAAGTCGAAATCTACTTTTTCCACTGAGGTGAATCCTCCTTACCCGCAAACAAACATTTAAGACTTGGTATTATCGGAAGATACCACAAAATCTTAGTAGGAGGTCCTTTGATTTTTATCTCATCAGCCTCTTCATTGTGGTTCGGTCCACTACGTTTCATTTTGTATCGTGAAACATTACACCTGGGACAAGAATGTATGTTTTCAAACTCACCCCTATACAATATACCATCGTTCGGGCATGCATGTATCTTCCTATATTCTATTGCCATAGGACACAACACTTTCTTAGCATCATAAGTTCTATATGGCAACTCATTATAATCTGGAATCATCTCTTTCATTAGCTTCAACAATGATGTGAAACTTAATCGGTCCAACCATTTCCTTCTTTTAAATTGTACAACTTCAACACCGCTGACAATGTAGTGAATTTGGTACAACTCTTATACAACGACGTCTCATTGTCACACAACAAACTAACAAGTAAATCATGGTTGGCCGAAAACTTTTCAGCCATATCCTGAACCATTTCCTCTAAGTGATCTTCCACACTAACATTGTCTTCGTCATTCTTGGAACAACTAAATGATTAATTTTCACCATGCCATATCCACCGTGTGTAACTTGGTCCGAATCCTTTCTCAAACACATGATCTTTTATTTTCCGAAAAGTCAGCAAAGACATATTATAACACTTATTGCACGGACAATATGCCATGTCGCTGTCATTCTTTTTTTGGAATGTTTTTGGCAACCTCTAAGAACATATTCATTCTGTTGTCATACTCATCATTCAATCGGTTTGAAAGAATCCACCCTCAATGCATTTCAATCTAAACATTAACAAAAATGATAGTTATTATTGAAGGAAATAAATAAAATTTCAATTTAAAGGAATGTGTTCGTAGATGAGAAGATTCAGACACATTAAGATGAGAAAAGAATGACTCAGAGGAGAGGAGATAAAGTCCTTAATCTAGTTTGGAATAAGGCAGGTTAGAAACCTAACTAAGCAATCAAGGCCAAAGCAAGCCTAAAGTCCACTATAGGTCCTTAGTACTAGACGACGCCTAACTTCGAGGTCCGACCGAGGACCACTAGTCTGTAGGAAATCAAGAATCCGGAGATCCCTAAAATCTCAGGAAGACTAGATGGGCAACGACATTCAAGCCGAAACAGTCTTAAACATCGATGACCACTAATCTGTAGGAAATCTAGAACCTGGAGGTTCCTAAAATCTCTGGGAGACTACATGGGTAACGACGTTCAGGCCATAACGGTCTTAAATGGTTTCCTCTCCTTAATGTGTCTGGAAATCCTTGGGGCCAACGTCTATTTGATTTTGTTAAGGCTCTAATATTAAGTGGTTTTTGGGCCAAGGAAATGGTGATGAAATTCCCCACCTCATCTCCAATAGGTGACTACCCCCTAAGTGTTCTTCCTACCTTAATCTAACAAACAACACACTAAACAAACACCCACCTCAGTCTTGTTCCAATGCAAGTCCTACTAACTAATACGTGCTTTCTAATGAATGATGAGTGAAAGAGATTACATACCTTATGCCAGCAATCTACGACAGAAATCGTAAAATAAATAATAAATACGATGAATGGTAATCCTATATGATGAATGACTTAGCAATATTATCTAATCTTTTGCTTTAGGTTATTAAAGGCCAAGTTGCTTAAGGGGGGCAATGAGTTATTAGAAATTAAACATAAATAAACATTTAACTAAACAAAATAAATTGTTTTCAGCAAAAATAAACATAAATAAATAAACATTTAACTAAGCTAAACATTAATAAACATAAATAAATGTATGAACTCACTAAACTAATTGAACATAAGTTTTTACATGATCTAAGTTAGTCTTTTAAATATAAAATCTAAGTTATTATTTTAAAATATCATGTTATTAATAACAATTGAGATTATTATTAATTTGAAATTTTGGCAGAACCTCCCCTAAAATTTGTTATGTAAAAATCATCAAATCCTATGATTAACAAGAAAATTTTATAACAGTACATCAAATTCATCACAAACACACTACATCCAATTAATCCACAAATAGTAAATCCTAGGATCTAAACTTGATCTCCATTCCACCTAATTCATTACAAACACACTACATTCAAACCCCTCAAACTTCGACACAACACCAAAATAGTGTGTGGATGATATTTCTATTTTTCTAACTTCAAATTGGTAGTGACCTTGGTTAAATAATACATGATTAGTGACTTGTTTATACTAGCCAAATTACTCGTGGAATCAAATGTTGTACATGTCTAGTACTATACGAAGCTAAACCACTTACAATTATTTTTTCAATTTGAGCAGAGAAGATAAAACAGAATATTAAAGACATCTTAAAAAATAACAAACAGAGATTCGATCATTCTTCCTAATCAACTTGTTCTTTAACCAAGAATTGTTATTAGCAGATATTGTTGCATTTAAAAAAGAAGTATTGCTGCATTTCAAAAAACTTATTGACAAACAACACATGGTTAATCATCAGATATTACTTAATCCACACTTGCTTAACAAACATTGAACTGAAACTAGCAGATAAAAAAATCACACTATACATTGAAGAAACGCACGAACCAGCAAAATCTTCTTCTCAACAGCACGACGTGCGTCTTCCTTCATTGTCAAACCAAGCTGCATGAAAGAACCATTAAATTATCAGTAATCCTAGAATGGATTCTTCCTGGGTCGATGCTCGAGCGGTTAATGGGGACGGACCCTCTTACATGTGGACACAACAAAATTCCACCTAAACTCCGAAATTAAACCAACCAGAACAAACCAAAACTCTTACATGTGGTGGGTCAGTGGTCATCACGGAGGCGGAAATGTTGGTCGCGGAGGAGGAGGGGGTGCATTGACGGTGGTTCAATGAGGCTACGGTGGTTGGATAAGTGGAGGAAGATGGCCGGTGTTGCGGAGGGTACGGTTTTGGTCGGGTCTTGATTAAGTTTTGGCTGGAGTGGTCGCGGATGAGGAAGACAGCTACGGTTTTTGTTGGCTAACAGAAGAGATAAAAGATAAAAACTGAATGGATACTTGGCCTTATTAGACCTATAGAGATTGGACTTGACTCTGACCCGACGTCTATAAGGGATGGGAAATAGACTTCGGATGTAAAATTATCCGACGTCTTAAGGTCGACGTCTGATGGTTATAGACGTCGCATGCCGATGCATGTTAAAACACTCAACATTTATAGTAAATAATAGACGTCGGCCGTGAAGACATCCGACGTCTATACCTATAGACGTCGGGCGTTAATACATCTGACGTCTATTAGGCGATGAGTATGCATTGTTCTGCACTAGTGTCCGTCTTCTCCTTCTATTCGTCTCCTTCTTTTCCCATCTCCTTCTTCGCTCCGCACTCTCACTCTTATCCGTCTATATCCTCTTCTCACATTCTCTCGCTTCTATTTTTCTCATACGCTCTCGTTCTCCGTCTTATCCACTTTCTCTTCTCCTTCTCACTAGTTCCCTCTCTCCTTATCCTTCTAGATCTCTCCTTCTCTCTTCTTTGACTCTCTCCCATTCCTTCTCTCAATCGCTTCTCCTTTTTCCCCTCTCCTCTCTCCATTCTCTCTCTACTCTCCCATCTCAATCTCCTCTCTCCTTCTCTATCTCTCTACGCTTCTCTATCTCCTATTCTCTCGTTTCCTCTCTCCTCCCCTATTCTCCTTCTCTCTCCCTCTTCCTTCTCTCTTCTTCTTCCCTCTTTTCCACTCTCTCTCCTCTTCCCTCTTATCTCCCACTTACCCTCTCCTTCTCTCGTTATCCTTACAAGGAGAAAAGGAAGAGAGGAGCGAGAGGGAGAGAAGGAGAAGAAGAGAAAGGATAAAGAGAAGGGAATGAGAGGCACAAGAGGGAAAATGAGAAGGAGGGGGAACACTTTCTCTCTCTATCTCCTCCTTCCCTTCCTTGCTCCTCTTCTCGTTCTCTCCCTCCCTTCTCCTCTCTCCTATCCTCTTCTCTTCGCTCATTTCTTTATAATCACTCACTCCCTTCTCTCTTTTCTCTCCTCCTCTCCCATTCTCTTTCTCCATATCTTTCTCCTCCTCTCTCATTTCGTCTCCCCTCCTCTATCACTCACACTCCTTCTCTCCCTCATTCTCCATCTGTACCCTCCCTTCTCTATATTGTTCCCTTCCCTATTCCCACTTCACCTCCTTTCCTTATCTATCCTCTTCTCATTTTTCTCTTGCTCTTTCGTTCAATCTCTCCTTTTTGCTCTCCCCTCTTCTCCCTCTCTTCCTTTCCTTCGCTCTCTCTTTACTTCTCCCTCTCATCTCTCGTTCCTGTTATCTCTCCTCTCTTCTTTCTACTTCTTTATCTCCCTCTTATCCCACGCCTTCTTATTCCTCTTCCCTACTCCTGCTTCTTCTTCTCCTCTCTCCCTTCTCCTCTCCCCTCTCTCTTCCCTTCTCTCTTTCCTCTCCTCTATTATCCTTCTCTCTTCTCTCCTTATCCATATCCCTCTTCTCTCTTCCCTATCTCTATCCTTCTCTCTCCCTCTACCATCTCTCTTCTCCTTGTCTTCTTAACCTCCCTTTCCTCTCCTTCTTGCCACTTCTTCTTCACACTCTTCCCTTCTTCCCTCCTCTCTCATCTCTCTTTGTCAATATCCTTCACCTCCTCTCTCCTTTCTCATTTTCACTCTCCTTGTAATGCCCCCGATCTCGCGGGTATGCACACTGGCAAAGACTACAAGTGTCGCGATAAGAGACCTCCACGACGAAAAGTGAGAAATTATCCATATATAAAAGACAGACCAAACAACGACTCGACAATACGTAAAGAGATCATACATGGATAGACTAACATAAAACATAACTGAAAAGTGAGAAATTATCCATATATGGTAACAAGGTCAAATGCATTACTTCGAGTTCAAAAGGGAAATACATCATAAATAATGCGGAAGCAAAAGACAAACTGAAGAATCTGGTCGACGTGCCCCTCGTGTACAGAATCTTCGACTACTCGTCAAGTCTGCCCTGTGGGAACCTAAGTACCTGCAAGCACCGCATTAACAAACGCATGAGTTTTCAATTAATAAAGCACAGTATGCCCCTGGCCCAATCAGAGTTATATGGAAGAATACATGCAATCTATCATAGACAAAAGCATCCGTAACAGAAACAGAAAAGCACATAATGCATCAGAAGGCTACAACTCCATCAGTCATGCCAATCGGGTAACACCCACAAAAATCCCTCCAAGGGAACCAGAATACCAACCATGACGGGCAGAATAGAACAGAAAAGCATCAAATGCAATAGAAGGCTACGACTCCATAAGTTGTGCCGGTCGGGCGCACCCGAACCATTCCTCGAAAGGAACCAGAACACCAGCCTTGCTGGTCAAAGGTAGTCACTCGACAGTGACCCAACACTTGGCACAAAGCGGTGCGCCGGATAAGTGTCCCAATTCACGGCAAGTGACCAACATGGTGCCATCGTGAACTTGGGAACACCTACCCTGAGACAGAATGGCAGCGCGCCTGCACAGGACTTATGTTACGCCTAGCCTCCCAACATGAAGGTCTGATGCGAATGGCCTCTGGACCTAGAGGACCCACTCGTGGCCCGTCGGCCCAGAAAATAGAACGTGTCCAAAATTATTAATCAGATTAAACACAATGCAAGCTACTTAAGCATCTAAAATCTAATGCACCTACAGTGTATGCAACGAGCTCTAGGAGGAGTATCTGGATACACTCCTAGCAGCGCCGAACCAACTCGGAAATCAGACATACCAATCAGGAATCAAACCACACTCACAAGAGCAAGCAATCTTAACCGGATCGGCAAACCAAGATAACAACTAATCGAGTCATCTATGGGTCATGATAAGGATATTATAAGGTCTGAAATCCTATGCGTCATACATATCACAACCACATACTTCATAGCAGAAACATACACACGAAATAAGTAATGGAACATGCACCATAGAAGGAGGTATCATAAATCAACATCACAAGCTATCGATATCATGCATCATAGATTTCAGAACATTTGTATATGATAGGAGCTTAGTATTCCAGACTAGATCAGAGATTATATGAATCAAATCTTGAGACAATGCATGAATATATGGTCTGAAATCAGCATATAATTTATAGGAGAACATCCGGATATAATCCCTAAGCAATGCTAGCACTTATGATTTAAAATCGGCAAACCCATTATGGAATATGGTTTGAACATAGACCTCAACTAACGCATGATTATGTAACTTATGGTCAGCAAACAATTCATGGAATGTTTTCTTAATGAAACCAAGAAGTAATGCAAGTATACGTGACTTAATTATCCGAAAACAAGGCATGAGATATTGTCTGAATATAGTTACGAATCAATGCATGGATATGCAATCTACATCAACTACTAAGTCGTGGAAGCTTATCTGATTATTGTCACTAAATAACGCATGAAGGTATGTCTTATAACCATCAATATATCATGGTAAAATCATTTGATCACAGACACAAAATTATGGAAGACATATGATCAAGAATCAGAACGAAACATGCAATACTCTTTGGAGAAAATAGTTGGACTGTGTATACATATAAGATCTGAAATCTGAGGTGATTCACGAGACTATCAACATAACAAGTCATAAAATCATACTAGGAAGAGAACTCTCAAAACAGTAATACATCCAAGAAAATCACTAAGCTACAGCAAATTAAACATGATAACAGACCACCAAAAGATCTCAAGATCAATCTACACGAGTAGGGTTGCACCTCACGCACGATGCATGCAACAACCCTACCCAACTTACTCCCCACGGTCCAGCCTCCTCCCTACTAATTTCTCCATCAAACCACCAAGGAAACATGGAGTAGGGGATGTGCTAGGGGGAAAAGATGCACGGGCAGCCACTGAATATCCGAGTTGCACCACAGTCCACCCAATCGGTAGAACTCTAGTTGTGCAAACCCTAACCCTCATGACCGACCAGCCCACTAGTGCTGGACTCAACTCCATCCAACACCCCCTACTACCCCTTACACTGCAGGGCCAGAAGCATACCTGAGTTCGAGGTTGCTGCTGCTAGAAGATCGCCGGAGAGGAGCTGCTCCAGTCTTCAACACGCCTAGCCTTCTTGCGTGCTTCACACTTGGCTGCTCGGAGTTGTTGCTGGTCAGAACATGGGAGAGGGCGGAGAAGGGTTGAATTTGATGTGGGAGGAGATGGGGATCAGGAAGGGACGGCTAGGGTAAAGGGGTTTTTTGTTGTAAGCAGGAAGAGAAAAAGGAAACTAGTGATTGCAAATATCCTCCCATTAAAACATGCCTTAAACATGGTAATTCAAAAGCTTGCACACCAAATTGGATTCCCCCTTGCTGACTAGGATGCCACACCATCCTCCTCCAGCCCACTCAGCCCTGGACCCCACGAAATCATCCCACAAGCTAAGAGGAAATCAAATCCAAAGTGTAACTTACCAAAATGCAACACCAACATGTGCACCGAAATCTCCCATTGATTCTCCCATCCTTTTCCTTGCAAAATCAGATCTTCATTTGATGAGATAGAGTCACCTCACATGGCCACTCATCATGCCTCACACACCCCTAACAACTAGCCAAATCGATTCATACAAACAACTTGCACACGATTGACCCGATTGAGTGAATTAGTTACAAGTTGTCCAATGAATTGCACCCGCTTGCGAGTTGATTTGACTCACCCAAAAAGGGAACTTTTCCCCAAAAGGAAACTTTCCCGAAACAAAGCATAAAATCCCAAAAATACATCAAGCGTAATGATAACACATAAATAAGTATAAGGATGAAATAAGACTAAATAGAGTAGTAGGAGAGCGGATCCTACAACCTACCTCCCTTAACAAAATTTCGTCCTCAAAATTGGGTATGCCTAACTTTCAACAAAAGCTTGGGATATGAATTCGTCACATCATCTTCACGCTCAAACCACAACAACAAAAGCTATAAGACGATGAAATACAAGTGCAATGATAGCGAAAGATTCTAAGAACAAAGCATGAACCAATCACAAGAATCTGCAACTAATAATAACAGAAAATATGACTTGTGGACAACAATTTAACCATGAATGTAATAACCCTAACCCTTTTTAAGAGACTAATGGTGATTAGGTGGGCTAATCTTGGTGTTTGCATGGGAGTTGGGGGAAGAATAGTGAGGCATGGGCTAGTGGTGTAGGGGGATGGGTTGGAGTGTTGTGTTAGGAGAAAACACCCATCTCATCTTCTCTCCCTCTCATTTCTTCTTCTTGTTCTTCAACCTTTCTCCTCTCCATCCATTTCGTCCTCTCCTTCTGTGGCTCGGGTTTTGGTGGTGAAGGCGTGCGGGACAACGGCGTACTGGGTTTGGTGCGGCGCGAGGAGGAGATAGTGCGTGAGGTTGCGGTCCGGAGGTGTTGTCGTTGGAGCTCTGGTGTTCTTCGTTGTTCTTCGCGAAGAAGGTATACCAAGTTCTTGCATTAGAGGCTTTATTACTCACCCAAGTTGGGGTGGAGTTGTGGTCGATCGTGGGAGGTCGGAGACCTCGCCGACGACGAAGAAACGACGTAAAATCCTTGGCTGGCGCAAGGTTGCTGTCGACCAACGGTCGACCGGTTTCCTTCGGGCGGTCGACCGGTTAGTGTTTTGCCCGACTTTAACCAACATCGGTCGAACGATGCCTTGTGTGGCGGTCGATCAGTCGTGCGTGTGCTGCTGAGTCGGGTTTGTCTGAATGTTTTCGGTCGAACGGGATCCTTGGATCGTTCAACCGTTGCTTCGTGTTTCGCGTGGACCGGACGTTGACCATCCAAATGGTCGACCATCCTAGACCTTTTGTCCGACCGGAACTTAAGTGAACTTAAGTTTATAGTATGTTGTTCGACCATTTGGTGTGCCTTGTTCGTCCGGTAGATGACCTAGAATGCTAGGATGACCCTGGTAGTTTTCGGTCGACCGGGACCCTTGAGTCGGTCGACCGAATAGACTTGTGTGGTTTTGACCAGACTCCGGATTTTGACCACGTTCGGTCGACCGGTTTTAGACCTTGTTCGATCATTGGGGATTTAGTTTTGAGCACAGAGTTCGACCATTGTAGGCGTTCGGTCAACTGATTCCTTTGCGGAAGCGGTCAACCGATATACCTTTTTCGGTCGACCGTTTGAGCCCAGAACAGAATCCTAGTCCTAGTGAAGTGTCAACTCTGTCCATGGAAACCCGTGTCTTCGCTTGGAGCATGAGCTGGGAGGTGACGGTGGGTACGTTGCGCTCTACATTATAGAGGGTGACGTAGTTTGTTCATTGTTTCTCATGTTAGAGTAGCAGCCAGAGGGATTGCGGACCGCTGCCCTGCTTTTATATCGGCGGAGTTGGTGTCAACACGTGGAGCTCATTGACCGTGCGGACTTCGGTTCGGATCTGTCGATTGTCTGGCCCTTTGTGTGGCGGATATGTTCGACTGGCCTAGATAGGCAGTGATTGCATGATCCCGTGCGGCCAGTGTGGCGGCAGGGAGGATCGCGCGTGGCCTGTGTGTTTGCGGCGATGGACTGCCGATGATGATTTCCGGCAGGTAGCTCGATTGGGCACCTATCGAGTGGATACTGTGCGGTCTGTGTGGCACCGGTGATGGACCGACCTGAGAGACGACTCCGTTGGTGTGGTGGTGGACCAAGATGTTTTAAGATCTGATTCTACCGGCGCGTAAGTGAGAACAACTCCTCACCGATCCCTTTGGCTTGTGTAGCTGTGTGTGGGGATGCGTTGCATACTGTCCGCTTGACCGTATGTGCCTACGGTAGGTCTCTACGGAGACCCGATGTTGGGCCCGTGCGGCCTGTGTGGTGGCGCGAGGGCCATGTGCGGCCTGTGTGGCGGCAGGGAGGATCGTGCGAGGCCTGTGTGGCGGCGGCGATGCTGTGGACCGTGGGGCCTGTGTGGAAGCAGTGGTGATTGTAGACCGCACGGCCTGCTTGGCAGCGGGAACGATTGCAGGATGGATGTCCGGTTTTGCCCTTTGTGGAATGTTGTTTTATTTCTTGTATTCATGTCATGCTATACTAGTATGATAGGGCATATAGGTGAGCTTTTCATAGGGGGTTTCCTTATGGAAACTCAGGCATTGTTGTTATGTTTATTTTCAGGACCGCGTTAGGTTCTAGCGGGTGGTGAACGAGGGAGATTGCACTTTGGGACTGGATCCTATTGTCTGCCTATTTTAGGTTGTCGTAATTACATGTATTATGTATTTGTATTCTGATGTGATCACTCTTTTGACAAACTCGTATGTAATATGGTGCACCAGATATGTTTGGGTATTTCTTTCAGTAATGTCCCCACTCTTGATGGGTTTTATCCTTGTGCTTCCTTTGATTTGAAAAGTTTTAATTTTCCGATGTTCGGGGACGTTACAATGAAGATCACCTTAACTCCAGCAAGTAGTAGTGTATAATCGTATGACACATTAACAGCAACTAATTGGGAAGGTCACATCAAATCCAGCAAATAATCATACATGATGATAATATATGTTGACAACAAACTAAATAGAAGGGTCACATGAAATCCAGCAAGTAATAATGTATGAACCTATGATACATTGACAATCATAAAATTTCTATAACCAATATGTACATACATATGCGACATCTTGACAGTAATTATCCATGAGGATCATATAATTTCCAGCAACCAATTAATACATACATATGTGACGTCTTAGCAGCAACTAAACGTAAATAACATATGGTATTTAACAACAACCTAATCATGAGATCATATAGTTCCAGCAACTAATGGGAATATGAGGACAGAAAATTAGTTATGGAATGAGGACATCATCCTAATGGGAATATGCCTTCATGTGCATGATGTATGAGGACACCAAATAACACATGGAAATAATTACAAGATCATGATAGAAAATACTCATGCACGAGATATATCTATGCAACAATTAAATCATGTCATAATAACAAGACCTCCATGGATTTCTATATTTACATGTACATGAGTTATGAGGACAACAAATTAAATTTGTAATTATAATAAAATTTGGATGTTTAAATATACATGTGCATGATGTATCTAGACAACAACTAAATGATGAAATCGTAGTCATAACATCACAACATGAACTTACTTGCATGCACCTACATCATCATACCCATAACAGCAGCATGAACAATTATAATAAATTTGGTAAAGCACATGCTATAGTAATCATGGATCATGGAAATCGAACATGCAACCCGCAAGAGCTATGGGTCATGGTGAGATGATTATACAACATTTACTTCAATCTATAGTAACACATTCATGGGTTTTGAATATATTCAAGCACAAATCTAAATATAATTAGGACAAATATGAGACTATAATGTGACTGATTTCAGGCCTCATCATGCAAGACATTGAGGCTGTAAACTCAACCTTTAGTTGCGTACAAGTGCCTAAAATTCAGCATTACTTGCCCTAAATATTAAACATACCAAGATTAAGACTATATGAATAATACAGGATCCCATGATGCAATTACGATAATACAAGTGATAGGCATGAATGCATGAATGGATGGCAAGCTACTTCTGATTTCAACATTTCAGAGCACAAAATCATGCACATAGCTTAATTAAAACTGATTGGTTAGCGTTTTCATGTAGTGCAATTTCTTGTTTCCAGCCACTAAATCATGCGTGCTATTATAACTTCCTAACTGCAACTTAAACATGAATAATCCCATAAATATAGTAGCTAAAACAATACCTAGACATGAAACATCTTAACAACAACTTAGCTAGGAAATAATCACATGTATCAAGCAATAAAGATACATCAACAAGAAGCAACTTCATAGCAATAAAATCATCAGATAATAACTAGATTTCAGTAGATAATATACATGCACATGATGTATCTAACAAGAAATGAAACTCAAACAATAGCACGAAATCAGCAACAACAATATGCCCCACACAAAACAAAGCATGCGTGAATGACTTAATAATAACTGAAATGCAACCAAAAGGAAGGAAATTTTACCAATTGGGCACGAGCATGATGCCCCACTGGAGAGTCATTGGATTCTGTAAACTTTTGGGACCCACCTGCTCTGATACCAAGTTGTAACACCCCCGATCTCGCGGGTACGCACACTAGGAAAGACTACAAATGTCGCGATCAGAGACCTCCATGACGACCGAAGGAGGTATAAAAGACTGACCAAACAACGACTCGACAATACGTAGAGAGATCATACATCGGTAGACTAACATAAAAAATAACTGAAAAGTGAGAGATTATCCATATATGGTAACAAGGTCAAATGCATTACATCGAGTTCAAAAGGGAAATACATCATAAATAATGCGGAAGCAAGAGACAAACTGAAGAATCTGGTCGACGTGACCCTCGTGTACAGAATCTTCGACTACTCGTCTAGTCTGCCCTGTGGAAACCTAAGTACCTGCAAGCACCGCATTAACAAATGCGTAAGTTTTCAATTGAAAAAACTTAGTATGCCCCTGGCCATATCAAAGTTATATGGAAGAATGCAGGAAATCTATCAAAGACAAAAGCATCCGTAACAGAAACAAAAAACACATAATGCATCAGAAGGCTACAATTCCATCAGTCGTGCCAATCAGGTAACACCCACAGAAATCCCTCCAAGGAAACCAGAATACCAACCATGACGGTCAGAACATAACGGAAAAGCATCAAATGCAACAGAAGGCTACGACTCCATAAGTCGTGCCAGTCGGGCACACCCGAACCATTCCTCGAAAGGAACCAGAACACCAGCCTCGCTGGTCAAAGGTGGTCACGCGACAGTGACCAACCGCTTCGCACAAAGCGGTGCGCCAGATAAGTGTCCCAATTCACGGCAAGTGACCTACATGGTGCCATCGCGAACTTGGGAACACCTACCCTGAGACAGAATGGTAGCACGCCTGCCCAGGACTTATCTTACACCTGGCCTCCCAACGTGAAGATCTTATGTGAATGGCCTCTGGAGCTAGAGGACCCACTCGTGGCCCGTCGGCCCAGAAAACAGAACGTACCCCGAATTATTAATCAGATTAAATGCAATGCAAGCTACTTAAGCGTCTAAAATCTAACGCACCTACACAGTATGGAACGAGCTCAAGGTGGAGTATCTGGATACCCTCCGAGCAGCCCCGAACCAACTCGGAAATCAGACATACCAATCAGGAATCAAACCACACTCACAACAACAAGCAATCATAACCATATCGGCAAACCAAGATAACAACTAATCGAGTCATCTACGGGTCATGATAAGGATATTATAAGGTCTGAAATCCTATGCATCATACATATCCACAACAACATACTTCATATCAGAAACATACACACGAAATAAGTAATGGAACATGCACCATAGAAGGAGGTATCATAAATCAACATCACAAGCTATTGATATCATGCATCATGGATTTCAAAACATGTGTATATGATAGGAACTTAGTATTCCAGACTAGATCAGAGATTATATGAATCAAATCATGAGACAATGCATGAACATATGGTCTGAAATCAGCATATAATTTATAGGAGAACATCCGGATATAATCACTAACCAATGCTAGCACTTATGATATAAAATCGGCAAACCCATTATGGAATATGGTATGAACATAGACCTCAACTAACGCATGATTATGTGACTTATAGTCAGCAAACAATTCATGGAATTTTATCTTAATGAAACCAAGAGGTAATGCAAGTATACGTGACCTAATAATCAGAAAACAAGGCATGAGATATTGTCTTGATATAGTTACGATATGCAATATACATGGATATGCAATCTACATCAGCCACTATGTCATGGAAGCTTATCTGACTATAGTCACTGAATAATGCATGAAGGTATGTCTTATAACTAGAAATATATCATGGGAGAATCATCTCATGATGGACACAAAATTATGCAAGACATATGATCAAGAATCAGAACGAAAGATGCAATACTCTTTGGACAAAATAGCTGGACTGCGTATACATATATGATCTGAAATCTGAGGTGATTCACGAGACTATCAACATAACAAGTCATAAAATCATATTAGGTAGAGAACTCTCAAAACAGTAATACATCCAAGAGAATCACTAAGCTACAGCAAATTAAACATGATAACAAACCACCAAAAGATCTCAAGATCAATCTACACGAGTAGGGTTGCAGCTCACGCACGATGCATGCAACAACCCTACCCAACTTACTCCCCATGGTCCAGCCTCCTCCCTACTAATTTCTCCATCAAACCACCAAGGAAACATGGAGTAGGGGACGTGCTAGGGGGAAGAGATGCACGGGCAGCCACTGAAGATCCGAGTTTCACCACAACCCACCCAATCGGTAGAACTCTAGTTGTGCAAACCCTAACCCTCATGACCGACCAACCCACTATTGCTGGACTCAACTCCATCCAATACCCCCTACTACACCTTACACTACCGGGCCAAAAGGATACCTGAGTTGGACGTTGCTGCTGCTAGAAGATCGCCGGAGAGGAGCTGCTGCAGCCTTCTTGCGTGCTGCATACTTGGCTACCCGGAGTTGTTGCTGGTCAGAACGTGGGAGAGGGAGGAGAAAGGTTGAATTTCGTGTGGGAGGAGGTGGGGAATAGGAAGGGATGGCTAGGGTAGAGGGGGTTTTTGTTACAAGCAGGAAGAGAAAAAGTAAACTAGTGATTGCAAATATCCTCCCATTAAAACATGCATTAAACATGACAATTCAAAAGTTTGCACACCAAATTGGATTCCCCTTGCTGACTAGGATGCGACACCATCCTCTTCCACCCACTCAGCCCTGGACCCCACGAAATCATCCCACAAGCTAAGAGGAAATCAAATCCGAAGTGGAACTTACCAAAATGCAACACCAACATGTGCACCGAAATCTCCCCTTGATTCTCCAATCCTTTTCCTTACAAAATCAGATCTTCATTTGATGACATAGAGCCACCTCACATGGCCACTCATCACGCCTCACACACCCCTAACAACTAGCCAAATTGATTCATACAAACGACTTGCACACGATTGACCCAATTGAGTGAATCGGTTACAAGTTGGCCGATGAATCGCACCCTCTTGCGAGTCGATTTGACAAGCCCAAAAAGGGAACTTTTCCCCGAAAGGAAACTTTCCCGGAACAAAGCATAAAATCACAAAAATACATCAAGCATAAAGATAACACATAAATAAGTATAAGGATGAAATAAGACTTAATAGTGTAGTAGGAGAGAGGGTCTTACACTCCTTATCTGTCTTTCACTCTCTTCTCTCCCTCGAACCTTTATCCCACTCTCGTTATCTCTCTCTGTTTTTTTTGCAAGGCAAAAAGGAGGCTTAGCCTCGAATATTATAAGCTAAGTAAAGTTTACAAGCTACAAAATTGAGAACAAAACAAAAACAAAACGAATGCGGGTGTATGCCACATGCCCTCTACCCTACATTACACAATATATCAGGTCAGCATTGTAGGCCCTCGTGACCTAGCACGAAGAACAATTACAGCAGCTATGCTATGTCCACGTGAGCTGAGATCGATGTTCTTGCTCGTCACTCTTTGCAAGCTTCTTTACTTTGTCCCAAAGGCTGCGAACCATGTCCTTTATGACAGCCACAATATGCGCTGGTTGCTGCTTTTCTCCCTCAAAAATCCTTCGGTTTCGTTCAAGACAACACTCCTGTATCATAGCGTGGAAGACCCATCACCGTACAAAAATGTCAAGGCAGCTCCCTCCGATATGTGAGATACGTATAGCTTCAGCCTCTAAGGAGTGTGCCACACTGTGGTTGAGCTTCATAAGATTCAAGATTTCTGCCTAGACCTTCTTAATGTATTCGCAACCTCAAAACAAGTGCTCAATATCTTCCTCTCCCCCCTCGTATAGGCTGCACCCCGGCTGTAGCATTGGTCCTCGTTTGTTCATCAAGCTCTTTGTTAGTACACATCCTCTTAGTGCTCTCCAAGTCGTGATGGCATGCTTTGGGATGGCATGCTTGTGCCAAACCATTCCAGCCCAAGCTACCTTTCTCCCCGGCGTCTTTACCTATCTCCACACTTCTTTTGATGCCAAGTGCAGAACCCATTCTGTCCACTCGCTTGGGCTGGTCCATGCCTCCATGAATCTTGGTGCTCAATATTCTTTGGGGACTTCTTCCATAAAGGTGCAGCGTGGTGGGGGGAGGTTCTAGTTTCCATATCTAATGAAATACGACACTTTCGTGTCCCACGACACTTTCGTGTCCCACGACACTCCCAATTCATAGTGTAGCCGCTCCCCCCAACTTTTGTTTTGAAACGGTTCTCCACACAAAGGGTATTGGAAGAACCGGATGTCTTCACCATTTCCCACCTCGTATTGGATGTGTCGTCGAGCAATGTCGTAGACTCGGAGTATCCCTTTCCATGCCCATGAGGAGGTGGATGGTGGTCTTGTAAGCCAAATGGATCGAGTCCTCGAGTACTTTCGGCGGATAAACTTCACCCAAAGTGCATTTCTTTCCGCCACCACAAGCAAAAATAGGCGGAGGACGCTATTGAACGTTTTAATTAAACCGCAAGTGCATTGCCACATTGAAGCAGTGGCAAATACGGATCGTCCTCAGGGAGGTGAGCAGCCTCTTGTTTGCACGAAATCAAGTGGAAAAAATAGGGAAGTGAGTTTGATTATCCTACTTTACACTACACTACGAAGTGCGAAATGCAAAAGAAAGCAATAAATGATGAACTACCAAACTAAAGTAAGAACTAAATAAGTGCTGGAATTCAGAAATAGAAAACCCCTAACGGGTGGAGTTAGTGCACACATGCAAAGAAGTGGGTGTTGAACACATTCTTTAATCACAAATGAAGGTGGTGTTATCATGCATAGGAAGTGTCTAAATGTTATGGCAAAACATATGAATCCATTCACAAACCTAGTTGATTAACATTTACAGATACAAGTTGTTTATTTCAGAACCTAAACAAGCATGAGAGGTGTCTAATCATTTTGGTAAAACTCATCAAGTTATAAATTCTATCCTAAACAAGCAAACATACATTCATGTTTTATCAGCACATTGTAAATAAAGCATTCATTCCATTCTCTAATGCATGTATGAACATCAACTCCACCCCGAAAGGGGATGGAACTACTCACTACACATTAGACTAATTATTAAACTAAGCAAGGAAAGCATATTAACTAAGCTACTAAAACTAATGAAATGAAATTAAACAAAGTAAAACAATCAACATGAAACAAACAACATAATAAAGAAAGTTTTATTCAAATGACTCACAATTCAAGTAACATCCTCCTACTTTAGTGTCTACTTCAAGGCCTCGCTTCTAGTAGGAAGAATAGCCACTCAAAATGTGAAGTGATTACAATATAAGGTGAAGAGTTCTATTTATAGCCAAAGAAAAAGGAAATCCGGAACAATCCCCCGATGTGGGACTAAACAAATACCAGAAATGCACTAACTACACACTAATACGCGACCCACCAAAATCTTAGCGGATTCGGGCCAAAAAAGACCGCCAATTAGCGGTCTTGGACCGCCAATTGGCGGTCTATACCGTCCGGATCACGCTGTATTTTATTCTGGGTATTTCGGGATGTCTTTGTTTATCTTTGAGGCATCTACTTCACTTGTTGGAGTTCCGACCCGAATAGAATTGCCAAAATACTCCCCATGATGGTGTGGAGTTTTCTGTTTTGCTCTTTGGTCCTTCGGTCTTACGTTCAGGTCCTTCTCCCTTGCATCTTAGTCCCCAAGTCTCACAATTCAGTCCTTTTTCCCTGCTTTTGGGTCCTTTTGTGCTTCATCTCTTCAAACCTATTTATTTCTGAAATTCAAACATAATACTCGTGAGGTAGCATTGTTTAGGTGAAAGATAATGGATATAAGATACAAATATAAACATGAAATGATGTCAATCAGAGGCCTATATCATTTCACTCCGACAAACGCTTCAAACCAAGCCCCCCTTCCTCCTTTGGTGTACATACGTCTTTCGAGGCTACTGCTACCCACTTCTTTGGGCAACCCAGATGAAGTGACACATAAGGCTCTCGATCTCCTTTAACATTTTTCGAGGAAGTAGGAAAGCGGACGTCAAATATATGCTAAGGGAGACGAGCACACTTCTCACAAGCTCCACCCATCCCGCAAGTGTCAAGAAGTTCTACTGCGAAGAACTAAGCCGTGCTTTCACCTTGTTTATTAACGTCACACAGTGGTTCCTCCCCGTCCTCCTGGAGAACAATGGCAGCCCATGGTAGGTCACCGGAAACTCCTTTCTCTCCATGCCAGGATGTGTTCCAATCCACGACCCATGTGGCACTCCATTTCCCATGAAAATTTGGCTCTTCGATGCAGTAAAGCTCAGCTCTGAGCAAGCTGTAAACTCCTCAAGTACAACTCGGATGGCTCTTACATTTTCCCTTGTTGCCTTTCAAAATAGGAGGACGTCATCAGCAAATAGGAGGTGCGAAACAGGAACATATCCACACAATAGTTGCTGGATGCGTCCCTCCATTACCTCCTTTTTCACCATCTCGCCGAATACCTCCATACATAGCACAAACAAATAGGGGGCCAAGGGGTCACCTTGCCTCAAGCCATTGCTGGCCACAAAGGATGCTGAATTTGTACCATTGACCGTCACCATGAATGAGGCTTTAACACAACTCATGATAAGCCTCCTCCACTTGTTGGGGAAGCCAAATCTGGTCAGCACTTCATGTAGGAAGACCCAAGCGATGGAATCGTAGGCTTTCCGGATGTCGAGTTTAATGCATATTCGTCCCTTCCCTTTGTCGAGATGTAGGTTATGGCATAGTTCATGGGCAAGGTGGATGTTGTCCCCAATTCTCCTGCCTGTGACGAATGCACTTTGACTCTCCCCAATGAGGCGTGGCAGCAACCCCTTCAAACGGTTCGCAAGAACTTTTGATGTGAACCTATATGTCATGTTGCACAATGTAATGGGTCGGTAATCCTCCACCAAAAGTGGTGCTTTCTTCTTAGGGATAATCGTAATTGATGTGGCATTCCATTTGGCTAGCACCTTCCCACTTTCTAAACAGGAACTCATGGCGTTGAACATGTCTCGCTTGATTATTTCCCATGTGGCTTTGAAGAACTTTGCATTGAAGCCATTCAGTCCCAGCACCACCGTTTCGAGCTCCTTCATCTCAAGAGTCCGTGTTAACTCCGTCCCCTCCACCAGTTGAATTTGTGGTAGGATGACGAAATGGGGGAGGGGTTTCACCTGCAATTCATGAGCAAACAAGTTAGCATAAAAATGCCGAAATGCGTCCCGGATCTCTCCCTCCTCTTTCACGAAGATTGCACCCTCACCCACTCGTCTCACTTGGTTGGTGGCTCTCTCACTCTAAGATGTGCATGGAAAAATCTAGTGTTCGGTCCCCCTCCTTCAGCCACTTGACTCTTGATTTTTGTCAAATAATGGACTCCTCCCAAGTAAGTATCCGAGCATGGCAATCCTTTGCTACTCCCTTAACAAGAAGAAGCTCAGCATCGTGTGGGTTGTCTACCCTACTCTTCCGAGCTTCCTCAAGTGGGAAGTAAAGTTCATCTAGTGGCACCGGAGGTTTCAAGCCTCAAATTTTATTGATTGATATTGTTTATAACCTACCAGAAAACAAGATCCAAAAAACGTTAAGTGCGCGGGGTATGCTAACATGCATATCCGGCCTCGACACTACATAAAAGTACATTACTATAGACTTAGTAGTTATATTACATCATCGGGTTTCCTCAACTAAAATCATGTTGTCTGAAAGTTCTGCTCCTCGTCGTCATTATCCGCAAGTTTGTTGACTTTATCCCAAAGTCATCCGACCATATCTTTTATTGCTGCCACTATGTCCGCTGGCTTCTTCTTCTCTCCTTCAAAGATCCTTCGGTTTCGTTACAGCCAGAACACATGGATCATGGCACCAAAGGGCCACCTTCGCATCACCTTGTCAACTCGGCTTCCTCGCGCGTGGGAGATGTATGTAGCTTCGCCTTCTAGGGATCTTGCTAGACGAGTGCTCAGCTGCATGCGAAGGAGGAGTACTGACCACACCGCCTTAATATACACACACCTCCAAAATAGGTGCTGCATGTCCTCTTCCCCCCCCCCCCCCCCCCCCCCCCACAAAGGCTGCATACCGGGTCTTGCTTTGCCCCTCTTTGAATCATAAGCCTCTTG
The DNA here is from genome assembly GCA_963682175.1 of Triglochin maritima. NCBI lineage: Eukaryota > Viridiplantae > Streptophyta > Magnoliopsida > Alismatales > Juncaginaceae > Triglochin > Triglochin maritima. The sequence continues at coordinate 24,622,995 of OY821781.1, read as the reverse complement.
GTGAGGAGGAGCCCCAACATTGCCCTCCAAGCTATGATAGCATGCTTGGGAATAGCATGTTTATGCCATACCATACCAGCCCAAGTCACCTTTCTCCCCGGTCACTTCACCCACTTCCACAGTTTTTTGATTCCTGATGTAACACCCTTCCCTTCTATGTGTTTTGGCTGGTCCATGCCTCCATGGATGCGAGTGTTTGGGATCTTCAAGTGAACTTCCTCCGTTATGGTATGTCGGGGGGGGGGGGGGGGGGGGGGGGGCGGGGGGAGGTTCCACACCCCCTCTCTTCTAAAGTAAGAAACCCTAGTGTCCCAAGGCACTCCCAATTCATGGTGACGTGTCTTTACTAAAATATTCTGCTTCCAATGCCTTTACTCCCAAGTTCTACCCGACCGGCAATGGATAAAACATTATGCTTCCAAGTGCTAAGACGTGTCTTTACCTTATTCACAAGTGACATGCAATGAGTTCTTCTCATCCTCCCGGGGAATAATGGCAGCAATCCATGCTCCACGTGGCACGTCCCCTCCCATAAATAGTTGTCTTTTTGACGTGGTAAATCGCAGCCCCGAGCTAGCCGTGAACTCCTTTAGAACAACCTTTATAGCACGAGAATTTGCCTTTGTGGCGCTTGCAAACACTAAGACGTCATTGGCAAAGAGCAAGCGTGAAATGGGCACATCACTGCAAGTTAAGGGCTCCATACGTCCATCCATGACCGCTTTCTTCACCATCTCACTTAAGACTTCCATACGCATAACAAATAAGTAGGGTGCCAAAGGATCACCTTGCCTCAAACAATTTCTTGCAATGAACGGGGTGGTGTTGGCTCCATTAACCATCACTACAAAGGATGCTTTGACACAACTCACAATTAGCCTTCTCCACTTAATAGGAAATCCAAATGGACTCATCACCTCGTCAACGAAGCTCCATGAGATTGAATCATATGCTTTCCGGATATCAAGCTTTAGGCACATGCGGCCTCTCCCTTTGTCAAGATGGAGATTGTGGCAAAGTTCATGTGCGAGAAGAATGTTGTCACCAATTCTCCTTCCTTTGACAAAGGTACTTTGGTTCTCCCCAATCAGCCTCGGTAGTAGCCCATTTAATCGATTTGGAAGCACTTTGGATGTGAATATATCAGTCATGTTGCATAACGCTATGGGGCGGTAATCCTCTACCGACCTCGATGTCTTCTTCGGAATAATCGTAATCGAAGTAGAGTTCCATTGGGCTAACATTTTCCCACTGTTTAAACAAGAACTCATGGCCTTAAATACGTCCCTTTTGATGAGGTCCCAAGCGGTTTTGAAGAACTTTGCATTGAAGCCATCGGGTGTCGGCCCCTTGTCCACATTTGCATGTAAGACCACATCTTCTAGTTCTTTTAATTCCAAGTTTTGTATTAGGTCTCTCCCCTCCGCCGACATGAGTTGTGGTAAGAGAATGGAGGGATTAAGGGGTTTTACCTGAAAATCATTAGGAAACAAGTTAGCATAAAACCACTGAAAGGTGTCCCGAATTTCTCCCTCCTCCACGAAACTAGCTCATTCACACACTCTTCTCACTTGATTGGTGGCTCTCCTCACTCGAAGTTGCGCATGGAAAAACCTAGTGTTCCAGTCCCCCTCCTTCAATCACTTCACCCTAGATTTTTGTCAAATAAGAGACTCCTCCCGACCAAGGGCACGCTCAAGGTCCCCCTTTGCTGCCCCCATCAGCAACGGCTAGAGCAACATTGTGTGGGAGATGTAGCCTTTGCTTCCTCACCTCCTTAAGGGCTGCCCGAGCTTCACCTACCTTGTGGGCAACCATTCCAAAGGTGGTACTACTCCATCTTATGAGTGCCTTCTTTACTTCTTTCAGTTTTCAGCCCATCATGAAAGTAGACCAAGCGCGATCCACTACTCCATGAAACTCCTCATGCTCCGCCCAATTGTTTTCGAATCGAAACAACTTCTTTTTCCATCTTTCATTACCCTGTGTCTTCATTATTAGCATGGCATGGCCACTCAGATCCTTGCCACCAACGATGTAGAAGGATTTCGGAAACATCTCAAGCCACGCATTATTCATAAGTATCCGGTCAATCCTCGTCTCAATACATGCAACCCCATCGGAAGAATTTGACCACGTGAACTCCCTCCCGTGGAAGGCACCTCAAGGAGCTGAAGTGCATCACTACACTCATTAAATTCCTTCATCACAATCTCATTTCCAGCACCACCACCACGCCTCTCACTAGCAAACCGAATGCAATTAAAGTCAACACCTACTCCCACGGCCTCGAAACCTCCGGTGCTACTAGATGAAGATCACTCCACAAAGCTCTCCTATCCACATGCCCATTTTCTCCATACACAGCCGTGATATCAAACTTTGTCCCATCCTTCTTGTGACAGCCCTTGAAATGGAGCAATTGTGGTGTTTTCAAGGTAACATGTAGACCCATGACGTTGTCATTCCATATCACCAAAAGCCACCCGGAGTCCACGACCATGCTGTTTGTTATCCATGCATGAGACCAAATCGCTCATTTAAATCTTTCCATCTTCTTGTGCTTTACCTTCGGCTCCACAAGACATACCACGTCCGGGTTTGTGTCCTTTATTCGACCCCTAATCATGAGTGCACGGTCGGGTCCATTTGCTCCGCACACATTCCACATTAGCACATTCATCGGTTTAAGGTGCGGGGTGAGCCCCATGACCTCCACGTGAACATTTGTTGTTAATCTTTCTCCCGGATCGCCGAAGTGTGGGTGGTGGCGAGTTCGCTTTCTTCAAACATGGTTCTACAATCCCCGCACCCTCGCTCTCGTCTTCCCCCTCCTCCACAAAATCTTAATTTCCGAGAATATCATACCTTCCCCCACTAGTTTGTGTCATGAGTTTGATGAGGTCCTTGCCTTTTGCTACTATCGTGGGTGAATCCCACTCCACCTCCGCATTCACCAAGGAAGCTAGCCCGCTTTCACGTTCCTCTTCATTAGAGATGTTCATCTTGCTTCCTTCAATGACTGAAATTTCGTGTCCCCCATCTCCATGTGCTTGTGTCTTCACGTTTGCCTTCATCTCCTCATGATGAAATTACGTGTCCCCCATGCTGCCCCTAGTGTTTCCTTCAAGAGTTGACTCTCCCATAAAAACCAACTCTTCTCCACCTAATTCACGTGAGCTCCTCCCATGCCGGAGGAACGAACTCTAGGGTCGTGGAAACCCTTGGGCCAGCCTTGAACAAATCACTCCACATCCTTGGGGGAGAAGAAGAACTCTCTAGAAGTGGGGCGTGAGCTTTATCCCCCACGTTTGGGGTTAAGCCATGCAAAGTTTGGGGATGGAGATCCTCATTTGTGCCACAATCTCCACCCTCTAGAGTCTCATTGGTAGAACTCAGCCTGGGAACCATTTCGGTGCAAGAAACAAGAGGTTTTGGTGGGGGAGGAGGTCGGAAACGCTAGAGAGAGCTAGGTTTCCCACAATCGCCACTCCTTCTCTCTCCTACTCTCATTTCTCCCTTCTCTCGCTCTCTTCCTTCTTCTCCGTCCTCTCTCCTCCCTTCTTCTCCCTCTACTTCTCTTGCTTCTCCTTTTCTCACCATTTCCCTTCTTTATCTCATCATCTCCTTGTCATTCCCTTCCCTCTCTCCTATCTTCTTCTCCCTCCTCTTCACTCTCGCTCCTCTTATCTTTCCTCTCTTCTTTCACTTTCTCTATCTCCCTCTTATCCCTCTCTTTCTTATCCCTCTCCCCTACTCCCTCCTTCTTCTCCTCTCGTTCTCCCTCCTTTCTTGTCTGTCCTCTCTCTTCCCTTCTCTCTCTCCTCTTCTTTATTCTCCTTATCCCTTCTCTCCCTATCCATATCCCTCTTCTCTGTCTATATCCTTCTCTCTACCTCTACCTTATCTCTTCTCCTTGTCTTCTCGACCTTCCTCTCCTCTCCTTCTCGCCACTTTTTCTTTTGTCTCTTCCCTTCTTCCCTCCTCTCTCCTCTCTCCTCTCTCATTGTCATTATCCTTCTCCTCCTCTCTCCCTTCTCGTTTTCACTCTCCTTCTCCGTCTTTCACTCTCTTCTCTCCCTCGAACCTTTATCCTTTTTCTCCTTATCCCACTCTCTTTATCTCTCTCTCCTCTCTCCTTCTCTCATCTTCTCCCTCCCTCCTCCTCCACCTCCTCTCACTCACCCTCTCCCTTCTTCTCCCTCCTCTCTATTCCCTTCTCTCAATCCTCTTCTCTATTCTCTATCTCTCTTCTATCCTTATCCATATCCCATTTCTCTCTTTGCTGTCTCTATCCTTCTCTCTCCCTCTCCCTTCTCTCTTCTCCTTGTCTTCTCTACCTCCCTTTCCTATCCTTCTCGCCACTTCTTCTTCTCTCTCATCCCTTCTTCCCTCCTCTTGCCTCTCTCATTGTCATTATCATTCTCCTCCTCTCTACCTTCTCATTTTCACTCTCCTTCTTTGACTTTCACTCTCTTCTCTCCCTCGAACCTTTATCCCTCTCTGTTTACCTCTCCTCTCTCCTTCTTCTTCTCTCCTTTCTCTTGCTTCTCCTTTCTCTACCTCTGCTCTTCTCTCCTCGCCCATCTCCCTCTCTCCGTCTCTCCCATTTCTCTGTCTCTGTCACACTACATCTCTACCCCTTTGTTCTCTCCTTTACCTCTCTCCCACGCTTTCCTATTTTCCTTCTCTTTTCTCCCTCTCGTCAACTCTATCTCTCTCTTATTCCCTCTCCTTCTACTCTCCCTTCCTTCTTATCCCACTCTTTTTTTCTCTCCTTATCCTTCTCTCTTATGCATCTTTGTCCCTCTTCTTATCCTTCTCTATCCTCCTATTCCCCTTCTCCTCTCTCTCCTTCTATCTGACTCCTTGTTCCACAATCTCTTCTCCCTCTCCTTGTTCTTCTCCCCTCTACTTCCCCTTTCTCCCTTCTCTTTCTTACTCTTCTCTCCTCCTTCCCTCTCTTCTCTACCTCTCTTGTTCCCTCTATCCTTCTCTCCTGCCTCTTCCCTCTTCTCCTTCATTCACTATCTCCCTCTTATCCTCTTCTCCACTCCCTCCTACTTCCCCTCCATCTTTCGCTCTCCCTCTTCCTTATCCTCTCTCCTCCCTCATTCTCCCTCTACGTATCTCACTTCGCCTTTTCTCCCCCTCCTTCATTCACTATCTCCCTCTTCTCCTCTCTCCTCCCTCATTCTCCCTCTACGTCTCTCACTTCTCCTTTTCTCTCCCTTTCCCTTCTTTATCCTCTCTCCCTCCTTTCCGTCTCTCCTCCTCTCTCCCTCCTTTCCGTCTCTCCTCCTCTCTCTTGTTCTCTATTCTGCTCCTCTCTCCCTCTTCCTTCTCTCTCTACTATTCTAATCCCCTTTTCTCCATTGTCGTCTCCCCCTTCTCTGTCACTCTTTCTCGCTCTCCGTCTCTCTTGTCTCCCCTTTTCCCCTCTCTTTTCTTCAATCTCTCTCTGCTCTTCTCTACCTCTTCCCTCTTCTCCTTCTCTTCGTCTCCTTCTTCTTCCCCACTACTTCTTCGCTCCACACTCTCACTCTTATCCATCTCTCTCCTCTTCTCACATTCTCTCGTTTCTCCTTTTCTCATTCTCTCTCGTTCTCCTTCTTATCCACTTTCTCTTTTCCTTCTATCTCTCTCCTTCTACTCTTTCCCTTTCCTTCTCTCCCTCGCTTCTCCTTTTTTCCCTCTCCTCTCTCCCTTCTGTCTCTACTATCACTTCTATATCCCCTCTCTCATTCTGTATCTCCTTTTCTCTCGTTTCCAATCTCCATCTGTATTCTCCTTCTCTCTCCGTCTTCCTGCTCTCTTCTTCTTCTTCCATATTTTCCTCTCTCTCATCTTCCCTCTTTTCCTTCTATATCTCCCACTTACCCTCTTCTTCTCTCGTTATCCTTACAAGGAGAGAAGGAAGAGAGGAGTGGGAGGGGGAGAAGGAGACGAAGAGAGAGGATAAAGAGAAGGGAAGGAGAGGAGGATGAGGAAGATAAGAAGGAATGGGAACACATTCTCTCTCTATCTCTTCCTTCCCTTCCTTGCCCCTCTTCTCGTTCTCTATGTCCTTCTCCTCTCTCCTTTCCTCTTCTTTTCGCTCGTCTTTGTTTTATCACTCACTCCCTTCTCTCCTCCTCTCCCTATCTCTTTCTCATTATCGCTCTCCTCCTCTCTCGTTTCATCTCCTCTTTTCTCTCACTCCCCTTCTCCTCTTAACCCTTTATATCCTCTCGTTCCCTCTCTCGTCCCCTTTTTTTCTCTCACCGTCCCTTCTTTATCTTGTCTTCTCCCTCCCGTTCCCTTCCCTCTCTCTCCTCTCTCCTTTTCACTCTTCTTACTTCTCGCTCCTCTTACCTTTCCTCTCTTCGTTCTCCTTCTCTATCTCCCGCTTATCCCTCTCCTTCTTATCCCACTCCCTCCTTCTTCTACTCCTCTCGTTCTCTCTCTCTCCCTTCTCCCCTTCTCTCTCTCCTCTTCTCTATTCTCCTTCTCTATTTTCTTATCTCCTTATCCATATTCCTCTTCTCTCTTCTCTGTCTGGATCCTTCTCTCTCCCTCTCTCAACTCTCTTCTCCTTGTCTTCTCTACCTCACTTTCCTATCCTTCTCGCCACTTCTTCTCTCTCTTCCCTTCTTCCCCTTCTCTCCTCTCTCATTGTCGTTATCCTTCTCCTCCTCTCTCCTTTCTCATTTCCACACTGCTTCTCTGTCTTTCACTCTCTTGTCTCCGTCGAACCTTTATCGTTCTTCTCCTTATCCCTCTGTCTTTATCTCTCTCTCCTCTCTCCTCTCTCCTTCTCCTTCTTCTTCTCTCCTTTCTTTCTTTTCTCCTTTTTCTCCCTCTGCTATTCTCTCCTCTCCCTTCTCTCTCTCTCTCCGTCTCTCCCATCTCTTTGTCTCTCTCACACTACCTCTCTACCCCTCACTTCTCTCCTTTAACTTTCTCCCACTCTTCCCTCTTCTCCTTCTCTCTTCTACCTCTCGTCATCTCTATCTCCCCCTTATTCCCTCTCCTTCTCCTCTCCCTTCCTTCTTATCCTTCTCCTTTTTTTTCTCTCCTTATCCTTCTCTCTTATGCTTGTCTCTCCCTCTTCATATCATTCTTTATCCATCTCTTTCCCTTCTTCTGCTGTCTCTTTCTATCCCACTCCATGTCCCACTATCTCTTCTCCCTCTCCTTGTTCTGCTCCCCTCTACTTCCCCTATCTCTCTTCCTCTTCTCTCCTCCTTCCCTCTCTTCTCTACCTCTCTTGTTCCCTCTATCCTTCTCTCCCGCTTCTTCCCTCTTCTCCATCATTCACTCTCTCCCTTTTATCCTCTTCTCCACTCCCTCCTACTTCCCCTCCATCTTTCCCTTCCTTCTTCTCCGTCCTCTCTCCTCCCTCATTCTCCTTCTACTTCTCTCGCTTCTCCTTTTCTCTCCCTTTACCTTCTTTATCCTCCTCTCCCTCTCTCCTCCTCTCTCCTCTTTCCTTCTCCCACTCCTTACCTCTCGCTCCTCTTATCTTTCCTCTCTTCTTTCTCCTTCTCTATCTCCTTCTTATCCAACTCCCCCACTCCCTCATTCTTCTTCTCCTCTCACTCTCTTTCTCTTATTTTCCATCCTCTCTTTCCTTTTCTCTCTCCTCTTCTCTATTCTCCTTCTCTTTTCTTTCCTTATCCATATCCCTCTTCTCTCTTCTCTATCTCTATCCTTCTCTCTTCTCCTTTTCTTCTCTACCTCCCTTTCCTCTCCTTCTCGCCACTTCTTCTTCTCTCTCTTCCCTTCTTCCCTCCTCTCTCCACTCTCATTGTCATTATCCTTCTCCTCCTCTCTACCTTCTCATTTTCACTTTCCGTCTCTGTCTTTCACTCTCTTCTCTCCCTCAAACCTTTATCCCTCTCTCTTTATCTATCCCTCCTACTTCCCCTCGCTCTCTCTCTTCCTTCTTCTCCGTCCTCTCGCCTCCCTCGTTCTCCTCTTAACCATTTGTATCCTCTCGTTCTCTCCCATGTCTCCTTTTTTCTCTCACCTACCCTTCTATATCTCGTCATTTCCCTTTTGTTCCCTTCCCTCTCTCTCCTCTCTCCTTGTCTCCCTCTTCTTACCTCTCGCTCCTCTTATCCTTCCTCTTATGTTTCTCCTTCCCTATCTCCCTCTTATCCATCTCCTTCTTATCTCGCTCCCCCACTCCCCCTTTCTTCTTCTTTTTCTTCTTCTATCGCTCTCTCTCCCTTCTTCTCCCTCAACTCTCTTCCCTTCTCTCTCTCCTCTTATCTATTCTCCTTCTCATTTCTTTCCTTATCGATATCCCTCTTCTCTCTTCTCTGTCTCTATCCTTCTCTCTCCCTCTCCCTTCTCTCTTCTCCTTGTCTTCTCTACCTCTCTTCCCTTTCCTTCTCGCCACTTCTTCTCTTCTTCTTCTCTCTCTTCTCTTCTTCCCTCTTCTCCCCTCTCTCATTGTGATTATTCTTCTCTGCCTCTCTCCCTTCTCATTTTCACTCTTCTTCTCCGTCTTTCACTCTCTTATCTCCCTCGAACCTTTATCCCTCTTCTCATTATCCATTTCTCTTTATCTCTCTCCTCTCTCCTTCTCCTTCTTATTCTCACCTTTCTCACACTTCTCCTTTTTCTCCCTCTACTCTTCTCTCCTCTCCGTTCTCTCTCTCTCTCTTCGTCTTTCCCATCTCTCTGTCTCTCTTACACTACCTCTCTACCCCTTTATTTTCTCCTTTACAACTCGCCCACTCTTCCCTCTTCTCCTTCTCTCTTCTTCCTCTCCTCATCTCTATGTCCCTCTTATTCCCTCTCCTCTCCCTGCCTTCTTATTCCTCTCTCTTTTTTCTCTCCTTATCCTTCTCTCTTATGCTTCTCTCTCCCTGTTCTTATCCTCCTCTTTCCCTTCTTCTCCTTTCTCTATCGTTCTCTCTCTCTCCTTCTATTCCACTCCTTGTCCCACTATCTCTTCTCCCTCTCCCTATTCTTCTCCGCCTACTTCCCCTCTCGCCCTTCTTTCTCTTCCCTTTCTCTCCTCCTTCCCTCTCTTCTCTACATGTCTTATTCCCTCTAACCTTCTCTCATGCCTCTTCCGTCTTCTCCTTCATTCACTATTTCCCACTTATCCTCTTCTCCACTCCCTCCAACTTCCCCTTCGTCTCCCGCTCTCTCTCTTCCCTCTTCTCCGTCCTCTCACCTGCCTATTTCTCCCTCTACTTCTCTCGCTTCTCCTTTTTCTCCCTTTCCCTTTTTTAACATCTGTCCCTCCTCTCCCTCTCTCCTCTTCTTCCTTTTCCTCCTTTCTCCATCTTCCTACTCTCTCAACTCTTCTTATCCCCATTTCTCCACTATCCTCTCTCCATTCTCTGTCACTCGTTCTCGCTCTCCGTCTCTCTTCCCTATCCTTTTCCCCTCTCTCTTTTCTTCTATCTCTCTCTGTCTTCTCTACCTCTCCCCTCCTCTTCCCACTTCTCCTTCTCTTTGTTTCCTTCTTCTCTCCCTCTCCTTCTTCGCTCCACACTCGCACTCTTATCCCTCTCTCTCCTCTTCTCACATTCTCTCGCTTCTCCTTTTCTCATTCTCTCTCGTTCTCCTTCTTATCCACTTTCTCTTATCCTTCTCACTCGTTCCCTCTCTCCTTATCCTTGTAGCTCTCTCCTTCTCTCTTCTGCTACTCTCTCCCTTTCCTTCTCTCACTCGCTTCTCCTTTTTCCCTCTCCTATCTCTATCTCCTCTTCTCTCGTTTCCTCTCTCCTTCCCTATTCTCCTTCTCTCTCCCTATTACTTCTCTCTTCTTCTTCCTTTTTTTCCTCTCTCTCTCTCTCCTCTTCCCTCTTCTCCGTCTATATCTCCTACTTACCCTCTCCTTCTCTCGTTATCCTTATAAGGAGAGAAGGAAGAGAGGAACGGGGGGGGGGGGGGGGGGGGGGGGGGGAAGGAGAAGGAGAAGAAGAGAGAGGATAAAGAGAAGGAAAGGAGAGGAGGAGAGGAGAGTGAAGATGAGAAGGAGGGGGAACACCTTCTCTCTCTATCTCGTCCTTCCCTTTCTTGCTCCTCTTCTCTTTTATTTGCAAAGCAAAAAAGGAGGCATAGCCTCTAGTGTATGTTACATCTATTGTAAATTTACAACCTACAAAAAAGTGTCTGTTACAACCCTCGAGTGTTTAATCATTTTAAATTTAGACTGCAAGTGCACAGCCGTCGGTGAAGACGGGGCAAGTACGGGTCGTCCGTTGGGAGGTGAGAAGCCTCTGGTATGACCAAAATCAGATGGCGAAAAAGGGGAGAAGAGTTGTAGATATAGTAATCTAAGTTACACTAAACTAGTAAGAAGAACTAAGAAGGAAAACCACAACTAACGATGCAAACTAAATCAAAAGAGCCTAAATTGGAAGTGCACATCAGGAAGAGGGTCCCCTGAGTGGTGGAGTGAGTGTACACAAGCAAGAAGATGGTGAAGAATCCAATCACTAAGCACAAATGTAGGTTGTATTTTCATGTATAGCAAGTGTCTAATGATTATGGCAAAACCTATCAATCCCATTACTAACCTAGTTGACTAACATTAACATACACAAGTTGGGAGATGTCTAAGAGTTATGGAAAAAACCCATCAAGTTACAAGTTCTATCCTAAACAAGCAAACATACATTTATGTTTATCGACACCTTTCATACAAAGCATTCATTTCCATTCTCTATTGCATGTATAAAACATCAACTCCACCCCCCAAAGGGGATGGAACTACTCAGTACCCATTAAACTAATTATTATCCTAAGAAACGAAAACATATTAACTAAGTTACTAAGATTAATGAACTGAAATTAAACTAAGTATGCAAGCAACATGAAACAAGCAACATAACAAAGAAACTTTTATTAAATTCACTCACAATACAAGTAGCATCTTCCTACTTTAGTATTTGCTCCAAGGCTCCACTACAAGTAAGAAGAATAGACACTAAGTATAGTAGATTACAAGGGAACATGAGGAGTTCTATCTATAGTCATTGAAAAAGGTAATCAGGAACAATCCCCTGATGTGTGACTAATACAACACCAGAAATAGATAAAAACCACCATAATACATATTCTGCCAGAAGCGTGTCGGATCCGGAGCCAATCCGACCGCCAATCAGCGGTCCCACACCGCCAATTGGCGGTCAACAGAGTCCAGATCTGGTATGGATTTTGGGTGGGCTTTGCTGGAGTGATTTCTTCATTTGTGATGCATCGACGTCTGTTTTTGGAGTTTAGGCCCGAATCGAATCGCTAAAATACTCCTCATGATGTTGTGAAGTATTTTCATTTGCTTATTGGTCCTTTGGGCTTACATTCAGGTCCTGCTGCCTTGCATCTCAGTCCCCAAGTCTCACAACCCAGTCCTTTTTCCCGCTTTTAGGTCCTTTTATGCTTCTTCTCCTCAAACTATTTATTCGTGAAACTCAAACAGAAAACTCGTTACGTAGCATTGTTTAGGTTCAAGATAATGGATATAAGACACAAATGAACGCATGAAATGATGTCAATCAAATACCCCCACACCTAACTTTTGCAAGTCCCGAGCAAAACAAAGAAAGGAAAAAAATGAAGGAAAGGAAAAAGCATACGTTAAAATGGGAAATCTTAACTCACTTTCATAGGAATCACGGTTGCACTTAGCACGCGCAGCAAGCCGTTAAACCTCCTTATCGCCAGGGAGGAGTGTTGTCTCCTGAGGGTTTTTAGAGGATACACCCACAAAATCCGAACAAAGATGCATTATTGAACCTAGCAACACGACCTGATTGCTTATTTTTGTCGATCATTAGACGCGGTAATGCTACAAACCAACTCTATATATGTAATCATTCCACACACCTAGCGTAGTGAATCATTCGTGAAAGATAATTAATAACTTAAGTGAAAGACATGGGCAACCTTAAATTCTTAAAGTGATACATTGTGCAAAGTCCATTAAAGTTCTTATTTGACTAAAAAAACATTTTTTTCTTCATTGGAGCATTACATTGGTTGGTGTTTGATTCTCCCAGGGTCGGGTTTCGTGCATCGTTGCATGTAAGGACTTACACTATCACGTACACCTTCCCCCAAGTCTCCACACAAGGCGATCCCTACCACTTGTGTAATGGGAGTTCGGTCGGTGCATCCCAAGTCAGATGACCCGAAAGCACCAGGCATTACATCCCTTTGGACCTAATTTCCCGAGTGGTAGGAGCCATGCGAGAATAGAGAACACCACTTATTTATTTATCTACATGGGAACCAAAACCCCTACACTTATAGTTTCACAAAAAAGAGTTTAAGGGCCCCGGACTACGACAAACTTCCTTATACTAACAGACATGAATTATTTGACTCACAAGGTTCAGGGTGGACTTCTTTAGTTGTTTAAGTACTGAAACCCTATGATTACTCGCCTCCCGAGGGAAAACCATGGTGCATCCTTATGGCTCGATAAGACCTAAAGCCAGTATACTAGATATCCTAATGCATCATGTTTAAGACAATTTGGGGAGCTTTCTTTTTATTTTGCCTCTCAACGGTTTTGCACATGCTAAATACACGCAAAAGCCACAAAACATTTTCTTTCGCAAACCCATGAAGATTTTGAAAGAAATGTGAAAATTTTAAAGCACTAGGCAAGCAAAAGAAGACAAGTCACCCAAAGATCATGGCAAGCAACTATATCAATATTAAATGCAGCACACTAACTTGACCCTATCAACACAAACAAAAGAAAGCGAAATAAAACAAAAGACACACAAACTATGTACAAATGTGAAACCCCCCACCATACCTAATCCATGCACTGTCCTCAATGTATGGGAAAATGGCGCCAATGCATGCATAGGGTGTACCAGTCTGATGACGGCGACCACTGGTGCCCAAAGAGGAACCTCGCTCAAGAGTCGACAATTTCCTATAAATTTTCCAGTTTTACTTGGCTAAAATGACGTTTTGGTGCTCAACCGCCATCTGAGAGATGTCGGTGTTAAAGAGCGTTCCCAAGCTCACAGATGAGCGTGACGAACTGGCTCTAAGATCCTCCACAATATAATCAGGCACCCACGCCTCTGGAGGGCAATGGTGAAATTATGGGGTGATCATAGCTACCTCGAGGTCGGTGCCTTGGCGCCACAACAAGCGCTCAAACCGTGGGATGTCCAACATTCCACACAATATGGTCACCAGGGTAGGCAAACAGTGTATGTCTTTAAGCTTGGAGTTCACCAAAACGTCGAACAACGTTCGACAAATGTAGTGAGGTGAACAATCCATGAGACGATACACTATTCGCAAACTAGGTGTGAAGAATGTGGAGGTCCGCTCTTGGCCCAACAAATTCCTACACACCCACCTGGCTACAATGTGCACATTGGAGTAAATGTGCGCATTGGGTATTCCCCCATGTGATGAAACGGGTTGCCTGCGCCCAGACATAGATCGGTAAAAATTAATTTCACGGATGGGCGCGAGATCATCGACTAAGGGGATCCCTGTCGCGTCGGAGATAAATTGGGGCGTCACGGTGTGCTTCACCCCTTTAAGAGTGATGCTAAACTCGAGTGGTCCAGTTTGGTCACACTCGAGTTTAGAAAAGAACTCATGTACGAGAGGCTCTACATACATGGTTTCGTCACCCTCATACAACAAATGATACCACCCTTTGGCTATGCTTCTATCATAGAAGGGTTCTCCGAATTCACGAATCAGGGAGGCAAAATTAAGTTTTGTAATTAAATGTGGGCTGGCCATACCTGCACCTACCTTGGTGATCTTTAACAACGGAACACGCGGTGGCAAAAACGAACACGACGCTCGAGGGGTGGAGACCACAGCATGTCGACTCCAGCAGCAAACAAAATCTCAACCCAAGGCAACCGACAGAAGACACAATTGCGCATGATCCGACGAAGAATGAAAAGAAAATCTCCACAACAAACCGCTGGTTGGTGGTGGGAAACCACTGATTAGTGGTCTAGTTGCAAGATCTGGGAGGGGAATTTGGGTGGTGGCAGCCAGAAGGGGCAAAACGTGTTTTTTGTTTGGTGGAGGATGGGTAGGGCAAGGCATCACGCGTTCGGTTTACAAAGTGTCTCCTGATCACTTATGATACAACGAGGTGTCCCAAACCTCGCAAAGATATGTTCTTAAAGAAACTTGATCACAACCTTGCAATCGTTAGTGTGAGTGGGGATTGCTTCAACCAACTTCGACACATAATCAACTGCCACAAGAATGTAGGTATGACCATGGCATATGGGGAAAGGACCCATGAAGTCAATTTCCCAAATATCAAAGATGTTGACCACTTAGATGGGATTGAGTGGCATCATATCACGTCTTCCAATGCATCTCACTTGTTGGCACCTATCGCATCCTTTGCAAAATGGAAAAGCATCTTTGAACAACGTGGGCCAGTAAAAGTCACATTAGAGCACTTTGGCAGTGGATTTCTTGACAACGAAGTGCCCACCACATGCCTCATTATAGCAAAAGGCAAGACACTCTGAATCTCATCGTTAGGGATGCTGCTTCTTATGATTTGATCGGCACACTACTTAAATAAGTAGGGATCATCCCAATAGAAGTGCTTGACTAACGACTTGAAATTTGCTTTCTCACTGTGTGTCCAATGAGCCGGTAACTCCCCGATTGCTAAATAGTTCACAATGTCAGCGAACCAGGGGGTGAGGCTATTGCCATAAGGTTCCCATCAGGGAAGAACTCGTTCACCGGTGGGTCCGGTGAAAGATCAACTGGGATGCGAGACAGGTGATCTGCCACGACATTCTCGTATCCCTTCTTGTCCTGTATTTCAAGGTCGAACTCTTGCAACAACAAGATCCAACCCAGGAGACGAGGTTTCGCATCCTTTTTAGACAAAAGGTAGCGAGGAGCTGAGTGATCAGTGTAGATGATGACGTGCGACCCAATGAGGTACTGCCAAAAATTTTCCAACGCAAATACTATCGCGAGGAACTCTCTCAGTAACAGTGTAGTTGAGATTGCATCATTGAGAGTACGACTTGCATAGTAGATCACATGAGGCAATTTTTCGACTTTCTGACCAAAAACTGCTCCCATCGCATAGTTAGATGCATCACACATCAGCTCGAAAGGTAGAGTCCACACCGATGCCTTAATAATAGGGGCAGAGGTCAACTCACGTTTGAGAAACGTTTTCTTCTATCTCTCTCGGCTCTTCTCTACCTCTCCCCTCATCTTCCCTCTTCTCCTTCTCTTCGTCTCCTTCGTCTCACCCTCTCCTTCTTCGCCCCGCACTCTCACTCTTAACCCTCTGTCTCCTCTTCTCACATTCTCTCGCTTCTCCTTTTCTCATTCTCTCTCGTTCTCCTTCTTATCAACTTTCTCTTATCCTTCTCATTGGTTCCCTTGCTCCTTATCCTTCTAGCTCTCTCCTTCTCTTTTCTTCTACTCGCTCCCTTACCTTCTCCTTTTCCCCTCTCCTCTCTCCATTGTCCACTCTCCTATCGTCTTCTCTTTGCTCATCTTTGTTTTATCACTCACTCCTTTCTCTCTTTTTTCTCCACCTCTCCCCTTCTCTCTCTCCTTAACACTCTCCCCATCCCTTATTTCGTCTCCCCTCCTCTATCTCTCTCGCTCCTTCTCTCTCTCATTCTCTATCTCTACCCTCCCTTCTCTATCTCATTCCCTTCCATATTCCGACTTCTCCTCCTTTCCTTATCTATCCTTTTCTCATTCTCTCGCTCTCTCATTCAATCTATCCTTCTTCTCTCTCTCCCCTCTTCTCCCTCGCTTCCTCTCCTTCGCTGTCTCTATTTGCCCCTCCTCCTCTCTCTCCTCTTATCCCTCCGTCTCCTCTTGTCCCTTCCTTTTTCTCCTTCACCCTCTCTCCTCCCCTCTCTTCCTCTCCTTCTCTATCTCTCTCACTCTCCTTCTTCTCTTAACCCTCCGTATCCTCTCGTTCCCTCTCTCGTCTCCTTTTTTACTCCCACATTCCCTTCTTTATCTCGTCATCGCCCTCTCGTTCCCCTCCGTCTCTCCTCTCTCCTTCTCCCTCTTCTTACCTCTCGCTCCTCTTATCTTTCCTCTTATCTTTCTCCTTCCATATCTCCCTCTTATCCCTCTCCTTATCCATATCCCTCTTCTCTCTTCTCTGTCTCTTTACTTCTCTCTCCCTCTCCCTTCTCCTTGTCTTCTCTACCTCCCTTTCCTCTCATTCTCGCCACTTCTTCTCTCTCTTCCCTTCTTCCCACCTCTCTCCTCTCTCATTGTCATTATCCTTCTCCACCTCTCTCCCTTCTCATTTTCACTCTCTTTCTCTGTCTTTCACTTTTTTCTCTCCCTCGAACCATTATCCCATTTCTCCTTATGCCTCTCTCTATATCTCGCTCCTCTCTCCTTCTCCTTCATCTTCTCACCTTTCTCTCGCTTCAACTTGTTCTACATCTGCTCTTCTCTCCACTCCACTCCCTTCTCTCTCTCCGTCTCTCCCATCTCTGTTTCTCTCGCACTACCTCTCTAACCCTCTCTTCTCTCCATTCTCTGTCTTTCACTCTATTCTCTCTCTCGAACCTTTATCCCTCTTCTCCTTATCCCTCCCTCTCTAACCTTTATCCTTCTTCTCCTCTCTCCCTTCGCATTTTCACTCTCCTTCTCTGTCTTTCACTCTTTTCTCCCCCTCAAACCTTTATCCCTCTTCTCCTTATCTCTCTCTATATCTTGCTCCTCTCTCCTTCTCCTTCATCTTCTCTCTTTTCTCTCACTTCTCCTTTTTCTCCCTCTGCTCTTCTCTCCTCTCCCTTCTCTCTCGCTCCATCTCTGCCATCTCTCTGTCTCTCTCGCACTACCTCTATACCCCTCTCTTCTCTCCCATATCTGTCTTTCACTTTTTCTCTCTCTCGAACCTTTATCCATCTTCTCCTTATCCCTCTCTCTTTATGTATCTCCTCTATCCTTCTCCTTCTTCTTCTCTCCTTTCTCTCACTTCTCCTTTTTCTCCCCTCCCTTTGTCAAGGTGAAGATTGTGGCAAAGTTCATGTGTGAGAAGAATATTATCACCAATTCACCTTCCTTTGACAAACACACTTTGGTTCTCCCCAATCAGCCTTGGTAGCAGCCCCTTTAAGCGATTTGAAAGCACTTTGGATGTGAATCTATAGGGCATGTTGCATAAAGCGATGGGGCGGTAATCCTCTACCGAGTTTGGTGCCTTTTTCTTCAGGATAATCGTAATTGAGGTAGAGTTCCATTGGGTTAAGACTCTTCCGCTGTCCGAGCAAGAGTTCATTGCCTGGAATTGTCTCCTTTGATGATATCCCACGCGGTCTTGAAGAACTTTGCATTGAAGCCATCGGGGCCCGGTGCCTTGTCCGCATTTAAATGTAACACCACCTCTTCTATTTCTTTTAATTCCAGCCTTCGTATGAGTTACCTCCACTCCGCCGGCAAGAGCTGTGGGAAGAGGAGGGAGGGATCAAGGGGTCGTACCTGAAAATGATTAGCAAACAAACTAGCAGAAAACCGTCGAAAGGCGTCCATAATTTCTCCTTCCCTCGTGGTTGTACAGAAACTAGGTGAATGCCTTTAGGACTTGGGATGAGTTTCAATCTGCATTCCTCAAGAAGTACTTTCCAAATCATCGGACTTAAAAATTGTGGAACGAAATCAATTCGTTTTATCAGCATGAGACTGAATCATTCCACGCATACTTAGAGAGGTTCAAGGAGCTACAATCCTCATGCGCTCACCATGGCATCGAGTTGTGGTGCCTGTGTCAGATTATTTACGAGGGTCTCCACATCCCATCCCGAAAGCTCCTTGAGTCCATGTGTCAAGGAGAGTTATTAGAAAAGGATGAAAGGGAGGCATGGGCTTTCCTAGAAGACCTCACTGAGAAAACCATGCAGTAGGAGAGTGTAAGGGAACCACCAGCAACATCTAGCATAGGAGTGATTGATTCTTTTAATTAACTGCAAGTGCACGGCCACGTTGAAGCGGTGGAAAATACGGGTCGATCCACAGGGAGGTGTGTCGACTTTAGTTTGTTCGAAGGCGAGTGGGAAAGAAAGGAGAGAAAATGAGTTATGATCTACACTACGCTACAATGCAAAAGGAAATGGAAAATAAGTAATAAAACTAAACCCAAAGGGGGTAGAGAAAGAATGTGAATACAAATGTATGTGTATGTGTGTGATCAACTATGCTCATCACAACATGTAGTGTATGAAAATCATAAAACTAAATCCAAATATGCCTCCATATGAAATAAGATAAGATCATATCATTAAAACATACAAGACAATAATTGGAATGAAGCTAGATGAACTCAAGTATAAAGACAAAACCCCACTACGCCTCTACATGAAATAAGATTTACCAAATCATTAAAACAAACAAGACAATAATCAAGGTAAGGGTAACAAGAGCACATACACTACAAGTCATGTTTCCTTCATCAATTCCATCCAAATCCTCACGTTATCATTCCCCATAAAATAGGTCCACTAATCTAAGCATAAGCTAAGCTTCATTCAAGAGCATTAGCATATCAAACACAAGAGTGAAATCCCATTAGATGGTTATGGAAATCATATAAGGCTCAAGGGATTAAGATAACAACACCTAATACACCACAAGATCATATCACATATTTCTCCACCCCCAAATGGGGATGAAACTACTCACTAATCATTACACTAACTACATTAACAAAATGAAACATTGTACTGAAATGAAATTAAACAAAGCAAGCAAGAAATATTAAAGAAGCTAAATGAAAAGAAATCAAACTAAAGAAGCTTGCAAGAATTAAAAGACAAGACAATATTAAATGAAACTAAGCAAAACTATTTTATTAAAATGACTCACATTGAAGGTAGCACTCTTCTCCACCTTGAGTTTTGCTTCAAGGCTTACTCCAAGTAGAGAGAATGCCACCAAGAAATGGGTAGAATACAATGGAGGAGGAGTTCTATTTATAGCCATAGAAAAAGGTAATTTGGGACAATACCCCAGTATAGGACTAAACGCATACCATAAATGGACTAAATACATACTAATACAACACCTGGCCAAGTCTTATCGGGTTTGGATCCAAATTGACCACCAATTGGCGGTTTAGGACCGTTAATTGGCGGTCTATAAGTGTTGGATCGAGTCTGGATTTTGGTGGCTCAGTTCTGTATTGATTTCTTGGTGTTTGATGAACCCAATTCAGTTGTGGATGGTTGGTCCTGGATTTAATTGTCAAAATACTCCTCATGATGGTGTGGAGTTTCCTGATTTGCTCATTGGTCCTTTAGGCTTTCATCCGGGTCCTTCCCTCTTGCATCTCAGTCCCCAAGTCTTGCAACTCAGTCCTTTTCCTTGCTTTTGAGTCCTTTTTGTGCCTCTTCTCCTGAACTTGCTTATTCCTGAAACTTAAACATAAAACTCATTACGTAGCATTGTTTAGGTGAAAGATAAACGGATATAAGACACAAATGTATGCATGAAATGATGTCAATCAAATACCCCTACACCTAACTTTTTCTAGTCCCAAGCAAAACAAAGAAAAAGAAATTTGAAAGAAATGAAAGCATACAAAAAACAAGAAATCCTAACTCACTTTCGTAGGAATCACGGTTGCACTTAGCACGTGCAACAAGCCATTAAACCTCCTTGTCGCCAAGGAGGAGGAGTGTTGTCTCCTGAGGGGTTTCAGCAGATATACCCACAAAATCCGAACATAGATGCATTAGTCAATCTAGAAACTCGACTCGATGGACTTATTTTTATCGATCATTGGATGTGGTAATCCTACGGGCCGACTCTATATAGGTATTCAGTCCACACACCTAGCCTAATGAACCATTCGTGTAAGTTAAATAAGGATTTAAGTGAAAGACATAGACAACCTCAACATCCTCAAGTGATACAAAATGTAAAGTGCATTAAGGTTCTTATTTGCATTATCATTTATTTTCTTCTTTTAGTTTCTTTTCTTATTTTTTTCTTCTTTTATTTTTATTAGTTGGAGTTTCATTCTCCCAGGGTCAGGTTTCGTGCATCATTGCCTATGAGGACTTACACTGTCACGTACACCTTTCCCCAAATCTCCACTTAGGGCAATCCCTACCACCCGTGTAACGGGAGTTCGGTCGGCGCATCCCAAGTCAGTTGACTCGAAAGTACCAGGCACAAAGTCCCCTCGGACCTACTTTCCCGAGTGATAGGAGCCGTACTAGAAGAGAGAACACCTACTCACTTATTTCTTATCTACACATGAACCAGAACCCCTACACTTAATATCTCACAACAAGAATTAAAGGGTCATAGACTACAACAAACATCCTTATATTAACATACACGAATTATTGACTCACTAGGTTCAGGGTGGACTTCTTTAATTTTTTGAGTACTGAAACCCTATGATTACCCGCCCCCGAGGGAAAACCGTGTTGCATCCTAACGACTAGATAAGTCCTAAAGTCACTGTACTAGATATCCTAATGCATCAAGTTCAAGAAAATTTTGGGAGCTTTCTTTTTACTTTGCCTCTCAATGGTTTTTCACATGCTAAACACACGCAAAACCCACAAAATATTTTCTTTCACAAACACATGAAGATTTTGAAAGAAATGTTAAAATGTTACAGCACTAGGCAAGCAAAAGAAGACAAGTCACCCAAGGATCATGGCAAGCAAACATATCGATATTAAATGCAACACACTAACATGACCCTAGCAATGCACACAAAAGAAAACAAAATCAAAGGAAAAGAATCGACTATGTACACACGTAAAACACCCCCCACACCTAGTTCATGCATTGTCCTCAATGAATGTGAGCAAGATACTACATGAATTTATGCATGAAAAAGGAAAGATCTCCCCAACATGAAGCACCAAAGGAAGTTCAAGGTTATGTTGATCAACAAAAACCTGAATTTCCTCAAAACTTGTGAGATGCTAAAGAAGGGATACAAATATGTGAAAGAAATGTGGCCAAAATACGCAAGTGTTGGGGCCCACGGCAATCAATGCGCACTCATGGAGTCTTTTATTGTATTTTGTTTCTCCTTTTTTTGAATATAACTATGTACAAACATAAGTTCCCATCTTCATTTGCCAAAAGAAATCAAATGGGAACCGCAAAAGTGGGACAATGCACTTGGAAAGGGAACATGACACCACACGGGGTCAAAATACTCATGTTTGGGCCCCCTCGCAAAGCACGCAAGATGAAAGGAGAGATTCATGAATTGGACGCAAAGGCGTCTCATTCAAAAGATCAAACTAAAAGAGCTTGAACCTGTCAAAAGTTTGGAAAATATGGGGCAACGGAAGAAGAGTTTCTCCCGTTGCGGGGTTGAAGTTATGATCGTCAATCCAAACTCTCCAACCAACAGGCTGGTGGGTCAGAACGAGGTCAAGAACCTCGTTACGCATGTCTGACTCACCAGGCAAACAAAAAGTGGGTCTCTTACCCAAGGTATCCTCCAAGGAATTCCTAATACCCTTATTGGCGATGTAATTGTTTGATGTCCCATCCTTTCCAAGATGATCAGGAAAAAATAATGAGAAGCAAACTCTGAACAGGTCATTTGAAATTAAGGGTACTAGGGAGCGCATGCTTCACCAGAGGTGAGTCCTTAGGAGGCACAACAATTAGATCGTGTGGCTCAAGGGCAACAAGACAAAAAGGTAAGGCACAATCCTGTGCCGACTCATAATAGAACCGATCCATGCTATTCTCAAGTGGAATCGAATCCTCCACCAAGCGATCGTGAATTGAAACCCAAATCCCTTAGACTGACTAGGAGTTTGACTTCAAAAGATTGTGATTTAAATTTGTGGATGTGGTGGTGGTTCGATATCAAAAGATGAACCCACATGTTGACAAGAAAAGTTACTCTCCTCACGTTCATGTAATTGCTGCGTCATTTGACTCACTTGCAGTGACATATTTTGTATGGACCTTTGAGTGGTTTCTATGAACGTAAGGAACGCTTGTTTCAAGGAATCAGGTATGAGGTCAACTATGAGGTCCAAGTCAGAGCTTGGGAAATTTTCGGGTTGGGTTTTATGGGTTGAGAATGAGTCTAATGATTTGAAGTTGGGTGTTGGTAGAATTCTGGGTATTCGGGAGGAGGATACTGGGGTTAAAATGAAGTATAAGAATTTAAATAAGAATTGTCTGCCTTGAATCCATCCCTCTCGGGCTGTACACGGACACGTAATGGTCAGATTGAGCATTTTGGAAAAATGTATGCTCATACTCATGCTCTAGGGGAACATATGGACATTCCCCGATAACTTGACCACTCAACACACAACAGTCGCACGACACGACTACTGGAGCCACCGGTGCTGTAACATCCTCAATCAGCGGAAGAATTTAAAAGTTTAATAACACACAATCAATAAAGGATATTACACAATTAAAGGAAACAGGTGCACCATATATATATATATATATATATAATATATATATTCGAGTATTTCAAAAGTGTGATTACATTTCAAAAGGCTAAACAATAGATACAAGTAAGCACTCCGACATTAGATGAGAGAAAGCAGGATCGGTAGCAGCGCTCCTCTCCTCGGTCACCCCCCCCCCCCCTATCGCCGATCACGGCCAAAAAAGCAAACATGCAACAATGCCTGAGTTTCCAGAAGGAAACCCTGTATGCCAAACTCTACAATGCATGAACTGAAACACCCTAGCATGCAGTTCTACAAACAAGAAAATCACCACATCCAGGCTGGGCTCCAGGGCTTTTTCACCCAACCACTGCAACACACTCGTCGCCAAGCTGGGCTCCAGGGCTTTTTCACCCAACCGCAGCTACCACGACACGACCAATTGCTCCAGGGCATTTTCACCCAACCCAAACGTCCAAGGGCTACAGGACTTTTTCACCCAACCTTTAACACACATAGGAGATGTCTAAGATTTGTGGCAAAACCCATCAAGTGTAGTATTCTACTCTAACAAGCAAGTATACATTCACATTTATCAACACATTCCAAAATAAAGCATTCATTTCCATTCTTTAATGCATGTATGAACATCATCTCCACCCCCAAAGGGGGATGGATCACTCACTACACATTCTTCTAACAATTAAAGTAAAGAAGAAATGAGACATTCTAACTAATTTAGCCTAAGATCAAAGAAATAAGACTAAGCTAAGCATGCATAATGAAACAACATGAGAACAAAACAACCAAAAAAAATTATTTTATTAAATGAGTCACACTACTAGCATCATTCTTCTCCACCTTGACATTTTACTCGAAGACCTACTCCAAGTAGAGAAAATGCTACCAAGCAATGAGTGATTACAATAGAATGTGAGGAGTTCTATTTGTAGCCATAGAAAAATGTAATTCGGGACAATCCTCCGGTATGTGACTAAACAAATACCAGAAATAGACTAAATACACTCTAATACACGACCCACATATATCTTAGTGGATCTAGAGCAACCCGGACCGCCAATTAGCAGTCCCAGACTGCTAATGGGCGGTCTACAGGGTTTGGATCACGTTGGGTTTTCTTCTGGGCTTTTCTGGATGTGTTTGATTGTCTTTGATGCATCTACTTTGCTTACTGGAGCTCCTACCCGAATAGAATTACCAAAATACTCCCCATGATGGTGTGGAGTATTCTTGTTTGGTCATTGGTCTTTCGATCTTACATTCAGGTCCTTCGATCTTGCATTTTAGTCCTCGAGTCTTTCAACTCAGTTATTTTTCCTGCTTTTAGGTCCTTTTATGCACTTAGCACGTACAAGAAGTCGTTAAACCTCATTGTCGCCAAGGAGGAGTGTTGTTTCCTGAGGGGTTTCAGCGAATACACCCACAAAATCCTAACAAAGATGCATTATTCAACCTAGCTACATGACTCGATGGCTCATTTTTGTCAATCATTGGACGCGGCAATGCTACGGGCCGACTCTATATATGTAATCAGTCCACACACCTATATATGTAATCATTCGTGAAAGTTAATTAAGGACTTAAGTGAAAGACATGGGCATCCTTAACTTAAGAAAGTGATACATTGTGTAAAGTTCATTACGGTTCTTATTTAACTATCCTTTTGCTTTCTTTCTTTCTTGGGAGCATTATATTGGTTGGTGTTTGATTCTCCCAGGGTCGGGTTTTGTGCATCATTGCCTGTGAGAACTTACACTATCATGTACACCTTCCCCCAAATCTTCAAATAGGGCGATCCCTACCACCCGTGTAACGGGAGTTCGGTCGGTGCATCCCAAGTCAGTTGACTCGAGAGTACTAGGCACTAAGTCCCCTCGGACCCAATTTGCCGAGTGATAGGAGCCGTGCGAGAAGAGAGAATACCACTTATTCATTTATCTACTTGGGAACCAAAACCCCTACACTTACAGTTTCACAAAACAAGTTTTAGAGCCGTTGACTACGACAAACTTTCTTATACTAACAGACACGAATTATTTGAGTCACTAGGTTCAGAGTGGACTTCTTTATTTGTTTGAGTACTGAAACCCTATCATTACACGTCCCCCGAGGGAAGACCAGGGTGGATCCTTATGACTCGATAAGACCTAAAACTAGTAAACTAGTTATCCTAATGCATCATGTTCAAGACAATTTTGGGAGCTTTCTTTTTAACTTTGCCTCTCAATGGTTTTGCACATGCTAAACACACGAAAAACCCACAAAATATTTTCTTTCGCAAACACGTGAAGATTTTGAAAGAAATGTGAAAATTTTAAAGCACTAGGCAAGTAAAAGAAGACAAGTCAGCCAAGGATCTTGGCAAGCAGATATATCAAAACTAAATGCAGCACACTAACATGACCCTAGTAGTACAGACAAAAGAAAATGGAATAAAAAAACAATAAGACACACAAACTATGTACAAACGTGAAAACACACCCCCACACCTAATCCATAAATTGTCCTCAATGTATGGTAAAATGCTGCCAATGCATGGATAGGGTGTACCAGACTAATGACGGTGGCTAGAGGTACCCGAAGAGGCATATCTCTCAAGAGCCAACAATTTGCTATAGATCTTCCGGCTTTGTTAGGCTAAGATGATGTTTTGCTGCTGAACCACCATCTCAGAAATGTCGGTGTTAAAGAGCATTCCTGAGCTCACAGAAGAGCTTGAGGAACTGGCTCTAACATCCTCCACCATGTAGTCTGGCACCCATGCCTCAAGAAGGCAATGGCGAAATGACGAGGTCATCTTCGCTACCTCGAGGTCGGTGCCTTGGCGCCTCAGCATGCCCTGAAATCGTGGGACGTCCAACATGCCACACAATTTGGTAACCAGATTAGGCAAATAATGTATTTCTTTCAACTTAGTGTTCACCAAAACGTCGAACGTTCGACAAATGCAGTGAGGTGAACCACCCATAAAACTATACATGATTCACAAACAAGGTGTGAAGAATGTGGAGGTCCGCTCTTGGCCCAACAAATTTTTACACACCCACCTAGCTACAATTTGCACATTGGAGTAAATGTGCGCATTAGGTACTCCCCCATGCGATGATATTGGTTGCCCGTGCCCAAACATAGATCGGTAAAAATTAATGTCGTGGGTAGGCGCGAGATCATCGACCAAGGGGATTCCAGTCGCGTCAGAGATAAATTGGGGTGTCACGGTGTGCTTCACCCCTCTGAGAGTGACACTAAACTCGAGTGGTCCGGTCTGGTCACACTCCTTTCCAACAAAGATTTGTACAAACAAATGAAAGGATGGATCACATCAAGTAACCACATCCATGGGGAGTTCGTGTAAAGACACGACTTCCACCTCGACCTCTGTCGTGGTCCCCTCCAAGTACGGATTGAGGCGTTGTCCATTAACTTTGAACACGTCCCCATTCCTTGGATTCTGAATCTCAACCGCCCCGTACGTGAGGGGAGACGGTTAAAACAATAAAGGGCCCTGACCAACGAATCCGAAGTTTGCCCGGAAACAAGTGGAGGCGAGAATTATACATCAAGACCTTTTGTCCCACCTCGAAGGTTTTTGATTCGGACCAAGTGGTCGTGAAATTTTTTAGTGCGGGACTTGCAGAGCTTGGCATTCTCATCTGCTTCATTTCTCAACTCCTCCAACTCGTTGAGGTCTAACTTGCAATTTGCACCGGAAACATCAAGACTCTTGTTAAGTTGTTTGATTGCCCATAATGCCTGGTGCTCAAGCTCTACCACAAGGTCGCAAGCTTTGCCATAAACTAGCCGGTAGGGGGACATGCCAAGGTCAGTTTTAAATGTAGTGCGGAAAGCCCACAATGCATCATTATGCTTGACCGACCAATCTTTCTTTGAAACACTAACTGTTTTCTCAAGAATTTGCTTGAGTTGAATGTTGGAAATTTCCACCTGGCCACAGGTTTGAGGATGATAACGTGTGGCCAACTTGTGCGTGATGGAATATTTCCTTAACACTGCCTCAAGGGATCGGTTCACAAAGTGTGTCTCCTAATCACTTCTGATACGATGAGGTGTCCCAAACCTCGCAAAGATGTGTTCTTTGAGAAACTTGATCACAACCTTGCGATCGTTAGTGCGAGTGGGGATTGCTTTAACCCACTTTGACACATAATCAACTGCCACAAGGATGTAAGTGCGACCATGGGACACGCGGAAAGGACACATGAAGTCAATTCCCCAAACATCAAAGATGTTGACCACTAAGAAAGGATTGAGTGGCATCATATTACGTCTGCCAATGCGGCCCACACGTTGGCACCTATCGCATGCTTTGCAAAATGAAAAGCATCTTGGAACAACGTGGGCCAGTAAAAACCGCATTGCACTTTAGCAGCGGTTTTCTTTGCACCGAAGTGACCACCACATGCCTCCTTATGGCAAAAGGACAAGATGCTCTGAATCTCGTCGTTAGGAATGCACCTCTTTATGATTTGATCGGCACAATACTTAAATAAGTAGGGATCATCCCAATAGAAGTGCTTGACTAACGACTTCAACTTTGCTGTCTCACTGCGTGTCCAATGAGCTGGCACCTCCCCGGTAGCTAAATAGTTCACGATGTCAACGAACTAGGGGGTGAGGCTATTGCCATAAGTTTCTAATCAGGGAAGAACTTGTTCACCGGCGGATCCAGTGAAAGATCAACTACGATGCGAGAGAGGTGATCAACCACGACATTCATGCATCCCTTCTTGTCCCGTATTTCAAGGTCGAACTCTTGCAACAACATGATCCAACGCAGGAGACGTGGTTTCGCATCCCTTTGGACAAAAGGTAGCGGAGAGCTGAGTCATCAGTGTAGAGATGACATGCGACCCCATGAGGTACTGGTGAAATTTTTCCAACGCAAATATGATCGCGGGGAACTCTTTCTCAGTAACATAGTAGTGGAGCTGGGCGTCATTGATAGTACGACTTGCATAGTAGATCACATGAGGCAATTTGTCGACTTTCTGAGCCAAAACTGCTCTTATCGCATAGTCAGAAGCATCACACATCAGCTCGAAAGGTAGAGTCCACACCGGTTCCTTAATAATAGGAGCGGAGGTCAACTCACGCTTCAGAAACTGATATGCAGTCATCAACTTGGGTGTGAACTCAAAAGAGGTACCTTTAGCAAGCAAGCGTGTCAAAAGGCGTGCTATCTTGCTGAAATCCTTAATAAAGTGCCGGTAAAAACCAGCGTGTCAAAGGAATGACCGTATTTATTTTACCGAGGTGGGTGGCAGAAGCTTAGAAATAAGCTCAATCTTTTCCCTATCCACCTCGATACCATCAATAGATACCACATGACCCAAAACGATACCTTTTGTAACCACGAAATGACACTTTTCCCAATTAAAGGCTAAGTTCATTTCCGAACACCTTTTGAGAACAACGCACAGGTGGTGCAAGCACTCATCAAAGGAGGTGCCATGAACCGAGAAATCATCCATGAAAATCTCAAGGAAGTTCTCGACCATATCGGAAAATATACTCAACATGCAACGTTGGAATGTTGTCGGTGCATTGCATAGTCCAAAAGGCATCCGTTCATACGCAAACGTCCCAAAAGAACAAGTGAAAATGGTTTTCTCCTAGTCTTTGGGGGCGATTGGGATTTGATTGTACTCCGAATAACCATCAAGGAAACAATAATTGGTGTG
Source organism: Triglochin maritima (assembly GCA_963682175.1). Classification (NCBI taxonomy): domain Eukaryota; kingdom Viridiplantae; phylum Streptophyta; class Magnoliopsida; order Alismatales; family Juncaginaceae; genus Triglochin; species Triglochin maritima. The sequence continues at coordinate 24,594,902 of OY821781.1, read as the reverse complement.
CCTAATCAGTCTCTCCAACATCTGGTCGATGAAACGTAGAGGGAAGTGGTCCTTACGCGTTACCGCATTCAACTTCCTATAGTCAATGTAAACTCGCCACCCAGTTTGAAGTCGTGGGGCTACAAGCTCATTGTTGTCATTGTAGACAATAGTGATACCCGACTTCTTCGGCACAACCTGGACAGGACTTACCGAAGTATTGTCCGAAATGGGGAAAATGATGCCATGATCTAAACACTTGATAATCTCTTTCTTAACTACTTCTGTCATGGCTGGATTTAAATGCCTTTGTGGGTCGAGAAGTGGTTGTGCCTCATCCTATATAAAGATGTGGCGCTGCACGACGTCGGGATTTATCCCTCTCATGTCCTTCAAGGACCACCCAATGGCCGATTTATGCTCTTTTAGGAGTTCAATCAGACGTTCTTTTTTGATCACCAGTCAACATCGATGAAATAATCACCGGAAATGACCTGTCGGGACCGAGAAAAACGTGTTTCAGTTCCTTAGGGAGTTCTTTAAGCTCAATTGTGGGTGGTTCCTGAAGGCGAGGCGTGATATCTAGCTCGAGATGTAAGATAGGAGGAGCTCGCACGTACTGAACAACATGCACATCATTGCTCAACTCACCCTCGTCCTCTTCATGATCGGAATCATCCATGATGTAAGCACTTCGATTTTCATGAATCAGGAAGTATTTTCTTCAATTTCTTCTTCGAAGTTGATTGACATCATTTCATGCTCAAATTTGTATCTTATATCCATTATCTTACACCTAAACAATGCTACGTGACAAGTTTTATGTTTAGTTTTCAGGAATAAAGAGGTTTGAAGAGAAGAGCCATGAAAGGACCCAAAAGCTGGGAAAAAGGAATGAATGGTGAGATCTAGGGACCAAGATGCAAGGGAGAAGGACCTGAATGTAAGACAGAAGGACCTAAGAGCAAAACAGAATACTCCACACCATCATGGGGAGTATTTTACCAATTCTATTCGGGTCGGAGCTCCAACAAGTCGAGTAACCGCATCAAAGACCAACAATACCAGAAAGCAAAGCCCACAACAAATTCCAACACGATCCGACAATTTTGGACCGCCAATTGGCGGTCTCGGACCGCTAATTGGCGGTCCATATTGCTCAGGATCCGTCGAAATTTCTCCTGGACTTGTATTAATGTTCGTTTAGGCTATTGTTGGTATTGGTTTAGTCCCACATCGGGGGATTGTCCCCGATTAGCTTTTTCCATGCTTATAAATAGAACTCTTCACCTTCCATTGTAATTACCCATTGCTTGGTGGCATTCTCTCTACTAAGGAGTGAGCCTTGAAGCAAAAACTCAAGGTGGAGAAGAATGCTACCTTCAATGTGAGTCATTTTGTTAATAAAATAATTCTTCTAGTTTCTTTAAATCTTGTCTTTTAATTTGTGCATGTTTGTTTAGTCTTTCCTTTCCTTTTATGTTTCTTTAATGCTTCTTGCCTTCTTAGTTAACTTTCATTTCAGTATTATGCTTTCTTTGCTTAGTTTAATCAGTAGTGTAATGAGTAGTGAGTAGTTCCATCCCCATTTGGGGGGTGGAGAAATATGTGATATAATCATGTAGTGTATTAAGTGTGTGTTATTTTTATCCCTTGAGCTTTATATGATTTCCATAACCATCTAATGGGTCTCCACTCTTATCTTTGATAGGCTAATGCTCTTGAATGAAGCTTAGCTTATGCTTTGATTAGTGGACCTATTTTATGGGGAATGATAAGGTTAGGATATGGATGAAGTTAATGTTGGAAACACAATTTGTAGTGTATGTGCTCTTGTTGCCTTTACCTTAGCTAATGTCTTGTATGTTTTAATGATGTAGTGAAATCTTAATTCATGTAGAGGCATAGTAGGGTATAGTCTTTATACTTGAGTTCATGTAGCTTCATTCCAATTAATGTCTTGTATGTTTTAATGATGTAGTGAAATCTTAATTCATGTAGAGGCAAAGTTGGATGTAGTTTTATGATTTCATGCACTACATGTTGTGAGGAGCTTAATGAACACACACACACTTCTTTATGTTCACATTATTTCTCTACCCCCTTTGGGGCTTAGTTTATTGCTTATCTCCATTTCCATTTGCATCTTAGTGTAGTTTAGTGTAACCATCCTTTCTCTCTTTCTTTTACCTCTCGCCTTCGAACAAACCAAGTGTCGACACACCTCCCAGTGGAAGACCCGTATTTGCCACCGCTTCAACGCGGCCGTGCACTTGCGGTAGAAATATAAAACGATCAATCAAGTTTTTGGTGCCGTTGCCGGGGAGGTGCTCTGTCCAGACCTTGGTTTGGACGATTCGAGGGGTTTTTAATTTTTTGTTTTTAGTTTTTCTTAGTTTCAGGGAACGAGAACATCAAGGGGAAGCTACTGGGAAAGTTGGAGCAAAAGAATCCACAAAGGGACCGCCAATCAGCGGTTGCAAACCGCCAATTGGCGGCCTGGTGAGGTCTGCCTCCTCTCAAATTTCTTCTGGTGGTTTATTGCTTTACTTTAGTTATCTGGGAGCCCAATTGTGCATGCTGTGATCTTTAGTTTGCTCCCAGATTTAATTTCAATCCCCTTTAATCAACTTGGACCATAAAACTCAAAGCAAAAGATTAGACTTCTTGCCATCTAGGTCATGCACCATTGGTAGACCTTGCATGCATTTGTCTTTGCTTTGCTTTACATTTTGTCGTTGATTGCTGGCGTGAGGTACGTGCACCCACATCCCTTATTCATGCATGTTTCTTTCATGCATTAGTTAGTAAGGTGCATCGGGACAAGAGTGAGAGAGTGTTTGATTGGAGCGATTGATTGCTAGATCTAGGATCAAATCGCTACTAAGGAGGGGTTGTCCCATAAAAGATAAGGTGGGGGATTTCATCACCCTTTCCTTGGCCCCAAAAATCACTCTTAATAAAGCCTTAACTAAAAGCAAGTAGACATTGGCCCTAAGGAATTCGGACGCACTAGGAGAGTAATCTAGTGGAGACCGTCATGACCTGATCGGCGTTGCCTACCTTGTCGATAGTAGGAGGTACTGGATCTCCGGATCTGGTATCACTTGCTGGGCATTGTGGTCCTCGTTGTAGGGAGGTGAGGCGTGTCGAGGCTAGTGACGTCGAAGTTAGGCGTCGTCTAGCTTAAGGACTCATTGCCTTACATTGTTTGAGCCGTGCTTGCTAGTTAGGCTTCTTCCTGATCCCGTTACCTACGCTAGCTCTAGGGATTCTTCCCTTCTCCTCTGAGTCATCTTCTTCTCACCTACTTCTACGTTTTAGTCTCCTCCCCTTTACACTCTCTGGTAGCGTTTTAGGGTCGAGTCGAGCACTTTTTGCGAGCTTAGTCTCGTGGTGGTGAGAGTGGTCGACTCGAGAGTTGTTTGTTGAGATGGATGGTTACATGGGTGACCATTCATATCATTGTTGGGACCATGATGATTCTCCCTGGTATTCCAGACCCATGCAACCTGGGGTGGCTCAGACGAACACCCCGTACGGTTGGGATGATCTTCATTATGTGACTGAGCAATCTTCATATATGGGTGATATGAGAGAGGCACCGACGGCTAGATCTCCATCTAGTTATGTTGGATCATACTCTGGACAACAAACTTTGGCCTCTTTCATGCATGCGGTAGACGACATGAGTGCACCAGTGGCTCCAGTAGCCATACCGTGCGATTGTTGTGGGTTGAGTGGTCATAATATCGGGGAATATCCTTATGTTACCCCAGAGCCTGAGTATGAGCATACATTTTCCCAAAATGCTCATTATGACCATTACGCATCCGCGTACATACCGAGAGTGATGGATTCATGGGGAAACAATTCTTATTCAAATTCTTATACTTCATTTCCACCACAGTATCCTCCTCCCGAATACCCAGAATTCTACCAACACCCCACTCCAAATCATTGGACTCATTCTCAGCCAATCAACACCCAACCTCAAAATTTCCCAAGCTCTGACTTGGACCTCATCGTTGACCGCATACCTGATTCCTTGAAACAAACTTTCCTTACGTTCATGGAAACCACTCAACAGTCCATACAAAATATGACACTGCAAGTGAGTCAAATGTCGCAGAAATTACGTGAATGTGAGGAGAGTAACCTTTCTTGTCAACATGAGGATTCTTCTTTTGATATCGAACCACCAACACATCCAAAAATTCAAAGCACAACCTTTCAAAGTCAAACTCCTTGTCAGTCTGAGGGACTTGGGGTTTCAATTCACGATCACTTAGTGGAGGATTCGATTCAAATTGAGAATAACTTGGACCAGCTTCATTATGAGTCGGCACAGGATTGTGCCTTATCTTTTTGTCCCGTGGCCCTTGAGCCACATGATCTTCATTTTGATCCTCTTAAGGACCCACCTCTGGTGGAGCAAGAGCTCCCTAGTACCCTCAATTTCAAACAACCTGATGAGAGTTTGCCTCTCACTATTGTTCCTGATCATCTTGGAAATGATGGAACATCAAACAACTACATTGCTCATGAGGGTATTAGGAGTTCCTTGGAGGATACTTTGGGTATGAGACCCACTTCCTGTTCTCCTGGTGAGTTGGACATGCATAACGAGGTGCTTGACCTCGTTCCGACCCACCAGCCTGTTGGTTGGAGAGTTTGGATTGATGATCATAACTTCAGTTCCGCTACGGGAGAGATTCTTCTTCCGTTGCCCCTTATTTCCCAAACTCTCGAGAGGTTCAAGCTCTTTCAGTTTGATCCTTTGAATGAGACACCTTTGCGTCCAATTCATGAACCTCTCATTTCATCTGGTGCTCTTTGTGAAGGGGGCCCACGCATGCATATTCTGGCCCCGCGTGGTGTCATGTTCCCTTTCCAAGTGCATTGACCCACTCTTGAGGTTCCCATTTGATGTCTTTTGACAAATGAAGATGGGAACTTATGTTTGTACATAGTTATATTAAAAAAAACGAAAAAGAAAAAAAAAGTACAATAAAAGACTCCTTCAGTGAGCATTGATTGTTGTGGGCTCCAACCCTTGTGTATTTGGGCCCCAGTTCTTTCACGTATTTGTATCCCTTCTTTAGCATCTCACAGGTTTTGAAGGAATTTGGGTTGTGTCCATCAGCATGACCTTGAACTTCCCTTTGTACTTCACGTTGGTGAGATCTATTCTGTTTCATGCATACATCCATGTAGTATTTTGCTCACATTCATTGAGGACAATGCATGAAGTAGGTGTGGGGGGGTGTTTTACGTATGTACATAATCGAGTCTTTTCTTTTGATTTTTGTTTTCTTTTGTGTGCATTGTTAGGGTCATGTTAGTGTGTTGCATTTAATATCGATATATCTGCTTGTCATGATCCTTGGGTGACGTGTCTTCTTTTGCTTGCCTAGTGCTTCAAAATTTTCACATTTCTTTCAAAATCTTCATGTGTTTTCGAAAGAAAATGTTTTGTGGGTTTTGCGTGTGTTTAGCATGTGCAAAACCGTTGAGAGGCAAAGTAAAAAGAAAGCTCCCAAAATTGTCTTGAACTTGATGCATTAGGATATCTAGTACAGTGGCTTTAGGATTTATCGAGTCGTTAGGATGCACCCCAGTTTTCCTTTGGGGGTGAGTAATCATAGGGTTTCAGTGCTCAAACATTCA